>OX637525.1:0-1350000 GCA_951799955.1 Apamea anceps
TTGCTTCCCGGTGACGCAATTACAAGCTGTTTTCAGCATAATAATTCTTCCCTAAGCTCCCTGAAACGTTCCCACTAGGGATAATTGACAATTTTCGCGAAAAATTTTTTTCGTCATTGACTTGTGAAAAATTTCAGTAAAACTCCTTTAAAAAACACTATTTTTTAAATTTTTCTTCAAAATTTTCATCTAAATTCCCGTTCCTGTAAATTTAATTGATACTTACCTGCCTTACCTGTACTCCCGTGCGCGTTCCGCGTGCCAGAGTCCCGTTTTGGTAGTGTTATTCCAGGTTTTTACACACATTTTGGTCGTAAATTCAGTTTTTCCAGGAAAATTCCCGATTTTTCTTCGGGATAAACATCCAGAAACGCCATAGTTAGCTAGCCCGCGCGGAGACGCGTCTTTTGACACCTCGCCCGTGCGCCTAGCCCACATATAACATAAAAAATTCCAGAATTTTTTGCATTTCATACATAGTACAAATTGACGAAATCCACCTTAGGGAGTCCTGATTTTGATCAAATCTATATAACTTTGCTTCCCGGTGACGCAATTACAAGCTGTTTTCAGCATAATAATTCTTCCCTAAGCTCCCTGAAACGTTCCCACTAGGGATAATTGACAATTTTCGCGAAAAATTTTTTTCGTCATTGACTTGTGAAAAATTTCAGTAAAACTCCTTTAAAAAACACTATTTTTTAAATTTTTCTTCAAAATTTTCATCTAAATTCCCGTTCCTGTAAATTTAATTGATACTTACCTGCCTTACCTGTACTCCCGTGCGCGTTCCGCGTGCCAGAGTCCCGTTTTGGTAGTGTTATTCCAGGTTTTTACACACATTTTGGTCGTAAATTCAGTTTTTCCAGGAAAATTCCCGATTTTTCTTCGGGATAACATCCAGAAACGCCATAGTTAGCTAGCCCGCGCGGAGACGCGTCTTTTGACACCTCGCCCGTGCGCCTAGCCCACATATAACATAAAAAATTCCAGAATTTTTTGCATTTCATACATAGTACAAATTGACGAAATCCACCTTAGGGAGTCCTGATTTTGATCAAATCTATATAACTTTGCTTCCCGGTGACGCAATTACAAGCTGTTTTCAGCATAATAATTCTTCCCTAAGCTCCCTGAAACGTTCCCACTAGGGATAATTGACAATTTTCGCGAAAAATTTTTTTCGTCATTGACTTGTGAAAAATTTCAGTAAAACTCCTTTAAAAAACACTATTTTTTAAATTTTTCTTCAAAATTTTCATCTAAATTCCCGTTCCTGTAAATTTAATTGATACTTACCTGCCTTACCTGTACTCCCGTGCGCGTTCCGCGTGCCAGAGTCCCGTTTTGGTAGTGTTATTCCAGGTTTTTACACACATTTTGGTCGTAAATTCAGTTTTTCCAGGAAAATTCCCGATTTTTCTTCGGGATAACATCCAGAAACGCCATAGTTAGCTAGCCCGCGCGGAGACGCGTCTTTTGACACCTCGCCCGTGCGCCTAGCCCACATATAACATAAAAAATTCCAGAATTTTTTGCATTTCATACATAGTACAAATTGACGAAATCCACCTTAGGGAGTCCTGATTTTGATCAAATCTATATAACTTTGCTTCCCGGTGACGCAATTACAAGCTGTTTTCAGCATAATAATTCTTCCCTAAGCTCCCTGAAACGTTCCCACTAGGGATAATTGACAATTTTCGCGAACAAATTTTTTTCGTCATTGACTTGTGAAAAATTTCAGTAAAACTCCTTTAAAAAACACTATTTTTTAAATTTTTCTTCAAAATTTCATCTAAATTCCCGTTCCTGTAAATTTAATTGATACTTACCTGCCTTACCTGTACTCCCGTGCGCGTTCCGCGTGCCAGAGTCCCGTTTTGGTAGTGTTATTCCAGGTTTTTACACACATTTTGGTCGTAAATTCAGTTTTTCCAGGAAAATTCCCGATTTTTCTTCGGGATAACATCCAGAAACGCCATAGTTAGCTAGCCCGCGCGGAGACGCGTCTTTTGACACCTCGCCCGTGCGCCTAGCCCACATATAACATAAAAAATTCCAGAATTTTTTGCATTTCATACATAGTACAAATTGACGAAATCCACCTTAGGGAGTCCTGATTTTGATCAAATCTATATAACTTTGCTTCCCGGTGACGCAATTACAAGCTGTTTTCAGCATAATAATTCTTCCCTAAGCTCCCTGAAACGTTCCCACTAGGGATAATTGACAATTTTCGCGAAAAATTTTTTTCGTCATTGACTTGTGAAAAATTTCAGTAAAACTCCTTTAAAAAACACTATTTTTTAAATTTTTCTTCAAATTTTCATCTAAATTCCCGTTCCTGTAAATTTAATTGATACTTACCTGCCTTACCTGTACTCCCGTGCGCGTTCCGCGTGCCAGAGTCCCGTTTTGGTAGTGTTATTCCAGGTTTTTACACACATTTTGGTCGTAAATTCAGTTTTTCCAGGAAAATTCCCGATTTTTCTTCGGGATAACATCCAGAAACGCCATAGTTAGCTAGCCCGCGCGGAGACGCGTCTTTTGACACCTCGCCCGTGCGCCTAGCCCACATATAACATAAAAAATTCCAGAATTTTTTGCATTTCATACATAGTACAAATTGACGAAATCCACCTTAGGGAGTCCTGATTTTGATCAAATCTATATAACTTTGCTTCCCGGTGACGCAATTACAAGCTGTTTTCAGCATAATAATTCTTCCCTAAGCTCCCTGAAACGTTCCCACTAGGGATAATTGACAATTTTCGCGAAAAATTTTTTTCGTCATTGACTTGTGAAAAATTTCAGTAAAACTCCTTTAAAAAACACTATTTTTTAAATTTTTCTTCAAAATTTTCATCTAAATTCCCGTTCCTGTAAATTTAATTGATACTTACCTGCCTTACCTGTACTCCCGTGCGCGTTCCGCGTGCCAGAGTCCCGTTTTGGTAGTGTTATTCCAGGTTTTTACACACATTTTGGTCGTAAATTCAGTTTTTCCAGGAAAATTCCCGATTTTTCTTCGGGATAACATCCAGAAACGCCATAGTTAGCTAGCCCGCGCGGAGACGCGTCTTTTGACACCTCGCCCGTGCGCCTAGCCCACATATAACATAAAAAATTCCAGAATTTTTTGCATTTCATACATAGTACAAATTGACGAAATCCACCTTAGGGAGTCCTGATTTTGATCAAATCTATATAACTTTGCTTCCCGGTGACGCAATTACAAGCTGTTTTCAGCATAATAATTCTTCCCTAAGCTCCCTGAAACGTTCCCACTAGGGATAATTGACAATTTTCGCGAAAAATTTTTTTCGTCATTGACTTGTGAAAAATTTCAGTAAAACTCCTTTAAAAAACACTATTTTTTAAATTTTTCTTCAAAATTTTCATCTAAATTCCCGTTCCTGTAAATTTAATTGATACTTACCTGCCTTACCTGTACTCCCGTGCGCGTTCCGCGTGCCAGAGTCCCGTTTTGGTAGTGTTATTCCAGGTTTTTACACACATTTTGGTCGTAAATTCAGTTTTTCCAGGAAAATTCCCGATTTTTCTTCGGGATAACATCCAGAAACGCCATAGTTAGCTAGCCCGCGCGGAGACGCGTCTTTTGACACCTCGCCCGTGCGCCTAGCCCACATATAACATAAAAAATTCCAGAATTTTTTGCATTTCATACATAGTACAAATTGACGAAATCCACCTTAGGGAGTCCTGATTTTGATCAAATCTATATAACTTTGCTTCCCGGTGACGCAATTACAAGCTGTTTTCAGCATAATAATTCTTCCCTAAGCTCCCTGAAACGTTCCCACTAGGGATAATTGACAATTTTCGCGAAAAATTTTTTTCGTCATTGACTTGTGAAAAATTTCAGTAAAACTCCTTTAAAAAACACTATTTTTTAAATTTTTCTTCAAAATTTTCATCTAAATTCCCGTTCCTGTAAATTTAATTGATACTTACCTGCCTTACCTGTACTCCCGTGCGCGTTCCGCGTGCCAGAGTCCCGTTTTGGTAGTGTTATTCCAGGTTTTTACACACATTTTGGTCGTAAATTCAGTTTTTCCAGGAAAATTCCCGATTTTTCTTCGGGATAACATCCAGAAACGCCATAGTTAGCTAGCCCGCGCGGAGACGCGTCTTTTGACACCTCGCCCGTGCGCCTAGCCCACATATAACATAAAAAATTCCAGAATTTTTTGCATTTCATACATAGTACAAATTGACGAAATCCACCTTAGGGAGTCCTGATTTTGATCAAATCTATATAACTTTGCTTCCCGGTGACGCAATTACAAGCTGTTTTCAGCATAATAATTCTTCCCTAAGCTCCCTGAAACGTTCCCACTAGGGATAATTGACAATTTTCGCGAAAAATTTTTTTCGTCATTGACTTGTGAAAAATTTCAGTAAAACTCCTTTAAAAAACACTATTTTTTAAATTTTTCTTCAAAATTTTCATCTAAATTCCCGTTCCTGTAAATTTAATTGATACTTACCTGCCTTACCTGTACTCCCGTGCGCGTTCCGCGTGCCAGAGTCCCGTTTTGGTAGTGTTATTCCAGGTTTTTACACACATTTTGGTCGTAAATTCAGTTTTTCCAGAAAATTCCCGATTTTTCTTCGGGATAACATCCAGAAACGCCATAGTTAGCTAGCCCGCGCGGAGACGCGTCTTTTGACACCTCGCCCGTGCGCCTAGCCCACATATAACATAAAAAATTCCAGAATTTTTTGCATTTCATACATAGTACAAATTGACGAAATCCACCTTAGGGAGTCCTGATTTTGATCAAATCTATATAACTTTGCTTCCCGGTGACGCAATTACAAGCTGTTTTCAGCATAATAATTCTTCCCTAAGCTCCCTGAAACGTTCCCACTAGGGATAATTGACAATTTTCGCGAAAAATTTTTTTCGTCCATTGACTTGTGAAAAATTTCAGTAAAACTCCTTTAAAAAACACTATTTTTAAATTTTTCCTTCAAAATTTTCATCTAAATTCCCGTTCCTGTAAATTTAATTGATACTTACCTGCCTTACCTGTACTCCCGTGCGCGTTCCGCGTGCCAGAGTCCCGTTTTGGTAGTGTTATTCCAGGTTTTTACACACATTTTGGTCGTAAATTCAGTTTTTCCAGGAAAATTCCCGATTTTTCTTCGGGATAACATCCAGAAACGCCATAGTTAGCTAGCCCGCGCGGAGACGCGTCTTTTGACACCTCGCCCGTGCGCCTAGCCCACATATAACATAAAAAATTCCAGAATTTTTTGCATTTCATACATAGTACAAATTGACGAAATCCACCTTAGGGAGTCCTGATTTTGATCAAATCTATATAACTTTGCTTCCCGGTGACGCAATTACAAGCTGTTTTCAGCATAATAATTCTTCCCTAAGCTCCCTGAAACGTTCCCACTAGGGATAATTGACAATTTTCGCGAAAAATTTTTTTCGTCATTGACTTGTGAAAAATTTCAGTAAAACTCCTTTAAAAAACACTATTTTTTAAATTTTTCTTCAAAATTTTCATCTAAATTCCCGTTCCTGTAAATTTAATTGATACTTACCTGCCTTACCTGTACTCCCGTGCGCGTTCCGCGTGCCAGAGTCCCGTTTTGGTAGTGTTATTCCAGGTTTTTACACACATTTTGGTCGTAAATTCAGTTTTTCCAGGAAAATTCCCGATTTTTCTTCGGGATAACATCCAGAAACGCCATAGTTAGCTAGCCCGCGCGGAGACGCGTCTTTTGACACCTCGCCCGTGCGCCCTAGCCCACATATAACATAAAAAATTCCAGAATTTTTTGCATTTCATACATAGTACAAATTGACGAAATCCACCTTAGGGAGTCCTGATTTTGATCAAATCTATATAACTTTGCTTCCCGGTGACGCAATTACAAGCTGTTTTCAGCATAATAATTCTTCCCTAAGCTCCCTGAAACGTTCCCACTAGGGATAATTGACAATTTTCGCGAAAAATTTTTTTCGTCATTGACTTGTGAAAAATTTCAGTAAAACTCCTTTAAAAAACACTATTTTTTAAATTTTTCTTCAAAATTTTCATCTAAATTCCCGTTCCTGTAAATTTAATTGATACTTACCTGCCTTACCTGTACTCCCGTGCGCGTTCCGCGTGCCAGAGTCCCGTTTTGGTAGTGTTATTCCAGGTTTTTACACACATTTTGGTCGTAAATTCAGTTTTTCCAGGAAAATTCCCGATTTTTCTTCGGGATAACATCCAGAAACGCCATAGTTAGCTAGCCCGCGCGGAGACGCGTCTTTTGACACCTCGCCCGTGCGCCTAGCCCACATATAACATAAAAAATTCCAGAATTTTTTGCATTTCATACATAGTACAAATTGACGAAATCCACCTTAGGGAGTCCTGATTTTGATCAAATCTATATAACTTTGCTTCCCGGTGACGCAATTACAAGCTGTTTTCAGCATAATAATTCTTCCCTAAGCTCCCTGAAACGTTCCCACTAGGGATAATTGACAATTTTCGCGAAAAATTTTTTTCGTCATTGACTTGTGAAAAATTTCAGTAAAACTCCTTTAAAAAACACTATTTTTTAAATTTTTCTTCAAAATTTTCATCTAAATTCCCGTTCCTGTAAATTTAATTGATACTTACCTGCCTTACCTGTACTCCCGTGCGCGTTCCGCGTGCCAGAGTCCCGTTTTGGTAGTGTTATTCCAGGTTTTTACACACATTTTGGTCGTAAATTCAGTTTTTCCAGGAAAATTCCCGATTTTTCTTCGGGATAACATCCAGAAACGCCATAGTTAGCTAGCCCGCGCGGAGACGCGTCTTTTGACACCTCGCCCGTGCGCCTAGCCCACATATAACATAAAAAATTCCAGAATTTTTTGCATTTCATACATAGTACAAATTGACGAAATCCACCTTAGGGAGTCCTGATTTTGATCAAATCTATATAACTTTGCTTCCCGGTGACGCAATTACAAGCTGTTTTCAGCATAATAATTCTTCCCTAAGCTCCCTGAAACGTTCCCACTAGGGATAATTGACAATTTTCGCGAAAAATTTTTTTCGTCATTGACTTGTGAAAAATTTCAGTAAACTCCTTTAAAAAACACTATTTTTTAAATTTTTCTTCAAAATTTTCATCTAAATTCCCGTTCCTGTAAATTTAATTGATACTTACCTGCCTTACCTGTACTCCCGTGCGCGTTCCGCGTGCCAGAGTCCCGTTTTGGTAGTGTTATTCCAGGTTTTTACACACATTTTGGTCGTAAATTCAGTTTTTCCAGGAAAATTCCCGATTTTTCTTCGGGATAACATCCAGAAACGCCATAGTTAGCTAGCCCGCGCGGAGACGCGTCTTTTGACACCTCGCCCGTGCGCCTAGCCCACATATAACATAAAAATTCCAGAATTTTTTGCATTTCATACATAGTACAAATGACGAAATCCACCTTAGGGAGTCCTGATTTTGATCAAATCTATATAACTTTGCTTCCCGGTGACGCAATTACAAGCTGTTTTCAGCATAATAATTCTTCCCTAAGCTCCCTGAAACGTTCCACTAGGGATAATTGACAATTTTCGCGAAAAATTTTTTTCGTCATTGACTTGTGAAAAATTTCAGTAAAACTCCTTTAAAAAACACTATTTTTTAAATTTTTCTTCAAAATTTTCATCTAAATTCCCGTTCCTGTAAATTTAATTGATACTTACCTGCCTTACCTGTACTCCCGTGCGCGTTCCGCGTGCCAGAGTCCCGTTTTGGTAGTGTTATTCCAGGTTTTTACACACATTTTGGTCGTAAATTCAGTTTTTCCAGAAAATTCCCGATTTTTCTTCGGGATAACATCCAGAAACGCCATAGTTAGCTAGCCCGCGCGGAGACGCGTCTTTTGACACCTCGCCCGTGCGCCTAGCCCACATATAACATAAAAAAATTCCAGAATTTTTTGCATTTCATACATAGTACAAATTGACGAAATCCACCTTAGGGAGTCCTGATTTTGATCAAATCTATATAACTTTGCTTCCCGGTGACGCAATTACAAGCTGTTTTCAGCATAATAATTCTTCCCTAAGCTCCCTGAAACGTTCCCACTAGGGATAATTGACAATTTTCGCGAAAAATTTTTTCGTCATTGACTTGTGAAAAATTTCAGTAAAACTCCTTTAAAAAACACTATTTTTTAAATTTTTCTTCAAAATTTTCATCTAAATTCCCGTTCCTGTAAATTTAATTGATACTTACCTGCCTTACCTGTACTCCCGTGCGCGTTCCGCGTGCCAGAGTCCCGTTTTGGTAGTGTTATTCCAGGTTTTTACACACATTTTGGTCGTAAATTCAGTTTTTCCAGGAAAATTCCCGATTTTTCTTCGGGATAACATCCAGAAACGCCATAGTTAGCTAGCCCGCGCGGAGACGCGTCTTTTGACACCTCGCCCGTGCGCCTAGCCCACATATAACATAAAAAATTCCAGAATTTTTTGCATTTCATACATAGTACAAATTGACGAAATCCACCTTAGGGAGTCCTGATTTTGATCAAATCTATATAACTTTGCTTCCCGGTGACGCAATTACAAGCTGTTTTCAGCATAATAATTCTTCCCTAAGCTCCCTGAAACGTTCCCACTAGGGATAATTGACAATTTTCGCGAAAAATTTTTTCGTCATTGACTTGTGAAAAATTTCAGTAAAACTCCTTTAAAAAACACTATTTTTTAAATTTTTCTTCAAAATTTTCATCTAAATTCCCGTTCCTGTAAATTTAATTGATACTTACCTGCCTTACCTGTACTCCCGTGCGCGTTCCGCGTGCCAGAGTCCCGTTTTGGTAGTGTTATTCCAGGTTTTTACACACATTTTGGTCGTAAATTCAGTTTTTCCAGGAAAATTCCCGATTTTTCTTCGGGATAACATCCAGAAACGCCATAGTTAGCTAGCCCGCGCGGAGACGCGTCTTTTGACACCTCGCCCGTGCGCCTAGCCCACATATAACATAAAAAATTCCAGAATTTTTTGCATTTCATACATAGTACAAATTGACGAAATCCACCTTAGGGAGTCCTGATTTTGATCAAATCTATATAACTTTGCTTCCCGGTGACGCAATTACAAGCTGTTTTCAGCATAATAATTCTTCCCTAAGCTCCCTGAAACGTTCCCACTAGGGATAATTGACAATTTTCGCGAAAAATTTTTTTCGTCATTGACTTGTGAAAAATTTCAGTAAAACTCCTTTAAAAAACACTATTTTTTAAATTTTTCTTCAAAATTTTCATCTAAATTCCCGTTCCTGTAAATTTAATTGATACTTACCTGCCTTACCTGTACTCCCGTGCGCGTTCCGCGTGCCAGAGTCCCGTTTTGGTAGTGTTATTCCAGGTTTTTACACACATTTTGGTCGTAAATTCAGTTTTTCCAGGAAAATTCCCGATTTTTCTTCGGGATAACATCCAGAAACGCCATAGTTAGCTAGCCCGCGCGGAGACGCGTCTTTTGACACCTCGCCCGTGCGCCTAGCCCACATATAACATAAAAAATTCCAGAATTTTTTGCATTTCATACATAGTACAAATTGACGAAATCCACCTTAGGGAGTCCTGATTTTGATCAAATCTATATAACTTTGCTTCCCGGTGACGCAATTACAAGCTGTTTTCAGCATAATAATTCTTCCCTAAGCTCCCTGAAACGTTCCCACTAGGGATAATTGACAATTTTCGCGAAAAATTTTTTTCGTCATTGACTTGTGAAAAATTTCAGTAAAACTCCTTTAAAAAACACTATTTTTTAAATTTTTCTTCAAAATTTTCATCTAAATTCCCGTTCCTGTAAATTTAATTGATACTTACCTGCCTTACCTGTACTCCCGTGCGCGTTCCGCGTGCCAGAGTCCCGTTTTGGTAGTGTTATTCCAGGTTTTTACACACATTTTGGTCGTAAATTCAGTTTTTCCAGGAAAATTCCCGATTTTTCTTCGGGATAACATCCAGAAACGCCATAGTTAGCTAGCCCGCGCGGAGACGCGTCTTTTGACACCTCGCCCGTGCGCCTAGCCCACATATAACATAAAAAATTCCAGAAATTTTTTGCATTTCATACATAGTACAAATTGACGAAATCCACCTTAGGGAGTCCTGATTTTGATCAAATCTATATAACTTTGCTTCCCGGTGACGCAATTACAAGCTGTTTTCAGCATAATAATTCTTCCCTAAGCTCCCTGAAACGTTCCCACTAGGGATAATTGACAATTTTCGCGAAAAATTTTTTTCGTCATTGACTTGTGAAAAATTTCAGTAAAACTCCTTTAAAAAACACTATTTTTTAAATTTTTCTTCAAAATTTTCATCTAAATTCCCGTTCCTGTAAATTTAATTGATACTTACCTGCCTTACCTGTACTCCCGTGCGCGTTCCGCGTGCCAGAGTCCCGTTTTGGTAGTGTTATTCCAGGTTTTTACACACATTTTGGTCGTAAATTCAGTTTTTCCAGGAAAATTCCCGATTTTTCTTCGGGATAACATCCAGAAACGCCATAGTTAGCTAGCCCGCGCGGAGACGCGTCTTTTGACACCTCGCCCGTGCGCCTAGCCCACATATAACATAAAAAATTCCAGAATTTTTTGCATTTCATACATAGTACAAATTGACGAAATCCACCTTAGGGAGTCCTGATTTTGATCAAATCTATATAACTTTGCTTCCCGGTGACGCAATTACAAGCTGTTTTCAGCATAATAATTCTTCCCTAAGCTCCCTGAAACGTTCCCACTAGGGATAATTGACAATTTTCGCGAAAAATTTTTTTCGTCATTGACTTGTGAAAAATTTCAGTAAAACTCCTTTAAAAAACACTATTTTTTAAATTTTTCTTCAAAATTTTCATCTAAATTCCCGTTCCTGTAAATTTAATTGATACTTACCTGCCTTACCTGTACTCCCGTGCGCGTTCCGCGTGCCAGAGTCCCGTTTTGGTAGTGTTATTCCAGGTTTTTACACACATTTTGGTCGTAAATTCAGTTTTTCCAGGAAAATTCCCGATTTTTCTTCGGGATAACATCCAGAAACGCCATAGTTAGCTAGCCCGCGCGGAGACGCGTCTTTTGACACCTCGCCCGTGCGCCTAGCCCACATATAACATAAAAAATTCCAGAATTTTTTGCATTTCATACATAGTACAAATTGACGAAATCCACCTTAGGGAGTCCTGATTTTGATCAAATCTATATAACTTTGCTTCCCGGTGACGCAATTACAAGCTGTTTTCAGCATAATAATTCTTCCCTAAGCTCCCTGAAACGTTCCCACTAGGGATAATTGACAATTTTCGCGAAAAATTTTTTTCGTCATTGACTTGTGAAAAATTTCAGTAAAACTCCTTTAAAAAACACTATTTTTTAAATTTTTCTTCAAAATTTTCATCTAAATTCCCGTTCCTGTAAATTTAATTGATACTTACCTGCCTTACCTGTACTCCCGTGCGCGTTCCGCGTGCCAGAGTCCCGTTTTGGTAGTGTTATTCCAGGTTTTTACACACATTTTGGTCGTAAATTCAGTTTTTCCAGGAAAATTCCCGATTTTTCTTCGGGATAACATCCAGAAACGCCATAGTTAGCTAGCCCGCGCGGAGACGCGTCTTTTGACACCTCGCCCGTGCGCCTAGCCCACATATAACATAAAAAATTCCAGAATTTTTTGCATTTCATACATAGTACAAATTGACGAAATCCACCTTAGGGAGTCCTGATTTTGATCAAATCTATATAACTTTGCTTCCCGGTGACGCAATTACAAGCTGTTTTCAGCATAATAATTCTTCCCTAAGCTCCCTGAAACGTTCCCACTAGGGATAATTGACAATTTTCGCGAAAAATTTTTTTCGTCATTGACTTGTGAAAAATTTCAGTAAAACTCCTTTAAAAAACACTATTTTTTAAATTTTTCTTCAAAATTTTCATCTAAATTCCCGTTCCTGTAAATTTAATTGATACTTACCTGCCTTACCTGTACTCCCGTGCGCGTTCCGCGTGCCAGAGTCCCGTTTTGGTAGTGTTATTCCAGGTTTTTACACACATTTTGGTCGTAAATTCAGTTTTTCCAGGAAAATTCCCGATTTTTCTTCGGGATAACATCCAGAAACGCCATAGTTAGCTAGCCCGCGCGGAGACGCGTCTTTTGACACCTCGCCCGTGCGCCTAGCCCACATATAACATAAAAAATTCCAGAATTTTTTGCATTTCATACATAGTACAAATTGACGAAATCCACCTTAGGGAGTCCTGATTTTGATCAAATCTATATAACTTTGCTTCCCGGTGACGCAATTACAAGCTGTTTTCAGCATAATAATTCTTCCCTAAGCTCCCTGAAACGTTCCCACTAGGGATAATTGACAATTTTCGCGAAAAATTTTTTTCGTCATTGACTTGTGAAAAATTTCAGTAAAACTCCTTTAAAAAACACTATTTTTTAAATTTTTCTTCAAAATTTTCATCTAAATTCCCGTTCCTGTAAATTTAATTGATACTTACCTGCCTTACCTGTACTCCCGTGCGCGTTCCGCGTGCCAGAGTCCCGTTTTGGTAGTGTTATTCCAGGTTTTTACACACATTTTGGTCGTAAATTCAGTTTTTCCAGGAAAATTCCCGATTTTTCTTCGGGATAACATCCAGAAACGCCATAGTTAGCTAGCCCGCGCGGAGACGCGTCTTTTGACACCTCGCCCGTGCGCCTAGCCCACATATAACA
This sequence comes from Apamea anceps, assembly GCA_951799955.1. NCBI lineage: Eukaryota > Metazoa > Arthropoda > Insecta > Lepidoptera > Noctuidae > Apamea > Apamea anceps. The sequence continues at coordinate 12,768 of OX637525.1, forward strand.
TAAAAAATTCCAGAATTTTTTGCATTTCATACATAGTACAAATTGACGAAATCCACCTTAGGGAGTCCTGATTTTGATCAAATCTATATAACTTTGCTTCCCGGTGACGCAATTACAAGCTGTTTTCAGCATAATAATTCTTCCCTAAGCTCCCTGAAACGTTCCCACTAGGGATAATTGACAATTTTCGCGAAAAATTTTTTTCGTCATTGACTTGTGAAAAATTTCAGTAAAACTCCTTTAAAAAACACTATTTTTTAAATTTTTCTTCAAAATTTTCATCTAAATTCCCGTTCCTGTAAATTTAATTGATACTTACCTGCCTTACCTGTACTCCCGTGCGCGTTCCGCGTGCCAGAGTCCCGTTTTGGTAGTGTTATTCCAGGTTTTTACACACATTTTGGTCGTAAATTCAGTTTTTCCAGGAAAATTCCCGATTTTTCTTCGGGATAACATCCAGAAACGCCATAGTTAGCTAGCCCGCGCGGAGACGCGTCTTTTGACACCTCGCCCGTGCGCCTAGCCCACATATAACATAAAAAATTCCAGAATTTTTTGCATTTCATACATAGTACAAATTGACGAAATCCACCTTAGGGAGTCCTGATTTTGATCAAATCTATATAACTTTGCTTCCCGGTGACGCAATTACAAGCTGTTTTCAGCATAATAATTCTTCCCTAAGCTCCCTGAAACGTTCCCACTAGGGATAATTGACAATTTTCGCGAAAAATTTTTTTCGTCATTGACTTGTGAAAAATTTCAGTAAAACTCCTTTAAAAAACACTATTTTTTAAATTTTTCTTCAAAATTTTCATCTAAATTCCCGTTCCTGTAAATTTAATTGATACTTACCTGCCTTACCTGTACTCCCGTGCGCGTTCCGCGTGCCAGAGTCCCGTTTTGGTAGTGTTATTCCAGGTTTTTACACACATTTTGGTCGTAAATTCAGTTTTTCCAGGAAAATTCCCGATTTTTCTTCGGGATAACATCCAGAAACGCCATAGTTAGCTAGCCCGCGCGGAGACGCGTCTTTTGACACCTCGCCCGTGCGCCTAGCCCACATATAACATAAAAAATTCCAGAATTTTTTGCATTTCATACATAGTACAAATTGACGAAATCCACCTTAGGGAGTCCTGATTTTGATCAAATCTATATAACTTTGCTTCCCGGTGACGCAATTACAAGCTGTTTTCAGCATAATAATTCTTCCCTAAGCTCCCTGAAACGTTCCCACTAGGGATAATTGACAATTTTCGCGAAAAATTTTTTTCGTCATTGACTTGTGAAAAATTTCAGTAAAACTCCTTTAAAAAACACTATTTTTTAAATTTTTCTTCAAAATTTTCATCTAAATTCCCGTTCCTGTAAATTTAATTGATACTTACCTGCCTTACCTGTACTCCCGTGCGCGTTCCGCGTGCCAGAGTCCCGTTTTGGTAGTGTTATTCCAGGTTTTTACACACATTTTGGTCGTAAATTCAGTTTTTCCAGGAAAATTCCCGATTTTTCTTCGGGATAACATCCAGAAACGCCATAGTTAGCTAGCCCGCGCGGAGACGCGTCTTTTGACACCTCGCCCGTGCGCCTAGCCCACATATAACATAAAAAATTCCAGAATTTTTTGCATTTCATACATAGTACAAATTGACGAAATCCACCTTAGGGAGTCCTGATTTTGATCAAATCTATATAACTTTGCTTCCCGGTGACGCAATTACAAGCTGTTTTCAGCATAATAATTCTTCCCTAAGCTCCCTGAAACGTTCCCACTAGGGATAATTGACAATTTTCGCGAAAAATTTTTTTCGTCATTGACTTGTGAAAAATTTCAGTAAAACTCCTTTAAAAAACACTATTTTTTAAATTTTTCTTCAAAATTTTCATCTAAATTCCCGTTCCTGTAAATTTAATTGATACTTACCTGCCTTACCTGTACTCCCGTGCGCGTTCCGCGTGCCAGAGTCCCGTTTTGGTAGTGTTATTCCAGGTTTTTACACACATTTTGGTCGTAAATTCAGTTTTTCCAGGAAAATTCCCGATTTTTCTTCGGGATAACATCCAGAAACGCCATAGTTAGCTAGCCCGCGCGGAGACGCGTCTTTTGACACCTCGCCCGTGCGCCTAGCCCACATATAACATAAAAAATTCCAGAATTTTTTGCATTTCATACATAGTACAAATTGACGAAATCCACCTTAGGGAGTCCTGATTTTGATCAAATCTATATAACTTTGCTTCCCGGTGACGCAATTACAAGCTGTTTTCAGCATAATAATTCTTCCCTAAGCTCCCTGAAACGTTCCCACTAGGGATAATTGACAATTTTCGCGAAAAATTTTTTTCGTCATTGACTTGTGAAAAATTTCAGTAAAACTCCTTTAAAAAACACTATTTTTTAAATTTTTCTTCAAAATTTTCATCTAAATTCCCGTTCCTGTAAATTTAATTGATACTTACCTGCCTTACCTGTACTCCCGTGCGCGTTCCGCGTGCCAGAGTCCCGTTTTGGTAGTGTTATTCCAGGTTTTTACACACATTTTGGTCGTAAATTCAGTTTTTCCAGGAAAATTCCCGATTTTTCTTCGGGATAACATCCAGAAACGCCATAGTTAGCTAGCCCGCGCGGAGACGCGTCTTTTGACACCTCACACGTGCGCCTAGCTCACAAAAATTTTGCCCACCCACCCGCCCTCTGGTTTATAGGAAGGTAGACGTGGGGTTTTCGGCAAAAAATTAAATTCTTAATTTAGCTCTTCCAGCAACGTACATATCAAAATCTCTTAGTAAATTACAAAAATAACAGCTTTTTCTAATAGTTAGCGCCCTCGAAGGAGTTTTAGTGTAAGTTTTTCAGGAAATCTTAAAAATTTTAATTTAATTGACCGACTCCTGTGTACAGGGGTCGTCTTATTTACAATTTTTACTTGTTGCGGATCCCCCATTTACAGGGATACAGCAATATTCAATATTCTCATTTATCGTAATTTATTATTTTAATCTATATCAAATTATTTTTAATTGTATTTTAATTCTCTATTTCGATTGTCTGTGTTCCCCCCTTTACAGGGACACAGCAATATTCAATATTCTCAATTATCGTAATTTATTATTTTAATCTATATCAAATTATTTTTAATTGTATTTTAATTCTCTATTTCGATTGTCTGTGTTCCCCCCTTTACAGGGACACAGCAATATTCAATATTCTCAATTATCGTAATTTATTATTTTAATCTATATCAATTTATTTTTAATTGTATTTTGATTCTCTATTTCGATTGTCTGTGTTCCCCCCTTTACAGGGACACAGCAACATTACCAGTGCCCTCTGACCGGAGCTTCATATGAACCTCACTTTTACGAAGGCCACCGCCATGTTCCGCACACCGGCCAAAAAAGACGCGAGCTCGCCGGGCTCCAGGTGCTCACCGCGCTCGATAGAGAAGGCGGGACCCTCACTTCTAAGTGTGAGGCGCAGCATTGGGGAATGGGAGGCCGGGAAAACCGAGCTACAAGCCAAGTCCCTGACCAACCCAAAGCCCATCACCACACCACCTGCTCCTAACACTCTGGAGACGCACCGAGCATCTGGAGATACCACGAGGCCAACAATGAGACCGGAGTCGAGGTACCCCAGTCTCACAGCGGAAGCGAGAGCTTGCCTGAATAAGGCAAAGCTGCACTTAGGCAACTCTCGCAACCTCAAAACTGAGATTAAGACTGGGGTCACCGAAGCTATAAACCGGCTCTATGAGCTCGTGAAGGAGGCGGAACGGAGCAAGGTTCCCGCCGTACCGGTGCCCGCTGTTGTACCAGCACCGGTCGTAGTCGCACCGGTGGCAGCACCACTGAGGCCGATCATAGACGAACCGACAGAGCTCATGAAGCAGCTGATGGCGAACCTCCAGCAGCACAACCAGGCGCTGGAGGAATGCAAACAGCATACACGGGCTCTGTCGGAGCGTCTACAACAGGTCCCTCGCTATGTCGCAGGCCAGGGCCCAACTTTCGCGGAAATGGCCGCCGGCCCAAAGCAGGTCATCCAAGAACCTCTTCACTCGGTGGTCGTATCATCCGTCAATGATCAGGACACCGGTGAAGAGGTAATTGAGAAGCTCAGGACGGCGGTCGATGCCCGAAATGAGGGTACAAGAGTAGAACGGCTGCGAAAGGCGAGGGACCAAAAGGTTGTGGTCGGCTTCAAGACGAGAGAGGAGCTGAATAAGGTCACAGAGCGAATCCGGAAAGCGGGAAACCTGGTGGTGGAAGAGGTGCGGAACAAAGACCCACTCATTATTGTTAAGGACGTCCTCTCCTGCCACACGGATGTGGAGGTAATCGAGGCCCTGCAACGGCAGAACACCCACCTGATCGGGGACATACCTGCAGATGATGTGAGGCTGGGGGTGAAGTACCGTCGGAGGACGAGGAACCCCCACATGTGCCACGTCATTCTGCAGGTGTCTCCCACGATATGGCAGAGGCTGACGATGGCGGGTCGCGTGCACATTGACCTGCAGCGGGTGCGTGTGCTGGACCAATCACCACTGGTACAGTGCACTCGCTGTCTGTGCTTCGGCCACAGCCGGAAACTGTGCACGCAGCCCGCCGACCTCTGCATCCACTGTGGTGAGCCCCATATGCAGGCTGACTGTCCGTCGCGGCTGGCACAGGAGGCCCCAAGGTGCCATAATTGTCGGTCAGCCAAACTGGACAAAACTGACCATAGCGCTTTCGATAGCGGGTGTCCGATCCGCGCGAAATGGGATGCGCTGGCACGCCTGTCCGTGGCGTATTGCTAAAGTGCAATTAGCAACGCACGGAAGAGGGTGCCAGTGCAGTAAGGCCCGAATCGACCCCAACACCCGCGCCATTTACGTACAAGTTACGGAAGGAATCACGAGCTCAGACCACCTCTTCAAAATTACTCTTAACAAAGCCAAAACGACAATAGCCAAAACAAGCGAAAGAATTTACAACATAATAGGAGCGAATTGGAACCAATCTCATAAGAAATTGGCCCAATTAAAAGCAGACATCTATTTAAATTCTCTAGCAGTCGAAATCAACTTGGCAAATCGAGGTGATCTAATGAGCTCGCTGATCTAAAGAGGGCGGAAAGAAGTACGAGACCCCGCAATCGAGGCGCTGCACCCGTAGAACAGCACCTGAAACAAAAGAAGACAGATACAGAACTGGAAATACCTCAGTAGGAAGCAGGTCCGAATGTTTCCGAGAGTAATAATAGTTTTACAAAAACCAGTAGCTCTGAGCCTGTCCAGACTCAGAAAGAGAACAGGACGAATAAACTAGAATATAATTATAATAAAAATAATAGGATAAGAAGACTTAGTATATAAAATATGTCTATTTAATATATTGAATATATATTAGTATAGCCATAGTAGGTATAGATTAAGTTAAGTTATAAATAAAATCAAAATATTATTAAAATTAGAATAGATAGACTAAGCACGAAAAATAGGAAAACTCAAAACTAACATAAATAAATTAAAATCGTCTCTTTTAAAAAACTTAATAGATAATAAGCTGGTTAAATTTAGGAATAAATAAATAGGCCCAATCTAAACAGGACTGCCCAAAACTAAACGCGAACGGAAAAAGGATGACCCGTGTCTAAAAAGGGCTCTGATTACGTCAGAGGGACACTGAGCAAGGGCAGGAGTGGGTTTTAGCCGGTAAGAGTCCGGCACTGCCCAGACTGGTTCATTAGTGAGGCAGTCTGGGCGTCCATGAGGATTTCCCACTCCTGCCAAAACAAAAAAAAAAAAAAAAAAAAAACCTAACCTAACCTAACCTTTTTTTTTTTTTTTTTTTTTTGTCGCTGAGAAATGCTTTATGCATCCCCGCCTCCCGGGGGACGAGACGGGGTATGTGGGACTCCCTGTCGGAATGACAGTATACCCACTAAAACTCAGCGGTGTTCCCGCGTCGCCGTGATGGGAGGGCCATGGGAAACCGGCATAGCCTTTACTTCCACGGCCCTCCCGGCGCATGCCCGCCAAGATGGTATGGCGGGCCCCACATGCCCCCCAGGTTGGGGGGCTACGGGAATGGCCGAGAACACCTGGCCATTCCCGTCCCACAAGGTGGAGGCCTGTGCAAAACAGGCAACGGTGCCCCCGCACCCGTTGCCTGCTGGCCTCCACGCCCGCCTGAAAGGCGGGCCCCGCATGCCCCCCACGTTGGGGGAGCTACGGCCGCAGAGGATAGGGAGAGCGGCAACGACACACCGACACTCCTCTTCCCCTGCGGCCCCACCGCGTCCGCCATCGAACGGTGGCGGCCCCGTCAAGGCCGCGGAAGGTAGGGAGAGCGGCAACGAAACACCGACACTCCTCTCCCGCCGCGGCCTCCAATCCTCAGCCGCGATGTCTCCCTCACGGGGGACACCGCGGCCCGCCTCAGGTAGGCTGCGATGTCGCCCAAGCGGCACCGCAACCTACCCTACGGCCGCTACGTCATTGGCTAAGCCGCAAAGCCTTGACGAGCGGCCCCCGCTGGGGTTCCTCTTAGCTTCACCGTGGCCCAGCTCGCCACGGCTACTGAGCCCCCCCGCCTCGACAATGCGGGAACCCACCGGGGGGGGGAACCCACCGGGGGGGGAAACCCACCGGGGGGGGGAACCCACCGGGGGGGGGAACCCACCGGGGGGGGGAACCCACCGGGGGGGGGAACCCACCGGGGGGGGGAACCCACCGGGGGGGAACCTAACCTAACCTAACCTAACCTAACCTAACCATGATGTGGTGCTCGTGTTTTCGGGGGACACTGCTGTGGAAGTCCAGGGACAGGCCAATGCCGCTCTCGAACATGTTCGGAGGTGGGGTGTCATGAACAAGCTCAGGTTTGCACCGCACAAAACCTGTGCCATGGTGGTGACCAATAAGCTTAGATATGACACGCCACATCTGACCATGGGAGGGATCGACATTGGAATGTCCTCGGAGATAAAGATTTTGGGACTGACCATCGACTCCAAGTTGACCTTTAACAGCCATACGGCTAACGTGTGCAAAAAGGCACTTGGAGTCTACCACCAGCTCTCGAGAGCTGCCAAGGCTAGTTGGGGCCTCCACCCGGAAATAATCCGTATAATATACACAGCTACGGTAGAGCCCATCATCACGTACGCGGCCGGCGCCTGGTCCTCGGCATCGAAAAAGTTGGGAGTCCAACGCCACCTAAACGCGGTCCAGAGGGGCTTCGCCCAGAAACTCTCCAAGGCGTATCGCACGACCTCTCTTCACTCTGCGCTGGTACTGGCTGGAATATTACCACTCGACCTCCGCATACAAGAGGCAGCCGCCCTGTATGAGGCGAGGAGAGGGGTGCCCCGGCCAGAGCTAGTAGATAGAGAGGTCGAGCGGAGGGTTAAATTCTCCAGTATGCCTCACCCGGGGAAGCGCACCGCGATTGGGTTCGTGAGTCTGGTTGACCAAGGGGAACTGGATATCTACAATACCCAGAATATCCGGATATTCACGGACGGCAGCCGGATTGAGGAGAAAGTTGGAGCAGCGCTGACTCTATGGGATAGCTCGGCTGAGGTGAAAACTCTCAAACTCAAGCTGGCTCCGTACTGTACGGTCTACCAGGCGGAACTCCTTGCGGTGTGCAGAGCCACCGAGGTAATTCTGCGAAGAACTGAGAAGAGTTATGGCATCTACAGTGACTCTAGGTCAGCTCTGGATGCCATAACGAATCTCAGCACAACACACCCCCTTGCCGTATGCACCCGCAAAAACCTGAGTGCCATTGAAAACCAGAACAAAACTGTGTCTTTGTTCTGGATCAAAGCACACGTGGGTCTGGCGGGAAACGAGAGGGCGGATGAACTGGCGAAGGACGCGGCCCTCAACCTGAAGACAAAGCCGGACTATGACCTATGCCCGGTTTCATTCATCAAACGACAGATCCGAAAGGGGTCGATTGATGAATGGAACCAACGGTACAAACTTAGTGCGAGGGCAAGTGTCACAAAACATTTCTTTCCCGACGTCTCTACCTCATATAAAATAGTTCGAGAAATAGCTCCAACCAATATCACAACGCAGGTATTGACGGGGCACGGTGGGTTCTCTGAGTATCTGAATCGATTCGGGTGCAAGGAGAACTCATCGTGCATTTGTCAACCTGGAGTATCAGAAACCATAGTACACATATAAACTGATTGCCCGGTTCACGCCTTAAAAAGACTCGAAGCCGAAAATAAAATAGAAAGCAAAATAGTAGTAGAGAACTTCCCAGAGCTCATATTATGTGGGAGGTGTGTTCGTGTGTTCTGCCCGCACGTGTGCGCTGGATTGGAGGAGACCGCCGTGTTCAATAAAACTCCTGATTGATTGAAGTATATTTATTTTCTTGTTGTTCATGCGAAGTCTTGATTTTTACTGATTACAAATTTTCGAAATCACTCTACTAATATACAATTTTACGTGGGCGCAAGTAGTGGTAGGGGCTATTACTTTTACAATTCAAAAAATCAATCATAATCATCTTCGATCGTGCTCCACTATCGATCCACCAATCACGATCGTTTGCCTGTATGCAGGTTCAAGACAGGTTTCGACAGGTTCGAACCTGTCGATAGTGGAACACGATCGTACAAAAACGTAAGTACAAATCACAACTAAGATATACTTATACGCTATTTACATGTTATCTTATAATTATGACGTTATGTGTGTGGACGTCCTGCACATTCCTCCCGCCGTGCGTCGTCATCTGCTGCTGGCGTCGCAGTCGTAGATGGTGCAGGATCGTCGCTCTCGATTGGTAGCACTATTATCTTCTTCACTGGACGTCGTAGGGTGCCTCCTTTCGTGGTGACGTCCACCGTACGCACAACTCCATCTGGGCCGGGAAACGTGGCACAGATGCGTCCTCTGACCCACATGTTTCGTGGGAGGTTGCCGTCCACGATGAGCACTAAGTCGCCAACTTTGGGGATCTGGCCTTTGGTGTGCGGTTCTCTGCGGTTCCGTAATTCTGGAAGATATTCCTTAAGCCATCTGGCCCAGAATATATCGGCGAGTCTCTGAGCTGCACGCCAACTGGCTCGTAGATGTAGGTCACTGTCGCAGAATTCTCCTGGTGCCGCGACGCGACCGGGACCACCCAGAATGAAGTGATTGGGTGTTAGAGCTTCAGGATCTTCGGGGTTCACGGACACGTGGGTAAGTGGCCGGCTGTTTACTGTGTGTTCGGCTTCGGCAAGTAGCGTGTGAAGCACTTCCTCGCTCGGGAATCGTTCATTTAAGGTGGCGGCGAGTGCGTTCTTTACGGACCTCACCATGCGTTCCCAGGCGCCTCCCATGAATGGGGCACCAGGTGGAATGAATCGCCAGTCGATCATTCTTTTTGAGGCTTCTTCTGCTGTGGCTGCGAAGATGGCGACCCGTAGTTCCTTTTCAGCGCCGTGAAAATTAGTCCCGTTGTCGGACCACAATTGTGTTGGGCATCCTCTGCGTGCTATCATGCGGCGCAGTGCCATGATCGCCGAGTCTGTGTTGAGCGAGGCTACAAGTTCCAGGTGAATAGCTCGCGTCGTGAGACAGGTGAACAGGGCAACATATCTCTTTTGATGACTCCGTCCCGACGTGATGGTCAACGGTCCGAAGTAGTCCAGCCCAACGAAGGTGAATGCTCTCTGATGGTGTGCTAGTCGACAGGAAGGGAGGTCTCCTGTCATTGGCTGTGCTGGAGAGGCTGCTCTTATGCGGCACCGTAGACATTTGCTGATTATGTTCTTGACTGTCGGTCGTAGACGGAGTACCCAGTGTTGCTGGCGGCATTCGTTGACTGTTGTCTCGGTGTTCGCGTGATGCAATTGGCGGTGGATATATTCGATCCACAATCGCGTCGCAAGGTGCTCTCCGTCAAGAACCATTGGATTTTTCAGGTTCTCTGTGATGTCTGTCATGGCGGTTATTCTGCTCTTCAGGCGAATCTCTCCTTCTGAGAGTTGTATGCTGATTGCGTGCAGGCGACTGCTTCGAGGTAAGGTCTTCTTGTTCTTCAGGGCTTCTATTTCTTCCTGGAAAGATTGCTCCTGTGAAGCTCGTAGGATCAGGTTCTCGGCCTTACGTAGAAACTCAGCGGTGAGAGGAAGGTAATTGTTCGTGGTTTCTCGCCTCTCTTTCGCTTTGATTGGCGGTGTTTGTTTGTTCTTTCTCCAATCAGGGTCTGCGCTGCTATTTCTTTTAGTTCTTTTGTAGTTGACGTTGTGCCTTGATTGATGGCAGAGGTGTAAGAACTGCAGGATTCGCGCAGTAGCTCGCAAGTATCTCTCCCAGCGTGAGAATCTATTGACGTTTGGTATTGCTTCGCTGATTTGTTCGCTCTGGATTTTGGTGGTTACGTTACAGGTTCTCTCTTCCCCTGTGATTATGACAGGGTTCTTCTCATCGGCTGGCCACGTGTCTGGGGGTCCGAGTAGGAAGTCTGGACCTTTGAACCATCGATGATGTTGATTGTAATTCTCTGGAACATCTCTTGTAGCGTCATCTGCTGGGTTCAATTTGGTCGGTAGCCAGCGCCATTCGTTGGTCGAGCTGTGCTCCTCGATTGCTGCGATGCGATGAGCGACGTATGGCTTGTAGGATCTGGCTCCGGTTCTGATCCACGACAGTGTAGTTCTGCTGTCGGTCCAGAATGTAGTTGACTCTGGCGTTCGTTCGTGTTCTTCTTTGACTGCTGATGCCATGCGTGCGCCAAGTACTGCCGCTTGTAGTTCCAGGCGTGGAATCGACATTAGCTTCAGCGGGGCCACCTTGGCTTTGGCAGTGATTAAGCAGACGTTGACTCTTCCATCTTTCGTGACTGTTCGCCAATAGATTGCAGCTGCGTACGCGGACTCACTCGCGTCTGTGAACACGTGCAGCTGTAATGATTCTGCAGCACTGAAGTCTGGGTAGGTTCGTGGAATGGACATGTGTTCCAACTCTCTGAGGTGGGTGAGCCATTTCCTCCAGCTTGCGGCTAGGTCGCTGTCCAGGGCTTCATCCCATGATGTTCCACGTCGCCAAACTTCTTGTAGTATTTGTTTAGCTCTGATGGTGATCGGTGATACGAGTCCCAATGGGTCAAACAGGGACATTACTATTCTGAGAGCTTCTCTCTTGGTAGGCGTGTCGTTCTGTAGAATGTTCTGAGGTACGCGCGCCAGGTTCAGATTGAAGGCAAGCGAGTCTATTGTCGGCTTCCAGATTAGGCCGAGGACTCGTTCTGTCTTGACACTGTCTTCTAGTTCGATTGAATCTTCGGTCTTGGTATCTTCCCCTAGTGCTTCAAGAAGGGCGGTAGAGTTAGATGACCACTTCTTGAGTTCAAAATGTGCTTCTCTGTGAATGTCGCGCACGGCTTGTGAGACTTTCACGGCTTCTTCTATTGTGTCAAAACTGTTCAGATAGTCGTCCATGTAGTGTTTTCTTTTGATGGCTGTGACTGCTTCTGGATGTTCATGTTGGAATCTCTCGGAGTTCGTGTCTTTCACGTATATTGCCGTGGCTGGTGAGCAAGAAGCTCCGAAGATCAGTGACTTCATGCGGTATTGTTCTGGTGGTTGGTCGTCTCTTCGGTCGCCTCGCCACAGGTAGCGAAGGGCGTCTCGATCTTCGGGTCGTAGTTCTATTTGCAGGAACATTTCGGTGATGTCAGCGGTCACGGCGATTGAGTGCTGACGGAAACGCATTATTACTCCTGGCAGTGATTGTAATAGGTCTGGGCCAGTGAGTAGTTGGTCGTTCAAAGAGATTCCTCTAGTCTTGGCCGCAGCGTCGCAGACGATTCTCAGTTTCTCTGGTTTCATGGGGTTGAAAACCGCGAAATGAGGCAGGTACCATGTTCGATGCTTTGATGTCGTGACTGGAGCTGGTTCGGCGTATCCTTTCGATACTAGTGCTTCCATTTGTTCAGCGTACCTCTTCTTTAGTTCGGGTTCTTTGTCTATCTTCTTCTCTACGCTCATGAGTCTGTTCAGAGCGCTGTCATAGTTGTCTGGCATCATGACGTTTTTATCTCGCCACAATAAGGCAGTTTGATATCTTCCTTCTGGAGTTCTATTTGTGTATTGCTGAAGGATGCGAAGTGCCTTCTCCTCAGGATCATTGATGGGTTTCTTTGGATTGATTTGCATGTTGTCCATCGTGATGTATTCCTTCACCAGTTCATGTAGGTCGTTGTCTGTGTTGGCATGTCTGATGAACTTCACTCTGTGGCCAAGTGTTCGTGTGTGGCTACCATGCAGGACCCAACCTAGTGGTGTTAGTGAGGCCACTGGTTGGTTCTTCTTTCCTGTTCTGATCTCTGTTGCGATGAGTAGGTCCCAATTGTCTTGGCCAATCAGAAGCTTTGGTCTTGCATCTTCAGTTACTATGTCTCTGGCGATGTCATGAAGATGTTCACAGTCCTTAACTGCTTCTCCAGGGATCTTCTGTGCAGCCAATTCTAGCTGCTTGATCGTTCTTGCATGTAGCTTGCGTTCAGATGTGTGAAGTCCTTTGATGAAGAAGTTCACTCGTTGAGATGACACGTCGACTGTGGGTTCGCCGTCGAAGGATGCTATTCGAAGTGGTTCATAGGATCCTTCTGCTCCTATTTGCTTGGCTAGGCTCTCGTCGATTAGTGTTACGGTGGAGCCGTCGTCCAAGAGTGCGTAGGTATCTGCAGCTCCCGCCGGTCCAGAGAGGTGCACCGGTATTATCTTGAGGAATGATACCTTTGGTGTCCACATCGAATGGACCTTCTCTTGTTCTGGTTTGGGGCTGTCGGCTTCTTCTTTCTTCTTGGTTGCTGCACCAGTAGCGTGTAGCATTTTGTGATGTAGATGCACACAGTTGTCTATCTCACATTTCTTTGGTTTACAGCTGTGTTGTTTCGTTCGGAATTTGAGGCAACGAAAACACAGGCGATGCTTCTTTGCGATATCCCATCTTGCATCAGTAGTCGCCTTCTTGAATTGGTCGCATTCTACGATGCCGTGTCCTTGTTGTTCACATAAACCACACTTTGATTTGTTTGCTTCTTGTGTGGCATGTACCCGCTGCTGACGTCGCTGCGTGTTCTGATTGGTTTGAGTTGTTGCAGCGATGTTCTCAGGCAGTGCATACGGGCTGCAAATCTCTGCTTCGATCTTGATGAATCGGGTAAATTTCAGAAGATCAGGTTCTGTTCTGGATTGTGCTGCCGAGAACTGGTACCACTGTCTTTTCAATGTTGGTGTGAGTTTTTCAACAATGGCTTTTGTGACTTCTGGATTGAAGAGGTAATGTTCGCAGTTGAGTGCTTGCAAAGTCCCAACGATGTTTTCCACTTTGGTAGCGAAGGTGCAAACATCACGCGGAGATTCTGTGAGGCGTGGTAGAGTTCGTAGTCGTTCTATTTCAGCCATTGCGATGGAGTCTGGTCGGCCGAAACGTAGTTCGAGTGTCTTCATGACTTCGGTCGGGTCTGCGTTCACGATTAATAGACCCTGTACAGCCTCTTTTGCTGTACCTCGAAGGCTTCTTCTAAGTCTTGACATGTTCTCCACTGTTGTTAGTCGATGCGCTGTTTCACAGTAGGCGGCGCGGAACGTGAGCCAATCTTGATGAGCTCCGTTGAAACAGGGTAGTTCTGTGTATTTCATGGGCTGCTGATACTGTGCGGCGTGCACAGCTTGCGTGATTGCGGCAGCAAGTTCCTTCATGTCTGTCCTTGTTTCTTGGACAGCCAGTGTTGTGGGCTGTTGCATGACATGGGCTGTTGTTGTAGACGGCGGCACCCAGGGCGCGGCGGTAGTTCTCGTAGGGTAGCTGTGATGCGGCGCCGTAGTGTAGATCGGTTGCCATGCTGTGTTCGATGCCATGTTCATAGAGTTCTGTGGCCAGGATTCGCTGTAGTTCACCGGTGCTGGCGTCTGTTGCGGCTGTGCAGGCGCGGAGTTCTGTTGCCAGGCGGCGATTACTGGCGGCGGCTTCGGGTGCGGCTGTTCAGTCGCAAGGTTCGGCTGCCAGGGGGCGGGGGTGCTCACTGGCAGCGTAATGTTCATGGGTTCAGGTTCGGTGTTCAGGTTTTCAGGTGGCGGGTCCATGGTGCTGACTCCCGCCGGTAAGGTCGCTGGGATGTCCCAGGCTATGGCGGCGCTGGTTACAGGAACTGCTGGTTTGCTTGACGACTTCACCTCGGATTGATAAGGTCTGTTGGCAATGGCGAGTAATTGACTTGATTGGAGCCAAGTAGTTACTCGTTGATCGTTTCCGTTTTCCGAGGCGACGGAGGATACATCTTCATCTGTAGATTCAGCTTCAATTTCGGCGAGGCGTGCGGCCGCTAACTCTGCTAATCGTTTTGCTAGCTCTGCCTTAGCCTTGGCTATGCGGCGCGCTTTTGAAGTTTTATCACTCTTCTGTGACGTAGGTTTGCTACGGCGACCACTTTCTTTGCGATCAGTTGTTACGTCTTGTTGTGGTGCGGCACGTTTGACTGTAGACGTGGTAGTAGCTGGTGCTTCTGAAGTCGCTGCTGTAGTCGTCTCTGTGGTAGCTGTCGTTCCAGTAGCTTCCGTAGTACTCGTGTCGGTCGTAGTCTCTGTAGCGGTTTCCGTAGCAGTTTCCGTAGCCGTTTCTGTTCGTTCTGTAGCCGTAGTCGATGCCTGGCCACCCCTTTTACCCGTAGACCTCGTTACCGGCATTGTTTCGGTAAATAATTCTTCTAAATATTCTTCAATAAGTTCGTTGGAGTCTTCTTAATAGTGATCTTCCTCGAATCCGGCTCTCGAAGGACCAATATGTGGGAGGTGTGTTCGTGTGTTCTGCCCGCACGTGTGCGCTGGATTGGAGGAGACCGCCGTGTTCAATAAAACTCCTGATTGATTGAAGTATATTTATTTTCTTGTTGTTCATGCGAAGTCTTGATTTTTACTGATTACAAATTTTCGAAATCACTCTACTAATATACAATTTTACGTGGGCGCAAGTAGTGGTAGGGGCTATTACTTTTACAATTCAAAAAATCAATCATAATCATCTTCGATCGTGCTCCACTATCGATCCACCAATCACGATCGTTTGCCTGTATGCAGGTTCAAGACAGGTTTCGACAGGTTCGAACCTGTCGATAGTGGAACACGATCGTACAAAAACGTAAGTACAAATCACAACTAAGATATACTTATACGCTATTTACATGTTATCTTATAATTATGACGTTATGTGTGTGGACGTCCTGCACACATATCCAACAAGAAATATAGGCAAACATTTATAGACTATTTCACAGATGTTGCAAAGATAGTAATTAACAGAAACAAATAGCATAACAAATGAATGCTATATATATATTAGCATAAAATATATAGAGTAGCATACGTAAATGTACAGACTAGATTAAAGAAAACAAGGCATAATATAACCAGTGAATAAAATAAATGTGTAAAAATAGATAAAAATAAAACTTAGAAGATATTGACTAGCATAATGTAAAATATAAGGCAAAAATACTCTGTAACCCCACTTGTAAATGTTTAGTGACCTAGAATGTAATAGCAATAATAAGTAGTGTATAAGAATAACAAGTAGTATGTAATAGGAATAATAAATGTATTAGGATTAAGAACATGTGAAGCTTGTAATGAAAGCCACTAGTAATAAATTATTATACAATAAAGAAACCCCGTAGATACATCCCAACCCTAGCTAAAAAAGGTCTCTGATAATGTCAGAGGAAACACGAAACGCCCTGTGATGACGGGTGAATATAAAAGAAAAAAAACCTAACCTAACCTAACCTAACCTTTTTTTTTTTTTTTTTTTTTTTTCTCGCTGAGAAATGCTTTATGCATGCCCGACTCGTGGGGGACGAGACGGGGTATGTGGGACTCCCTGTCCGAATGACAGTATACCCACTAAAACTCAGCGGTGTTCCCGCGTCGCCGTGATGGGAGGGTCGTGGGAAACCGGCTCAGCCTTTACTTCCACAACCCTCCCGGCGCATGCCCGCCTAGCTAGCTGGCGGGCCCCGCATGCCCCCCGGGCTGGGGGGCTACGGGAATGGCCGGGAACACCTGGCCATTCCCGTCCGACACTGGTGGAGGCCTGTGCGATGCAGGCAAGGGTGCCCCCGCACCCGTTGCCTGCTGGCCTCCACCTGGGAGGAGTCGGAGATGTCCGTCAAACTGACGTCTTCTCCGACCCCTCCTCCGCCTTCGGAGCAGCGCCGCGTGAGGATCGTCCTCCCGCGCGCGCTCCGCCGCCTCCTTCTGGGACATGACGTGTTCGCAGAAGGAGGCGACTGCCGCCCAGGACCCCTCATCCCCCAGCATGGCGTTTACCACACCGGGGAGCGAGAGGTCCGGTCCGATCGCCGCCATGAGACTGCGGCGCGGCTCGGACCACGACGGGCACACCTCGAGGGTGTGCTGCGCCGTGTCCTCCGCCGCGCCACAGCCGTGGCACGACGGCGTCTCCTCCTGTCCGATCCGGTGCAGGTATGATCCGAAACAACCGTGTCCGGACAGCACCTGCACCAGACGGAACGAGAGGAACCCGTGCGACCGCTCGAGCCAGTCTCGCAGGACCGGCCCAAGCGCGTCGAGGGTTCGGCGGCCAAAGGCTGCGGTGGCGAGGTCCCCCGTCCAATGGAGGACGATGGCGTCCCTCGCCTCCCGCCGGACGGCCTCCCGCTCTTCCGGGGCGGTGCGTTCTCCTCTCGCTCTCCGCCCCGCCGTCCATTCGTACACAGTGGTGGCAACAGGGCGAACCTGCGCCGGCACTATGCCCTTTCGCACGGGGGGCTTGCAGCTCCTGCCCGTCATCCGGTGGTCCGCGGGACGGCCACTGGCGGCACACGCCTTGCAGTGTGGCGTGGTGGCGCGGCAAGTGGCACTCCTGTGTCCCTCCTGCCCGCACTGGTAGCAGACGTCTCCCCAGTCGGACTTGGAGGGACACGTGGCTCGGGTGTGGCCAAACGCGAAACACTTGAAGCACCGCGTAGGCTGGTCCTCAAGTGCCCGGACCACAGCCGAGCTGAGCCCCACGAGCAGCCGTCCATTGGTCGCAGCAAGGACGGCCGCAGCCGCGGCGACTGGGCACTCGACACGGATGATGCCCATGCCGCGGCGGCCGAGCCGGATGGCTCCCCCCTTGACCGCGCCAGCGTCGCAGCCTCCAGCCGCCGCGACGGCCGCCACCACATCCTCCTTGGTGACCGAATCGTCTAGATCGGCCACCTCCAAGGCTGCGGTCTTGACGGGCTTTACTACCGTCGCACTGTCCGCGATGACCTCTTGCAACTTTGTTGCGAAGAGGTCCGCATTGGTGCCGCGCTTTTCCCCCGAGAACTCGAAAATTCGAGCCCCGGTTAGGGTTCGGCGGCACCTTATATTGCTGATCCCCAGCTGGGAGGGATCAGCGTTGGTACGAGCCCGTCTTAGAACGGACTCGTACGTCTCTCCCCGCTCCACGGCCGCCGGGGTGAGGGTCACCACGACGGCCGCGGTTTTGGGAGGAACCAGCTTTCTCCCGCCGGCTGGAGCCCGATTGGCTGCAGGAGCAGTCGCAGCGGGCTTGGGGGCCGACTTGGCCCCTCCCTTCTTCTTCCCTCTCTTGACCACTTCCGTCCACGACTGGTTGGACGGGGTGGTGGAGGGAAGGAGGGCGTCCGCTGCTGGTGCCGCTGCTGGTGCCGCTGCTGGTGGATTTGCAGACGACCCAGCTGCTCCCTCCGCGCTTGTGGTGGGAGTTTGAGGATCCGCCTTCGTCCTCTTGCCCTTGCCTTTGCCCTTGGAGGGCTTGGGGGCCTGGGGCTGCGCACCCGCTGCCGGGCCTGCTGCAGGCGCAGGTTCCGGCTCCTTCTGTGGCGGCTTATCCGCCGCTAGCGGCGGTCGGAGCCGCTTTTCCGGCAGGAGCCGGTCCTCAATGCCCGCTAAGCAGGCTCTGGTGAAGGCCCTCTCCTCCATCACAACCTTGCGGAGGATCTCCTCAAGGTTGGAAGGGAAGGACGAGCCTCCTACCACCGGACCTGGGGCAGGTTGGGCAGGCCGAGCCGTGGCCTCAGCCAGCTTCTGGTGCAGCTGGCTGACCTCCGCCTGCAGGCGATCCACCTTCGCCTGCAGCTGCCGCGTCTCGTCTGTGGCCGTCCGATTCAGCAGCTCTAGCACAATGCTGTGCAGGCTGGCGGCCCGGCATTTGAGGGCCTTCTGGAAGGTCCCTTTCAGGTTGGAGGACTTTGAGGCGACCTCCAGGACCTCCTCTCTGTCCTCCTGCGCCATGCGCTCCAGTTCCGCCAGGGAGTGGTCAGCATACAGGACACTAGATGCCCCATAGCCAGCCCTCGCCCTGGCGGTTTGCGCCTGGCGCTCCTTCGCAGCGACCCTCTCCTCCAGGTCTTGCTGGAGCTGCGCCTTTTTTGCCAGATTTAGCTGGCGCTCGGCGTCCAGCAAGCCCACATCGTGGGTATCCGCCGCTTTCGAAGTCGAAGCCTTTTTGGACTTCGACTTCTTCCCCGCCTTTCCTCCGGCCGATTCTGAGGAGCCCCCGGACCCGAGCCTCATATAGGCCCTCTTCCGATTGAGGCGTTCATTTTCGGACACCGACGTATCCGTATATAGGATGGAATCATCGGAGTCCGAAATCTCGTCTGGCCCGCCAAGCAAGCTGGCCGCAGACGGTGCGCGGTCAGCTTCCGACGCCACAGCGGCGCCACCGGCGTGGCCCTGAGAAGGGCCGTTGGATTGGCCCTGAGAAGGGCCGTTGGGTTGGCCCTGAGAAGGGCCGTTTGAATCGCCCTGGGAGGAGCGATTCGGATTAAAATTTGGGTTAAAATTGGGATTGGGATTGGGATTAAAATTGGGGTGGTTAAAATTAGCAAAACGCCCAGAGGCGTCCCGCATCGGTTTTTTGCTCATTTTTGCAGACGACCGCTCGATGCCTACAAATTCACAGCGCACTTTAGCCGCCGGTCTGCCACTCCGTTACGGTGGTCAGACACGACGTTGCCCAGGGGATACTACGTGGAAGTATGCGCTGTGGGGGATCCCCCAACCTAACCTAACCTTTTTTTTTTTTTTTTGTCGCTGAGAAATGCTTTATGCATCCCCGCCTCCCGGGGGACGAGACGGGGTATGTGGGACTCCCTGTCGGAATGACAGTATACCCACTAAAACTCAGCGGTGTTCCTACATCGCCGTAGTGGGAGGGCCATGGGAAACCGGCATAGCCTTTACTTCCACAGCCCTCCCGACGCATGCCCGCCAAGATGGTATGGCGGGCCCCACATGCCCCCCAGGTTGGGGGGCTACGGGAATGGCCGAGAACACCTGGCCATTCCCGTCCCACAAGGTGGAGGCCTGTGCAAAACAGGCAACGGTGCCCCCGCACCCGTTGCCTGCTGGCCTCCACGCCCGCCTGAAAGGCGGGCCCCGCATGCCCCCCACGTTGGGGGAGCTACGGCCGCAGAGGATAGGGAGAGCGGCAACGACACACCGACACTCCTCTTCCCCTGCGGCCCCACCGCGTCCGCCATCGAACGGTGGTGGCCCCGTCAAGGCCGCGGAAGGTAGGGAGAGCGGCAACGAAACACCGACACTCCTCTCCCGCCGCGGCCTCCAATCCTCAGCCGCGATGTCTTCCTCACGGGGGACACCGCGGCCCGCCTCAGGTAGGCTGCGATGTCGCCCAAGCGGCACCGCAACCTACCCTACGGCCGCTACGTCATTGGCTAAGCCGCAAAGCCTTGACGAGCGGCCCCCGCTGGGGTTCCTCTTAGCTTCACCGTGGCCCAGCTCGCCACGGCTACTGAGCCCCCCCGCCTCGACAATGCGGGAACCCACCGGGGGGGGGGGGGGGGGAACCTAACCTAACCTAACCTTTTTTTTTTTTTTTTTTGTCGCTGAGAAATGCTTTATGCATCCCCGCCTCCCGGGGGACGAGACGGGGTATGTGGGACTCCCTGTCGGAATGACAGTATACCCACTAAAACTCAGCGGTGTTCCCGCGTCGCCGTGATGGGAGGGCCATGGGAATCCGGCATAGCCTTTACATCCACAGCCCTCCCGACGCATGCCCGCCAAGATGGTAAGGCGGGCCCCACTTGCCCCCCAGGTTGGGGGGCTACGGAAATGGCCGAGAACACCTGGCCATTCCCGTCCCACAAGGTGGAGGCCTGTGCGATGCAGGCAACGGTGCCCCCGCACCCGTTCCCTGCTGGCCCCCACGCCCGCCTGGTTGGCGGGCCTTGCATGCCCCCCCAGGTTGGGGGAGCTACGGCCGCAGAGGATAGGGAGAGCGGCAACGACACACCGACACTCCTCTTCCCCTGCGGCCCCACCGCGTCCGCCATCGAACGGTGGCGGCCCCGTCAAGGCCGCGGAAGGTAGGGAGAGCGGCAACGAAACACCGACACTCCTCTCCCGCCGCGGCCTCCAATCCTCAGCCGCGATGTCTCCCTCACGGGGGACACCGCGGCCCGCCTCAGGTAGGCTGCGATGTCGCCCAAGCGGCACCGCAACCTACCCTACGGCCGCTACATCGTCGGCTTCTCCGCCAAGCCCTGATGAGCGGCCCCCGCTGGGGTTCCTCTTAGCTTCACCGTGGCCCAGCTCGCCACGGCTACTGAGCCCCCCCGCCTCGACAATGCGGGAACCCACCGGGGGGGGGGGGGAACCTAACCTAACCTAACCTTTTTTTTTTTTTTTTTTTTTTTTTTTTTTTTTTTTTTTTTTCTCGCTGAGAAATGCTTTATGCATGCCCGTCTCGTGGGGGACGAGACGGGGTATGTGGGACTCCCTGTCCGAATGACAGTATACCCACTAAAACTCAGCGGTGTTCCCGCGTCGCCGTGATGGGAGGGTCATGGGAAACCGGCTCAGCCTTTACTTCCACAACCCTCCCGGCGCATGCCCGCCTAGCTAGATGGCGGGCCCCGCATGCCCCCCGGGCTGGGGGGCTACGGGAATGGCCGGGAACACCTGGCCATTCCCGTCCGACACTGGTGGAGGCCTGTGCGATGCAGGCAAGGGTGCCCCCGCACCCGTTGCCTGCTGGCCTCCACCTGGGAGGAGTTGGAGATGTCCGTCAAACTGACGTCTTCTCCGACCCCTCCTCCGCCTTCGGAGCAGCGCCGCGTGAGGATCGTCCTCCCGCGCGCGCTCCGCCGCCTCCTTCTGGGACATGACGTGTTTGCAGAAGGAGGCGACTGCCGCCCAGGACCCCTCATCCCCCAGCATGGCGTTTACCAAACCGGGGAGCGAGAGGTCCGATCCGATCGCCGCCATGAGACTGCGGCGCGGCTCGGACCACGACGGGCACACCTCGAGGGTGTGCTGCGCCGTGTCCTCCGCCGCGCCACAGCCGTGGCACGACGGCGTCTCCTCCCGTCCGATCCGGCGCAGGTACGATCCGAAACAACCGTGTCCGGACAGCACCTGCACCAGACGAAACGAGAGGAACCCATGCGACCGCTCGAGCCAGTCTCGCAGGACCGGCCCAAGCGCGTCGAGGGTTCGGCGGCCAAAGGCTGCGGTGGCGAGGTCCCCCGTCCAATGGAGGACGATGGCGTCCCTCGCCTCCCGCCGGACGGCCTCCCGCTCTTCCGGGGCGGTGCGTTCTCCTCTCGCTCTCCGCCCCGCCGTCCATTCGTACACTCTGGCGAGCACCCACGCCTCGAGTTCCCAAGGAGGGGTGCTGGCCAGAGCGCACGCTGCCGCAAAGCCTACCGTGCGGTAGGCCCGCGCTACCCGCTGGGCTATGGCCCTCTGGGGTGCCCGCAAGGCGGCGGCGTTCTCCCGCCGTTGGAGGGCGTCCTCCCAAATAGGGGCCCCGTAGAGGGCCATACTCTTCAGGATGCCGGCGTAAAGTTGCCGGCATCGTGCACTGGGCCCCCCCAAGTTGGGGAGCAGCCACGAGAGCGCCCCCGCCGTCTTCAGCAGGCGCGAAGACAGCCCGCTAAAATGCGGGCCGAAACGCCACCTGCTGTCGATCACAAGGCCCAGATATTTCATCTGGGCCTTGACCTCGATTCTGACGCCCTCCACGAAGATGTGGGCGTCAGGTGGGGGGCGCTGCCGAGGTCCGTGGAAGAACACGGCCTCGGTCTTGTGCAGCGCCACCTTCAGACCTAGGCGGCGGATCCTCGCTGCGACCAAGGATCCGCCCGCCGAGGCCAAGTTGGCCGCCTCCCTGAAACTCCCCCCCCGGGCGGTGAGGAGAGTGTCGTCCGCGTAGCAGACGACGCTCGTGCCTCGGAGGAGAGTTCCCCGCAAGAGCCAATCGTAGCCGACGTTCCAGAGGAGAGGTCCTATGACTGACCCCTGTGGAACGCCGGCTTCGACTGCGTACCGCCGGACTTGGCCAGTCCTGTCTACCAGCAGGATCGCCCGATCCTCCAGGTAGCTGGCCAGCAGACTGCGCATGTATCGAGGCACTCCGTGGAACCGGAGCGCCTCAAGGATGGTGGAGTGAGGAACGGAGTTGAAGGCGTTGGCTATGTCGAATGACACCGCCAACAATCCGTCCCCCGCCTCCATCGCATCCTTCGCCTGGCCCTTAAGCCAGGCCAGCGCGTCCACCGTCGAACGCTCAGCCCGAAAACCGAACTGAGCGTCCGACAAGTCCGGCCCGATGTCCCGCAGGTGGCCCTTCAGGCGAGCCGCGATTATCCCCTCGAACATTTTGCCGACCTCATCAAGTAGAACGATGGGCCGGTATGCCGAGGGGGAATCCGCTGGGCGACCCTCTTTGCGGAGGAGGCACAACTGCCCCTCCTTCCAAGGTTTCGGGAACCTCCCAGTCGCAAGGCATGCGCTGAAGAGGTCCCGAAACCTTTCCTCCATGCGAGTGGCAGCTATCGCTACCACTCTTGCTGGGACGCCGTCAGGGCCTGGAGCCGTCTTCTTGGCGCGGATACGAAGAATCGCCGCGCCAAGTTCCGACTCCGTGACAGGAGGGGGAGCCTCCTCTTCCTCCTCGTCTGGCGGGGCTCCGCACATCACTGGCGGGGTGAAGTTGTCCCTGCCCGGGAACAGGGACTGAACCACCCCGTCCAGAAATGAGGGCTCCAGGGTCTCGGCAACCGGGGGACCAAAGGGGCGCAATTTGTTGCGCGCCGCCTTGTATGGTCTCCCGTAAGAGTCGTTGTCGAGACCCTCCAGCAGCTCGGCTCTTGCCGAGTCTTTGGCGGCGGCGATGGCCCGATCGAGGACCTGTTTTGCCTCCACGTATACGTCGTAGAGGTGGTCCTCGTCGGCCCGGCCGACTCCGCGTGTAGGCCCTCCTTGCCTCCACGCAAGCTGCTCGGAGCCCCGCCAGCTCCGCCGACCACCAGTACACGGCGCGTTTGGGTGGTGGTCGGCGAGACCGAGGCATGCTAGAGTTGCATACCTCGGTCAGACACTCCCGAAGCTGCCCCGCTGCGGTGTCCACATCCAGGCCGGCGGTAGGCGGCGAAAGCCAGTCCTGGATGAACGCCGCCTCCGCCGCTGCCTCCCTGTCCAGGCGGGTGAGAGCCCACCGCGGGAACGGTGATCGCCCCGAGATGGGCCGCATCGCTCCTGGGCCCCTGGTGGAGATGTCAAACCGCACGTAGCGGTGGTCCGACATGGTCTCCACCAGGTCCACCCGCCAGTTCAGCACGCGCGCGGCTAACGCCGGGATGGCGAAAGTGACGTCCACTATTGAGCCACCCCGACGCCGCACGCATGTCTGGACGCTTCCTCTGTTCAAGAGGGAGAGTCCAGAGGAGGCTGCCCACAACTCTACCGCCCGCCCGCGTGCGTCGGTGGCCGGGTTGCCCCAGCTCACCGACTTGGCATTCAGGTCTCCCAGTACGGAGACCTGACGCGGAACCGCCCTGCCGACCACGGCGGCCAGGACTCCGAGATAATTCTCAAAGTCCTGGAGTGGGCGGTTTGGGGAGAAATATACCCCCACAAGGGCTATGTCTCCCCACGCGGCGGCCACGTATCCCGGTCCTCTCTCTAATAGCGAGAGGGGAGGGGAGTCCGTGGAAGACCGCGCCGCTAGTGCCACCGAGTCGTCCTCGTCGCCCAGCCAGCTGCTGGGGATCGAGTAGGGCTCGGCGACCACCGCTACGTTCACCAACCACTCGGCCATGACCTGCACTACCAGGTCCTGGGCCGCTTTGCAGTGGTTGGCGTTCGCCTGGAGGATGCTGTAGTCGGAAACCATTATTCCGACATTGCACCCCCCTCCTCAGATACCGCCGCTGGAGCTGCAGCGGCGACGACGGCGGCGGCGGTGGTGGCAACAGGGCGAACCTGCGCCGGCACTATGCCCTTCCTCACGGGGGGCTTGCAGTTCCTGCCCGTCATCCTGTGGTCCGCGGGGCGGCCACTGGCGGCACACGCCTTGCAGTGTGGCGTGGTGGCGCGGCAAGTGGCACTCCTGTGTCCTTCCTGCCCGCACTGGTAGCAGGTGTCTCCCCAGTCGGACTTGGAGGGACACGTGGCTCGGGTGTGGCCAAACGCGAAGCACTTGAAGCACCGCGTAGGCTGGTCCTCAAGTGCCCGGACCACAGCCGAGCTGAGCCCCACGAGCAGCCGTCCATTGGTCGCAGCAAGGACGGCCGCAGCCGCGGCGACTGGGCACTCGACGCGGATGATGCCCATGCCGCGGCGGCCGATCCCGATGTTTCCACCCCTCACCGCGCCAGCGTCGCAGCCTCCAGCCGCCGCGACGGCCGCCACCACATCCTCCTTGGTGACCGAATCATCCAGATCGGTCACCTCCAAGGTTGCGGTCTTGACGGGCTTTACGACCGTCGCCACGTCCGCGATGACCTCTCGCAACTTACTTGCGAAGAGGTCCGCATTATTTAGTGCCGCGCTGTTCCCCCGAGAACTCGAAGATTCGAGCCCCGGTTAGGGTACGGCGGCACTTAATGTTGCTGATCCCCAGCTGGGAGGGATCAGCATTGGTACGAGCCCGTCTTAGGACAGACTCGTACGTCTCACCGCGCTCCGCGGCCTCCGGGGTGAGGGTCACCACGACGGCCGCGGTTTTGGGAGGAACCAGCTTCCTCCCGCCGGCTGGAGCCCGATTGGCTGCAGGAGCAGTCGCAGCGGGCTTGGGGGCCGACTTGGCCCCTCCCTTCTTCTTCCCTCTCTTGACCACTTCCGTCCACGATTGGTTGGACGGGGTGGTGGAGGGAAGGAGGGCGTCTTCCTCCTGCGTCTTCTGGGTGGCTGCTGTAGTGGCAGACGACCCAGTCGCTCCCTCGGTGGTTGTGGTGGGGGTTTGAGGAGCCGCCTTGGTCCTCTTGCCCTTGCCTTTGCCCTTGGAGGGGTTGGCGGCCTCGGGCTTTGCACCCGCTGCCGGGCCTGCTACAGGCGCAGGTTCCGGCTCCCTCTGTGGCGGCTTATCCGCCGCTAACGGCGGGCGAAGCCGCTTTTCCGGCAGGAGCCGGTCCTCAATGCCTGCGAAGCAGGCTCTGGTGAAGGCCCTCTCCTCCATCACAACCTTTCGGAGGATCTCCTCAAGGTTGGAAGGGGAGGAGGAGCCTCCTACCACCGGACCTGGGGCAGGTTGGGCAGGCCGAGCCGTGGCCTCAGCCAGCTTCTGGTGCAGCTGGCTGACCTCCCCCTGCAGGCGATCCACCTTCGCCTGCAGCTGCCGCGTCTCATCCGTGGCCGTCCGATTCAGCAGCTCACGCACAATGCCGTGCAGACTGGCGGCCCGGCATTTGAGGGCCTTCTGGAAGGTCCCCTTCAGATTGGAGGACTTTGAGGCGACCTCCAGGACCTCCTCTCTGTCCTCCTGCGCCATGCGCTCCAGTTCCGCCAGGGAGTGGTCCGCATACAGGACACTAGATGCCCCATAGCCAGCCCTCGCCCTGGCGGTTTGCGCCTGGCGCTCCTTCGCAGCGACCCTCTCCTCCAGGTCTTGCTGGAGCTGCGCCTTTTTCACCAGATTTAGCTGGCGCTCGGCGTCCAGCAAGCCCACATCATGGGTTTCCGCCGCTTTTGAAGTCGAAGCCTTTTTTGACTTCGACTTCTTTCCCGCCTTACCTCCGGCCGATTCCGAGGAGCCCTCGGACCCGTACCGTAGGTAGGCCCTCTTCCGCTTCAGGCGGTCGTTCTCGGCCGCCGACGTGTCGATGTTCGAACCGTCGGAGTCCGACATCTCCTCTGTCCTGCTAAATAAGCTGGCCGCAGACGGTGCGCGGTCAGCGTCCGACGCCACAGCGTCACCGGCGTGGCCCTGAGAAGGGCCGTTGGGTTGGCCCTGAGAAGGGCCGTTGGGTTGGCCCTGAAAAGGGCCGTTTGAATTGCCCTGGGAGGAGCGATTCGGATTAAAATTTGGGTTAAAATTGGGATTGGGATTGGGATTAAAATTGGGGTGGTTAAAATTCGCAAAACGCCCAGAGGCGTCCCGCATTGGTTTTTTGCTCATTTTTGCAGACGACCGCTCGATGTCTACAAATTCACAGCGCACTTTAGCCGCCGGTCTGCCACTCCGTTACGGTGGTCAGACACGACGTTGCCCGGGGGATACTGCGAGGAAGTATGCACTGTGGGGGATCCCCCAACCTAACCTTTTTTTTTTTTTTTTTTTGTCGCTGTGAAATGCTTTATGCATCCCCGCCTCCCGGGGGACGAGACGGGGTATGTGGGACTCCCTGTCGGAATGACAGTATACCCACTAAAACTCAGCGGTGTTCCCGCGTCGCCGTGATGGGAGGGCCATGGGAATCCGGCATAGCCTTTACATCCACAGCCCTCCCGACGCATGCCCGCCAAGATGGTATAGCGGGCCCCACATGCCCCCCAGGTTGGGGGGCTACGGGAATGGCCGAGAACACCTGGCCATTCCCGTCCCACAAGGTGGAGGCCTGTGCAAAACAGGCAACGGAGCCCCCGCACCCGTTGCCTGCTGGCCTCCACGCCCGCCTAAAAGGCGGGCCCCGCATGCCCCCCGCGTTGGGGGAGCTACGGCCGCAGAGGATAGGGAGAGCGGCAACGAAACACCGACACTCCTCTTCCCCTGCGGCCCCGCCGCGTCCGCCATCATACGGTGGCGGCCCCGTCAAGGCCGCGGAAGGAGGGAGAGCCTCTCCCGCCGCGGCCTCTATCCTCAGCCGCAATGTCCCCCTCACGGGGGACACCGCGGCCCGCCTCAGGTAGGTCACGATGTCGCGCAAGCGGCACCGCAACCTACCCGTGGGCCGCTACGTCGGGCTAAACCGCACAGCCCGGACGAGCGGCCCCCGCTGGGGTTCCTCTTAGCTTCACCGTGGCCCAGTTCGCCATGGCTACTGAGCACCCCCGCCTCGACAATGCGGGAACCCACCGGGGGGGCCCCCAACCTAACCTAACCTTTTTTTTTTTTTTTTGTCGTTGTGAGAAATGCTTTATGCATCCCCGCCTCCCGGGGGACGAGACGGGGTATGTGGGACTCCCTGTCGGAATGACAGTATACCCACTAAAACTCAGCGGTGTTCCCGCGTCGCCGTGATGGGAGGGCCATGGGAAACCGGCATAGCCTTTACTTCCACAGCCCTCCCGACGCATGCCCGCCAAGATGGTATGGCGGGCCCCACTTGCCCCCCAGGTTGGGGGGCTACGGGAATGGCCGAGAACACCTGGCCATTCCCGTCCCACAAGGTGGAGGCCTGTGCGATGCAGGCAACGGTGCCCCCGCACCCGTTCCTTGCTGGCCCCCACGCCCGCCTAGTTGGCGGGCCCCGCATGCCCCCCCAGGTTGGGGGAGCTACGGCCGCAGAGGATAGGGAGAGCGGCAACGACACACCGACACTCCTCTTCCCCTGCGGCCCCACCGCGTCCGCCATCCAACGGTGGCGGCCCCGTCAAGGCCGCGGAAGGTAGGGAGAGCGGCAACGAAACACCGACACTCCTCTCCCGCCGCGGCCTCCAATCCTCAGCCGCGATGTCTCCCTCACGGGGGACACCGCGGCCCGCCTCAGGTAGGCTGCGATGTCGCCCAAGCGGCACCGCAACCTACCCTACGGCCGCTACATCGTCGGCTTCTCCGCCAAGCCCTGATGAGCGGCCCCCGCTGGGGTTCCTCTTAGCTTCACCGTGGCCCAGCTCGCCACGGCTACTGAGCCCCCCCGCCTCGACAATGCGGGAACCCACCGGGGGGGGGGGGGGGGAACCTAACCTAACCTAACCTTTTTTTTTTTTTTTTTTTTGTCGCTGAGAAATGCTTTATGCATCCCCGCCTCCCGGGGGACGAGACGGGGTATGTGGGACTCCCTGTCGGAATGACAGTATACCCACTAAAACTCAGCGGTGTTCCCGCGTCGCCGTGATGGGAGGGCCATGGGAAACCGGCATAGCCTTTACTTCCACAGCCCTCCCGGCGCATGCCCGCCAAGATGGTATGGCGGGCCCCACATGCCCCCCAGGTTGGGGGGCTACGGGAATGGCCGAGAACACCTGGCCATTCCCGTCCCGCACTGGTGGAGGCCTGTGCAATACAGGCAACGGCGCCCCCGCACCCGCTGGCCTGCTGGCCTCCACGCCCGCCTAAGAGGCAGGCCCCGCATGCCCCCCCAGGTTGGGGGAGCTACGGCCGCAGAGGATAGGGAGAGCGGCAACGAAACACCGACACTCCTCTTCCCCTGCGGCCCCACCGCGTCCGCCATCGAACGGTGGCGGCCCCGTCAAGGCCGCGGAAGGTAGGGAGAGCGGCAACGAAACACCGACACTCCTCTCCCGCCGCGGCCTCCAATCCTCAGCTGCGATGTCTCCCTCACGGGGGACACCGCGGCCCGCCTCAGGTAGGCTGCGATGTCGCCCAAGCGGCACCGCAACCTACCCTACGGCCGCTACGTCATTGGCTAAGCCGCAAAGCCTTGACGAGCGGCCCCCGCTGGGGTTCCTCTTAGCTTCACCGTGGCCCAGCTCGCCACGGCTACTGAGCCCCCCCGCCTCGACAATGCGGGAACCCACCGGGGGGGAACCTAACCTAACCTTTTTTTTTTTTTTTTTGTCGCTGAGAAATGCTTTATGCATCCCCGCCTCCCGGGGGACGAGACGGGGTATGTGGGACTCCCTGTCGGAATGACAGTATACCCACTAAAACTCAGCGGTGTTCCCGCGTCGCCGTGATGGGAGGGCCATGGGAATCCGGCATAGCCTTTACATCCACAGCCCTCCCGACGCATGCCCGCCAAGATGGTATGGCGGGCCCCACATGCCCCCCAGGTTGGGGGGCTACGGGAATGGCCGAGAACACCTGGCCATTCCCGTCCCACAAGGTGGAGGCCTGTGCAAAACAGGCAACGGTGCCCCCGCACCCGTTGCCTGCTGGCCTCCACGCCCGCCTAAAAGGCGGGCCCCGCATGCCCCCCGCGTTGGGGGAGCTACGGCCGCAGAGGATAGGGAGAGCGGCAACGAAACACCGACACTCCTCTTCCCCTGCGGCCCCGCCGCGTCCGCCATCATACGGTGGCGGCCCCGTCAAGGCCGCGGAAGGAGGGAGAGCCTCTCCCGCCGCGGCCTCTATCCTCAGCCGCAATGTCTCCCTCACGTGGGACATCGCGGCCCGCCTCAGGTAGGTCGCGATGTCGCGGCACCGCAACCTACCCGTGGGCCGCTACGTCGGGCTAAACCGCACAGCCCGGACGAGCGGCCCCCGCTGGGGTTCCTCTTAGCTTCACCGTGGCCCAGCTCGCCACGGCTACTGAGCCCCCCCGCCTCGACAATGCGGGAACCCACCGGGGGGGAACCTAACCTAACCTAACCTAACCTAAAAAAAAAAAAACCCTATAAAAAGGAAAAAATAACCTTGAAATTATGATCCTACGTAAGTTCGTATGAAATTTTTTGATTAAATATTGTCCTGTCGGGGGACCGCTACTATTTTAAACTTCAACAGAACGTTAGGCTAATAATTAGAGCGGTCCCCCGACAGGACAACATTTAATCAAAAAATTTCATACGTACTTACGTAGGATCATAATTTCAAGGTTATTTTTTCCTTTTTATAGGGTTTCACGTAGTCGGGGGTTTTTTAAATTTTAAATTTTTAAAGTGAAAACTTCTTTTACGGCGTTGTGCACTTTTTTTATGATGGGTAAAAAATGTTAAACTCGCGTCAGGACATGGGACCTGATCGAAATTTCGTAAGACAGAGATCGCGTCAGGAGGCGTGACCTGATCGAAAATTTGTAAGACAGTGGGAGTTTTTTTGTGATGGGTAAAAAATGTTAAACACGCGTCAGGACACGTGACCTGATCGAAAATTCGTAAGACGGAGGGAGAGTAGACCGCATTCCAAAATATCAAAAATGCACAACGTTAATACTTATTCAAGTTTTCTCTTCTGCCGGCACTCCCGGAGTGCAACCCGTTTTTTTTTAAACGGAATATCTTCAAGTGCGACTTAAGACCGATTGTGTTTTATAATTAGTGTGTTTGAGTTGTTTTTAGTGTTGTGTAATTAAAATGTAACTTATGGTAGGTAATTTTTATCGGCAGTTTTTACTGTCACGAACCCGAAGCTCGTAATATTATGCATGCACTGATTACTGCCAGCGTGCAATAGTCTTATTTTCATGATTTTCGAGGGTACTGAAGCCGATAGTCAGGTCAAAATGAAAATCGAAGATGGCGGCTGCAAATATTTTTAACCCCCGACGCAAAAACGACGGGGTGTTATAAGTTTGACGTGTCTCTGTGTGTGTGTGTGTTTGTCTATGTAGCTCCCGAACGGATGAACCGATTTTAATTTTGTTTTTTTTGTTTGAAAGGTGAATTTGTCGGAAGTGTTCTTAGGTAAGTTTGATGAAAATCGGTCCAAGATGGCCGCCGCTACAAAATGGCGGATTATATATTTTTTCACAACTCCCTCAATATGGGTATCAAATGAAAGGGCTTGACTAGTAGAATACTATATACACTATGATAAATTTCAAATCCAAGATGGCCGCCACCACAAAATGGCAAATAACATTTTTTTTTCACAACTCCCTCAATATGGGTATCAAATGAAAGGGCTTGACTAGTAGAATACTATACACTATGACAAATTTCAAATCCAAGATGGCCACCACCACAAAATGGCGAATTACAAAAAACCTGATTAAATACCAAATTACCTGAATCTTATAACGCAAGAAAATAAAAGAAAAGAAATAATATTGTCCTGTCGGGGGACCGCTACTATTTTAAACTTTAACAGAACGTTAGGCTACTAATTAGAGCGGTCCCCCGACGGGACAACATTTAATCAAAAAATTTCATACGTACTTACGTAGGGTCATAATTTCAAGGTTATTTTTTTCTTTTTATAGGGTTTCACGTAGTCGGGGGTTTTTTAAATTTTTAATTTAATTTTTTATTTCATGCTTTTTGTAGGGACTCCTTATTATTTATTTTCTTTTATATTATTGCGTTATAAGATTCAGGTAATTTGATATTTAATCAGGTTTTTTGTAATTCGCCACTTTTAAAATTTTTCATCATGTGTGTCGTTTTCATGTTTCTCAAGGGTGCTGAAGCCGATACTGAGGTCAAAATGAAAATCCAAGATGGCGGCTGCGAATATTATCTAATTGTTCGATATTTCTTATTTTCGCAGCCACCATCTTGGATGTTTATTTTGAACTTTGTTCCTGCCGGGGTTTCTTTGTCGTTTTCATGTTTTTTAAGAGTGCTGAAGCCGATACTGAGGTCAAAATTAAAATCCAAGATGGCGGCTGCGAATATTATCTAATTGTTCGATATTTCCTAATTTTCGCAGCCATCATCTTGGATGTTCATTTTGAACTTTGTTCCTGCCGGGGTTTCTTTTATTATTATGGATTATTCGGGAAACTGAATGGCTACTACAACAAGACTATTTACAAACAGAGGCCCTACTTACATACATTGCTTAATAATAATAACTATTTCTCATTGCACACTCATAATTTACACTCACTCACACTCTCCATATACTCATGGGTGTGCAGTTACAGTTACATACATTCACACATACTCTCCTACATTTTGAGTTGCACCCCTCCCTTCTCCTTTTTTACCATAAATTTATGTTTAGGAAAATACATTCTATATCTAAGCAAGATACTTACAGAAGTAAAGCACAAACATGGCAAACTGACACACTCCACAAGTTTGGTTTATTTTTTATGATACCTGATCACTGTCTCTTAAGATACAGGTCACCCTAGTTTAAGAGGCAGGGCTCACCCAATTCATGTACAGACCTTGTGGTTACAGCATAATTATGTTCCTAGTTGGTACCTATCTTTATTCTTATGCCAAACAGTTGTAATCCATTTTCTACCTATTTCTACCATAACAACTACATAATGTATTTTCTCGTCTGTAACTTATTTGGAATAAATAAATTTATTATTATTATTATAACTTGCAGCTACGAGTAACTTATACAATGTAAGTACTTAAAAAATATAAAATTGAAGTCAATGTACAAGTTTCCATTGAGGACAGATAAAAATAGAAGATAAATAGTACACGATATTAATATCATATAATATTATATATAATATCGGAGAAGGCATGTCTGTCTCTCGTTAGCATCAGGCATATTTTAACTACTGTGGGCGTACTATTTGTGGTAGTGTTGGTTAACACAATAGAAAAACGGTTTGCACTTCAAATCAGATTATAATTTACGAATAAGTTAGTCACACTAGCGAATCACGCACTACAGGTACACATTCAACGATACGGAACGCTGACAGTTTCTGAGCACATGTTGTTCGTACGATGTCCAATGATTCGATGATCTCGAGAGCTCTGCTCACACCGTTAGCTGTAGCTCTCCGTCCATCCCCACGAACTCAGGCTAGACTCTGTCTAGCACCACAATATGGCGTTAGCGTTCCGAATAGTCAAACGAATGACTCCGACATATATATACAAACCAATATTAATATCCTCGTGATTAAATACTTTTTTGGCTCAGAAGGAAAAGCCCTGAAAGAAAATATCGAACGCTCCATTACGAAGCTCGATCCTCACGAAAAAGATGAACCGCTCCTATCAAAAGTCAATAACCCGACACTACCAAATGATTAGCTTCAGCTTCGGCAGAATTTTCTTTTAATAACTTACCTGAACAAATAGTAGGTACAGGTATGTATGTATCTTTCAAACGTTTTTTTCTCCAAAAACTCTATCGTACCTAAATGTAATTATTGACTCTGAGTGGCTGGGGTTCGGTCACAATAAAGAATCGTGTTAGAAGGTACAGACGCCAACACATCAAGCTACTACAATCTGTCAAATTTCTTTAATAGATTTTCAACTTTATCTCTGAAGTATTAAGGTTCAAGGTTGATTGGATAAATTTGACAGTTTCGGGTAGCTTGACCTGCTGGCGTCTGTACATGCATGAATCTTGTGTAAAAATACACAGAAAAAAGGTTCGCATTAAAAAAAAGTGTGCGATCGGGGGACCCCCTGACTGGAACGTTACGAAGTTCCTTACGCGATATCCGCAATCTCACAATCTCGCTCCGCGACAATCCGACAATCTCACAATTTTGTAAGCTTTTAATTTTTTGCAGCCTGTCGTGAACGTATGAAAATAATGTCATTTGTAGACAAATATGTCGCAATGTAGTAAAGTAAAAAGGCCGTCTACAGCAATCATCAATTATTTATCTGCCAAGCATAATGTGTCGTGTAGCAACAAGGAAAGTTAAGCTTTAAGGTTAAATAGAAATTAAAGAAAGGGAGGTAGAAAATAATTAGATGTATTTACAATAAAAGATGGAGATGGTCTGAAGAGTGCTGGTGTGTAGTTTGTGCAGGTGAGGTGTATGGATGGTAATGTGAGAGATGAGTTGAGGAGACTGAGGCAGAGATCCAGATGGAGCTGAAGAGGTAGTCGCGAGGCAGGTGCTGGCGACAGGGGGCAGGTACAGTTGCCGGTCCAGAAGCAAGAGTAGGAGCAAGATCAGACGCAGGCGAGGGCAGCTGCTGGTGCGTGGCGACACGGAGGACACCCGTAGAAGGCCCACGCAGCAGGTCAGGGCGTAGCGCGGCAGCAGGAGAGGCACGGAGAAGGCCCACGCAGCAGGTCAGGGCGTAGCACGGCAGCAGGAGAGAGGCACGGCGGGGACGCTGTCAGCCCGCCAGGTGAGGCGGCCCTCGGGGGAGGCGGCCCTCAGGTGAGGCGGCCCTCAGGTGAGGCGGCCCTCAGGTGAGGCGCGGCCTAGTAGATGGAGGAGCCCTTCACGGAGGGCGGAGGACGGAGGCGTAGGCAGGGTCCTTCAGGTACCGGAGTGGAGAGGTACGCTGGGTATTCCCGGGATAGGTGGCCCTGGAGTATCAGGCTCCTTCTAGTGTTCGCTTTAGAGACGAAACACGAACTGATCCTTGCATTGCGTGGATCTATAAAGTAAACTCGTAGAACAGCATCATGTAGAAAATATGAATTTGAGATTAGATTTCGGCCAGTGATTACTTTACATAGTACATACATAAGTTTGCATATAAAAAGATACAGGCCGGTAAGAATTTGAAAGGTACGTTGCCATGGTGACGTATTAAACGTCGTTGTCAAAGCTGTCATAATAAAATATATTATTAGTAAAATACAATAAAATCTATAGTTATTTTGTGTTAGAAGTATAGTGTTTATAGGAAAAATGATATCCATCAATGTGGGCGAAATTACCAACCCTTGGATGACACTAAATCGTCGTGGACTCATGTTAAAGTTGGAGCTGCGTCTGTGTACTGATTATGGATAAAACGTGTCGTGAGAAATAATCAGAACAGCGCCTAATGGTAACAGAATGCTTGTTCTGACCTGGAGGAATGAATGAAGATAACTGTAACATTATGTTACAAATGGTAAGTCAGCATCCATAGGCAATCGAAATGCCTCTTCAACAACTTTGTCTCAACTGGCACTTTTGTTCTTCACAATCTAGTGTCCATCGACTAGGGTTCCCTGCTCTTAGCAGTTGGTACGGTACCTGAGTGCCTCAATAAAATATTTATTGGAATTAAATATGGCATCCTCTGGCAAATTGGAGGTTCCCTTATTATGTAAGGAGCCAGGTAGTACTGATTCACTTGATAGAAGGCCAGCATCGATTGATTTGTTGTTGGAGTTTTAAATAGAAGTGAAGGAACATGCTTTTTTGGTATAATAAAATAAATCACCTATACTAATTGTGGGTCGGTGACCCACAATTAGTATAGGTGATTTATTTTTAAGACGTCTAAAACAGGACGTCTAAATGTTGTCCTGTCGGGGGACCGCTCTAATTATTAGCCTAACGTTCTGTTGAAGTTTAAAATAGTAGCGGTCCCCCGACAGGACAATATTTAATCAAAAAATTTCATACGTACTTACGTAGGATCATAATTTCAAAGTTATTTTTTCCTTTTTATAGGGTTTCACGTAGTCGGGGGTTTTTTAAACTTTTAATTTAATTTTTTATTTCATGCTTTTTGTAGGGACTCCTTATTATTTCTTTTCTTTTATTTTCTTGCGTTTTAAGATTCAGGTAATTTGGTATTTGATCAGGTTTTTTGTAATTCGCCATTTTGTGGCGGTGGCCATCTTGGATTTGAAATTGGTCATAGTGTATAGTATTCTACTAGTCAAGCCCTTTCATTTGATACCCATATTGAGGGAGTTGTGAAAAAAAAATGTAATTTGCCATTTTGTGGTGGCGGCCATCTTGGATTTAAAATTTATCATAGTGTATAGTATTCTACTAGTCAAGCCCTTTTATTTGATACCCATATTGAGGGAGTTGTGAAAAAATATGTAACCCGCCATTTTGTAGCGGCGGCCATCTTGGACCGATTTTCATCAAACATAGCTAAGAACACTCCCGACAAATTCACCTTTTAAACAAAAAAAACAAAATTAAAATCGGTTCATCCGTTCGGGAGCTACGATGCCACAGACAGACATACACACACACACACACACACAGACACGTCAAACTTATAACACCCCGTCGTTTTTGCGTCGGGGGTTAAAAACAGTAAAGACCAGTCATTATTTGAAAGAAAAGGTCTTAACCTAAGAGGTGAGGTTTCCTGCCAGGGCCGCGGGTTGTTCGAAAGAGATACCGTGGCCCCTGGCACAGGCAACTGATGGAACACAGGTGGGTTTTCGTCAGTAAAAGTCTGACACGCCCTCCCGTTCCACCCAGAGTGGGAGAAGTCATATCCAAAAAAAAAGAGGTGAGGTTTTGACCGCAGAGTGCATCAAAACTGATGGAATTCTATCAGCTTTGATACATCTCAAGATAACACAGGAAAAAGGTGATAACAATGGAGGAAAATAAAACAAAAGAAAAGATGTTGCTCATTGAAAATATAAAATTGTAGGTATTTATCGTGCGAGATAATCAAGGCTACAAGGTAAGGTATATTCAGACTATTGTTTTATCTACGAATCTGAAATGTATTGGTTTTTGGTGTGATCACATTTAACTTTGAGTGTTTCACGTGTATGTAAATAGATAATGATGTACATGTGAAACTATCAATTAATAACTAAGTTTGGCCACTAGTTTTGTTATGTTAAGGTCACTGTCGGTCGTTAACGAAACTGGTTACAAACACTACTCATTTGCTTTTTTTTTACCTTATTTCTAAGCGATCAAACCAATTGAAATATAAAGATGTTGTTCAAGAAATTTTGCCACGGGGAAGCGTGTCAAGCCAAGTTCAAGCCAAGAATGGTAAGTACATACTCACCTCATTTCGAGTGAGTTTTGTTTTGATCTCTTGTCGAGAAACTCTCGCTATAATTCCCGATTACTCTTTAATATAATGAATTATACTTGCACTCCGTCCTCGAGATAAGTATCCTGAAATAAAGTATTATTTACACAATGTAGTACCGCATAGGTGCCACCGTTCCATGCACTATGGTTGAAAGTATTTAAAAAAGTCAAAATCATCTTCCTGTCACTGTCAGCATCACCCGGCTCCCGCGCTTCTTAGACCCGTTTGTCATTCGCATTTTAGTGCTCAACCGTTCTGCATAAACTTTTTCGCACCAAAAACTTTCTAGTGTTTTAATTATGCCAAAACGCAAGCATAATTACGATTATCTTAGTGAGAAACTAAAAAAGCTTAAAAAGCAGATAAAACGTGTTCGTAAACAGCAGGATTCCTCGAGTTCTAGTGATAGCTCGGGTGAACAAATGGAACTGATTAACAATACTAATGACGGTACGTAGATATTTACTATTTAAGTACTTTTTCTTCTACGTTTGAATACGATACAATGCAATCGAGCTGATTATCGGACTGTCTCAACGCGTTACACTATCGTATACCTACCATCAAAAAATATCTGACATATTGCCAGTTTCTTTATTCTCTGGACCTAAACAAAATGCATTCTCGAGCTGATCTATGGACTGTCTCACTGCAATTATTGTTATGAATGTGCTCGGGCTGTTCCTTGGACTGTCACACTACATTCTAAAAAATGATTGTACTTGGTAGTTTGCTTAAACTATACAATCATATTATGCGATCGGATCTGCCTATGGGTTTTTCCAATGCACTCAAAAACGTACACTTTAAACACACAATTATACCTACCTACTTACCTAGTTAGAGTATAAAGTATAATTCACATAAATTATGTGTTTTTTAGGTAGGTCCTGCCTACCTATAGGTATTTTCAATACTCATACTGCTATAAATCATTCCAGACAACTTATTGGAAGAATTGATGGCAGAGCCCAAAAATTATGATGACGTAGAACCTTTTGTAGAACAAATCCTTCCGGAGTCAATAGAAATATCTCCGCCTTCGTCAAACACTGAAGTAATTCCTAATTTAGACGTAACAAACAAGGATCAACCTTCAAGTGAGATACAAAACAAAGAGGATGAGGACATTGCCCTTGACACAGAAATACTGGAAATTCTCGGAGATGACCCTGCCAACAAAGAACATTATGGGCCAGAAATACACAAAGAGTTGGCCAGTCGACTGCAACATATAACAACCTCTGGGCTTACTAAAGAAGCCAAAAAAGAACTCCAACAAAGGTACTTATTGCCATCAAATGGTGTTCTTCTAGGCGCACCCTTAATAAATGCTGAAATAAAGGCTGCCTTGCCAGAGTCTCTGTCTAACCGAGACAAGGCTATAGAAGCTAAACAAAAACTTCTTGGTTCGGCTATTTCTTGCATTGCATCGGCTACATCTCAGATGCTGGGTTCCCAAGATAAGAATCATGAGCTTCTTAAAAAATTAATGGATGCAAATAGAATGTTATGCGATATACAACATTCTGATTCCGTCACAAGAAGAATGTTTAGCACATCCGTACTTAAGAAGGATGTAAAAACCCAGATACTTAATTCCAAGATTGACAAGCTTTTGTTTGGGGAGAATCTACCAGACACACTCAAGACAGCCAAGGCCGTTTCCAAATCTAGTTCCGAAATAAAAAGCACGTACAACAACAATAAGAAGCTGCAGCCGTCAACATCTAAGAGCAATCATTTAAACGTGAAGGGCCCGGCGGCTCCGAACCGGAAACCGCCGGCAACCACACAGAAGTCGCGGCAGACTGCCCCTCACCAGAATCAGCACAACAGATCATACAAGACGTCATCACATCCGCAGAAGTTCAACAACTATCGTCGACCGTAGAGGAGGTAAATTATGCAGGACGCTTATCCTTATTCTATACCCAATGGTTACACATTACTAAAGATAAGACGATCCTATCATGGATATCTGGCTATAATATCACATTTTCTGAACCTGTAGAACAACTGACGTTACCTACAATTCCTAGCTACTCACTAACAGAAATAGCACAGTATGAGGAAGCTATATTAAATCTTCTTAGAATAGGAGCTATATCCCCATGTACACCATGTGAAAACCAATTTATCTCTAGTATCTTCCTAACACCAAAACCAAACGGAAAAATGAGATTCATTCTTAATCTAAAGAACCTAAATAAACACATCCAAACAAATCATTTTAAACTCGAAGACCTGCGCACAGTTCTGAAACTAGTATCTAGAGATAGCCTCATGGCAACAATAGACCTGAAAGATGCTTATTTTCTAGTAAAAATAGCTAATGATTCCAAAAAATATTTAAGATTTATCTATAACAATATTCTGTATCAGTTCAATTGCCTGCCATTTGGTCTGAACACATCTCCATACATCTTTACCAAAATTATGAAACCGGTGGTAAAAATATTGAGATCAGCTGGCTATATTTCTAGCATATACCTAGATGATCTTTGTTTGATATCTGACTCCCAAGGAAACTGCCTAAAAAATGTAAACATAACCAAACAGTTTCTTACTAGTCTAGGATTCATAATAAATACAGTCAAGAGCGTGCTCACGCCCTCTCACATGTGTAAATACCTTGGCTATATAATTAATACCCATGAGATGAATGTCCAACTACCTCCTGATAAAAGAAATCGCATTATTAGCGAAATAAAACATTTCATGAAGTTACAAAATTGTAAAATAAGATTGTTTGCCCAACTTGTTGGACTGCTGGTGTCTGCGTGTCCAGCTATTGAATATGGATGGCTCTACACAAAGCAATTAGAACGCTGTAAATTTCTAAACCTTCAAGGTCATGAAAATTATGAAAAAGTCATGAAAATTCCTTTTTCTTTACGATCAGACCTTGAATGGTGGCTAAAAGCCCTCCCTCACGCTGTGAAAAAGATTAGGGACGACAACTTCAGTTTAGAGTTATACTCTGACGCCTCAACTACGGGGTGGGGCGCTGTCTGTGGGAGTGACACTGCCAGTGGCCCATGGTCCAACGCCGAGAAAAAATTTCACATTAATCAATTAGAACTTCTAGCCGCGTTTATCACTCTTAAGACGTTTG
The DNA here is from genome assembly GCA_951799955.1 of Apamea anceps. NCBI lineage: Eukaryota > Metazoa > Arthropoda > Insecta > Lepidoptera > Noctuidae > Apamea > Apamea anceps. Next base: position 52,607 of record OX637525.1, read on the forward strand.
CAAAAAATTGTTCAGAGTGCCAAATTTTAATACACATAGATAATTCTACCGCTATTAGTTACATCAACCAGATGGGTGGCGTGCAATTTCCTCACTTGACTGAAGTCGCAAAAGCCATTTGGCAGTGGTGTGAACAGCGAAAAATCCTTGTAGTCGCCTCATATATAAAATCAATGGACAATGAGGTAGCTGACGCGGAGTCACGCCGTTCTCATCCCGATATCGAATGGGAACTAAAAGATACAGCTTTCCAAGGAATATCAACAGTGTTTGGTTCTGCTAATATAGACCTATTTGCCAGTCGCATTAACAAGAAATGTCACACTTATGTATCATGGAAACAAGATCCTGATGCATTTACTATTGACGCGTTTACTATAAATTGGGCTCCTTTTTACTTTTATGCGTTTCCTCCGTTTGCTGTTATCTTAAAAGCCCTTCGTAAAATAATAACAGACCAAGCCAAAGGCATTGTCGTGGTCCCAATGTGGCCCACACAGCCATGGTACCCAGTATTTAGGAAATTATTAGTATCTGAGCGAATTATTTTCGAACCTACCAAAAATGTTATTATCTCCCATTCCAGCAAAGGACAGATTCATCGGAATCTTACCCTGGTTGCCGGAGTCTTGTGCGGGCGGCGCTGTTGAGACGAAGTGTACCACCATCATCCATTGACATCATGCTGGCATCATTAAGTAGTAACTCCATCAAGCAATATGATGTATGCTTAAAACGATGGTACAACTTTTGCTCTAACAATAACTACAACGTGTTTGAAACTTCAGTACCTAGGATCATATATTTTCTTACTCAAGTATACCAATCAGGTATTCAATATGGAACACTAAATAGCTATAGAGGAGCTTTATCTCTTATAATCGGCTCACATGTATCATCAGATGACAGAATAAAGAGATTCTATAAAGGTGTGTTCAGGCTTCGTCCCCCTGTTCCTAAGTATAGCATAACATGGGATACATCTAAGGTGTTGGACTTCCTAAACAATTGGTTTCCTAACGAATCTCTCACATTAGAGAGATTAACAAAGAAATCCATCACCTTATTGGCGCTTACGACAGCCCACCGGGTACAAACCCTTCAAAAAATTAAATTGAGCAACGTAGAATCACAACTTAGCAAATTAATCATAAAAATACCTGATCTTATAAAGACCTCAAAAGTTGGTATTAATCAGCCCGTTCTCCACATACCTTTCTTCACAGACAAACCGGAAATATGCCCAGCCACTACTTTACTCTCATACATTAACCAAACCGCTGCTTTGCGCAAAACAGACAATCTATTTATTTCTTTTAAAAAACCTCACAACATTGTGACCACACAAACTATTAGTCGGTGGATAAAGGGAACATTAAAAGACTGCGGTATTGATGTTAACATATTCACGGCACATAGCACCCGTCATGCCGCTACCTCTAAAGCTCACCAATTGGGCCTCAACATCGATACCATCCGACAGACCGCTGGCTGGAGCGGCACTTCAAAAACGTTCGGACGTTTTTATAATAGAGTGATTTTAGGTGATGATGATCACACCTCCCTAGCTAGAGCCATAGTCAATAATTCCTAAGGGATCGTTATATGGAGACACGATGTCTCTTGTATTTTTTTATTTTATTTTTTTGATAATTATATAATTATTATTTTTGAACTGTGATTTCCTACTGATTATAGCTAATTATAATTAAGAGTGAGATACATTACTATAACTTGTAAGTAAAATAAATAAACAATGTTAATTACTTGTATTTTTTTTTTTTTTTAATGGTTAACTGTGATATTCCCAAAAAAAAAGTACTCTCAACGTCTACATTGTGTAAATAATACTTTATTTCAGGATACTTATCTCGAGGACGGAGTGCAAGTATAATTGATGATTAAACGAACTTACCAAGTGAAGTTCTATCATAATTATACGTAGCACTCCGTCCGAAGAGATAAGTATCAATTCCCACCCAACCCCACAGCAGAGACTGGCAACCCACAAATATTGGTAATATCAAGTTAATAGACTCGTAACTAAATGACAAACGGGTCTAAGAAGCGCGGGAGCCGGGTGACGTTGACAGTGACAGGAAGATGATTTTGACTTTTTTAAATACTTTCAACCATAGTGCATGGAACGGTGGCACATATGCGGTACTACATTGTGTAAATAATACTTTATTTCAGGATACTTATCTCGAGGACGGAGTGCTACGTATAATTATGATAGAACTTCACTTGGTAAGTTCGTTTAATCATCAAATATACAGCCAATCCTATTGTGTTCAACATAGTTCCCAACTCCATCATAACAATAATGGTCAATGTAATATGTGCACCAAATATGATAGCTATCGAAGGTAATAATAGGGGTTAAAGTATGAAATTGCCGTTCTATTGTAATAGGTACTTCGAATTGACATAGATACTTCATGTCAATTCGAAGAATTGTTTGAGATTTTTGAGTGAAACCTTTTTTCACATGACACCTATGAAGTTCTTCTTTTAAAAAATGTGCAACATTCGATTATCGACTTTCAGTTGTTTTTTTTAGGGTTCCGTAGCCAAATGGCAACGGAACCCTTATGGATTCGTCATGTCTGTCTGTCTGTCCGTCCGTATGTCACAGCCGCTTTTTTCCGAAACTATAAGAGCTATACTGTTGAAACTTGGTAAGTAGATGTATTCTGTGAACCGCATTAAGATTTTCACACAAAAATAGAAAAAAAACAATAACTTAGAACTGAAACTCAAAATTTTTTTTTTTCATCAAACCCATACGTGTGGGGTATCTATGGATAGGTCTTCAAAAATGATATTGAGGTTTCTAATATCATTTTTTTCTAAACTGAATAGTTTGCGCGAGAGACACTTCCAAAGTGGTAAAATGTGTGTCCCCCCCCCCCCCCCTGTAACTTCTAAAATAAGAGAATGATAAAACTAAAAAAAATATATGATGTACATTACCATATAAACTTCCACCGAAAATTGGTTTGAACGAGATCTAGTGAGTAGTTTTTTTTTAATACGTCATAAATCGTAACGTAACGGAACCCTTCATGGGCGAGTCCGACTCGCACTTGGCCGGTTTTTTATATTATTTTTTTTGTGCGACTACCTTTCTAAAATCCACAACCCACTTACTGGGTAACACGATACCCCTTGGTAAGATTGGTTGTCAGACTTGTGGGCTTCTGACTACCCGTAACGACTGTCAAAGATCAAGGAATGACAGCCGAGACCGTCCCAACGGCTAAACGTGCCTTCCGAGACACGGAGGGGTTTCGATATACAATGGATGATTACCCATCCACGAAACGACTGCGGCAAGTGTCGTACCTTCGATCAACCCGTGCAATCAATCAATCAAGTCAGCCTATTGCAGTCCACTGCAGGACATACCTAGGCCTCTCCCAGGCTGCGCCACAACACCCTGTCCTCCGCCTTTCACATCCAGTCCGTCCCAGCCGCCTTCTGACCCGTGCGGCTGTTATTATTTAGCCACGAGCCGCTCAGAAAGTAGCTACTTTCATATGAATTGGATGCCCACACTGGTGCCTCAATACGTCTAAGCCTAAATACACACATCCCTTCATACCAATCTATCATCCTTCTAATTGCCATGCTAGCAACCGTCAACCCTCCACCGCTGCCAAACTGCGAAGTTTAGGGCACTTGATTGTGCTAACGAGTTCCACCACAACGGCCGACGGGTAATTACGAGTTTAGGGCTCAGATCGCACGGGATCAAAATGTAGACGTGCTTGTTTATTGGTAGGCTGAGTCAATCGAAAAGCAATGCAACCAAATATGACGACACGGTTGGCGCAGTGGTTAAGCGATTGACTGCTGCGCTGCGTGTCGCGGGTTCGATTCCCGCATGGAACAAATATTTGTCAAATTCAAATTCATTTATTTCGTGAACACAGGGTACATACAGAAGGTGTTAGAATACATAAGATCCGAGCTGTGCCCCGCCAAAAGGCATACAAAATATCAAAGGTAATAATAATAATAATAGTGAGGAGGTTTCTGTCTCTGGAGCCCTAACCACCGGTAGCTTGGACCCTGCACCCGACTCCGGTGGATCACTATTTTTTTATATTTTTAAATGTTTTTTTTTATAATAATATTTAAAAATGTAATAAAATAAGAAAATTAATTAAATAAACGACATAATAATAATAATACAACAATAATCAAAATTATGAACATTTATGAAAATCAAAATTATGAACATTTATGAAAATCAAAATTATGAACATTTATGTTAATATCATCATAGCCCGTACTGTTGGTGTTTTTAAGAGTATTTATTATTGTGATTATGTCTTTTGGTACGGTTGGTGACATAAACATAGATTTGTGTGATCCTGGCGTGTTAAAAACATTTAACTTTGAGTAGTTAGCATTCGGTTGAACTGAGGATACGAAATTGTCATTAAATTGTTGTGTTATCTTTTTGGGTTCTGTTATATATTTGCCATTTACATTAATCGCACTTATATTACTTTTAGGAATGTTAGGTTTTATAAATTTAATAACTTTCCAAGTTGCCTTCGATTTGTTAGCGCTTGTTCCAATAAAATAAGAATTCTGTTAGTTTGATAATGCTTTGATATCTTTTTGAGAAAGTGTTGAATGCCACTTTTGGGTCACTGTCTCGAGTCAGTCTATATTTCCACAAAAGAGATCGTCTAGTTCTACTACAACGCTTTACTCCGCGTGTGACCCACTTTGGTTTAGTAACTGTAGATATTTTGTGTCCAACAACTGGGAAACAGAGATCATATATTAATTTGCGCTTGCCATCTAACGGGTTTCTCTAATCCAAAATCAAATAAGCACCTAATCATAAAAAATTTAAAAAATAAATATATTCTAATCTAATTTAATTTAATCTATATTATTTATTTCATTGTAATCAACTTAGCTTTTAACAGTTCATTCTTTACTATATTTTTTTTTCAAACTATTTATTATTATTAATTGTTTAATTTAAATAAATTGTGTTGCTATCTGCGCATAATGTAGTGCATGTCGTGCTTTTCTGTAAATGATGAGGCGCTTAGACTTAAGGTTGCAATGTACAAATTATAAAGTAACCGTGTACTCATTGTTGAAAAGCCTAATAAATAAATAAATAAATTTAAATAGTTAAAAAAACCGGCCAAGAGCGTGTCGGGCCACGCTCAGTGTAGGGTTCCGTAGTTTCCCGTCCGTCTCAATAAGTATTCCCACTTATGAGTTTAAAGGTGGGTATCCATTATGTTCGCGCTCCAGCAGCGCTCCGCGCTCCTGCAACTGCTCCCGGTAGTGGGTACGTGCGCGAACACGGAGCGTGCAACATTGCACGCTCCGCGGCAGGCGCTCGCACTCGTGACGGTTTTTAGCGCGAACACAAAGGGGAGCGCAGTGTGTCAAAGGGGATCGCATGTAGAAGTGCGCGTGACGTATCCATTGGAGCAGTTGCAGGAGCGCGGAGCGCTGCTGGAGCGCGAACATAGTGGTAACCTAACTTAAAAAAGGCTATTTGTTACGGAACACTAAAAACGGGCCCACAAAAGACGGTGATAACTAAAAAAAATATGTAAACGAAGTTAAAAAAAATGCTTGCATATACGATTATACTACAAACTTAGTCCAGAAATTATTTTGTACAGACGCCAGCAGGTCAAGCTACCCGAAACTGTCAAATTTTCCCAATCAACCTTGAATCTTAATTCTTTACGGATAAAGTTGAAAATCTATTACAGAAATTTGACAGATTGTAGTAGCTTGATGTGCTAGCGTCCGTACAACTTTTTGTCTTTTTTGTACAAAAACTGTTGTTTCCATCAAGTTCAAAATAATTTTCCTAGAAAGTCCTTATAAAGTTCTACTTTTCAGATTTTTTTCATATTTTCTAAACTTATGGTTCAAAAGTTAGAGGGGGGGGGGGGGGGCACATTATTTTTTACTTTTGAAGCGATTATTTCCGAAATTATTGACATTATCAAAACTTGATTTTAGTAAACCCCTATTCATTTTTAAATACCTTTTCAACAATATATCACACGTTAGGGTTGAAATTAAAAAAAAAAATCACTTCCCACTTTACATATAGGGTAATGTTTTATTAGGGGGGCTACCGAAATACAGTAAAATAAAAATTGAAAACATTTTTTTTCAATTTTTATTTTACCACTTTGTCGGCGTGATTGATATACATATTGGTACCAAATTTCAGCTTTCTAGTGCTAACGGTCACAGAGATTAAGCGAGGACGGACAGACGGACGGACAGACAGACATGGCGAAACTATAAGGGTTCCTAGTTGACTACGGAACAGACAGACAGACAGAGTAACTTTCGCATTTATAATATTAGTTTGGATAATATGGTAAAATACACTTTTGTTGTACCGGGAACTTCATCAGTTGGGCTGTGTGGTCCGACACACCTAGCTCCACGATCTCACTTTTGCAGCCTCTTATGTTGTGGAGAAAATTATCTAGACATGTACCACCACTAGGATGCGTAGGTTCATTTATTTCTAGTTTCAGATTAAATTCCTTCAAAAATTGCTTAAACAGTGTAGAGTTTTTGGTCTTCTGAAGAACATCATATTGAAATCACCGCAGATTATAATTTTTTGGTTACTTTTGTAGCAAAACTGTTGCAATATGTTCGCTAAATTATCAAAGAAAAAATGTACCTTAGTTGGTTTGGGAACTCGGTAAATGCACAAAATTATAACGGTATCGTCAGTTAATTCCAAGGCACAACATTCAAACACATTAGGAATGTTTAACTTTTTTACTTATTCGATTTCTTTGAAATTAATGTAGTTATTAATTAATATGCAAAAGCCACCATTTCGCTTATCTAGTGAAGCTTGCTGCTAAGGTAAAATTTGATATATTCAGAAGATCAAGGTCACCTTGCTTCGTATTGTGTTCTGTAAGGCATAACATACTAACACATATCCCATTCCTTACGAGCGTATCTAAATGTTCTGTCATTACATCAGCCTTGGGTAACAGTCCATTAATGTTTTGATGCAATACACATAATTCCAATGAATTGTGTGTATAAATTGAATTGTGTAAAGTAAAGCAAAGTAAAGGAAGTAAGTAAAGGAAAGAGGTGAGTCGCAATACAAAGGGTCTTTTTCCGATGTCGGCTCGTTCACAGGTATCTGAATATTTAAATTACAGTCACTTGAAATATAATCATTTAGATTAGAAAAAATAATTGAAATTGCATAATTATTAATAGGTACGACCACTCCTTCTTTGATACATCGAATAATCGCATAGTAAGCCTAAATTAGAGTCAAATAATGTAGCATAATTGTCAATTTGTATGTCCTGATATAGTAGATTATTAAACATTTCTAATGGCTTGCATGACATTAGCGGGGGGGGCGCACTCTGCCCGACGCGGCTCTGTATGCCAGCCCCCAGGAGTCGTCGTTCCTTGACTTCGCAATTCCACGGAAGAACTCCATCTCGGTTACACGCATGGCCGTCTTTTACGAGGCTCTCACCGCCTGCAGCGATGAGAGCCTTTATCTGTAGACCTTGCGGCGCCAGCTCTCCAACTCTGGAGTCCACCACTCGTAACCCCCAGTATCCTTCCTCCCACGCTTGTCTAGACAGTCTTCCGCAGCGCGGGTGACCATCTCCGAGTACTGGGAGCAGATTACTTGTGCCGGCTTCCACGTCTGAAGCCTACCCACCCTGGGTACATTATTCTTTTTGCTTCTATATGTGAGAACCATGTAAAAAAAATAAACAATTTAAAATATAAAATTAAAAATAAGCCCTGGCAGTTAAGAGATGACCAGTCTCAACCGACGGCGCCCGTTCACGAATATGACGCGTGGATCAGTACCATCCAGCTCAACCATTTCGTAGGGAACCGAATGATCCAACACACGCGCCACCACCAGTGAGACATTTAAGTGAGCATGACATGTTCTTAACTGCCATGCTCTTTCAAGTCAACATCAAAATACCGTAATAAAAAAAAAAAGAATCCATGGTTCTTACATTTACAAAATTTAAAAAATGCTTCTAAATTATACAAAATTATAGTTTGCAATTTATTTAAAAGATGAGAAAAAAGAAAAAAATACTACCAAATCAGGAAGAGGTATATAATATTGAAGTATTAAGAATTAAAACTTGATTGAATAAAATATACATTAAGTTCGTAATGTCAAAACATTAAAAAAAAAAAACAAAAAGGGGAAGCATCTTTTCCAAATATTGAAATTGTGATCAACTAGTGTGCCCAAGTGCCTGTGGAGCAGGACCAGCATTAAGCCAAGCATTTTTATCTACGATATACTCATCCAACTTATAATATGCCTGTCTACATAGTGTGCGTTTAATGCATGTTTTAAATTTCTTCTCATTTAGTTGAAGAATATCGAGTGGTATTTTATTATAACATTTTACACAGTACCCCAAAAAATAAGTTTTTACTTTAGACAATCTGAAGCGCGGTTGATCTAGTTTGTTCCTATTCCTAGTGTTAAAATTATGCCGGTCACTTATCTTACTAAAAAGATGCAGATTTTTTCGAACGTACATAATATTTTCGTATATATCGATACCTCCTAAGTATACTGAGTCAACTAACAAATTTAGGTATTTTTATATTTTTATATAAACGTACATGATAAATCGTGATCTTAACGTTTGTGTTAAAAAAAAATAAAAAAGAACAATAATTACCGAGATAATTTCACGTATACTAAATCAATTTCCACATCAGTTAAAATCGTACATTGTAAACTGATCTAAATAACTTTGTACCAGTGTACGCGGGGCGTGAGGGGGGACGTATCGATACAAGTATGATACAAGTTTATTGCGGCTCAGTAACGACAGCGATTCTGACTGATCTCTAATTTGTTAAACCTTATATTTTTGAGCATTAGAAATGCCTAGACTGTTGTGTTATTAATTTCTATTATTTTTATTAATATTGTTTAACGTAAGTTACCATTTTGAAGAATCAAAATGTATTTTTCGCCATAATTAAGTAGGAATATCTTTTTAACATAATAGCTTTACTAAAAGCTACAACGTAAACAAATCACTATTAAAAAAAATATCAATGTTCCATCATTAAAGTTTCATAAAAAACAACAAACAATCAATCATAATAAAAACTAAAACAGGTACTTCTTTAGTAGGTCAATAAAAATAATAAGAACTAAAAATGGTAACAAATTATCAATGTTCCATACATTGATAATTTGTTAAATGTTGATTTGTTTTTACTTGTAGCTTTTAGTAAGGCTACTATGTTAAAAAGAAATTCGTACTTAATTATAGTGAAAAATAGGAATTTCATTTATTTTTTAATAAATTAATTGATTTCAACTAATTCTAATGGATCTAACAACAGCGATTCTGACTGATTTCTAATTTGTTAAACCTTATAACTATTTTTTGAGCATTAGAAATGCCTAGACTGTTACGTTATTAATTTCTATAATTTTTATTATTGTTTAACGTAAGTTACCATTTTTAGTTCTTATTATTTTTATTGACCTACTAAAGAAGTGCCTGTTTTAGTTTTTATTATGATTGATTGTTTGTTGTTTTTTATGAAACTTTAATGATGGAACATTGATATTTTTTTAATAGTGATTTGTTTACGTTGTAGCTTTTAGTAAAGCTATTATGTTAAAAAGATATTCCTACTTAATTATGGCGAAAAATACATTTTGATTCTTCAAAATGAGTTGTTATTGGTTCATGATTCTTGTTCTTCTTCCTAGCTTTTATTAATCCCACATATCGTAAGGTATTACAAAAAAAATACTAATAAAAAACTTCGGTAAATTACATTGGTCCAGTATACGTTGAGGTTTCAAATGTTAACATTGCTAAGTACTTTCCTAGTATAATGAGTCAAGTGATATAATTTCAACATTTTTTATTATTAAGTGAGACAGAAAACCCCAGAAACAAACAAAAGTAAAATTATATTAATAAAATGACAATCATATTTCATGTGATTTTGGTGTAAACGATGGATTTTGGTGGACAACGTACATGAATATAACTGGTAGTTAAACCATTTCACTATTGAGTCCCGCCGGCGTATACCAAGTCATGTACATAAAATGTCATTTAAAAACAAAAATCAGCAAAATCATTTTATACCAAAGGAAGAGCTTATAATTTTTATTAAAAAAACATTTAATTTATTTCGAATTAATTAGATTTCATTAAAATATAAACGATTTGCCTTCAAATCACTCTCCTATAAAATAAGTATAATGTCAGTTGACTCATTATACTTAGGAGGTATCGATATATTGACAAGGAACCGTCATGATGTTAATTTTTTTAAACAGTTAGACCCTTAGAGATTCGCGTCTCCTGAGATTGTAAATGGCTCTGATAGCCCTCTTTTGCAGAATGAAGATAGACTCAATATCTGCAGCCCGTCCCCACAGCAAAATACCGTAAGACATGATGCGCTTGAACTGGAATGGGAAGTTATGAGGTATGAGGGGAATGCGTGGTATAAATACTGTCTCGCCGACGCCACAACCCGTAAGAATTTCCGCCTCAATGGTGTGTCTGTGGAGCGAGATGACTTTAAGGCGGGTCCCGTTACACAACTTCGGAGGAGATAGGTTCCGAAGAAGCATAATCGGGGCACCGACCTTCAGCTTGATGGTATGCGCTGGAAGTCCACTTGCTGACAGGGAGTTCAGAAATTCCACGGGATAATGTGTGGCGTCATCTTGCTCGACAACAGTGTTTAAGTGTAGACCACTTCATTCCCCTCAATTTCCGAGAGAATGCATTCGTTAATTGCTGCAGCCTGATCATTTTTGGGCGTCAAAATGGCCCGCTCACACACCCAAGTATTCTGCTGGTGCGGTATGACTGATGTCCCCGTACACACAGCGAATGAGTTCTTCTAAGCTGGATACCACTCTACCAAGAGACTCTGGAAGCACCACCTCTCCACCTCTCTCTTCTGGTAGAGTGCCTTCGCCAAGACTTAGAAGGACATCGGGGAATTCTTGAGCACGGGCATTGCCGCCGAGCCGAGCTTTCATATTAATGGTCAAGCGCAGCGTACGAACTCGTGACCACAACGAAGATCGTTTCAACGAAGCATTCACCTCGTCAGCCCTCGATCCCCGCGTCACCACGGGAAGCGTTTGCCGGAAATCGCCACTGAACCGAACTGTGACACCACCCATCAAATGTTCGTTCCTGCGGATGTCCTGCAGGGTTCTGTCCACGACCTCAACTGCCTTCCTATTATACACTCATCCCATACGATCAGAGAGCAATCCTTGAGCACGTGTCCCTTATCGCTGTTACGTGACACACCACAAACAGGCGTTTCGGCGCGCTCTAAATCAATGGGAATTTTAAACATGGCATGTGCAGTGTGGCAGCGATTCCCGACGATGCTACAGCAATAGCAATTTTGCCTTGCCTCCTGACCTCTGCAAGTACGCCAGTGGTAACAAATGTTTTTCCTGTTCCACCAGGAGCATCTAAGAAAAACATTTTACCATTTTACCCTGGTTTTGCCCAACGCTTTCAAGGACGGTGTCATAAATTTGTTTTTGCTCTGAAGAGAACAAAGCGACATGGTCATTTCGTATGGTGGCTTTAAGAATAACTAACTACTAACCTCGCCAACATGATCAAATTTAAATTATTAATTTCCAAAAAGTGTTAACATGTAACTTGATTTAATTTTTATGATATCTCATAGATGGCGCTGCTTCAAATTGTCTTTATACTACTAATATTCATTAAACTATGTTTCTCTGCCCAAGTTACTTAAATGGCGTAGTTTTAATAGTGTAAAGCTAGATAATAACATGGCTTACTCAAAAACAACATTTAAATATGCGTCGTTAGATTACACGCTGTCACAGAATGCGTAAAATAAAGATTCCCAGCTCCTCCCCCGTAGGTGATAGCGTGATAATATGTTGCCTATATGTTGACCCGACCTCTTAGTAATATTCATGCAAAATTTGAAGTAAAATGACCATCCATGCAGTACTTTTTGATTTTAGCCCGGACATATACATACAAACAGACAAAAATTCTAAAAACTATATTTTTGGCTTCGATATCGATTGTAGATCACGCCCCAAGTATTCTTTATAAAAAATATTCAATGTACAGTTTTGACTTTCCTACGATTTTATTATATGTATAGATTTTTCTCTCTGTTCTGTTAGTTTTGTCATGGTCTGGCAGTTTGAGTAATTAATGTGGCCTACCCAAATGTCCTTTCTTTGGTATTGTTCGTCGAATCGTTGAGCTCCTTAAGTTTTGAGTTGAGCTGCACGATTTCTGACATATGCGTGCACTGACTGGACACGTTCTCTCAATCTGTGTGGTTCTTTCCTCAAAAGACCATCTCAGACATCGACCTACATGGTCTTCATATGATCTGACCAAGATTATGTCTGGACTTTAAAAGAGACTGTGACGTCTGAGTTTGTTTCGGCCTTTCTTCTCAGACTAGTCAGATAGGAAACGCCGACCTCATCTAGTTTTGAAGTATGATTGACGTGTAAAAAAGTTTGTACAAACCTACTTACAAAATAAAATCATTTATCATTACCATTTATCATTCATTATTTATCATTCATTATTTATCATTATCATTTATCATTATGATTATCATTTATCATTATTATTTATCATTATCATTTTTTATCATTATCATTTATCATTATCATTTATCATATTTTATCATTCATTATTTATGATTTATCATTATCATTTATCAGTGTCATTTATCATTATCTTTTGTCATATCTTTATCATTTATCATATTCATTATCATTATCATTTATCATTCATTATTTATCATATTCATTATCATTATCATTTATCATTCATTATTTATCATTATCATTTATCATTATCATTTAAAATTATCATTATCATTTATCATTATCATTTATCATTATCATTTATCATTATCATTTATCATTATCATTTATCATTATCATTTATCATTATCATTTATCATTATCATTTATCATTATCATTTATCATTATCATTTGACGGCACGGTTGGCGCAGTGGTTAAGCGATTGACTGCTGCGCTGCGTGTCGCGGGTTCGATTCCCGCACGGAACAAATATTTGTATGACCTACATGTATTTGTTCCGAGTCTGGGTGTTTTTCTATCTATAATATGTATGTATTTACAAAAAAAAAATGTATATAAGTAGTTTATCAGCCATCTTGTTACCATAACACAAGCATTAGGTTGCTTAGCTTGGGACTAGATGGCGCTGTGTGAAATGTCCAGTGATATTATTATATTATTTATCATTATCATTTATCATTCATTATTTATAGGGATGGGCCGAAATTCGGTTCACATTCGGTTCAACCGAAATTCGGCAGCTTGAACCGAACTTCGGCATTCGGCCATATATTAGGCAAAAGCACCGGCTTCATAAGGTTCATAACTCATTTGTTGGGCTTGGTATAACCTTTTATAACAAGATACCCTCTTCTTTGCTAGACTTGCCTTTTAATGCGTTTAAAGCTCAAGTAAAATCCAACCTTTGTTCAAAGCCTTACTATTCCATCAACGACTACTTACACGATAAGAATAGTTGGTCGCCCTAATTAACTCAAGACAATGTTCATGTTCTTTCTCCAGAATTAGCTTAGGTAGGTACTGACAGGTTACTGTTATTAGTATTTACTCACTTATTTATTTCACATCGATGTTCCTAGTTCATCATCTGTGACTGCAAGTGACAGCTATGTGACGAACCCAGCAATGCATAAATATGTAAGCTGTCACGCCCTTTATGCCTGGAGGCTTTTATTTAGGTAGTGTTTTTATTTTTATTTTAATTAATTATTTTTTAGCTTGAGTACGTATAGTTTTTATTATATTTGTTGGTATATTGGCGTGGCTAGCTGACATATGGCAAATAATTTAAGCTTCTTGTAATGTTCAATACTGAACATAGATTCCTAGTATTGTATACATGCAACTATATTCTAACTAAACAGACAGCTCTGCTGCTGGGGAGTTTGTTGCGCCACTTCTTCTTCCCAGCGATAGCACTAGGAAGTGGTGAAGGGCGGGCGTTTTTGGGGGACTGTCTTTTGTAATTTTGACGTTCGAAAAGTGCTGATTCTCAGCCTAATTTGAATAAATGACATTTGATTTTGATTTTGGCCGAAATTCGGTTCAGATGCCGAACATTCGGCACAAGAAAAATAATACCTACTTGCACAATTTTGACTGAAATTAAATAGAATTAGAATAGCATTACTGTAAAATAAAATTATGTCTTTTACTCAGTCATTGGCGCCGATTCCCTTGTTCAAAAACTAAAACTAAATTTAAGTTCAATGCATCTTTTTCTTTCTATTTAATTTATAAAAGGACAGAAGATAAATATTAGTTTAGTCCTGTCAAACTAGTCAGCGCCTGACGTAAATTGACGTATTTTTAGTAGCCATGTTGTTAATCACGTCTAACCTGTCTACGTTCATCATCATTCATATCATTACCATTTATCATTCATTATTTATCATTCATTATTTATCATTATCATTATGATTATCATTTATCATTATTATTTATCATTATCATTATAGTTTATCATTATCATTATCATTTATCATTATCATTTATCATGTATCATTATCATTTATCATTATCATTTATCATTATCATTTATCATTATCATTTATCATTATCATTTATCATTATCATTTATCATTATCATTATCATTATCATTACCATTATCATTATCATTATCATTATCATTACCATTATCATTATCATTATCATTTATCATTATCATTTATGATTATCATTTATCATTTATCATTATCATTATCATTATCATTTATCATTATCGTTTATCATTATCATTATCATTTATCATTCATTTTCAGTGAAATACTTTCTGCTGCTAATAAATCGTTATTTTGAGTAGCATCTATGAAAAAAAGTCTTAAAGCAGAGTACTGCTCAAGTACGCGCTTTACAGCAGCATGTTCAGAAAGCCAACGCGTCTGCGAAGGATGCAACAATCTATGCATTTATCATTGCAGAAAGTCTGAAAATCTTTGTACGCTGCTTGGGGGCTTGACGAAAAGTAATTGTACAAATCCCTAACGAAGTCTTCAACAAATCGAGGCAACTTCTCGCATGCATAAGATGCGCAAAAGTGATACGGGTGGCAAATGCACTTCATCACGAATAAATCCGGAAGCTATCATGTTTTCCTTATAAGGTATATCATGCTCATTAAAAAAATTTACTATATATTCATACAAAACAGAAGCTGAGGCGGCTGAAACTTAATCAAAGCAAGAAAATTGTCCCTAATTCTAATGTCTTCTAAATAGCATACTACAAGGCACATATGTTTTGTTGTGCTGAGATCTGTTGACTCATCAATGATGAGTGAAATTTTTTTAACCCCCGACGCAAAAACGACGGGTGTTATAAGTTTGACGTGTCTGTGTGTGTGTGTGTGTGTGGGGGGGTGTGTGTGTGTGTGTGTGTGTGTATGTCTGTCTGTGGCATCGTAGCTCCCGAACGGATGAACCGATTTTAATTTTGTTTTTTTTGTTTGAAAGGTGAATTTGTCGGGAGTGTTCTTAGCTATGTTTGATGAAAATCGGTCCAAGATGGCCGCCGCTACAAAATGGCGGATTACATATTTTTTCACAACTCCCTCAATATGGGTATCAAATGAAAGGGCTTGACTAGTAGAATACTATACACTATGATAAATTTCAAATCCAAGATGGCCGCCACCACAAAATAACAAATTACCTTTTTTTTCACAATTCCCTCAATGTGGGTATCAAATGAAAGGGCTTGACTAGTAGAATACTATACACTATGACAAATTTCAAATCCAAGATTGCCACCACCACAAAATGGCGAATTACAAAAAACCTGATTAAATACCAAATTACCTGAATCTTAAAACGCAAGAAAATAAAAGAAAAGAAATAATAAGGAGTCTCTACAAAAAGCATGAAATAAAAAATTAAATTAAAAATTTAAAAAACCCCCGACTACGTGAAACCCTATAAAAAGAAAAAAATAACCTTGAAATTATGACCCTACGTAAGTACGTATGAAATTTTTTTATTAAATATTGTCCTGTCGGGGGACCGCTACTAGTTTAAACTTTAACAGAACCTTAGGCTAATAATTAGAGCGGTCCCCCGACGGGACAACATTTAATCAAAAAATTTCATACGTACTTACGTAGGGTCATAATTTCAAGGTTATTTTTTTCTATTTATAGGGTTTCACGTAGTCGGGGGTTTTTTAAATTTTTTTTTCTTTTAAATTAGAGCACAATTGCTTAAAGCTTTCTTTTCCTATGATGTTTTCCACGATTGCTTGTGTTTTGGTGCCGGGCACATTTAATTTCTTTTGCAATTTTGGAGTCTGGGCATATCTTTTCTATCAGCTTAGGTAAATGGTCCATTATCGTGTATGGTAGATTGTGTTCCGCGCAAAAAGCACTTAAACGAATTTCACCTGAAAAGAGAGGTTTATTTTAATTGTTGGCAACATTTAAAAAATACAAGTGTGTGTCTATTCTACCTATAAATCCATCCATAGAGAAAGGCAAAAAATACGAATTATGGATCATCATCCTTTTATCCACAAGAAGTCCACTGCTGAACATAGGTCTAACTAAAATAGTCTAAATTATGAATAAAGACAGCAGAGAATAATAATTCAGATAATTACAGAGCACAAAAAAAGACCACACAGTAAAAGAAATTATTCAAGAGCTACAACAACGCTACAAATCAGGAGTACATGTTGGGCAGCATTAATGGGAATGACTGGACTGTGGATGTAAATTTTATAAATAGTAACAAGAAATTAAAATTCAAATTAGACACAAGTGCAGGTTGCAACGTAATAAGCAAGAGAACTTTGAATAATTTATTAAAAATCTATTATTTTTTACAGGGTACACAACAAACTAGTAATTTAAAAGTAGTCTATTCGGCTAGTTTACACTCGTGTTTAGGTTTACTGACCTTCCATTACTTGTTGAGTAAATTTTGTTTTCTCATTGCCGAACTCATCGATCACTAATAAAGAACTATTAGTGATCGATGGCCGAACTGAGTAATCTTGGGTTGAGATGAAAGAGATTTGCTAGATCTTTTAAGTCCTTTTCTGTGTGAATGCCTCGTTAGAGCATCTTTTCCCGATGAAATATTAATTTCTTTATTGCAACTCTTACATAGAGCCATATTTGCACTTTTACTGCTAGGAGCAATCCAACCGGCAAATTCTAATTCTTTCTCCCAATCCTTTTTATACTTTTGGGCGTATTTAATCTTTTTCCTTCTAACGCCTGTACTCGTTCCTGCTTCAGCGTCCGTATTATAATCACAATCACTTGAACTTGATATTTTCTCTTTAAATCTTTATTGGTAAATTCAAATCCTCTAAATATGACCATCCAATATCCAACTGGAAAGAAACAGTAGTCTACTCTACTAAGATATCTACATACTGAGAATCGAATCGCACATCTATCTATCTACTTAGTTTACAATTAGAAAACAGTCTTGTACGAGAGAGATCACAATATTTCATTTGTTCGTATTAATTACCACACTACAGAGTGAGTTTTCTTTGTCGGGGGATTTCCCTACCGTGCTGGTATGTTTTTATGGGTGCGTTCTTTAAAAACTTATATAAAAAGTCAATGGATGCATTCATTTCTAATATTTTTTGTAGTCAAAGTTAAAAAATGGGAAAATGTGACCGTTTGACGGTAGATCGGGAGAAGGGTTTGGAAATCAGTAGATCTCCCGTTTAAACGGGAGGTTCGGGAACACTGAGTATGACTTTGTATGACCTACAAGTAGTTGTTCCGGGTCTGGCTGTTTGTGTATGTGAGTTTAAAATGTTTGTAAACGCACCCACGATACAGGAGAAATTCCTAGTGTGGGGCAACGTTTTTATAAAAAAAAAATCTGCATTGACTCAGCGTCTTTTTGATTTTCATTTTGATCTTCGTTCCTGCCGGGGTCCCGTCCCCACAAGTTTTTTTTAAGCACTATTTTTACTAAACAATAACATCATCAAAGTTTTCTGAATATATAAATAGTTAATTATGAAGCTAACAATGTAGTAGTACATACCTAATGATTTAAATAACAAACTTTTCTTTCATTCTTAGCTGAAAATTGCGAACAAAACAGAATACTGCTACATTAATCAATTGTATATTAAAATTGAGTTAATTCTCGACAGACGACGGGATATGATCGTTTTGTTGCTTTCCTTCTGCTACAGAGTTTTGTATTTTTGTCTAAAGGAATTAATTAATAATTTCACAATGGATGGAATCATTTGTTACCGTGTCGGCTGGGAGAGAACTTTGGAGTTGGCACATTTTCTTGGTATTTTTCAGAAAAATACTGTGGAGAGCAGTGGTGGCCTAGTGGTAACGGCCACGACTTACGAGTTGTAGGTTGTAGGTTCGCACCCGGACAGGCGCGCTTTACTTTGTGTAAATTATTTCATCACCACTGCTCTCAAAACGGTGAAGGAAAACATCGTGAGGAAACCGGCATGTCCTAGAACCATAAATTCGAAGACATGTGACATGTACCACTCCGCACTGGGCCCGCGTGGTAGATTACGGCCCACTCCCTCTCACCGAGAGGAGGCCTGTGTCCCAGCAGTGGGAACATTATAGGCTGATTATGCTGGTATTATTCAGAAAAGTACTATAGGAAGGTACCTGGTTGCTGTTTGCCTTGTTGTTGTAGTGGCCGCAACGGCATCTGCTGGAGGAGCGGGGGTTGATCCGGTGGGTTGATACTAACTGGGTTTTTAAATTAGCGTCCTTTCTGACATTTTTATTTTTGCTCGGTTCATGAATGCCATAATGTGATGGTTAATAGCCAATAGCCTTCCTTGTGAAATTAGGCTATCAAATGCAAAAATATTTTTTCAAATCCGAACAGTAGTTCTAGAGATTAGCGCGTTCAAACGAACAAACAAACTCTTCAGCTTTATTATTAGCATATATTAGTCAAGGTTTTAGCCAGTGGCTTTTTGCGCGATGTCAATAGGTTCGCCCCCTATTATTCAACTAATTTTTCAACCTTAATTTCTTAGTTTTAAAGCAATTTGCCTTCAAACACCATCGTAATATTATGTTATAGGAACCTACTACGCTTTGGAATAGGCAAGTAGCTTCATCTTTCTGACTGACCAACTCCTGGACAATTCAAACGTGCCTGTAATTGGTTCAATTGGAATAAATGCTGATTACTTACTATGTTACTGTGAGCCTGCGCTGTCCCACTGCGGGGCCTCCTTTCCCTCTGTCCACTTTTCCCGGTCTACTGCGGTTGTGCGCCAATCCTTCCAATCCCAATCTTTCCGGGCCAGCCCAGTTCCGCTTCGGTCCAGCAGCTGTGCGGCCAGCGTCGGATATTTGTGTTTTGGAACGAAGTATAGAGTTTGAGTTTATGTATTTACTATGATTTAGTTTTATTCGGATTGCCTTTTAGTGACGGCCAAAAATCAGAAATAACGGTTTGTTCGTGGCTTAACCTCTGGCAAAAAAATTAAGTGTTTTCAGTCTATTTTTCTTCAACTCCACAGTCACCTCAGCCGCGCAAGTGGGGCCGGCAAAGACAAATTACTTTATTCCCCCCACCTATTTATTTGTTGAGCTTCCCCTGGCTTTCATTATGTTTTTTTTTTGTTTATAACTGTCCTCCCCTATTTCCGAATTCACTCCGCTGAAAACACCGAAATACGCGTCAAGTTTTGTTATTGTATTAATTGTTTTTTTGGAGATGAAAGCGTGACTATGTGATTACTGTGGTACCCAGACAGCGATAGGCCAATTTTAATTACAGAATTACTTAATTATCAAATCGATAATCAACTGCCTCGTTGATCTCGTGTTTGCAAGCGCGACTGCTGAGCGTGGGGTCCTGGGGTGGATTCCCAGGTCAGACAAAGTGTTATTGGATGTTTCATTAGGAATTTCTTAGTAACAGTCCGGAGTTTGGAAGTTGGCCGTTTGATTCCCCCGTGCCTCCGAAAGCACGTAGAACCGTTGGTCCTGCGCCTGCTGGACCAACGGTTCTGCTGCTGCACTGAACGGATTTTAATGAAATTTAACAGTTAGAGTTAGAGCTTATACATCAGATTAACACATAAAATACTTTTTATCTCGATATTACTACAGAGTCGAGAATTATTATTATTATTATTTCCTTTATTTTATTTAAATACTTACAAAATACATTTTTAAATATTTTTATAAACAAAAGGACAAAAAAACATTTAAAAATATAAAAAGTAGTAGCCCACCGGTATCGGGAACAGGGTCCAAGCTACCGGCGGTCAGGGCTCCAGAGAGAGGAACTTCCTGACAATGCGAGCCGTGTCCAGAAGTACCGCTTTCTGAATCAAGCCCATGATCCAGCTGCCCAACGAGAGCCTCCTCAGGTGTTGGTCGAGGCTCTTGGCTATTAAGCCATTGGCTGTCACGACTATCGGCACAATGATCGCTGAGTCCACATCCCACATGTCGACAACCTCGCGAGCCAAGTCAAGATACTTGATTTGTTTATCTTTCTCGGCTTTCACGAGGTTCTCATCATGCGGGACGGTTATGTCAACAATCATGGCGCGTCGCTCTGATCGATCCACCACCACTATATCAGGTTTATTGGCAACAATAGTCCTGTCAGTGATGATGGATCGATCCCAGTACAATGTGATATTTCCATTTTCGAGAACTGGGTCGGGCACATACCTGTAGTACGGCACCTCAGATTCGACAAGGCTGTATTTCAGAGCAAGTTGCTGATGGATTATCCTGGCTACAAGGTTGTGTCTATGCAAGTACTCTCCGTTAGCTAGACGAGAACACCCGGAGATAATATGCCTGATTGATTCTCCCGGCCGGTGGCATGCCCGACAGATGTCAACCGTGCCGTCTTTCACAATAAATCTCCGGTAATTGTTCGTCATCATAACTTCGTCCATAATTGCACAGACAAAACCTTCGGTTTCTCCAAAGAGGTCACCGAAACGCAGCCAGACTACGGACGCTGGTAGATCTACATCGGGTCCATGTAGGGCCCGGTAAAAGCGTCCGTGAAGCTCCTTACTCTGCCATACTTCCATGCGATTATTGGTGTCAAGCACTACCGGCTTGCACCAGTTCTCTTTAGCCAAGGAGAGTGGGGTGAGGCCCTTGTCCACCGCGACTACATCTCGATGCATCCCCACGTCGGTTTCTAGGAAATATTCCCTGAGACTGCATATCTCGCGATTGTGGAGGGTCTTAGCGTTTAAAAAGCCTCGACCTCCACACTTTCGCGGGATATACAGCCTCATTACCGATGACCGTGGGTGATGCATTCGATTTGCAGTCAGCAGCGTCCGGACCCTCCTATCCAGGGCGTCTAGTTCGGTTTGAGTCCATCTGAGTATGCCGAAAGAGTACATCAAAACCGGCATGACCCAACTGTTGAAGGCACGCACCTTGTTTCCGCCTGATAGAAGACTATTAAGTACTTTTTTCAGGCGGCCAAAGAAGCGCTCCTTCAGCGATTGCTTCATGTCAGTTACATTGATGCCTAACGCTTCCGACATACCCAAATACTTATAGGTTTCGGATGCGGAGAGGGCTCTAAGGTTTGCGGAATCCGAGAGTTGGGTTCCCACGGATTCCACAATCTCTCCTCGCTTTACATGCATGACCGCACATTTGTTCACACCAAATTCCATCCTGATGGCGCTACTGAAAGTTTCAGTAATTTTCAGTAGCTCCATTAGTTGCAAATTGTTGGGGGCAAAGAGTTTAAGGTCATCATTGTAGAGGAGGTGAGATATAACTTGGCCACCTCTCCTCAGCCGATAGCCTAGACATGAATCCTCCAGCAGTGTGCTTAGAGGATTCAAGGCTAAGCAGAACCAAAGCGGGCTCAAACTATCGCCCTGAAATATGCCTCGCTCGATCCTTATCGGTTCGCTATTCCTCTGAATATTTCGACATCCTGGATAGCGAAGGACCGTCCTCCATTGCCCCATACACGACCTCAGGAAGGTTCGCAGAGTTGCATCTACTTTATACAAATCCAGAACCCTCATGAGCCATGTATGCGGCACCGAGTCATAGGCCTTCTTATAATCTATCCAACATGTCGACAGATCCTTTCGGGAACGACGAACCTGTTGGCTAATGGCCATATCGATGAGGAGTAGCTCCTTAGTACCGCGGGACCCATTCTTACAACCATTTTGAGAGGCAGACATAATGGAGTTGTTGTCTATGTGGTTGTTAATTTTAGCTCTCAAAATGGATGTAAGAACTTTATAGACCGTCGGTAAACACGTGATCGGCCTATAACTTTTGGGTTCCGCGGTGCTGATTTATGGAGCAGGTGGGTAACTCCTGTCGTTAGGAATCGGGGTAGCGAACCAGACTCCAAAGCAGTCTGGAACTGAGATGCCAAGCGAGCGTGTGACCTTGAAAACCATTTGATCCAAAAGTTGTGCAGCCCATCCGGCCCTGGAGATTTCCAGTTAGGTAACGGACGGACTGCACGAGCTACATCTTGGGGGCAGATGGTAATACCCTCCATGTCTGGTATTGGATCACAGGCTCGCTCGACCTCTCGAGCCCAATCACCTTCGGTGTGACTGACAGGCGCCGACCAGATATTACGCCAAAAGGAACACATGACATCATCATCCGGCAGGCATGTGTCAGCCACACCTTGGTCCGGTTGCTCCCAACCCCTATAAACCCACCTTTCATCGCTCTGGAAGGTACGACTCTGAGTGTATCGGTCTACTCGCCGCTTATACCGACGAATACGGTTTGCCCATGCATACACTTTCTGCTTCAGGAAGTCGATACGCTCTGTGACACAAGTCGTATATTCTTGAGGACTGATATCAGTCCCTGAGAACGCCCGTCTCACAAAGCGCATCACTCTAGGGCGAGTATTGCCCTCCCTGAAGCAGATTAGTTTGCCGATGAGCGCCCTGGCCCCACCAATACGGCGTTCAATCCTGCACTGCCAAGCTGGTACGGCTGGTTTCGGTCGTGTAGCTCTAGAGTCATTGGCAAATTTGACGTGAGCTACACGACATGCCGCTACAGCCGCGCAGTACAGAATTGAATGAGTATCGGTGAGGTCTTCGCAGTCATCAAAATGACTTGACAACTGCGAATCCAGGACCGCCACCAGCGCCCTATTTTTGTTATGCATGGGCAAATGAGGTAAACGTGGTCTAAGTTCGGGCGACATGAACCGATATTCCCGAATCGCACCCTCTAAAGCATTTCTCAATTCCTCATTGCACGGGATACTTACATTTGTAGCCCTGTCATTACTCCCCTCATCAGCATGGCCAGTGTTAGACTGCGGAAGTACTGCAGTAGTCTGCGACTGGTGGGCGATGACATAGCTACTCTGCATTTCACTTCGCAGGCGATCAAGTACAGTGTCATCTAACATATGATTACGTTGAATAACCCGCACCTGATCCGATAGTCGTTGTGCCGAAACGTTGACAGCTGGCTCAAGCACCTGAAAAAGAGAGAGCATCCGAACACGGTACGCGGTCAGATTGTTTCCCCCCTCTGTAGCCCCATAGTATGAGCGCATGACAATTTCATTGATGGATCGTGTCCATCTCATGCGCTGCACACTTCCGCCGGGAGCTGGGACCCTATCAGAGGCCAGTGGGCCTCGAGGTCCTAAGCCGTCCGGCGGCCGGCGTCCTCCCCGTCGACGAGCAGGTGGTGGCGTCGTGGGCGGAGAGAAGTACTCGTCGCTCGAGCTCACGCCGAGCACACGCAAGATCAGCCGCAAGACGTGCACACGTCTTGCGGCTGATCTTGTCAACATTTCATTCTGATATTATGTTAGTTTTTGTGTTTTACCGGAGGCAACATGACAGATGTCACCTCCGGTTCGGCAGTTTTTGGTGAGAGTTTATTGCATTCATATTGTTCATATTATTTTATTATTATTATTATTAATTGCGTAACACATTTCCAAGTCCCAATCACAATCTGAATCATTCTGAAGGATGTTTCTAATCCATTGCTTCATAGGTTTGAAAAATTAGTCTGCTCAACAACATGACTACACAGTGGACTTGGATGAACTGTTAAAAAGAAGTACATTGCGTTCAATTAAAATCAACTAAGCGAAAAGAAATACTCCCCGCGGGTGGTGGTGGTTAAATACCCTGCGGTAATTACGTAACACAGATAACATAACAAATCCGTAGTACCTATGAAACAATGGATTAGTGAAATTCTTCAAAACCCTCGTATTGTTACTGTCAGCCCGGAGTTTGGCGGTGTGATACCCCCGTGCCTCGGAAAGCCCGTTAAGCTGTTGGTCTTACGTCTGATCTCTCCCCGGTCGTGTCGGATTGCCGTCCCATCGGACTATGAGAGTAAAGGAACAGAGAGTGCACTTGTGTTTGCGCACACACGTCTTGTGCACTATAATATCTCCTGCGTACCTGGCTAATCTCCGTTGAGATTGGCCACCGTGACTAAAATCGGTCGGGAGGCTGTTATTATAGTTCATAATATTCCCACTGTTGGGACTCAGGCGTTATCTCATGGGCCGTAATAGCCGTAATTCCCCATTACCTACTCATTAGCACGTTCAGTGCCGGGAGCCCTTCTCGAGGGCTCACTCAAATCGCATATGGGATGCCGGGAGCCCTCGCGGAGGGCTCATAATAAATGTAGGTTTTTCTTCGCGAAAATGGCATTAAAAACTATAAAAATAAAATTTGTTGTACCTATATTTTTAACCCCCGACGCAAAAACGACGGGGTGTTATAACAAGATTTATTAGTATAGCCTTAATCCAAGCAATTTTATTTAAAAAAAAACGACTCTGCCCCAGTAGGAGTCCTAGTGGGGCAGAGTCGTTTTTTTTTAAATAAAATTGCACATGTCCTAGTCTAGGACGTGTAAATACCCCTAGGAATACTAAATATAGCAACAAGACGTTCTGAAAACACTATTTTACTTCGTTTTACAGTGTTTTATGATACGGTTTCAAACCTAATACCGCCGACCCTGCTCGAGGGTTCACTTTAGCTCAAACGTTATGCCTGTGGGTGCTGTGCTCAAACGTTATGGAAAAGTGGGTGGAGTCGAAAGTGTTTTGATTAACCATCATCCATTGCGGATTGCTTTAAAAGAGTGTCCGCGGAGTTTCTTGCTCGTTCTTCTCCACAGGTACCTACTACGCTTTGGAATGGGCAAGTAGCTTCATCTTTCTGACTGACCGACCCCTTGACAATTCAAAAGTGCCTGTAGTTGGTTTATTTGAAGTAAATGCTATAAGTTTGAGTAGATGTCACACATTATCATCAAACTTTTGTTTCCTCTCTTACTATAAAGTGAAAACTTCTTTAGCGGCACAACGCCGCTAAAGAAGTTTTCATTTCAAAAAAGCGTAAGTAACATTTTTTACCCATCACAACAAAAGTGCACAACGCACTTTTGTTGTGATGGGTAATAAATGTTAAACTCGCGTCAGGACACGTGACCTGATCGAAAATTCGTAAGACGGAGGGAGAGTAGACCGCATTCCAAAATATCAAAAATGCACAACGTTAATATTCAAGTTTTCACTTCTGCCGGCACTTCCGGAGTGCAACTCGTTTTTTTTTTAAAGTAGATTTTCTATATGAAAAGTAGTGTCAGATTATTTGTTTAGAATTTTATTGCTCCATATTTTATTAACAACAAGATGGCGCTTTTTCTCGCGTTTTCATTTTCGGAATGCAGGTGTAACAACTTTCAAACTTGAAACACTCCTGTAACTTGAATAACTTTCTTTTAATATTTTTAGCATTTTTCTTCCTTTGAGTTAAAAGTTGTAAATTTACTTAAATAACTTTTATTTTAACACGAGCATGTAAAGTAGGTACCTATCTAGCTACTTACCTTTTTATGGCTATGATATGTCACGGGGTCCTTGAAGGTACTTAATTACAATAAAATTGGTTGAATGAAATTAGTACCTCCCTTTTTACAACTGAACCAATAGAGTGTCTCGAATCATCATATCCTAATTACGTAACACACTATGAATCTCAATTTGAATTATTTTGAAGGAAATTGCTAATCCATTGCTTCATAATTATTTTAGAAAAATTCCAAATCCCCTGCCAGCATAGTATAATCAACCACACATTTTAAATTTGACATTGACAGCTCCTTTACTTATGTCGTAGCAGTAAGGTGTGGCTTTCGTAGTCCAAGTGTTACCACTGATGTGCAGTTGACTGTATCGGCTTCTAACCGTGGATTAGGTACCAGCTAGAGAAACTTCGTGATGGAAATTGCAATAATTGAACCGCGTGGCAAACGGATTAGAGATTGCACTAATTACTAATCACAGTTGCATTGACGGTGCTAACTATGTTTCTGACAGCTCTCACTCTCATAGTTAGGAGCAGCATTGAAACTCGGAAGCCTATTGATGAAACAGTAGAGATTGCCAGACGGCTATCCATAGTATGTATACCTACATTTCACCAGTCAGTAATGTTATAAATCCCATGTAATAGGGACATGGGCGTAGCTAGGAGGGGGCAACGGTGGGCAATACCAACCCCAGAAACATCTTTGCTCACCCTGGAAAAATCGACAGTATTGAAGAATTACTCACTGTTTAATTCCTTTTTATTAGAGCCGCACATTTTGACCAAGATGAACGGTTTATAGAGTTACGGGCTTGGCTCTACATTCGTTCCGATTAACTTAACTGATAACTTCTACATTAGATTTAAGTCTTGGCAAACCTTTAACAAATATTTTTGGCGGGATTATTTATTACGAGGCGTCATTTATGATCTTTAATTAAATGGCTGTGTTAGTAAAGCTAGACTGCTGCCTCCCCTACACGAAATCCCGAGCTACGCCAATGAATAGGGAGAGACTATTGATGGCGCCGATTCCCTTGTTCACAAACTAAACTAAATTTAAGTTCAGTGCATCTTTTTCTTTCTATTTCATTAAGAAAAGGACAAAAGATAAATTTTAATTTAGTCCTGTCAAATTAAGACGCTCCATAGACAGTTTAGACGTGATTAAAAACATGGCTACTAAAAATACGTCAATTTACGTCTGTCGCTGACTAATTTGACAGGACTAAACTAATATTTAATCTTCTGTCCTTTTCTTAATGAAATAGAAAGAAAAAGATGTACTGAACTTAAATTTAGTTTAGTTTGTGAACAAGAGAATCGGCGCCATTAACCAAATTCAAACTCCGTTCTGCTGCAGAAAATTTCTCAATAAGCACTATGCCCGACCCGAGAATCGAACTTACGAGAAGTCCTGCTGGCGACATACGTAATATTATATCTTGTGCTAGTGGCCAAAATGTACTTATGTACAGTTACACCAACGCGGCAGTCCATCTTTATTTTTGTCATAATGTTGGTACAGATTACAATACCTACTGTCCACCAACATAACGAAGGCAATA
Organism: Apamea anceps; assembly: GCA_951799955.1. Lineage (NCBI taxonomy): Eukaryota > Metazoa > Arthropoda > Insecta > Lepidoptera > Noctuidae > Apamea > Apamea anceps. The sequence goes on from OX637525.1 coordinate 80,183, forward strand.
AAAATGCAAAAATAAAACATGAATCTCAAACTTGTGCTTGCTAACAAGCGCTAATACACTAAATTTTTCTTTTATCCCGATTCGTGAATCTCTTTGTAAAAAAACTGTTTATCATACTTAAATATGATCGCCGCTTAAACAAAGCAAAGGACTTTTTCGCGGGTTTTATTCCCGCTTTTTTTTTCAACTTTTGTACACAGTTTCAATTCAGCAGACGTTACGCATGTATAATTCGAGACTCATTTCGGACTTGCCGCCATTTTGATTCTCACTTGTTGTCCAACAATCAAGAGGCAGAAGTTGCGATGCCTTTGCCTCACTGTTTTGTTTTTTCCTTCTTTTTTTAAGTTCGTTAAAGTGAAGGCACAGGCAATCAACTAGGCAGCCTCGTTCGTTGATTGTTAAGTCTTTGAAAGTTGTTTTTTTTTTCACTCTTTTGTTTGTGGACTTTTATCAAAAGGTAAAGTAAAGTATTACCTGGTTGTCTCTGGTGTATTTTTTGTCGTGCGACTAAGGATTGTTATTAGAGTTTTTTGTTAGTTCCTTTTGTGTTAGTAGTTTGCTTAGCGACTGTGGCGCTAGTGTGCTTTGAGTAAAAGTTCATTTTAATGGAACTAAGTGAGTGGGAAATGTAGTTTAATTTTTGTTTTTAACGGAATAAAAAGTGGAGAATATACTTGTGCTTATATTTTTTTTTTTTAATAAAAAATGGATCGTGTTTCAATTAAGTATTTATTGTTGGATACCGGATTATATGCAATTGAAAATTGTAGAATTATACATGCATCATAAATACTCGAAATATGCATCAAAATAGCCAAAAAACGCAACATCGAATTTTAATAAATACAACACGGTACCTAATTTTATTCAAAACAACATTCAACGAGGTATTATTATTATACCTTCTTAATATTTGTTCTTGAAAACGTTAATAATCAAAAATAGTTCCTTCTATGGCTTAAAATATTTTCCTAACCTAAAAACTTTTGAAAAGGATCGTTCGCCGTCGTCGCTTGTATGTACCTACATTTTTGTATTGTAGTTACATAGGTACCAATAATACTATAGCAAATATGCCCAAATGTGCACGATCAATAGAATTTAGGGGAAAAATGTAATAACCGGAAAAATTACCAAAATGTGCATAGGTGCGAGACGAACACGTGACCGAGTCGCATAGGTCACGTCATGTTCTCTTCTGCTGGATATTACATTTCAGAGTTATTTCCCGCCGTTATTTCGAGCCGGTCACAGTTATTTTTTAACCGACTTCTAAAAAAGGAGGAGGTTCTCAATTCGGATGTTTGTATTTTTTTTTTATGTTTGTTCGAGCATAACTCCGTGGCTTGCCAACCGATTTGAAAAATTATTTTTGTTGGAAAGTATATACTTCCCAAATGGTCCCATAAAAAATTCATCAAAAACGGTTCAATAGTTTGGTTTATAAACCAAAATTATTGGTAAAAATTACAACTTAAAAGTGAACAATAAAAACTTTTTTGAAAAAATAAAAAAACCGACTTCCAAAAATGACACTACAAAGTGAAAAATAACTTTAATTTCGGAAGTCGGTGGCAAACAACGAAAATGCGAACCCAACGACACCGACTTCCGAAATTAAAGTTATTGGTACGAAGTTCCTTATTGCGCGTTGCGAAAGGGGGCTACACGGAAAAAATTAAGACCAAAAGTTGGAACGACACTTTTTGCTATAGTTGTAAGCCGTGCGGCGTGCGCGTGTTTCTCTGTCTGTCTCTCTCTCTTATAGAAAAGTTCGTTCCATCCGAGTGTCTCAAGTTTTTTTTTCACTTTGTGTTGTTACTCTAGCTTTAAAAATCTCGTAGATCAGGTATTAACACACTATCAATCCCAATCTGAATAATTTTGTAGGGTAGGTATTGCTAATCCATCCTCCTCATCCTCCTTCATATGTTCGAAAAATGTGTCTGCTCAACAACGTAAAGAACGCAATGAATATTGTTGAACTGTCAAAATGAAACCCATTGCTTATGATGGTGTGCTATGCAATTACCCAGCAGTACACCGAGAGAAAACACGTTTTTAGGGTTCTGTAGTCAACAAGGTACCCTTATAGTTTCGCCATGTCGTCTGTCTGTCTGTCTGTTTAGCTCAAAAACTATTGGTACTAGAAAGTTGTAATCTGGCATGAGTATACACGTCAATGACGCCGAAAAAGTGGAAAATAAAATTTTGAAAAAAATAATTATTTAGAGTACCTCCCCTACATCTAAAGTAAGTAAAAAAAATAAAAAAAAATCCGCGCAAAATTGTCGGATCAGGTGAGGATTTGTATGGAAAGTCAAATTAGGTAGGTAGTCATGTTTGGCTTTTAGTTAGCATGGTACGAAACTATCAGTCAGCGAATACGACCCGCGCTTGGCTGTTATAAAAACTACGGAACCCTACACTGCGCGTGGCCCGACACGCACTTGACCGGTTTTTTATCGATTAACATCTGTCTTCAACTGTTAATAATTCGTTTGGCACGTTTTTCTTTCCAGCCAGTCAGTCATCAATCAAAGCTTCGAAGCCAGTAGGTAGGTTCTGTAAAGAGCTTTACGACCCCTCAGAGTACCGGGATTTTGTCGTAAAGTCCAATAATTATTCCTGGAAACAATGCTACGTGTAATTAATTTTTCTAATTTCATCTCTCTTGGCTTGTCAGCCAAATCTGACGTCTACTGCTTTTTCTCATATACTCTAAATAAATTAATGTTCGTGTCGTATTTGTGCTATCTATTTATAACGGACTCGCGGAGGTCGCATTTAAGCACCAAAAAGGCTATATAATCTCTACAGTACCTACGTGCTGTAGAGAATAGTCTTTTGTTTTCCCCTCACATCAGGAGGTCAAGGGGCGTCCGTCCTTGTGTTAACCCAGCCTTTTAGCCGATGAAAAATAGGTTAAGTATTACCCAAGTATATTGCCATAATTAACTCCCTTTCCAAGCTCAGCATTCACATATTTTATTCCCAACAAAAATCCAGAGACCGCGGCATTAATACTTTATTAAAAATAATCTCATAACTCTATGGGCTGTTTATTTTTTTTTCACGTAATAGGCGCACTTTTCACATCGCTTTCATTCGGTGGGTCGCCATTTTTTCGGGGAATTTCACCCTCTGACAAATGTGTAGTATTACGGATGCACAGTGGGACGTTACGTGGGGTGATGTGGACGAAAATATTAGATATTTTATTAGATTTTACTTTTACTAGTTGGTAGGTACGTATCTTCGCTAAAAGATCAATCATATTCACTGGTTTCAGATATAATATTATAATAGTTTGAAATAAAATTAAATCGGTTTTCCTGGAAAATTATCGTATTTTAGTTATTTGGTCTTCCAAAGCCTATCGTAGGTATAAACAATTGGGTTTAAAGGGCCTGTATGCAGTCTAACTGCAAGTCAGTTGCAAAATGCCATGTTTTGTCTGTGTGTCACCCTAAGGTTGGCTGGTAGAAAATGCTTCAGGCATTAAGTCCGCCTTTGTATAGTATTTTTTTACTTGTGCATAAAGTTTTATTAAATAAATAAAATGGCAGTTTAGAGGCGGTTTTGGTGCAGTAGATGCATTGAAACTGGCGTGTCATTGCGCAGGCCGCGGTGGGTAGTTAAACTAAACGCTGACTGCAAGCGACAGCGATGACCGAGAGGAGCATAACATCAGTTGAGCCTAATCTCTGCACAATTTACAGTAGACGTCCCGCTAAGCCGTGGCTGATGAATGATTAAGTCCTACTAATACATATATCCAACTTAATATTATAAACGCGAAAGTTGGTGAGGATTGATGGATGGATGTTTGTTACTCTTTCACGCAAAAACTACTGAACGAATTTGGGTGAAATTTGGCACACAAATAGTTTATAACAAGGATTAATACATAGAATACTTTTTATCCCGATATTATCACGGGATCGAAACTTATACGGGTGGAACCGCAGGGCGCAGCTAGTAATATTATAAACGTGAAAGTTTGTGAGAATAGATGGATGTTTGTTACTCTTTCACGCAAAAACCACTGAACGGGTTTTGATGAAATTTAACAGTATTAGAGCTTATACATCAGATTAACACATAAAATACTTTTTATCTCGATATTCCTACAGAGTCGAGAATTATGCGGGTGAAACCACGGGGCGTTGCTTCTTCATACTTGGGTCTTCATATTGTCAGTATCTATAACCAGCACCCTAATTGCGTAACACACTTCCAAGTCCCAATCACAATCTGAATCATTCTGAAGGATGTTTCTAATCCATTGCTTCATAGGTTTGAAAAATTAGTCTGCTCAACAACATGACTACACAGTGGACTTGGATGAACTGTCAAAAAGAAGTAAGTACATTGCGTTCAATTAAAATCAACTAAGCGAAAAGAAATACTCCCCGCGGGTGGTGTGCGGTAATTACGTAACACAGATAACATAACAAATCCGTAGTACCTATGAAACAATGGATTAGTGAAATTCTTCAAAATCCTCGTATTGTTACTGTCAGCCCGGAGTTTGGCGGTGTGATACCCCCGTGCCTCGGAAAGCACGTTAAGCTGTTGGTCTTACGTCTGATCTCTCTCCGGTCGTGTCGAATTGTCGTCCCATCGGACTATGAGAGTGAGGGAAGAGGGAGCGCATAGCTGTGTCTGCGCGCACACTTGTGCACTATGATGTCTCCCGCGCCGAAGGTTAGTCTCCATTGAGATTGGCTGCCGTGGCCAAAATACGGTCTGCAGGACTTCATTCTTATGGTCACTGAAAGCGTCTTACGCAATTGGAGAACAGAATATTCGAACAAAAAAAGGAAATCTACATTTTTGTCCTCATTCACACCGTGCCGTACTACAGTCCAAGCAGGCGTATAACAGCAATTTAGCTAGCGATGCTCGTGCGATATAAATCCCTACCTGTAACGCGATTTACTTGATTTAATATACAACGCAATGTTTTTTGTTGGCATACATATTGGGGCGCGGTGTGGCGTGTGACGTATGATAGACGTCACATTTGCATGCTCGTCATGAGTGGTGATGTATAGGGTTTTTTGGGGTTGAGACTGTTTTTAGGCTGTCGTGTAATAGGGATAGTAGTTTTTGTGTATTATAGTGTACTTATGATCATAATCCCTCTGTCCTATGGATGGCGTAGGTGGTGTTCACAGAGATCAGATTCTCAATGAAATCCAAAATATTTTCGAAAAGTGCAAGGAGTAGGTACATCGAGGTAAACTAGGACACTATAATCATTTATCAATAGTTTAAGGGCATGACAAATCAAGGGGTCAGTTAACACCTATTTTCACCGCACATGTATCAAAATTGCTTGACATTTCACACGACACATAACTTTTATGTCAAATGACTGATGAATGATGTAGTACCATTGCGTCACAGTCTTCGGGTAATGCCAAACATTGCGTGCATGTTTGTTATGTTTCCCTTCATTTTCAAACCTCTGGGGATCATTTCAACCCCGAATAATACCAGTAGGACTGCATGTTACAATTTGATTAACATGACATTGCTTGCTTCATTTTGTTAAAAAATTTCCGCGAAATTATATCTTGAAACCAGCATGTCTTAGAACCGTCACGCATTGACCAACCCGCACTGAGTTCGCGTGGTGGATTACGGCCCACTCCCTCTTTGGAGGCCTGTGTCCCAGTGGTGGAAACGTTTTAGGCTTATTATTATATTGAAAAATGTTACACTACGGTGTGATAATTGGCCGACTAGATTTTTTGTCTTCATAAGATTTATAGTGGTTTCTTGTGGTGGAATAGAGCTCTCAGGCTTTCTGAGCTATTTCCGTCAACCAATAATTGAATAATTTTGTAATCTAAGGAGTTCTGTATTTGTGATGGTTTTGCCGTAACCTGCAATGCCTTTAGTTTTATACAGGGTGGCATCGACGCGCAAACTGAAACCATGTATTCAGTAAATGATTCTAGACCCCCTAGCTTTTTTGAGTGGTTATTAGGCCTATGGGAGTCTGCAGGTGAATCCACCGAGCATCATCTACGATGCATTTTGGGTTTAACAAACCAGCGGGGTAGTTGCGTAACACACTATCAGTAGAAATTTGGTTCATTTTGCCTTATTTAAGTTGTTGAGCAGACATATTTTTCGAACATATGAAGCTATGGATTAGCAAAATCTTTCTAAATGATTCAGATTGAGATTGATAGTGTATTGATAGTGTTACTCAATTAGGGTGCCAACCTTTGAGTAGATGGCTACTTGTTTAATTCAAGTTGAGGCTACTTTGAATTCAAGGCCCTTAACTCCACTGTCCAACAACCCTTCGGACTTCGCGCTTTTAACCCCGGCACACTTCCTTATTGGTCGTTCTCTAATCATGCTGCCTGATACACAGATCCAGAACGCCAATGTCAACAGCTTACAACGAGCCGTATTGAAAATTTGAAGCAAGACATTTGGGCTCGTTTCTCCCATGAGAATGTTCTGTGGCTGCAAGAATATGAATGTCCACCTGAACAGGTTTTGCTTGCTACGGCCAACCTGAGTCCGGAGCGTGTAATTTCATCTTTTTAACCCCCGACGCAAAAACGACGGGGTGTTATAAGTTTGACGTGTCTGTGGGGGTGTGTGTGTGTGTGTGTGTGTGTGTGTGTGTGTGTGTATGTCTGTCTGTGGCATCGTAGCTCCCGAACGGATCAACCGATTTTAATTTTGTTTTTTTTGTTTGAAAGGTGAATTTGTCGGGAGTGTTCTTAGCTATGTTTGATGAAAATCGGTCCAAGATGGCCGCCGCTACAAAATGGCGGATTACATATTTTTTCACAACTCCCTCAATATGGGTATCAAATGAAAGGGCTTGACTAGTAGAATACTATACACTATGATAAATTTCAAATCCAAGATGGCCGCCACCACAAAATGGCGAATTACATTTTTTTATTCACAACTCCCTCAATATGGGTATCAAATGAAAGGGCTTGACTAGTAGAATACTATACACTATGACAAATTTCAAATCCAAGATGGCCGCCACCACAAAATGGGAAATTACATTTTTTTATTCACAACTCCCTCAATATGGGTATCAAATGAAAGGGCTTGACTAGTAGAATACTATACACTATGACAAATTTCAAATCCAAGATGGCCGCCACCACAAAATGGCAAATTACATTTTTTTTCACAACTCCCTCAATATGGGTATCATCTTATAAAACATGCTATGTATACAGTCCACTATAACTTTTATTTTGCTCCACCACGACCTATCGTCACGGGGTCTTGATATGTAATGGGTGGTGACCCATCCACGATCCATAACCGCGGCAAGCGTAGCCTAATCCTTTGATTGACCCGTGCGGCAGCTATTATTTAGCCACGAGCCCCTCCGGTGGCCTGTTTGATGGTTAAAAAAATATAAAAGAAGTTTAACTATATTATTTACTAGCATCTGCCCGCGACTTCGTCCTCGTGTTAGTCTTGTTCCCCAGACCCACTGCGTAGCATCGCATCGCCTGCCCACGCAGTGTTCTTTCTGACTTATTTTGCCCGGCTCCTAAGGGTCCTAGCGTGATGTTAAGTAACCTATGGCCTTCCTCATGAATTGGGCTATCAAATGCAAAAGATTTTTTCAGATCTGACTGCTAGTTCCAGGGATTAGCGCGTTCAAACAAACAAACTCTTCAGCTTTATTATTAGTACTAGCTTCTGCCCGCGGCTTCGCCCGCGTGGATGTCGGAAATTATCCCACGGGAACGTGCTAACAGGATAAAATGTATGTGCTTCCCCAGGATGCCATCTATCTCGCGGGCCCTTTGTGGCTAATTACAATAGAAAACCAATTGTGTCTCATTAGTGGTGATTAAGAGGGTACCTATATGATATCTTTACCTAAGTACCTACCTAATTTAAAAAAAATAACCTACCTAAATAAACCTATTTCTGATGATAACTAATCTAAACTCAATAAATAAGCAAAATCTCTAAAAACTAATATCTATACGAATGACTAATCCTACCTAACAGTATTATAAAATAACCTACGGTCACTACGTACACTATCAAATATACTACCTATACTTTAAAATTAAAATCTATACCTACCTACGACTTATAAAATTAAACCTAAATAACTCTAAAAAACTCAAACTCAAACTCAAACTCAAACTCAAACTCAAATCATTTATTTCAATTAAACCCTTTCAGGCACTTTTGAATTGTCAAAATTAAATTGTCGGTCAGTTAGTCAGAAAATTGAAGCTAGTTGCCCATTCCAAAACGTAGATCTCTGTGGAGAAGAACGGGCAAGAAACTCCACGGACACTCTTTTAAATCAAGATATTATTACAAAATCCTGGGTACATTATTTTTATTGCTTCTATATGTGAGAACAATGTAAAAAAAAACTAAACAATTTAAAATATAAAATTCAAAAATAAGCCCTGGCAGTTAAGAGATGACCAGTCTCAACCGACGGCGCCCGTTCACGAACATGACGCGTGGATCAGCACCATCCAGCTCAACCATTTCGTAGGGAACCGAATGATCCAACACACGCGCCACCACCAGTGAGACATTTAAGTGAGCATGACATATTCTTAACTGCCGAGCTCTGTCAAGTCAACATCAAAATATCGTAAAAAAAAAGAAACGAATCCATGGTTCTTACATTTACAAAATTTAAAAAAATGCTTCTAAATTATACAAAACTATAGTTTGCAATTTATTTAAATATGAGAAAAAAGAAAAAAATACTACCAATCGGGAAGAGGTATATAATATTGAAGTATATTAAGAATTAAAACTTGAATGAATAAAGTATACATTAAGTTCGTAATGTCAAAAATATTTAAAAAAAAAATAAAACAAAAAGGGGAAGCATCTCTTCCAAATATTGAAATTGCAATCAACTAGCGTACCCAAGTGCCTGTGGAGCAGGACCAGCATTAAGCCAAGCATTTTTATCAACGATATACTCATCCAATTTATAATATGCTTGTCTACATAGTGTGCGTTTAATGCATGTTTTAAATTTCTTCTCATTTAGTTGAAGAATATCGAGTGGTATTTTATTATAACATTTTACACAGTACCCCATAAAAGAAGTTTTTACTTTAGACAATCTGAAACGCGGTTGATCTAGCTTGTTCCTATTCCTAGTGTTAAAATTATGCCTGTCACTTATCTTACTAAACTAAAAGGAAGGTCGCACAGATAATACTGCGGGTGACGTAACCTTCGACAAACTTATTATTTGCGGTTGGTACAGTAATCGGTCTAGGGATCGAAACGCAAAATTAAGTTTGTTTTTTATTGTATATACTTTTCCGGGATAAAAAGTACCCAGTGTGGTGCCCAGGATATTAAAGAATAATTATACCAAGTTTCATCGTAATCGAACCGGTAGTTTTTGCGTGATGCCTGAACAAACAGACAGACAGACAGACAGACCGACAGACAGAAAGACAAAAATTTTTTTAATCACATTTTTGGGTTCGGTGTCGGTCTAGTAACACCCCCTGCCATTTATTTTTTTGATATTTTCAATGTACAGAATTTTCACTTCTATAGATTTATTATAAGTATAGATTATACGAGTAGATAGATCTTTTATTTTATAAATCTGATTGCAAACTAAACACAAATTATTTATTAATATGAATAACTAATTTCCATGGAAATACATGATTAGAATATTTCAATTTGATGAATTTAACCTATAATCGTGGCAAACCGAATTGATAAGCAACATTAACGGCTAATCAGTTTAAAATACGTGGATAATAAAAGTTAATTAAGTATTAACGCTGCCACTGGAATTGCAGAGGTTGTATTCCGGGAAGGCTCTAATTTTTAACCCCCGACGCAAAAACGACGGGGTGTTATAAGTTTGACGTGTCTGGGTGTGTGTTTGTTTTAAGTACCATCCGAGGACGTGCATATGAATACACAAGGCACGACCGAGGACCTTTTCAAAGCGAGGACCTTTTCGAGGGTCCTCGGTTTGACTTGACCAAAGATTCGTATTCTGCAAGCGATTTTGAGTCTTTCTATATACTTATTACGAAAAAGTTGTCCGAACCTCGGTTTGATCAAGAAAATTCATAATCTTACACAAATATTGTGTATCCACCAGATGGTGCCACTCTCGCCTCATACACAGGTTCTTTACACTCATTTCACGTTTGTTGTATTATCCGAGGACCTATGTGTTAACTTTAACACAAAAGACCTCGGTTAAGTGGCTTTTCCAGACAATGTGTATTTAAGACCTCGGTTTGCTAGATTTTCCGAACAGTGTGTATTCTAGTCCTCGTTTTAACAGTTTTCCTCGTGTGTAGAAGACGATTTATGTGCTATCATTTAAATAAAATGATGAAGGAGAAAAGCGAAGGTAGACTGAATCCTTAACAAATCGTTAGTAGCTAATAGGTGCACGAGGAATAATCAGGCTTCTTCTGCATTGTGTACTAAGTACCTAGGCCTGCTTAGATTATGCAACATTATGATTTGCACCATACAATATTGTATTGGCATGAGCTGAATACGTGTGCTCTTCGTAAAGAACCTAATAGAGTAAGATCCCAGGGCCACCAGACGTCACGTATTCTCTGACGAACGAAATGTGGATGATTGAGTAGTGTTAGTATGTACAGACGCCAGCACATCAAGCTACTACAATCTGTCAAATTTCTTTAATAGATTTTCAACTTTATCGCTAGACTATTATGGTTCAAGGTTCATTGGGAAAATTTGACAGTTTCGGGTAGGTTGACCTGCTGGCGTCTGTACTAAGAGCGCATGCCTACCTGCTAGCTTGCTGAGACGACCAATTCTCAGGTATCAGGTAATCAAGATACAAAAAACATTACTTACCTCACGTAAATTCTCCAAGCTAATTATCACGTTTATTTTAGGCAATATCCTTAAAAATAAATCGCCAATACTCCCAGACACTTTCCGTCGGCAGTATTGCTTTGCAGACGCTTTATAGCTCCCAAAATAATTAGGTAGGTACTTCACGTAAATTCTGATGCTCCTTTTTTATATATGTCCACCAGACAACTATTTTAAAACCTTTTACAAGAAGACAGACCGATCCAAGGGCCAATCATCCCCTAAACTCAATTTTAATACCTCTGTGGGTAGAAGCGCGTTGGCATTATCCACGCGCATGAGACTGAGTGAGACATGTGTATTAGGATATATTGACTTCTCTCTCTCTCTCACACGCTCTTACAGTTTACTCATATCAATTAATTATTAATATTTTTTAAAAATCAGCCAACAATTAAAAAATCAGATAAATAATTAAAGATTAACTTGCTAAAAATGCTCATTTGACCACAATAATTCTAGAATTTTATCCTGCAAGCTGTTTTGATAAATTCGAATTAACTTCAATTTTTTTTTTAAATTTATTTATTGGGAATTAATCATAAAAAACAAAGTAGAAAAATATTAATCTCTCAACATTTCAGAGTAGTGCCTCTAATCTTCATTATCATTGTCTTTGAAATTGATATGCCCTCGCGCTCCTACCCACAGAGGCATTAAAATTGAGTTTAGGGGATGATTGGTCCTTTGGATCGGTCTGGCTTCTTGTAAAGGGTTTTAAAATAGTTGTCTGGTGGACATATATAAAAATGGAGCATCAGAGTTTACGTGAAGTTAAGTACCTAATTATTTTGGGAGCTTTAAAGCGTCTGCAAAGCAATACGGCCGATGGAAAGTGTCTGGGAGTATTGGCGACTTATTTTTAAGGATATTGCCTAAAATATACGTTAAAATCAGCTTGGAGAATTTACGTGAGGTAAGTAATGTTTTTATGTACCTTGATTACCTGATACCTGAGAATTGACCGTCTCAGCAAGCTAGCAGGTAGGCATGCGTTCTTAGTATGTACATACTAACACTACTCAATCGTCCACATTTCGTTCGTCAGAAAATACGTGACGTCTGGTGGCTCTGGGATCTTACTCTATTAGGTTCTTTATGAAGAGCACACGTATTCAGCTCATGCCAATACAATATTTTATGGTGCAAATCATAATGTTGTATAATCTAAGCAGGCCTAGGTACTTAGCACATACTGCAGAAGAAGCCTATAATCAATACCAGCATCTTAGTGATCTAGAATTTAGACTTCAGTTTTCTCTTCTTTATCCCGGCTTATCTGAAAGAAACGAAATAATAACTTGATATTGTATTGAATATCATGAAACTGAAGTTTCTGAATTCTGATTTATCTACTCATTTTAAACCTGAATTCTAGTTTTACTTTATTTTCGTAAGCTAAATTTGAAGACGATGCTACCAACTATTGAGGAATTCCCCCATAAAGAAACGACCCTGGCTGCAGCATCAGCACAAACTGGTAATTATTTTAGTTTTACGACTTAAACCTAACGCGTATGCTAAATTTCAAGACGATGCTATCAACTGTTGAGGAGTTCTCTCATGAAGAAATTACCCTGGCTGCAGCATCAGCACAAACTGGTAATTGTTTTGATATTACTAGATAAACATAATGCGTATGCCAAATTTGAAGATGATGCTATCAATTATTGAGGAGCTCCCTTATGAAGAAACAACCCTGGCTGCAGCATCAGCACAAACTGGTAATTATTTTAGTGTTACTAGATAAACCTAATGCGTATGCCAATTTTGAAGACAATGCTATAAAGTGCTAAGGAGTACCGTCATGAAGAGACGACCCTGACTGCAGCATCAGCACAAACTGGTAATAATTTTAGTGTTACTAGATAAACCTAATGCGTATGCTAATTTTGAAGACGATGCTATCAAGTGCTAAGGAGTACCGTCATGAAGAGACGACCCTGGCTGCAACATCTGATACCATAATAATAAACTCATTTTAAAGTTGTTTATATAAAATTAAATTACCTTTCCTCCACAGTGATTACACCCTTCTTATTCGCGGTCCACATCAACGGCAAACGTAAAAACATCGACTCGTCCTCGCTTGGTACTTCATTTTAGAAAAAGTGTGTAAGAAAGAAGTCGGAACATTTTACTTACATTGATATAATTATTATCTTACACGTAAAATATTTTAGGTAGGTAGATTTTCCAGGTCCTCGGTTTGTACAAATTCTAAGCGAAAAACTGTCCTCGGTTTAGTGATATAAAGTCTAACACAACGTCCGCACTTTGTACAAGCTATAAGAAATTTTGTGTAAAAATACGTCCTCGGAAGGACGTCGCAGGGCTTACGTAAGAGGTCCTCGGTTGGCTTACACAAAGTCCTCGTATGTGCATCGCTGGTCACATTTTGCTGATTATTTCAGGTCCTCAGTATGATAGCCGAAATTCATACAGAAAAATGTTGAGATAGCATTATCCCAATAAGCTCATCACTATAGATTTATTCACCTGTCTCTTTCTATCTTATTCTAAAAAGCCAACGAGGTATTTAAACCAGTTTTTTGGAGGGTCCTCGGTACGTTCTAGGACTAACAAGGTCCTCGTAAGGGTGTCTGTACAAACAGGTGTGTGTGTGTGTGTGTGTGTGTGTGTGTGTATGTCTGTCTGTGGCATCGTAGCTCCCGAACGGATCAACCGATTTTAATTTTGTTTTTTTTGTTTGAAAGGTGAATTTGTCGGGAGTGTTCTTAGCTATGTTTGATGAAAATCGGTCCAAGATGGCCGCCGCTACAAAATGGCGGATTACATATTTTTTCACAACTCCCTCAATATGGGTATCAAATGAAAGGGCTTGACTAGTAGAATACTATACACTATGATAAATTTCAAATCCAAGATGGCCGCCACCACAAAATGGCGAATTACATTTTTTTATTCACAACTCCCTCAATATGGGTATCAAATGAAAGGGCTTGACTAGTAGAATACTATACACTATGACAAATTTCAAATCCAAGATGGCCGCCACCACAAAATGGCAAATTACATTTTTTTATTCACAACTCCCTCAATATGGGTATCAAATGAAAGGGCTTGACTAGTAGAATACTATACACTATGACAAATTTCAAATCCAAGATGGCCGCCACCACAAAATGGCAAATTACATTTTTTTTTCACAACTCCCTCAATATGGGTATCAAATGAAAGGGCTTGACTAGTAGAATACTATATACACTATGACAAATTTCAAATCCAAGGTGGCCACCACCACAAAATGGCGAATTACAAAAAACCTGATTAAATACCAGATTACCTGAATCTTAAAACGCAAGAAAATAAAAGAAAAGAAATAATAAGGAGTCCCTACAAAAAGCATGAAATAAAAAATTAAATTAAAAATTTAAAAAACCCCCGACTACGAAAAATCCTATAAAAAGAAAAAAATAACCTTGAAATTATGACCCTACGTAAGTACGTATGAAATTTTTTGATTAAATATTGTCCTGTCGGGGGACCGCTACTATTTTAAACTGTAACAGAACGTTAGGCTAATAATTAGAGCGGTCCCCCGACAGGACAACATTTAATCAAAAAATTTCATACGTACTTACGTAGGGTCATAATTTCAAGGTTATTTTTTTCTTTTTATAGGATTTTTCGTATTCGGGGGTTTTTTAAATTTTTAATTTAATTTTTTATCTGAATCGCTTTAGTAGGACCACCACACCACCACTAGATTAACCGTTTTTTGAAAGATCGAACTAGTGAGTAATTATATATTTTTTCCAAAAATGATACACGTACGGCGTTATAATGTCTGTAAGAAGTCGTAAACAAGATAATTTAATAAGATTAGACAGTTTTTAAGCTTGTTTCAGTGCGGTTAGTGGAAGTGCTCATGTGCCGTTCACGGAAGTGCCGTTCAAATCTGTGCTCTAAGTGGAAACCTCCTTATTTTATCACGCATTTTAAAGTTAACTTTTTAACCGACTTCAAAAAAAGGAGGAGGTTCTCAATTCGGTTGTTTTTTTTTTTTATTTTTTTTTTTATTTTTTTTTTTATGTTTGTTACCTCAGAACTCCGTTGTTTATGGATCGATTTGCAAAATTTTTTTTTAACTAAAGGATATGCTTCCAGATTGGTCCTATTTTTTTCAAAATCCAGTTCTGATGATGGGATCCATGAGGAATCGAGGGTACTCCTCAAATATTATAGGCAACTATATAGTAATTTTAATATTTTCATCGAGAAATCAAGCGTTTACAGTCAAAAAGTAACATTTGATGAAGTGGAACTGGTGAAGAAGATCAGATATGGCTAACGGAACTTGTCACTCGCATAGATATCACAATCAAGATAGTTAAGCAACTATGACAATACAAATAAACATACAATCCTGAATAGTTATATTGAAAATGTTATCATTGAACTGATCTGATGATCATGATGGAGCCGGAAGACAGGTACCGGAACTCCGTAATTAATCAACGTATTCTAGCCGTGTTTGGGCTTATTAGAATTGTCATGAAATGCACTTTGGCTATAAGTTACTATCGAACTGATCTGATGATGGAGCTGGAAGGTGGAAGGTTGGCATGAGAACTTCAAAATAAAACAATGTATCCTAGCAGTATTTGGGCTTAGAACTGTCATGAGATGCACTCTGAATACAAGGTGCCATTGAAAATCTAGTTTTGATGTTATCATCAATGTGTCCACAAAACAACTTCTGAAATATTAAAGGCATTTTGCTTACAATGTTTAAAAAAAAAACGCTTCTATTATTTACTAAAATAAAATTGTATTCTTGGTAGTATGCACACGTTTCCACGCCACCTATGAGGTAGTGTGCTGGGCGCGTTTTTTAGGGTTCCGTAGCCAAATGGCAACGGAACCCTTATGGATTCGTCATATCTGTCTGTCTGTCTGTCTGTCTGTCCGTCCGTATGTCACAGCCGCTTTTTTCCGAAACTATAAGAGCTATACTGTTGAAACTTGGTAAGTAGATGTATTCTATGAACCGCATTAAGATTTTCACACAAAAATAGAAAAAAAACAATAAATTTTGGGGGTCCCCATACTTAGAACTGAAACTCAAAAATTTTTTTTTCATCAAACCCATACGTGTGGGATATCTATGGATAGGTCTTCAAAAATGATATTGAGGTTTCTAATATCATTTTTTTCTAAACTGAATAGTTTGCGCGAGAGACACTTCCAAAGTGGTAAAATGTGTGTCCCCCCCCCTGTAACTTCTAAAATAAGAGAATGATAAAACTAAAAAAAATATATGATGTACATTACCATATAAACTTCCACCAAAAATTGGTTTGAACGAGATCTAGTGAGTAGTTTTTTTTTAATACGTCATAAATCGTAACGTAACGAAACCCTTCATGGGCGAGTCCGACTCGCACTTGGCCGGTTTTTTTTAATGTGGTTTCCCCAGTAGGCCTATTCCATGGCACGTTATGTGTTGTCTCGATTATCAGATGGCAGATTCCGCAACCTTGTTATCTCTGTCATCGCTCGATCATCGTGTGGTCGATTCAATAATTTATTGGCGTCTAAATCTGATAACACTATGCCTTCCAAACTTCTGACACGACTTAGCGCGACATATATTTGTCCTTTTGCAAAGTTTTTTTTACCAAGGTCGACCACAGCTCTCTCGAGGGTGGTCCCTTGTAGTTTATGGACTGTTACCGCCCAGCTCAATATTAGAGGCAGCATACGACGCATAAGAATCGACAGTATTTCATGCGTCATATTATCATCTCTCTACGGGATCAAATTAAAGATCAGAAAGTAGACAGTAATATGTAACTACTTGTATGATATTGGTACTTCTTCAAAATAATATTCTATGTAGAAAAGATATTAACTACGTTGCCATTATATTATAATAAAAAATACACTAAACGGCTAGAAATAAAAAAACTTTTTACAAAAAAAAAAAACCGCCTTCAAAAAAAGACAAACAAAAACGTTCCTGCACTAAAAAGTAAAAAATAAAAAATTGAATTCCTGTAAAGAAACTTAATTTAAAGGTAAACTTATTTGACATTAATATTTTGCAAATATTCAAAATTGTTTACTTCTTTTTGGAGTCGGTGCCAGCCAAGGCAAGAATAAATCTGGAATAGTTATGTTCTAAGGCAGCTGTCAAAAAACGGTTTACCTAGTGGACAAAGTATAGTCTAGATAAAAAAACTTTGTTGAAAAAAAAAAACAAGCGACTTCCAAAAACGACACTACAAAGTGAAAATTAACTTTAATTTCGGAAGTCGGTGTCGTTGGGTTCGCATTTTCGTTGTTTGCCACCGACTTCCGAAATTAAAGTTATTTTTCACTTTCTAGTGTCGTTTTTGGAAGTCGGTTTTTTTTTTTTGCAAAAAAGTTTTTATTTTTCACTTTTAAGTTGTAATGTTTACCAGTAATTTTGGTTTAAAAACCAAACTAATGAACCGTTTTTTATGAAATTTCTATGGGACTACTTCAGAAGTATCTTCTTTCGAACAAAAAAAGAATTTTGAAAATCGGTCTACAATTGGCGGAGTAATCGCGTAACAAACACACAAAAAAAAACATACTGTCGAATTGAGAACCTCCTCCTTTTTTGAAGTCGGTTAAAAAAGCTGGGAACTGAACCTGCTGGATTGCTGCCTGCTGGATTTGAACTTACTGAAAAAGATACAGTCAGAAGTAATCACTTTCCAATTGTAAAGCCACACATACTCGTCCATACCAAGTCCAGTCCAGTCCAGTCTTACTAAGGGTTATCGTATTAACTCAACTGAATAACTCAAACCAGCAACTAGGCAACCACTGGCTAGGTTGTGGAGGTCAGATAGGCAGTCGCTCCAGGTAAAATACTGGTATTCAGCTGCATCCGGTTAGACTGGAAGCGGACTCCACATAGTTGGGAAAAGGCTAGGCAGATGATGATGATTAGTTGAAATGGTTGGGAATAAAGTAATGATGTTCACAATGGATGATGGTTTTTGTCTTGTCGCTTGTCGCTCAAAGAACGAAGTTTTTGAGATACTTTTTGGTGGTTTATTCCTCAATATTTAAATATAATTTAGTGACATACCGGACAGGAGGCTCGGCAATGGCTAGCGATGCAATAAATAAGAGTGGTATGAACACCTGGGATATGAAAAAAAAACATGTTTTAGACTGAGTTGCTGGGGAGTTTTTTGCGCCACTTCTTCCCAGCGAAAGCACTAAGTGGTGAACTGCGGGCGTTTTGGGGGACTGTCTTGTTTAATTTCGAAGTTCGAAAAGTGCTGATTCTCATCCATACCTTGTCTTAGAGTTTTTGTGAATAAGGAGCTCGCCCGTGGAAGTACTATCACCACATCTACTTCTGTTGACCATGAACTGGGTTAGGATATAGGATCTTTTTATTCCCGTGGGAATAATTTCCGACCTCCACGCGAGCGAAGCCGCGGGCAGTTAGATACAGATATGCGGCGATGTCCTAGGACCAAAAATTTGAAGCCAGGTGACATCTACCAACCCGCGCTGGTCCCGCGTGGTGGACAAACGAACGGCCCACTCACCCTGTCTGAGAGGAGGCCTGTGTCCCAGCAGCTAGTGATAGACGAGATAGATGTTAGAGGCTGATAATTCGGCGATGGCCACTTCCCATTGCCAACTAATAAGATTTAAAACAATCGTGCCGTAAGTACGGCAAAAAGGAAAGAAAATCGAGGTTCTCCAAACACATGAAAATAGTTTCACAAATCCTATAACCCAGGAACACAGTCGTTGTATGCAAAACTTCAACAGTTTGATCGAGAAGTACACTCGAGAGCAATGAATCCGGGTCACTTAAAGAATGTTAAAAATCTCGGAAACTAAAAATGATAGGTTAATGCAATAAATTGTATTTAATAGACAATGTAATACTCCTTAAATGAAAGTAAAAAAAATATGAGTCACCATACATTTTATTAACACAAAATTACATAAAGAAAAAAACTGCTGATCTCTCCTTAAAACAAAAATAGGAAACATGAAATTTTTGAACTTTATTACGATTTTCTTGAATTTTAATACTTCGTATTGCCTCCTCGTGCTTCCATTACTGCGTTTACGCGGTTTGACATGCTGTACACCAAGTTCCTTATACGATTTTGGGGAATATTCTCCCATTCCTCTGTGAGAGCAATTTTGAGCTCACGAAGCGTGATTGGGGTTTCGTTGTTTTACGCATCTGCCTAGCTTGTCCCAAGCATGCTCGATCGGGTTGATATCCGGGCTGCGCGCTGGCCACTCCATACGAGTAATATTCATCTCTTGAAGGTAGTCATTCACAATCCTACCTGTATGAGGTCGGGCATTGTCATGCATAAATATAGCATCCTCACCTAAATTGACCATAAATGGACCAACGTGATCATTGAGGATTTCTTCCACATATCTTACGCTAGTTAAAGAGCCGTTTTCTATGATCACTAGCTCTGTGCGACTTTCAGAAGAAATTCCGGCCCACACAAGTACAGACCCACCACCGTAGGCTACTTTTTCTTCGATGCATGCTTGCTTGAATCTTTCCCCTGGTCTTCGATACACTCTGTGTCTTCCATCGTGCTTGTAGAGCATAAATTTTGATTCGTCGGAGAACATAACTTTTGACCAATCTTCAATACTCCAATTTACGTGGCTCTGGGCATATCTTAGTCTTGAAATACGATGCCCACGCTCCAGTTTAGGGCCGTTTGCAGGTCTAAGGGGTTTTAAGTTAGATTCAGCAAGCCGACGTCTTACTGTCCATGCACTTGGGTTACTTCCTCCGAGGCGTCGAAACTGATTTGTGAGTTCAGTTCCTGTGAGAAAGCGATTTCGAAGCATGGTGTTCACCAAGTATCGGTCTTCTCGTGCTGTGGTACACCTGGTTCTGCCCGTTCCTGGTCTGCGTAGGTTAGAACCAGTTTCTTCGTAACGTCGGAGAACTCTTTGTACTGTTGACAGCGACACACCGACAGTCCTGGCTGTATCGCGCTGACTCCGGCCGGTTTCCAGCATTGTAAGTATTCTGGTGCATTCTTCAGGCGTAAGCGACATAATTTCAGCTTGAATAATGAATATAGAGCACTATCAACATGGTTTATGTACCCACATAAATGACAGATTACAAACAAAAGCAAAACCAAATGCTGTAATTTCGTAGTTCCATCTTCGAAAGTGGCCCTTTTTCAAATTTGATTTTTTTATGATATAACTTTACAATAACTAAGAAGTTTTAATACCTTCATTTAAGGAGTATTACATTGTCTATTAAATACAATTTATTGCATTAACCTAGCATTTTTAGTTTCCGAGATTTTTAGGATTCTTCAAGTGACCCGGATTCATTGCTCTCGAGTGTATAAAATCAGCGAGAGATATCGCCCGATTACGTCAAAATAAATCGATTCCACGTCGAAGAGTTAAAAGTGAGGAAAATTTCAAATCTGATTTTGATTTTACTATTTGTTCGCGTGAATGTGAAGGATGGGAACATTTTACAGCTGTAACTTTAATAGATTATAGAGGTAGCTTTTTAAAAACTTGTTTTTTTTTTTTTAAACAGATAGAAGTAGTCCGGAATGGCAATAAATTTAAATGTTTTGGGGCTGTTCTGTTGCAAAATGAGGAAAAGGTAGAAGGAAATACTTCTTCAATCTCATCTCAGCGACAATCAATGTCAAACATTTCGAAAATAGAGATATTTTTGACACATTGAGACTGACATTACAGTCCCTTAACAGTGATTTTGCATCACAGTTCAAATCACAGTGATCTTTATTCTTATTCTAATAAGGTTGCTGTTGGGTTGCTGCCACTGACAAGTCTGCCCAAATCATTGTGACCTTTATACTTATTCTAATAAGGTTGCTATAGGGTTTCTGCCACTGACAGGTTTGCCAAAATCATTGTGATCTTTATTCTTGTTACAATAACGTTGCAGTTTTGTTTTCTCCACACGTTTTCACATATCACATCTGACATTGGCAGAATTGTCGACATCCGCACCATTGCCATTGAGAAAAATAGAATAGAATAGAACGTTGCTGTTAGGTTGCTGCTGTCAGAAGTAAAATAACTGTGAACATAATGTAGAATACCACCGTTCGACTTTCCTAAAAAAAAAAAAAAACCGTCTTCAAAAAAAGACAAACAAAAACGTTCCTGCACTAAAAAGTAAAAAATAAAAAATTGAATTCCTGTAAAGAAACTTAATTTAAAGGTAAACTTATTGACATTAATATTTTGCAAATATTCAAAATTGTTTACTTCTTTTTGGAGTCGGTGCCAGCAGTTGTATCCTGTGCCATTTATTTTTTCAATTCACGATTATAAAATTTTAAAACAGATGCTTACAAACTTAATGCTTCAAAAATTTTAAAGTACTTAAAAAGTGGCAGGGGACTTTTATACGTATGTATAATTATTATTATTTAGAAGAAATTATTGTGAAAATTGTGTCAATTTGTTTTAGAGTACAGTCTAGTCTGTATTTGTGTTTTAATTATTCTAGGTATGCAATAGGTATCTTGGTAGTTTTATAGTAAATGTTAGAGGTCGTTTTTCGAGGTATTGTTGCCCATACGTATTTCCTTGCCTTGGCTGGCACCGACTCCAAAAAGAAGTAAACAATTTTGAATATTTGCAAAATATTAATGTCAAATAAGTTTACCTTTAAATTAAGTTTCTTTACAGGAATTCAATTTTTTACTTTTTAGTGCAGGAACGTTTTTGTTTGTCTTTTTTTGAAGGCGGTTTTTTTGTAAAAAGTTTTTTTATTTCTAGCCGTTTAGTGTATTTTTTATTATAATATCCTAATGGAAACGTAGTTAATATCTTTTCTACATAGAATATTATTTTGAAGAAGTACCAATATCATACAAGTAGGTACATATTACTGTCTACTTTCTGATCTTTAATTTGATCCCGTAGAGAGATGATAATATGACGCATGAAATACTGTCGATTCTTATGCGTCGTATGCTGCCTCTAATATTGAGCTGGGCGGTAACAGTCCATAAACTACAAGGGACCACCCTCGAGAGAGCTGTGATCGACTTTGGTAAAAAAAACTTTGCAAAAGGACAAATATATGTCGCGCTAAGTCGTGTCAGAAATTTGGAAGGCATAGTGTTATCAGATTTAGACGCCAATAAATTATTGAATCGACCACACGATGATCGAGCGATGACAGAGATAACAAGGTTGCGGAATCTGCCATCTGATAATCAAGACAACACATAACGTGCCATGGAATAGGCCTACCGGGGAAACCACATTAAAAAAAACGCGCCCAGCACACTACCTCATAGGTGGCGTGGAAACGTGTGCATACTACCAAGAATACAATTTTATTTTAGTAAATAATAGAAGCGATTTTTTTTTAAACATTGTAAGCAAAATGCCTTTAATATTTCAGAAGTTGTTTTGTGGACACATTGATGATAACATCAAAACTAGATTTTCAATGGCACCTTGTATTCAGAGTGCATCTCATGACAGTTCTAAGCCCAAATACTGCTAGGATACATTGTTTTATTTTGAAGTTCTCATGCCAACCTTCCACCTTCCAGCTCCATCATCAGATCAGTTCGATAGTAACTTATAGCCAAAGTGCATTTCATGACAATTCTAATAAGCCCAAACACGGCTAGAATACGTTGATTAATTACGGAGTTCCGGTACCTGTCTTCCGGCTCCATCATGATCATCAGATCAGTTCAATGATAACATTTTCAATATAACTATTCAGGATTGTATGTTTATTTGTATTGTCATAGTTGCTTAACTATCTTGATTGTGATATCTATGCGAGTGACAAGTTCCGTTAGCCATATCTGATCTTCTTCACCAGTTCCACTTCATCAAATGTTACTTTTTGACTGTAAACGCTTGATTTCTCGATGAAAATATTAAAATTACTATATAGTTGCCTATAATATTTGAGGAGTTCCCTCGATTCCTCATGGATCCCATCATCAGAACTGGATTTTGAAAAAAATGGGACCAATCTGGAAGCATATCCTTTAAAGTTAAAAAAAATATTTGCAAATCGATCCATAAACAACGGAGTTCTGAGGTAACAAACATAAAAAAAAAAAAAAAATACAACCGAATTGAGAACCTCCTCCTTTTTTTGAAGTCGGTTAAAAAGGAATTGCTTCTCTGATTCACACTTTGTAAACATTTTTGTTTTGACACTTGTTATTTAGCAATCAATAACTGCTAAATACAATATTAATTTCCTGAACTTATTGCTTCATGACTCACCTGAATCTATTTTGTAAACGTATTCTATGCACGTTTCGTAAAAAAATGTAGGTATGTTCAATTTTTAACGTACAAAATAAAAATTCAATAACCCGAAAACCGATAGTAGCACTCGCCTCACAATATGAAAGGCGCGATGGGAAGTCTTACTGGCACTAGCACGGCGATACAACTAGCGTCAGTAGCTCGCCTCGCCTCCGACTCTGTTATACCTAGCAGCTTTCTCATCTTTCATCCCGTGCAGCGCTGTTACAATCTCATATATTTCACTCTCTTCATCTACATTGGAGTTTAGGTTGTGGGTTGTCGTATCTATGTATATCGCCACATGTGGACTACGCGTCATACTGACGTCACGCAAAATCCTGCATCGTGCAAGCAGAGTTCACCGCGCAATTAGCATATACAACGTCCCGATATCTATCGTCAACAACACCAATCTGATCGGAGGATCCTCCCTTTTCTATAGAGGCTGAGTAAACTTCACACCCTGTTCTGCATACATCTATAAGGCTTTCAAAACTTCCTCCTGCTCAGTACCAAATCCACTCCTTGCATGCTATTGTTACGAGCTTCGGGTTCGTGACAATAAAAACTGCCGATAAAAATTACCAAAAGTTACACTTTAATTAAACAACACTAACAACAACTCAAACACACTAATATTATAAAACACAATCGCTCTTAAATCGCACTTGAAGATCGCTTTCGATGTATTCACTTCTATAGCAGAACCAAGTCTGGTTGGTCGCGGCTAGTCCCGGCCTTATATGGTGCCGCAGATAGTTCCAGAACCTTCTATTGTAGAAACATCTAGAATGTTCGAGTACATACCGGCCCCGACTGACCAGATGTCGAAAGTTCTAGTAAGTTCTAGCTTCGACATATCTACTCGTCAATAGATGGCGCTAGTGACTATTAGTTCTACTACGTGATACTAGATGGCGCTAGTGGTAACTAATGTCACCATGTACCAGGCATCAATTGTGGCGCGCAACACTATTCTGACTACTACTTTCATAGACAACCTTCTCTATAACCTTCTCAGACATCGACCTACATGGTCTTCATATGATCTGACCAAGATTATGTCTGGACTTTAAAAGAGACTGTGACGTCTGAGTTTGTTTCGGCCTTTCTTCTCAGACTAGTCAGATAGGAAACGCCGACCTCATCTAGTTTTAAAATATGATTGACGTGTAAAAGTGTTTGTACAAACCTACTTACAAAATAAAATCATTTATCATTTATCTATGATTACATTCAATTCCTGTTGCTCATTGCTCTGTAATTCTAAATCTATTCTGTAGCAGCATAATCAGCCTATAATGTTCCCACTGCTGGGACACAGGCCTCCTCTCTGTGAGAGGGAGTGGGGATGTAATCTACCACGCAGGCCCAGTGCGGGTTGGTAGATGTCACATATCTTCGAATTTTTGGTTCTGGAAATGCGGTTTCCTCACGATGTTTTCTTTCACCGTTTTGAGAGCAGTGGTAATGAAATTATTTACACGAAAAAAGCGCCTGTCTGGTTTCGAACCCACGACCTACAACTCGTAAGTGGAAGCCAACACCATTGGACCACTACAGCTCATTCTGTAGCAGGTAGGTATAAAAAAATCTAAGTAAGTTTTGAATGTTTATCAACGTATGAGAAATAAAATTTCAATAACCCGAAAACCGATAGTAACACTTGCCTCACAATATAAATGGAGCGATGGGAACTCTTGCCAGCTACTATAACTCAGCGTTGGCACTAGCACGGTGATACAACTAGCGTCAGTAGCTCGCCTCGCCTGCTCACCCGATCACATCGTTTGTTATAGCGATCGCATGCTATTGTTTTCAATTTTTGATTAATGGACGTTACTACGTTTGTTAAGCCGAGGTTTCAGGTTTAAAAACCACAAGTCTTCTAAAGCTTGATGCAGAAATCTCAAATCAAATCAAATCCATTTATTTGCCAGAATGTAGGTTTACAATGTATCTTAAAACTGTAATGGCCCATTTACATTCTACCATTACATATGGTGTGCAAATATTTAATTTTAACATGTACAATCTTGTTAATATAATTCATAAAAATAAAATCAAAATAGACGGCAAGAACAATAAGATATCATGCTTAAGGATTTATAGGAACAAATTAATTAATTGATGTCAAAGTTATATTCTCTGCATGTGTGTTATTGAATCGGAAGTTAGTTAAATAATAAAGAAAAGAAAGAAAATACGTTTGTTTGCAGTAAACATGACGCAGAGAAAAAACAAAACACAAAAAAGAACGATGGAAAATATAACATGCATAAAATGACAATTATCGCATTTTCTTTCATTTTGATGGTTCAGTGACGTCCATTGCCTCTACAGAGGTATGAGAAACAGGGTGTAAATTTCACTCATCCTCCATAGAAAAGGGAGGATCCTCCGACCAGACGAGAGTTGTGTCTGGCGGGCAACTGCCCGATGATTCATGTCGGGCCGTTGTTTATATGCTAGTTGCGCGGTAAACTCTGCTTGCGAGATGCAGGATTTTGCGTGACGTCAGTATAAAGCGTTGTTCGCATGTGGCGTTGTAGATACCGCTACACGTTGCTGAGTCTGGGGTCCATGGTTCGATTCCCTCGTCGGGCAAACTGTTTTTTAACCGACTTCTAAAAAAGGAGGAGTTTCTCAATTCAGATGTTTGTATTTTTTTTTTTTTTTTGTTCGCGCATAACTCCGTCGCTTCGCAACCGATTTGAAAAATTATTTTTTTGTTGGAAAGGGTATACTTCCCAAATGGTCCCATAGAAATTTCATCAAAAACGGTTTAGCAGTTTGGTTTTTAAACCAAAATTACTGGTAAAAATTACAACTAAAAAGTGAAAAATAAAAACTTTTTTGCAAAAAAAAACAACCGACTTCCAAAAACGACACTACAAAGTGAAAAATAACTTTAATTCCGGAAGTCGGTTGCAAACAACGAAAATGCGAACCCAACGACACCGACTTCCGAAATTAAAGTTATTTTTCACTTTGTAGTGTCGTTTTTGGAAGTCGGTTGTTTTTTTTTTTTGCAAAAAAGTTTTTGAGCTTTTTCGTTTGAACTTTCTCAATAGTAACCTGCACCCGAATTGCGTATATCAATCTAAATCTGTATCATTTTGAAGGATATTGATAATCCATTGCTTCATATGTTCGAACAATTTCCTTTGCTCGACATCGTAAATAACGCAATGAATGTTGTTGAACTGTCAAAATGAAAGCCATTGCTACGCAACTACCCCGCTGGACCTAAATTTGTGCCCAGTTAATAGTAATAGGCTACCAGGGGGTTAGCCCAATATCCACCTGGGACTAAACATAACAGGCTAAATCTAAGCATACTATACGACCTGTCTGTCCCTTAGAGGAATACAGATGCGATTTTGTGTATAAAGTAAGTCTTGAAGACACCCTCGGGTGATGAAGTAGCATATTATTCTTTTAATAGGACCACACAAAGAGATTTTTTCCCCGTAAACCTCTATTTTGACTTACACAAAATGTTACACATCCCCCATTTCTTCCATTTCTTATTTCCTCACCGCAAAGAGCTCAACATTTTGTAATAAAACAAAAAAATCTTGGAAATCTCTCCGACTGACTGCAGGAGGATATTTTCCGTATTTTCAGAAACTAATTAAAGTGTCTGTAAGATGTAAATTCGGACAAAGCGCAAACAAACTGTGTTGCAGTCAAACAGATCACAAATGTGCGCACATAGCACTTCCACATATTAAGCTTTGTGCTGCTGTGCAAGTATGGAATAAGACTGTTTTACGAAAGTCTATCTTTTACTATGTTTTGGGTTGAGGTAATAACAATTTGATTTTTTACGCTCGATATTGTGGTTTAATATCCTGGACAGCCGCAGAAATGAATTGTTAAGCAAATTGACTACCAACTGACATTTATTGTATATTATATTAAATTGTCATTTGTACTAAATTAAATGATTAACTAACTAGCTAACTATACAAGTAAATACAAAAACAAAAGGACACTTAGGCGTCGAAGTATTAGTCCGCAACGCTGTCATCCAGAAACGTGCCTAGAAGACTGGCAGCATTGCCACGTTGAATGGCAATGCTAATTCTTTGGCCAAAGAACGACCCAGCCACGGTAATAAGTGGGTCACGGTTTCTGGTCAAGTGAAGTTTCGACCAGTCGGCGAGAAATTTCCTTAAAAAGGAGACGCGCACTCGGGCCCCATTACCCGAGTGTTTCGTTTCTACCGACTGAAACTGTCCGTATATTCAAATTACACCTGTCATTCTTTGACAGTTGTTTGAAATATCACTGACGTGAGAATTTCAAATCCTTATTCATTCCAATATCAGAATTGAAATAAAATAACACAAATTTAATATCGCCGAACGGTATTTTCCAATGTTAAAAGGAATTTTCGCGAAATTCGCGCCTTTTCAACATGTAAAATTAAATAGAAATAAGCCTTTCTCGGTAAGGTTTCTCATTTCAGATCATATTTGCGAAGCTTTGTTCAATATTTATCTTTTTGCCATCTGTATTAATATAAAGCATTCATTTTGTGTCGTATATTTTTAACCGACTTCTAAAAAAGGAGGAGGTTCTCAATTCGGATGTTTGTATTTTTTTTTTATGTTTGTTCGCGCATAACTCCGTCTCTTGCCAACCGATTTGAAAAATTCTTTTTTTGTTAGAAAGGGAATACTTCCCAAATGGTCCCATGGAAATTTAATAGTTTTGTAATTTAATAGCTTTTGTTTAATAAAAATAATTTTAATTTATTAATAAAAATTTTGGATTTATTTATATTTCTTATTTCTTCTGGTAACTTATTATATATTTTTATAGACATGACATAGGTACTTGAGGAGTGCATTTTTAATCGGGATGTAAGTATGTTTAATCTATTTTTAACCCCCGACGCAAAAACGACGGGGTGTTATAAGTTTGACGTGTCTGTGTGTGGGGGTGTGTGTGTGTGTGTGTGTGTGTGTGTGTGTGTGTGTGTGTGTGTGTGTGTATGTCTGTCTGTGGCATCGTAGCTCCCGAACGGATGAACCGATATTAATTTTGTTTTTTTTGTTTGAAAGGTGAATTTGTCGGGAGTGTTCTTAGCTATGTTTGATGAAAATCGGTCCAAGATGGCCGCCGCTACAAAATGGCGGATTATATATTTTTTCACAACTCCCTCAATATGGGTATCAAATGAAAGGGCTTGACTAGTAGAATACTATACACTATGATAAATTTCAAATCTAAGATGGCCGCCACCACAAAATGGCAAATTACATTTTTTTTTTCACAACTCCCTCAATATGGGTATCAAATGAAAGGGCTTGACTAGTAGAATACTATACACTATCACAAATTTCAAATCCAAGATGGCCACCACCACAAAATGGCGAATTACAAAAACCTGATTAAATACCAAATTAGCTGAATCTTAAAACGCAAGAAAATAAAAGAAAAGAAATAATAAGGTGTCCCTACAAAAAGCATGAAATAAAAAATTAAATTAAAAATTTAAAAAACCCCCGACTATAATTTCATACGTACTTACGTAGGGTCATAATTTCAAGGTTATTTTTTTCTTTTTATAGGGTTTCACGTAGTCGGGGGTTTTTTAAATTTTTAATTTTTATGTCTGAAAGTAAATTTAGTTTGTATGTCTTCTCTTTTTGTGTAGAACTCCGGGTATCTACGTGTTTCCATTAGGAATCATTAATCAATAGCAGCTTGGAGTCTGGATGTGTGCCGGATGATAGCAATGGACTCGCCCCCTGTTACATGGGATTTAAACATAATGGCGAAATGTGGGTGTTCACGTTCAGTCACCTCTGCCTTACGCTGCGGGGATTACAGTAGTTATGTAAACTTAAAAATAAATCACAATATTAAAATCGCACTGCAACCTTCCTTCATTAATTTAAATTATTTATGTGTGTGGCGAAATGTGTTTTTACACTGAATTTTATATGTTACGTCGCTTGCAAAACAAATGGCCGTTGGGTCCGAAAGGTTCTGAACTGGCGACCGCGTACTGGAAGACGTCACGTTGGAAGGCCAAGGTGGAGCGATGACCTTGTGAAGGCCGCAGGAATTCGCTGAATGCAAGAAGCATTGAATCAGTCCTGTATTTACCTCCCACATTTTATATAAATAACTGATTTTGAGTTGATTAGTAATTTCTCAATACGTCCCGCACTCCAATTTGCACAGCAACACTATAAATCACACGCTCATTGTGCAGTCCGCAGTTTCGACTCATTAGGTTCGCAACCATTGTCTAGTTCTACAATAAATAATTGACGATCGCTGCTGAATGAGCTCATAGGTAGGTATGTTGGGGACTGTAACATCATCATCAGCCATTCTGCTAGAGTTTCATCACCGGAAACGGAAGGCCAATTCCCGTATTTAAAAACGTTCAAAATTTAGTCGCATTCTCATCTCAGCGCCGGTCAATGTCAAAAATGTAGGGAAATTAGAGGTATTTTTGACAGATTGAGACTGAGATGAGACTGTGAATGTTCTTAAAATTACGAGAACTGCCGCTCAGAACTCAGAATGGAGATCGTCAATCGAAGTCTATTTAATAATTCTGCCTAGCCTTTTTCCTACTATGTTAAGGTTGGCTTCCACACTAACCGGATACAGCTGATTAAAGTCTATATAAAAATCAAAGTTATTCGAATGAGGCTGTGAATCAGCTCTTTTTTAACGGCATTTAAAAGACAGTCCCCAAAATCCGTCAAACACGGGTTAAAACCAACGTGATGTCAACCCGAAAATATGTCGTCAACACCAAAGACTGAGTTTAGAGATACGATTTTTGTACCTACACTACGTTGTTGGTACAAAGTAAAATGGTAAATACGGAGAAAAATCTTGCATTTCGTGACTGACGTGAGAATTTGCCAAAACGCTGTCAGCAAGTTTGGTGATCAATGCAATCTTTTTCTATATTAGAACGTCCCTTCGCCCCGAAGTGAGAAAATCATAAAGAAAGGATTACGTTTATATGGACACAGTTCGTGAAGCACAAAATGCAAATGAAAGAAGGAAAATACGTTTACTTATTTGCGGTAAACATAACGCATAAAAAAACACAAACACAAAAAAAAATACAAGTTGGGGGAAAATTTGCGTCACATCCACCCAAAACGGCCATCGCTCAGCATAATGCTAAGACCCTATGCAAGACAGAGCCCCAGCGCTGGCTTTCAGCAACAGCCGGCGTTGTTGACGTGTTAATAAAATAAAAAAGTGAAAATAATGTTTTAACTACAAATAGTGTGTGCCTCGCGTTAACAATTCACAATAGATCCCAGAATATAGATAATTCTAGATATTTAATAATATATTTTAGGATTAGTCTGGAATCTGCTCATTTATCGGCAATATATTCGCTCCTACATATGTCAAAATGTGGGTGTACTGCATAGTACGCCTTCGCCTACTGCCTACGCTTCTGCCCACACCTTCGGGGAATACTGTTGTGATGTTATAATAAGATCTAGTCTAACCAGATCTATCAGAAAGGTGTGGTCATGTGGAATGGACAACTAGCTTCATCTTTCTGACTCACCGGCTCCTTGACAATTCAAAAGCGCCTGTAATTGGTTTATTTAAAATACATGCTTTGAGTTTGAACTTTAAGGGTGTGGTACAGACCATCTAACTGAACAACTTTCTCCATAGGACCAACATCGTAATCGTGAAAAAAATATTATTATATACTAGAGTTTGTTTGAACGCGTAATCTATGGAACTACCTGTCGGATTTGAAAAATTATTTTTTCATTTGATAGCCCAATTCCTAAGGAAGGCTATAGGCTATATATACATATATTAACATCACGCTAGGACACTTAGGAGCCGAGCAAAAAGAAAAAGTCACAAAAAACGCTAAGCGAGAACGAAGTGATAGTGACGGAGTTTTATAACAAGTGGCTGTTATTGTAGTGTCATCATCATCATCAGCCTATAGCAGTCCACTGCTGGACATAGGCCTCTCCCATTGCACGCCTATTTATTTTAGTGTAGGCATTGTGTATTTTACGACTTCCACGCGAACGAAGTCGCGGACAAAAGCTGGTCTACCTATGTAACTAAGAATCACCAACGCATGTCCCTAGAACTTTTTCCTCTAATGGCTCAAACATGACCAACCCGATGCAACACCCCATACAATATTAACTAAGCCAATACCTTTAATGTAAGGCCAGATATATTAAGATGGGCAACACCAATAAACTTTGTGCGCAGGAATTAAAAGATGTTTAAAAGAATTTACGGCTAAAGTTTGGGGAGGTGAATTTATATTTTTATTGGTTAAGGGGAAGCTGGGTAAATAGAAAATAGCTGAGTAGCGATACTTAAATGTACCTGCGTCTACCTTGCTGACTTACTTCTATTTTTATTAGGGCACGTGGCTTCGCTCGTGTGGTATGTCGGTATCATAGATACAAAGTATCCCTATATCAAATTTTATGAAAATCCGTCCAGCCGTTTCGGAGATTAGTCGGAACAAACAGATAGATAAACATTAAAAAAAATGTTTTTCTGTTATAAGTACCGTATATACTTTCATATGCATTTAGTAAAATGCACAGGGTAATACTATATCCCACGGTAATACTGTTTGTCAGACTTTCGGGCTTCCGACGACCCGTAACGACTACGGCTTAACGTGTTTTCCGAGGCACGGAGGGGGTTCAGTATGTAAAGATGGTCACCCATCCAATTGCCAACCGCAGCAAATGTAGCTTAACCTGATCGATCGACCTGTGCGGCTTTTATTACTTAGCACACCCCTGCCTGGCAATTAAACGTGAGTCTTTGACGTTCAAAAGTTTAATTACTAAAATATGCTGAAACAGACATTTTCCCAACCTTTGTAGTAAAAGAAAAGGTCGTATTTTTAAGACCAGAGATAGATTTCAAGATAACGTAATTACCACTTATAAGCTCCGATAAGAAATTAAATTCCGGCCTATCGGGACTCGGGATTTGGGGATCGGAAACAGACAGGTGAGGACAGAAAACCAACTCCGGATACAGAGAGAAAAAGAATTAAAATTTGATGAATAACTTTATAGAGGTATGAAGAACAGGGTGTAAAGTTCACTCATCCTCCATAGAAAAGGGAGAATCCTGCGACCAGACGGGTGTTGTGTCTGCAGTCGGGCAACTGCCAACTGCAAATGTAGAGCTGTTGATTATGCTAAGTGTGCGGTAACCTCTGCTTGCGCGATGCGAGATTTTGCGTGACGTCAGTATGACGCGTAGTTCGCATATGGCTTTGTAGATACCACTACAATTATTTCATCCTATCGGAACTGAAAATAGAAGGAGAAAAGAATGTAAACAGTTTATTTGCAGTAAACATGACGCAGAGAAAGAACACAACACCAAAAAGAACAAGTTGGGGGAAAAAATGCGTCACATCCACGCAAAACGGCCATCGCTCAGCATAATGCTACGACCCTATGCGAGACAGAGCCCAAGCGCTGGTTTGTCAGTGAAAGCCGGAGTTGATGTGATGATGTCAATACCTACAATGAGCATTTTTAATAGAGTAACCGTGGAGGTTCTTGCCGGTTCTTCTCCATAGGAAACGACCAATTGGAACCGTGCACCTAGCTTCTGACGTTTCGTAGTGACCATGTAGGTTTATCTATACATACAAATAAATATAATTTAAGTGTCAAAACAACTTTTTAATGCATATGAAAGTGTAATTATAAGGTACATAAGCAATAAAAAACTATTTTTAAATTTTTGGAACGAAGTCCCTTATCGCGCGTTGCGAAAGGGGGCTAGGCTAGGGGGCTAGGGAAAAAATTAAGACCAAAAGTTGGAACGACTCTCTGTCTGTCTCTCTCTCTCTTATAGAAAGCAAGCCAGTTATTTTCGTTTCGTCTTTGTATTTTCGTTTTTTTTTTCTTTCTTGTTGGAACTTCGTTCCATCCGGGTGTCCCTTGACACCTCTCAAGTTTTTTTATTTGTCGGTTTGTTCCGGCTAATCTGCGAAACGGCTGGACCGACTTTGAAGGGACTTTCACTAGCAAATAGTTGATGTTATAAGGAGTAACTGAGGCGACTTTATTTAAAAGAAATAAAGTATTTTGAAGTTACGACAACTAGCAATATGTGCCTTGACATCCCAGAGACAACGCTGAAAATAATGTCTCCTCTCAACTACTGTAATTACCCCAACTGGCGGGGTAGTTGCGTAACACACTAACATTAGCAAAGGCCTTCATTTCGATAGTACAACAACATTCATTGCGTTGCTTACGTTATTGAGCAAACCAATTTTCCGCACATATGAAGCAATTAATATTAGCAATAAAATGATTCAGATTGTGATGGAAATTGTGTTACGCAATTACCCCGCTAATAATAATTCCAGATTTCCTAAAGATGTTTTTCCTTCGCCGTAAGCAAGTGGTATTATCTATACTTATAATAAATCTGTAGAAGTGAAAATTCTGTACATTGAAAATATCAAAAAAATAAATGGCAGGGGGTGTTACTAGACCGACACCGAACCCAAAAATGTGATTAAAAAAATTTTTGTCTGTCTGTCTGTCTGTCTGTCTGTCTGTTTGTTCAGGCATCACGCAAAAACTACCGGTTCGATTACGTTGAAACTTGGTATAATTATTCTTTAATATCCTGGGCACCACACTGGGTACTTTTTATCCCGGAAAAGTATATACAATAAAAAACAAACTTAATTTTGCGGTTCGATCCCTAGACTCGATTACTGCACCAATCGCAAATAATAAGTTTGTCGTAGGTTAAGTCACCCGCAATGGAGTTCATTTTTATTCCTTTTAGTTTTTAGAGTTATTTAGGTTTATTTTTATATAAGTCGTAGGTAGGTATAGATTTTAATTTTAAAGTATAGGTAGTATATTTGATAGTGTACGTAGTGACCGTAGGTTATTTTATAATACTGTTAGGTAGGATTAGTCATTCGTATAGATATTAGTTTTTAGGGATTTTGCTTATTTATTGAGTTTAGATTAGTTATCATCAGAAATAGGTTTATTTAGGTAGGTAGGTATTTAATTTTCTGTTGTTAAGTTTTTTTTTTTTTTAATTAGGTAGGTACTTAGGTAAAGATATCATATAGGTACCCTCTTAATCACCACTAATGAGACACAATTGGTTTTCTATTGTAATTAGCCACAAAGGGCCCGCGAGATGGATGGCATTCTGGGGAAGCACATGGGTACATTTTATCCTGTTGGCACGTTCCCGTGGGATAATTTCCGACATCCACGCGGGCGAAGCCGCGGGCAGAAGCTAGTTTAAAGAATAAAGAACTAACTCAACATTATACTGCGGGGTAATTACGTAACACCTCCACTAATAGAGGAATGGCTTTCATTTTGACAGTTCAACAACATTCATTGCGTTATTTACGTTGTTGAGCAGACAAATGTTTCGAACATATGAAGCAATGGATTAGCAATATCCTTCAAAATGATTCAGATCGTGATTGATAGTGTTATTATAATTAGGGTGCTAACCTTTGAGTATCTACTCAAAGGTAAGCACCCTACTACTACCCTGACAAACAAGTAGCTATCTAGCTACTTGTTTAATTCAAGTTGAGGCTACTTTGAATTCAAGGCCCTTAACTCCACTGTCCAACGACCCTTCTGACCTCGCGCTTTTAACCCCGGCCAAAAAAAAAACATTTGATTCATAGATTTATGTTCGCATAACTCGACATAATGTATGGATCAACTGTTTTTTTTTTTCACGATTTCAGGGTTGGTCCCGTAGTAAAAGTTGTTCATAATGATGAGTACCCCTTTTAAGGATTAAAACGATCAAAATTTAACGGTGTGTGTCGTGTGTGTCGTACATGTTATTATTTTAAGACTTAAGACTGCTTTTTAAATTTTGTAAATATGATAAATGATCTCATGTGATTTTTATGCTTTTTATTTTGTTTGAAAAATTATTTTTTCTAGTTTTAGTAAATTGTATGTTGTTGTTTTATTTTATTTTCAACCGACGAAAAAAAACGGAGGAGGTTCTCAATTCGACACGTATATATATTTTTTTTTTAACAGACTGATAACAACTTGTAATAACCGCTGTACTATTCAGGGCTGATTATTCAATCGACAGATAATTTTTATTAGTGGAATAATTTTGAATTTTTGACTGTTCTTCCATACAAAATCTGATAGACGTCAATTGTATTCCACGAATAAAAAATATCGGTCGATTGACAAATCGGACCTTAACGTGGTAACCTAGTCGGCACTCTGTATACGTATACTTACATTTAGTTCTGGAAAATTGGGAAGACGGATTCATTACGGTCTAGTATTTCGTGACCACTGTTAAATTCGTCAAACAACGTCCAGTTAATTCCAGTTAGTTTGAACCTTCTGCTCACAACTCCCGAATCTTGCAGTACTTAAGTAATTAGGACACTCTCAGAATCTAGATTATTGGACATTGAGGCCCGATTGGAAGCCAATTAGACTAACTAGACTTCAGTGTATTAACTATGTATTAGTTACCTAACGGTAACAAGGTGCGTTGGTGCATAATCCACCAACGCACCATTGAGTTTCCGGTAACTGCGGTTTGGAGGCCATGCAGGTAGGAGTATGTACCAGTATACATACAGGTGGGAGTATGTACCAGTATAAATACAGATAGGAGTATGTACCAGTATACATACAGGTGGGAGTATGTACCAGTATAAATACAGGTAGGAGTATGTACCAGTATACATACAGGTGGGAGTATGTACCAGTATAAATACAGGTAGGAGTATGCACCAGTATAAATACAGGTGGGAGTATGCACCAGTATAAATACAGGTGGGAGTATGCACCAGTATAAATACAGGTAGGAGTATGTACCAGTATAAATACAGGTGGGAGTATGCACCAGTATAAATACAGGTAGGAGTATGTACCAGTATACATACAGGTGGGAGTATGTACCAGTATAAATACAGGTAGGAGTATGTACCAGTATACATACAGGTGGGAGTATGTACCAGTATAAATACAGGTAGGAGTATGTACCAGTATACATACAGGTGGGAGTATGTACCAGTATAAATACAGGTAGGAGTATGTACCAGTATACATACAGGTGGGAGTATGTACCAGTATAAATACAGGTAGGAGTATGCACCAGTATAAATACAGGTGGGAGTATGCACCAGTATAAATACAGGTGGGAGTATGCACCAGTATAAATACAGGTAGGAGTATGTACCAGTATACATACAGGTGGGAGTATGTACCAGTATAAATACAGGTAGGAGTATGTACCAGTATACATACAGGTGGGAGTATGTACCAGTATAAATACAGGTAGGAGTATGTACCAGTATACATACAGGTGGGAGTATGTACCAGTATAAATACAGGTAGGAGTATGCACCAGTATAAATACAGGTGGGAGTATGCACCAGTATAAATACAGGTGGGAGTATGCACCAGTATAAATACAGGTAGGAGTATGTACCAGTATACATACAGGTGGGAGTATGCACCAGTATACATGTCCTGTGCTGGTAATCGTTAGAAAATTCTCTCCCAATTGCTACCGTGACGTCTGTGACGAACTTTATATAAGTTTTGTCCTCAGGTAAGTGACTTTGTGTCTTTTTTGAGAATAAATATCTTTAAACGATCTATTTATATCTTTCTACGATCTTTATGATCTTGAGATGTATTTTGTGCTTTGATTTAAATTTTGTGTAAGTATGTGACTATCGCATTAGGTAATGATAGTTTAAAGGCATTTAAATAAATAAACCTATATACTTAGATAAAGATATTGTTGGCTGTTTTATTGCAGTTATCTTTTTTTGGATGCCTGTCACCTATTCTTTCTCGTGAATCACTAGATGTACTAGACTAGACTCTTCTCCACAAGAAGACGTTTAGTTATTTTTGCATCATTAATGTTTAAATTTAGGTATGTAATAGATAATAATAAAATTCTAGCGATCCAAATGTTTGACCTGCTTAACAACTGCTGATACTTAACATTTTTACTGACTAATTCAACTACCTTTGACTCATCATAAAACATTATAAAGTAATCCCTTAGGAGTACCAGATTATTTTTTTTATTATAAATCATATTGTGGCATCAAAGAGTGGAAAAATGTCAACTACCTTTTGGAGGCCACTGTGTATACTCGTAGTTAGGAAAAGACTACGCAGATGATGGTGGGACCTATCACTCGAAACTGCGGGTAACTGCGTAATACACTACCAGTAACAATGGATTTCATTTTGATAGTTCAACAACATTCATTGCGTTATTTCGACGGCACGGATGACGTAGTGATAACCAGGATTAACACATAGGATACTTTTTATCTCGATATTCCGCCGGGATCGAAACTCATGCGGATGAAATCACGGGGCCCAGCTAGTAATATAAACGCGAAAGTTTGTGAGGATGGATGGATGTTTGTTACTCTTTCACGCAAAAACTACTAAACGGATTTTGATGAAACTTTACAGTAATATAGCTTATACATCAGAATAGCACATACGGTACTTTTTATCCCGATATTCCCACGGGATCGACACTTATGCGGGTGAAACCGCGGGGCGCTGCTAGTACTTCCATAAAACGTAGGTAATATTGACAGAATACAGAGTGCTCGGAACGATACTCGTATTAACAACAGTTGTATTCAAAGCTAGTAAATAAGTCAAACAGAGGCAAAGAAAGACGCATTCTCGGTGTTCCGATGTGAGATAGGTGTGACGTTCACTGGATGAGACAGTTTGGGGATGCCCATTGTTGGGCTTGTCTCGATTTCAATAATCCGTAACAAAATATCCTTTAAAAGCCGGTCAAGTACTAGTCGGACTCGCACACAAAGGGTTCCGTACCATCGTCCAATATTTAACAGTGCATATTAAAAAATATATATTTGTATTATTTGTTGTTAGAGCGGCAATAGAAATACATACAATGAAAATGTTAACTGTCTACCTGTTACGGTTCATGGGATGCAGCCCGCCGACAGACAGAAGGACAGACGTTGGAGCATTAGTAATAAAAACCGACCAAGTGCGTGTCGGACTACGCACAATGAAGGGTTCCGTAGATTTATTTTATCACTTTGTCGATCCATGCCAAATTATAGCTTTCTAGTACTAAGAGTCTCTGAGCTAAGCTACGGACGGACAGACAGATACATGGAAAAACTATAAGGGTTCCTTGTTGACTACGGAGCCCTAAAGAAGCATGGATTGTAATGTAACTCGGTCGGTTACCATTTCACGCTTTAAAGGCTGAACGGATGCGGATGAAATTCGGCATACGGATAGACCATTACCTGGGTTAGGACATAGGATACTTTGTTACCCCGGTAGCACGACCAATCCTGTGGGCTAATTTGAGAACTCTAAATCTTTCAA
The DNA here is from genome assembly GCA_951799955.1 of Apamea anceps. Lineage (NCBI taxonomy): Eukaryota > Metazoa > Arthropoda > Insecta > Lepidoptera > Noctuidae > Apamea > Apamea anceps. Next base: position 118,822 of record OX637525.1, read on the forward strand.
TAACTTTTCCAAACTTTCTTAGACAATTTGCAATAAATTAATGATCTTTTTCTTTATCAGAATGAGCCTGCTCTTGAACTCGATCACGCCTGATGGAAGGCAATAGATGAGGTAGACCTCTTCCATCGCTTGGTGGAACGAGCGTGCCCAGAACATGCCTGTTCACTCTTGCTTTGAAGGCAGACGGGTTTGTTTTGTAAGAATGTTGCTGCATAAAATAACTTTTTGATTTAATTCTCATTAACCAAGCTGTGAGATGTCCATTATTTCTGGCTGCATAGCTTATAATGTTCCCACTGCTGGGACACAGGTCTCCTCTCGACGAGAGGGAGTAAGTAGGCCATAATCCACCACGAGGGCCCAGTGCGGGTTGATAGATGTCACATGTCTACGAATTTTTGATTCTAGGACATGCCGGTTTCCTCACGATGTTTTCCTTCACCGTTTTGAGAGCAGTGGTGATGAAATTATTTACGCAAGTAAAGCGCCTGTCTAGGCTCGAACCTACGACCTACAACTCGCAAGTCGCGGCCTTTACCACTGGGCCACCACTGCTCTTATGCATACTTATCTACTTAAAATTATACCAAGAAGAAAAAGTTTTTAGTTGGAATTTAAAATTGTTTAAATTCCAGGTAGAAAAATCAAAGCCTTAATTTGTATAAAACAAAACCTGATCTAGTAATCCAGTATATCTTTCTCCATCTTTACATAAAAAGGTGTCTCAGTGTCTGTGTCAGAGGTACGGTGCGCAAAAACGTCGCCTGCAGTGCTACGTTTCAGTGAAGTGAGCTCTGACTCGGTAGTGTCAGCAGAGAAGAGGGGAATTAATTATTAAATATTATTGAGTGGTTGAGTGTCTGAGCTCCTTCTTTTGTTTTTCAAGTGTGTATGGTTTGGTTTTGTTTGATAGGATGTAACTTTTAAGTACCGTAATTCAATAGGTTTTTAACAGAAGGCCAATTCTCGTAATTTAAAACGTTCAAAATCTAGTCGCAGTCTCATCTCAGCGACAAACAAATGTCAAAAACTTGTCAAAATGTAGGGAAATTAGAAATATTTTTTGACAGATTGAGACTGAGATCAGATTGTGAACGGTCTTGAAATTATGAGAATTGCCCCTCAGGTCTAGGAGAGTTATTGCATACTCGGTTCTAGTAGTCACTGTTATTTCTGAAGTATCTTGAAGTCTTATCTTTTCAAGTAGGTACAGACGCCAGCAGGTCAAGTTACCCAAAACTGACAAATTTTCCCAATCAACCTTGAACCTTAATGCTTTAGCGATAAAGTTGAAAATCTATTAAAGAAATTTGACAGATTGTAGTAGCTCGATGTACCGGCTCGGTCTGTACATTTCTTTAAAGTTTTGGCCCAATTCAAGTATTCTCAATAGCAGTCCGAAGTATGGATTTGTTTGTGCCCAGCATAATCAGCCTAAAATGTTCCCACCGCTGGGACACATGCCTTCTCTCGGTGAGAGGGAGTGGGCCATAATCCATAATGCAGGCCCAGTGCGGGCTCGTATGTAAGGAAAAAATGAGGGTGTGTGGTTATGATCACACGATAGAAGTAAAAACTTACGTATACGCGATTCAGCGCAGAGTATTCGCAATTCAGCGTCACCAACCGACTGGAGCCGAATATGCCCGATTCAGCGTCGCCTACCCAAACGTGACGGTTCAGTTTCGTTCTCTGTAACGAAAAAACGCAAAGTACCCTAAAGAAGTTTTCATTTAAAAAAATGTATGCTTCAATTTAATGTTTCTACTTCGTTTTTATTAACCATTTAGAGACAACTAACTGTTTGTCTAACAAATCTCATTAGCCCACATTACATCCCTCCCCATTACAAATTACCGACTACCCTCTTTTTGCACCAACAGAAAACAAAACTACCCACGTAATTATATGATAATATTTACATCACCCGTTTTTGCTGACCCTACGTCTAATAATTTGCGCCAAGCCAAGCGTCACTTTTAATCTCAATATTGAGATGAGGACAATATGAAACTACGACACCCTCTGTCTCTTTCTATCCTGTACCATTTACTATATGTCATTCTCTCTCACACTTTCGTAATATGTATATAGTTAGAGGTTGGCGAATAATTGTATCTAGTGGGTAGGTATGTTTGTATGTATGTGTGTTGCTACATCACAAATTTGTGGAAGGTTTCGAATTGTGCTTTTATTTTATTTTCTGTTGTCATTGGTATTCGGTTTTCTGTTTGTTACTTTGACAATGGGAAATAAAAATGCGAGAAGAAAAATTTCACATTCAATTTTAAAATGAAGAGTGTTGTTTAGCAGCTATTTTGTACTACCTATGTTAATTTATGTTTGTCCTTATTGTAGTATGTGCTGTAGGTACAATAAAGTGAATAGGTTAATTAATAAATATACCATTCCGAGACAACAACATTCGAATAGAATTAAGAGTCAATAAGAACCTATGAGGTTTTACCGACTTTAAAATAAAGGAGAGTTCTCATTTTTTTCTTTTTTACATTACTTGTTACAATAACAATCTGTGTGGTTCTTTCCTCAAAAGACCATTTCAGACACCAGTCTATGTAGATTGGTATCTGAAATGGTCTTCACAATGATCTGACCAACATTATGTCTGGACTTTAAGAGAGACTGTGACTCTGAGTTTGTTTCGGCCTTTCTTCTCAGAGTAGTCAGATAGGAAACACCGACCTCATCTAGTTTAAAAAATTTATGATTGATGTGTAAAAGTGTAAGTACCTACTCAGTCAGAGCGAATTTCACCAAATTTTTATACATAGAAAAAGTCTATACTGAGACTAAATTTTAAATTTTTGACAGTTTTTCCATACTAGACCTTTCAGACGTCAAGTTTATTCCACGGATAAAAGATATTTGATTTTGGTCAAATCAGCCCTCATAGAAATAAAATCTTACTAATATTATAAATGTGAATGTTTGTGAGGGTGGATGGATGGATGGATGTTTGTTACTATATAAACCAGGATTAACACAGAGAATAGATTCTTTTATCCCGAATTTCCCACGGGATCGAAACTTATACCCGAAACGCGGGGCGCTGCTAGTCATTTGTAATTAATTATATCCTAGTAATTTCGTAACGAATTTCTTAAAGCAAGAGCTAAATAAGAAAGAAAGTAAAAACAAAAGAAATAAATGAATATTAAATTAAAATACAAACAACGTAATTGTACTAAGTTAATCGCATCTATCATTTAATTACTTTACTCTGACAGCTCCGATATCTGTTTGTAGAAACGAACTTAAGTTATTAATCAGCATCTCTTTCTACTGTTTTACATTTCTAAGAAAAATGGCCGAATTCTAGATTAATTTATTATGAGTGATTGATTTGAAATGGTCATATCTATTCGTCTTCGTAATTTTTCTTTTTATTTCGTGTCAATAGGTACGCACCACAAAAATAAAGAAAACCTAAGCAATCTGTCTAGCTTATGTCGTGGTAAAATATAGCCAGTTATCGTCATGATATCGGGCTAAACAAGGGTGCACCGAACATACGAGCGACGCGCGACGACAGAGGCAACTACGACGGTCGATGCGTCGGCGGCTGCTGTCGAGCACCGCACTGAAATACACGAGCGTACGTCGTCGATGGCAGCCGCGGACACGCAGTGACGGCTGTCGCCGACACGCATCGAAGGTTGCAGTTGCCTCTGTCGTCGACGCGTGTTACATCTAGTGGAGGCTTTTCTAATTATAAATGCATCAATGTTATTTTGTAAACAGCAGTTACTACTACTACTACTAGCTATTATGTGATAAATGACAATCCTTAGTGCTCACTCTCGCTATACATATAAGGAACTGTTGTGCAAAGTTTAATGCTTCTAGACCCAGGGGTTTAGGGTGTGCATTGCCTGTCAGTGAATCCAGTCTCCATTTTTTCTTTCTGTTTATTGCGGCTCATCTCCGAAACGGCTGGTCCGATTTTGACGGGACTTTCACTGGCAGATAGCTGATTTTATAAGGAGTAACTCTGGTTTTTATGTCAGAAAAACCATTAGGGTACGGCGCAAAAAAGAAAAAAAAGTGAAAAACGATTCTTCCATTTCATTGAAGGAGTGGTACGTACACCTTTTCTAAGCAACACACTATTGATACCCGACATCCACGCGAATGAAGTCGCGGGTACAGCTAGCTATGATTTTGACGAGGATGCAAAACCACAGCTTTTATACAGTCAAAGAGGCTGATATTATCCATCCCATTATAACAACTGGTAATCACACCCATTTTTAACCCCCGACGCAAAAACGACGGGGTGTTATAAGTTTGACGTGTCTGTGTGTGTGTGTGTGTGTGTGTGTGTGTGTGTGTGTGTGTGTGTGTGTGTATGTCTGTCTGTGGCATCGTAGCTCCCGAACGGATCAACCGATTTTAATTTTGTTTTTTTTGTTTGAAAGGTGAATTTGTCGGGAGTGTTCTTAGCTATGTTTGATGAAAATCGGTCCAAGATGGCCGCCGCTACAAAATGGCGGATTACATATTTTTTCACAACTCCCTCAATATGGGTATCAAATGAAAGGGCTTGACTAGTAGAATACTATACACTATGATAAATTTCAAATCCAAGATGGCCGCCACCACAAAATGGCGAATTACATTTTTTTATTCACAACTCCCTCAATATGGGTATCAAATGAAAGGGCTTGACTAGTAGAATACTATACACTATGACAAATTTCAAATCCAAGATGGCCGCCACCACAAAATGGCAAATTACATTTTTTTATTCACAACTCCCTCAATATGGGTATCAAATGAAAGGGCTTGACTAGTAGAATACTATACACTATGACAAATTTCAAATCCAAGATGGCCGCCACCACAAAATGGCGAATTACAAAAAACCTGATTAAATACCAGATTACCTGAATCTTAAAACGCAAGAAAATAAAAGAAAAGAAATAATAAGGAGTCCCTACAAAAAGCATGAAATAAAAAATTAAATTAAAAATTTAAAAAACCCCCGACTACGAAAAATCCTATAAAAAGAAAAAAATAACCTTGAAATTATGACCCTACGTAAGTACGTATGAAATTTTTTGATTAAATATTGTCCTGTCGGGGGACCGCTACTATTTTAAACTGTAACAGAACGTTAGGCTAATAATTAGAGCGGTCCCCCGACAGGACAACATTTAATCAAAAAATTTCATACGTACTTACGTAGGGTCATAATTTCAAGGTTATTTTTTTCTTTTTATAGGATTTTTTATAATTATAACAACAGAAATATTAAAACATCAAAGCAACTCTCACTCACGACCAAATCTCTTTAGTGGTTTTACGATCCCCAAACGCGACAGCGAATGCGTCAATTTATCAAAACAAATTGTGAAAAACTTGTCGTGAAACTCGTCCTTAAACAGGGATTAACTTGTTGTGTAGACAGACAGACAAGCGATTTGTGAAAACCATATTGGGGGCTCATAACACCCGCGGTTGGGTTTTAATGTGGGGGTTCTTACTATTAAATTTTGGAGCGAGTTGTGATCGAGAATTGAATGGGGTAGTTTATTGTTAAATACAGCGGGGTAGTTGCGTAACACAGTATCAATAGCAATGGCTTTCATTTTGACAGTTCAACAACATTAATTGTGTTATTTACGTTGTTGAGCAGACAAATTTTTTAACCGACTTCTAAAAAAGGAGGAGGTTCTCAATTCGGATGTTTGTATTTTTTTTTTTTTTTTTATGTTTGTTCGCGCATAACTTCGTCGCTTGCGAACCGATTTGAAAAATTCTTTTTTTGTTGGAAAGGGTATACTTCCCAAATGGTCCCATAGAAATTTCATCAAAAACGGTTCAGTAGTTTGGTTTTTAGACCAAAATTACTGGTAAAAATTACAACTAAAAAGTGAAAAATAAAAACTTTTTTGCAAAAAAATACAACCGACTTCCAAAAACAACACTACAAAGTGAAAAATAACTTTAATTTCGGAAGTCGGTGGCAAACAACGAAAATGCGCACCCAACGACACCGACTTCCGAAATTAAAGTTATTTTTCACTTTGTAGTGTTGTTTTTGGAAGTCGGTTGTATTTTTTTGCAAAAAAGTTTTCGAACATATGAAGCAATGGATTAGCAATATCCTTCAAATTGATTCAGATTGTGATGGATACCTAGTGTGTTCCGCAATCAGGGTGCAGGACAAGACCCTATCAATCAATCAAGTCAGCCTATTGCAGTCCACTGCTGGACATAGGCCTCTCCCAGGCTGCACCATAACACCCTGTCCTCCGCCTTCAGCATCCAGTTTGTCCCAGCCACCTTCTTTAGGTCGTCCGTCCATCTACCTGGGGGCATCCCACACCACGCTTGCCGATACGCAGTCTCCACTCCTGAAAGAGAGAGTTTACAAGACCCTATTCCTACTGCTGGGAGACAGGCCTCTTGGCTGTGAGAGGGAGTGGGCCGTAATCTACCACGCGAGTCCAGTGCGGGTTGGTAAATGTCACATGTCTTCGATATTTTGGTTCTAGGACATGCCGGTTTCGTCACGATGTTTCTATTCACCGTTTTGAGAGCAGTGGTGATGAAATTAAATACTCTAAGTAAAGCGCCTGCCTGGGTTAAGTTCGACTCGTACGAGTAAGTCTATCGTACGAGTAGGCTGTTTCCACCGGGCCACACAGCTCTGCCATTTTGTTTTTTTTCACGGTGTTATTTTCCGTTTGCATTGATGTCAGCTATCGATTTATATAAGGTTTCATGCGAGGCCGCCATTTAAAAAAAAAATAATAATGGCGCGACTGTAGGTACATAAAAATCTTTAATCCCCTTTCACTCTCAATTCTCGTCCAATTATTGAATCGCCGCCTAAGAAGTTTCACTTCAAACATGATTTAAAACCAAATGAGTTCGCTTACGTGTTGTGTGCGGTCATTTGAATTGTGGTTCGAATTGGCAGCTTCAGAAGGAGCTTTTAAATTAGAGCTGCATGAAAATGGACGCGGGATAGAGCTTCCACGAATTACTACACAAACTGAAACCATGATTTCAGGACATAATTCAAGAGCTAGCGTAGATATCGAATCATCGGTTACTTTACTGTTAGCCTGGATCATCTCACTGCTGGGCAAAGGCCTCTCCTCATGTCTTCCAGCTCTTTCGATCCAGGGCTTAAAGTGGACCACTGGTCGTTTGGTTTGTTCAGCTCGTCCCGCCGTCTTCTACGGGGTCTGGCGCGACGCCTTCTAGCTCTATCAGGGATCCACGTAGTAGTTATTTTTATCATAACTTTTATTAATCACCGGTTCTCAAAAAAAAAAAAATCTGCCGTTTCATACAAAAATGCCAAACGCGGTCAAAATATACGGATGGGTCAACTTTTTTAATACCCGACGATATAATTTCAACGCTGGGGCGTTCAGAATCATGTGCTGATTCCAGTGTAACATATTGCGCGTCGAAGTCCCCGCCAACCTGTATCACCTGTATGTATAAGTGAATGAGTCAGCCTCACTAACAAGCGCATAGTGTCGTAGCAGCATATACAACCTGTATAATAGCTATGCGATGTTGCAACGTGAATTTTTACGTTTGGGGCTTCTAAAATATCTATGCTAATATTACAAAGAGATAAAATTTGTTTGTTTGTTGGGGGTAATCTCCGGAACTACCAGTCGGATTTGAAAAAATCTTTTTGCATTTGATAGCCCGATTCTTGAGGAAGGCTATAGGCTATATTACATCATTCTAGGATGCTAATCAGCTGAGAAAAAAGACAAAAGTCAGAAAGAACCCTAAGCGAAAGAGCAGGCAGACGATGATCGCATCGTCTGCCTGCTCTTTCGCTTAGCGGGGAACAACAACACGCAGTCGAAGTTGCGGAAAAAGCTAGTCTTTGATGAAAACTCATTTCGAAAGACGAGGGTGAAAATTCACATTCAAAACTCACATATCCGATGTCCATATATCAAAACACAGGTTCAGTTGGTACGGGGGTACCCTAAAACGAAAACTTTTTAATGCCCACAAAGTTTGCGCGCAATATTTCAGCGCTTCGTAAACTCCACGCTTAATTGTTCCAGAGATGTTTTTATTGTGATTTTTCTAAATAAACCTGTATATTTTAGCGGAGAAAAACATTCAGTCATTCGTCGGAGAAACTAATTGACTGACGTTGAATGAGAAATTTGTACTTACATCGTTGTTTTGTTGTTCATTTTTTTGGCCAAAAATGGGATGCCAGAGCAGTGGTGGCCCAGTGGTAACGAGCACTACTTACGAGTTGGAGGTCGTGTGTTCGAACCCAGACAGGCGCTTTACGTTGTGGAAATTGTTTCATCACCACTGCTCTCAAAACGGTGAAGAAAAACATCGCGACCAAAAATTCGAAGACATGCGACATCTAACAACCAGCACCGGGCCCGCGTGGATTACGGTCCACTCCCTCTCACAGAGAAGCGGCCTAGGTCCCAGCAGTGGGAACATTATAGGCTGATTGTGGCATGCCTTGGAGGTTTACCGACGTGGTCTTTAGGCGTCTTTAGTATAGGTTCTGTTAAGTTGACTTCGAACATGACTAAAGTGACCGCACAGAAATCGAAAGCGAACTCATTTATTTTTAAAGTATTTTTTACGAATTTATAGTCTGTTCCAAAAGTATTTAATTAAAAAATTAAATTAAAAATTTAAAAAACCCCCGACTACGTGAAAACCTATAAAAAGAAAAAAATAACCTTGAAATTATGACCCTACGTAAGTACGTATTTGATTAAATGTTGTCCCGTCGGGGGACCGCTCTAATTATTAGCCTAACGTTCTGTTAAAGTTAATAATAAAAATAGTAGCGGTCCCCCGACAGGACAATATTTAATCAAAAAATTTCATACGTACTTACGTAGGGTCATAATTTCAAGGTTATTTTTTTCTTTTTATAGGTTTTCACGTAGTCGGGGGTTTTTTAAATTTTTAATTTAATTTTTTATTTCATGCTTTTTGTAGGGACTCCTTATTATTTCTTTTCTTTTATTTTCTTGCGTTTTAAGATTCTGGTAATTTGGTATTTAATCAGGTTTTTGTAATTCGCCATTTTGTGGTGGTGGCCATCTTGGATTTGAAATTTGTCATAGTGTATAGTATTCTACTAATCAAGCCCTTTCATTTGATACCCATATTGAGGCAGTTGTGAAAAAAAAAATGTTTTTTTCCATTTTGTGGTGGCGGCCATCTTGGATTTGAAATTTATCATAGTGTATAGATTTCTACTAGTCAAGCCCTTTCATTTGATACCCATATTGAGGGAGTTGTGAAAAAATATATAATCCGCCATTTTGTAGCGGCGGCCATCTTGGACCGATTTTCATCAAACATAGCTAAGAACACTCCCGACAAATTCACCTTTCAAACAAAAAAAACAAAATTAAAATCGGTTCATCCGTTCGGGAGCTACGATGCCACAGACAGACATACACACACACACACACACTCACACACCCCCACACACCCCCACACACAGACACGTCAAACTTATAACACCCCGTCGTTTTTGCGTCGGGGGTTAAAAATATGAACAAATGGACAATAAAACTAATCTTTACTTTGATTTGATTCTTTGTTTACTTGACCCCGAAATTCTAATTTGAAATCACTTTTTAACCGACTTCAAAAAAAGGAGGAGGTTCTCAATTCGGTTGTATTTTTTTTTTTTTTTTTTTATTTTTTTTTTTTTTTTTTATTTTTTTTTTTTATGTTTGTTACCTCAGAACTCCGTTGTTTATGGATCGATTTGCAAAATTTTTTTTTAACTTTAAAGGATATGCTTCCAGATTGGTCCCATTTTTTTCAAAATCCAGTTCTGATGATGGGATCCATGAGGAATCGAGGGAACTCCTCAAATATTATAGGCAACTATATAGTAATTTTAATATTTTCATCGAGAAATCAAGCGTTAACAGTCAAAAAGTAACATTTGATGAAGTGGAACTGGTGAAGAAGATCAGATATGGCTAACGGAACTTGTCACTCGCATAGATATCACAATCAAGATAGTTAAGCAACTATGACAATACAAATAAACATACAATCCTGAATAGTTATATTGAAAATGTTATCATTGAACTGATGTGATGATCATGATGGAGCCGGAAGACAGGTACCGGAACTCCGTAATTAATCAACGTATTCTAGCCGTGTTTGGGCTTATTAGAATTGTCATGAAATGCACTTTGGCTATAAGTTACTATCGAACTGATCTGATAATGGAGCTGGAAGGTAGAAGGTTGGCATGATAACTTCAAAATAAAACAATGTATCCTAGCAGTATTTGGGCTTAGAACTGTCATGAGATGCACTCTGAATACAAGGTGCCATTGAAAATCTAGTTTTGATGTTATCATCAATGTGTCCACAAAACAACTTCTGAAATATTAAAGGCATTTTGCTTACAATGTTTAAAAAAAAATCGCTTCTATTATTTACTAAAATAAAATTGTATTCTTGGTAGTATGCACACGTTTCCACGCCACCTATGAGGTAGTGTGCTGGGCGCGTTTTTTTTAATGTGGTTTCCCCGGTAGGCCTATTCCATGGCACGTTATGTGTTGTCTTGATTATCAGATGGCAGATTCAGCAACCTTGTTATCTCTGTCATCGCTCGATCATCGTGTGGTCGATTCAATAATTTATTGGCGTCTAAATCTGATAACACTATGCCTTCCAAACTTCTGACACGACTTAGCGCGACATATATTTGTCCTTTTGCAAAGTTTTTTTTACCAAGGTCGATCACAGCTCTCTCGAGGGTGGTCCCTTGTAGTTTATGGACTGTTACCGCCCAGCTCAATATTAGAGGCAGCATACGACGCATAAGAATCGACAGTATTTCATGCGTCATATTATCATCTCTCTACGGGATCAAATTAAAGATCAGAAAGTAGACAGTAATATGTACCTATAGTAATAATATGTACAGTAATATGTACAGTAGTATGATATTGGTACTTCTTCAAAATATTATTCTATGTAGAAAAGATATTAACTACGTTGCCATTATATTATAATAAAAAATACACTAAACGGCTAGAAATAAAAAAACTTTTTACAAAAAAAAATAACCGCCTTCAAAAAAAGACAAACAAAAACGTTCCTGCACTAAAAAGTAAAAAATAAAAAATTGAATTCCTGTAAAGAAACTTAATTTAAAGGTAAACTTATTTGACATTAATATTTTGCAAATATTCAAAATTGTTTACTTCTTTTTGGAGTCGGTGCCAGCCAAGGCAAGGAAATACGTATGGGCAACAATACCTCGAAAAACGACCTCTAACATTTACTATAAAACTACCAAGATACCTATTGCATACCTAGAATAATTAAAACACAAATACAGACTAGACTGTACTCTAAAACAAATTGACACAATTTCCACAATAATTTCTTTTAAATAATAATAATTATACATACGTATAAAAATCCCCTGCCACTTTTTAAGTACTTTGAAATTTTTGAAGCATTAAGTTTGTAAGCATCTGTTTTAAAATTTTATAATCGTGAATTGAAAAAATAAATGGCACAGGATACAACTGCTGGCACCGACTCCAAAAAGAAGTAAACAATTTTGAATATTTGCAAAATATTAATGTCAAATAAGTTTACCTTTAAATTAAGTTTCTTTACAGGAATTCAATTTTTTATTTTTTACTTTTTAGTGCAGGAACGTTTTTGTTTGTCTTTTTTTGAAGGCCGTTATTTTTTTAATTAAAGACGTTTTTTATGAGACAATTGAGGTTAATTGTGTAACATCAATTTTCGTTGATTATGTTTCAATTTTCATTTAATAATATTATTCAAGCAATCATTTTTCTCTTAAGTGATGAAATAGAAAGTAGAAACCTTCTAAATACAGATGAATGTGTTACTAATTCCCTTTAGTGCGTGATTGCGTCATTTAACCTGAACAGAGTTTGTTTACACTTTCATCTCATACTTTTTAACCGACTTCAAAAAAAGGAGGAGGTTCTCAATTCGGTTGTATTTTTTTTATTTTTTATTTTTTTTTTTTTTTTTTATGTTTATTACCTCAGAACTCCGTTGTTTATGGATCGATTTGCAAAATTTTTTTTTAACTTTAAAGGATATGCTTCCAGATTGGTCCCATTTTTTTCAAAATCCAGTTCTGATGATGGGATCCATGAGGAATCGAGGGAACTCCTCAAATATTATAGGCAACTATATAGTAATTTTAATATTTTCATCGAGAAATCAAGCGTTTACAGTCAAAAAGTAACATTTGATGAAGTGGAACTGGTGAAGAAGATCAGATATGGCTAACGGAACTTGTCACTCGCATAGATATCACAATCAAGATAGTTAAGCAACTATGACAATACAAATAAACATACAATCCTGAATAGTTATATTGAAAATGTTATCATTGAACTGATCTGATGATCATGATGGAGCCGGAAGACAGGTACCGGAACTCCGTAATCAATCAACGTATTCTAGCCGTGTTTGGGCTTATTAGAATTGTCATGAAATGCACTTTGGCTATAAGTTACTATCGAACTGATCTGATGATGGAGCTGGAAGGTGGAAGGTTGGCATGAGAACTTCAAAATAAAACAATGTATCCTAGCAGTATTTGGGCTTAGAACTGTCATGAGATGCACTCTGAATACAAGGTGCCATTGAAAATCTAGTTTTGATGTTATCATCAATGTGTCCACAAAACAACTTCTGAAATATTAAAGGCATTTTGCTTACAATGTTTAAAAAAAAAATCGCTTCTATTATTTACTAAAATAAAATTGTATTCTTGGTAGTATGCACACGTTTCCACGCCACCTATGAGGTAGTGTGCTGGGCGCGTTTTTTTTAATGTGGTTTCTCCGGTAAGCCTATTCCATGGCACGTTATGTGTTGTCTTGATTATCAGATGGCAGATTCCGCAACCTTGTTATCTCTGTCATCGCTCGATCATCGTGTGGTCGATTCAATAATTTATTGGCGTCTAAATCTGATAACACTATGCCTTCCAAACTTCTGACACGACTTAGCGCGACATATATTTGTCCTTTTGCAAAGTTTTTTTTACCAAGGTCGATCACAGCTCTCTCGAGGGTGGTTCCTTGTAGTTTATGGACTGTTACCGCCCAGCTCAATATTAGAGGCAGCATACGACGCATAAGAATCGACAGTATTTCATGCGTCATATTATCATCTCTCTACGGGATCAAATTAAGGATCAGAAAGTAGACAGTAATATGTACCTACTTGTATGATATTGGTACTTCTTCAAAATAATATTCTATGTAGAAAAGATATTAACTACGTTGCCATTATATTATAATAAAAAATACACTAAACGGCTAGAAATAAAAAAACTTTTTACAAAAAAAAACCGCCTTCAAAAAAGGACAAACAAAAACGTTCCTGCACTAAAAAGTAAAAAATAAAAAATTTAATTCCTGTAAAGAAACTTAATTTAAAGGTAAACTTATTTGACATTAATATTTTGCAAATATTCAAAATTGTTTACTTCTTTTTGGAGTCGGTGCCAGCCAAGGCAAGGAAATACGTATGGGCAACAATACCTCGAAAAACGACCTCTAACATTTACTATAAAACTACCAAGATACCTATTGCATACCTAGAATAATTAAAACACAAATACAGACTAGACTGTACTCTAAAACAAATTGACACAATTTTCACAATAATTTCTTTTAAATAATAATAATTATACATACGTATAAAAATCCCCTGCCACTTTTTAAGTACTTTGAAATTTTTGAAGCATTAAGTTTGTAAGCATCTGTTTTATAAAATTTTATAATCGTGAATTGAAAAAATAAATGGCACAGGATACAACTGCTGGCACCGACTCCAAAAAGAAGTAAACAATTTTGAATATTTGCAAAATATTAATGTCAAATAAGTTTACCTTTAAATTAAGTTTCTCTACAGGAATTAAATTTTTTATTTTTTACTTTTTAGTGCAGGAACGTTTTTGTTTGTCTTTTTTTGAAGGCGGTTTTTTTTTTTGTAAAAAGTTTTTTTTGGACAGAGTACACCTCGACACCATTCGAAATGACGTATAATTAAGAAAACACAAAACTTGTTTTTGATACGTTAATCATTTCTACGTAATCAATAATAAGATGAATTAATTCAATATCTCATTGTCACACGCTCCCAGCTATTGCGTAGGTGACAACGTACCACAGACAACCATATCGTGACATCTAACATATTCCTACCATCGATATTAATTCTGCAATCTCAACCATCGACAAATCAGTATCAGAGTATCGATTAATGTCAGCTCATAAATCGATATGAGCGCCGCACTACGATGTATCGATACTTACAAATTACTGCTCGTTTGTCACATCACTAGGATATTGCTTAGGTGTGCTATGAATAGTTATGGCGTGAATTATGTTATTGTAATTAATTTATTAATTGTAAATGTAGTATGTGCTCGTAGGGGCTCTTGGCTAAACAATACTAGTCGCACGGGTTAATCTTCAAGGTTAAGCAACCCTTGCCTAGGTCGGTCCGTGGATGGGTGACCATCCATTACGTACCGAGACACCTCCACGCCCGCACGTTAAGCCTTTGGTTCCGGCTGTCATCCGTAGATCATTGACAGTCGTTACGGGTCGTCAGATGCCCGAAAGTCTGACAACCAGTCTTGCCCCCGGGGTATCGTGTTGCCTAGTAACTGGGTGGTGGAGGTCAGATAGGAACTCGCTCCATATAAAATACCGGTATTTAGCTGCATCCGGTTAGACTAGATGCCAACCCTGACTTAGTTGGGAAAAGGCTAGGCAGATGATGAGGACATAGGTAATTATCATTTAGACATTCTAAACAACTCTACAATAAAAACGTATTACTTGCTAATTAAACTTTAAATCCTAACTTTCTCTTCAAAACACTGGAATCTAAACAAATGTTTTGTTTGTACTACACTTGTTATTACCTACAATGCCGCATGCACTCAATAATCAGACACTGTTGTGCTGTAGAAACGGTGAGAGTTGTTACTAGAATCAACTTTGTTCATATGGGAACCTTAATTAGGATTGGTATACAATGGGCTTTCGGGGGCTTTAAAATAGTGGCGATTCCTACCCAAATTAATATTCGGTGCAACCAGAGGGGCAATTCTCGTAATTTTAAGAACGTTCACAGTCTGATCTCAGTCTCTAATCTGTCAAAAATACCTCTAATTTCCGTACATTTTTGATAATTTGACATATGTTTGTCGCCGAGATGGGACTGTGACTAGATTTTGAACGTTTTAAATTACGAGAATTGGCCTTCTGAGCCTCGCTACGACCTTGAGGTTACTGGTGTTGTAGGCCTTGTAGATTTGTAGAGCATTTTCTATTTTATTAAGTACTCCAATACCTATTAATACTGTAATTTGAAAACATTGTAAACGCCAATTATTTTTAAAAGAGTAACCGTGGAGTGTCTTGCCGGCTCTTCCCCATAGGAACCGACCAATTGAAACTGTGCATCTAGCTTTTGACGTTTCATAAGGTGCTCATGTATGTAGGTTTATGTAAAATAAAATATTTTGATTTGATTTGTTCGGCTCGGTCGGCACAGCCGGGCGACATACCTATATACATATTTGGATTGGTATACCTAAAAAGCCGTTCGGCTTAGCTCAAATTGTACCGAGACGACCGAACATGCTTCAGGGAGGGTAGATGGCAAGCCGAGTTTGCCGATCGGCACGAGTCGACTGAAAGCCGAATATGTGTAGTTACTTCGAGTCTGCTTTGTTGTTCAACATAAATACACCACTACCGAACCAAACGAATCGAAGTTTAGTGGCCAGTCGAGTAATATTTTTTTTACCATTTTACCATTGTCACACATATATAAACAGACAATGAAAAACCGAACAGAAAAAATAGGTACAGAGGTGATGCTTATTTCAAAAGAAATCTTATCCAGCATACCTGAGATAGGACAATAGATACAGAGATGTAGACAGCGCGTGATAGAGCAAAGGAGACAAAAAATAAAACATAGAATCAAAAAAACAATTCACATAAAAACTAAACAAAAATTACGAGAATATACTAACACTAGCTTCTGCCCGCGGCTTCGCCCGCGTGGATGTCGGAAATTATCCCAAGGGAACGTGCAAACAGGATAAAATGTATGTGCTTCCCCAGGATGCCATCTATCTCTACGCCAAATCAGAAGTTGGTTTAGGCGTGAAAATGTAACATACAGTTTCAAGTTCAAATCCTCCCCTTAAAAACTGAATTGCCCCTTTTTGTCCCGTCAGTGGTAAATTTTCGACAACTTTACATACTCATTATTAATTATTTTCTGTCAAAACTATCAATACTGAGTTTCGAGTTACTCGGACCGCGCATTCAATTTCTTCCACACAAACTTCACACCTCTATATCCCCCTTTGGGGGTAGTTTTGAAAAACTTATAATGATAAACTTTATTACTTACTTAGGCAAGTATTCTTGCCAAGTTTCAAGTTTATTAACTAAATGAATAAGATTTTTCATATAAACTGTATACCCCGCTTTTCACCCCCACAGGGGTGGAATTTTGAAAAATCGTTTGGGATTATTCATAACTTGATTCAAAGATTATTTATACCAATTTTCGAGTTAATCAAGCCACGCATTATAATCCTCCCTTGTAAAATTAACAACCCCTTTTCAACACGTTAGGGGTAGATTTACGAAAAACCCTGAATTATGTTACTCTTTATTTTTGGTCTTAGGTATAAACACTGAGTTTCGAGGTAATCGGACTGCGCATTCAAATTATTCCAAACTAAACTTCAACACCCCTATATCCCCCTTTGAGGGGTTGTTTTGAAAAACTTATAATGATAAACTTTATTACTTACTTAGGCGAGTATTCTTGAAAAGTTTCAAGTTTATTAACTTAATGAAGAAGATTTTTCATATAAACTGTATCCCCGCTTTTCACTCCCACAGGGGTGGAATTGAATTTTAAAAAAATCGTTTGTGATGTATTCATAACTTGACTCAAAGATTATTTATATTAATTTTCGAGTTAATCAAGCCATGCAGTAAAATCCTCCCCTGAAAAATTGACTACCCCATTTCAGCCCGTCAGGGGTAGATTTTCAAAAAACTTTGATACACATTATTCTTTACTTTCAATATTAGGTATAAATACTGAGTTTCGAGTAAATCGGACTGCGCACTAAAATTCTTCCATACAAACTTTGAAACCCCCCAATCCCTTATTAGGGGGTAGTTTAGAAGAAAAAAAAACTGACAATCTTCATAATTTATTTAGATAAGTATTTGTGCCAAGTTTTAAGTTTATTAACTCAAGGAATAAGATTTTTCATACAAACGAATTCCCCCCTTTTCATCCTCTTAAGGTTGGAATTTCGAAAAATCCTTTCTTAATGGATGCCTACTCTTCACGAAGAACACACCCTCCAAATTTCATGTCTCTAGGACCAGCGGTTTAGGCTGTGCGTTGATCTATCAGTCAGTCAGTCAGTCAGTCAATCAGTCAGTCAGTCAGGACTTTGAATTTTATATATATAGATACATATAATAATTGTTATCTACACTGATATTTAGACATTCTTAACAACCCTACAAAAAACTTGTTACTTGCTAAATCACCTTTAAATCCTAATTTCCTCGTCAAAGCATTAAACAAATGTAATAATCATGTCATAATCAGCCTATAATGTTCCCACTGCTGGGACACAGGCCTCCTCTCGGAGAGAGGGAATGTGCGATAATCCACCGCTCAGGCCCAGTGCGGGTTGGAAGATGTCACATGTCTTCGAATTTTTGGTTCAGGACATGCCGGTTTCCTCACGATGTTTTCCTTCACCGTTTTGAGAGCAGTGTGATGAAATAATTTACACAAAGTAAAGCGCCTGTCTGGGTAAGTTGGGGCCGATATCACTGGCCCACGACTGCTCACTTACAAATATGTTTTGTTTGTATTATAATCGTTAATACAATGCCACATGCATTTCAATAAATAGGGGTGAGTCAGGTAGCCCCGGCCGG
Source organism: Apamea anceps (assembly GCA_951799955.1). Lineage (NCBI taxonomy): Eukaryota > Metazoa > Arthropoda > Insecta > Lepidoptera > Noctuidae > Apamea > Apamea anceps. The sequence continues at coordinate 136,872 of OX637525.1, forward strand.
CGGGTAGCCTCGGCCACTGTCCGTTCGAGGCAACCACGCACACATAGATAAATAGTGCACACGTCAAAATGTTCACAGCGCCGCGTAGTGGAATATTCGCCGCAGTAGTGATTTAATCATCGAGCGGATAATCAGTGACAGTTAATTTGTTTTCATCACCGAGATTTTTTCGCACGCCGTTTACTTTTCAAATACAGTTTATGGACATTGAATGTAAGTACTTTATCATCATTTATAAATTATTCTAAGCAGTAATTGTTATAGTTAAAAGATTAGGTTATTTTATGTCGCTGGGATTGATGTTTTTTTTTTAAATATAAGAAGAAGGTTGTAACGAGATGGTCGGGTAAAACCGGACCCAATTTTGTCGGGTACCCTCGGACCCTTTTTGAGTGGAGAGAATGCACAACCACTGATGCGACGTCCCAGCCTTCAACAAGCCGAAACTAGCAGTCGTCGTCCAGCCTGGTATCCCCTGGTATCCCCAACAAACAGCGAACATTCTGAACTACAGACATTCACTGATGCAGCTTCCCAGCCTTCAACTAGTTACGACTGTCAATCAACTTCTAGTCTCATACCTCGACCAATAAACAGTGCAAGTTCTGTTTCTTCCCAGCCATCAACCAGCCAATCCTGTGCAACAGAACAATTGCTTAAACAATTATCTCCTCTTCCTGATGCATCCAAGAAACGACTCACGACGCGTTCACGAAAAACTCAAAAGAGTGAGATTCTCACATCTTCTCCATTTAAAAATGCTTTGGTGGAGAAAAATACAATTGCAACTAACAAATCTAAAGCGTAAGAGACTAAAAACTAACAAAGCTAAAGTGTAAGAGACTAAAGACTTTTTTTTTTGGTGACAATTCTTGGATGTTCTGTTTGGTTTTCCACCAAAACCATACCAAACAGAACATCCAAGAATTGTCAAGAGATCAGGGAACAGAGTGCATCATTTGCGAAGAAACATTCGAAGAAGATTGGATACAATGCCATAAATGTAAAGACTGGGCGCATGAAGCATGCGTAGACATTGATTCTTCACAGCTTTACTATTTTTGCGACGTCTGCAAAGCCAAAGAACGACTTGGTCATCGCTAATATGTATGTCCGGGGTTACCCGCCAAAAAAATTGTCCATAATTGAAGGCTGTTTGTTAGACATTATTAGAGCTAAGATAAAGAAATTACCTGATTGTTACTTGTACTAAAATACTTTATATATATTTTATTTAACGTTTTGATACTAAATAAACGTCTAATTATGTCCATTAAAAAAAAAAATAGACTTTTTTTATGTGTCCGTGGCTACCCGACTCTCCCTACTACTGTGCTATAGAAACGTTGAAAGTTGTTACTAGAATCAACTTTGTACCTACTTCACATGTGAACCTTAATTCAGATTGGTACACAATAGGCTTTCGGGGGCATTAAAATGGCCTCCATGAATGGCAATACTCAAATAGTTCGGTGCACCCTGCACCCTAATTGCTTAACACACTATCAAACCCAATCTGAATAATTTTGAAGGATACTGCTAATCCATTGCTTCATATTATGTTTGAAATAATTGTCTGCCCAACAACGTGACTAACGCAATGAATGTTATTGAACTGCCAAAATGAAAGCCATTGCTGCCGTTAGTGTTTTACGCAATTACTCCGCTGATCTTTTCTATTCTTCTAAATTAGAAATAGTGTTTATCTCATCATGCTTGCCATCTTATAAAATATCGGTGAAGGTAGCATGAGAAAGCCATGCCGGCTCAAACCTCTACAATACCTAGCATAAGAGGCGATATTAGAATGTCCGCTGGACCCTCGGCAGTCAGCTCCGCTACTACACCGATCGAATGTTGACCTCTGTGCCACGTAGCTAAAGATGAAATCTTAAATAAATATATGTGATTATGTTATTTTTACGGCAGTATGCGAGCAAAAATCATCATCATCAGCATCTGCCGAGCCTTTTCCAAACTAAGTATGTTGGGCTCGGTTTCCAGTCTAACCGGATGCAGCTGAATACATAGAGCGTCTGCCTATCTGACCTCCACAACCCAGTTACTGGGTAATACGATACCCCTTGGTAAGACTGATCGTCAGACTTTCGGGTTACTGACGAAAAAATAAACAAAAATATGATTTCAAACGGAGTTGTTTTATTTTTAGATTTTTTTTCCGTAGCCCAGTCTTTTAATTTTTTTTATTTGTAATATTTTATTTTCCTGTATTACATTTTCATACATAGTATTTATTTTTAATTATTTTTATAAAAAAACATAAAAGAAAACAATTAAAAATATTTTTAATATCTTATTTTAATATTATATCTTAAGGGAGGCAGTTTAACTTGCAATAACTGAAGTTTAAACGTGAACAGGCCTTGAATTTGTCTGTTCCGTTTGAAGCCAAAACTAGTCATGCAATTCCATAACATTTACGCAGAACTGAAAACAATCATTCACAGCCCAGACACTCCTTTGTGTCACCCACCGTCACTTAAAACAACACACACAAACATACATACACAAAACCATAACACCCTCTTGTCACAGTCGGCTAATAACAAAAACTTTCTCCCCACTGTGTATCACTATCTTTAACAGTCAACCACCATTCTTTATTGTAGCAGGGTTTTTCTTTTTAATCCTGTATCCTCTGCCTCTAGTTTAACTAGTGATGGGAATGTGTCGATAAATTGATTGTTTTTTTGTTGTTTTTAATACTTATTTGTTATGTGTGTTTGTTCCAATAAAGATTAAAGATTTATTAATAACTGTAATCAGTTCTATTTTCTTGTAAATTTTGACGTTCAAAAGTGCCTTTATGTCCCTACTAACTTCTGCCCGCGACTTCGTTCACGTGATTATTTTTCCCCCGACCCACCCCGTGGCATCCCATCGCCTGCCCGCGCTATTACTTCATTTTCACTTAGCGTTCTTTCTGGCTCTTTTTGTTCGGTTCCTAAGGGTCCTAGCGTGATATTAAAAAAATAACAAAAAATTCCAATTCAGAAATCATTCATTCAGTTTCAGAGATCTAGTTCAAACAAACAAACTCTTCAGCTTTATTATTAGTATAGATTTGAAATAAATTATTTGACTTTATTATTAATATTTAAGGTTTGCTTGTGGATTTAAGTATCGATAAAATGGAGAAATGAAGATGGTTTAGCGGATCTAAGCTCGCATTTAGTAAGAGATTTAAGGCAGCTTATATTTTTCTAAGTTTCGGTTTTCTCATTGTATGAATTTGATCACACCTGGAAGTCTAGCTTTGTGTATTAATTAATAAGACTTACCAAAAGCCTTCAGAGAGACAATTCTCGAGAGAACGTTTACATTATAATCTCTGACTCAACCTGACAAAAACACCTCTAATCTTTATACATTTTGATAGTCGCTAAGTCTCTTCTTTAAACAACTTTCGCTACGTTGTTGAATGAAGACAATGTTTTAAATTACCGGAATTGACCTTCAGAACTGTCAGTTTTCTTGTAATTTTGAGTCAAGAGGTAACGAGGAATTAAATATTGAAAACGCCAATTCGTTTACAAAGCGTGATGCACCGACTGTTTTTAAAAACATGTTCGACAATTGCTTTGTACGTGTTGATGTCGTTCGAATTGCAAATCAATAGTAAATGCAACATTAACTTGCATATTAGAATGAACGTTTTTAACACCCATTTGTTAATGTTATGCAAAACAAAAATCAAATTACTATAATTACCCATTATGATAGAATCGGTACTAATAGTTCTCTGAAATTGTTTTACTACGGGTTAGAGCCAAGCTTATTCTTTGGCACATTTATAACAAAACATCACGGCTGTATTCCCTGAAAGGTTTAGCAGAGGCACACCTAATAGTACACCCACATTTCTCCAGTTACACACACAACACACAGAAATATTATAATATAAACATACTCACATAACACGCACACATGTATAATATAAATTATATCTAAGTTAGCGCTTGAGAAGTTGACCTTTCAAACTCCGAACAACACGACATTTTGAAATTACAAGTAAGTTATCAACAATTATTATTTTATCGATATCGAAGCGTATCGCTTCCCATCCCTAGTTATTATAACCAATACAAAGCGACTGTCTATATTGTGTTCTCGAGAAATCTTGGTATTACTGAGAAAACAAGAATAGGTTCCGTAAAAAACGGATCATTGAAGATATATTAAGGGAATTACTAATGTGAATTGTTTACTTTAAATTTCATTAGTATTTCAAGTGTATCAGCTAACAATATACCCCTTTTTCTACGAGTACGTGTCCTCAAGAGGATAAGTAATAATTGTTTCCTGTCTGCTAATAACATCATCACAACAATACGTATTTTCTACACTTAGTGTACCTATTTGATGATGCTATCATAACTTCCTGTCACTGTTATTTACTTAGTAAGTGAAGGTGAACTTGTGCGGTAGTTAGGGTAGGTACCACGACTCATCTGCCCTTTTCCCAACTATGTTGGGGTCGGCTTCCAGTCAAACAGGATGCAGCTGAATATCAGTGTTTTACATGGAACGACTATCTGACCAGCACAAGCCAGTTACTGGGTAATACGATACCCATTGGTAAGACTGGTTGTCAGACTTTCGGGCTTTTGGCGACCCGTAGGTAACGACTGTCAAAACTTTACAAATGACAGCCTTCTTCTACAGTGACCGGGACCAACGGATTAACGTGCTTTCCAAGGCAAGGAGCGGTCTTGGTATGTAATGTACATTACATACCAAGACCGCTCTTGGTCACCCATCGGACCGACCTCGGCAAGCGTAGAGTAATTTTACCACATCATCTATTCTCGTATAACTCGAGTCAACACGAGAAACAGAAAGTAAATAAAGGCACATAATAGTTGTTACAGTATAAAGTATCGCCAGGTGATGTGTTAGACTCAATATCTCATGGCAGGGTGCCGTACGTACCTACGTCTCACGCCTAGAGGAGTAGAGAGGTGGATGGAGTCGCTGTGTTTTTTTGAGGATGGGAAATCATCAAATGACTCCTCCCGCTCTGGGTGGAGCAGGAGGGAGTGTCAGACTCTTACTGACTAAAACCCACCCGTGTTCCTTCCTTAGCCCTTTATGTTCCAGGGCAGCGGTAACCCTTTCGGACAATCCCGCTACACTGACTGACCCCTTGACAATTCAAAAGTGCCTGTAATTGGTTTATTTGAAATGAATGCTTTGAGTTTGAGTACTGACAAATCGCAGGCCGTTAAAAAAATTGTGTCATCACACTAATATTATAAAGGCGAAAGTTTGTGAGTGTGTATGTGTGTGTTTGTATGTTCGTTACTTCTTCACGCTCAAACGGCTCCACCTGTTTTGATGAAATTTGTGATGGACTTAGCTGACACCCTGGATTAACACATAGAATACTTTTTATCCCGATATTCCCACGGGATCGAAACTTATGCGGGTGAAACCGCGGGGCGCAGCAGCTGGAAAATAACTGCGTGTTATTTTCCATGCAATGCATGGGGGAAAGCCATGCGACACATCCACGCAAAACTGAATTGTAATTTTGTAGCAAGATTTCATTAGCTACTAGCTACAACGTCATATCTATTAGATAAACGGAGAATATTGAAACATACTTAGTTATTATTTTTGGAATGTAATGGAACTTGTTTTAAGTTTGAAAACTCTATTTTTACAGCGTTTACAGAAGCGAGCTACACAGTGAATTTTTTCTTTAGAGATTTTAATTTACAAAAATAACATTTAGATTAAAAGAGACTCAACAATTCAAATTGTAATTAAAATAGCCAAACAAAGAAAAACCAGCAGCGAAAGAATATAACCTCCAAACTAAATAAACTATCCCATATCCCAAAAATGTATCCTAAAGCTACTCCATGCCTTTCTCTGTCCCACAACCTGGCACGTAGTGGACACCAATAAAACGGACATTAGGCCCCGCCTAACTAACTGCCTCCGTACATCGATTTAACTTCAAGACTCACGCAATATTGCTGTCACTAAATTACTGGCGGGTAGTGGAACAGGTTAGTAGGAACTAGTAGTAGGTACAGTTATCTTACGGAAACGTTTGTTACTTGTGAACTTAGCCATATAAAATTCGGTGGTTGCCAAGTGTTATAGCTGTCTTGTCACTTCTGTACAGGGTTATAGGTAAAACACTAACAACCTTCTAGGACTGTATTACTAACATCATAAACAACAACATTTGTTCTATGACTTTTTACAAAACATAATACATTTACCAAAAACAAACCTTCAAGATTTCGCTGTTCTATCGAACCCCGCTCGCCTCCGTTGAATGACGGGATAAGTTCGAGCGGCCTCAGTTGACTAAAGAGCCGTTGTACTACACACGGCAGCTTGTTCACCTAACTAGCGCTTTCTTTTGCTTCGCGTAGAGTTCGTAACATTTAGAGCGTTTGATTGAAATATTTTTATTTTTATATGAAAGTCTGATGAATTATTAAAAGTCACAGAACTAAAGTTGTTGTTTATGATGGTAGTAATATAGTCCTGAGAGGTTGTTAATGTTTTACCAATAACTGTGTATAGTGTACATCGTTACGCAATATTGCTGTCACTAATTTACCGGCTGTTGGTTGATTAGGCAAGTTGGTGCAAGTACCTACCGCCATACAACATTTAAAATGTTGACCATATAGGGTCTCTAAACTGTCTGAAAAGAAAGAAAGAAAGAAAAATGCGTTTATTGGCATTACAGCAAAATAAATACACCCTAAAACTATAAAACAGGAAACAAAGATTATAATGCCAAAAGGGCCTCTGCTTAGCATACCTAATGTCAGATGACAACACAAGGTGTACCACCTGACGCTGATAGTTTAAAAAATGCTAAAATAACCTGGTCTGATAATTTGAGTAAAATTGTTTCACATACATTTTGACCGTTTCTGAACACACCCGCGCTTTTGTATTTTTTGTGGGCTAACACGAACGATTATTGTAAGTAGAGTGGCTAATATGTTACACATTTTTAGCAGGTTGATGGATATTTTCTGCAGTAAGAAAATTAACGATAACTGACACTACGCTTTTTCACAGTGAGTTGAGTTGGTAATTTTAAACCATGTAATCTATAATTCCGACAGTCTATAATGACAACACGGTTGGCGCAGTTGCTGAGCGATCGACTGCTGCGGTGCATGTCGCGGGTTCTATTCCCGCACGGAACAAATATTTGTATCGCCTGCAGGTAGTTGTACCGGGTCTGGCTGTAAGTGTGTGTGAGTTTAAATGTTTGTAAACGCACCCGCGATACTGGATTAATTCCTAGTGTGGGGAAACGTTTTTTTTTTTTAAATCCTAATGGTTTATTTATTTATTCTTCAGAAAACTTTCAGTTTAATATCTAGGTAAATAATAATAATAATAATAAAATGTTTATTTCACAAAAAAATACAGGTATAGCACAATTAATGCACAATTAGCGCTAACAGTCGCCAAGCTGCAAATCACTCAGAGAGCAATGGAGTGTGCTATGTTTGTAATATAAATAGGAACACGGAAATCCGAAGAAGAACGAACCTTACCGACATAGCCGCGGTGACTGCGCGAAGAAAGTGGAAATGGACGGGCCACATAGGGCGTAGAACAGTGCTGGACTGGAGACCAAGACCTGGTAGTAGAACCGTGGGCAGACAGCCGATGAGGTGGACCGACGACCTGGTCGAGATTGCTGGAGCTGGAGAAAGCTAGAGACAGCAGAGTGGCGTGCATTGCAGGATGCCTACACTCAGCATTGGGTGGCGAAAGACTGAAGAAGAAGAGAGTGGCCATTTACAAGCTTCCACAAAATAAGAAAAAATATTGATACTTTCTTTTACAGTGATTTAGAAGTTTCTTTGATTAACTTAGGAAAGGTACATTGCCACTCCCCCGGTTCAAAACAACTACAATTTGGTTCTCAAAAACCTTCAGACCTTCATAACGCGATAAAACAATACGCACTCAAAAACTAAAATCCAGTTCAATCCAATCCATCCTCCCTCTAAAATGCTCCACAGGTAGCAAAAGAGCCTATCGTGCAAGTACTGTTCGTCCACAAAAAGTGTGCGCACGTGAGCTCTCTATAGGTTTGACTAACACCGTCTAATCCCCGCACTCTGCTCTTCGATGTGTGGTTTGGGTGTGTTTTCCAGTGTTTTTAGAGCTAAGCTAATCTATAATATTTTAAAATAAGGACAATATACAAGCTAAAACTAGAATATGTATACATATTATATTTACAAATATATATTAATAATAAAAAATGGGAAAAGCTCGTTGGGCGTCAAAAAATTCGTCTGCATCACTGTGAATGAGAAAAGTGCCCACAAGGCTGGCAGTATTGCCACGTTGGATGGCAATGCTGATTCTTCGAGCTAAAAATAGGCCAGCCCTCTAGTATCTATGATATTGTTCGATAAGTCATCTTGTTTTTTTAATGGAATTGTGTTTGGTGTTACTAGATGGCAAACTAGCTGGCTAATTTTTATAATTAACTTAGCTAAATATTTGTCACAAATATCTCAAACCAATTCTACAACAAAGCAAATAAACAGCAGAAATTAATATTTGATTTGATGTTATTTTATTTAATTTGATTTAATTTAATTTAATTTAACTTGATTTTAATTATTCTTATTTGGTTTTATGTGATTTTATTTGATTTATTAAATATATGATTAGAAATCATGTATTAATTTGTGTTGGCAAAAAAAATCGGCCACGTCAATAAAAGTTGCAGTGGTGGATTTGTAAATCATCGTCCCTCCAACAGACTCCAATAAATTCCAAGTCTTTGCTGGTTTAGTGAAAACGCAAACATGAGTTGGTTTTTATTAAAGGCCAAGCCTGTATTGAAACGTTTGTAAACTAACAGAATCGGGTCCCTAATTTATTGTCTACCCACGTTGGAACTATTTGTCTGCTTTGCGAACAGTGAACATGTTTGTTTGTATTTTGGTAGAGATATGGCTTCTCAAGCATAGCATAATCAGGCTATATCGATCCTACTGCTGGGACACAGGTCTCTATGTAAGTGGGAGTGGGCTGTAATTCACCACGCGGGCCCAGTGCGGGTTAGTAGATGTCACACGTCTTTGAATTCCTGGTTCTAGGACATGGCTGGTTTCGTTACGATGTTTTTTCTTACCGTTTTTGAGAGCAGTGGTGATAAAATAAATTATACCAGTGGATGTTACATGTGTTTGAATTCTTGGGTTTAGGACATGCCGGTTTCGTCACGATGTTTTCCTTCACTGTTTTTAGGGTTCCGTAGCCAAATGGCAACGGAACCCTTATGGATTCGTCATGTCTGTCTGTCTGTCTGTGTGTCTGTCTGTCTGTCTGTCTGTCTGTCCGTCCGTATGTCACAGCCGCTTTTTTCCGAAACTATAAGAGCTATACTGTTGAAACTTGGTAAGTAGATGTATTCTGTGAACCGCATTAAGATTTTCACACAAAAATAGAAAAAAAACAATAAATTTTAGGGGTCCCCATACTTAGAACTGAAACTCAAAAATTTTTTTTTCATCAAACCCATACGTGTGGGGTATCTATGGATAGGTCTTCAAAAATGATATTGAGGTTTCTAATATCATTTTTTTCTAAACTGAATAGTTTGCGCGAGAGACTCTTCCAAAGTGGTAAAATGTGTGTCCCCCCCCCTGTAACTTCTAAAATAAGAGAATGATAAAACTAAAAAAAATATATGATGTACATTACCATGTAGACTTCCACCGAAAATTGGTTTGAACGAGATCTAGTGAGTAGTTTTTTTTTAATACGTCATAAATCGTAACGTAACGGAACCCTTCATGGGCGAGTCCGACTCGCACTTGGCCGGTTTTTTAGAGAAGAAGCTATTAAATTTAAAAAAAATGTATGTCTAAAAATTTTGTATGGCTAAAACATTTTGTATGCCTTTTGGCGGGGCTCAGCTCGGATCTTATGTATTATGCACCTTCTATAATTACATGTACACGAAATAAAATAATGAATTTGAATAAATTATACAAAGTAAAGCGCCTGCCTGGGTTCGAACCCACGACCAGAAGCAAGTTTCTCTAACTGGTCAGATAGCTGTGCTACTGGGAGTTTGTTGCGCCACTTCTTCTTCCCAGCGAAAGCACTACGAAGTGGTGAAGAGTGGGCGTTTTGGGGGACAGTCTTATGTTATTGTGATGTTCGAAAAGTACTGATTCTCAGCCTAGAGTAATTTGAATGAATGACTTTTGATTTTGATTTTTGACCTACAACTCGTAAGCCAGGGCCACCTGGCTGCTCTCTCACTAAAGCATAGCTTCCACAATACCACAGGCTCTCCAGCCCACCTACACCCACTGCAGAGGTCTACAGTTCTAATTTATGGCGCCCCCATTAATTACAGCCATGAAATTCACATATAAACTCTAGCCTCTGCATTCACATGAATTAGGATGAGAATTTCTTGCTTCTTCTCCAAACTTAGGCCCTAAATCACGCGCCGCACGAATCTAAAACATCGTTCTGATTCCGTCAATTATTTCAAGTTCTGATAATTGACCCCACCGTGCCTCGGAAAGCTCGTTAAGTCGTTGGTCCCGGCTGTCATTCGTGGATCTTTGACAGTCGTTACGGGTAGTCAAAAGCCCGAAAGTCTGACAACCAGTCTTACCAAGGGGTATCGTGTTACCCAGTAACTGGGTTGTGGAGGTCAGATAGGCAGTCGCTCCATGTAAAATAGGTACTGGTATTCAGCTGCATCCGGTTAGACTGGAAGCCGACCCCAACATAGTTAACTAAAGGCTAGGTAGATGGGGTGCGTGGACAGGAAACCTCCCCGAGTTCCCGTGGACTGGAATTCCCTTATGGATACGTCCGGGGGGAAGGCCAGTCTCTGGGACGGTGCACCCTGGGGTACGGGCAATGACTCCCCTTGGGCACTATGTGCCTAAGGGGTCTCGTTGCCCGTATGCCAATTTCCTGTCGAAGAGGTACGCTCCACACAAGTCGCTATGAGGAGCAGAGCGGCAACTGTGGTGGAGTAAGAGCGGGCCCGGTGTGCACTTACCCTGCCGCCGGGCAGGCAGGGGGGGGGAACTCCCCCCCTCCTGCCACCGCTAATCTCGTAGCCCCGGAGACAGTTAAGGTCATGTCTCTGGCTGTTGAAGGGGGTCGAGGGTCTTGGCTTAACCGCCCGGACCGCGAGGAAGATTAACCTCTATAAAAAATTCCCCAAACCTCCAAGCGGCGGCGCACCGTGAGGGAGGTAGTAAGCTTGGCTAATGGGTAGCTTGATTTAGTCGCTAGTGCGAACCACGGAATTTGAGCAAGTACACAAAGTTTTTACTCGTGGGAACAAAATGGAAATTTTTTTAAAAAACCCAAACCCAACCGACGAAGAGAGGAGTGATGCGATGTCGGAGTCCGACTCGGCATCGGGAGGAGCGAGCACGGGAGGCTCAGGGAGCCCTTGCCGTGGTAAGGAGTTGGCTGCTGCGAAAAGAAAGGTGCAGAGCAAGCGGCCAAGGTCAGTGGACGGCCAGGGGTCGTCCTCTGACGGGGAGCTGGCCTCGGCTCGGAAAATCCCCACCAGTAGGCGGGGAGGAGTCCGAGAGCGAGGCATTGGGAGGGGGCTCACTGCTCGGGAGGCGGCAGAGCTGGCGGAGAAGCCTGCAAAGGAGGGGGGAACCGGTCGCGCGGTCGCTCTGGAGCCCTCCAGTGACGAAGCGGGCGAGGTTGGCGGCCCTGATGCGGACCGCATGAGGAAGTTTGCGGCGGTCGTGGAGGCCGCGATTCGGGACGTGTCCCTTAAGAAGCTGCAGACTGCAGACATTATGGCGGCGGCGGAGGCGGCCAACTGCACCGGTCCTTCGGCCGGCGAAGTGGCCGAATTGCGGGCGGAGGTCGCCCGCCTGACGGCTGCCACGGAGCGTCTCCAAGAGGAGAATAGGAGGCTCCGGGCAGACCTGGCCGGCCTAAAGGACACCGGCAAAGCGCAGGCGACGCCGGCAGCCAGCCAGCCAGCCAGCCAGCCAGCAAGCCAGCCAGTGCCGGTGGAGAACCAGGTCCTGAACCTGGTTCGGCAGGAACTGGCGGCCTTCCAGGCGCGGTTCGCCGCCCTGGAGAGCATAGTCCTGCGCCCCCCCTTAGCGGGTACGACGGCCCCAGGGCCGAAGGCGGCCTCGTACGCGGCCGCTGCCGCCCCTAAGCCCGGGCCGTCTGGCAGGGCCCAGGCGCCGGCCAAACCGGCGTCGGCTGGAGGAACCCCGGCGCCGGGAAAACCGGCGCAAGCTGGCGGAGCCTCGGCGCCGGCAAAACCGGTGCCTGCCGGCAAACCCCCGGCGCAGGCCCATAGGAAGGGCAGAACGGCTGGGAAGGCGACGGCCCCAGAGCCTACGCCTACCCCAGAGAAATCTCCCACGGCCAACGCCGAGTGGCAGGTGGTCGGGGAGAAAAAGAAGGCGGCCAAGGCGGCCAGGAAAAAGGCGCAGAGGAGGCGCCGCAAGGAGCGAGCCGTTGCGGCTAGGCTTCGCTCCCCTAAGACTGCGGCTGTAGTAATAACGCTACAGCCAGACGCGGTCAAAAGGGGGGTGACCTACTGCGACGTGCTCACCAAGGCGAGAGCGACGGTGGATCTCCAAGAGCTGGGGATCACCGGGGGCCTCCGGCATAGGGTGACCGCCACTGGTGCCCGCATGCTGGAGATCCCCGGTGCGACGAGTGGCCCCACCGCTGACGCCCTAGCTGAGAAGCTAAGGGCGTCCCTCAATGCGGACGAGGCTCGAGTCTCCAGGCCTGTCAAGTGCGCAGATATGCGCATTATGGGCCTGGATGACTCCATTACGGAGACAGAGGTGGTAGCCGCCGTCGTCAGGACGGGCGAGTGTCTGGCCGATCAGGTGAAGGCGGGCACCATACGTCCTGACTTCACGGGCATGCGAACCGTAACGGTAAGCTGCCCAGTGACGGCGGCTAAGAAAATTGTGGAGGGAGGAAGGCTCCTGGTGGGCTGGGTGTCCGCGCAGGTTAAACTGCTGGAGCACAGACCTCTGAGGTGCTACCGATGCCTCGTGGGGCACCACGTGAGCGTCCAGTGCACCTCGGAGGACCGCAGCACTCTGTGCTTCCGCTGCGGTAAGCCCGGACATAAGGCCGGCTCGTGCACCGCCGCGCCGCACTGCGCTGCATGTGCGGCTGCTGGCAAGCCGGCCGATCACCGGGCGGGCAGCAAGTCCTGCGCCCCACCCGCCGATGCCAGGAGGAAAGGCAGGCCCTCCGCCGCTGTCGCCGCCACCACCACCGTCGCCGCCACTGCCGCCGCCGCCGCCGCCGCCGCCACCACTGCCGCCACCGCCGCCGCCACCGCCGCCGCCACCAATGCCGAGGGGCTCTCACAAGGGGCCCAGGAGGGGGCACAAATGGAGGAGTAATGGCTCCGCCTTTACGCCTCCTCCAGGCGAACATCAACCACTGCGCCTGCGCTCAGGACCTGTTGCTCCAGAGCATGGCGCAGTGGTCGATTAACATCGCCGTGGTCGCTGAGCCGTACTTTGTCCCGCCCAGGGATAACTGGGTGGAGGACCTTAACGGCTCAGTGGCCATAATTTCGTCGGCTGCCGCCGGCACCCCGTCCCTCGAAGGTGTCACGAAGGGACAGGGGTGCGTAGCAGCACGGTTCGGAGAGATTGTAGTAGTGGGAGTCTACTTCTCTCCGAGCCGAACTCTCGCCGAGTTCCAGAACTCTTTAACAGAGTTGAGTGTCGTCGTCGCCAGAAGCCATCCTTTCTCCGTGCTAGTGCTCGGGGACTTCAACGCCAAGAATGTGGCCTGGGGTTCCCGTTGCACAGATGTGCGGGGCAGGATGGTGGAGGACTGGGCTCTGGAAACAGGCCTGGTCGCCGTGAATCGGGGTTCTGTCCCTACGTGCGTGCGGATGCGGGGCGAGTCGGTTGTGGACATCACGTTCGCCAGCCCCGCTCTGTCACAGCGTGTCATTGACTGGCGCGTCATGGAGGAGGTGGAGACCTACTCCGATCATCGGTATATCCGATTTGATGTCTCCACCCAGACCTCTAGCGCGCTGGTCCGACAGGCCCCGAGTGGTCCGCGTTGGGCGCTGAAGCAGCTGGACCGGGAGCTCCTCCTGGAAGCCTCGATCGTGCAGGCCTGGGTGTCTTCACCGGACAGGCCTGCTGATATCGACGATGAGGCGGAGTGGTTCCGGGAGGCCATGTCCGAGATATGTGACGTGGCAATGCCCCGAGTCCGGCCAGGATGCGCCCGACGCCGGGTGTACTGGTGGTCGCAGGAGGTGGAGGCGTTGCGCAAGGCGTGCGTCGACGCGCGACACCGGTACACCAGGCACCGCAGGCTCCGCATCCGCCCTCCGGATGCGGAAGCCACAGAGGCGGAGCTGTACGAGGGGTACAGAGCGGCGAAGACCGCCCTCCGAGAGGCTGTCCAGCGGGCCAAGGATGCGGCCCGCGAGGAGATGCTGGAGACTCTGAACAGAGATCCTTGGGGGCGCCCTTACAAAATGGTGCGGAATAAACTCCGCACCTGGGCCCCCCCGCTGACTCAGAGTCTCCGCCCACAGCTGGTGGAGGAGGTGGTGAGCGCTCTGTTCCCTTCGCGGGGGGAGCATACTCCCCCGCCTATGGCTCCGTCACTGGCGGTGCCCGAAGCGGACCACGCGGACGACGACGACGACACCCCTGAAGTGACCGGGGTAGATCTGAGAGCGGCGGTAGGCAGGCTGAAGGCCAAAAACACCGCCCCAGGACCCGACGGCTTGCCGGGTAAAGCCTGGGTCCTGGCCTCGACGGCTCTCGGGCCTCGACTGGAGGCGCTCTTAAGCGCATGCATGGAGAGAGGCCAGTTTCCGCTCCGTTGGAAGACGGGGAAGCTGGTCCTCATTCAGAAGCCAGGGCGCCCTGCGGACTCTCCGTCCGCATACCGGCCCATAGTGCTGCTCGACGAGGTCGGCAAGCTCTTCGAGAGAGTAATTGCGGGCCGCCTCGTCGGGCACCTGGTGGGGACTGGGCCGGATCTTGCGGATTGCCAGTTTGGCTTCCGCAAGGGGCGCTCTACGGTGGACGCCATCATGCGCGTGAGAGCCCTCACGACGGGGGACGCGGTGTCACGGGGTGGGGTGGTCGTGGTGGTGTCACTCGACATCGCCAACGCGTTCAACACCCTGCCCTGGAGCTGCATTGGGGAGGCACTCCGGTATCACCGGGTGCCGACCTACCTCCGTCGAGTAGTCGGGGCGTATCTGACGGATAGAGCCGTCATCTACCCCGGTCGCGACGGGAACTGGAACCGGCGAGAGATGTCGTGCGGTGTCCCACAGGGATCGGTTCTGGGGCCGCTCCTGTGGGACATCGGTTACGACTGGGTGCTGCGAGCCGATCTCCCTGAAGGCGTCAGCGTAGTTTGCTACGCTGACGACACGCTGGTCCTGGCGCAGGGGAGGTGGCATCAGGCGGCGGCCGACGCGATGACACGCGGGGTTGCGATAGTCGTGGAAAGGATCCGGCGGTTGGGTCTCGAGGTGGCATTGCACAAGTCCGAGGCCATGTCCTTTCATGGGCCTCGGTACGGGCCACCTCCAGGATCCCAACTAGTGGTAGGAGGGGTTCACATCGGCGTCGAGACCACGATGAGGTACCTGGGTCTCGTCCTCGACAGCCGATGGAACTTCGTCGAGCACTTCCGACGTTTGGCCCCCAAACTGGAACGGGCCGGGGCCGCCCTAAAGCGGCTCTTGCCCAACCTGAGGGGGCCAAACGCCTCCTGCCGGAGGCTTTACGCGGGGGTCGTGCGGTCCATGGCCCTATATGGGGCCCCGGTATGGGCGCGTTCACTGCGGCTGCGAGCCGCACACTACCTGAACGCGCCCCAAAAGGTGGTAGCCATAAGGCTAATCCGGGGCTACCGCACGATCTCGGGCGAGGCAGCAAGCCTCCTTGCCGGACTGCCGCCATGGGATCTGGAGGCGATAGTGCTCGCGCGCCTGTATGATTGGCGCGCGGAGGCACTACGCCGGGGGGAAACTCCGCATCCGCGGCAAACCGCGGCGGAGCGGACGAACCTCCGGCGCGATCTCATGGCGGCATGGAAGGAGCGACTATCGCAACCCAGCGCAGGGCACGCCACGATAGCGGCGGTAAGACCCCTCTTTGAGGAGTGGCTAGAGAGACGTCACGGCGTTCTCACCTACCGCCTGACGCAGGTCCTCTCCGGACACGGATGTTTCGGGAGGTTCCTGCACATAATCAGGCGGGAGGAGACGCCCGGGTGTCACCACTGTCAGGATCGCCCAGAGGACACGGTGGAGCACACGGTGGAGGTCTGCCCTGCTTGGGCAGAGCACCGCCGTGTCCTCGTAGAGGCGATCGGCAGCGGCGGCGACCTCTCGCGTCCGGCCCTCGTTCAAGCCATGGTCCGGGGCGAGAGGGAGTGGGAGGCAGTCACCTCCTTCTGCGAAGCAGTCATGCTAGCGAAGGAGGTGGCGGGGTGGGCGAGAGAACGCGCCTTGCGCACCTCACGCCTCAGCCGCCGCGGGAGACGCTCCGGGCGTCGGGAGCCGCGTGACGACTCCCGGCCACCGTAGGCGCGGGCCTGCGGGCGGTGAGTAATGGGTAACTCACCGTCCGATCAGGACCAGGCCCGTGCCGGACGGCGTGTTGTGTTCCACGCGCGCCTCAAAGAGATGTCAGCATGAGTGACGGGGCCCCATAGGGCCGAAGCCTGCCAGGGTAGCGGGATTGTCCGAAAGGGTTACCGCTGCCCTGGAACATAAAGGGCTAAGGAAGGAACACGGGTGGGTTTTAGTCAGTAAGAGTCTGACACTCCCTCCTGCTCCACCCAGAGCGGGAGGAGTCATTTGATGATTTCCCATCCTCAAAAAAAAAAAAAAAAAAGGCTAGGTAGATTATGATGAGAGAATGATGTTTCAATATGTTAAGCGTTAAATGTATGTAGCATTTTCGGTGCAAGTTTGTAGGTATGTGCTGACGTATAAATCCAAGTTTGTAACTGCCCAAGTGGCACTTTCTTACATGGTTTACATTTAGTGTAATTATATTTAACACTAACTTCTTGTTTCGCGTGAAATTTCCTGTTCACCCCGTCGCGTCGCATCGCATCGCCTGCCTGCGCTGTTACTTCGTGTTTGCTTAGCGTTCTTGCTGCTTTTCCTGCTCGGTTCCTTAGGATTTTAGCGTCATGTTAAATAGCCTATAGCTTTCATCAAGAATTCGGCTATCAAATGCAAAAAGGTTTTTTCAAATCAAACTGGTACTTCTAAAGAACAGCGTGTTCAAAGAAACAAACAAACAAAAAAACTTTTGGGGTCGGGGTAACCCCGGCAGGAACGAAATTTAAAACGCAAATCCAAGATGGCTTCTGTGAGAATTTTAACATTTTTCAGCCGCCATCTTTGATTTTCAGTTTGACCTCACTATCGGCTTCAGCACCCTCGAAAACCATAAAAACTATCTTACTCTCTCTCTGACTCTCTAATTATGCAATACACAGTCGCATAGAGCATAACGAGTTTTCGTCACGTGACGATTTCTCCCAATTTACTCCTACCACCAGCTCCGTTAAAGAATTTCTTCCCAAAAACAAACAAACTCATTAGCTTTATTATAGATAGATAGATACCTAAGTTTTACCAATATACGGGCTTTTACAGTAACAAATATACTATGATACATATAAAATAATATAATCGTCCAAATTGAGTCCCTACCTTTTATTTTCAAACTCCCAAGTCCCAGATCTCTAAGCAAAACTGCAAATATCTTAAAATGTAAAAGACAAAAGGGCTGACATCACCCGGTTTTATTACAAAAGGTATTATGGCCGCCGTGGGTGATCATCAAATTTTCATGTTCCGATGTTCTTTCTACACAGTCACTTGCTAGGCAGTAGGACAACAGTCATTTTGAGGTCTTAAAATGTTCATGTAAAAAGTAATAGGTTTCATTTTTTTCGTGTTTCTCTTATTTCTTGTCAACCAGGCTTTAAAACAAAGCTACGTTACTAACGAATCATAAATCTATAATACTAATAATAAAGCTGAAGAGTTTGTTTGTTTGAACGCGCTTATCTCTGGAACTAGCAGTCAGATTTGAAAAATTATTTTGCATTTGAGAACCCAATTCTTGAGGAAAGCTGTAGGCTAGTTAACATCATCGCTGGGACCATTAGGAGACAAGCAAAAAAAAGTGAGAGAGAAAACTATCCTAAAACGAAGTAATAGCGCGGGCAGGCGATGCGATGCGACGGGGTGGGTCGGGGGAACACGAAAAAGCTGGTCTTTTTCGTAAAAGTGGCCGTCTGACCAACCAAACTAAATTCTGGGCACCGATTATAACAGTAAAATAACATGATCATTATTTGATGCGTTTTTAGACTAAGGAGCCGCAATTTATCTTGAATTCGTTGCTAATTCTTTGGCCAAAGAACGAGCCACCCCTCTGGTCACGTGAAGTGTCGACCAGTCGGCGAGAAATTTCCTTAAACAGGAGACGCTCACTCGGGCGCTCTGGCTCGAGCATTTACATTGTATCCGAAATAATAAAAACACCATGACTAGTCGTTTCATATAGTAATATCTTCGTAAACGGCTAACGGTCAGACGACTTGCTCAACTTGCATTACTGTCCTTCCTCCACAGTGTACCGCGCACTTTATAGACGATCGTATGTCGTTGCGTCTTCTTTACGAGTATGACCAGTATAAACGCGAACGAATCTGAACGTGATCTTATAGCCAAGAAAACTATTCTTTAAACTTCAAAGTCTTCACTTTGTTAAAGACTGCGTCTTGTTTGTGTTAGGTATAGTCTGTCAGTTTAGCGAGAGCCTATCTCAGTCTGCTGGACTCAGTCTTCTCCCAAGATACGCCACGATACACGATTCTGCACTTTCTTTGTTCATGTTTGCGGCGTTTCAGGTAATTTAAAAAATCAATCCTCCTACCGGTCGGATTTGTAAAATTCTTTTCGCATTTGATAGCCCGATTCTCGGGGGGGCTATAGGCTATCTAGCATCACGCTTAGGAGCCGAGCAAAAAGAAAAAAGTCAGAGAGATCGCTACAGGAAAACGAAGTGCAGAGCAAGCAGGTGATACGATGCGACGCGAGGCAGGGTGGTTCGGGGAACAAGAAATTTCACGCGGACGAAGTCGCAGGCGGAAGCTAGTAAATACATAATTTATAAGCTTTTTTAAAGATTGTATTATGTGTGTGTTATGTATGTTGTTGTTGTATGCATGTGTTGTGTGTGCATTGTGTGTGTGTATATGTGATTGTGTTATGTTGTGTTGTGTGTGTGTGTATGTGATTGTATTGTGTACATGTACATATTATCTAACTGTTAATGTAGCATTACGCGTTATAAAAAGGTTACATTTAAAAGATCTATGTTACGGACTATAGTGTGACTAAAATGAGCTACAGCACAATCCTTTGAGGTAATATTTTATGTCCAACAAGACTCTTCGCTCCACTTCTGTACTGATACTTTAAACAGACTCAGATTTTTCTTTAGCCTACGTTAATTTTTTTTTTAATATTGTCTAACAAGACTTGTTATTTTAACCTTAAACTATAAGCAAACTAAAAGTAATCGAGGAAGACTGCAGACCATTCACAGTTAGCAGTTAACGACAACAAAGATCACTGTGTATCGACAGCGATGCAGTCAAATGTAAAATACCTATGAAAGGGCTGTACTATCGGCCAATTTTCCAAAATCAGCACACCTCTTTCCCAACCCCAGCATTTTCACAAAGGTCAAACACTTTAAATATTTGATCGCAAGCGATTTGAAGCGAAATAACAAAGTGGTAGGTACTCCAATAGGTTCGATATTGGGTACCTTACACTCTGGTGATCAGGGAATGCTTATCTCGATCCTTCGCGCTTATTTCCTTGGGGGGTTGGCAGAGCTGTCAGCGATATTCGCTTGTAGGCGTATAAAGGTAGCTGAGGTGACTAGTTTTGAAATCTGTTTTGGTATGATATTTAAATTGGTTTTATGGTAATAATAAAGAGTAAACTAAAATTATTTATTTTAAAAAAGTGTGATACTGTCTGTTAAAATAAAAATAATACTAGAGTTTAGAGATAAATCCTAAAGAGAGTAACAATTTAACAGTTAATTATTTTTATTAATTAATTTTCGGTCATTAATCGATCATTTCGGTGTACACATAAACATGGAAGAGGGAGGTCTTCTGTTACAGATATCTCTATACTTAAAAAAAGTCCTCTAAAATGTATTTGTTAAAACTTGCTGATTATGAAAAAAAAAACAGAATTGAATCTGACGTACTAGCTAGGTTGCATGTCATGGTAACCTCTTTCCCTTCAGAAAAAGTTTGAGTTTAGATACGGAGTGTTAGAGCTCTTCATTGTTAAGTGAAACTATTAGAATATAAACAGTAGTATGGTCTGTTGAAAATGTACATAAATGGGTCAGAAAACGTATCGGTGGAGGTCAATATGTGCCAGTTACAAATTGAGTTTTGAAAGTTTTGTTTTGTTTTACACAAAGTAAAGCACCTGATTGGGTTCAAACTTACGTTAATTCGTTAATAATTACCGTCTTTATAAATGATAAATGATAAATGATTTTATTTTGTAAGTAGGTTTGTACAAACACTTTTACACGTCAATCATATTTTTAAAACTAGATGGGGTCGGCGTTTCCTATCTGACTAGTCTGAGAAGAAAGGCCGAAACAAACTCAGACGTCACAGTCTCTTTTAAAGTCCAGACATAATCTTGGTCAGATCATATGAAGACCATGTAGGTCGATGTCTGAGATGGTCTTTTGAGGAAAGAACCACACAGATTGAGAGGACCTGTCCAGTCAGTGCACGCATTTGTCAGAAATTGTGCAGCTCAACTCAAAACTTAAGGAGCTCAACGATTCGACGAACAATACCAAAGAAAGGACATTTGGGTAGGCCACATTAATTACTCAAACTGCCAGACCATGACAAAAACTAAGAGAACAAAGAGAAAAATAATATAAATAAAATGACCCACGTAGTCTTCACATTCACAATAATTAAAATAATAGAATACTTAACAAAGTAAGCAAATGTCATAGTATATGTAAAATTCATTAATGTCAGTGTATATAAAAAAAAAAAACAACAACAAAATAGAGCAAAAAAAAACATTCAATATGTAAAAAAAAAAAAATTGGAAGCAGCTCAATCCCAAGCCTTTTTGTCCTCGATATAATCCTTAACGGTATAAAAGGCTTTCTGGCACAACTTACGTTTAATAAATGATTTGAATTTATTAAGGCTTAGATCTTGAACGGGGCTTGGAACTTTATTATAAAAGCGTATACATTGGCATTTGAACGACCCACCTATTTTCTTGAGCCTTGTTGTAGGTACAACAAATTTGTGTTTGTTCCTAGTATTTATATCATGGATATCACTGTATTTTTTAAACAATTTTATATTTTTATGGGCATATAAAAGATTTTCATAAATATATTGAGAAGCCACAGTCATAACATTAATCTCTTTAAATTTATCTCTGAGCGAGTGTCTCGGACTTAATTTATAAATTGATCGAACAGCTCGCTTCTGCAAAACAAAGATAGTCTGAATATCAGCGGCATTTCCCCACAATAGAATACCGTACGACATTACACTATGAAAATAGCTAAAGTACACTAAGCGGGCTGTCTCTATATTAGTTAAATTACGAATTTTTCTAACAGCGTACGCTGCGGAACTTAGCTTTTTTGACAATTTATCTATATGTGGACCCCACTGAAGCTTAGCA
This sequence comes from Apamea anceps, assembly GCA_951799955.1. NCBI lineage: Eukaryota > Metazoa > Arthropoda > Insecta > Lepidoptera > Noctuidae > Apamea > Apamea anceps. Next base: position 158,698 of record OX637525.1, read on the forward strand.
TCCAGAGTTATGCCCAAGAATACTGTGCTGTCTTCAGGGTTCAATTCTTCGCCCTTTATCAACACATTGGTTTTCACCTGCCTAACGTGAGGTAGCGTAAACTTAATGCATTTGGTTTTTTTCTCGTTTAAAAGTAAATTATTAACATTGAACCAGTGTACTACTTTAGAGATCGCGTTATTTACATTGTCAGTAGCCTGCTGCTGACGTTTAAGTTTAAACAAAAGTGAAGTGTCATCTGCAAACAACACTATATCATGATTATCCTTTATGAGGTACGGCAAGTCATTAATATAAATAAGAAATAAGAAAGGACCAAGAATTGAGCCCTGTGGGACTCCCATTGATACTATAGATCCGGGAGATCTTTTTCCATTAACGTCAACGCTCTGAATCCTCTTACTCAAGTATGAAGTAAGAAGATCCAGAGCAGTGTTCCGGATTCCGTAGTGGCGGAGCTTCCTGATTAACGTTTCGTGAAGAACGCAATCGAATGCCTTGGACAAATCACAAAAGATGCCCAAGGCATCTCATTTATCTTCCCATGCATTATAAATATGTCCTAAAAGTTCAACACCGGCATCAGTAGTTGAACGACCCCTTGTAAAACCGAACTGTTTGCTATGTAATAATTTGTGTTTATTAAAAAATCTTTGCAGTTGATCCAAAATTAATTTCTCAAAAATTTTACTAAAGGTAGGTAGTACAGAAATAGGTCTATAATTTGTAGGGTCTGATGTACTACCTGATTTAAACAAAGGAATTATTTTACTATTTTTCATAAGGTCAGGAAACTCCCCACTGTTAATACAACTATTAAAAATAAGAGCTAGAGTAGGTGCTACAATGTCAATAATAGACTTAGCAACTTCTACAGAATTACCCCACAGATCTGCAGTCTTTTTAACATTTAAAGTGTGAAAGGTTTTAATTATATCTCTACAGGTAATGTGTTCAAAATGAAATTCCGAATCGCAACCATTAACATTTTCCTTAAGCAGAGACTCAGCAACAGAAGGTGATGAGTTTAGGGATTTAGTAGTTGAAACGGGAATATCCGAAAAGAAATTTTCAAATGCCTCGGCGACTTGTGAGTCTGATTTTATTATGTTGTCATTAATAGACAGGCTGTAGTCAGTATTTCGGTTACTAGATCTTCCCGCTTCACTATTAATAATAGACCAGGTCGTTTTAATTACATTACTGCTGTTTTTAATCTTTGAACCTAAATAACGTGACTTGGCCATATAACAAACTTTTTTAAATAATTTTGAATAATTTCTAACATACAAATTAAATTCATCAGTGTTAACATAATACCTTTCATTGTACAGTTCATAAAGCCGCGTTCTACTTTTATGAATACCAATGGTAGCCCAATCACTGAAAGATGCGTTACTATTAACCGAGATAGTCTTGGGAATAAAGGTGGAATCAAATTGTTTACAGTATATATTAAAAAAAGTATCATATAGATGATTAGGATCAGCATGAGTTGACAAAACTGGTAATTCATTAATGAGTTTAACTTTAAAAGCCTCCAAGCGACTTGCAGTTTTGGGGTTAACAGTGATATCCTTTTTAGCCACTTTTTTGTTTTGGTTTTGAATAGTTATCCTTTGCCCGCAGTGATCCGAATCTAGTAAATTTATAATTTCTTTGTGGCTTGGTATAATATCTGTATAAATATTATCTAGGCATGTGGCACTAGTAGGTGTTATTCTTGTGGGCTCCAAAAACAGGTTTACAAGATTGTAGGACTGAAACAGACTTATAATTTTACTACAAGAACCTGAGTTTTCTAATAAATTAACATTAAAATCACCACAAATGATAACGGACTTGTTTGAGTTACAAATCCTGTGTAACACTTCATCCATTACCTTTTCAAAGCAGTCATACAATCCTGAAGGGGGTCTGTACACACTTAATACAACCAAGTGCTCCAATTCTATACAGGCAATTTCAACTGTACGCTCAACAGATAGGCTCACAATATCGTTACGACGTTATAGTGCCGGTAATCGAGCCTAAATATTATAAACACTAATTACGGTCGGTTAAATATCGAAACAGCAAACTTACCGACGATTTCAAAGTCATCAGTCAACCTGTCACTGTTGTTCAATTTAAAACAATTATAACTCCATCAAAATAATAACCTTACGATTAAAAATCTCTCCAAAAATGTTTAACTCTTTAAGGGGGGAAAGGAGGGTAGTTCATAAATTCATATTTTCTCAACAACACCCCCCTTTTCTTATTCAAGATTAATGACACGAAGGAGAGCGAAGTTTTAAAAATTTTGTTAATTACGGAGCTAATTTATCACAGTGTTCCTGTTGGGCGATAGTGGCGCAACTTTTCTTGTTGTGTCTAGTTATCTGTTGAGTTTGTGTGGCGGGGACATACTTACTTACCTAGTATATAAAAATGGGTAAGCTTTTGGTCCAAGGCCGTCTAATGCCCGCGCCGACAAAATATTTATGTAGCCTACAAATAGTTGGTTTCAAGTGTAAGTTTTGGTTTTTAACCGACTTCTAAAAAAGGAGGAGGTTCTCAATTCGGATGTTTGTATTTTTTTTTTTTTTATGTTTGTTCGCGCATAACTCCGTTGCTTGTGAACCGATTTGAAAAATTCTTTTTTTGTTGGAAAGGGTATACTTCCCAAATGGTCCCATAGAAAGGACATTGCTCTGCGTCCATACATTGTTGGCCCTGGAGCCAAGAGCATCGGATAATTATGTATTGTATTCTCTATCATTAGTAGATTCTTAAAAGATCTTGTATTTGTAGCGGACTAGCTGCAAAAAAGGTATATTTCAAAAAAAGTATCAGATTTTGAGGTTATAATCTAACCATAACAACGAATATTAAATGTAGGTACCTACGATTTTTCATAGCTCTGAGTGATTTTTAAGAAACTGAAAAGTAGGTAATATCATAATACCTACCTAGATAATTAGGTACCTATGCAGTTGTTTTTCTAAAAAGTGGATGCAAGTGCAAAATTAAAATGCATTTAAACTAACGACGCGACGTGACGTTCACAGCAAAACTAGGGATGTAGTACGACACCACACCAATAATCGATTTTTTCGATTAAGATTTACTGTGTTCTTAAATTATTTCAAACTGTCTGTTACGTCACCTTTGTCATATAAACATTACAAGTATGTATGACAATGGTTTATTTTACGCCGAAAGAGAAATGTTATTTTTGTATTAATTGTCGTAAAAAATAAATTAGATAATCAAAATAAAAAGTTTTGATTACTGTATAATATTATTCTTACTACCTATTTAAATTGGAGTATGACTGCATACATAAAGTATTCTTATTAGGTTTTTAAAAATACACTTTAGAAAAGAAAACACAATCGATCGAATAATAATTCAATCAATCGATTATAATTGATTGGACATCCCTATTTCACTTCTGACACGACATGACATTAGGCGAAGATGGCGATCTAATGTTATTAGTCGCGTTAAATTCTATTAAAAGTACATTTTGGAATACAGCTAGTCCGTGATACAGAAGTATTTGCAACTTAAATAATAAAATAGGCGATTAATTATCGTTTAATCTGATACTCTTTATTGCACAGGGCCAATTTGGACATTGTCCTTTCATCAAAAACGGTTCAGTAGTTTGGTTTTTAAACCAAAATTACTGGTAAAAATTACAACTTAAAAGTGAAAAATAAAAACTTTTTTTGCAAAAAAATACAACCGACTTCCAAAAACGACACTACAAAGTGAAATATAACTTTAATTTCGGAAGTCGGTGGCAAACAACGAAAATGTGAACCCAACGACACCGACTTCCGAAATTAAAGTTATTTTTCACTTTGTAGTGTCGTTTTTGGAAGTCGGTTGTATTTTTTTGCAAAAAAAGTTTTTTAAAAGATTTTTGGCTAGAAACATACCCATAATACCTACAGGAAAAATCGTAGTTAGTGAGGTAGACAAAGCCCTTGTTAAAATGACGTAGTTCAGCATAACGATCGGTTATCTTCCGTAGCGTAGCTCGTGTAGATGTCGTGGCTACAATTGCTACGCCGTAGCACCAATTGTGTCTACGGCGTAGCTATCTTTTTCTGACCTTACATCTGTCAATGGTTTTAACGTACTTTCAGAAGGTTCGAATGTAATAATATAAGCAATTATGTATGCTTTATTTCTTCTAGCTTAGATAACATCCATATAAATAAAACAGTCGGGTAAGTTACACCATTTATAGTACCGTACTTAAAAGCGGCTGGACCGATTTTTATGATCTTTGCTTTGTTGGAAATGTCTCCGCCTCAAATATCAGAATAACTGAAAAGTAATTCATTTTCTCATACATTTGCATTTTTTGATGATATTTCGAGAACGAATTGACTGATTTTAGAACCAGACATTCCCACGGGATCGAGAGTTATGCTGGTAAAACCGCGGTGCGCAGCTAGTATAGTATAAAACAATGTCACTTTTCGTGTCTAGGCTGTTGTGTGTTACTTTAGTTATTATTAACGTGTACTATAATCCTTTGTTTTAAGTAAATAAATAAATAATTATTTTATATATTTCTTAACTACGCAATGGAAATCTATACCGATTTTATATTGATGCTGTTTAGAAGAGTTTATTTTGGAAGATTTATGTCATTCATATTATGTTTAAATACAGCACAGAAAGAGCAGGGGCGGGTCGCTAGCAAAAAATAATATCGAATCACATTTCGGTCACGCAATAAGTCTTTATTTCTTCATAAGCCATTTCTGTTACAAACATGTCACGATAACAAATAGGGGCACCGACTCCTGGCCCACACAATCTATCAAAAGTACCAAAAAATCATGGGGTCAATAATAAAATCAAACACACTCGCCTGGGGGTGAAACGACCCCAACGTAACGGGGGTGAAGTAAAACTTACATAAAACTGCCGCCACGACCTTTTATTTTCATGAGATTCGCTTTCTTTTGGGCTGAGTTTGTTCCCAATGCTCGAACGGTGCGAAGGTTTTATTAAAGTGCGACATGAGTCTAAATCATGCATAACTATCAGCCTATAATGTTCCCACTGCTTGAGAGCTCATGGCTAAGTAATAACCATCGGCTAAGAAAGATCGATAGATCAGGTTAAGCCAGGCTTGCCGCGTTTGGTCCGTGGATGGGTGACTATTATTACGTACCGAGACCCCTCCGTGCCTCGGCAAGCACGGTAAGCTCTTAGTCCCGGCTGTCATTCGTACATCTTGGAGAGCCGTTGGTCTGGTCTTCAGAAGCCCAAAAGTCTGACAACCATCTAACCAAGGGGTATCGTGTTACCTGGTGACTGGGTTGTGGAAGTCAGATAAGCGGTCACTCCATGTAACATACTGGTATTCAGCTGCATCCGGTAACACTGGAAGTCGACCCCAACATAGTTGGGAAAAAGCTAGGCAGATGATGAATGTTTCTTCTGCTGGGATACAGGCGTCCTATCTGTTGAGGGAATGGGCCGAAATCCACCACGCGGATCCAGTGCTTGGTGGTAGATGTCACATGTCTTCAAATTTTTGGTTCTAGGATTTGCCGGGTTCCTCACAATGTTTTCCTTCACCGTTTTGAGAGCAATGACGATGAAATTATTTACACAAAGTAAAGCGCTTGTCAGGGTTCGAACCTACGACCTACATCTCGTAAGTCGCGGCCGGTAGCTCTGGCCACCACTGCTCCCTACATTTCCAGGCATTGGCAAAAAACGCCGAAAAACACGTTTCTTCGTGTGCGAGTCCGACTCGGACTTAGCCGGTTTTGTTTACATTTCTCGTTTGACAATGGACACAGTACCACAACTGACAGCATTTGACATGTGCAGGATATTTCGTGCGTTTACGAGTGTCTATTTGACGGCCGCAACCGCTGCCCAATGAAATAGTTCAACTTGCGCCCCTCGTACTTATACCACATATATGTTGGGTACTATCAACGTTTTGTTCAAACGAATGTGTTCAAAACAATGTCAAACGTTGGAATTTTTCTTTAGTTTCACAGCCTGGGTAACCTTAAGTCTGGATTTGTAAACATGGAAGCGCAACCTGTTACCATAAATTCAGATCATGATTTTGAACAGACCAGAAATTCGTCGGTTATTAAAAAAATAATTTGACCGTATAGTTATTGCACTTTTCTATTAAAGAGCCGTTTTTTTTATATTATAATCGTCGAATATTTATATCATTGTGCTGAATTCATGGATACAGTTCGCGCGTCGATGTCCCTGCCACCCTGTACACTAGCCCTCTATTTCATAGCCCCTTTAGAAATACAAACGTAATTTATATTATGTTAAACTGAAGATGTTGTTAAACCATGCCTTGGTTTAGCAACATCGCAATTACAATTTGCAAATAATGCGATCGCGACATAACTTGTACATGACATTTAACATTGACACTGGGATAACTTGTAAAGTGGCTTAGTTTTTAGAACAATACTGACTACCTAAGTAAATAAATAATAATAATGATATGCAACTGGTTTTTGTACCATGGGTTGTGGGATCGATTTTTGTTTGTAAAAAATGTATGAATACAGACAGTTATTTTTGTGTAGGTTTACAAGGTGGCAGGGACATCGCCGCACAACCTGTTATCATGGATTCACGACATGATGACGGACGAAAAGTTTCAACGCAGAGAGGTTCAGAATAATGTACTGAATCCATGATAATAGTTTGTGCGTCGATATTCCTGCCACCCTGTATGAGCTTGGTTTTTGTAAAAGTAGTTTTGTAAAAATCTCACCGTGAAAAGTTAGCTGAAGTGAGCTTAGAGTGAGCTGTCAATGGTGTCAATCCCTAGTATTACTTGGAATGACAGCTCACTCCACGCTCACTTCACCTAAGTTTTCACGGTGAGATGGTTACAGAATCGCACTGCGCTGGAGTAATTACACAGATGAGAAACGTCTCCTATGTATATAAAAGAAGAATAATAAAACCAAAACCTAATTAAGTTACTAAAAGGATAACAATCTAACTCAAAGATGTATGCAGCCAACTCATTATCAAAGCAAACAGAACATAATTTTAAAGACAGAACATGGATTAAAAGAAAAACCGTTAAAAACTGTTTGCGATTCGGTGCAAATTCGAATTACAAATTTGAACACAGCTAAAGCGAGTGTTGCCGTATAAAAATGAAATTTAAAAATGGTATTCTGCAATTTAAAACTACTCGCTTTCACAGGGTTGCCTGCTGGCATATTCTTTTATTCATGTTTATGTTTCAAGCAGGTTAAATATTTATAGTTTTGCGTTTTATGACGAATTATATCGTTTTTGTGTTTTAAATACTTGAATAATGTTTTATTGGCGCTTTTTCTTTAGTATTTGCAGTAAACTACTTTTTATTATTATTTTAGACTTATGCATGTCTATTTCCGTAAATGCATGCCAGTTGCGCGAACGGCTTGAACATTTTTGTGACCATTTTTTGGGTGCTGAAACTCAAAACTCTAACTCAAATCATTTATTTCAACTTAACCAATTACAGGCACTTTTGAATTGTCAAAGAATCGGTCAGTCAGAAAGATGAAGCTAGTTGCCCATTTCAAAGCGTAGGTACCCATGGAGAAGAACGGGCAAGAAACTCCATGGACACTCTTTTAAATCATAAAATTGTTACAAAATATTTGATTACATCATTCGTGTTGAAATTAACCATGTGAGAACTGGTGAGAACGATGTAGAAAGACTATGTGCTATATAACAATACAATGAAAAAGATTCTGAGGCTTTGAGCACGGATTTGTCATACACGATACATATACATATATAATTAATCATTAAAAAAAAATATCGCCAATTCTTCAATTAATTTAGTTCCTACTTTCCATGCTGTAGACCTGAGGGGAAATTCTCGGAATTAGAAGAACGTTCACAGTCTGATCTCAGTCTCAATCTGTCAAAAAAACCTCTAATAAAACTTTCCTACAATTTTGACAAGTTTTTGACATTGATTGTCGCTGAGATGAGATTGCGACTAGATTTACAACGTATATAATTATGGGAATTACCCCTCTGATTGCGTAGACCTTTGCCTCTACACTGTAGCCACTTGCTACGAGGCTACGACATTCTGTTAGAAAATGTTAATTACATTTTTTTACTGTTAATATTTTAAACCCTAAGGCTACATACCAGAGAAATGTTTCGAAGCATCTACGTGTCTTTGTGCCTGTAATAGAAAATAAATAAGCTATCCTCTTCCAGGAAAACTGCTTCCATTTTATAACATACAAACTCAGATACAGATCAGAAAATAATCCTTGTACGCACAAATAACTAATGTACTCCAACCACACAATATATAACAGTCTTATTGTACGAAGTTGGATCGATAGTGAAAAGCAATTACTTACATTAGAGCTGGGAACATGAGCTATCGGCAAATCCGCTTATGTGGCACAAAATTGTTCGGAAACTATGATCGTGGATACGGATATGTGTTGTGCGCGGAACGGTTGACAAATTGTCCGTTTTCAGCTGCGAGTCTGTTCCGGTAATTCTTCGATCCCGATAAATTTGAGTTTAAAAAAAAATACAATTTACATTGACGTACTCGTATGTGTAATAGTGTACAGAAATTAATTTAATTTCATAGTAAATATAACATACAGGACGGCAGGGACATCGACGCGCGAACTGAAATCATGAACAGAATAAAATATCTCTATTCAGCAACCATTCATCACTCAGCAGCCTGTAGTTATTGCGACTTTTTTAAACACAGCAGTCTTGCTTGGCAGCAGATATATAGCCTATGTAGTGTAGGTACATCATTATGATGTACTAGTTGCGCCCCGCGGTTTCGCCCGCATAAGTTTCGATCCCGTGGGAATATCGAGATAAAAGTATACTATGTGTTAATCCTGGTTATAAACTATCTGTCTGCCAAATTTCATTCAAATCCGTTCAGTAGTTTTGGCATGAAAGACTAACAAACATCCATCCATCCATACTAACTTTCGCATTTATAATATTAGTAGGATTTCCAGATTTCAACTTGATAATTATTTTGTGACTCTCTTAAGACTTCAAAAACACTTCATTCTCATACAAACAAAATCCTGTCCCGTCCAAATTCTCCTTCCGCATCCTCTCACACAAAATGACGAACAGGTTACTTGGCAACCCGTAAATTTCGGCGTCGCCCGAATGAATCGTAACCGATAATTTAGTGGCGTGTCGTCATCGAACTCGTTGACTGTGCCTGTAGTTTAGAACACAGGTATCTGCACGCGGCATGTGTGTGGTAGGCTGTAATTTGAATTTATAGGTGGTAGGCGGTTTAGGGCTACATTAACATTATGTAAGTTAATTTTAAATATCACTAGTCCATGCATTCTATAATTGTTAAGGAAAATATCAGGACGAAAGGTGGTTTTTTTTTCAATTCCTGAAAGCCGACATAACATAACAAATTCAGCCTATATAATGTTTCCACTGCCGGGACACAGGCCTCCTCTCTGTGAGAGGGAGTGGGCCGTAATCCACCACGCGGGCCCAGTGCGGGTTGGTAGGTGTCACATGTCTTCGAATTTTTTGTTCTAGGACATGCCGGTTTCCTCACAATGTTTTCCCGAAAGCCTATTCCAATGATACGTGCTACTTATGGATCTTATTATAAGAGAAAACACAGAGACAAAATTATAGGTTTAAGAGAAGATTTAACAGCAAATAAAATTTGACTTCATCGGTTGTTAATTCTTAGCACAAGAACAAAATACATACACTACCGGTGAATTTTAGTGTTTTTTTTTTTTTTTGAGGATGGGAAATCATCAAATGACCCCCGCTCTGGGTGGAGCGGAAAGAAGTGTCAGACTCTTATAACTGACTAAAACCCACGCGTGTTCCTTCCTTAGCCCTTTATGTTCCAGGGCAGCGGTAACCCTTTCGGACGATCCCGCTACCCTGGCAGGCTTCGGCCCTATCGGGCCCCGTCACTCGTGCTGACATCTCTTTGAGGCGCGCGTGGAACACAAACACGCCGTCTGGCACGGGCTTGGTCCTGATCGGACGGTGAGTTACCCATTACTCTCCGCCCGCAGGCCCGCGCCTACGGTGGCCGGGAGTCGTCACGCGGCTCCCGACGCCCGGAGCGTCTCCTGCGGCGGCTGAGGCGTGAGGTACGTTCCCTCGCCCACCCCGCCACCTCCTTCGCTAGCATGACTGCTTCGCAGAAGGAGGTGACTGCCTCCCACTCCCTCTCGCCCCGGACCATGGCTTGAACCAGGGCCGGACGCGAGAGGTCGCCGCCGGTGCCAATCGCCTCTACGAGGACACGGCGGTGCTCTGCCCAGGCAGGGCTGACCTCCACCGTATGCTCCACCGTGTCCTCTGGGCGATCCTGGCAGTGATGACACCCGGGCGTCTCCTCCCGCCTGATGAAGTGCAGGAACCTCCCGAAACATCCGTGTCCGGAGAGGACCTGCGTCTGGCGGTAGGTGAGAACGCCGTGACGCCTCTCTAGCCACTCCTCAAAGAGAGATTTTAGAGTGTTGACTTATCAAATCTTCTTAATTACACCTCAACAGTCCGTTATTTATTTATGTACCTACCTCTGATAGCAGCAATCTAACAGCAACCTTATTGTAACGGGAACAAAGATCATTGTGATTTCGACGGACTTGTCAGTGGCAGCAACTCAACGGCAACCTTATGACAATGAGAATAAAGATCACTGTGATTTGGACAGTGAAGCAAAATCAGTGGTAAAATAACTGTGAACTGACTGTACACCCTGTAAGGACACATTCAACCATACAATATATTTACATCTACAGTAGTTGACGCTGTCCAATATTATTACACAGTCACGACACGAAATTTTTTTGTATAGATTTCCAGCCTTTCGCTCCAAAACCCAAGCTCGAAAATTTACATACACGCGACAATTACCAGGCGTACAGGCAATAAACAATTATACACAGGGACTGTGCTTCACAGAAAACAATGTTGTATACACGTACAGTGCGAGGTTAGGGCGTGGCTACATGGTTCAACTTTGAACATTGCTCTTTTGACTTTAATGGGGTTTTGAATAACAGGGCTCCAGGGAGGGGCTCGTGGCTAAGTAATAATAGCCGCACAGGTCGATCGAACAGGTTAAGTTACGAATGCCGCGGTTGATGAAAATATGTTTATTTTCGGTAAACATGACGCAGAGATAGAATACAAACACAAAAAAAATAACAAGTTGGGAGAAAATATGCGTCACATCCACGCAAAAATTAAATTAAAAATTTAAAAAACCCCCGACTACGTGAAACCCTATAAAAAGAAAAAAATAACCTTGAAATTATGACCCTACGTAAGTACGTATGAAATTTTTTGATTAAATGTTGTCCCGTCGGGGGACCGCTCTAATTATTAGCCTAACGTTCTGTTAAAGTTTAAAATAGTAGCGGTCCCCCGACAGGACAATATTTAATCAAAAAATTTCATACGTACTTACGTAGGGTCATAATTTCAAGGTTATTTTTTTCTTTTTATAGGGTTTCACGTAGTCGGGGGTTTTTTAAATTTTTAATTTAATTTTTTATTTCATGCTTTTTGTAGGGACTCCTTATTATTTCTTTTCTTTTATTTTCTTGCGTTTTAAGATTCAGGTAATTTGGTATTTAATCAGGGTTTTGTAATTCGCCATTTTGTGGTGGTGGCCATCTTGGATTTGAAATTTGTCATAGTGTATAGTATTCTACTAGTCGAGCCCTTTCATTTGATACCCATATTGAGGGAGTTGTGAAAAAATATATAATCCGCCATTTTGTAGCGGCGGCCATCTTGAACCGATTTTCATCAAACATAGCTAAGAACACTCCCGACAAATTCACCTTTCAAACAAAAAAAACAAAATTAAAATCGGTTCATCCGTTCGGGAGCTACGATGCCACAGACAGACATACACACACACACACACCCCCCCCACACACACACACCCAGAGACACGTCAAACTTATAACACCCCGTCGTTTTTGCGTCGGGGGTTAAAAATGGCCATCGCCATTTTTTTTTTACATGTACTTACACATGTATTATGCTGAAATACATGTGTACATGTAAAAAAAAAACAAAAGTAAGACCCTATGCGAGACAGAGTCCGCACACAGTTTCCCGCGACAGCCAGCGTGGGATTGTATGCGGTAACTTGAGTTAACTTAAAAGCGAACTTTAACAGAGCCCTAAGTGTATCATCGAAGAGAAGAGCCCTGCATCCCAGCAGTGGGAACACTAAAAGCTGATCATGTGTTATGTGAGTGTACTATCACACGATTAGCTAAGTATGTTATTTGAAAGACCAACATAAACTCACGCTTGTTTTCCCAGGAGGGCTAGGCAGCGCTGTACCTACAGGAAAAATTTAACCAGTGCGTAAACTGTAACCATGAATTCGGCATATGATTTTAGACACTAGCGTAGAAATTTTTCGTCGGTTATCAAAAAAAAAATCTGCTATTTCATAGAAAAGTGCAATATCTACGCGGTCAACATGTATGGAACATCTAATATATTTTTTTATAACCGACTGAACATTTTTCTACACTAGGGGTAATAGAACCATATGTTGAATTTACGGCTACAGATTGCACACTGATTTAAAAAAATCCAGTATAGGTACACGCATTTCGCCAGTCGTCTAAGGGACAAGCATTCGCTATGATAGACATCTATAACACATGCAATACCTACGTGCTTGGGTAAGCACGTCAAACCTGTGTGGTTACTAGTCTAACCTTAGAATAACGGTATTTCCCAGTAATTGGATGGTGGAAGACATGTGGCACTTGGTACATGGAAAATGTTGATATTTATCTGCATTTTGTCTACTCGATATCGACTACAACCATGTGGGAGAGGATGAGAAACAGTATCAATTAATTTACCGATTATTAATTGTATGAAAAACGATAAATAAATATGCAAGCTCTCACGCCCTTTATGCCTGGAGGCTTTTATTTAGGTAGTAAGTTTTTATTTACATTTTAATAAATTATTTTTTAGCTTGAGTACGTATAGTTTTTATTATATTTGTTGGTATATTGGCGTGGCTAGCTGACATATGGCAAATAATTTAATTTTATCTTCTGTGTCTTGTAATGTTAATTACTTAACACCTAGTATTATATACAATCAAGTATCAAGTATTTTCTAACTGAACAGACAGCTGTGCTGCTGGGGAGTTTGTTGCGCCACTTCTTCCCAGCGATAGCACTAGGAAGTGGTGAAGGGCGTTTTTGGTGATGATTATGAAAAGTGCTGATCCTCAGCCTAATTTGAATAAATGACTTTTAATTTTGATATAAAATTTTATTTGTAGCATAAAAGTGAAGAAAAACACTAAACAAATTCACAAAGAAAATAATTATGAAAACGGACAAAATTAGCTAATTAATTGAGGTAGGTACGGTAGCTGTCCAGTCGCCGTTGGTCTCGTGGTCTCAAGCGCCACTACTGAGCGTGGGGCTCTGGGTTCGATTCCCACGTCGTCCAATGTGTTATTCGGTTTTTACTCACGCGGTTGTTCACGGTTCTGACGTTTTTTTTTGTCGCTGAGAAATGCATTACGCATCCCCGCTCGGAACGAGACAGGGTAAATGGGACTCCTGTCGGAATGACACCGACAGTATACCCACTAAAACTCAGCGGTGCACCCACATCGCCGTGATGGGAGGGCCATGGGAAACCGGCTCAGCCTTTACGTCCACAACACTCCCGGCGCACGCCCGCCTGGCTGGCGGGCTCCGCATGCCTCCCACGCTGGGGGGCTACGGCCGCAGAGGATAGGGAGAGCAGCCAACGTCATACCGACACTCCTCTTCCCCTGCGGCCCCACCGCATCCGCCATCAGACGGTGGCGACCCCGTCAAGGCCGCGGAAGGTAGGGAGAGCGGCGCACCGCAATATCGGCACTCCTCTCCCGCCGCGGCCTCGAACCCTCAGCCGCGATATCTCCCATACGACATCGCGGCCCGCCTCAGTTGCGATGTCGCCCAAGCGGCACTGCAACCTATCCGCTGGCCGCTACGTCGTCGTCTTAGTGGCAATGCCCTGACAAGCGGCCCCTCCTTGGGTTCGTCTTGGCTTCACCGTGGTTCTCCAAGCCACGGCTACTGAGCCCCCCCCGCCTCGACAATGCGGGAACCCACCGGGGGGGTCACGGTTCTAACCTAACTTAACCCATTGGTCTGGGTGCCCTGGCTTAGTTTCTGCGACCAATTGGCTACCGCCCAGACCGACAATTTAGGGATGGTTCACAATTTTACGGGTTATAAAATCGGACAGATTGTGAACCCTGTCGGTAAGTGCAGGTTCGCTCACAATTTGACGATTTGAGATGGATATGGACTGGATGGATTTATAACCTATCGCCAATTACCATATGTTGTATTGTAAGCAGTATGGTACAGTTCACAATTTATCGACAGTGTACAACCTCGCGAGATAGATTATAAACTAACGGTGTTCACAATCATCCGGTGACATAATACAAGCATGTAACGATGAAACACAACTACTTTTTGGAACGAAGTTCCTTATCGCGCGTTGCGAAATGTGGCTAGACGGAAAAAATTAAGACCAAAAGTTGGAACGACACTTTTTGCTATAGTTGTAAGCCGTGCGGCGTGCGCGTGTTTCTCTGTCTGTCTCTCTCTCTCTCTCTTATAGAAAGCAAGCCAGTTATTTTCGTTTCATCTTTCAATTTCGCATTGAACAGTGTGGTGTCGCGACGATTATTTTTGTTGAGTGTATACAGGCTTTTTGTACACAATAAATAATAAAAAACCGGCCAAGTGCGAGTCGGACTCGCCCATGAAGGGTTCCGTTACGTTACGATTTATGACGTATTAAAAAAAAACTACTCACTAGATCTCGTTCAAACCAATTTTCGGTGGAAGTTTATATGGTAATGTACATCATATATTTTTTTTAGTTTTATCATTCTCTTATTTTAGAAGTTACAGGGGGGGGACACACATTTTACCACTTTGGAAGTGTCTCTCGCGCAAACTATTCAGTTTAGAAAAAAATGATATTAGAAACCTCAATATCATTTTTGAAGACCTATCCATAGATACCCCAAACGTATGGGTTTGATGAAAAAAAAAATTTTGAGTTTCAGTTCTAAGTATGGGGACCCCCAAAATTTATTGTTTTTTTTCTAGTTTTGTGTGAAAATCTTAATGCGGTTCACAGAATACATCTACTTACCAAGTTTCAACAGTATAGCTCTTATAGTTTCGGAAAAAAGCGGCTGTGACATACGGACGGACAGACAGACAGACAGACAGACAGACATGACGAATCCATAAGGGTTCCGTTGCCATTTGGCTACGGAACCCTAAAAATAATAACAATTTCGTTCCATCCGGGTGTCCCTTGACACCTCTCAAGTTTTTATTAATCCGAGAGACTTCAAACTTCAAATCTTAGGCACCTTATCCATGACCAACTAGTCTGTTGAACAGCAGTGTGTATGAAACTTTACTCATCCATACAACAACGGTCATACAACAGTGACGCGAGAGAAATAATTGTTTCGCTTGTTCGACCGTCTGTGACGCGCATGCCAATGAATGAGACTGTTCTCGTTCGTGGCTATAAATGTATAAAATATATATTTTACGTAGGTTTTGTTTACAAGGCATCTTTAAGACTTCACAGACTAACACGAATGGGGGTCTCCGGAATAATATAATTGCAATTAAAAAGAAATTTAATTTTAAGTAGCCAATCACGGAACTTAAAATAATGATTTCATGAAATAATTTTTTTGTTTTGCTATTAGATGCCGATAATCACCACGTCCACACCCTCAGGCGAAGTGGAGCGACGATCTTCGCAGGATGGCTGGTAGCAGCTGGATGAGAGTTGCCAAAAACGGAGTTGAATGATGTACAATAGGAGAGGCCTATGTCCAGCAGTGGACTGCTATTAGGCTGATGATGATAATGATGATGAGTCACCATTATCACGTTTGTGGAGTTTCGACCAATAATTACAAAAAAAAAAAATCTGTATAGCGCTTCAAAAAAGAACTAGGTAGTCGTATTGTTAGGCCGCCAGAAATGTGTTATGAGAGTGTGTTGTGGGTGTAAGTTGTGTGTGCTGTGTGTGTGTCAGTTGTGTTGTGGGTGTAAGTTGTGTGTGTTGTGTGTGTGTGTCAGTTGTATTGTGGGGTAAGTTGTGTGTTGTGGGTGTGTATCAGTTGTGTTGTGGGTGTAAGTTGTGTGTGTGTGTGTGTGTCAGTTGTGTTGTGGGTGTAAGTTGTGTGTTGTGGGTGTGTATCAGTTGTGTTGTAGGTGTAAGTTGTGTGTGCTGTGTGTGTGTCAGTTGTGTTGTGGGTGTAAGTTGTGTGTGTTGTGTGTGTGTGTCAGTTGTATTGTGGGGTAAGTTGTGTGTTGTGGGTGTGTATCAGTTGTGTTGTAGGTGTAAGTTGTGTGTGCTGTGTGTGTGTCAGTTGTGTTGTGAGTGTAAGTTGTGTGTGTGTGTCAGTTGTGTTGTGGGTGTAAGTTGTGTGTGTGTCAGTTGTATTGTGGGGTAAGTTGTGTGTGTTGTGTGTGTGTGTCAGTTGTGTTGTGGGTGTAAGTTGCGTGTGTTGTGTGTGGGTGTCAGTTATGTTGTGGGTGTAAGTTGTGTGTATTGTGTGTGTGTGTCAGTTGTGTTGTGGGTGTAAGTTGTGTGTGTGTGTCAGTTGTGTGGTGGGTGTAAGTTGTGTGTGTGTGTCAGTTGTGTTGTGGGTGTAAGTTGTGTGTATTGTGTGTGTGTGTGTGTGTCAGTTGCGTCTAAAGTTCTCTTACTGTTCAGGTATTAGGACACGCAGCCTCATCGTTCAGTTTAAAGAACTTATTCTTATTAAGACAATCGTCACTTACATGAGAACAATCGTTTGCATGAATAGTAGGTACCATATTTGCACCTGATTGGAACCTTTTGCATATGTCTTGATCGGTTCTTAGGGTCTAGGAACTTATTTGATTCATTGTATTTTGAGCTGTTCGTGTGTCTTTAAGAATGCGAATGAGTCTAAGGAAGTTTAAAATAGTGTCAGTGACAGAAGAGCTAAAAGAATTGGAAATTGTCGCTGAGGACCATGTGACAGGAATGCCATAAGACGTATATCTGTATTGGTATTGTAACCTCAGGTACCGTATTCTCTATGACACAATGTACGAAACCGCGCGAAATGAACGAAGAACGCGAAGTTGGCGTGATTAGCTAAGGCCGTGACGTGGTTTTTAACCCCCGACGCAAAAACGACGGGGTGTTATAAGTTTGACGTGTCTGTGTGTGTGTGTGTGTGTGTGTGTGTGTGTGTGTGTGTATGTCTGTCTGTGGCATCGTAGCCCCCAAACGGATGAACCGATTTTAATTTTGTTTTTTTTGTTTGAAAGGTAAATTTGTCGGGAGTGTTCTTAGCTATGTTTGATGAAAATCGGTCCAAGATGGCCGCCGCTACAAAATGGCGGATTACGTATTTTTTCACAACTCCCTCAATATGGGTATCAAATGAAAGGGCTTGACTAGTAGAATACTATACACTATGATAAATTTCAAATCCAAGATGG
This sequence comes from Apamea anceps, assembly GCA_951799955.1. Classification (NCBI taxonomy): domain Eukaryota; kingdom Metazoa; phylum Arthropoda; class Insecta; order Lepidoptera; family Noctuidae; genus Apamea; species Apamea anceps. The sequence goes on from OX637525.1 coordinate 176,307, forward strand.
CCGCCACCACAAAATGGCAAAAAGCATTATTTGTTTTCACAACTCCCTCAATATGGGTATCAAATGAAAGGGCTTGACTAGCAGAATACTTTACTATGACAAATTTCAAATCCAAGATGGCCACCACCACAAAATGGCGAATTACAAAAAACCTGATTAAATACCAAATTACCTGAATCTTAAAACGCAAGAAAATAAAAGAAAATAAATAATAAGGAGTCCCTACAAAAAGCATGAAATAAAAAATTAAATTAAAAATTTAAAAAACCCCCGACTACGTGAAACCCTTTAAAAAGAAAAAAATAACCTTGAAATTATGACCCTACGTAAGTACGTATGAAATTTTTTGATTAAATATTGTCCTGTCGGGGGACCGCTACTATTTTAAACTTTAACAGAACGTTAGGCTAATAATCAGAGCGGTCCCCCGACGGGACAGCATTTAATCAAAAAAATTCATACGTACTTACGTAGGGTCATAATTTCAAGGTTATTTTTTTCTTTTTAAAGGGTTTCACGTAGTCGGGGGTTTTTTAAATTTTTAATTTAATTTTAAAGTAAGGAATCATTAAGTGGTCATAGTGAATTAGGGCTGTACCGTGGTAGTCTAAAAAACATAACAACCTGCACACATTTCAAGTAGTCTGTCTGTCTATAACATGTTGTGCACCTCTTCAATCATACTCTTCATGTGAAGCGGCGAATAACGACCGACGCGACGCTGAAGTGAAACAACATGCGTTTGAATTGATGACATGTTACAACTTGTTGAAAGGGGAATGGGAATATTTCTGATTCCTGTTTGTTGGTCTGTGTATTGTTTCGTTAGTTACAGTACAGTTAGTTAGGATTTTCCAAAAATAACAGCGTGGTCTAGTTGTTAAAAGTTTAACTCTGAGTATGGTCCTGGGGTACATTCCCAATTCGTGAAAAGAGTTTTTTAATTGCTCAGTAGCAGTCTAGAGTCTGGATTTGCGTCCGGTTCACTGTCCTTCATCATCCGGTTCACTGTCCTTCATCATCCGGCTCACTGTCCTTCATCATCCGGTTCACTGTAATTCATCATCCGGCTCACTGTCCTTCATCATCCGGCTCACTGTCCTTCATCAACGTCATCATCCACAGCCCGCCTTCAGCCGCTGCTAGGCTAACACTAGACGCCTCTCTTTTCTTGTGCCAATCCCTCGCTCCACGCTCTTGGTATGGCAGCTAAGATTCCAGATAGTTTTAAGGAAATGACTTATGTAAAATTTAAAAAAACCTGACTAATTTACTGATAGAAAAATGTTACTGTACTGTTGACGAATTTCTAAATGACTTTACAAATTGATATGACTTTTTAAATTTATTGTGATTTTTTATGTAAGTACCCACTTATTTTACTTTTTATTATTATTATTAATTTATTTATTTCGGACAGTGTCCATAGTCCTGAACTATTACAAAATTACAAAAAAAACAAAATTAAAATGAAATAAAGCATTACAATTAAACACACACACACACACATTATTTATGACATTTCGTATTTTTTTATAATCTTTCAAAACCTAATTTAATTTTATGTTACTAATTTTGTTGTAATTAAATTGAGTATGATTGTTATTTTAAACAATCGTTATGTTAAAATATTTGTATGCTGTAATGGCAAAACATGGCGACCTATATAAATATGTAATGCAAGAACCCAATGTACCTATGTTTGACAAATAAAATTCTGATTCTGATTCTGATACCTGAATATAATTGGCCCGGGTTAACTGCCAAAATGAAAGTGTAATACATCTCTGCCAACTCCTAGGGAAATATAGGTGTGATATTATAAATACACGTATTACCCCCTCTTATCAACTTCCCATCTCACCATTAACACCATAAAGTAAAACATGACTTACCAAACGCTTGAACTCTACCCCATAACTCACCCCCACTTGACCTCACCATAGATGATAAATAAATTGCCTCAACCATAAACAATATACATCATGTTATACATACTCTATGGCTTGACCGGTCATTTCCGGTCACCGATAACCGGCCGGCTGTGACGTACCGCGTAGGTTGTTACTTGTATCTGCAATATTGTGGGGTAGTCTTGTCCCCTTTGATGTGTAAAATATATAGCTACATATTATTATTATGCGAAAATGTTTGATACGAAAATAGAACCTACACTTTGTTGATATTTAGCTAAATTTAGAGATGTTTCTGTATTTAAATGTTTATATTGTTTGTTTAAATACGCTTGTTATTTAAATGTATGTCTTAACACGCATTTATTAGCTTTACTTGTAACTAACTAACAATGTAACAATATCTTAGAAGTCAATTTTAACCTACTTCTAATTGTTGGATGAGAAACCTTCCACCATATCCGTCACACCTCTACATTTGGTTTTATTTGTAGTCTATGTTGATCCTGCAGAGCAAAAGAAAGGAAGGAGAAAGGAAGGCCTTTCTCCTTTTCACTCTCTCTGTCTAGCTAGTGTGAACCAATCCTGTCTGTAGCGTGAAGCTCGCACCTCTACAGATAACATAAAAAAAAAAAAAAAAAAAAAAAAAAAGTTTTATTACCTTCAATTGTACAAAAAAACACTTATCTCAAACACATTAAGCTTTACAACTAGGGAAACAGAGTGTCTTCGATGAGCTCTGGCACCCAATGTAAGATTTAACTTGTGTTTAGGGTGCCAGCCCAAGCAGCACACAAGCGTTTTCAACATCAATATACCAACCTATTTAGAACTTAGAGTTCTTTTAGAGACGTACAAGAGTGTCGTAAAATGCTTTTGTCTTTATAAGAGTGATTTATGAGTTATTATACAGCTCAAACTGTATAAAATCTTTATTGAGGGATCTGCGTAAGCTTGGGGTGCTTAAACAGAATATTAAAATTCTACTATACAGCTTTAAGTATTTTGTGACACTTCAATCTGGTTTCATCGTTAAAGCTGTATACAGGCTGTATTTTACATGTGATCACTTACTTATTACAACTCTAAGTGTTATTACAGTATCACTTGATACTTGTTTCTGTACAATGGTGTATGCAAACTCCGTTCTCAAACTTATTTTTATGGCGTAATTGTACACTATTGTAAATACAGTGGTTTTATGACTTCTATCTATGAGGGTGTTTTAAAACTAAAAAAATAAATGACAGCTATAGTACAGCTTTAGTCTGTATTACTGACACAGTCACTTGATTGCATGACGAATAAAATTAATGTTTTCACTGTGAAGAAATGCAACATGTGGAAAAAAAGAAAAAGATCTGGTGCAGTCAAGAGGAGGATTGAAAGGGAATATTTGAATATTACAAATTATCAACCAAGTAACAGTTATGATAGTGAACCATCATTTATTGAGGAAGCAAGAGAATCATTAATAAATCGGACAACCTACAGTCAAGCGTCAATTCCATCGACGTCCAACGAAGAAGGTTCCGTAGCAAAAACATTAAACAGTGATAATAATGATCATAACAGTTATATCAAATGTGTAGATGTAGTACAACCTTCGGAACCTGATAATGAAGTTTTTTCATTATGTGCGAAAATTAGTGTGATTTAAATAAAAAGGCAACAGGCACATGTAACGTGTATGAGTTTTTAATAACAAGTAAAAGTGACACATGAATGATGTGCGTACGAGCACATAACAAAAACATAATATATAGTTTAGGTAGGACGGAACACTTAGAGCTATGATCAATGTCGTAGGCGCTCCAACATTCCCCCGAGCGTTGAAAGTCGAGCTTTCAACCAGACTTCGATTCTGGTAATGGGCATATCCTGTTGAAGGTCCTCCGGATGACTCCAGTAGAGGTCTTTATATCTGTTACCCGGACAATTCCATCAGTACCTGGATGTATGGCGATGACTCTTCCTAGTCTCCACTTCAGAGGTGGAAGATTCTCCTCTTTCATGACTAGGAAGGCTACAAAAACAACAATAGAATTTTTTGTCTCCGGGACAACCACAGCCACGAGATTACGTGTTTCTCTTAAATATTAACAAGCTCGTATAAACTAAATTTAATAACAAATAACATTTACATAAACGTTGTGACTTAAGGACAATGGACAATAAAATTAACATGATTATTAAGTGTTTCTCTATGAAAGGTTTAAAAAGTAAATTAACCACTTGAAAAGATCACCCTATAAAAGTTCGTTATTGTAAAATTAACAAAGAGATTCCTCCTCCTCTTCTTCAATAATTTCTTTTTCGCCTGTAGCGTTTTTGTCGATTTTACCTTTTTCATCTGTATCCATTTTATTTTGATTCCTCTCGATTTCCCTGATCTGATTCATTTTCAGCTATATTTTTTTTAAGCGCATCTTATTTGGTTCTCATCCTTTTAGTTGCTCTTTCATTCTTACTGAGTTTCCTCTTCACAGAATTTTTCAAGACGTTTCTATGATTTTAAACGGCATATTTTCCTGAAAATAAAGTAAAACAGATATAATATACACAACACACTAATAATACTTTGCAATAAGTTTACTTAGGTATAATAATGTTCATACAAAACAATGTATTTTATATGAACGAGTTATAAACTCTACTTTTCACTTCGATTGCGAGTAAATCAAACAGTGATATAGCAAGTTAACATATATTTTAGTTTAAATTAACAATTTTTGGAACAATTTTTCAACTTTTTTACCTGAGTAAATAAACATTAGGCTTGTGTGTAGGAGAACTATACTGCCAAATCACAAGTGCGTTTTAATAAAATATTATTGATAAAGTGAGGAACGGATCAAAGTAATTTTGAGCTCAGGGTTTTTCATTTCTTTAAGTAACTCTAAAGAGCATTATAAGTTATGCATAGAGAACTAATATACAGCCTAAGTAATAAACATATTCTATTATAAAGCTGATTAAAAGCCAATAGCTGTACAAAGTAATCCATAACTTACTTAGTACAGCTATTCAGACTATAATACTCTCCAAATATCGTGTAGGCTGCTTAGCTAATTGTCGCCATTTTCGAATGTTTAATAACAAAATTTAAAGTATAATTAAAGGATTTTTTTACAAAACCTTAAGCCGCATCATGATAATCAGCTTGAATAATGATCACTGTGCCCTTATATCTATTACTTTAAAATTATTTTTCTATTCTAACCTTAAAAACAAACATTTACTTACCGTATTTAGTATTTTTCTTTATGTCAGCTCGATTATTTTGCTGGCGCGTGAATATTTTGAAGGAAAACATACACAGGTTCACAATAAATTTAATTTTCACTTTCAATTCACCAAATAACAACATCAGATATACAAGTCTACGGTTATCTTTTACTTCTAGTAATAAATATTAAATAATAGTGTCGCCATTTCTACTACACGCATAATGTCATCGAAAATAGTTCTGTTTTATTTTTATTCTTTTGTAATCCTCTTCAAAAACCTATTTAGAACACTTTTCGTTACAAAAGAATTATAAGATAATATCTGTAGTGTAATGGTTTCTTTGTACACCGAATAACAGCTTTAATACAGCTATTGTACAGCTTCTCTTTTGCTTGTACAGCTACTATACAGCTCTACTAACGACAAAAGCTGTATAATATGGGCCCTTTTTTTACTTACAGGGGCTGTTTAAGCGCTTAAACAGCCTATATACAGCCTGAATATGCAGCTTCTAGTATAAAAACCAACTTAAATACAGCTTGTATACAGCTTGCAATGCTACTTGGGAGCGTCCTCGCCTAAGATTTGAACTTGTAGCCGCAGTTGTAAGACGAGCACAGTACGTCATTAAATTACTAGCTAATGTTGTGTCCTATTTATGTAGCCATGTATATGTGTGTGTATTTTAGTGTGTGAGGGGGACATAAATATGGTGAAAACTTGTGGTTTTGTAAGTCTGTTTAAGAGAATAATTATGAATATATTACTGTATTAACTATATTAAGCAAACGATATCTGTAGTAAATCTTCAGTCTTGTTGTAGGTCAATGTCAAGAGCCACTTCGTGACCTTGGTTTTGCATTCATTTAGACACAAGGGAGCAATGGAACAGAGTTTATTTATTTTGTTATATAAATGGTTTGACAGTATACCAAAATGACGTTGAGCAAGGGCCGTTCTACATCCGTGAGTTGAACATAATTCGAAGTATCTACGTTTTTTGGTAGCATTTGGATCGTAAGCCACAGAGGGATGTTTGCGGAGAATAGTAGCAAGGATAAAGAGCTGTCTCACAGTGAGGACCTGACATTCGCTGTAGAGAGCCACAGTGGGGTAGCTAAAAGGCTTCGAGGTCATAACCTTGAGAACCGCTCTCTGTGCTCGTTCCAGAGGCAGGAAGATTGTCTTAGGAGTTCCACCCCACACCGTGATGCAGTAGTTTATAATGCTTTGACATAGGGCATAATATACTGTTTTAATCGTAAGGAGGTCCGCGGAGTGCCTTAGTTTTTTAAAAATGAAAATGCACTTGCGGACTCGCGATATGAGATTACTAAGGTGAGGTTTCCAGCTCAAAGAACCATCCACATAGACTCCGAGATACTTGACAGAATCACATCTTTTGAGTTGAGGACAGCCACATTGTGAAGAAGATAGACCGAGTGAGCAAGTATGGGCTCTGAGCAGCATTGAAATCGGAGGAGGGAGGTTGGTGGATACTAAGGAGAAAGGTAAGTATACCGTTTTATTTAAATTTAAGGTTAAGATGTTTTTTGACAGCCATTTCATAACTGAGTTTAGAGCTAGTTCCGCGTACTTTACGGTTTCAGGCCAGTCACTACCATGAATTAATAGGGCTGTATCATCTGCGTAAGTGAAGATTGAACAATTCATTAAAGACATTCCGCATAAATTGTTAATATATATAAGAAACAGGGTAGGACCCAAGATTGAGCCCTGGGGAACGCCAAAACTCAGAGAAATGGTGTCACTAATAACATCATTTATTTTAACGCATTGAGTTCTATCACACAGGTAATCCTGGAAAACTTTTAAGGAATGTCCGCGAATGCCAGTAGCTTCCAGCTTAGATAAGAGGTGGGGAACGGACACAGTGTCAAAGGCCTTAGAAAGATCCAAGAAGATAGCCAAGCATTTCATTTTGCTATCTAATTTTGATACTACATGGTCTACCAAGGCAGCAACAGCATTTTCAGTTGACCTGCCACGTCTAAAACCATACTGGTTATTACTTAGTAGCTTGTAAGACTCAAGATAGTCTACCAGTCGATTATTGAGGATCTTTTCTAATATTTTAGAGATGGCAGGCAAGACTGAGATTGGTCTATAATTATCTACACTGTGTCTGTCCCCATTTTTGAAGATCGGGTGAACAATAGCCCTTTTGAAAACCCTGGGAAAACAGCCTGTGGAAATAGAGCGATTGCAGATATGAGTAATGGCTGGGACAATCGCGGGGAGACAGGATTTTAACATTCTCGATGAAATGCCATCCCAACCAACCGCAGCATCCGTACGTAACCCAATAATAAGATTTGATACCTCCACTTCATCTGTAGGTAGAAGTACTAGCGAGTTAGAGGGCAGCGCCTCGAGGCAATAATCCGAGGTACACGAGGTGGGCAAGAAATTGTCAGCCAATTTCCTGCCAACATTGGCAAAAAATTCGTTGACTTTATTGACCGCAGACTTTTCATCTGAAGATATTCTTAGTAGCTCGTTGGGGGATTTAGCATTACGACTAGTTCCAGTAACATTTTTAACGACCTTCCAAGTAGCTTTAGGGTTGTTCTTCGCCATATGGAACTCCTTCCTTTCATATGCGTGTTTCAAATTTTTAAGAAGCTTGTTACAGAAATTACGGTATCGCTTGTATGTAATCATGAGAATTAAGTTTTCAGGATCTGCCTTTAGCGTTCGAGCCATGCTATCTCTATTTCGGATACAGCGGAGCAGTCCATTTGTAATCCAAGGTTTCAGGATTCGCCGTTTCGAAGACATGTGTACCGTTTTGGAGTGATAGGCGATGACAGAGCTAAAGATGGAAACCAGAGACTCGGCGGCATTGTTGGGGTCTTGAATAGTCAATATTTCACTGAAGTCCGTTGATAAGATGTCCCTGATTATATGTGAGATGTTACATTGCAGATCAGACAACTAGCACCAGATATAGAAGGTTCGGTGACGATATGAGGTAATTCTGATTTTACATATCGATACCTCCTAAGTATACTGAGTCAACTAACAAATTTAGGTATTTTTATATTTTTATATAAACGTACATGATAAATCGTGATCTTAAAGTTTGTGTTAAAAAAAAATAAAAAAGAACAATAATTACCGAGATAATTTCACGTATACTAAATCAATTTCAACATCAGTTAAAATCGTACATTGTAAACTGATCTAAATAACTTTGTACCAGTGTACGCGGGGCGTGAGGGGGGACGCATCGATACAAGTATGATACAAGTTTATTGCGGCTCAGTAACGACAGCGATTCTGACTGATCTCTAATTTGTTAAACCTTATATTTTTGAGCATTAGAAATGCCTAGATTGTTGTGTTATTAATTTCTATTAATATTGTTTAACGTAAGTTACCATTTTGAAGAATCAAAATGTATTTTTCGCCATAATTAAGTAGGAATATCTTTTTAACATAATAGCTTTACTAAAAGCTACAACGTAAACAAATCACTATTAAAAAAAATATCAATGTTCCATCATTAAAGTTTCATAAAAAACAACAAACAATCAATCATAATAAAAACAAAAACAGGTACTTCTTTAGTAAGTCAATAAAAATAATAAGAACTAAAAATGGTAACAAATCAACATTTAACAAATTATCAATGTTCCATACATTGATAATTTGTTAAATGTTGATTTGTTTTTACTTGTAGCTTTTAGTAAGGCTACTATGTTAAAAGAAATTCGTACTTAATTATAGTGAAAAATAGGAATTTCATTTATTTTTTAATAGTCGCAGCCGCAAAGTCCACATGCTTCGTGTACCTCGACGAAATAATAAACTATTTTCGAATAATATATTTTGTATGGCGACCAAAGTTTATAATAAACTACCAGACTGTTTTAAAACTCTTAACTTTAGGACATTTAAATCTAAACTATTCGATTATTTATTATGTAAATGCTATTATTCGACTAATGATTTTATGAATGAAATGAAAAGTTGACTTAAATATTAGAATCATTATATTCTGTTCTTATTATCTCTTTGACTTAATTTAATCTTTTTGACATTTCCATTCCTAATATTTGACTAATTTTCAATTTGTTTGTTATTCTAATTTACCTAATATTTAATTCTATGTTATATATAACCAAAACCCTGAAAATGTATTTGTACGCCGGAAACGGGAGAATATTATGAACTTTTAAAATTATGTAACAACTCTGTAACAATATTCTGACAAATAAATGGACTTTGACTTTGACTTTGAATAAATTAATTGATTTCAACTAATTCTAACGGATCTAACGACAGCGATTCTGACTGATTTCTAATTTGTTAAACCTTATAACTATTTTTTGAGCATTAGAAATGCCTGTTGACTGTTACGTTATTAATTTCTATAATTTTTATTATTGTTTAACGTAAGTTACCATTTTTAGTTCTTATTATTTTTATTGAACTACTAAAGAAGTACCAGTTTTAGTTTTTATTATGATTGATTGTTTGTTGTTTTTTATGAAACATTAATGATGGAACATTGATATTTTTATTAATAGTGATTTGTTTACGTTGTAGCGTAAAGCTATTATGTTAAAAAGATATTCCTACTTAATTATGGCGAAAAATACATTTTGATTCTTCAAAATGAGTTGTTATTGGTTCATGATTCTTGTTCTTCTTCCTAGCTTTTATTAATCCCACATATCGTAAGGTATTACAAAAAAAATACTAATAAAAAACTTCGGTAAATTACATTGGTCCAGTATACGTTGAGGTTTCAAATGTTAACATTGCTAAGTACTTTCCTAGTATAATGAGTCAAGTGATATAATTTCAACATTTTTTATTATTAAGTGAGACAGAAAACCCCGGAAACAAACAAAAGGAAAATTATATTAATAAAATGACAATCTATTTCATGTGATTTTGGTGTAAACGATGGATTTTGATGGACAACGTACATGAATATAACTGGTAGTTAAACCATTTCACTATTGAGTCCCGCCGGCGTATACCAAGTCATGTACATAAAATGTCATTTAAAAACAAAAATCAGCAAAATCATTTTATACCAAAGGAAGAGCTTACAATTTTTATTAAAAAAACATTTACTTTATTTCGAATTAATTTGATTTCATTAAAATATAAACAATTTGCCTTCAAATCACTCTCCTATAAAATAACTATAATGTCAGTTGACTCATTATACTTAGGAGGTATCGATATATTATAACACCATCATTTTTATTAGCAAGTATGCTCGTGTGATAAGAAACATACCCTTCCAGAGGTGGGACTGTTGCCGCCCACAGCCAGCATTCCGATAGTATTAAAACATCACATGAAATTTTTATTCTAGCCAAGAGCACAAGGAAACTATCAAAATTACAGTTTACACTACGTATATTTAGGTGTATTATATTAAGAGACCTGTTAGTGTCATTAATGAAACGGCTGCATGACTCAGGTACACAAATATGTGAATCACTCATACCAAAGGAGTCAAAATCATTTAAAGTGTCAGAATCGAGCATTGAAGTTTGATGTTAAGTGCAAAATGATTTCAACCATAAATATGTGTATTTTAGTTTTGTGGATATTTATAAATTCTGTTTTTGACGTTGCAGTTGATTTAAGTAGAAATAATATAGTCAATAAGATGTACATATAAGTAGCTGTGCTATGAGTTGGGTATGTGTAGTAACAAGTTATCAAGTGATTATAATTTTTGAGCGGTCTAAAAAGGTACAATGTATAATACAGAAGCTGATTTATGCAAGATGCATTATATAAGATTAACAATCTAAATGATTTTATTAAAAGGTAAAATAAAAAGATAAAAAAGTATAAAACTGATAGTACTCGATTTTTAAGTAAAGGATAATGTAAGGTTCCAATAAATTCTAAAAGCATGCAATATAAATAAAAATGAGATGCCTTGCGTTTATATTGCAGGGGTAAACAGTTTCTTAAGACAAGATGTTGAATTGATGACAACGGAGTCCATTCCTTCACGTTCACGTAGAAAAATTTTTCCATTCTGTGACCAACAAAATTGATATTTATTCGTTTTAGCAAATGAACGAGCCTCGAAGAAAAGTTGCCGCTGGGTGCGAGGCAGGTGGTCGGCCATATAGACTGGTTTAACTTCACCGGGAACACCAATGTGTCCCGTGTTTAGTTTTTCGGTTGATGGCAGACCCTTATTGAACGCACGGCAGGCATCAAGTACTTGATTCTTCGAGGGGACTGTCAGAAACTCTGCAATTATCGGTCTGTTTGAGCCTTTTTTTCCGGGCAGACGATATACATCACGTAGTTGAGGTGGGTTTTCCGACGGTTTGATTGTCTCGCAGGCTTTTAGAACAATTGAAGTTAAGTCTCTAGTTGTTTCCTTCTCAATTGCAGGGACATTCCTTATCTCAATACAAGATGATCGCGAGCTCAACTGTAGATCTTCTACTTTCTTTTCCAGGTCCAGAATATAATTGCGCTGTTCACAGTTTTCTCTTTCTAATTTCTGCAGTGATTTCTTAATACAGTCGTAATCTTGACTCAGAAATTCTACAGTTTTTAAGGTGTCAACATTCGTTTTTTGAATGTCCGCATTTTGTAATTTAATTGCCGTCAATTCCGATGTTAATTTCCCCAGCAGGGCCTCTTGGTCAGTTTTCCAGGAAGTAAATAGCTTCATAATTTTTTCCTCGAAATTTTTCCATTCACACTCCGGAGAGAAGTTTGGTCGAAGTCGCTTGGACCGTAAGGTAATGCCTGAGGTTTCGGGCTCATTAGGGTTGTTAATAATTTCCGGAGTTGAGAAAATAAGTGGATTATTCGTTTCTCGGGCAGGAGTGGCAGGGGGCGAGCGCGCAGTCCTTGGCATGGTATCTGTACTTGTTTACTAACGGCGATAGGTAGTAACAGCACAGAAAACACAAATTAGCAGTTATTATTATTTTTTTTTTTTTTGGAATCGTCCTCCTTGATGCAATGCAATGAAGGCACAATACGTTGCGCGATCAGTGTCGTTTAGTCTTTGGTGCGGGCCGTCGCATGCGTCACCGCGCGTCGGTACAAGCGGTAATGTGACTACTGCGCGCTATCTAACCGTGAGAATTCTGTGCACTGCGCGTAAAGTGTCTTTTGTCACTTACCCACCAGCTGATCAATTGTCATTTAAAACTTTTAACTGTTTACACTTTTTAAGTTAAGTTTATGCACTTTATTAGATTTATTTCTTTAAGAAATCTACTTCACTGATGTTCTATTATCACTGAGATGTAGTTTATTTTAGATTGTATTCGAATTAGGGAGAATTCACGATATTTGAACTCAGAACAAAAACACACCTATGTTGACCGTACGAGTGACGGGGCAAAGATGAAAAAAAACATAAACATCTTTTATAAAACACGTAGCAGCAATCCCTGTTTTCCTTCCACCGTTTAAACTAATCCCACTTATTGTACCTCAAATGGAAGAGTACGGAACCCGTGTTTTACCGATCCACAAAGAGTATGAAAACGCATACCCACTATGTCGGATCACGGCCGAGAGGATTTTATCAAAAAGTGATTTGCCTGGCATCTATTCAAGAACATGCACGGTTCATATCGGTCGTGAATGAAAGAATGAATGAATTTGAATGGCATTGAACTTAATCGTTTGAATTTAGGCGGGAATATGATTTTAAATTCATACTCACAGCGGTCGTCAGAAGCTCGAAAGTTTGATAGCCATTCTTACTACCAAGGGTTGTCGTGTTACTCAGTTACTGTGTTGTAGAGACTTCAGCAACACCTGGTTAGATTGGAAGCCAACCCTTACATAGTTGGGAATAGTCCTAGGTTGATGATTAAACGAGTTTCCCCGGCGCTCCCTGGGCAGTCAGTCATAAACCTTGCTGACTGGCTAATCTTGACTGGCTTCATCATTACAAACCGTCACTTAGGCAACAATACCGCGCAAGTTAAATTTGATAAGTTTTCAGGAGAGACAAAACACTCAGCGTAAGTCTGCTGCGCGGTCACACATCAACACTAGTAGATAGTATGGCGGACTGACGAGTTTGCGGTTGTGACACAACAAACGATTTGCGCGGTGCTAGAACTATTCGAATAACGTGCCGCGATTGGATAGTTTTGACATCATTCGATGCGCGCCGACAAAATCTATCCAATGTATTTTATTATGTTCAAGCCGTTTGGGGTTGAAACACTAGGGCCATGGGGTCCGAGTGCCCACTTAGTATTTCGAGATATCACCAAGCGGTTGGTCGACTCTCTCCAGAGGGCTGGCCTATTTTTTGGCCCAAGAATCAGCAAAGCCATACAACGTGGCAATGTTGCCAGCCTTTTTGCCACGTTTCCTATTGATAGCGATGCGGATGAATTTTTGAATGCCCTCTGATTATTTCCCCTCCTTTTTAAATAGGATTATTAACTAGTTATTATTATTTAAGACTTTTATTTCCCAAATCTTTTAAAATTAATTACAATATTATCATAAAATACCTAATCAAATCTCATTCCTAATTAAAATCTGAATAGTAATTGAATCATGCATTTTAACAAACACTCGTAAATAAATAATATTTGATTTTATAAATTGAATAATATAATATAAATAATTCTTGTTCAATTAGTATTGGGTGCCCATTTAAGGGCAAAGGCCTTCTCCATCTTTCGCCATACCTGTCTGTGTTGAGCCATTCTAGTCCAGGTGGGGCTGGTCGCCATACCTGTCTGTGTTGAGCCATTCTAGTCCAGGTGGGGCTGGTCGCCATACCTGTCTGTGTTGAGCCATTCTAGTCCAGGTGGGGCTGGTCGCGGCCATAATTTCATCGCACTACCGACGCCTGGGTCTGCCTCGGGTGCGTGGTGCATCGCGAGGGTACCAACGGAGGATCCTCTCACTCTATCGTCCATCTGTGGCTCTGGCTACGTGTCCTGCCCATCGCCATTTCAACTTGCAAGCTAGTTCCACAGCATTAATTATTTTAGTGCTTAGTTGTATGTCTTCGTTTCTTTTACGGTCTCGGAGTTGTATTCCTAACATACTCCTTTCCATTGCTCGCTGGAATACTTGAAGTTTGTTAGTAACTGCGTTTGTTAGTGTCCAACGTTGACAACCGTAGAGTAGAGTAGGTAATACTTATAATGGTGTCCATAGCTTTCTTTTTCAAGCGAATTGGGATGCGTGACTTAAATACTTCTCCTCCATGCACTCTTTATTCTGCGCTCTATTTCTTCTTCGCTATTCTTCTTAAATACTAGTACATATTATCATTATTTTAAAATTATTAGCTTTTTAAAGTATGTAAATACATTTATAATGTACAATAATTTTTATAAATTAAAGTTCCAATGAAGTATAAAACGTCACATGGCCAATTATCATTTACGCGGTATTATACGAACACGCACATCAAACTACTGTCAAATTTCTTTAATAGGTTTTCAACATTATCGCTGAAGCATTAAGGTTCAAGATTGATTGCTAGAAAAACGAAATAACTGTTTTATTAGGAGATCTCCAGACTACTAACTAAGAATTTTATCTCAGTTTGGTTAATGGTGCTTTAGGTAATTATTTTATGTCAGGAGCCACTGACAGTTGAACTCAAACTCAAATAATATATTGCAACGAAACTAATTACAGGCACTTTTCAAATCGTCAAGGGAGTCGGTCAGTCAGAAAGATGAAGCTATTTGCCCGTACCAAAGTGTAGTCGATTCCTATGAAAAAGAACGAGCGAAAAACTCTATGGTATTTTTTTTTTTTGTTTTTTTTTTATATATAATATCTGAGTTTATTTTGACCTTTCTTCTTAGAGTAGTCAGATAGAAAACGCTGACCTAATCTAATTTAAAAAAAAATATGATTGACGTGTAAAAGTGTTTGTACAAACCTACTTACAAAAAATAAATCATTTTTCATTCATTTTAAATCAAAATATTGCTTACATGATTCATATTGAATTTATACATGTAGGAACGAACTAGCTAAAGTTCCAACATGGACTAGTTCATAGGTTCTCGACGCGTGGGCGATAACGCCCCCCATGGGCGTTTGAGTTTTTCAGAGGGCAGAAGTCCCAGAAAAAAAAAAATCTTATCTTACGACTATATATTATTACACGTTTAAATATAATCGTGGCAATAGCTGTTTCAGATTCGTGACAGATGGTAAGTTAAAGAAATTGTGGGCTCTAGAAAACAAAAATTCCCAAAGTGGTGGGCAAAGGTGCGTCAAATAAGGTAGAGAACGTATGGAATAGATAAACAGAAAAACATCACACCCAGAAACCAATTCTTCCCTAACCTCATACTAAGGTAAGCATATCAAATAATAAGTTAACAAAACTAATTCTACCAAAAACTTTGATTATATTTCATAGGAATCCCTTTTCCTGTTCCCTATCGCTGAGTCGACGAGTTGGGTTGCAGATAGCGGTCAGAATCGGGAAACTTGGCGAATTACTGCTTATTTATCTGCTTTGGTTTGTTTTTCTTTTTTGGATGTTAGAGGCGATCGTGTGAAAGGAAAACGGTCGTAATGTATGCGGATGTATCCTAGTTCGAATGTCTAAGATAAGGGTTATAAAAAAAATACTTTGCTTTTTATTAAACTTTTTAAATGAAGACCGAAAGAGTACTATCTTTCCACTTCGTCATAGTTGCGTACGTATTTATTATCTTATATTATAATTATTAATATTCTAGTGATATTTATTTTAGAAGTATGTATGTATATTAATATGTAAGTATATTCTCATATTATTGGTTTTATTGTATTCAGTAAATTATTTTTGTTTTTATGTATTTTATTTTCTCTTTTTAACCGACTTCTAAAAAAGGAGAAGGTTCTCAATTCGGATGTTTGTATTTTTTTTTTTATGTTTGTTCGCGCATAACTGTCGCTTGCCAACCGATTTGCAAAATTCTTTTTTTATTGGAAAGGGTATAGGTACTTTCCAAATAGTCCCATAGAAATTTCATCAAAAACGGTTCAGTAGTTTGGTTTGTAAACCAAAATTACTGGTAAAAATTACAACAAAAGTGGAAAATAAAAACTTTTTTGTAAAAAAAAAAACAACCGACTTCCAAAAACGACACTACAAAGTGAAAAATAACTTTAATTTCGGAAGTCGGTGGCAAACAACGAAAATGCGAAACCAACGTTACCGACTTCCAAAATTAAAGTTATTTTTCACTTTGTAGTGTCGTTTTTGGAAGTGGGTTGTTTTTTTTTTTTTTTTGAAAAAAGTTTTTTACTCTTACACACGCTGTCTACATTTCTTTATTTATTTTTCTATCGCAGGTATGCTGAAAGTACATATTTTTCTGTTATTTTCTTCTTGTCTGTGTGTGAATAAATGGTTAAATAAAATTAATAAATAAATAAAGTTCCAGAAGATTAGATAGACTTGGTTGATAGATGGCGGATGTAGACGGCTTGGTTGAGATGTTGTGTGATAACTAACTTGATAAAAAAAAAAACTATACTATTGTCCCGTTAGACCTTTTTACTCGTAGAGATTGATTTTGCACGTCCATGGTACCTGGAAATTTGATATTGGACACCACCTTTATTTCGTAGTAGCTAAGGTGGTGTTTGCAACTAGTTCAAGTATAATTACTAAAGTAGTTTATAGAATAAGATAATTTCTTAGATGGTTTGAAGCCTTCAAGCTCTTAGTCTTCTAAGAAAATGTGTTCTTCAAATAAACCAATACAACCAAAATCGTCGGTCAGCAGTCGGTTCTAGAGTTCTTGATATATCAACAAAGGGATTCTATGTTGCTTCTGTCATTGTATGTATTGTCCGTTACATAATCCTAATTAACCCTACTCATATAAGCCTAAACATTAACACAATTTAATAGTACACATAGTCAAAGTCAAATCATTTATTTCAAATTGGCACATAAAAGGTACTTTTGAACGTCAAAATTTAAATTAAAATAAAATTGATTCTAGTCGCCCCTTCCAAAAGGTAGTTATCGTATGGAGAAGAATGGGCAAGAAACTCTACCGTTACTCTTTTAAAATATTTTCCAATATTTTGAATACATTAATTATATATGAAGACGATGCACCTAAAATAAAATTACTATACCACAATAGGTAAAAGAATTAAAATGGATTAATGAAACCATGACATATAAATTAACTATGTCATAGATACAATGGTGCTCACATATTTACGAACATTCTAAAAGTAGGCGATTTTCATAAAAATAAATAAATAAAGAGTAATAATAATAATATATTAAACACGTACACACGTTGTTTTTTTTTTTGTATACAGATGCCAGCACATCACAAGCTACCTGAAACTATCAAATTTTCCCAATCAACCATGAACCTTAATGCTTTAGCGATAAAGTTGAAAATCTATTAAAGTTTGACAGATTGTAGTAGCTAGATGTGCTGGCGTCTGTACAAACCTATGCTGATTTTGGTTTTAATAAGTGCTATTGAATGAATCATCTATTCTGTTTAAACTTTTCCCAACTATGTTGGGGTCTGCTTTCAGTGTAACCGGATACAGCTCAATACCAGTATTTTACATGGTGCGACATATAAATTAATTAATTAATTCATGTAATTTAGAGAATCTATCTATATACTTATAATAAATCTGTAGAGAGGTCAATTCTGTACATGAAATATATTTCCAAAATAACTACCAGGGGATGATTAGGGATCGATACTGATGCCAAAAATGCAATCAGTAAAATGTTTGTCTGTCTGTCTGTCCGTATAACCGTTATAGAAACAAAAACTACTCGACGGATTTTAACGAAACTTGGTACAATTATTTTTCATACTCTTGAGCTGGTTATAGTATACTTTTTATCACGCTACAATCAATAGGAGCAGAGCAGTGAAGGGAAATGTTGGGAAAACGGGAGAAGTTACTCCATTTTTTAAGCTTCCGTCGCGTGTGCAACCTTAATGGTTAAATCTACACAGAAATGTATGACGGAAATGTTCTCCTTAAAATTATATAAAAAATATCCCACGACAGCATATATCTATCTTTTATGGTTGACTCACAATAACACGTGTAACACCTGATAGCTTAGTAGTTCGAAGCATTCTGATTATATTTGTCTACTCTTACGTTTATAACACTCTCAGTCATCCCTAATTAAAAAAGTTAACATTATTAACTATTCCATAAAAAAGAATCATAGAAATCGGTATAGAAACACCAAAGTTATACATGAAATACGCTAATAATAAGCCATCGCGCGTGAATACTGAATCACGCTCGACGCCTACCGGTTCGATTACGATGAAACTCGGTATAATTATTCTTTAGTATCTTGGGCACCACACTGGGTACTTTTTATCCTGGAAAAGTATACACAAAAAAACAAACTTAATTTTGCGGTTCGATCCCCGATGACTGTACCAACCGCAAATAATAAGTTTGTCGTAGGTTATGTCACCCGCAGTGGAGTTCTGCACACGGCTGAGATACTGTAATATTTTATCTTAAGATTACAGATAGGCCGACTACATATAGTATTTGCCGACTAACCGACTAGCCGACTAATCGGTTTTCAAAATGCCGATTAGTCGGTCGACTAATCGGCAATGCCGATCAATTCAATTCATTTATTTAGGAACAATTCACATTGTGTTTGATCATTCTAATACCTACTTGCTAGCTACTACCTAGCTTAATTACTGACTGATTAATACGATCTATGTTACCTTATTGGTTTTTGAATATGTTTCAAGACTAACTTTAGATTTAAAATCTCTAAATATTAAATTCACTCCTTTTTTTTTTGAGGATGGGAAATCATCAAATGACCCCTCCCGCTCTGGGTGGAGCGGAAGGGAGTGTCAGACTCTTACTGATTAAAACCCACCCGTGTTCCTTCCTTAGCCCTTGATGTTCCAGGGCAGCGGTAACCCTTTCGGACGATCCCGCTACCCTGGCAGAAATTCAATGTCCTGACTCACTGACTGACTGATATATCAACGCACAGCCTAAACCGCTGGTCCTAGAGACATGAAATTTGGAGGGTGTGTTCTTAGTGAAGAGTAGGTATCCACTAAGAATGGGTTTTTCGAAATTCCACCCCTAAGAGGCTGAAATGGGGGTATTTTGTTTGCATGGAAAATCTTATACCTTGAGTTAATAAACTTGAAACTTGGCACCAATACTAATCTAAGTAAATTATGAAGTTTGCCATTTTATGTTTCTCTATACTACCCCTTAAAAAGGGATTGGAGCGTTTCAAAGTTTGTATGGAAGAATTTTAGCGCGCGGTCCGATTATCTCGAAACTCACTATTTATATCTACGATCGAAAGTAAAGAATAATGTGTATCAGTGTTTTTCGAAAATTACCAGTGACGGGCTGAAAAGGGGTAGTCAATTTTACAGGGGAGGATTTTACTGCATGGCTTGATTAACTCGAAAATTAGTATAAATAATCTTTAAGTCAAGTTAAAAATACATCCCAAACGATTTTTTTTTAATTCCACCCCTGTGGGGTTAAAAAGCAGGGATACAGTTTATATGAACAATCGTCTTTATTAGGTTAATAAACTTGAAACTTGGCAAGAATACTCGCCAAAGTAAGTAATATAGTTTATTATTATAAGTTTTTCAAAACTACCCCTCAAAGGGGGATATAGGGGTCTTGAAGTTTGTGTGGAAGTAATTGAATGCGCGGTCCAATTAACTCGAAACTCAGTATTAATAGTTTTGACAGAAAATAATTAATAATAATTATGTAAAGTAGTTGAAAATTGACCCCTGACGGGGCAAAAAGGGGTAATTCAGTTTTTAAGGGGAGGATTTAAACTTGAAACTGTATGTTACATTTTCACACGTAAACCACTGAACTTCTGATTTGGCAAAGAGATAGATGGCATCCTAGGGAAGGACATATTTTTTATTAGGATAGCACGTTCCCGTGGGATAATTTCCGACATCCACGCGGGTGAAACCGCGGGCAGAAGCTAGCATAAATAAAAAAACTATGCTTTCAAAAGTGCCTGTCAAATAAATGCTTTGAGTTTGAGTTTCAGTTTAAATAAGAATCAGATTTTCTTAATCAAATTATATATTTTCCAATGCAAACACGCCGAAGCCCGACTTTCCTTAAAACACCCCACCACCCTCCCCCTTACTAAAACCTTGAAGAAAAATAATTAAACCAATCTCAAACGCCTTTGAAATCGAAATGCAATGACCGAACTTGAGATCAGAAAGTTTCAACAAAAACCCAGTCCTTATCTCTCCGCCTCGGGCTAGTAATTTTACAAATAGTCCGATTCTGAACTTTGATCAGAACTTTGTCCTCATTGGTCGAAATGAGTTCTGTTTTATTCTGATTGAGTCCTTGCAGTTTTACTTTGTATAGGTTTATGTTAGATGGAGTTAGTTTTCTTTGTAACGTGTCGACGTTTCTTCCTTTTCTTTTGTCTTTGTTGGAGTCTGAAGTCGCGCTGGTAGTGTTTGTCTGTTTGTTAGGAGTTTACGGCTGGACTGTCGAGTTAATTTTGATTCAAAGACAAAGATAACAACGTGTGTTCTTCAATCAAATATAGCCATTCTTCTTCTTCTTCGTGTCGCTGGCACGACTGTATTTTAATTGAAATCCTGTTGGCCCAAAACTTTGCCACTTCCACGGCGTTGTCGGTGGCAGCGCAGAGGTCACTTTGACTGCATGTTTTGGGACGCAGAGGGCAGGATAGGAGGTGGAGTATGGTTTGTGACATAGCTCCAAAATCACACCCTACTGCCGTTCCGTCAAGGTAGTCAAGGTACTTTACCAGGATACTCTTCCCCCTCCTACTTACTAACTACCACCAAAAGAGCATCTCCCTGCAGGGTGTAACTTTCTGTGGTCCTCTTGGAAGTCTCTGAACCGTCTCTGGACACAAGTGGGAAGATGTTAGTCCAAACTAGAAAAGGCTCTTCCATTAAGAAGGTCTTGTACAAATGTACATCCTACTTAATATTATAAACGTGAAAGTTTGTATGGATGGATGGATGTTTGTTACTCTTTCACGCAAAAACCGGATTTTAATGAAATTTGCAACACAGCTGGTTTATAACCAGGATTAACGTATAGTATACTTTTTATTCCAATGTTCCGATGGGATCGAAACTTATGCGGGTGAAACCGCGGGGTGCAGCTAGTTCTTTAAAAAAATAACTCCATTCATCCCCGAAGTTAAAAACAGAGGTATAACTCCATGAAAGTTCCTACCTAATAAGGGATAAACTTATTGCCATCAACCAAGCAGATCAAGATCAAGACATCGAGCAGCAACTGAAACTCTGAAATGGAGATGTTTGGAAAGTGCCTTTTTTAGGGTTCCGTAGCCAAATGGCAACGGAACCCTTATGGATTCGCCATGTCTGTCTGTCTGTCTGTCTGTCTGTCTGTCTGTCTGTCTGTCTGTCCGTCCGTATGTCACAGCCGCTTTTTTCCGAAACTATAAGAGCTATACTGTTGAAACTTGGTAAGTAGATGTATTCTGTAAACCGCATTAAGATTTTCACACAAAAATAGAAAAAAAACAATAAATTTTGGGGGTCCCCATACTTAGAACTGAAACTCAAAATTTTTTTTTTCATCAAACCCATACGTGTGGGGTATCTATGGATAGGTCTTCAAAAATGATATTGAGGTTTCTAATATCATTTTTTTCTAAACTGAATAGTTTGCGCGAGAGACACTTCCAAAGTGGTAAAATGTGTGTGTCCCCCCCCTGTAACTTCTAAAATAAGAGAATGATAAAACTAAAAAAAATATATGATGTACATTACCATATAAACTTCCACCGAAAATTGGTTTGAACGAGATCTAGTGAGTAGTTTTTTTTTAATACGTCATAAATCGTAACGTAACGGAACCCTTCATGGGCGAGTCCGACTCGCACTTGGCCGGTTTTTTTTTTAAATCGTTTATTTCAGACTAATTAGGTATTTGTTCTTAAATGTTAGTTACAAAGGTCTTAAAATTATGTTAGTCAATACTAAAAGAAAAATCAAATGATCATTCCTAAAATTCAAAATTCAAACTGACAGATTGTCCAAAATTAATTTACAACCGGCATTCACCCTAATTAGATACTGTTGTTTTGGTCCAAATTTTATATATTTTCTACGTTCTTCCCCTTTATGGAAGCAACCAAATCTGTTGGACAAAATTGACAATATTATCCGCAGCACATTAACAACCATTTTAAATGTGGCCTTGAACGACCGAGCGTGGCTTCAAGCCACACTACCCATCCGTTTTGGTGGCCTCGGCGTCCGCAAAATTACCAGTATTAGCTTACCGGCGTTCCTGTCTTCTGTCCACAGCACTGAAAAGTTGACCGGGAAAATTTTAGCCCCCTGCCTGGTTGACTCTGAAGTGCCTTGCTTGACCGACGCGGTGAACGCCTGGAAAGCGGCTTGCCCGGATACAGATCGGCCCGTAAACCCATCTTCCCAGAGACAGTGGGATGAGCCGCTCTGCAGGTTGGTACGGAATAAACTTATCAATACGTCCACCAATTCTGCTGAGCGTGCCCGCCTGCTGGCTGTGGGTGAGTGGGAGTCGGGGCTGTGGCTTCAAGCACTCCCTTCACCCAACATAGGCACTATGCTGGGTGACACCACCTTCCGGCTCGCACCTGTCTGCGTTTGGGTGCTCCTTGCGGGGCTCCGCATCGCTGTCAGTGCGGTGAAGCTGTCGACTGCCTCGGACACCATGGCCTATCCTGCAGTAGGAGCGCAGGTCGGATAGCACGGCACGCCAGCAATAACGACATCATCCGTCGTGCTCTTGTCACCGCCGGGGTGCCAGCTGTTTTAGAACCCAACGGCCTGGCACGCGACGATGGGAAGAGACCAGACGGAATGACCATAATGCCCTGGAAGTTAGGCAAACCTTTGGTGTGGGATGCAACGTGTGTCGACACCCTTGCGCCATCCCATCTTCCTAGCACGGTGGGCTGTGCGGGAGCGGCTGCTGCTGGTGCAGAAAACCTCAAACGGCGAAAATATTCCAGCCTGATTGGGAGTTATATCTTCGAGCCGTTTGGGGTTGAAACACTAGGGCCATGGGGTCCGAGTGCCCACTTGGTGTTTCGAGATATCGCCAAGCGGTTAGTCGACTCTTCACGTGACCAGAGGGCTGGCCTGTTTCTTGGCCAAAGAATTAGCATCGCCATACAACGTGGTAATGCTGCCAGCCTTTTGGGCACTGTTCCTGTTGACAGCGATGCGGACGAATTTTTTGATGCCCTATGATACTTTTTTTTTCACTTGTACATATGTATTATTATTTTAGACTTAATTTGATTCTGTTGATAGTTGAGTGTTATTACAGATATTGTGGAAAAGGAAATAAATATGTTTGAATCACCAAATTCAAATAATAAAATCACAAAATCATTCATGTCAAAAAATCATAATCGATTCATCTCGTCACATAAAGCTAGATGAATCTCCCCAGCACTGCAGACTCTGGCCTCTCAAAGATCATCCTTAGGATGCCGTTGGTGCTCTGCTCTGAAGCTGTTTTCTTACGCATAATGGCATAAAAGTCATCGACTCTTGCAAACATGTCCGACGTGCTGCAGATTTTGCTTGGATAGTTTTTATAATAATAAGCCGTTAGTAAGGCATCATAACCATTGCACTTAGCAGCGAGTTTAACGAACTGATCATTTTAATTTTGCATCTCTTTGTTATTCAAAGTTCATAAGTTTGTCACTATCATCTACCGACCTTTCTTTATAGTTAGGGGAAATTTATTAACTCTAACAATAAAAATAATATTTACAAACTGTTACGATTTGGTATTAGATACCAAATAAACTACAAATTATTGAAATTAAAATAATAATAATAATCAGGCCCGCTTTAGTTTTTCCAAAGTCTTAGATAACCTGTTCACTTTAGCCATTCCAACCCATAGCTCTATATCTTTGTTTCCATATCTTCTTGCGGTACACCTTCCAAAGGTCCGGGACCCCAGAGTCCCGAGATATGTCAAAGACGAATAATAATAATAATCATTTTAATTATTCATAAAGACCTTCAAGGTTTCAATATTAATTTACATTCCCACCATTCCATCAAATAGTTTAACTTAGTCACAATCAATATAGTTTTCCCTCCACTAGCGAGGAAGTAATGTTTTCATTCCATATGCTCCTCGAATGATAGATAAACGCAGCCTCAAAGTCAGAATGTACCTAGTATTTATCTTAATCATGCTACTTACGAGCAGTTCAGAATAAGACATTAGAAACTATAGTGTCGTATTCAACAGGGGGCCGCTGGGTCGTAGCTACTAGCTAACACCAACACTAACACAACAAATAACCACCACAAGAATAACGAATAACTGCCGCAAGAGCCGATCGACCAGGTTAAGCAACGCTTACCTAGGTCGGTTTGTAGATAGGTGAGCATCCATTATTATTATTATTATATTTATTAGACGATTGTTGTTATATTATATTATTATTATAGGACTTTCTGTTTCCTTTTGTTACTTTTTATATAATTTGTTTTATTTTTATTTTTAACTGTGTTTAGTTTATGATCCTGTACGAGTCGCAATAAATACTTTTTTTTTTCTTTGTTTTCTTTCTTTCTTTTCTTTCATTATATATCGAGACCCCTCCGTACCTCGAAAAGCACGTTAAGGGCTGGCGCCCACTGGCGGCACGGCACAGCAAGGGATTTTTATGCGACGAATAGAAATATAACTTAAATGTATGGCAATAAAATTGAAATTTCAATGATGATGCCAAAGGACGTCGCGGCATGCCTAAGGATACCGCGGCATCATTGCTGCCGATGAAATTTCAATTTTATTGTCATACTTTTAAGTTATATTTACTATTAGTCGCACAAAAATCCCTTGTCGTGCCGTGCCGCCAGTGGGCGCCGGCCCTAAGCCGTTATTCGCAACTTTCATTTGCGGATCTTTGACAGTCGTTACGGGCAGTCAGAAGCCCGAAAATCTGGCAACCACTCTAACCAAGGGGTATCGTGTTACCCAGGAACCGGTTTGTGGACGACAGAAAAAGACAGTCAGGCAGCAGGCAGTCGTTCCATGTAAAATTACCTACTGGTACTCAGGTGCATTTCATTAGACTGGAAGCCGACCATAACATGGTTGGAAAAAGATACAGCAGATGAGTATCGTTTTCCCCACAATCATAAGAGGTTGATAGGGTTGTTTGCAATATAACATAACATAACACGTCTGTATTCCCCTAAAGGGCGAGCCTATTGGCACCAATTATTGGCCAACAGCTTAACTGAGACGTTGCGAGAGGTAGCAGGTGGGTGCGAGAGGAGTGTGGTGACGTGATGCGAAAGCTCAGTGATGATGATGTTTGGTTGGGTTTAAAAATAGAGGAAAACCAAGGAAAAGGCAGAATGGAATAAAAATCATCTGACGAAACTGTAAACAAACTTTATTCAGGTCAAATTATTACCCTGATTGGGTAATAATTTGACCTGAATAAGGTTTGTTCACTAAAGGAAATTAGTTACACATTCATCTGTATTAAGAAGGTGTTAAGTACGCGGGTGCGGGGTGTATACAAGTGAAAGGCTCGCTGGTTAGCAACGCACTGGTTTATTCGCGAGTTGGACTCGTCGTACAATAGATGGCGCGCGGGAGTGTGCGCGCTTGCACAGATACATAACAATTCCTCCCTCTAGTCCAAAAACACCGAATACAAATTAACATACATAAACATAATTAAATTTACTTTAGTGCTACATAACAACTTACGCTAGAAATACTTTTTAAAACAAACAACGGGGCGATTACGTGATGATCTCTTTGGTGAAACAATCCTTGACTCATCACGTTGTGAGGTCTGGATATCGAGTTCAGTCCCTGCTTTGTGACCAACATCCACAGAGGTCGAATGTCTCTCTGTTCTTTCAACATCTACGTCGTTCGTACCAACTTGATGTTCATCATCATGGGCCTGTTGTGGATCCTTCTCAGACTCGTCCTCTCCTGACGACGAAGAAGTACTTCGTGCGCACAGTTCTGCTGTCCTCCTTCTGGCCGAACTACCCGGCAAGGGATCTGGTAAGTAAGGTTCCGGCTGGAGTATGTGCGTTTCAGGCGTAGCTGGCGACGGGGAAGGCGACCGTGATAACGGAGGCGACGACGACGGCGAGTGTGGCGGTGACGGTTGCGGTGCCGGAGGACAAGATAACCCAGGTAAGTTCTCTTTCGAATTTTGTACTTTATCCTCATTATTGTAACTCGTTCCTTTATACGGCATCAGCTGATTGATGTGCCTTTTGTAACTTTCCGAACTATGACTGTCTTTTACTAAATACAACACTTTTCCTAATCTTTTAAGTATGACGCCCTTACGCCATGTATAACTTGCCTTATTAACAAAGTTTTTATATAATACAATATCGTATTTTTCTAAATATTTTGTTTTATTTTTCCCTTGTTGCTTAGTTTGCATACACTGTTGATTTTTTACAATATTAGCTACAGACGGTGACAAAGGTGCCGATGACTTTGGATCCATCAGATCCAATCGAGACCTTAACTTGTGCCCAAACACCAATTGCTCAGGGGACAACCCAGTAGCAGAGTGAACTGAATTACGATAATCCATAAGATATCTTAGTAATTTCACTGATGTTTCTTTCGCGCTCTGAGACGACATAATACTAGACTTTATTCCCTTTTTAATTACCTTAACGAAACTTTCGGCCTGGCCGTTACTAGGTGGGTGATAGACCGGTGACGTCATATGCGTAATCCCGTTTGCCGCGCAAAATAGTTCAAATTCCCGCGAACAGAAAGCTGTGCCATTATCACTTACTACCGTTTTCGGTACTCCGAACCTTGACATAAAATCACATAGCTTCGCAATCACTGCGCCCGAAGAAGTAGCCGTATTCATGTTGTAAACTTCGACCCATTTGGTATGTGCATCTACCGCTACTAAATAAACGCAACCTTTAATCGGACCTAGGAAATCTATGTGTATTCTGTAAAAGGGACAAGGTGGAAATTCCCAGTGAGAGGGCGGCGCGCGCGGCGGTGAGGGGCGCAATTGAATACAAATATCGCATGAACCTATCGTTGTTTCTATGGCCTGGTCGATTCCCGGGAACCAAAATCTTGATCGCGCTTCGGTCTTAGTTTTTACTATGCCTAAATGGGAAGAATGCAATTCTTTAAGAATGACTTAAATATTAATAAGCTCGAAGGAATAACCACTTTATGGCCTCTCATGACACAACCATTCTCAAAGGATAATTGTGATCTACATAAGTAGTACGGCTTTACTCTTAAATCGTTTATCTTCGGTGGCCAACCATTTAAAATAAAGTCTTTTACTAGTCTTAAAACTACGTCACTACTTGTCTCTTCGCGCAGTTTATCTAGTGTCACGGGCATACTTCCGTCTACTACAAAACAAACATAAGTCGCTCGGTCGTATGATACTTCGCAGTCACAACACTTACACTGTTCGGTGCACGCGCACTCGTGAACCGCGCGCGGCAAGCTTGCGCGCGAAAAATAATCGGCGCTGTTATCAGCGCTGCGAACATACTCTATTTTATAGTTATAGCTACTTAAGAACAAGGCGTACCGCTGTAGCCTATTTGCTGACATTTCTGGTATGCCTTTATGGGGCCCAAAAATTGACAAAAGGGGCTTGTGATCCGTTCTAAGGGTGAATGGTTCCGATCTGCCATACAAATATTGATGAAACCGACGCACACCGTAAATAATGGCGGTTGCTTCCTTTTGGATCTGAGCATATCGCTTTTCAGCAGAGTTTAAGGTACGCGAAACAAATGAAATAGGTCTTTCCACCCCGTCTGAACCTATTTGTGAGAGGACTGCTCCCAATCCACTTGGGGAAGCGTCTACCGTTAATATTAACGTCGCGTTCGGGTCAAAATGTGCGAGAACTTGTTCCGATGTCATGGATTCTTTTATTGACCTAAAAGCAGAGTCATGAGTATCCGTCCATGTCCACTCACAGCCCTTTTTTAGCAGATCGTACAACGGACTGAGGATTGTGGATGCGTTAGGTACGAAATTCCTGTAATAGTTAATTAGCCCTAAAAACGATTGAAGCTGATTAACATTTGTGGGCACCGGTGCATCCAACATTGCTTTAATTTTCCCCGGCGCTTTTTTTAGGCCATCTTTAGTGATGATATAACCTAGATAACTGATTTCGTCTTGAAAAAAACTACATTTACTTTTTTGTAAAGTTAACCCCGCTTCTTCTAAGCGCTTCAAAACGAAATTTAGTTTTTGCAAATGCTCCTGCCTATCCTTTCCTGTAGACAACAGAAGGTTTCTACTTTATACCTCATCGCTTTTCCAACAATTATTGATTGAATAATATGATTAAATTGTAATTGAAAAATCATTGACGAAAATTGAGTTTATAAAATTAACCTGGATTGTCAAACGTTACACATTTTTAAGGTGATTTAAAATTAAAATTTTGGGATTAATTCGTCAAACAATCAAATAAGAGCACTCAATTTGTAAGCGTTTTTTGACCCATGAGTTTACATTTTCATCAGATAAGTTTTGGAACAGACTATATGTCATGAAGATACGTCATTGATCATGACGCATCGGCCAAAAATGATGAGGTTTGTTGTACTTTCGAGAGCAGTGGTGACCCAGTGCTATTGGCCCCGACTTACGAGTTGCAGGTCGTGGGATTGAACCCAGTTAGGCGCTTTACTTTGTGTAAATAATTTCATCACCATTGCTCTCAAAACGGTGAAGAAAAACATCGTGAGGTAACCGGCATGTCCTAGAATAAAACATTTGAAGACACTTGACGTCTACCAACCAGCGCTGGGCCCGCGTGGTAGATTACAGCCAACTCCCTCTCGAAGATGGCCTGTATCAGAAACATAGGCTGATTGTGCTACTTTTTATGAACTTTTATTCATATTTATGAACAGTCATAAGACCTTTCACACCAAAGCGACTCCACAGCCACACCAAACATGTATCTAAAGACAAACTGTAAGATTAAAGAAACAGCATCCATCAAGCCAAAAGCAGTGTTTTAAGACAAAGGAGAAACTCAACAGAGGCGTCTATTAACTAAGAGCATAAATAACTTAGTCGCACAACAATGGGAAGAAATTACGCGATTGTGAACCTTATTGTGTTGGCATAGGGATGGCTGCAAATGACGGCCGGAATTGTGCTGGGTCTTTTGGGGAAGTTGGTGAAAGAAGATGTTAGGGGTTGATGTGGTAATTTATGGGTTACCCATTCCATTATAATATTGTATTGGAGTTATTTTTGAATGCTGTTAAAGTCAAGTGCCAAGCTCTGAATTCACGGACTTTTTTTTTTATTTCGATGTTAAAATGCTTTTTTAAACGTCATGGTTTAAGAAAATAGTTGCAACCTCTCCAATTGAAAGAAAGAAAGAAAAAGTATTTATGGGGACTCGCAGAGGAATGTCACTAAGGGCTGATTTATCTATCGCCAGATAACTCTATCGAAAGAATAATTTTGAATTTTTGACAGTTCTACTTTGACAGACTACAAAAACTGTCAGACGTCAATTTTATTCCACGAATAAAAATTATCGATTCGCCAAAAAAAAAAAATATCGGTCGATTGAAAAATCAGCCCTAACTAAACTAAACACGCTCTCATAAACATAAAAAATTAAAACAAAACTAAAATGAAAATAAAAACAGAAAGTTCTGTGCGAGGCCAAAAGTAGGCCTATCGTAAATATATGTCGTAGCGCTGATATTCAGGCCCGCTGTGACGTCACGAACAGATACAGAGAACAGACACCATATTAGGTAATGATACAGTGTACTTTATATCTATTTGTAACATCTGTTTATACCTACCTGTATTAAGCAAATAAATAATTTTATTTGATTTGATTTGAGAAAAAAAATTGAATCAAAATTAGATATGTATGAAGTAACAATTGTACGCCATTCAGCTCGATTCTCGGCAACTCTCATCCAGCTGCTACCAGCTACCCTGCGAAGATCGTCGCTCCACCTAGCCTGAAGACGTCCTACTTTAATTTTTTGATTAAATGTTGTCCCGTCGGGGGACCGCTCTAATTATTAGCCTAACGTTCTATTAAAGTTTAAAATAGTAGCGGTCCTCCGACAGGACAATATTTAATCAAAAAATTTTATACGTACTTACGTTAGGGTCATAATTTCAAGGTTATTTTTTTCTTTTTATAGTGTTTCACGTTTATACCTTTTTTGTTCTATTTGTAGCTATTTTTTCAATAGTTTTTTTTTATTGTTTTAGGCTTTTTACATTCTGAATACTATTTTTATTATTATTTTGTGTCGGGGGTTTTTTGAATTTTGAATTTAATTTTTTATTTCATGCTTTTTGTAGGGGCTCCTTATTATTTTATTTCTTTTATTTTCTTGCGTTTTAGATTCAGGTATTTTGGTGTTTAATCAGGTTTTTTGTAATTCACCATTTTGTAGTGGTGGCCATCTTGGATTTGAAATTTATCATAGTGTATAGTGTTCTACTAGTCAAACCCTTTCATTTGATACCCATATTGAAGGAGTTGTGAAAAAAACATGTAATTCGCCATTTTGTGGTGGCGGCCATCTTAGTTTTGAAATTCATCATAGTGTAATATTCTACTAGTCAAGCCCTTTCATTTGATACCCATATTGAGGGAGTTGTGAAAAAATATGTAATCCGCCATTTTGTGGCGGCGGCCATCTTGGACCGATTTTCATCAAACATAGCTAAAAGACTCCCGACAAATTCATCTTTTAAACAAAAAAAAAAAACAAAATCAAAATCGGGTCATCCGTTTGGGAGCTACGATGCCACAAACAGACATACACACAGAGAGAGACACGTCAAACTTACAACACCCCGTCGTTTTTGCGTCGGGGGTTAAAAAGGGAGGATCCTCCGACCAGACGGGTGTTGCGTCTGGAGCAACTGCTCGATGAATCATATCGGGCTGTTGTACTCGTATATGTGTTAATTGCACTGGAAACTCTGCTTGTGCGATGCAGGATTTTGCGTGACGTCAGTATGACGCG
Source organism: Apamea anceps (assembly GCA_951799955.1). Lineage (NCBI taxonomy): Eukaryota > Metazoa > Arthropoda > Insecta > Lepidoptera > Noctuidae > Apamea > Apamea anceps. Next base: position 207,547 of record OX637525.1, read on the forward strand.
TAGTTCGCATGTGGCGTTGTAGATACCGCTACATATAAATCATCATCTGCCTAGCCTTTTCCCAACTATGTTGGGGTCGGCTTCCAGTCTAACCGGATGCAGCTGAATACCAGTATTTTACATGGAGCGACTGCCTATCTGACCTCCACAACCCAGTTACTGGGTAATACGATACCGCTACATATAAATAAAAAAAAAATTAAAAAAATTATTTTACCTTCTCCAAACATTCCCACATCCGCCTATTATGAAATCAGTTGTCTTGAAGGAGTATTAATCTCGGCCATTGCCGTGTAATTGCATATTGTTTCGCCTCTTTTCAGCCAGCGTCCTCAAATGAACCTCTCCTTAGGACCTGGAAGGGAGGAACAGATGATCATGATGACCCAGAATGTTTGGGTATTGAGATGATTTGCTAAAGTGATGGAATGACTGGGTGGCTTTAGTCACTTTTATAAACATTACCTTTAGAGGTGAATTTTGCTCATAACCGGTATGGTTGGTATTAAATTTTAAAGTTTATAATTTCCGTAGGTTTTTTAAATCAAATGAGCTATCGTTAAACAGATACGTCATAATATATCATATTTATATCATCTCATATTGTTACGTTACCAAATGATCACAAACTAAGTTTATCTAATGTTGTTAAATACGAAAACTAAAATAAATTAATAGTTTAAAAAAACACTAGAAAAACATGCTTTTATAAATGCACGTAAAAACAAAAAAATAAATTATTGGTTCCCTTTGGTAACCCTTTGGCGGCATAAACGTTATGCTCATGTGCGACCTCATGCAGCTTCCGCTAGGAAGTTAGTCTTTGTTAACAAGAAAGTCTTTCCTGTTCCAGCGCCCACACTTTTACAATCAAATATTATAATTAAAAGCACATAGTTTACACTTCAGCCCAGAAATAGAGACATCTTGAACGATCCATAATTTATTTTTTGTTTTTACGTGCATTTATAAAAGCGTGTTTTTCTAGTGTTTTTTAAACCATTAATTTATTTTATACTTTGATAACGAAATAATTTTATTTAACATTTATACATTTATTTTAAGCAGGCGAATGAGCCCGCATCCTCTCCATCTCCGCCAGTGCGTCTGTATTGCATGGTGTTGTATCTGTCAGCTTAGAACAATCTAGCTCTTCAATCTGGAGACCACTAAGTGGTTTTACTCTACTTAAGGCCACATGCCTGTCCAGCCGCAAAAGTACGGGACCCTAAATACACCACTGCGTGGTCTACCGTACAGCCTTGCATCTTGTGCACGGTAGATGTCCAACTTAAAATCACTGGGAGCGTGCGCCTTTCCACCGTACCGTAGCTATACTTGGCCGGGAACTGGATGCCTATAGGCTGAATTAAGTGCTCACCGTCATTTCCAAAATTAACTTTGATGGACGGTATGTCGGTTTCATACATTTAATCGCAGTTTAATTAATTAAATAAAATTTAAGAAAATTGTTGGTTTGTTTTTTTTTTTTCATCATCAGACCTTGAAACCTAATCGTGGTCAAAATTCATTACAAGACTTCTAAGAAATCCAAAACAGCTATGATACGATTTTCCATCATGGAGTTTCCAGTTCATATCTTCCGGCTCCATCATCAGATCAGTTCGACCATATTATTGTATTGTCATCAGAACTACATACAGCTGCCAGTTTTCATTACGCTACGATCCCTGGAAAATGGTTAAATTAGTTACCTTAGATTCCATTACATAGTTACATACAGGTCGACCTAATAAAAGCGTGTTAATAACTGTCCCACGGCTAGAATGTTAATTGCTATTAATTATTTTAATTGTTTATGCTTAAAATACTGTAATGTCTGTGTGTGTTCGTGGTTTCAATTATTTTTTTCCCAAAATAACTTACCTATTTTACAATTGTTTTAACCAAACAAACAATAAGCACCTAAGGAAGTAAGCTACCTATCTGAACAATAAAAGGTACACTCTAACTAAATCCTAGACCATGAAGAGAACCAAAGATAATAGAATAATAGACTACAGAACTTTAAATCCATATAAGTTTTCAGCGTTCACAATCATAGGGCTATATAGATTGTTTGAAATCTCATTATGGGGTACAATAGCCCAGATCCTGGGCTATTAGTTGGTTGGCTACAGGCCAACGGCTCTGAGTTTTATTGGCTTCGGTGAATTTTCAGCTCGAATTATAGCCGGGATCCGATAGACATTCGGTGGTTGGACAGAGAGGTGGAGTAGCCTTGAGAAATATTAAATAAATTGAAAAAGTTATTACACAATTATTAACGACTAGTTTCTGCCCGCGGCTTCGCCCGCGTGGATGTCGGAAATTATCCCACGGGAACGTGCTAACAGGATAAAATGTATGTGCTTCCCCACGATGCCATCTATCTCGCGGGCCCTTTGTGGCTAATTACAATAGAAAACCAATTGTTTCTCATTAGTGGTGATTAAGAGGGTACCTATATGATATCCTTACCTAAGTACCTACCTAATAAAAAAAAATAAACTCAATAACAGAAAATAAAATACCTACCTACCTAAATAAACCTATTTCTGATGATAACTAAACTCAATAAATAAGCAAAATCCCTAAAAACTAATATCTATACGAATGACTAATCCTACCTAACAGTATTATAAAATAACCTACGGTCACTACGTACACTATCAAATATACTACCTATACTTTAAAATTAAAATTTATACCTACGACTTATAAAAATAAACCTAAATAACTCTAAAAACTAATAGGAATAAAAAGGTCGCACTGAAAAACACGGTTTAGAATTGCAAGTAGCAGTTAAAATAAGAACGAACGCCCATTTGCGCACATTGAACACTCAACATGTCCGTTCAAATCAAAGTTCAAAAAATGTCCTTATATACGGTAGCGATCCGTGGCGGCCGCGCGCCTCGCGTGTGCTGCGAACGGTGCAAGCCAAATTCAACCTTCAGCACTACATTTAGAGCATAACCTTAGTGAACTCCACTGCGGGTGACGTAACCTACGACAAACTTATTATTTGCGGTTGGTACAGTAATCGGGTCTAGGGATCGAACCGCAAAATTAAGTTTGTTTTTTATTGTATATACTTTTCCGGGATAAAAAGTACCCAGTGTGGTGCCCAGGATATTAAAGAATAATTATACCAAGTTTCATCGTAATCGAACCGGTAGTTTTTGCGTGATGTCTGAACAAACAGACAGACAGACAGACAGACAAAATTTTTTTTAATCACATTTTTGGTTTCGGTGTCGGTCTAGTAACACCCCCTGCCATTTATTTTTTTGATATTTTCAATGTACAGAATTTTCACTTCTACAGATTTATTATAAGTAATAGAAGATGAAGCACAGACTGATTGACATGCTGCCTTTAGACATTTTTTAAATTATTGTTGTAACCTTAAAGACATTTTTTAATTTTTTATTACTGTTACCTACCCTGATGAAATTTTTGATCTTTGTATTATTGTGGCTTTTCACTGTAATTCGAACGATTTGACATTAATTTGTATTTTGTATTATTTTAATTTTCCTTATTATTCTGGTGCCTAACGGCTTTTTAATTTTTTTAATTTATGATGAAAAGTTATTTTTTTAGCAGTAACCTATGCTATATACAACTGATAAGCAGTGTTTCCTAAAGATAACGTTTCAGTGTTCCGTCTCACATAACGGTCGCAATCATGGGCGTCTTTACAAATACAGCGTGCCGCTTTGATGGCGACATTAATTTAACACACATATACAGTTTCGTGTTTTCATTTCATGAACATTTTTTAATTTCATTAAACGTTATTATTTATTTACAATTTTCTAAGATACTATCTAGGAGCAACAGTTTTTTAAATACAGGTATTTAAAAAACTGTAGGACAGGATCATTTGACGGATCATAACATAGCATCAATGAAATTAAAACGAGTAACGTGCAAAGAGTTGGCGAATTGAAGGAAAGAGAGCCCTATGTCGGCGAGAGGTACAGGCAGGTCATCATGTAGTGGCACGTTGTATAGTCACCATTGTATTGTACCCATTTCTTAGAAATTGCAATTAAAAGCCATTGTGTCATTGATATGAAATTAATGTACTAATGTACCCTTTAAACGAGATTAAGTACATCATGCTGTAAGGCAGAAATATGTCTAAATGTGGTCGAAATTATGCTAATCTTAATCTTGGCACGTCTCATTTTTTTCAACCTTCGACGCAAAAACGACGGAGTGTTGTAAGTTTGACGTGTCTGTGTGTTTGTGTGTGAGGGTGTGTGTGTGTATGTCTGTCTGTGGCATCATAGCTCCCGAATGGATGAACCGATTTTAACTTTGTTTTTTTTTGTTTGAAAGGTCAATTTGTCGGGAGTGTTCTCAGTTATGTTTGATTAAAATCGGTCCAAGATGGCCGTCGCCACAAAATGGCGGATTACATATTTTTACACAACTCCCTCAATATGGGTATCAAATGAAAGGGCTTGACTAGTAGAAAACTATACACAAAATGGCTAATTACAAAAAACCTGATTAAACACCAAATTACCTGAATCTTAAAACGCAAAAAAATAAAAGAAATGAAATAATAAGGAGTCCCTACAAAAAGCATGAAATCAAAAATTAAATAAAAAAATTCAAAACCCTTCGACACAAAATAAGAATAAAAATAGTATAAATGTAAAAAGACTAAAACAATTTGAAAAAACCTATTGAAAAACTAGCCACAAATAGAACAAAAAAGGCATAAACGTGAAACCCTACAAAAAAAAAAAATAACCTTGAAATTATGACCCTACGTAAGTACGTATGAAATTCTTTGATTAAATATTGTCCTGTCGGGGGTCTGCTACTATTTTAAAGTTTAACAGAACGTTAGGCTAATAATTAGAGCGTTCTCCCGACGGGACAATATTTAATCAAAACATTTCATACGTACTTACGTAGGGTCATAATTTCAAGGTTATTTTGAGGGTTCCGTAGCCAACTGGCACGGAACCCTTATGGATTCGTCATGTCTGTCTGTCTGTCTGTCTGTCCGTCCGTATGTCACAGCCACTTTTTTTCGAAACTATAAGAACTATACTGTTGAAACTTGGGAAGTAGATGTATTCTGTGAACCGCATTAAGATTTTCACACAAAAATAGAAAAAAAAAAATTTGGGGATTCCCCATACTTAGAACTGAAACGCAATTTTTTTTTTTTTTCATCTAACCCATACGTGTGGGGTATCTATGGATAGGTCTTCAAAAATGATATTGAGGTTTCTAATATCATTTTTTTCTAAACTGAATAGTTTGCGCGAGAGACACTTCCAAAGTGGTAAAATGTGTGCCCCCCCCCCCCCCCCCTGTAACTTCTAAAATAAGAAAATGATGAAACTAAAAAAAATATATGGTGTACACACGCCAGCAGGGCCCCAAGTCTGCTATTACAATAGTGTCAGAATGGTCTATCATTGATTTCATAATTGTTGATTTTGACAAGCTTGGTAATCTACTAATATAATGGCGTCATTATGACTTTCCAGTGGTAATCTCGTACATAATAATAAATGAATGACTGACTTACATAAAACACTTGACTTGTATAAAACATTAATAAATAATATTTCAAAATATATATAAATAAAATCTGACATAAATAAAGTAGTGGTAGTTTTTCGAAAATCATTTCTACTAACGGGTTTTCTAATAAAGGCAATACGACAATGTCATTATGACACAATTCTATTACGAGACCAATAATCGCCATCGCCATTAAGAATTTAGCAGATTACGAACTTTAAGCAAAATGACAATGGGATGGGAATGGGATCGTGTTGGAATGACGAATTTATAAAAATAGCAGATTTGGGGCCCAGGTCAACCTACCCGAAACTGTCAAATTTTCCCAATCAACCTTGAACCTTAATGCTCTAGCGATAAAGTTGAAAATCTATTAAAGAAATTTGACAGATTGTAGTAGCTTGATGTGCTGGCGTCTGTACATTACCATGTAAACTTCCAACACCGAAAATTGGTTTGAACGAGATCTAGTAAGCAGTTTTTTTAATACGTCATAAATCGTAAAACGGAACCCTTCATGGGCGAGTCCGACTCGCACTTGGCCGCTTTTTCTAACCGACTTCTAAAAAAGGAGGAGGTTCTCAATTCGGATGTTTGTATTTTTTTTTTTTATGTTTGTTCGCGCATAACTCTGTCGGTTGCCGACCGATTTGAAAAATTATTTTTTTGTTGGAAAGGGTATACTTACCAAATGGTCCCATAGAAATTTCATCAAAAACGGTTCAGTAGTTTGGTTTTTAAACTAAAATTACTGGTAAAAAAATTACAACTTAAAAGTGAAAAATAAAAACTTTTTTGCAAAAAAAAACAACCGACTTCCAAAAACGACACTACAAAGTGAAAAATAACTTTAATTTCGGAAGTCGGTGGCAAACAACGAAAATGCGAACCCAACGACACCGACTTCCGAAATTAAAGTTATTTTTCACTTTGTAGTGTCGTTTTTGGAAGTCGGTTCTTTTTATAGGGTTTTACGTTTATACCTTTTTTGTTCTATTTGTGGCTATTTTTCAATAGGTTTTATTTAAATTTTTTTGTTAGCTTATTGTTACGAGTACCTTTCATGTTAATGCGTTAGAAATGTTACAAAAATTACAATCCCAGTGGAAGTCTCCACCCCTTGTCAGTTCCATTGTTTGAAGTGTGCGTAATTAAAATTGGCGCGATATTAGTTCCCACCTGGGGTGGCGGGTATCGCGGTATTACGTGTCGTGGTGACAGCGGACGCGATAGCAAGAGGTTGGAGTTAAATCTTTTTGGTGCGATTTGTTATTTGCGGTGCTATGAAGGCGATAGTAAGACAAATGATCTAGATATTATTATTTTTGTAAAATTGTTGCGTGTTGGAGCAGAAATGGGTAATAACAACTTCTCAGGCTCCAGACATCACCCAACAAAAGCCAGGAAAGAATAACACGGCTTGCCGAGAAAAAGTTGATGGGAAGAGTTGGACTCCTTTTAAAGAATTGGCTCAAAATTGTAGAAAACTGGGAAAAGTAGTACATAATAGGCAATAACAAGAAATTTCACGCGGACGAAGTCGCAGGCACAAACTAGTCATTGACATTTTTCATGAAAATTATAAAACTAAGCAGGAGGTAAGTACTTTTATTTTTACAAACAAAAAAAAAGTGTAATAAATATGAGCGGTCACATGGAATGGAATGTTGTATAGTATGCACGCGTGGTTGACCAACTGTAAAAACTCGCTTTGACAAATGCCTATTGTTAAAATGTGGATTTGAAAATAGTTTCTAGCATTTTACGTTTTCGTGCCCAGTTTCCAGGGCTTACATGCTCGTATAAACGGATTATTTTGGTTACTAACTAAAAAAAAATTTGGGCCGTTGTTTTACTTATAAACGCTCGTAAAGGAATCGCTCCAGTTATTTATATTAGCACTTTAATAGGTAGAAAAGACTCCTTGTGGAAGAAATCGTTCAGTATAGCTATTCCCAACCGTTCATCAATCAATTTTATCAAAATAGTCCTGGAAAACACACAAATCCATAACCCGATAATTTTGTATAAATACAAACAAAAAGCCTTAATTACAATAAGCAAACACTAATATATATGTCAGAGTTATTCGTGGATTCGGAACACTAGCGCCATCTCGTGGCGCTAGACAGAGTCTAGCCTGATTTCGTGGGGATGGACGGCGAGCTATAGCTACAAGAACGGTGCGAGCAGAGCTCTCGGGATCATCGAAACATTGGACATCGTACGAACAACATGTGCTCAGAAACTGTCTCGTTGAGTTGTGTACCTACAGTGTGTGATTCGCTAATGTGACTAACTTGTTCGTAAGTTATAATCTGATTTGAACTGCAAACCGTTTTGCTATTGTACTATAACCAACACTATCCTAGTACGCCCACAGTAATTAAAATATGCCTGATGTTAACGAGAGACAGACATACCTTCTCCGACATATATATATATTATGTACAGTCGCCAGCACATCAAGCTACTACAATCTGTCAAATTTCTTTAATAGATTTTCAACTTTATCGCTAAAGCATTCAAGGTTCAAGGTTCATTGGGAAAATTTGACAGTTTCGGGTAGCTTGATTTGCTGGCGTCTGTACAAGTATATAATAAAAAAATAAAGAAAATGGGAGGAGCTCATTGTGTATCAAAAAATTCGTCCGCATCGCTGTCAATGGTATACATACGTGCCCAAAAGGCCGACAGCATTACCACATTGGATGGCAATGCTGATAATTTTGTTATTTTAATTTAAATCAAATACATAGACGACCACTACTCTTCTTACAGCTATTTGCTGTCGGGGCAAAGCAAATTAGTAATAAAATGTTTTATTTTCGATTTAATTACTTACCTGTCGAATTGTTATGATAAGTTATGCAGATCACTATTAACCTATTTCTACAGCCAATCAATCACAGACATTCCAAAATTGTTTTTGGCAACACGAGAAGATACGCAGATGCGTTACCATCCTAAACAAGGCATAATTCCATCTTTCGATTTAGGGCTGATTTCTCAAACGCCAGATAATTTTATTCGAGGAATAATTTTGATTTTTTGACAGTTCTTCCATACAAAATCTGTCAGACGTCAATTTTGTTCCCCGAATAAAATTTATCTGTCGGTTGAGAAATCAGCCCTTAATTAAATAAATAAATTAAAATGTTTCACCAAAAGCAACTCATAGCAACTAATTACCGACACGTAATAGAGTCAACAAAAGATTTTCATTTCAGAAGTGCCGACCGAATTCCATATGCTTAGCAATTGAATAGACATCACGGTAACGAAATTATTAGAATATTTAAAGGTCTTTCTGCAGTGTTTTATGGTGTTATCAACGCTTTTTTAAACGATTTATGAATGTTGAATGGGTTGTGATAAAAAGGGATGATAAACGTGCTAATAAGAGTTCTGGTGCCTTTCATAATTTGTCAAGGCTGGGAACGTGTCAAAATGTATATATGTTTAAAGTTATGGTGTTCTACTGTCTGGTCTCATAATAGTGGGGTGCTTCTTCTGACGTTATGAAGACTAACTGGGCTGGCGCTATCTTTTTATTTATTTAATACTTTTCACAGAAATGTACGGAGGCGGACCTTTTTCTGCGGGTGAATTCGCGTGCCCCGTGTGGAGTCGTTCTATCCATGCAAAGTTAGTGGTTAAGGGTTTGAATGATCATCACTGGTTACCCAAAAACCGACCCTGGTACAAATGTTGTATCCACTAGCAGGAATAGCGCTTCCAGTTGTTCACAGAGCGGTGACAAGCTCCTGTGAAAAAGCCAAAATGGTCTCCGCAAATGTATATTTACTATAGTATTAGGCTTAGTTAGACCTATCAGTACTGCCTTTTCTGGCCACTTAGTCATCAAAACGTGGAGCCAATAATTATTTCTAAAATATAATAATTTCAGTAATAAACGTTACGAAGATTCACCATAATTTTGTATAAATTTGTGCACGGTTGGTGGTAATAGACTCGCCCTCTTTTACTCGGAACTTAACTAGACTTAAATACTAAGTTATATAAGGGATAATTTTTCATTCGTCTGATAACTTTTTTCGAAGAATAAATTTGAAATTTTGACAACTATTTTATACAAACACTGTCAAACGTCAATTTTATTCCTCGAATAATAATAATAATGTTTATTTCTCACCACAATATTATACAAAACATCGCTTAAAATGAAATTAATAAATATTGTATTGAATAAAAGTTACATGGCGATGGAAAAGTCAGCCTTTAGTTATTTTGAATGATAATAAATCCAGTCAGTACCTCATTAAAAACATGACTTTAAACACTAACTTAGTAATTAACGTAATATAAATATTATAAATAAGAACAAAATCAACTTATAGGATTATAGGAATCAGGATTTTTCATCAAACAACACAATCCTTTTACAAATACGATCATAAAAATCCCTTTCAATATTCCGCGTTCATATAATGATCACATAGTCTGTTAACAATCGATATTAACTATTTGATAACGGAAACTGAACTTTAAGTTATAGGTAACTTAAAGTTTATTATAAGAATAATTAACTACACGGTAAAATCTGGTGAAACTTCACAGATATTCCTCACAGATATGCTTTGTTATCGATACCTGTACCACGGAATGCATACCTAATAGTGCAAGCCTGTACCCTGTGTAACACACCTTTAATCACAATCTTTGATGGTTGTTGCTATCCACTGCTACAAATGTTCGAAATATTGTCTGCCCAACAACGTAAATAAAGCAATGTATGATGTTGACCTGTCAAAATGAAAACCATTGCTACTATTAGTGTGTTATGGGAAATCATCAAATGACTCCTCCCACTCTGGGTGGAGCAGGAGGGAGTGTCAGACTCTTACTGACTAAAACCCACCCGCGTTCCTTCCTTAGCCCTTTATGTTCCAGGGCAGCGGTAACCCTTTCGGACAATCCCGCTACCCACGTAGTTACCCTGCCATCTTGTAGGTATATAAAGTTTGGCTATATAATTCATTATGACCCTGTAGTAGCATTATTAAGCTACATCAGTACAGATTTTGTTAAAAATATAATACTTGAAACATTTGAACTCCTAAAAAAAGGCATTTATTCATCGGGTTTTTCGTCAGTACACGTAAAAATACGATGCTCTTACAAATCCAATCACAAAAAATCCCTTCCACATGAATCGCGTTCATATGACGATCACATAGTTAAGGATTAATGTATTAATCAGTCGGTTATCCGGTGTAAGTGATTGGGCGGCTGCACTACAAAAGCATTAAACTTTCATATCCAATCACTCCCTGTGCGGTTTAGGCGAGGTGCAAAGTGGAGAGCGACAGCGGGAAGGCTAGGACTTTCTTCTATGTGTCGTGTGCTTAAATAATAACAGCTGCACAGGTCGATCGATCAGGTTACGCTTGTCGCGGTTTATCTGTGGATGGGTGACCATCACTACATACCGAGACCCCTCCGAAGGTCCCGGCTGTCATTCGCGGATCTTTAACAGTCGTTACAGGTAGACAGGAGCCCGAAAGTCTGACAACCAGTTTTACCAAGGGGTATCGTATTACCCAGTAACTGGGTTGTGGAGGTCAGGTAGGCAGTCGTTCCATAGGCTACGCTAGGCAGAAGATGTGTAGTGCTGATACATTGTCTTATCAAAACACTAGCTTGAATTTTCCGCAGCCTTTTCAAAATGTGATACATGAATAATGTGTGATACGTGTGTGTGTGTAATAAATGTGTGTGTGTGTGTGTTCCCGCAACTTGTTCTTTTTGTGTTTGTTTTCTGTCTCTGCGTCATATTTACCGTAAATGAAAGTATTTTCTTTCTTTTGTTCTTCCTTTTATCTGTTAACCAGACATGAGAAGTACCAACGTTGAACAGCCAGTGAATCCAGCGCGTCGCTGTTTTTGTTTTCCCGCGAAAATCTAAAAGCAGCATTGTTTTTATTGAATTATCATTTAGTACTCAATATAATTCTCTAAATCATGGAGATTTATATAATTATATGTTACTACGATTTCTTCATTTCCTCGTCTTTGCTAGAAAATATCAACCAGCCGATCGATTCTGTAAAAACCTCACCGTGAAAAGTTAGGTGAAGTGAGCTTAGAGTGAGCTATTAGTTGGAATGACAGCTCACTCCACGCTCACTTCACCTGAGTTTTCACGGTGAGATGGTGACAGAATCGCACTGCTGCTCTTTTGTAGACTAGGCAGACATAAAAATCAGTTACAGTTTTTTGTAAAATAATAATTTCAAAAACATTCTAATTGCGTAACAGACTTTCAATCACAATATGAATAGCTTTGAAGGATATTGTTTATACATTGCTTTATCTGTACGAAAAAAATGGTCTGCTCAACAACGTAAATAACACAATGAATGTTGTTGAAGTTTCAAAATGAAAGCCATTGGTACTGGTAGTCTGGTACACAATTACCCCGCTGGACTAATGTGGGGTTGTGTGATAGTTATACATGGGCAATCCACCTGGGTGCTTTGGTAAACAACCAGTAAACACCCAATTTTCTGGGTGTTTACGGGTTTTTATCGGGTGTTTACTAAAGCACCGGGTTTAAACCCGGTGGATTGCCCATCTATAGTGATAGTGGATGTCTTGTAGGTAAGGAAACAGCCAGTTCTTCAAAATAAGGAGATATATTCTCACCAATAATCACCATGAATCAAGTAGACGCGGCGGCAGCACGTTGTCAACATGTCGCAGCCTGACCCCGGAGGAAAGTGGACGAGACATTCAAATACAAATGGTTACCGAGAGCGCACGCCAGTGATGTTCGTATTATTTTATTAACATTTAGTGTTGGGATTCTAACAACTAACTTAGAAAATTCTTTCACCATTGTAATAGACATTATTCTAGCTAGAAAGCTTCGAGAAACACAAATGCTATTTTCTAGTGTTGACAGTACGTGTTCTTATAGCGACATTTTCAGAGATTTTTCCTCCAATCCAAATAGTTGACCCGCTATAAGCCTTAACTTGGCCCACCTGCGGTATCCGTGAAACCGGATGTAGCCAGTTTATTGGTTTAACAGCACCAGTTCAAATTGACTTGACCTCTGAAAGAGAATTTTATAAACTCCGCCATTACGCGTTGAGAGCTCGCATATGAGATGTTATGTATTTATCTCCTGCTCTGTGCCGGTGGGGAGTGGATGTCAATATGTGTATTTTAGATAGTTGAGGGTATGTGGTAATGTTTCCTGTGAACTTTTAGAGGTTTAAAGGAGTGTTAGTTCAACATTGGCCTGTTGGTCTAATGTACATAATATTGTATTAGATTTTTGTAAAACGCACGTGTGCAATTTGTAAGTGTGCTTTTTCATCTGAAGAGGTGTTTTCGAGGTGTTCCACTCAGAGCACTGATTTCAACAACACTTGCCCGAACCACCCCTGAGCACTTCCACTAACTGCACAGAAACAAAATTTTGTAACGTGCGGTTCGGTGGAAAAGTTTATCAATATTGTTTTCAGTTCCCGAACGGCACCCACATAAATGTAGTCGTAAAAATATTAATTTTCCAGCTTCATAAATTCTTGAATAACGTCATCGAGGTGGCCCGAGAAAAGAGTTTCTGGAAGGATTTGGGGTAGGTCTTTGCCCGGCGATGGGACAGTATATGATCACCGTTACCATAAAAATATTTAAGGAGATGTAGTTCAATCCAAAAGTATCTGATGAAAGTGTAAACAAACCCTGTTCAGATTAAATTCTGAAGCAATCAAGCAAATTATGAACACATTCATGTGTAATTTGAAAGTTTCAACTTTATATCTTGCCAATTTTTCCAAAAAATATTGTTTTAATATCATTTGATTATTAAATTATTACACGTTAAATAGCCTCAATTGGCATATTAAAAATATCGTTAAGGTGATTTAATATTAGAATTTCGGGCATAAGTGTTCAAATTCGGTTCTTTTATAGCAAATCAAAGCACTGAGTTTGTAAGTCGCATTACAGTTGGCGTCCACAGATACGTTTTCTGATCCATTTGTTTACATTCTCATCTACTGCTTTTGGACCATAGACACCGCGGTAGTTTACTTAGCCGGATTTGTATGTATGCAATGAACATTTCTGCTTTCGTGTTGGCACTAGATGTGTATGCTCTGGATGTACTCCTTCATGTGGAATGTGATGACCAATCCTTGCCCCATTTGCAACAAAACGAGCTAAAAGCTTTTTTTGTAAGCATACTACCGCACGCATTTATTCAAAATTAAAATATTTAAATTCTTGAATAAAAATGATCTATTCCTGTACGGTAACAATTCTGCCTTTTTATACTCCGGGAGCTATTTATTTAGATGCGTTAAAATATGAAAGTTTATAACTACTATGACTATGACTATGACTATGATTTCCTTTTGTGTTTGTTTTTATTAGCTGTAAGTCCTCCATGTACTAAAATAAAATAAATAAAATAAACATGACACAAACATACAAATAAACATACCTAAACATGTTTTTCTGTGTCCATAAAGGGCTAGATAATGGCGAGATAAGTACCTAGATATCATTTTTAATGTACACTATCAAACAGTGCAGCAAACCCCGTACGGTGTTAGTATAAATAATAACTAACTAGTGTAACCTTAAATTAGCCAAAGGGAAGACAGGTCAAACAATATAGTTAGTTCTTAAACCCTAATAGAACTAATTCCCTCACAAAGGCTCCTAACCGCCTTAAAACCATAGGTCCTGAAACAAAAGCGGTCGACAACAGCTGCAAGTCTACCTACCCATCAGATACACAATCAAGATGGCGGAATATGAATTAGGTATTTATTAGCAGAGTCCTCATTAAGTTTCCATAATTCGATTGACCGGCCGTTACGACTGTTTGCTTTGATTAGATATTGTTATAAGAAAGGGTAACTAGATATTGTTTTAATACTAGTTGAGGTTTTTGTGAAGAAGGTCGTCCGCCAAGCGTTGCTGTGTTCGGGGTTTCGGTTCGGGGGGGGGGGGGGGGTATGAGTGTCGGTGTGATTACAGGCACGTTAAATCTAAGGTCTTTATCAACGACTTGAGTTGTCGTTGAGGTCTGAGTGTGTAAGGATGTTAAAATAATCAGTTTTATTATAAACTTAACAAAAAGTACTTACTCCTGCGAAGTACAGACGCCTGCACATCAAGGTGCTACAATCTGTAAAATTTCTTTAATAGATTTTCAACTTTATCACTAAAGCATTAGGTTCAAGGTTGATTGGGAAAATTTGAAAGTGTCGGGTAGCTGGATGTCCTGGCGTCTATACAAGATGGCGCAAAAGCCGATGTTCTTTGGCTGTAATTTTTTTAATGAATGAAAAACTTTGGTTCTGCTTTTGGATTATGTTTATTTGTTATCTTAATGTTTTTTCCACTTTGGGCTGATTTTTCAATCAGCCGATAACTTTATTCGAGGAATATACACTCGAGAGCAATGAATCCGGGTCACTTGAAGAATCCTAAAAATCTCGGAAACTAAAAATGCTAGGTTAATGCAATAAATTGTATTTAATAGACAATGTAATACTCCTTAAATGAAGGTATTAAAACTTCTTAGTTATTGTAAAGTTATATCATAAAAAAATCAAATTTGAAAAAGGGCCACTTTCGAAGATGGAACTACGAAATTACAGCATTTGGTTTTGCTTTTGTTTGTAATCTGTCATTTATGTGGGTACATAAACCATGTTGATAGTGCTCTATATTCATTATTCAAGCTGAAATTATGTCGCTTACGCCTGAAGAATGCACCAGAATACTTACAATGCTGGAAACCGGCCGGAGTCAGCGCGATACAGCCAGGACTGTCGGTGTGTCGCTGTCAACAGTACAAAGAGTTCTCCGACGTTACGAAGAAACTGGTTCTCACCTACGCAGACCAGGAACGGGCAGAACCAGGTGTACCACAGCACGAGAAGACCGATACTTGGTGAACACCATGCTTCGAAATCGCTTTCTCACAGGAACTGAACTCACAAATCAGTTTCGACGCCTCGGAGGAAGTAACCCAAGTGCATGGACAGTAAGACGTCGGCTTGCTGAATCTAACTTAAAACCCCTTAGACCTGCAAACGGCTCTAAACTGGAGCGTGGGCATCGTATTTCAAGACTAAGATATGCCCAGAGCCACGTAAATTGGAGTATTGAAGATTGGTCAAAAGTTATGTTCTCCGACGAATCAAAATTTATGCTCTACAAGCACGATGGAAGACACAGAGTGTATCGAAGACCAGGGGAAAGATTCAAGCAAGCATGCATCGAAGAAAACGTAGCCTACGGTGGTGGGTCTGTACTTGTGTGGGCCGGAATTTCTTCTGAAAGTCGCACAGAGCTGGTGATCATGAAAACGGCTCTTTAACTAGCGTAAGATATGTGGAAGAAATCCTCAATGATCACGTTGGTCCATTTATGGTCAATTTAGGTGAGGATGCTATATTTATGCATGACAATGCCCGACCTCATACAGGTAGGATTGTGAATGACTACCTTCAAGAGATGAACATTACTCGTATGGAGTGGCCAGCGCGCAGCCCGGATATCAACCCGATCGAGCATGCTTGGGACGAGCTAGGCAGATGCGTAAAACAACGAAACCCTCCCCCAATCACGCTTCGTGAGCTCAAAATTGCTCTCACAGAGGAATGGGAGAATATTCCCCAAAATCGTATAAGGAACTTGGTGTACAGCATGCCAAACTGCGTAATCGCAGTAATGGAAGCACGAGGAGGCAATACGAAGTATTAAAATTCAAGAAAATCGTAATAAAGTTCAAAAATTTCATGTTTCCTATTTTTGTTTTAAGGAGAGATCAGCAGTTTTTTTCTTTATGTAATTTTGTGTTAATAAAATGTATGGTGACTCATATTTTTTTTACTTTCATTTAAGGAGTATTACATTGTCTATTAAATACAATTTATTGCATTAACCTATCATTTTTAGTTTCCGAGATTTTTAACATTCTTTAAGTGACCCGGATTCATTGCTCTCGAGTGTATATTGAAATTTTGGCAGTTATTTCATATCGTATATTCATATATATTCATGATACATATTTCGAGTCGTCTTGTTGACTTGTATTTTGTATCTGTTTACTTCACAAATGTTAAAATAGAATTGACATTTATAGCCATTTGCAAAAATGATAGCATCTTCCGACAGGGTGATGACTGCAGCGCCACCTACGACACTCAATACTTAGCCAAACATTCGAAATTGTACACTACAGCAGCAATGCGATTCTGTAACCATCTCACCGTGAAAACTTAGGTGAAGTGAACGTGGAGTGAGCTGTCATTCCAACTAATGCTAGGGATTGACAATATTAACAGCTCACTCTAAGCTCACTTCACCTAACTTTTCACGGTGCGATTTTTACAGAATCGATCGGCAGGACATGAGGTAGTTGTATTTTTCTGATTTTGTCATTAAAAGAGTATTCATCTTACAATAATATACAAAGACACAGGTTCACCTTGGTTGTCGCATAGCAGCCATCGTCTTCCACACGTACAATAGTCAACAATCAGTAGGTTTGTATCTGTATCGTCGATTGCGCGTTTCTCGGCAAATGGCGCGACTTACGCACAATCTTTACTAATACTTTAGCGAACGATGTACGGTTAGCAGGGCAAGCTTGAGTTTGTTCTTTATGCAAAAATATTCTGGAAAAATGCGATGAAAGCTACTTAAATGTCTTCCAGTAGAAGAATATTTCATAGAACTCGTGAGTTACTAATAATGTATTGAGCTACATAGCATCTGCAAACTATCATTATTTTTTATTAAGGTACACCAAAAGCTTTTGTGTGTAATATAATATATCATAAGTACAACAAAAGCCTCGACAGAGTCGTCAATTACAGGTGAATGTATGAAATAGGTGATACGAATTTAGAAATTATGGAAAAATACTTCTTAAACTAAAGATTAATTACAATCGTGTGCAATTATTCTCTTTTGTTCTATTATAAGTCCATTTATTATTATTAAATGGTAGCTAGTTTGACGTTAGTTAACAAACGGAAGAACATCGCATTAATTTGCTACGATTAAAGTATCTCAATTGACTAACGTCATAACATAATCGTAGGATTGAAGTTGCGGACCTTATAGTCTGATTATTAGATACTGCTTTAAAAGAGCTGCAGCTTGCTGTAAAACGTCTTCGTCTCTGTTTGACTTCTGACTCGCATGACATGATAAGTGATTTTATATCTGCACGAGTAAATAGGTTTGTATAACCACTTTTACACGTTAATCATATTTTAAAAAACTAGATGAGGTCGGCGTTTCCTATCTCTATATAGAAAGTGCCTACTCTCAACTCCTCCTCCTACTCTCAATAGAAAGGCTGAAGCAAACTTAGAGGTCACTGTCTCTTTTAAAGTCCAGATATAATCTTAGTCAGATCATGTGAAGACATCGTATCGTGATGTAGATTGGTGTCTGAAATTATCTTTTGAGGAATGAACCACACAGATTGAGTGGACCTGTCCAGTCAATCCACGCATTTTTCAGTATCCATGCAGCTCAACTCAGTATTATAAGGACATAGAACATTACCTTGACTTCGAAGTTATAATAGACAAATAGACGATCAAGATCTGCTAGTTCCGTCACTTCTCATTATAAAAAACCTATAAAACCAAAAAAAAAACTTACGTGAATTTTTCTGCCAACCTTCCTATCTCCGAATTATCTGGGCTCAAGATATTTAGCCCATTAAACCTTCGGAAAGTCGACAACCTCGCCCCCTAACGGAATTTCACTAATACGTCTACCCCACCCAACCCCTATGGTATTCGTGCAGGGTTCCACTTTCACCCCCAATTGGGGGTTAAATGTTGTATTAAGTTAAATTAGGTTTTGTTATTTTTTAACCCGTTTGTGATTTCTGTTGTAGAGGGGTTAATTAAAAGGGGCCCAGAGTGACAATGGGGCGCATCCTGGGTTCCTGAACAGTCAGCTAACACCTTGCTGTCTAGCTAAACTTTTTACCATCGCTTGAACAATTCTCATATTATAGCTCTAGTAGGTGCTGGAGTAAACATATGACATTTTTTAAAAACATTAAAAATCTTTTGCTTCGTTGGTCCAGTGGTCGCAAGTGCTACTGCGGGGCATGATGTCCTGGGTTCGAATCCCTGGTCAGGCAAAGTTTCATTGGGTTTTCCATCAGGAATTTCTCAGTGGCAGCCCGGAGTCTGGATTTGTGCCCGATAATGCTAATGGGCTTGCTCGGGATATTACATGGGACTTATTTATTTATTAACATCTCCAATTGCTATCATTACAGGTTGTACCATATACAATTTAAAACTATGAAAAACGTAAAAAACTAGTAGTACTTATAATACATTTACAAATAATAACTACTTTACTACTTTCCCTATATCAAAATACAATAAAAACACAAAATAGAGCCTACTCTAATCTACACTATAACATAAAAAGAACATCAGTATTTTTGCGAATTCACTCAAATGGCATGTAGACACATCGATCTTCGCGTGAAGATCGTTAATAAGCTGAATTGCGCGGGTCAACTGTGTTTTGGCGAGAAGGTTGGTCCTGGCAACAGGCACGGACAGCAGCGGCGGGCGGCGCCGCCTCCACACATAGCGATCTGGGACACACAGACCCAGGCGCTGCAGTACTCCTGGGTTATGCTCAATGCCACGATGCAACCTAAGCAGATACGCGACAAGCGAGAATTCCCGTCGTACCCTCAGTTGGTTGTACTCGACCATACCAAGCAAAAACAGAGCGGGGTATACATAACTACTGGCGAAATGTGGGTGTTCTGCATACCTCTGTCTAACTCTTCGGAGAATACAGGCATTATGTTATGTTATGTGCAAAAATAATATACGTGTGTAACCCGTGTTTATGCATAAAATATTGTTGAAAGGACATAGTGTCGAACATTTTATACCCAAAAATTAAAGTACCAGAAAAAAAAGGACCATTTTCTTATGGGAAATAACATCTTGAGCATTTTTCACTATTACAGCGAAAGCCCCCCGGCTGCTATTTGAGATTGAAAATGCCAAAGCTTAACATTAAAACAATACCAACAACTTTGAATCGAATTTAACATTCTAAAAATGTTTTAACTATAAACTTGTTATTTAAATATGATTTTTGGTATTTTCAATCTCAAATAAATATATTAAAAAAAAACCCATTTATTTCAGGTTCGAACGAGAACGAGATAAATACAAATTACAATATAAAAATAAATACAATTTCATCAAATCATAAAATACAATGTCTAATAAAAATAAGCATCTCAATGGCAAATAAAAATAAAAATTTAAAATTAATCGGAAATTAATAATATAAAATACAAATAAAATAAAAGTTTAGCAAATTTTGGATAAAAATCTATATATATAAAATTCAAAGTCCTGACTGACTGACTGACTGATAGATCAACGCACAGCCTAAACCGTTGGTCCTAGAGATATGAAATTTGGAGGGTGTGTTCTTCGTGAAGAAATTGGCATTCATTGGAATGGGCAACTAGCTTCAACTTTCTGACTAACTGACCGACAATTTAATTTTGACAATTCAAAAGTGCCTGAAAGGGTTTAATTGAAATAAATGATTTGAGTTTGAGTTAGAGTTTGAGTTTGTGAAGAGTAGGCATCCACTAAGAAAGGATTTTTCGAAATTCCACCCCTAAGAGGGTGAAAAGGGGGGAATTCGTTTGTATGAAAAATCTTATTCCTTGGGTTAATAAACTTGAAACTTGGCGCGAATACTTACCAAAAGAAATTATGAAGATTGTCAGTTTTTTTTCTTCTAAACTACCCCCTAATAAGGGATTGGGGGGTTTCAAAGTTTGTATGGAAGTATTTTAGCGCGCAGTCCGATTTACTCGAAACTCAGTTTTTATACCTAATATTGAAAGTAAAGAATAATGTGTATCAGGGTTTTTTGAAAATCTACCCCTGACGGGCTGAAATGGGGTACTCAATTTTTCAGGGGAGGATTTTACTGCATGGCTTGATTAACTCGAAAATGAGTATAAATAATCTTTGAGTCAAGTTATGAATACATCTCAAACGATTCTTTTAAAATTCCACCCCCGTGGGGGTGAAAAGCGGGGGATACAGTTTATATGAAAAATCTTCTTCATTTAGTTAATAAACTTGAAACTTGGCAAGAATACTTGCCTAAGTAAGTAATAAAGTTTATCATTATAAGTTTTTCAAAACTCCCTCAAAGAGGGATATAGATAGGGGTGTTAAGTTTGTGTGGAAGAAATTGAATGCGCGGTCCGAGTAAGTCGAAACTCAGTATTGATATTTTTGACAGAAAATAATTAATAATAAGTAGGAGTATGTAAAGTTGTCGAAAATTTACCACTGACGGGACAAAAAGGGGTAATTCAGTTTATAAGGGGAGGATTTGAAGTTGAAACTGTATGTTACATTTTCACGCCTAAACCACTGAACTTCTGATTTGGCATAGTAGTAGATGGCATCCTGGGGAGGCACATAGGTACATTTTATCCTGTTAGCACGTTCCCGTGGGATAATTTTCGACATCCACGCGGGCGAAGCCGCGGGCAGAAGCTAGTTATCTATAAAAATCACGTCTGTTGTATGGGAGCCCCCTGAAATATTTATTTTATTTTTATTATTTATTATTAAAGTAAAAATACAACTGACTATTTTGTGAATATTTCAAGTGCCTACTTGTTGCCATTATTGATATCGAGCAAAAAAGGGCAAAAAATCGCGTTTATTGTATGGGAGCCCCCTTAAATATTTATTTTGTTTTGTTTTTAATATTTGTTATTATAGCGGCAACAGAAATACATAACTTGTGAAAATTTCAACTGTCTAGTTCATATTTGAGTTGATTGAATGAAAGGTAAATTGCGGCTTACAATTTATGACGTATTAAAAAAAAACTACTGATTAGATCTCGTTCAAACCAATTTTCGGTAGAAGTTTACATGGTAATGTAAACATCATATATTTTTTTTAGTTTTATCATTCTCTTATTTTAAAAGTTACAGGGGCGGGGGGGGACACATTTTACCACTTTGGAAGTGTCTCTCGCGCAAACTATTCAGTTTAGAAAAAAGATGATATAAACCGTTCGTCGTTTTTGAATACCTATCCATAGATACCTATACTATCCACATGTATGGGTTTGATGAAAAAAAAAATTTTTAGTTTCAGTTCTAAGTATGGGGAACCCCAAAATTTATTGTTTTTTTTCTATTTCTGTATGAAAATCTTAATGCGGTTCACAGAATACATCTACTTACCAAGTTTCAACAGTATAGCTCTTATAGTTTCGGAAAAAAGTGGCTGTGACATACGGAGGGACAGACAGACAGACATGACGAATCCGTAAGGGTTCCGTGCCATTTGGCTACAGAACCCTAAAAATGCTCAAGAGGTCATTTCCCATAAGACAGCAGTACTTTTTCTTTCTGACTTTAATTTTTTGGGTACGAAATGAATACTGAAATCGTACCTAGCTTTGGTTGTCACTGTAGTAGATGATCGATCTTGAGGTCGCAACAGCCACACACTATATGTCATGCCAGTACGGATTTGGTCGATATCCGACAAATTTGAAGGTAGACCTGACTATGTACTTACAGACGCCAGCACATCAAGCTACTACAGTCTGTGAAATTTCTTTAATAGATTTTCAATTTTATCGCTAAAGCATTAGGTTCGAGATTGATTGGTAATATTTGACAGTTTCGGGTAGCTTGATTTGCTGGCGTCTGTATGATAGTCGTTAGAAAGAAACGAAACTTTAGTGTAGTGTTTAAAAATTCAGAGATGGTATTAAAATATTCTTACTTTGTGTCTTCAGAAGGTTGGTAAGATGATAGTCGACATACATAGTAGTGTTTAATGCTGTGTTTAGCGTTCCAGTTTACTTTGAGTTTTATGAAGTCAATTTGTTTACATTGTCTTCTTGATTTTTAAACGAAAACGGTGTTCTGACTTGCCTTGGTAAGTATCTTTTTTGTGATATTGAATGGCAACGGAGCCAAAAGCCTCCTGGCGGTCACCGGTGCCTATAGATATTAGTGTTATTCTGTAAAAAATTCTTCATGAAAACTTAGGTGAAGTGAGCTTGAAGTGAACTGTCATTCCATCTGATACTAGAGATTTATTCTATTGACAGCTCACTTCAACTAAGTTTTCACGGCGAGATTTGTGCAGAATAGATCAGCTATTCTGTAAAAATCTCACCACGAAAACTCAAGTGATGTGAGCTGTCAATTCTTAGATTTCCCAGCATCAGGTAGGATAACAGTTTACTTCTAGCTTAATTCACCTGAATTTTCAAGGTGAGATTGTTAGAATAGACTGCTTGCAATATCAAAGGTATCGCAGAGTGTTGAAGAGAAAAAGCCGAATTGCCTGAACTAGCTAGTACATGCAGTGCGTACAGTATAAAACTGATTTACACCCGTCACCTCACTCGTCAGGTCCACTTGAAAACCAGCGGCAGGCACTAGTCGTCTGGCATTTTTCCTGAACTGGGCCTATTTGGTGCAGCCGTGAGGCACACTTTCCTGCAAACTTTTTACATCGGACTTTTCCTTTTTTATTTGTTTTTATCAGAAGGCCAATTCTCGTAATTTAAAACGTTCAAAATCTAGTCGCTGTCTCATCTCGGCGACAAAGAAATATTAAAAACTTGTCAAGAGGTATTTTTGACAGATTGAGACTGATGTCTCGTCTCTCGACTGATGACTCTCGACATGAGACGAGAATTGCCCCTCTGATGTATTGTGTGTCTTTAGGGCTGATTTTTCCATCGCCAGATAACTTTTATTCGAGGAATAAAATTGACGTTTGACACTTTAGTTTTAGTTATTAACTGTCAACATTTTAAAATTATTCCCCAAATGAAGTTATCAGATGATTAAAAAATTGGCCCTTAGTCTGTGCTGATAATAGTAGATTATTAACCAAGGGGATAAAGCAATGTCTTCTGTCACGGGTGACGATTTAAATCGCGCGCGTAACGAAGGACTTGAGGTTCACTCCCGAGCGTAGCGAGGGTGTTAAAAACTTAAATCACGAGCGAAGCGAGGGATTTAAGACGAGTCCTGAGTGTAGCGAGGGATTTAAGTTCACCCAAGACTAAGACAGCTTTATCACCGAGGAAAATACTCTACTTTTCGTACCATTTGCGAAAAAATTAACGCAATAATAATATGAGATAAGCATTTATTAAAAATAATGACAATTAAAAGTAAAAGTTAGCATTCGAAACATTGGTCCAATTATTGATAGAGAGAGTTACATTTTTGTTTGGTACATTTATTGTTGATGAGTTGATTTGAGTATTTCTCTGTTCTTGCGTCTGAGGAACTTGGCAAATTCCTAGACTAATATTTTTTTGTCGGAAAAGCAAAGGCATCGAGCTCATACGGCCTCGTCGGTTTTCGTAATTTTATTTAATAATCATAACTGCATAATAAATGCATATTCCTTTTTCAGAAAGATGTATAATGCTTTATATACAAACTCAGTGGTGTAAACACAGATGTAGTTCAGTATAAATTTCGGTAAGTATTCCAAATTTAAATCACATTCTCCCCCTAGAGGATGAATGAAATTCAGTACAATTTTCTTTCCCTGTTTTTAACAGATTAAAAATGACTATTGTTATGTTCGCTTTTTGTGGCATAGAATGTCACTTTTTTGAGCAAGTGGTATGAAAATGTATTTTTTTTTTCTTTCTTACTTTAAAACGGAACACAACAACGATGCTATAGGCGGCAGAAATAGGTAAAGTTATAATAATTATTCTTTAGTACTTAACATAAAATAATACAGTATCTTAAAAGTAACAGCAATAGGCTAGCACACAGGGTTCAGTAGGTACTCATAAATAAATAACTTCTATCGCCCTCCGCCTTGCAGAGAGATCTCATATGAATTTTTTACTTTTTAATTTACTGCCTTGCAAGTGAAAGTGGTTGGTATGCAATATTGTTTGTTTTATGCGGAACCCTAAGTTGAGTGTAGGTAGATTTAGCTTTTATATACGCCCGTAAACGTCTACTTATGGAAACTACCCTGTCATACTAACTGGTCACGTGGTCGCAAGCGCGACTGCTAAGCGAGAGAGTGGGGGGTTCGATTTCCAGATCGAGCATAGTGTAGAGGTTTTTTAAATAGGAATTTCTCAATAACAGCCCGGAGTTTAGAAGTTGGCGGTGTGATACCCCCGTGCCTCGGAAAGCGCCTGCGCCTGATCTCTCTCCGTGGCGTCGGATTGCCAGCCCTTTGGACTATGAGAGTGAGGGACTAGTGAGTACATTCTCTGTGCACTATAATATCTCCCGCGTAGATGGCTAGTCTCCGTTGAGATTGGCAGCCATGACCGAAGTTCAGTCTGGAGGCGATGATTACTTACGGGCTTGAATGTTTCGATGGCTGCCTACCTGATCGTAAATTGCCATCCCAGAGACAAAATCAAAATTAAAAGTTATTTTAAATTCAAATTAAACTGAAAATCAGCAATTGTTGAATGTCAAAATTCCCTCAAAACGCCTACCCTTCGCCATTTTCTAGTGCTTTAGCTGGGATGAAGTAGCGCAACGAACTCACTAACAACACAAATCTGTCTGTGAGGTTAGCAGAACTCGATTCTATACAATATCATGTAAAGTAATCAACATTACCCTAAATACAGACAAAACTGAAATGTCTGATGTGTCTGTGATTACATCGGCAACCATGCTAGTTATTATGACAATACATTATTTTATTATTTAAATTAGCCTACACAGTCCCACTGCTGAGCAAAGGATTTGGGGTCCAAATCCTTCCAGGCATCCATTCCTAAGCCACCTCGATCCAACCATTGTGGTACGCGTCTAGGTCGTCACGCCACCTTTTCCTGGCCCAGACAATACATTATTTATTTATTTTTAGCCGTTAATGTCCCACTGCTGGGCAAAGTGCAGTGGGACAGAGAGAGGTGGAAACTACCTCGGCTCTTTCCACCTCTCTCTGTCTAGAGCTACCAAGGACCAATCTTTATCAAAGAAGTCCAGCTCATCCGACCGACGAAATGACGATACATACTCAAAATATTAATCCCCGAATGTCACGAACGATGACAACGAAAACCGTATTTTTCAATTATAAAAGAAATCTGGAGTCACCAAGATAATTGGTGCCGAAAATACATTTTGATTGCATTTTCATCGATACGGGAAAAAACCGGTAACATTGTTACTATAGAGCAGAGACTATTGTTTTCACGAAATTATTTGAATTCCCAATAGTGGGGACATGGTGGGATAAGGTGGATACGCAGGGTAATTGGAAAATTTATTAAAATTAATAAAATTGGTTTATTGGAATGTAATTTGGAAGAACTTCGACAGCAGTGGAAGAAAAGTGGCGGATTGGCTAAGAGAGAGTTAAACCCAAACTCAGTAAAGCTTTTATTTCAATTAAACCACTTACAGGTTTTTTTTTTTTTAAACCTTAACACTAAGAATTACTCCTGTATCTTGGGTGCGTTTACAAACATTTAAACTCACATAAACCAACTGACAGACCCGGAACAACTACCTGTAGGCAATACAAATATTTGATCCGTGCGGGAATCGAACCCGCGACACGCAGCGCAGCAGTCGATTGCTCAGCCTCTGCGCCAACCGTATCGTCAATAAATATACGTCGGTACATATTTGAATTACCTTCTTCTTCTTAGCGTGTCGGTACCAATCTAAATGGACTCTGCCCAGAATTCGGCTACTTGTTTGGCACCATCTCCAGCGTCCATCAGTTCCTGTAACGTGCAGCTAACAGGGACACGCAGTACACGATATTAAGTGCCCCATCGTTTGTACAGCACCACATTTACACTCCAAGGCGGAGTCGTCTATGAATCTCCACCTGAACACGTTTTCCTTGCTTCGGCCAACCTGGGTCCGGAGTCTGTTTGAAGACGTCCAGGTTACCCGAGATAGCTCATGTCCAGGTGGGATATTAGAAGAAAAATATTTTATTTGGCAAGATGTTGGTCAGTTAGTCAGAAACTGAAGCTAGTTTACCGTTCCAAAACGTAAATCTCTATAGAGAAGAACGCCTAAGAAACTCCATGGACATGCTTAAATCAAGATACTACAAAATTCTGGGCGGGAGTGGTGGGGACTGACGTGGTCCTTCTTCCTCAAGGCAGAAGATGGTTGAGTCTGAAAACAGTTATTACTATTCATTCTGTTGAGAAATACTTTGGCTTTCTACAATATTGACCGCGAAACAAAATAAGACTTCTCATATTCATATTTCTATCGAAGAGGCAACATTTCTTCAAAAATCTTGCTGCAACATCATCATCTGCCATGATCTGCCTAGCCTTTTCCTAACTATGTTAGGGTCAGCTTCCAGTCTAACCGGATGCAGTTGTATGCCAGTATTTTATACAGAGCGACTGCCTATCTGACTCCACAACATTCCTGGGTAATACGATACCGCTTTGTAAAACTGGTTGACAGACGTCCGTACTTCTAACGAAACACACCGACTGTCAAAGATCCACGAATGACAGCCGGGACTAACGGCTTAACGTGATTTTCGGGACACGGAACAACCAAAAAAAAAAAATAGAATAGTTAAAAAAATCACTTCTGATTTTATTTCAACTGCCTCCCACTTTGCTTCGCTAACGCCGCAGACATCACACAATTAGCACATCACCTCCCCCAACCATAAACAACCACATATTCACACATTCTTCCCAAAAAGGCCGCAGCTGACCATAAATTCGTCAGCTCCACACTACGCTAGCCGTGACGTTACGCGCTGGGACAATTAAACGTTCCCGATCGCGCTGCAAACTGTAAAAATAAACGAGTACTGTGCAATGACGTCATGTGACGAGTAGCTGGTTAGTGTTTGGTGCATGCAGGTTTTATTTTGATGTAGATAGGTAGAGTGTAGGTATCCAGGTCATGGCTTTAGGGTGTACGTAGAGGAGGAAAATTGGTGTAGTCAATAGGCATGTAAAAAAATATCTCTATGCAAAAAAAATCGAATGGATTCGGGGTGCTGATGCTGTTCCGCTTCTGTATATACATCAGGGATGTTTGTTGAACTTGTGTCGATTGCTTCTACGCTAGTATGCGAAAAAGATGCGTCTCTCTAGAGCGCCGGGTGGAGCCAGCCACAACATTATACTGCGGTGTATCGCGAGCAGACTGGACTGCTTGTGTGTGAATCGCTTTCCACATAACTATAATTAAGACAGTGTTAGGTAAAGTGTGCAACCATCAACATCGTTTAACACCTGACTGGTAAGTGACGCCAATTGGCAGTGAAATAGAACTCTACAAGGTGGGGCAAAAGCAATGCATCATAAGTCTCAAATTGTGATTTGAGACGTATGGCAGACGCACACAGCTCAGACGACGTGGAGATATTGAAACACCAATTTCCGGGCCGTGCGATCTCCCGTTCTGACGATTTATCGGTCGGCCAGATCGCCAGATCTGACGATACCAGACTTCTTTTGGGGCTTTTTTAACCCCCGACGCAAAAACGACGGGGTGTTATAAGTTTGACGTGTCGGGGTGTGTGTGTGTGTGTGTGTGTGTGTGTGTGTGTGTGTATGTCTGTCTGTGGCATCGTAGCTCCCGAACGGATGAACCGATTTTGATTTTGTTTGGTTTGTTTGAAAGGTGAATTTGTCGGGAGTGTTCTTAGCTATGTTTGATGAAAATCGGTCCAAGATGGCCGCCGCTACAAAATGGCGGATTAAATATTTTTTCACAACTCCCTCAATATGGGTATCAAATGAAAGGGCTTGACTAGTAGAATACTATACACTATGATAAATTTCAAATCCAAGATGGCCGCCACCACAAAATGGCAAATTACATTTTTTTTTTCACAACTCTCTCCATATGGGTATCAAATGAAAGGGCTTGACTAGTAGAATACTATATATACACTATGACAAATTTCAAATCCAAGATGGCCACCACTACAAAATGGCGAATTACAAAAAACCTGATTAAATACCAAATTACCTGAATCTTAAAACGCAAGAAAATAAAGGAAAGGAATATTTATTGATAAGGGTAATGAGTGTCTTATTAAAGTATCTGGTTATGATTTGGCAGTTTCATACTGTAGACAAAAACAAAAGCGTGGAGGTGTTGCAATTTTCATTAAACGTAGCTTGAATCACAAAGAATTGTCCTTTCTGAAGGATCACAGTCTTGATAAACACTTTGAATGCTGCGGCTTGGAATTACCGTCTCATAACATTTTCATAATAACTTTATATAGAACGCCAAATTCAGATTTTTCTTTATTTGTCATGAAACTCACTGCATTACTATTCTACATAAATCATAAAGTTAGAAAGAAAAAAATTATCCTTGTGGGTGACATAAACGTAAACACCTTAAAACCAGATACAAAAACTAAAAATCTTCAGGATCTTGCTGCAAATTATAATTTAATTTTTCATATTACTGATCCAACGCGGCAGAATACATGTATCGACCATATCATAAGTAACATTCCGCTTGCCAAAGGTGAACTTTTGCATTGGGATATATCTGACCACAATACGGCACAAATGTTATGTGTCCCTGTCAAACATAAGGAAACACCTCAACAGTACTTTATTTTTAAAAGAGACTACAGTTTGGAAAATCTCCTTAAATTCAAGGAATGTTTGTCTAAACTTTCCTTTTCAGAAGTTTATAACTCTCATGACATTAACTCGGCCTATGAATCTTTTCAGGAATTGTTTCTACTGTTTTATAAATTATGTTTTCCTAAAGTTAGAATTAAAATTTCAAATAAATGTAAGAAAACAAACTGGATAACTAAAGGACTAAGAATTAGCAGTAAACGTAAACGCTCACTGCGTTTTTTATATTATAAGAATAAGTCAGAACGTAACAAGATGGTATACAAAAAATACAGTAAAGTACTAAGATGTTGTATCACTAGTTCTATTAAAACATCAAATGACAACATACTACAGTCTTCAAAAAATAAAAGTAAAGCGGCTTGGACACTTATAAAGCAAGACTCAGAATTTTCTAATAAATTACCTTTGATAAAGAATTTAAACATAGATAATACAATGATAGACAACCCACAAAAAATTGCGGACTCTTTCAATAACTACTGGATAGACTTAACAAATCAACAGAACGATAATTTAAAGGATACATGCCAAACTAACACGTGCGATAGCCTGTTCCTTCGGCCGTACGGTTACAATGACATAGAAAAAATTATTCTTTCCCTAAACAACACAGCAGCAGTCGGGTATGATGAGATTTCGACAAAAATTCTGAAGGCTTGCTCAAGAGAAATAACTCCTGTGCTGACACACTTAATAAATTTGTCATTTTCGGAAGGCTGCTTCCCAGAGTTATTGAAGTTTGTGATTGTTAAGCCTCTTCATAAAAAAGGCGATAGCTCGAAAGTAGATAATTACAGACCTATCAGTCTCATACCAATCATCTCTAAAGTTTTTGAAAAAGCTATGCAACACCGCCTCTTGGAATTTATTGGAAAACATGAGATTCTTAAGAAGGAACAATACGGGTTTCAAAAAAGTAAATCGACCACTCTTGCATGCTTTAATCTGGTAAAAAATATAATTGATGAAGTAGACGTAGGAAACCGGGTATCAGTTATCTTTTTCGACATGTCGAAAGCTTTTGACTTTGTTTCTCATAAATTACTGCTTTTGAAGTTGGAACGATATGGCATTCGAGGTCCAGCCCTTCATTGGCTTGAAACCTATCTAGTGGGTAGAAAGCAATGTGTTGAGATTCTAAGTATGACTGAGAATGGAGAACTGGAGGGAATTAGATCTATATCAAAGTGTAACAATTCGGGTGTACCACAAGGGAGCGTTTTGGGCCCCCCTTTATTTCTATTATATATTAACGATCTGCCTGAACATACACTCAATGCATGCACATTATTTGCAGATGACATTTCAATAATTATGACATCACCAATTAATACTGACATAAACAATTACAGAACTGACATTAATAACACAATTGAATCAATAATTTCTTGGTTAAGCTCTAATAATTTGCATGTAAATATAAATAAAACAAAAATTGTTCAATTTAGAACATATGGTCGTAAGCGAGATAAACTGACTATTAATTATAATGGACAACCTCTATTAGAGGCAGACGAAACTACTTTTCTGGGAATAGCATTGGATGGTTACTTCTCTTGGAAACCACACGTAGAAAAATTATGTAGTAAATTGAACAAATACGTTTATGTCCTCTACACTCTGCGAAAGACCTCTTCGCAGAGTACGATGTTGACTGCGTATCACGGCTGCATTGCTTCGACTTTACAATACGGCCTTATACTGTGGGGTAACTCAACAGACGCGGACAAAGCTTTTAGGGTACAGAAAAAATGCGTTCGAGCCATTTGTGGCATTCCACCATGGGAATCCTGCAAACCGCTGTTTCTTAAGTTAAAACTCCTCACATTACCAAGTATGTACATTTTAGAATGTGCTAAATTTGTCCGACAACATTTTGACTTGTTTAAAAAGGCTCAAGACCGTTGCCCTCGAAAAGTAAGAGATCCAGATAGAATAGTTCTGCCTAGGGCACCAAGGACTGCTCTGTATAAAAATAACTGTTATAATATGAGTGGACTTATCTATAATAAAATACCTAAAAACTTTAAAGACTTGCCGAATAATTTATTTTTAAAAAAGTTAAAATTATGGCTGGTGGAAAAACGATTTTATTCTGTAAATGAATTAATAAATAATGTTAAATAATATGTTTTAGATCATGTAATATGAAGTTAATGAATTTTGAATGTATTGTAAAAAGAAGTAATGATTGTTAGAAATTTGTATTTATAGCATGCCATTGGACGTAAATATACTATATTCTAAAAAATTTGCATGTCAAATGTCTGACTATGTATTAGGAAACTTATTTTAAATTTAAGACCAACACTGTACCAATACTTATTGCAAATAAATGATTATTATTATTATTATTATTATTAATAATAAGGAGTCCCTACAAAAAGCACGAAATAAAAAATTAAATTAAAAATTTAAAAAACCTCCGACTGCGTGAAACCCTATAAAAAGAAAAAAATAACCTTGAAATTATGACCCTACGTAAGTGCATATGAAATTTTTTGATTAAATATTGTCCTGTCGGGGGACCGCTACTATTTTAAACTTTAACAGAACGTTAGGCTAATAATTAGAGCGGTCCCCCGACGGGACAATATTTAATCAAAAAATTTCATACGCACTTACGTAGGGTCATAATTTCAAGGTTATTTTTTTCTTTTTATAGGGTTTTGAAATATTGCCTTTACCACAACGAACCACATACCTTATAAGTCTTGAAAAAGACAACATTGAATAAGAAATCACCAATTTGGAGACAGATGTTTTGCGAGCAACAGTTAAAAATGCCGTAAAACGAGTACAACGTGCATCACCTCAGGAGGTATTCATTTGACCGATATCATTTTTTCGACTTAATGCCATCAATTTAACACTTTTATATAAACTTTCCGTGAAAACAGCTTTTATTCATTTTTACAAGCTTTTATTTAACTTGCAATGTATGTATGTATGTTCATACTTAACATACATATTCTTTATATACCAAGACCCCTCCGTGCCTCGGAAAGCACGTTAAGCCGTTGGTCCCGGCTGTCATTCGTGGATCTTTGACAGTCGTTACGGGGGGTGCGTCTCATAACGTATAAACTCATTTGGTCTAATTTCATTTTATTATCGTTCATAAGATATAATCTTTTTTTTCCCTATGTGGGTAGGCTTGACATATATACGTAATTTTAGCTCTCATATTTAATATTTATTTAAAAATAGTTAATAGTTTCTTTTTTACTTCATTTATGTGCTAATTAACCAATAAACCCACCTTCGCTTAGTATTTCCTTTCACTTTACAATTCCACATCCATATCAAGTGAAATACTCCATCAAGCCATGGACAGCAAGCTTGTGCACAGTATGGAAGAACTGGAGAAGCTGTTTAGCTCTCGCATGCGCGAGTACGAAGATAAGCTGCTGAGAGCTACAGCTGGAACTGACCCTGCACACTCGGACCTTGCTGCACTTTCCCTCGACTTCTCCGAGTTTAAATCCTTCGTTTGCAAAACGTTTGCTCACTTCAAAACTCAGATAGAACTCCTATCTTTGAGTCTGGACAGACATGAGACTGCGATGCGAAGAAAGGTCCTGCTATTTCACGGTATTCCTGAGAAGCCTAATGAAAAGCTGTGTGATGTGATTCTCCTTATATTGTCAAAACAACTATCGATCGATGACATTAAATTGGATCACTTGGATGTATGCCACAGACTAGGAGCCCCCCAGGGCAAAACAAGACCTGTGTTGGTGCGATTTAATGACATGGAGTATCGTCGGTTAGTGTGGGACAGTAAAACTACACTCAAGGGCAGTGGCATCACTATTTCGGAGTTCCTGACCAAGTCACGACACCAGGTTTTTATTGCGGCCCGTAAACATTTTAGCATCAATAGCTGCTGGTCTGCAGAGGGCAAGGTGATTGTCTTAACGCCTGACAAGGCACGCCGGAAGATAGCATCCATGGGTGAGCTAGACAGTTTAATCGCGTTATTCCCCGCTCCGGCTAGTGCTGCCGCAACCAATGATCCCGTGCTGGCCGCGTCTACCTCGCCTGCAGTGGCTTCTCCATCGACTGTTACCGCAACCCCCAAAAAAAAGGTTGTGAGGAAGGCTCGTCGCTGAGTTTTAGACGTCCCCTTGCATGCTTTTCGTTCACCGTTTTGTAACAGATTTGTGTTATGTCGGTACACTTTAAATTTACATTTTCCTTTTGCGAATCTACCCAAAGCATTTACTTTTAGTTAATTTTTTCTCACGTTTAGCTCGCCGGTAGACGTTTTTATTTTTATTCTTAGTGACGTCTGTCAAGTGTCAGTGTCATTTATTTTTTTATTTTTTTTTTTTCCTGTATGTTGACGTTACGTTTGCGTTTCGTTACACTTTGCGTTTGTTATGGTTTGTTTGCGAATGTTGTGGCTGACGATATTTTTTATTGATTTTATCCATTCTTATTTTTTTTTTTTTTTTTTATGTTAACATAATTCATGCCTTAAGTATAATTTTTTTTTTCTCTCTTTTTACGTACCTATAAGTATGTTGTGTTAAAATCTCTTCCAACACCAGCGAATCGATAGGTGTTTTATTGGTTGAGCGTTTTAAATTATTTTTGTTATTTTAATTGCATGCACATTAGTAGTTTTACTATTGTTAGTATTTTGATTGTTTTGCTTTTCTTTATTTTTTTTTATATATTATTATAATAGATATATTATTATTTTATTTTATTGCCAGCTATGGTCGATGTCGACCTTAATGATGATTTTTTCTCTTGTTCGTCCTCTTCAAGCAGTTTCCTTAGTGCGGCGAGTGGTTCCTCCTCTCCTCTTACTCTCAGCGACCAGATTTCCTCTTTGATGTCCCACCTCCCCTACAATCTCAAAATAGCCCACATTAATTCCCAGAGTATTCCTGCCCATTACTCAGATCTTCTGGCTTCCTTTAACAGTGCACATATTGATGCTTTGCTCATCTCTGAGACCTTCCTCAAACCCTCTCTCTTATCTGTTAATTATACCCTTCCTGGCTTTGTCCTTATCCGTAATGATAGAATTGGGAAGGGTGGTGGTGGTGTTGCCATTTACTTGCGTACTGATATTCCCTACAAGATTATCAGCACATCACCATCTTCGTACTCGGGGTCAGCGGAGCATCTATTTCTTGAAATTTCCTTGCATCACGCTAAAATGCTTCTCGGGGTCGTTTACAGCCCTAACCTCAGTATCGATTACTTTGACTCTTTTGATTCGCTCTTAGATGATTTCTGTCCCTCTTATGACCACGTAGTCTTGATGGGCGATTTTAATACTTGTCTTCTTAAAAACGATAGTCGTACTCACAAACTTCAATCTCTCTTATCCTCCTATAACCTTAGTATTCTGCCTCTGTCTGCTACTCATCATTTTCCTAATTGCACCCCTTCTCTGTTGGACCTGATGATTGTCTCTAACTCCAATAATGTATCTGTCCACGGACAGCTCACTGCTTGTTTTTCCTATCACGACCTCATCTTTATGTCCTACAGGATTCGCCCTCCCAAGCGTAAACCGCAATATATGTTCCTTCGGAACTACAAGGGCATAAGCCAGGAGGCATTGCTGCGTGATGCTGGTGGTATCGACTGGACGGACGTCTTGGAGAGCACATGTATCAACGATATGGTTCATATCTTTAACAGAACTTTACTCAGCTTATTTGACCGGCATGCCCCCATCCGTCGAGTCAAGGTAAAATATGTTCCGGCTCCCTGGCTTACTCCTGCCATTAAGGATGCGATGGCAAGTAGGGACAGAGCCAAAAGAAGGTTGAAACGCAGTCCTTCTGAGCGCAACTTGAATGCGTATAAGGTGCTGCGAAATCGCTGCAGGCGTATGTGTAGAGATGCAAAGAGACGCTACTTCCATAATTCTCTTGAAAATCGTAACTCGTCTGATGTCTGGAAGTTTCTTAAAACTGTCGGCATTGGCAAGTCTCCAGTGTTTTCCAGTAATGACGTTGACGTGTGTGCTCTTAACAAACATTTCTCTCATCCCCCTGTCACTTTTGATCCGCACGTCAGATCAGCTACGTTAAATAAACTTTCTGGTCTGCCATTGCCGCAGTGTTCTTCTTTTGAGTTAAATCAAGTGAGTGAAAGTGAGGTCAAAAAATCTATTTGTGCTATCTCCTCCACTGCAGTTGGTAATGATAATATCTGTTCAAGAATGATTTCTCCTATCCTCCCTACACTACTTCCTGTCTTGACCCACATTTTTAATTTCTCTCTGTTCTCTTGTACTGTTCCTGAGGTCTGGAAGCAGGCTCATATCATCCCCTTACCCAAAATTCCTAAGCCGGTCTCACCCACTGATTTCCGTCCCATTTCTATCCTCCCATTTCTCTCTAAAGTTCTTGAGCATATTGTTCATCAACAACTCTCTGCCTTTCTATCTGCGAATGACCTCCTTAGTCCTTTTCAGTCTGGTTTTCGACCTGGTCATAGCACAGTAACGGCTCTTTTGAAGGTTACTGATGACATCCGTTGGGCTATGGACCACAAATCTCTTACTTTACTTGTACTTCTCGACTTTAGCAGTGCCTTTAACTCTGTCGATTTCGACATCCTTCTAGGGATCCTTAAATCTTTAAATTTCTCCTCTTCCTCTATTGGTTGGTTTAACTCTTATCTTAATGGCCGCTCACAGCGGGTTCGTCTTGACGAGTCATCTTCTGATTGGTGCTCTCTTACCGCAGGTGTGCCTCAGGGTGGCGTTCTCTCTCCTCTTCTCTTTTCTATTTTTATTAACTCTGTCACCAGAGTCATCTCTTCTTACTTCCATCTCTATGCTGACGACCTGCAGCTTTACAATAATTTCTTAAGGGAAGATGCGGAAGCTGCTGTTTCAGCCATGAACAGTGACCTGGATTTGATTAGTGAGTGGTCGCGGTCTTTTGGACTGCAAATCAACCCTAGGAAATCCCAGGCCATAATTATCGGCGGCAGGTATATGCGGAATAGGCTCAATGTAGCGTCGCTGACTCCACTCTGTCTGAATGGAGTTCAGATTGAATACGCTCAAACGGTTAAAAACCTGGGAGTGACCATGGACTCCTACCTGTCGTGGTCTGCTCATGTTGCTCAAGTCAGTCGCAAAGTGCACTTTACTTTCCATTCCTTGAAATGTCTTCAGGGCCTCTTGCCCCTGAACACCAAAATTTCTCTTGCTCAAACCCTCATTCAACCCATTATTGATTACGCCGATGCCTGTTACTTGGATGCCACGGAGGAGCTTTTAAATAAACTTGAGCGTTTGCAAAATATTTGTATTCGTTTTATTTTTAACCTTAAAAAGTTTGATCATGTCTCCAACTTTCGCAAGATACTCAAGTGGCTCCCCATTCGACTTCGCAGGAACTCTCGGATATTATGTCTGCTATTCAATCTCCTTCACAATCCCAAAACACCGTCCTATCTGCGGGAGCGTTTTTCCTACGCCCGTCCTTCAGATGCACCTTGTAGGTCGCATCTTAAAAACCTTCTTAAGTCCCCTCCCCATTCCACCGACTTCTACTCCTACTCCTTCACAGTGCACGCGGTGCGATTGTGGAATTCACTACCGCTTGACATTAGGGACTGCCAAACTATTGCAGTTTTCAAAAGAAGAGTGAAAGAACACTATCTGTCCACTTCATCATAGTTGTGTATGTATTTATTTTATTTTAGAAGTATTTATGTATGTTTATTTGTATGTATATATTCTCGTAATATTCGTTTAGTTTTTAAGTGAATTGTTTGTTTTTGATTCTATGTATTATTGTTTGTCTCCTTTGCTCTATCACACGCTGTCTACATCTCTGTATTTATTGTCCTATCTCAGGTATGCTGGAAGAGATTTCTTATGAAATAAGCATCACCTCTGTACCTATTTTTTCTGTTCTGTCTTTCAATGTCTGTTTATATATGTGTGTACATAAATGGTTAAATAAAATAAATAAATAATCAACGTGAGATATACCAACTGTTGATATAATTTCTTTACATATAACATTTATTTATTCTAAAACTTAATTAGTATAACGTTGTTTGATATAACGTTTATGTAATCGAAAATCATTTGGTCTAACGTTTATTATGTATATTGTTTATTTAATCGAAAATCATTAGGTCTAACGTTTAATATGTATATTGTTTATTTAATCGAAAATCATAAGGTCTAACGTTTAATATAACCCCAAAGTCTAACATGTCTCGATTTAGTAAAAAGGCAATGAGAACTTAGGATGCAAGAGCGAGCGAAGCGAGCTCGGGAATTGGGGCACCCCGACTCGGACAGGTTAGGTTCGAAGGGGATGACGGGGGCTCAAGTGAGCGAGCGGAGCGAGCGAACGAGCCCCCGTCATCCCCTTCGTGTTAGGTTTCTTTAAACCCTGCAGACAGAAATAGGAGCCCCGCGAAGCGGGGCTCCGTCGACCACGCCTTATTAAAATAAGGCTAAGGCGGGAGCGAAGGGGAACGGAGCTCCCGCCTTAGCCTTCGTGGTTATTTTTTTTTAAACCACCCAGAAATAGAAGCCCCGCGAAGCGGGGCTCCGTCGACCTATCTTAGCACAGGTGGTAATCAGTTACTAGTTATGTTTAATATCTACTTAGGTTACTATTACCTATAACTACGATAGAACTTACAATCATATTAGACCAAATAAGTTTTATATCTTTGGTATGTCAAATGTTTTTATATTTAATGTATGTTATGTCAAACGGTGTTATATTTAATGTATGTTATGCTTATAAAAATTAGGTCTTTTAAAATTATATCAATCGTTCATTATATTAACTAATCGTTATCTATCTATACTTATAATAAATCTGTAGAAGTGAAAATTTTGTACATTGAAAATATCAAAAAAATAAATGGCAGGGGTTGTTACTAGACCGACACCGAACCCAAAAATGTGATTAAAAAAATTTTTGTCTGTCTGTCTGTCGGTCTGTCTGTCTGTCTGTCTGTTTGTTCAGGCATCACGCAAAAACTACCGGTTCGATTACGATGAAACTTGGTATAATTATTCTTTAATATCCTGGGCACCACACTGGGTACTTTTTATCCCGGAAAAGTATATACAATAAAAAACAAACTTAATTTTGCGGTTCGATCCCTAGATCCGATTACTGTACCAACCGCAAATAATAAGTTTGTCGTAGGTTAGGTCACACGCAGTGGAGTTCATTTTTATTCCTTTTACTTTTTAGAGTTATTTAGGTTTATTTTTATATAAGTCGTAGGTATAGATTTTAATTTTAAAGTATAGGTAGTATATTTGATAGTGTACGTAGTGACCGTAGGTTATTTTATAATACTGTTAGGTAGGATAGTCATTCGTATAGATATTAGTTTTTAGAGATTTTGCTTATTTATTGAGTTTAGATTGAGGGGCCCGTGGCTAAATAATAACAGCCGCACAGGTCGATCGGTCAGGTTAAGCTACGCTTGCCGCAGTCGGTCTGTGGATGGGTGACCATCTTTACATACCGAGACACCTCCGTGCCTCGGAAAGCACGTTAAGCCGTTGGTCCCGGCTGTCATTCGTGGATCTTTGACAGTCGTTACGGGTAGTCAGAAGCCCGAAAGTCTGACAACCAGTCGTACCAAGGGTATCGTATTACCCAATAACTGGGTTGTGGAGGTCAGATAGGCAGTCGCTCCATGTAAAATACTGGTATTCAGCTGCATCCGGTTAGACTGGAAGCCGGCCCTGAACATAGTTGGGAAAAGGCTAGGCAGATGATGATTGAGTTTAGATTAGTTATCGTCATAAATAGGTTTATTTAGGTAGGTAGGTATTTTATTTTCTGTTATTGAGTTTATTTATTTTTTTAATTAGGTAGGTACTTAGGTAAAGATATCATATAGGTACCCTCTTAATCACCATTAATGAGTCACAATTGGTTTTCTATTGTAATTAGCCACAAAGGGCCCGCGAGATAGATGGCATCCTGATGCACATACATTTTATCCTGTTAGCACGTTCCCGTGGGATAATTTCCGACATCCACGCGGGCGAAGCCGCGGGCAGAAGCTAGTATTAAATAAAATTATAGGTTCCGTTATTATATGTTGTTAATATTAGTGATTTTGTTGTTATATCATCTATTACTTACCCGCCTAGCCTTTTCCCAACTATGTTGGGGTCGGCTTCCAGTCTAAGCGGATGCAGCTGAATACCAGTATTTTACATGGAGCGACTGCCTATCTGGCCTCCACAACCCAGTTACTGGGCAATACGATACCAATTGGTAAGACTGGTTGTCAGACTTTCGGGCTTCTGACTACCCGTAACGGGGTAAGTAATAGATGATATAACAACAAAATCACTGAAGAAGCCGACCCCAACATAGTTGGGAAAAGGCTAGGCAGATGATGTATGTATGTATGTTCGGGTGGACTCTTGCAATTCAATTTTGAAGCAGATAACTTCAACCGATTGAGCTGAAATTTTGTATGCAAGTGTAAATCGGATGACAATGCACAATTATTATGACATAGAGCTGATCTGATGATGGAACCGGAAGGTGGCCATAGGAACTCAGTAGTTAAACGACACAACCTCATCGAGTTTGGACTCGTTTGATCCGTCTTGACGAGAACTTTGGTACTAGATGCTAACCAGGGTCTGATGATGGAGCTAGAAGATGGCCATAGGAACTCGGTAATTAAACGACACAACCCCATCGAGTTTGGGCTCGTATGATTAGTCTTGACGAGTACTTTGGTGCTAGATGGTAACCAGGAACTAAAGATGAACAGGTAGTTAAGTGCAGTAAACGCATATAATGTTTAACGCACTACGAAATACGCCGTAGTCAATTTCGCATCAAAAATACTAAAAAGCTAAAAATAAAGTTAAAAGAAAAAAAAACTTTTTAAAGACAAGCTTTTATTACTTATTAAAACAAGCTTGTTTTTAAAAAGTTTTTTTTTCTTTTAATTTTATTAACCCCCGACGCAAAAACGACGGGGTGTTATAAGTTTGACGTGTCTGTGTGTGTGTGTGTGTGTGTGTGTGTGTGTATGTCTGTCTGTGGCATCGTAGCTCCCGAACGGATCAACCGATTTTAATTTTGTTTTTTTTGTTTGAAAGGTGAATTTGTCGGGAGTGTTCTTAGCTATGTTTGATGAAAATCGGTCCAAGATGGCCGCCGCTACAAAATGGCGGATTACATATTTTTTCACAACTCCCTCAATATGGGTATCAAATGAAAGGGCTTGGCTAGTAGAATACTATACACTATGATAAATTTCAAATCCAAGATGGCCGCCACCACAAAATGGCGAATTACATTTTTTTATTCACAACTCCCTCAATATGGGTATCAAATGAAAGGGCTTGACTAGTAGAATACTATACACTATGACAAATTTCAAATCCAAGATGGCCGCCACCACAAAATGGCAAATTACATTTTTTTATTCACAACTCCTTCAATATGGGTATCAAATGAAAGGGCTTGACTAGTAGAATACTATACACTATGACAAATTTCAAATCCAAGATGGCCGCCACCACAAAATGGCAAATTAAATTTTTTTTTTTCACAACTGCCTCAATATGGGTATCAAATGAAAGGGCTTGACTAGTAGAATACTATATACACTATGACAAATTTCAAATCCAAGGTGGCCAACACCTCAAAATGGCGAATTACAAAAAACCTGATTAAATACCAGATTACCTGAATCTTAAAACGCAAGAAAATAAAAGAAAAGAAATAATAAGGAGTCCCTACAAAAAGCATGAAATAAAAAATTAAATTAAAAATTTAAAAAACCCCCGACTACGAAAAATCCTATAAAAAGAAAAAAATAACCTTGAAATTATGACCCTACGTAAGTACGTATGAAATTTTTTGATTAAATGTTGTCCTGTCGGGGGACCGCTCTAATTATTAGCCTAACTTTCTGTTAAAGTTTAAAATAGTAGCGGTCCCCCGACAGGACAATATTTAATCAAAAAATTTCATACGTACTTACGTAGGGTCATAATTTCAAGGTTATTTTTTTCTTTTTATAGGATTTTTCGTAGTCGGGGGTTTTTTAAATTTTTAATTTAAT
Source organism: Apamea anceps (assembly GCA_951799955.1). NCBI lineage: Eukaryota > Metazoa > Arthropoda > Insecta > Lepidoptera > Noctuidae > Apamea > Apamea anceps. The sequence goes on from OX637525.1 coordinate 248,890, forward strand.
TTTCTAAATAAATGTTCATTTTACATTACTTTTGCCCCACTTTGCACGTAACAATCGTGCAAGTACTTCTAATTGTCTAAACATACTAAAACCTTGCTGTACCTTTACAGATGAATTACAATAATCAGGGAGATGGAAATAGAACTTGGTTCACTTGACTCTGAGTCTCTGAACTACACAAGCCTTTCAATTTCAGCCACTACAGGTTTTGGAACCTTTGTTCTAAGTTTATCTAGGCATCCTTTAGGCTATCGGTTGGGTAGCTTAGGCATCCTTTAGCTCGAGAGGTGTTAAGAGCGTTCGATATTAAGTTTGTCGCTTCGCGGTCTTAGTGAAAGGGCTAGCCGCATCGTGATGGCTGTTCGATGAAGTAAGAGTCTATTGGTGGTGCGCAAACTTGAGGTGTGATTTTAGGTAGTTGGGAGTGTAAACTATTAACGAAAACAGTAGAAAGAATCAATATGTAGAATACATGTTTTAAACCTTGGTGTAAAAATGAGAGGGGCTTGTGAAGGTCAGATAGGCAGTCGCTTCATGTAAACTACTGGTATTCAGCTGCATTCGGTTAGACTGGAAGCCGACCCCAACATAGTTGCGAAAAGGGTAGGCAGATGATGGTCTAACTAAAAACTTTCTCAGCCCTCAAAACAAAAATTCAATCCAGTAAGTACATATTTTCTATTAAGTCACTAATAGCTAGTCGGCTAATTGGCAAAACACGAAGTCGCCACGTTACTACTGTTTAACTCATGATCTATGGTTTAGCTTTAGATCGTTTGGGTTTTTAGGGTTCCGTAGCCAAATGGCAACGGAACCCTTATGGATTCGTCATGTCTGTCTGTCTGTCTGTCTGTCTGTCCGTCCGTATGTCACAGCCGCTTTTTTCCGAAACTATAAGAGCTATACTGTTGAAACTTGGTAAGTAGATGTATTCTGTGAACCGCATTAAGATTTTCACACAAAAATAGAAAAAAAACAATAAATTTTGGGGGTCCCCATACTTAGAACTGAAACTCAAAATTTTTTTTTTCATCAAACCCATACGTGTGGGGTATCTATGGATAGGTCTTCAAAAATGATATTGAGGTTTCTAATATCATTTTTTTCTAAACTGAATAGTTTGCGCGAGAGACACTTCCAAAGTGGTAAAATGTGTATCCCCCCCCTGTAACTTCTAAAATAAGAGAATGATAAAACTAAAAAAATATATGATGTACATTACCATATAAACTTCCACCGAAAATTGGTTTGAACGAGATCTAGTGAGTAGTTTTTTTTTAATACGTCATAAATCGTAACGTAACGGAACCCTTCATGGGCGAGTCCGACTCGCACTTGGCCGGTTTTTTTGTTATTTAACACTAGTACTACAACTGTTTTCTTTTACTGTCGTATTGATGTTCCCACATGATATACCAAATACCTACTTAGACATTATTTTTTTTCCTTATATACGTACCAAATTGTCATCGCCGCCTACTGAATACAAGCTTCAGGGCCAAGGCTGCGACGATCAAGTTACATGAAACACGTAGCTGAGCCCTGATCCGGGGGATTGGCTTTTATCTGCCCTTAAGAACACATCCAAAGGAGATAATAAATTATCATTGTGTAACAGTGTAACACAATATGTCCTGGGTGTGCGTAGTTGGCGAGTAAGTACTGTGATGCTTTGATGGGCTTCACTAAGAAATCAAACAATGGCGCCGATTCCCTTGTTCACAAACTAAACTAAATTTAAGTTCAGTGCATCTTTTTCTTTCTATTTCATTAAGGAAAGGACAGAAGATAAATATTAGTTTAGTCCTGTCCTGGCTTGGTCGAGTTTTTAATAAATATTTCTTTTGCCATGATTAGTCTAACTGTTGACAAGCCTCTCATTTCTTCCATACCAATATAAACAATACATCTACTTACAAAATAGACAGTATACCTACACAGCGAAACCTAAAAAGCTTACGCAGGAAAATTCCTTCGTAATTGAAAGCAGCGTTATATCCGAGACCCGTGCTCTCGTGCGACGCGAGATTCATAAAAACACAACAAATTGTAATAATAATATTTGTGAACGTCTCTATGCTGGAATTGTTGCAATATGGCCGCCGAATCTCGCGCAGGGCTGTCGATACGATACATGAATTATGTTCTCATAGTATATCGTGTTTAAATATCCTGTTTGGAACAAAGTTTTTTACGCGACTTACGGTAGGAGAAAAGTAAAAGCGAAATATTATTTTTCATGGTTGTTAATGGTTGATAGTTTTCATGGTTTTCGAGGGTGCTAAAGCCGATAGTGAGGTCAAAATGAAAATCCAAGATTGCAACTTCGATTTTTATCAAATTTTTTGTCATGTGTGTCGTGACGTTTTCATGGTTTTCGAAGGTGCTGAAGCCAATAGTGGGGTCAAACTGGAAATCCAAGATGGCGACAACTATAAGAGAGTTTATAAAAATTGGTTAAAGGACCAACAGCAAAATCTCTTACTTTTTTATGAGGGCAAGCGGGAGAAATCATTTTTAATTTTTTAATGTTTGTTTTTAGAATATAAAATTACATAGAAAAACAAACAATCCATTTTCTGACAACCCTACCCGACATACGCGATGTAATATTAGAAATGAATCCGTTTTCTTGCTTTGATTAGGTGTCCGTATACGAATGTGCGTTTATCGACCCCATCGATGTTCCGGAACCCAGTTATCAGCCTTACGCCTTATGACATGTGACGTCATAGCATATGCTGAACAAAGCGAAAAATTGAGCTTAGTATTCTTTTTTTGCGGAATGTTTGGGGCTGTCAGCAAGGTAGTGAAAGGGAGTGAAAGAGCATCTATAAATGAGGATACTTTGATATACTTGAGTGTAATCAAAATTTTTTGAATGTAAACAGTTACTACGCCCAAAGCCATTTTGTAGTGTAGCAGGTAATGTGTGGGCATAAGGATAGAGAAAGACCAAAGAAACGATGGATGGATTGTGTGAAAGATGATTATGGCTAGAAAGGGATGAATGCTGAGCTGATAGTTGAATGATAGAGATAAAGAACAGAAAGAAAATACGTTTATTAGCGGTGAACATGACGCAAAGTAAGAACACGAAAAAGAACAAGTTGGGGGAAAATATGCGACGCATCCACGAAAAACACAAATTGGGATAAGGACAGGAATATGAGAAGGTAGCGGTACACTGCTTCCTGTTCACCTTGCGTTGGTAATTTTTGGTATTTTTTTCAACAATCCGATGCGGCTTTTTTAACTCACTTATACGCTATAAACTACAAACTAGGTAAATTCTTTCTGCCAAGCATGGTGATTACTGTAATTTCATTCATTCAACCAGCCATGTTCAGCCGTAGTTTATAAGAATGTAAGTTGATGATAACCTTAGCCTTAACTCTTCGTAAGAACGTGGATCCACGCGAGACACAATGCCTTTTTAATTGACTCTGTAATTAGGTCATTCAACCTGAGAAAACAATCAGAAATGAAGAGATCCGTAGCAGAACCAAGAGATAGCTGATGGGGCTGAAAGGTTCTGGAGTGGAGACCGTGTACCGGAAAACGTAGCGTTGGAAGGCCTCCCACAAGGTAGACCGACGACTTTGTGAAGGCCGCAGGAACCCGTTGCGAGAGGCACAGAAGCGGTCGAAGTGCAGGTGCTTGGGGGAGGCCTATGTCCAGCAGTGGGCGTCTTTCGGTTAAAATGATGATGAAGATAAACAAAAGATAAAGTACCTCATATTTTCGTATCACCCCTTGCAAGTTTCAAAAGAGGGAAAATGGATGATAAACAAAACGTTTATTATGCGCATAATAGTGTGGTTCAAATCGAATACATTACTAGTTACCGGTGCATCGACAAAACAATGATATTTTGTCGCATCTGCTTGAATATTGTCATAGAATGGATTAACGATTTGATGAATGCAAGCTCGTGATTCTAGAGAGGCTTATGTTTAGCAGTGGACTGCAGTAGAATCAAGAAGTAATTAGTTATGTAAGAAGGTTGTAGTTGCAAAAACATCGCCAACTCCGCGTTTACCCATGCAAGTTGTGTGATACTTGTCCAGTATAAAACATGTCCCATACATGACATGCATTGTAAACTACTATTTTGTTCACCTTTTTGACATTTTTGTATACACACACACATGCAACCGAACTGTGAAATGAAAATTTTGTTTCAGTGCGGTCAGTGGAATTGCTCAGGTGCGATTCGGTCAAATGCTGTTGAAATCAAGCTCTGTGTGGAATACTCGTACCTCGCTTTTTCTTGCTGTTTTCCTGGTGGTGAGCAAACATATAAAAACCAACATTTATTCATAGGTATAGGAAGTGAAGGACCACACTACCACACACCACCACACACCACTCAACCTAAAAAAATAAGATTTAGTCGACCAAAATGTATTGCCAATGATTTTTTTTCAATTCCATTGTTCAGATGCGACGGAATTAGCGAACCATAAACCTTTTCCACTGGAAATGCCATTTGCTAATTGAAATTAAATTGCCGGATTGTATACCGATTTTTTTTCGTTCATTCTCTCGTTTCCAATGTCCTTTCGGTGACACACTAGCTGAGAGTTTGACAAACCATGCTTGATCTCTTATAATAGTCTAGAAAGTGTTCGCAAGAAGCAGATCTTTCGTCATCGAATTTTTCAGTTTCGGTTTTCAGTAGTAGGATTTGAGATTGTGGTTTTTTTTTTTCTTGACTGCAATAGGCTTGGCCTCTATGGTATTATAAAATGGTCATAGCATGAACATAACTGTCGAAATGTGTATGCACTTAATACACCACACACCCCTGCCTAGACCTTCTTGGAACACAAGCCCGATTTTATGTAAAAGTAAAATCATTATACAGATGAGACGCTCAAGCATGCTTGAAAAAATATTCAAAATGAAATTAAAAAAAACAATTTGTTGATTTGTAGAGCAGTCAAGTGGCGGCCCAGTGGCAACAGTATGACGAGTGATGATGGGCATGGGTCGCGGGTTGTGTACCACGGTGAAGAAACACATCGTGAGTAGAACGGTATGTCTGAGAACCAAAAATTCGAAGACTCTATCAACCCGTACTGGGCCCGCGTGGTAGATATATAGATATATAGCCACAGACTTATATTTAAGTCTGTGTATATAGCCCACTCCTGCTCGAAGAGTGCAGGCTTGTATCCCAGCTGTGGGAACTTTATAGGCTGATTATTGGACTGTTAATTAATTGATCGGTTTTAGGAAGGTTAAGATCGGTATACCATTTTAGATCTGTAGACCATTTTTTATTTTATCGAGATATGCGTACGCTCCTCCCATACCTACTGTAATTTGGAAAAATTGTAAAAGCTAAATATTTTTAAAAGAGTAACCGTGGACTTTCTTGCCGGCTCTTCTCCGTAGGAAACGACCGATTGGAACCGTGCACCTAGCTTCAGACGTTTCACAAGTGCCCATGTTGGCTTATGTGACATGAAATATTTTGATTTTGAATTGATTTGGGTACATAAAGCAGTCCCTAAAACGCCCGCCCGTCACCGCTTTCCATTATATTAGGTGAAAAGAAGTGACAGAAAAAATGCACATTTATCACGCAAGCAATCTATCTAGCATCTACGTGTGTAGCCATCTTTAGCTGAATGTATTAGCGATTGATTAGAAGCCGAATGATTGGATTCTTGTGAGCCGGCAATGTGCCAAGAATTGAAGGCAGATATTGTTCGCGAGTCTTTGAGGGTCAACGGTGGAATTAATGGGGTTACAATGTTATTTTTAATGGGTAGGTTTGTATAGGAAATTGTTTTTCGCTGTCTTAGTTGGGACAAAGAAGATTAATGTTCAGGATGCCCTTTGATTATTTCCCTTCCTTTTTCTGTACTTGTACAGTCACGAGCAAAAGTATGTTATTAGAACGAAGTTCCTTATCGCGCGGTGCGAAAGGGGGCTAGACGGAAAAATTAAGACCAAACGTTGGAACGACAGCTTTTGCTATAGTTGTAAGCCGTGCGGCGTGCGCGTGTTTCTCTGCCTGTCTCTCTCTCTCTCTTATAGAAAGCAAGACAGTTTTTTTTTGTCTGTGTTTTTTTATTTGTTAATAATAAAAAAAAATATTATTATAACTTAAAAAAAAAAAAATATTACAATTCCTTCACTAATTAATCGAAAGGAACTTCGTTCCATCCGGGTGTCCCTTAACACCTCTCAAGTTTTTTTTTGTTTAATGAAAATTTATTTTGATATGAACATAATATTTTCGAACCCATGAGTTTATGCAATGTGTCATATTTCATTGTTGTTTTCGTTATTTCACGAAAAAATCGATATTGAAAGTTTCCAAGTATTAACTTACTAGAGCTCGTGAAAGTACAAAAGTCTTACTGGGTTTTCTGAATTTGTGTCCGGTTGCTTGAATTTTATTTATTTATTGTCTATAAGATTTTTGGCCGCGCTTGCGACCACAAAACCAACGGGACAGTCACATATCCTTAATAGATACAGGCCGGTATTAACTATAGGCTTATTGGCATAAGTTACATCAAGCACCGTTCAAAAACATGTAGGTAGCTCATAATACTATTTTCCATATCGTCGACCAACTGCCCTCTAGGGCGCATTGACAAACCGCAAAACTTTTTCAAATCTACCCACTTTTGGCTCTATTTTTTTATTTACGATCAGTCCTATCGTAAAGTTATCTCATAACTCCAGATTATTGACTTTGATTCTACAATTTATCTCGAAATTGATTTATACGGGAATCTGGGGCAGCTATTTTTTTTCATACCTTATTTTTTAGTTGGAGTGTATTCATTTTTTATGACTTTTTATGGAGCGATGATTGTATTCAAGTACTAGCTTCTGCCCGCGGCTTCGCCCGCGTGGATGTCGGAAATTATCCCACGGGAACGTGATAACAGGATAAAATGTACCTATGTGCTTCCCCAGACTGCCATCTATCTCACGGGCCCTTTGTGGCTAATTACAATAGAAAACCAATTGTGTCTTATTAGTGGTGATTAAGAGGGTACCTACCTATATGATATCTAAAAAAAAAAAAAACTCAATAACAGAAAATTAAATACCTACCTACCTAAATAAACCTATTTCTGATGATAACTAATCCAAACTCAATAAATAAGCAAAATCCCTAAAAACTAATATCTATGCGAATGACTAATCCTACCTAACAGTATTATAAAATAACCTACGGTCACTACGTACACTATCAAATATACTACCTACACTTTAAAATTAAAATCTATACCTACGACTTATATAAAAATAAACCTAAATAACTCTAAAAACTAAAAGGAATAAAAATGAACTCCATTGCGGGTGACTTAACCTACGACAAACTTATTATTTGCGGTTGGTGCAGTAATCGGGTATAGGGATCGAACCGCAAAATTAAGTTTGTTTTTTATTGTATATACTTTTCCGGGATAAAAAGTACCCAGTGTGGTGCCCAGGATATTAAAGAATAATTATACCAAGTTTCATCGTAATCGAACCGGTAGTTTTTGCGTGATGCCTGAACAAACAGACAGACAGACAGACAGACAGACAGACAGACAAAAATTTTTTTAATCACATTTTTGGGTTCGGTGTCGGTCTAGTAACACCCCCTGCCATTTATTTTTTTGATATTTTCAATGTACAGAATTTTCACTTCTACAGATTTATTATAAGTATAGATATAGATAGGGGGGTGGAATTTTGAGATTTATGTTGGCGTTCGCCATCTTGTTTTAGGGTTCCTTTAAGATGTTGATGAAGTTTGTTGTGAAACTCACAAATGCTCCGGTTCCTATAAACAACTAGCTGACCCGGCAAACGTTGTTTTGCCATATAAATTATTTCTAGCTGCCCGGCGCTACTTCGTTCGCGTGGTGTCCTACCCCCTATCCTAGTCTTACAATACTCCTACCCTACTACCCTACCCTACTCCTAACCTACTCCTACACTACTCCTACCCTACTCCTAAACTACTCCTACACTACTCCTACCCTACTTCTATAAGTAAAACGCTGAAGAAAAAAAAAAGAATTATCCAATTTGGTGCAGTCGTTCTTGAGTTATAAAATTACAACGAAAATTGGCATTGATTTTTATATATATGTATAGATAACGAATTGTTTTGCATACCAATGTTAGCATCCCAATTCCCAAAAGGCATATTAATAGATTTGTAAGCTAATTTTACCTATGATAGCAACTTCCATATGGGAGGTTTTACTATGCGAAGCTATGAGGTTGTAGGTTTCACTCCTACCAGATACCTAGTACAGAAATACGCCACTAGTAGCGCTGCTCTGATGTCAACTCTCTGTCAAGGCGAAAGACTTTTCTTTAGTAATTGGGATTCATATTATTATTGTTGTTTTGTGATCTCGTCATATATATTGTGTTTCTCGTGTCTTACTCCTTCTGTGTCTATATTTATATCGTGCTGTGTACGGACATTATATTTCCATAAATTCTAAGTTGACTTTTGTTTCTTGTTCGTCCGTACATTTTCTACTAGAACTAAAAGGTCTTTGCTTCATTATTGGTAAGGACTTGATCTACCAATAATGAAGCTAAGAACTTAATTTTAACCAACAACGGTCCGTAAATTAAAGGAATCGGCCACAAGGCGCCCGCTTGCAACAAAAATCACTAAACAGCGCTAAACGAATTTAAAACATCATTCAGTTTTTGTCAATCTCAATGAATGAATGCTTTAAATAGTTATGTTTAGCGTTACACGTATTTGGTGATTTGTGGTGCATTTGGCTCTAAATATAGCTATTATAAAAATATTTTGCTATTATTGTTAGGTATTTTATAAATATTACATACGCAAAATACGCGCATTGGCGTGGAGTTGCGGACACCAGCCCGTATTACCTATGTTTAAGTATATCAAAATTTAAAACTAAGTATTGTCTATTTATTTTATATTTTATTGTGTTATTTATATCTCATATCTCATGAGAGGACAGCGTAGGCTTGTCAACAAGTACCAGGTACTTGATAAAATAAAAACCGGCCAAGTGCGAGTCGGACTCGCCCATGAAGGGTTCCGTTACGTTACGATTTATGACGTATTAAAAAAAAACTACTCACTAGATCTCGTTCAAACCAATTTTCGGTGGAAGTTTATGTGGTAATGTACATCATATATTTTTTTTAGTTTTATCATTCTCTTATTTTAGAAGTTACAGGGGGGGGGACACACATTTTACCACTTTGGAAGTGTCTCTCGCGCAAACTATTCAGTTTAGAAAAAAATGATATTAGAAACCTCAATATCATTTTTGAAGACCTATCCATAGATACCCAACACGTATGGGTTTGATGAAAAAAAAAAATTTGAGTTTTAGTTCTAAGTATGGGGACCCCCAAAATTTATTGTTTTTTTTCTATTTTTGTGTGAAAATCTTAATGCGGTTCACAGAATACATCTACTTACCAAGTTTCAACAGTATAGCTCTTATAGTTTCGGAAAAAAGCGGCTGTGACATACGGACGGACAGACAGACAGACAGACATACAGACAGACATGACGAATCCATAAGGGTTCCGTTGCCATTTGGCTACGGAACCCTAAAAAACGGCGAATTATCGAGAAAAAAAAAATTCTGTCGGTCGATCTTTCACCTTGCGTACCCTTAGGGGCAGAGGACTTAGTCAAATTTTCGGAGATTTTTTTTTACAGATTTCGTTTATTTTTATTGCAGCACCTTATCAACCTTGTCCATAGAAAAAATTAGAAAGCTCCTAACTCGGAAACGGTGCGTCGTAGAACCATGTGTCTCGGAGCTTAAATGGTTTCTATGGACAAGGTTGATAAGGTGCTGCAATAAAAATGGCTGAAATATGTAAAAAAAAAATCTCCGAAAATTTGACTAAGTCCTCTGCTCCTAAGGGTACGCAAGGTGAAAGATCGACCGACACTTAGAATTTTTTTTTATATTTCTTTTTCTCGATAATTCGCCGTGTTTTTTTACATAATGTCATGGTCTTCGACTAGAGCAACCATTTAATTCCAGAAAAGATTTTCATCCGAGCAACCATTTTGGAAATATAGAGCGTTTTGTAAAAAAATAAAAAAATTAGAAAGCTTCTAACTCGGAAACGGTGCGTCATATGGCCATGCTTCTCAGATCTTAAATGGTTTCTATGGTCAAGGTCAACCCGATCCTGAAACAAAATTGGCTTATACAATGCGAGGTCGGCTAAAACTGGAAATATTTAGCTTGATGTCATCGTGTGTACCTACCACAGTACTTATCCATTTTGTTTTTGTGGTAGGTACAATACAATCAACCGCATGTCAATGGCAACAGTTTGACATTATAAGCGCGGATGAAAGCAGACGGTTTTCTCAATCAAGTGTTCTACTAACATGTGTATCACAGTAGGTACCTACCTACCTACATCACGGGTGACGCTTGCTTTCTCCAGGGGGTTGAGCAGAAGTGTTAAAAATTCAGACAAATTTCAACTCAAATTTTTACATTTATACGCGAAATTGAGAACAATAATAACAATGCCCGACCTGGGGAGCGAACCGGATTCACATTCAACAGTCGCGCTTACGACCACTAGATCAATGAGGTACTTAGTATAATTTTATTGTTTTGAATGAACACACAATCACTAGACTGTAGACTGACCAGAGGTCTGGTCGGCCAAAGAGGCAGTCGACATACAATGATATTATCTGTTTCATTTATGCATCCTTATTGTTAGTAACTGTGCCCGCGACTTCGTTTGCAAGGCATGTCGAAAAACAAATTGGAGTTTATTAACTAAAATAAAAGTATCCATCTAGTTATTTCTTATAACATCAGCTATCTGCCAGTGTAAATCCCGTCAAATACGGTTCAGCCGTTTCAGAAATTAGCCGGAACAAACAGGCAGACAAACAATTTTAAAATAGTGTTTTTGTTATAAGTAGGTAGTACCGTAGTATATACTTTCATATGCAGTCAGTAAAAAGCTGTTATTTTGACACTTTAATTATATTTAAGTATTTGTATTGAGTGTAGATTATTGTTAATTTATTCTGGAATATTTAAGCACTTTCTAGCCTGAAGCACAGGTTCCACCTAGTTCAGGCATATACCTGTAATGGTAGATGTAAGAAGATAAATAAATAAAAAAATAGAAATATAAACAAGTGTGCTGTATTTTAATTTTAAGATAGATAGGTTACTACGTCAGTGGACTGCGATAGACTCAGTTGATTGAGGTAAGTACGTGCATAATGATACCAGCCTCTTACTGTCCCGCTGCACGGCGAAGGATCTTCTCATACAGAGAAGGTACGAGCACTGGGGGCCTAAAAGAGGTATTGCTTTCCTGAATTCCCAGCAGATCATTAGCAAATCCTCTAATTTTCGTAAAATTTCATTTCATATTTAGTGTAAACATTGCCGCATGAAAAAAATAAAAGCCGTAATTTTGTCGGTAAATTTTTCATCACAGTTTTTATTAGGTTACGAAACCGTCAAAATTTCCCAATCAACCTTGAACCTTAATGCTTTAGCGATATAGTTGAAAATCTATTAAAGAAATGTGACAGATTGTAGTAGCTTGATGTGCGGGCGTCTGTACATAATCAAATTGGTTTTTTATTTCTACAGTTTAAATGTTATTACATAACATTGTGATATGAATTGCACACAGATCATATTATGAATTGTCAGCTTGTGACCATTTTACTTTTTTAAATAAGTACCTATTAATAATATTGTTATCCTATTATGATTCTGCCAAAGTGGCCTTTTTAGGCCCCCTGATCACCACGCTTGCTGAAGACGGGCTGGCGATTTCAGACTTACCTATATTAACACAATAATGCGCTCCAAAACAAAGATATCGGACGTGGACATGTCTGCCGCATGCCGGACAAACTGTGGGCCCAAATAGCACAGAATTGGTGCCCTGAGACAGCGAGCCGAGGTCGCGGCAGACCACGTAGGGGATGGCGGGACGAGCTGGATAGGTTCCGTCAAAACTGGAAGGAGGACGCGCGGGCTCGCCAAACATGGAAGGAGTGGAGAAAGGCCTTTGCCGAGGAGTGGGACAGAGTAGGCTAGTAAAAAAAAAAAAACTAAGTAAGTATAGGTAAGTACCTATACTTAGTTGTTTTTTTTTTTTTATATCTCGAGTTCCCTTAATTACGTACACACCAAAACACACTATTAATCACAATCTGAATAATTTTGAAGGATATTGCTAATACATACATTGCTTCATGTCGTAAATAACGCAATTAATGTTGTTGGACTGTCAACATGAAAGCCGTTGCTACTGTTAGTGTGTACACAACTACCCCGCAGGTTTCCTCGCGATGTTTTTTTCACTAAAATCCGAGACAAATACGGAAAGCATGTACATGTACACACGGCTACACATCAAGCTATGCAAAACCAGTATTGGCTGACCGTTCATTGTGAGAAAATATCATACAAAGTGAGGCCAAGACAAACTGGTTTTGTATAGCTTGACGTGTAGCCGTGTGTACCTACAGACGCCAGCTGCACATCAAGCTACCCGAATCTGACAAATTTTCCCAATCAACCTTGAACCTTAATGCTTTAGCGATAAAGTTGAAAATCTATTAAAGAAATTTGACAGATTGTTTATAGTGGTAGTACAGTAGCTTGATGTGCTGGCTATACATGAATTGAAAATGTCACATTGGCACTTGGTCGGATTTGAACCCACAAATTCGAGCATGAGAGGCTGGGCCATTACGACTTACTTATTTAAGTATTTATTTACTTCAAGCACACAAATGTCAGAGGCAGTGTCGAAACGCGTACGGTGTTGCTTAGACGTGTTTTTTGCGGTCATTAGCTAATTACATCGTTATCTATTGTGCACCTACCTACCTTGATCGGCCGCTTGGCCGAACCATCGGTTATCGCTCGCGCGAATCTACACTTTATGAGTAATGAATACGGATGAGAATCATAATGAAGACTTAATCAATACGGTTATAATGGACGACGAAGAAAATACACATTCAGAAGACTTAACACAATTATTTGAGATGGAGGATAACGACACGTCGAAAGACAGATCACGACCTACGAAAAGAGGGAGAGAAGATGATGAATGGAGTGAAGTTAGAAGTAGAAAACACAGGATGAGACAAGTAAGAGGGTTTTCGGAATTAAGTGTTACTTGTAAAGATAAATTTCCTAAACAATTCGCCCTAGCAAAGCTATTTAAGGAACAAGGAATACTAAATATCACCAAAGTGAAACATATAAATCCGTATAAAATTATTATTGAACTTAACAACGCCGACAACGCTGAGAAATTAGTGAACTCCGATCATTTTAGTGGTTTAGGATGGCGATTTCAACGGCCCTTTGAAGTTGGATTATCTTATGGAGTCATTAAAAATATCGACTTGGAAATCTCGGAGGACGAATTACTTACATGTTTATCAAGTAGTACATGTAAGGTCGTAAATGTAAAACGCCTACAACGAAGGGACAGAGAAGCAGCCACATGGACCGATAGCGAAACATGGAGAATAGGATTTGAAGGAGCATCGTTGCCACCTTATGTACTTATATACGAAATGAGAGTTTTGGTAGAACCTTACGTTTTTCCTGTTACGCAATGTTCCAGGTGCTGGAGGTATGGTCATTCAGTTAAAATGTGTCCGACAATTAAAGTTATATGTCCAAAATGCGCAGGAAAACATGATAACTGTGACACAGGTACCTTTAAGTGTGTTAATTGCCTAAAGAATCACATGGCATTGGACAAAACTTGCCCTGTATACATAAAGGAAAAAAAAATACGCAGTATAATGAGTGAGTTTAATGTTTCATATAGAAAAGCCATGGATATATATGTACCTCCTCCTGCACCCCCCCATGAGGCAGATGTCAACATGCAGACAATACGACCGTCCTATGAGGGAGACGCAGCTACACAAGCAACTACCTCAACTACACCTATGTCACCTGTGTTACAGCCGAGAACTACTTACGCCCAAAAAACAGCACGCCCTGTGCCAATTAAAGAACCTATATCCACGCTAAGAGACAATGTACCACAGACAGACAAACCACAGTCGGAGAAAGAAGAAGAAACAATTAAGAAAAATAATAAGAAAAAACAGCAGAAAAACCCACCTCAATCCGAAGCTCCCCATGCCCGGGAATGCGATATGGACATTCAAGATGATACGTGCAGGGAAGACGCTACTGAAGACGAGACAAATGAGGATTCGGAAGACAATCATTCATTCGGATGGCTGGTAGATAAAATTAAATACATTTTATTTGTGAGAAATGACACTTTCAAAGACAAAATTATATCGGTTGTTCAAATTAGCGTGGAGTGGGCAATATCTTATTTCCTAAAGAAGATAATACCTAAGAGTTGTTTTTCCGTCAAAAAATATTTTCATAATGAATACTGTTAAAATAAACATTTTGCAATGGAACTCACAAAGTGTAGTACCCAAAAGGATAGATTTAGAACAAATTTTGTTTTTAGAAAAAGTTCACATTGCCGCCCTATGCGAAACGTGGCTGAATTCTGACTATAACTTTAATATAAAAGATTATAATGTGTTTCGTTGCGACAGACCAGATTCATACGGAGGAGTTGCAATTCTGGCTCATAAATCTATCAAGGCACAACAATGCCGCAGTACTGTTACAAATCCGGGTATCGAGATAGTTCATGTTAAAATTTTTAACTGTAGTTCCATTAAAAATGTTATTTCAATTTATTGCCCACCTAACGTCCGCACTACACAAAATGATTGGGAATCATTGTTTTCTATAGCTAACTCTAAAACCCTAATTTTAGGAGATTACAATGGTCATCACTCAAGTTGGTCCACGAAAACAGATCAAAGAGGTACTCAAATTTTTGACTCCTTAATTGACCATAGTTTTGTGATTTTGAATGACGGTAAGCCGACTCGAGTGAAGCTAGTTAATGGAATTGTACAAAAATCGGCACCTGATTTATCTATTGTTTCTTCAGACGTATGTTTAATGTTTGAGTGGAGCGTAACTAATGAATCCCTAGACAGTGACCACATGATAATCAAATTGAAAACGTCAGACACCTATGTTCCACGCATCGTAAAGAAAAGAAATTTCAAAAAAGCCGACTGGACGGCTTACCGTAACTTTATTCAAGAGGCACTAGTTGAGTACACTTTGCCTGTTAATCCCCAAGAAGCTTATAATTCTTTTTTAGATATCATCAACAGTGCAGCTGATGTAAGCATTCCTTATTTTAAATTTAGCCAAAACCCCTCCAATTCATTTAAACCAAAGACTTATTGGTCTCCGATGTTGTCTAAAGCGGTGGCGGAAAGACGATTAGCTTTAAAGTATTTTAGAAAAAACCCAACTCCAGATAATTTAGAAGTGTTACGGGACAAAACTCGAGAAGCTCAAAAACTAACTAGAAGTGCTAGTAAAGAGGGATTCCGTAAGTTCTGTTCTTCAGTGGATGAGGTCACGTCGGCTAGTGACATGTGGCGACGCATGCGCTGGTTGAAGGGATATCGTTCAGCTGGACTCCATGTGGACGAGACGTTGGCTGAACAAGTCCTCTTTAATTTAGCTCCTGATTTTACATGCCCCCCACTACCTACTTTTTCCTCCCTAAATCATAAATTGAAAACAGATATTACAAGACAGGAGTTTGACAAATGTGTGAAATCTAAAGATACTGCACCAGGCTACGACGACATTTCCTTTTCGATGATTAAACATCTCCCTGACCTTGCTAAAAATATTTTACTACATCTTTATAATTTGTTTTTTTCGTTAAATTTTGTTCCCGAACAATGGCGTCAAGTCCGCATAGTACTAATCCCCAAACCAGGTCGAGATTTGACTTCCGCTTCTGCAATGAGACCTATTGCGTTATTGTCCTGTCTATGTAAAATCTTTCATTCCGTTATTAATAAGAGAATTGAGTGGTACTTAGAAAGTAGAGGATTTTTTGCTGAAGAAACTATAGGTTTCAGGAAAGCTCGCTCATGTCTAGATAATTTAAATTTACTAACCTCCAAAATACAAATTGGTTATTCAAAAAAACTTGTGACTATTGGATGTTTCCTTGATATCGATAACGCTTACAATAACGTTGACGTCACCGCTCTTCTGTTAACTTTGGACCAACTTGGGGTGGGATCACAATACTGTAGATATCTATGGGAATTTCTTAATGAAAGGTATTTATCAATTAGTGGCATAGATAATACTGTTACTAGAATTGCCAGAAGAGGCTTGGCACAGGGTGACCCCCTGTCACCATTATTATTCAATATTGCGACCATCCATATCTGTAAAGCAATACCCAGCTCGATATCTGTCTCTCAGTACGCTGATGATTACGTACTTTATATAACTTGTGACAATACTGATCAAGCAGCCGCTGAGTTACAGGAAGCGTTAAATATCATATGTGATCAATTTGATTCTCTTAATCTCAACATATCATCAAATAAGAGTAAAATTTGTATTTTTGACAGAGGCTATAGGAAACGGTCGGTTAACTTATCAATTAGAGATAATAGTTTGGAGGTTGTTGACGCGGTGAGATATCTTGGTGTCTGGTTGGACCGTTCTCTTAGGTGGGGAAAACATATAAATGAGATTAGCCAAAAAGTCCTCAAATTCATTAAAATTTTTAAAGTGTTGGCCGGTTCGAGTTGGGGTATTCATCCAAAATATTTAAGAAGACTTTATCTAACTTTAATTAGAAGCCGTATTGATTATGGAAGCTTTTTCTATGACAACAGTGCAAAAACTCACTTAGAAAAATTAAATAGATTACAGAACCAAGCCATGAGGGTAGTAGGTAGTTTTATTAAAACCACACCAATTCACGTGATGGAGAGCGAATTATGCCTTCAACCACTATACCTACGTCGACGCTTCTTGGCTAGCAAATTCTGGCTTAAGATTAAAGCTTTGCAGACAAATACCGGTATCAATCTACTATCCGAACTATCTACATTATGTAAAAATTCCTCATATTGGCAAAACAAAAGAATCCCCCTTTTAATCTTGGTTAATGACTCACTAAACACTTTAAAAATTCACAGCAGTCAGAAATTAGATATGTTTTCCCTTAATACTTGGGTTAGTAGTATAGATAGTGATAAAATAATAAAACACGATGTAAACTTCATGTCTGGGCCAAAAAGGCAATACAATCCTGTTAATTTAAGAAACTTATTTATTGATTACCTTACTTCCGAGTACTCGACTTACGTAAAAATATTTACAGACGGATCTAAGGAGGGTGACAATATAGGGGCTGCGTTTTACGAGTCAGAAGAAAATTCAATGAAATTTCAAATAAGGGCCAGTGTGTGTATAATGGAAGCTGAACTGATCGCGATCGCAGAAGCTCTGTCTTATGTAGAATCAATCCACCAAAACCATATTGTAATTCTCACAGATTCTAGAAGCTCGCTCCAACATTTGGCTCGGTGTACCTCGACCTTTCGAGGAACTCCGATAGCCTATACTATACTGAACATTATTTTGAGGTTACAATCTGACGGAAAACACGTAGTCCTTCAATGGATTCCATCACATATTGGTATAAGAGGCAATGAAATTGTTGATCTACTAGCCAAGCAAGCCATATGTGATGGAATTCCTGTTAACTTTTCTCCCTACTTTTCAAACTTTATACCTAAAATTAAACAGGATTGCTATTTACTTTGGAAGGAATATTTTAATAAAAGATCACGAGATAAAGGAATCTGGTACAAAACGATCCAGCCGCATCCCTTGAACTCACCGTGGATAGATAACCAGTTGTTGAACAGATGTGACACTGTTATTGCTCTAAGGCTTCGTTCCGGACACATTCCGTGTAATAAGTTCTTATACCTAATGGCAAAATCAACAACAGATAAGTGTGATTTTTGCAATAATTCCGTTGATGATGTTTATCACATATTGACCGAGTGTGTTCGCAACGCAGAATTTAGACACAAATTAGATTGTAGGGTTAGAGAAATAGGTTACTGTAACAGTGTTCTGGCTGCGCCACTTTCTGACGCAGCCAGAGCACTTTACAGACTAGCTATGCTAAGATTTAGTTAAAGATAGAAAACTAAGTTAAGTTAAGAAAAATAACCAGGGCGGCATAATCGCATGTGCGACAAAGCCCTTTTACTAGAATAAAAAAAAAAAAAAAAAAAAAATGTCAGAGGTACTCACTCATCTTCTCAACTTATTAATTTATATATTTTATTAACTCTATGGCAGCCTACATCATGGCCGCCTCAGGATACTTGGTCCTCCTACCAGAGCCAGCACAGTATGGACAGGCCCGTCGAACAGAAGTCGCTCAGCTATCAAGATCGTGAGTATCTGTCACTTTATGCTCTAGCTAACTTACTAGGTAAGTACCTATTCTCCGTAACAACGATCAATTTAAATTACTTTTGTGAGACCAAACTCAAAGTCAAATCATTTATTTCAAATAGGCACATAAAAGGCACCTTTGAACGTCAAAAATTTGGTTACCTCATAATTAAGTGGTTAATTGATTATAATGAAAAAACGGAATGTAAACATTAATTGCGGGACTGACCACGCACAGTGAAGTGAAGGGTTTCCTAGTTGAGAAGAATATTAACGCATTGCTCAGTCTTCATATTTTTATCGACCGCGGTAATAAGTTTGTACTTAGAAAGAAAGAAGAAAGAGTACGTTTATTTGCGGTAAACATGACGCAGAGGAAGAACACACACACAAAAAAAAAACAAGTAACAAGTGGGTACTAACATATTTCAGTTTCTCGAAAAAAACTATGAAAAACTACGGTCGTAAGTTCGTAACCGAAAATGTAGATTTTTTTCATCCCTCGGTTACATGTGGAGTTGGGTACCCAGTGCAACGTTTGTTTACTTACCTTTTTTGTCGTAATTTTACTACATCCAGAATACGACTTCTTTCCAATTTTCATCGGTATAGTGCTATTGGTCTCCGGGAAAAATGGCTATGTGACACCCGGACTGACAGACAGACGGACATAATGCAATTATAAGGATAAGGGTTGATTCTAACCTCTTCGAAACGTTCTTCTACACCTTCAAGTGGGCCTTCGAAGGAGGTAATTTGACTTGAATATCAGCTGTGTGTTCAGTATTCGACCGCTAATAGACGTTTCGTCCACTAGAGAAGCTTCTAGGCTATTTAAGCTCATGGTTTCGTGCATTTCCACAGTAGCGACGGGGAAGTGCACCCTGGAGGACCTTAGCAGGGACTTCCAGATGAACGGCATGGATTCGCCCTACACTCCTATCGAAGACAGGATCTGGAGCAACCGCGCTGGTTAGTAAGGTTTGAACCGTATGTCACAGTCTCATCTCGGCGACAAACAAATTTCAAAGACTTGTCAAAATGTAGGGAAATTAGAAGTAAATTTTTACAAATTGAAACTGAGATCAGACTGTGAACGTTCTTAAAATTACGAGAATTGCCCCTCTTGTTGTGACAAGAATCAAGAGCACTGCGATTTTGACAGCGATGTAATGGGTATCAGAGGTATAATAAGCTGGACCTTGTCCTGCTTCAGAGGGTCTGTCCGGCTTGGGCCCGGCGGGCGCGTACTGCCGCCAGGCGTCGTGGCCGGCGCCCGAGCGCTCGCCCGCGCCGCGCCTGCCGCGCCCGCGCTCCGAGTGGATCCCCTCGGCCTCCGCGCACGAGTTCAACCCGAAAGAGTTCACTAGCTCCACTCCTGTTGAGGCTGTTGAAGGTAAATATCGTAACATAACATACCATCACGCCTGTGATCCCTGAAGGGTTAGGCAGAGGTGTATCTATAGCAATAGCACACCCACATTTCGCCAACATGTTTAAGGGCCGGTTTTTTGTACCGTAGTTAACTCAACCAATAAAATTGTTAAAATTACTATTTTTTTCTAATGTAAAATTTTTGCAAAATGTTTTATTTGATCTATTGTTAGTTTATCTAATGGTCATTGATGATTATTTTTTTTAATTAATAATTAAATATTTGACCATCAGCATTGATATTATATCATTAAATGTATAAACTAAAAACCGGCCAAGTGCGAGTCGGACTCGCCCATGAAGGGTTCCGTTACGTTACGATTTATGACGTATTAAAAAAAAACTACTCACTAGATCTCGTTCAAACCAATTTTCGGTGGAAGTTTATATGGTAATGTACATCATATATTTTTTTTAGTTTTATCATTCTCTTATTTTAGAAGTTACAGGGGGGGGGACACACATTTTACCACTTTGGAAGTGTCTCTCGCGCAAACTATTCAGTTTAGAAAAAAATGATATTAGAAACCTCAATATCATTTTTGAAGACCTATCCATAGATACCCCACACGTATGGGTTTGATGAAAAATAAAATTTTGAGTTTCAGTTCTAAGTATGGGGACCCCCAAAGGGTTTGATGAAAAATAAAATTTTGAGTTTCAGTTCTAAGTATGGGGACCCCCAAAATTTATTGTTTTTTTTTCTATTTTTGTGTAAAAATCTTAATGCGGTTCACAGAATACATCTACTTACCAAGTTTCAACAGTATAGCTCTTATAGTTTCAGAAAAAAGCGGCTGTGACATACGGACGGACAGACAGACAGACAGACAGACAGACAGACAGACAGACAGACAGACAGACATGGCGAATCCATAAGGGTTCCGTTGCCATTTGGCTACGGAACCCTAAAAATGGTCTACAGATCTAAAGTCTACAAGGCCTACAAAGTCCTGACATTTACAAAATATATAGGACATGACTGCCACTATTATAGAGTTGAAACTAGAATTGTCTGTATATAATGTCAAATAATAAAAAGATTATGTCAAAAAAGTATGTAAAAAATAAATAAACATCGTAATTTGAGAGCAGTTAATAGACATTTACGTAGTAATGCTCCATGTGCAGAAGAAATCATTGCCAAACTACCTTGTCTTCAACGTACTGCGCCGTTTAACGTCATCACGTCAACGCCTGTCGGCTGTCACTGAAACCCAGCGCTGGGGCTCTGTCTTGCATAGGGTCGTAGCATTATGCTGAGCGATGGCCGTTTTGCGTGGACATTATTTTCCTCCAACTTGTATTTTTGTGTATTGTGTTCTTTCTGTGCGTCATGTGTAGGTACCGCAAACAAACGGGGGTAGGTAGGTATTTTCTTTCTTTCTTTTCTCTCAGCTGCCCGGCTACCCTTGGTTACACAAAACTTAAACAAATATAACATAATCTTTTTGTCATCGTGAGACCTGTTCAGCTGTACAGGGTCAATTCTTCAAAACACTATTTCACCATCACCCTACAACAGTCCACTGCTGGACATAGGTCTTTTCAATTGCAAGCTATCAAGCTCGATTCTCGGCAACTTCCATCCAGCTGCCACGTGCCACCCTGCGAAGATCGTCGCTCCACCTTTCCTGAGGGCGTCATATCTTAAGTTTGCCGATTCGCGGTCTCCAGTCTCCGCTCAAGTATCACACGTTTACCCAAACGGTTATCAATTCTACGGATAATATGACCGGCCCATTGGCCCTACAGCTTGCTTATTCTACAACCAACCAGTATTCTCTTTAATAAGAGGCATCTGTCGATTGACTAAAGAACTCATTGCTGACTGTTACTTAGTAAAGCGTCATCCAGCGACCCGCATCGTAACTAATATTGATCTTGCCTTTTAGTTCCCACTTTAGTTCATAGATAGCGCTACTTATACAATACGATCGAAGCTAAACAGCTGTTTCGCATCTAAACTAATAATAATTTATAAAGAGGTAAATATTGATTGTTGTTTGTAAAAGGTAATCTCTGAAAATGCTTTCGTCAGTGAAAGCTAGCGATGCCGGTGCTATAAATAAGACAATATGTCATGCAAATCTTACATAAAGCAAGTCATTAAAGTCACTGGCCATTAAAGACACTGCCACTGGCCAATAATGTGATTTGAATTTGTGAGCAGTGCTGATGAAATAATTTACGCAAAGTAAAGCGCCTGTCTGGGTTCGGACCTGCGACCTCCAGCTCGTAAGTCGCGGCCGCTACCACTGGGCCACCACTGCTCTCATCCCTCGCTGCACTCAGTCTTAACTGCTTCGTTTCGCTCAGGAAATATGTACAGACGCCAGCACATCAAGCTACAACAATCTGTCAAATTTATTTAGTAGATTTGTTACTTTATTACTAAAGCATAAGATTCAAAGTTGATTGGAAAAATTTGGCAGATTCGGGTAGCTTGATGTGCTGGCGTCTGTACCTCGGTGCGCTCGGCAGCCCTAGACTCCTTCGTTAAGTTCAAGATTCAAACTAGCACCCGTGACAAAATACACTGCTTTATCCTCGTAGTGAATAATTAATAACTAATTACTATTATTATGCTGTACACAAAAATTGAATATTTTGTCATTTTTCAAATAATCTAAATAAGTAATGAACCTTGGAAAATGCCTCATTCAATGCCTCAATTCTTATTTAAAAACCATATCAAAGACATTTACATAACAATTAGAATAATTTATTATTCGAGGGCTTTTGTCTTTGAATATAAGAAAATCATGAGAACACCTTTTATAAGATGTTTTTAAACACGTTAAATATAACGACACACACTTGTGCACAAGAGATAAGCAGAGGGGTCTTTTTCTTCTTTTTGTCGATGGTAAATACATCATCATCATCATCATCTGACTAGCCTTTTCCCAACTATGTTGAATTCGGCTTCCAGTCTAACCGGATGCTACTGAATACCAGTATTTTACATGAACCGACTGCCTATCTGACCTCCACAACCTAGTTACTGGGTAATACTACATCAGACTTTCAGACTTCTGACGATCCATAACGAATGACAGCCGGGACCAACGGCTTACCGTGCTTTCCGAGGCACGGGGGGGTCTAGGTATGTATAGATGGTTACCCATTCACGGACCAACCGCGGCCAGCATAGCTTTACCTAAACGATCGACCCGTGCGGCTGTTATTACTTAGCCACAAGCCTCCCAGCTCCCTTAATGGTAAATACATGTATACGTTAAATCAGTTGGATCCCACAGGTGGCCACGCCAATCACGGCATCAGTAACATTGCTTAAGTCTTCCGGAGTGCGGGTGTTTGTACACTTTGCGCACTTCAACATATGGGACATAGTTTGGTCAGGAGCACCGCATTCGCACTGGGTATTGGTGAGATCTAGAATCCCCTATTTTGCTGTATTGTACTTGGAGCACCAAACCAAAGCCACAACAGAAACCAGCAGCCAAGCACCCAAGTAGGCACTTGGGTCTGCAGTCAATTGAATGCTTTCCATATAGGCCATTGCAGGTCACTACAGGCGTGAGGTTTATGTCTTTTTTAAACGAATTAAGGTGCCAGAGCAGTGATGGCGCATTGGTAATGGCCCCGACTTACCGAGTTGAAGGTCGTGGGTTCGTACCCAGACAGACACTTTACTTTGTGTAAATAATTTCATCACCACTGCTCTCAAAACGGTGAAGGAAAACATTTTGAGAAAGCTGGCATGTCCTAGAACCAAACATTGGATTACAGCCCACATTCCCTCTCGAAGAGAGGAGGCCTGTGTCCCAGCAGTGGAAACATTGAAGACTGATTACGTTAAGGTGCCATCACAAGATATAACACTAGACATAGAAGTGTACAACAAAACCTTTTGCTACTGTATCGTGTTGAATAAACTGGTTCCAACAAGAGAAGGATGTCGCGTCTTATCTATAGTCTTGACACGCTACCGGTTTAATAATCTGTTAGATGTAAGCATTTTTTTAACTTAATGAGTGTTTAATTTAATAGTGTTTGGTAATGCCTAGAATTTGTTTCAGTTGTATTGGAGTAATAAGTTGTAATGTTTAAATGTATTTTTTTCGTTTAAATAATCGAGAAGGTCGGAAGAAAAAATACAACTGTTCTTATCGATCATTATTCAGTCAATATTCTTTTACAAATAAAAGTTACTTATATTGTGAAGGTTATTGATAATTTCAAAAGATTATACAAAGAGTTTAATACACGTTCCAAAGTTTTTTTTTTTTTTGTTTTAATGGAATCAAGTGAATCGAAAAAAAATCTATTACCACTTTTTAGTGCCAGCACTATTCTAATACCGATGCTGTTCCTTTTCAAATATTGCCAATCATTTTTAGAAATCAAATGAAGCCAATAATCCATGAAATCAACGTTTTGAGAAGTACTGTGGTACAAAAATAAATAATGTAATAATCAATGCTGTTTATTTCAGCTTACGCAAATCTTTAAAAGTAGGTTTTTTGTGCACATTTTTCTGAAAACGAGAGGTCAAAATGTTATGTTATCCTTTTCAAACTAAAACCACGGGGAAACGTATAAAAACTTATAATTGTTTGATTATTTCACGAAAGTTCTAATAGAAATAATAAACACGTAATAAATAATTAATGATTATTTGAATGTTACAAGTAAGTGAGAAATTACTATACATGCTACGGGCAGTGGTTTAGCCAACTCCTTTGAAGACTTTTAAATTAGATATGGTTGCAGGTATGTAAAGGTGATTAATATTAGCCTTTATCAACAATCTAAAGATCTAGTTTTTAACATTTAAAGTTTACTCATATTTCGTTTTGCTCTATTCCTTTCCTATATTCTTCCGTAGTTACCGATCGTGACTTTTCTTTTTTATATTTAGATTTATAATAATTACACTTGTATAAATAAATAAAAGACGTTATTTATACAAATGCAGTTAATTTAGTCAAGTGAAATAGTAATTATTGGTACCTATGCCAATTCGCAATCGACTTACCAGACGGAAATTGGTAATAACCGTTTATTACACTATGTGTTCAAGTTTAAATAATTTTGTATTTTTTGTAATACGGTACGGTACGGTATGGCAGCCTTGAAAAGAAAACCATAATCAAAATCAAAATCAAAAGTCATTTATTCAAATTAGGCTGAGAATCAGCACTTTTCGAACGTCAAAATTACAAAAGACAGTCCCCCAAAAACGCCCGCCCTTCGCCACTTCCTAGTGCATATAGAACATATTAAAGTGCGGCTGACGAGAGAATGCGTTTTTGACACCTGTCAGTTTCATACAAACGAATACGTGTTTTACGAATTTGATCTTTATTAGCTACTGGAATTGTCGTACTGACAGGTGTCAGGAATGCATTCTTTCGACGGCCGGACTGTAGCCCACCCTTAAATATGACCACACATTTCTGATAAGCGTCAACAAAAACCGGTCAAAGACTTCCGTACCACAACGCAAAAAACACCGAAAAAAACAGGTTTCTTGAATCCAGACGTCCCCTTTAATTTTTAATATTATTTTATTTTTATTATTTTCTGTTATAGTGGCAATAGAAAAACACACCCTGTAAAAATTTCAAATGTCTACCTATTACGATTCATGAGATACAGCCCGCAGACAGACAGATGGACGAACGGCTGGACGAACGGACGGATAGCGGAGACTTAGGGTTACGTTGGCACCCTTTGGGTACAGAACTCAAAAAAGCAGAACCTCAACCAATGCGATATCATCCCAAAAATATTACCCACCATCAAACCAAGACTATGAATACACCCCTCTATCTAAACTTTAACAAACTTTATAATCATTTCGTTAGATACAAATAACATGTTTGTGATCAAAGACGCCACAAATTGTAGACAACGCCGAGTTATTTGCTTGTATTATAGTCTAGTGTAGCTGCAGGCTGTATCACGAATGATTTCATGCGTTTCACCTCATAATCAGGCTGATTTTATTATGAAGGTTTGGTTTGATGGTGTGTGTTATGAATATTTTAATGGGTTGTGGAGGTCAGATAGGCAGCGCTCTATGTAACCCCCCCCCCCCCCTTCCCCCATTTACTACGACGACTTTTATCAATTCGTTGTACGTTCGGGGTTATCCCGGTATGAATTATTTTGCAGAAATAAGAATTATATTTTTACTAGCTGCACCTCGCGGTTTCACCCGCATAAGTTTCGATCCCGTAGGAATATCGGGATAAAAGTTTCCTATGTGTTAATCCTGGTTATAAACTATCTGTGTGCCAAATTTCATCCAAATTCGTTCTGTAGTTTTTGTGTGAAAGTAACAAACCATCCATCCTTACAAACTTTCGCGTTTCTAATATTAGTAGGATTATTTTGTATTCCTTCAGTCCGTTTTTACCAGGCCAACTATAGAAGTACCCATTATTGTACATAGAAGTACCTTTCTAGTTATATAACAATTATTGCTGTTGGAGCGGGTATCGACAAACTAATTGCGTATCACACTATCAATTTCAATCTGAATCATTTTGAAGGATATTGCTAAATCATTGCTTTATATGTTCGAAAAAGTTGTTTGCTCAACAACGTAACAATGAACGTTGTTGAACTGCCAAAATGAAACCCATTGTTAGTGTGTTACGCAATTATCTCGCAGGTTCCATACGTTTTACCCATCATCCTTTGCCTTTAGCTGGATATGACATGCAGACTAGATGTGGATTAAATGTTTTTTTTTTTTAAATAACTCTCTAACTCTCTCTAAATGAGAAGAGAGTTGTCCCATAGAATAAATAAGGCTATACGCTGCATGTATTATAACCAAAAATTCGAAGACATGTGACATCTACCAACCCGCACTGGGCCCGCGTGGTGGATTACAGCCCACTCTCTCTCACCGAGAGGAGGCCTGTGTCCCAGCAGTGGGAACATTACAGGCTGATTATACTATTATGCTCCCTGCATTGTGGAAATTAATTAAAAATACTCAAAACCCCGATTTTCAGAAATTAATCCTTTCATGTCACGTAATTCCCTCTGTCCCTTTGTTTTGAAATTCCAGGAATTAATTAGTATTTTACAATGCCTAACAAAAATAATATTTAGTTCATTTCATTCTAGGTTTTTCTCAGAATAATGTGGTCGGCTTTCGGTCTAGACTAGGCTAAATGATCAGTATTTTTATATTAGATACCTCTTTCTAGTGTTACTGGCTTTTTCCATTAGTAATTTCTCAGTAACAGGCCGGAGTTTGGAGGTTGGCGGTGTGAAACCCCCGTGCCTTGGAAAGCACGTTTAGTCGTTGGTCCCAGCTGTCATTCCTGGATGTTTAACAGTCGACTCGGGTCATCAGAAGCCTAAAAGTCTGACAGCCAGTCCTGTCAAAGGGTATTGTATTGCCGAGTAACTGAATTGTGGAGGTAGGCAGTCGCTTCTTGTAAAATACTGGTATTCAGCTATATCGGGTTAGACTGGAAGCCGACTCCAACGTAGTTGGGAAAGGGCTAGGCAGATAATAATAAATAAGTTTGTCCGTATGCCCCACGATAATACGAAAACACAAATCTCTAACAATTCAACACCTTCCCTTGTAAAGGCATCCCGGATCCGGAAGTCACCCGTTTCCCGCCAAAAACGCGCATAATTTTTTTCACCGACGCTTAAGCCTTTATGACGTAACTTCCGGTTGGATTTCCTGTGACGTCACGTATCGCGCGACGCACTTCCGGTAGGATTATGTTATGAATTTACGATGCGGGTTTATTATTATAGGGCTTTTAAATTAATTGAATAAGCTGGTGTTTGTTTAGTTTGTGGATTTTAGAGTTCTCATGGAGGTAGGCAGAAATAACAGAAAGTCACTTTCAGCCAATTATGTTGGCACTATTGGGAGACAGGCCTCCTCTCCGTGAGAAGGAGTGGGCCGTAATCCACCACGCGGGCACAGTGCGGGTTGGTAGAGGTCTCATGTCTTCGATTTTTTGGTTCTAGGACAGGCCGGTTTCCTCACGATGTTTTTCTTCACAGGTTTTAGCAGAGGTGTAAGTGTAGAATCACCTTCTGTTATAAAGTGTTTCATATTACTGTAATATAAAACTCAAACGTGTTTTTGCGTATTATTAAAACACAGTATTTGAATACTAAACTATGCTGAGCGTCTGGTGTAAACGTGACATGTTAAACACTACTGTTGATTCTCGAACGATATAGATCGATAAGTGGTAGCCCAGTGAGCAGTGGTGGCCGAGTTGTAACTGTCGCGAATGACTGGTAGGTTCGAACAACTGACCAAATGAAAACATTTGATTTTCGCTATTTTGGCACTGTCAGCAACGTGAGCGTCCGTGGAACTAATATTTGTGATAGCGAGTTTTACAAGATGCAATACTTTCATGATAAAAATGTTCTAAACGTCTCGTTGTAAACACAAAATACCCAAAAAAGGCCTTATTCCTCGATTTAGACCTAAGTCATCAGAGACGCACCAAAACCAAACGACGGCCATTTTCGGCAATGTGTCAATTTTAGTTCCTGACACGCACAAAAAACAGCTGTCACTTCGTATAGTATATTTAGTCCAGCTTACTGGTTACCTTACTAACCAGACAGGCGCTTTACTTTGTCTACATTATTTCATGACAACTGCTCTTACAATAGTAAAGAAAACATCGTGGAAAAACATGAGATTTGTCCTAGAACCATAAATTTTCTAAAACATTGTAACATGTACCAAGCCGCACTAGGCTGGCGTGGTAAATTACGGCCCACTCTCTCTCACAGAGAGGAGGCCAGTGTCCCAGCAGTGGGAACATTATAGGCTGATTATGCTATATGCTACAACAGGTACAAACTATTAAAAATAAGAAGGCAGATAAATTATGTTGATAGATATGTCGCAGCCAACTGGTTAAATTAGCCGTTTAGTCAACCGCCTGGCCTTTGGAGGTAGTGCTCGCCTCGCTTCGCTCTCTCGGCTCGCTCGCGGACTAACCTAACCCATTTGGTCGGGATGCCCTGGCTTAGTTACTGGGACCAATTCGGCTCTCATGTGATACAGTTCCAACCTAAACTATAATTTATTGAATATCATTCAGGCCGTTAGTTGAACGGTCGCCGTTGAGTTAAAAGGCTAGGCGGTTAACTAAACGGCTAATTAAACCAGTTGGCGGCAGCAGATACATGGTGCCAAAACAGGGTTCATATCGAGTTCCACTAGTTACAACAGTTACGAGTAAAACTTTCAACGGCGACAGAACTATGTATTTATGAAATTCCAAACTATTAGTTTGATGTTCGCCATAGACATATTTTTGGTGACATTTTCGCTTTGTGGGTTAGAACTCAGGCAGTATAGAATACTGCCTAAGTTCTGACCCACAGAGGTCAAAGACTTTGACTTTGAAAATTGTATAATAGTACTTTGACCCTCTATTTAGAAATCGAGGTGGTGCGTGGGTACATAATAAATGCAGTATGGGTCGTTCTTCAAAGGTTAAGCAATGCTTGCCGAGGTCGTTAAGCGGATGGGTGGTGACCAGACATTACATACCAAAACCCCTCAGTATTTAAAAGAGGACCTTAAGCTGTTGGTCCCGGCTGTCTTTTGTAGATCTTTGACAGTCGTGACGGATTGTCAGAAGTCCCGAAATCTGACAACGAGTCTTACCAAGGGGTACTGTGTACCCAGTAAGTAGCCCAGTGAGAAAACCGGCATGTCCTAGAACCAAAAATTCGAAGACATGTGACATCTACCAACCCGCACTGGGCCCACGTGGTGGATTGCGGCCCACTCCCTTTCACTGAGAGGAGGCCTGTGTCCCAGCAGTGGGAACATTATAGGCTGATTATTATTATTCAATTTTATAAATTTTGAATAGAAATATTGCTATCAATAAAGTGAAAACACTTGTTTCTGCACTTGCATATTCTAAGTAAAGGATTACCTATTTTAAAGTTTCTCTACATTGATTTTAATTCTTTTTTTTTTTGTTGTTTTTTTCACCTTCCTATTGCTTCAACGGAATGAAAATTAATAAAAATCT
Organism: Apamea anceps; assembly: GCA_951799955.1. NCBI lineage: Eukaryota > Metazoa > Arthropoda > Insecta > Lepidoptera > Noctuidae > Apamea > Apamea anceps. The sequence continues at coordinate 278,735 of OX637525.1, forward strand.
TTGTAACTCTACAAGACTGCTACCTACCCTGTAAAAGGGAAGCGTGAAGTAGCACAGAAACAGTCGATTCGCTCCGGAATGCAATATCTTTGAGCTAAGACCGAATAACTCCGAGGAATTCCGAACGAATGTACCTACTAGTTATCTACGACTAGATGTATACAGAGTGAGTTTTTTAACAGATCACGCACTGTAGTAGCTTTACTGGCTGTTAAAAATAGAATGATTGGTTAATGTAATTATTTTTTATAAAAGTTCCCAACCAATTGGGAAAGGGCTAGGGAGATGATGATTTTTTTATGTTAATTGTAGCTCGGGACCATGAGGTGCCGGTCCTTCAGAAGGCGTACGAGGGTTCGAAGCCAACTCCCAGAGGCTCCAACCAACAATTATCCCTGTATGCACTGTGGACAACTCCCGGTTGATGTAGGCCTACTGTAGGATATGGAGACAAAAATAATTATTGAACTATGGGTTTCAGTAGCTAAGATGGACTGGTTACCAAGAACTATGGAAGGGCTATGGCCCCTGCCTGAATATTATATAAAAAAAATATTACAGAAATCCCAGTTAAAATCATCCTGTATACACGAGCTGGTGTTTTCAACTGTCATGCTGTAAAACGTCTAAGGAGGTTTCTTGTTTAATACTTGGTTCCTTACAGCAAAAACAGGGCGTTTTATTAAACTATCGTTAATTATTTGAGTCTCTCACAGCACAGGATTATTTACTGTAAAACATGTGGTCAAATGTAAGTACCTAAATAATTTTGAGTCAGCGCCAAACAATCAATACACAAAGATCACTTAATTGCCTTAAACTTAAACGGCGCTGTTAAAATTATTTAGGTATACTTACTTACATTAGTTTAAAAACTTAGTTATTAAGGTTAAATAAAAAAGGTTTATTATTTTTTGCTTTTCAGTTTTTTCGGCGGTTTAATTTTTTTGTTAAAAAGTTTTTATTTTATAATTTTTTGTGACTATAATCTACTAATTTTTTGCCAAAGGGCACAACTCAGCATTCAAATCTGTGAGTGAACAATAAATCACCCCTATTTTCCCACCCTTAGGGTTGGATTTTTTATTCCAAATTTATATGGGACCAACTTTATTAGGGTATACCCTTTCCAATAAAAAAAGAATTATCAAAATCGGACTACTCTGTAAAAAGTTACGCGTAGTCATACGCAAAAAAAAAAAATACGCGTCAACTTGAAGACCTCCTCCGTTTTTTTTTTCGTCGGTTAGTAAAAATGTTTGAAGTTGTAGAGTAAACTGAACTTTATTGTCTAGGAATTAAGGTTATTTTTCCAGATGCCTTTGTATTATTTTTTGAAGTGAAAACTTCTTTGCGCTCTTTCTGAACAGTGAACCAAACTGAACTCGGGTCAGATGGCTCGGTCACGCTTGGTGACGCTGAATCGGGTATAATCCACCAGCTCAGTGCAGGTTGGTAGAAATCACATGTCTTCGAAGTTTTGGTTCTAGGATATGCCGTTTTCTTCGTGATGTTTTCCTTCACCATTTTGAGAGCAGTCCTTTTCGCGCTTGTTACTACTGACCAGTGGCATGATTATCATTTTATCATCACCATCATCATTTCAGCCGAAAGACGTCCACTGCTGGACATGGGCCTCCCGTAAGCACCTCGACTTCGACCGGTTCTGTGCTTCTCGCATCCAACGGGTTCCTGCGGCTTTCACAAGGTCGACAGTCCACCTTGTGGGAGGCCTTCCAGCGGTACGTCTTCCGGTACGCGGTCGCCACTCCAGAACCTCTCAGCCCCATCGGCCACATGTTTTGCGAGCAATGTGCCCTGCCCACTGATTATCATATATCAATACCGAAATACACACACACACATACACTTTACAAAATAATAAAATTAATAATATAATTATCATGACTGTATAAGTAAATTGTGTTGGAACAATTGTTACAATGTTAATATAAAGAAAAAACTTCAGGAAGTTAGTCATTAGTCAGGTATTTTAAGCACGCTACACAAGGCTTCAGGAACTCTAAAAATGTCATCTTCACTATTTCAGCCGTAACACGTCCACTGCTGGACATAGGCCTCCCCTAATCCCATCGCCACTTTGACCAGTTCTGTGCGTCTCGTACATCTAGCGGATTCCTGTGGCCTTTACACGGTCGTCAGCCCACCTTATGGGAGGCCTTCCAACGCTACGTCATCCGTTACGCGGTCACCACTTCAGAACCTTCGGCCCCATCGGTCGCGCGCTGCCCACTGTCACTAGTTAGCACTGAAAGTATAGAGCTAAGAAATTCGACACTGCTCTAAAGTAACCATATAGCATGGGGGTCGGCTTCCAGTCTAACAGGATGCTAGTAAATTGACTGACAAGAATGACTACCAGAACTATAATAATTCGAATCAGCAATACAAGTCCTTAAGTTAAAATTGGCCTCAAATGTCATGATTTCATGAAATAGTAATCTAATAGGGTAATAAGAACTTCTTAGCGTATCGATGGCAAAAAGTCAATAGTTCAATATTTTTGGCCCAAAATTCAGCTGCACGAACTCCGCTCACTGACGCAGTCATCTAAGACCATCAAGTGCAGGTGACGGGGTATGCGGCGCAGGGTGGAAGGTGCGCCATAGTCTGTGGGGTGGTGCCGCATACGCACTTGAGATCAGAGCCGTTTGTGAACCCGTGTCTGTGGAGATTGTCTTGAACATGAATTTAGAGAGTTGTATTGATGATGTTTATGATTATAAATTCTATAAAATAATAAATATTTATTACGGATCATATCTAAATCACCATACAGCCTGATGACTGACCTACAAATTGCAAAAAACGTAAGAAATTTTTAATTTCGCGGACTACTCTGACAAATGACGGCTGGGACGGACTGGATGCAGAAAGAGATGGCCGACAATCAAATTAGATCAACATACAACCTGTTACTGACCTGTACATTGCAGACATGATTGCCCATGTCCAGCAGTGTGGTACGATAAGCTGAGTTGATGTCGAAGTAGTGGATTTCTTAGGAAAATTGATAACTACGAAAACTGTTAAATTGTAAACTGTTGAAACTCAGCCTTATTTCGAGTCTTGTGACAAAATTGTTTTGTATTTACTTTCAGTTTTAATTTTATATTCAAAATATTCATTATTTGTTATGTATTTAAATCCTAAAGTTGCTATATATATCGCAATGTTTTGCCGATATCATTCAGAAGTGGGACGACAGCGAGTATACCTATTGGTTAATAAATGCTTTCAAAAGTCTGAAAATATAATATATTAAATATCAAAAGGTTCGGAGCTCAGGTAAGATCTTAGTTGTTTCTCTATTAACACGTTGGGCATGTTTTATAAAACGATAAAAAAATCAAAAAACCTATTTATACTTAACTAACTTCTGCGCGCAACTTCCTCTGCGTTAAACTTCTTGTGAAAAAGAATTGTTCAAATCGGACTAGTAGTTCCAGAGATTACCGCGGTCAAACAAACAAACTAGTGATGACTAGATGTTCATTTTGTTAAGTTTCATTGACTTGTAACTTGCACGAGCATTAGCTATTTCTGACCGAAATTAAAAATTGTTCATAATTCCTTCTTTCCTTTCTATGGGTCTGCTACATTAGGGTCAAGCTTTATATTTCAGGATTTTCAGAATTTTCTTGAATTGACACTGACATTATTTTGCTAAAGAAAGTAAGCGTTTTGTACGAATGTGAATCTTATGTTCATATTTGCACAAGCGTTTCATGCGATTATGTTATGCGGATAAAGTTCACATTCGTATGAGACACTTAACATAGCAAAGTTATCTTCCTCATCAAAGTTTTTAGGGTTCCGTAGTCAACAAGGAACCCTTATAGTTTCGCCATGTCGTCTGTCTGTCTGTCTGTCTGTCCGCGGTTTAGCTCAAAAACTATTGGTACTAGAAAGTTGTAATTTGGCATGAGTATACACGTCAATGACGCTAAAAAAGTAGTAAAATAAAATTTTTAAAAAACAATTATTTAGGGTACGTCCCCTACATCTAAAGTGGGGACGATAATTTTTTTTTCGTCCTGCTCATAGTGTGGGATATCGTTGGATAGGACTTTCAAAAATATTAAGCGTTTGGGAAGACCGTTTTTTGATTTAAGTAAACCGTTCGTGACTTATCAAGCTTTAAAGTACCAATTTTCGTTAGAGTCAAGTGTCCACCCCCTCTACCAACTAAACGGTTGTAGTTAGAAATTCAAATGTCACAGCAGTAGTAACACGGCACGGCATATATAACGAAGTTTAAAGGAAAACTATCACACTTTAAGTGGGCTTTACAAGTTTACAAGTAATAGTCGACCGATCGACTCGAAAATTTCGAACAACTCCATAGAAATGTCGATAGATGGCGCTAAGCGTCAGTTATAGCGCGCTATTGTTTCATTCCTAAATAAGTTTTATAAAAAAAAAAACAGTTGCTAGACCGGCTATGATAAGTCTTATACAAATGTCAAAAAAAAAAAACTTTCCGTGCAAAATGGTCGGATCAGGTGAGGATTTGTATAGGAAGTCAAATTAGGTAGGTAGTCATGTTTGGCTTTTAGTTAGAGCATGGTACGTAACTATCAGTCAGCGAATACGACCCGCACTTGGCTGTTATAAAAACTACGGAGCCCTACACTGCGCGTGGCCCGACACGCACTTGACCGGTTTTTTTTATTTTGTGGTCGGCGTATCATAATTAGTGGCGGCCCAGTGATATGGCCTCGACTTAAGGTCGTGGGCTCGAACATAGGCAGGCGCTTTACAATGTGCTGAGACCACCACTGCTCTCAAACTGGAAAGGAGAATAGCGTGAAGAAATTAAATGTCCTAGAACCAAAAATTCGAAGACATGTGACATCTATCAACCCGCACTGGGCCCGCGTGGGAGATTACAGCCCACTCCCTAGGACATAGGGTAATTTTTATCCCGATATTCCCACGGGATCGACAAACTCAAACTCAAATAATATATTTCAATTCAACCATTTCAGGCACTTTTGAATTGTCAAAATTAAATAATCGGTCAGTTAGTCAGAAAGTTGAAGCTACGTCGTTGCCCATTCCAAAACGTAGATCTCTGTGGAGAAGAACGGGCAAGAAACTCCACGGACACTCTTTTAAATCAAGATATTATTACAAAATCCTGGGTACATTATTCTTATTGCTTCGTAAAAAAAAAAACGAATCCATGGTTCTTACATTTACAAAATTTAAAAAATGCTTCTAAATTATACAAAACTATAGTTTGCAATTTAAAAAAAAATACTACCAATCAGGAAGAGGTATTTAATATTGAAGTATTAAGAATTAAATCTTGATTGGATAAAATAAACATTAAGTTCGTAATGTCAGAAACACTTAAAAAAACAAAAAGGGGAATATATGCGGGTGAAACTGCGGGGCGCAGCTACTTTGAAATAAATGCTTTGAGTAGAGTTTCCTCATTTTACTCAAAAGTTTATGAATTATATTTTTTTAAATTTATTTTGTCAATGTCAATTCATGTGTGATGTCTTTGGTTCCTGGCCCTGACATCAAGCAATGGACAAAATTGACAACTTTTTATATGCTTGAGTACGAGGCTTTTGAATACTTTGTATGTGTATAATTTGTCTTTTTTTGTAATGTGCGTTTTGTTTGTGCAGAATAAACAATTTTTCTTTCTTTCTAGTTTCTGAGTCATTGAAGCAATATTTCTGTCTTTATTTCTGTTATATTTTTTTGTTGCAGTAACAATGCTGGACGTATCAGCGATTACCACAATATTGTTAGCATCTGTATGGAAAGGAGCTGTGTTTCCGCCACAGGCGAAGCTAACCAGTAAGTATTCCGGGTTGGATTTTTGTACAACGTTTATCAGAAAGGTGTGGTCAAAATTCAGGGTGTTGTACAGACCATCAAATTGAACAACTCTCTCCATGGGACCAACATCGTAACCGTGAAAAAATATCAGTCGTCCCATACCACTTCAATACCTACTCGACCCAAATGTATGGGGCAGCTGAATATTTTTTGATTAATGAAAAATTTATTAATATGAATACCCATGCCAAACCGACAGACAGATGGACAGACTGACATGGCGAAACTATAAGGGTGCCTGGATAGAACAAAACACGTTTCTTGTATCGGGAACCTTTACTCTATTTATATTATTTGTTGTTACAGCTGCCATAGTAGTAGGTACATACTCTATAAACATTCCAAGTGTCTACTCATTACGGTTTATAATATACAGCCTTGTGACAGACGCACGGACAGATAGCGGAGCTTTGTTAATAGGGTCCCGTTGGCACCCGGTTACTCTCACGTGGTACTCTCTCTCTCTCAGTACGAATCCCTAAAAAGCAGTGACACACATTGGCTCCAGGCAAAGATCACTGGACGTCAAAGACCACCATTTTTATTAGTCTTCAAGGCAAAATATCCTTTTTTTAGTATATAATAAAGAGTATTTTCTACCTTTGTCCAACATTAGGATAAATACGGCTAACAATAGCAGAATTTCTCCAAGCTGACGCTTTGAAAAGAAATAAGTTGTTACATTCGCCTGACGAAAAATGCTCACGTTTCTGTGTTTTTAACCGACTTCAAAAAAAGGAGGAGGTTCTCAATTCGGTTGTATTTTTTTTTTTATTTTTTTTTATTTTTTTTTTTATGTTTGTTACCTCAGAACTCCGTTGTTTATGGATCGATTTGCAAAATTTTTTTTTAACTTTGAAGGATATGCTTCCAGATTGGTCCCATTTTTTTCAAAATCTAGTTCTGATGATGGGATCCATGAGGAATCGAGGGAACTCCTCAAATATTATAGGCAACTATATAGTAATTTTAATATTTTCATCGAGAAATCAAGCGTTTACAGTCAAAAAGTAACATTTGATGAAGTGGAACTGGTGAAGAAGATCAGATATGGCTAACGGAACTTGTCACTCGCATAGATATCACAATCAAGATAGTTAAGCAACTATGACAATACAAATAAACATACAATCCTGAATAGTTATATTGAAAATGTTATCATTGAACTGATCTGATGATCATGATGGAGCCGGAAGACAGGTACCGGAACTCCGTAATTAATCAACGTATTCTAGCCGTGTTTGGGCTTATTAGAATTGTCATGAAATGCACTTTGGCTATAAGTTACTATCGAACTGATCTGATGATGGAGCTGGAAGGTGGAAGGTTGGCATGAGAACTTCAAAATAAAACAATGTATCCTAGCAGTATTTGGGCTTAGAACTGTCATGAGATGCACTCTGAATACAAGGTGCCATTGAAAATCTAGTTTTGATGTTATCATCAATGTGTCCACAAAACAACTTCTGAAATATTAAAGGCATTTTGCTTACAATGTTTAAAAAAAAATCGCTTCTATTATTTACTAAAATAAAATTGTATTTTTGGTAGTATGCACACGTTTCCACGCCACCTATGAGGTAGTGTGCTGGGCGCGTTTTTTTTAATGTGGTTTCCCCGGTAGGCCTATTCCATGGCACGTTATGTGTTGTCTTGATTATCAGATGGCAGATTCCGCAACCTTGTTATCTCTGTCATCGCTCGATCATCGTGTGGTCGATTCAATAATTTATTGGCGTCTAAATCTGATAACACTATGCCTTCCAAACTTCTGACACGACTTAGCGCGACATATATTTGTCCTTTTGCAAAGTTTTTTTTACCAAGGTCGATCACAGCTCTCTCGAGGGTGGTCCCTTGTAGTTTATGGACTGTTACCGCCCAGCTCAATATTAGAGGCAGCATACGACGCATAAGAATCGACAGTATTTCATGCGTCATATTATCATCTCTCTACGGGATCAAATTAAAGATCAGAAAGTAGACAGTAATACGTACCTACTTGTATGATATTGGTACTTCTTCAAAATAATATTCTATGTAGAAAAGATATGAACTACATTGCCATTATATTATAATAAAAAATACACTAAACGGCTAGAAATAAAAAAACTTTTTACAAAAAAAAAACCGCCTTCAAAAAAAGACAAACAAAAACGTTCCTGCACTAAAAAGTAAAAAATAAAAATTGAATTCCTGTAAAGAAACTTAATTTAAAGGTAAACTTATTTGACATTAATATTTTGCAAATATTCAAAATTGTTTACTTCTTTTTGGAGTCGGTGCCAGCCAAGGCAAGGAAATACGTATGGGCAACAATACCTCGAAAAACGACCTCTAACATTTACTATAAAACTACCAAGATACCTATTGCATACCTAGAATAATTAAAACACAAATACAGACTAGACTGTACTCTAAAACAAATTGACACAATTTTCACAATAATTTCTTTTAAATAATAATAATTATACATACGTATAAAAATCCTCTGCCACTTTTTAAATACTTTGAAATTTTTGAAGCATTAAGTTTGTAAGCATCTGTTTTAAAATTTTATAATCGTGAATTGAAAAAAATAAATGGCACAGGATACAACTGCTGGCACCGACTCCAAAAAGAAGTAAACAATTTTGAATATTTGCAAAATATTAATGTCAAATAAGTTTACCTTTAAATTAAGTTTCTTTACAGGAATTCAATTTTTTATTTTTTACTTTTTAGTGCAGGAACGTTTTTGTTTGTCTTTTTTTGAAGGCGGTTTTTTTTTTTGTAAAAAGTTTTGTTGATATGACGTTTGAAGTGCGAAACGTAGTTTTGTCTCACTCACTCATACTGAAAATTGCATACTATGATTCTATGAGCGAAGAATGAGCGATGCACTTTGTGTGAGCACGCTCTTTTCAGAGTATTTTTTTAAAACAAATCTAACGATTGCAATCTTTGTCCCATCTGCTGGAGTGTCAAAAATGTCAGTTCACTGCACCCTGTTCTTCTGATTCTACTACTTCAACTATCCGACCAATGCCGTTGACATCGCAATAAACGTGGCCGCCCACTGGGCCCAAACAATGTACTATAAATGTTTAATCAATAGGAAAAAAAGAAGAAAAATCTTTGCAAACTCAAACTCAAATCATTTATTTCAATTAAACCATTTCTGGCACTTTTGAATTGTCAAAATTAAATTGTCGGTCAGTTAGTCAGAAAATTGAAGCTACTCGTACGTAGTTGCCCATTCCAAAACGTAGATCTCTGTGGAGAAGAACGGGCAAGAAACTCCACGGACACTCTTTTAAATCAAGATATTACTACAAAATCCTGGGTACATTATTCTTATTGCCTCTTTCGAATCCCTTGATTACTCAAAACGGAACACTCAACATAACTTATTCTTTTATTTCAATCTAGCTGATTAAGTGAACTTCGCAACCCCTTTTTTTATCCCACCCGTGTTCCTTCAGTTGCCTGTGCCAGGGGCCACGGTAACTCTTTTGAATAATCCGCGAACCTGTCAGGCATTGGCCCTAGCGGGCCCCATCAGTTAGTGCTGACATCTCTTTGAGGCGCTCGTGGAACAAAACGCGCTGTCGACCCGGGCCTGGTCCTTACCGGATGGGGAGCTACCCATTGCTCGCCGTCCGCAAGCCGCAACTTTGTACCGCCTCAGAATATGAATTATCTTCACTTTGTTTTCGTAAGTTTTCCCACGTTTTAATCGCCATCCTGCCATTCGGGGCGGAGAAAAAAACATGACCAGACATCATAAAAATCGGTCCAGCCGTTATTTAACTATAAATGGTGTAACTAAACGGACTTTGTTTTATTTATATAGATAATACATATTTCGACTACATCATAGCGGGAGCAGGTACGGCAGGATGTGCCCTCGCCAGAAGATTGCTAGAAGACCAGACCTGTACTGTACTACTACTGGAAGATGGCAAGGATCCAAATGCAATTGCAATGGTAAGATTAAATAGGAAACCTGACAATGTTTGTCGAAATATTGACCTGATAAGAGTGCACGGTACGAGTGGTAACCCAAGATATATTATTACTCGTAGATAAAATGCATGATAAGTGCTAAACAAAGAGATTTAAGACATGTTAAGTAAATAGTTTAATATCTTTAGTGCTAAATTATTTTATTTCTGTAAGTAGGTTTCTACAAACACTTTTACACGTCACTCATAAATGTAAAAAAGTAGATGAGATCGGCGTTTCCTATCTGACTATTCTGAGAAGAATGGCCGAAACATACTCGGAGGTCACACTCACAGTCTCTTTTAAAGTTCAAACATGAACGTTGATGATACACGTATAATTCACGCACGATATAGACTCATCCCCTATTACATCGAACTTTAAGACTCTAGCGAAATGTAGGTGTAATATAGCCCCTTCTGGAAATACTCGTACAGGTATGACGTTATGTTATGTTTTTAGGAAACTGTCTTCAAGCTGTCAAATTTGTTTCAGGCACCAGGACTGTTTTTTCTTCAGCCAAAATCACCTCTCGATTATGACTACAAATCAACTCCTGATCTTTATGCATTTGGCCAGGGTAACAAAACAAGACTAACTTCTGGACGTGTTCTCGGAGGCAGTAGTTCTTTGAATCACTTACTACATATAAGACCCTCTATATCAGATTTTGACACTTGGGCAGACCTTACGGGAGATGACTCATGGAAATACAAAAATTTTCTATCGTACTTTAAAAAAAGTGAAGGTCTTAAAGATCCGGAACTTGCTGAAAACTATGATGATTACCACGGTACTGAAGGCCCCATAGGTATATCAAGACTACTTAATGACGATGAAATGGTTAAAGGTTTTTTAAAAGCGCAAGCTGAAGCTGGTAATCGTGTAGTGGATGATTTAAATAGTGATACAAATACAGGATATACACAACCACAATATACCATAGCTAGAAATAATGAGGGAACTGTTGGAGGGGTACGGCAAACAACAGCTTATTCATACTTGTATCCCGTGAAAAACCACTCTAATTTATACGTATCTAAAGAAACTAGAGTAATAAAAATAATTGTTGAAGGTAAAACTGCTGTTGGCGTAGAAGTGGTTTACAAAGGAGATACTTATACGTTCAAAGCAAATAAGGAAGTGATATTAAGCGCTGGTGCCTTCAATTCACCTCAAATACTACAGTTGTCCGGTATTGGACCTAAAGATCACCTGGAATCATTAGGAATAGAAGTTGTAGCTGATCTTCCCGTTGGCAACAGCTTGAGGATACCAAGTGCAGTCTGTATAACTACTAAGACTAAAAAGCATTTACTGCCCCTAAACATAAAAGACCTTTTACCAGCATTAAAGCCTACACAGCTGCCCTTCCCTGTGATTCAGGGTTCAGGAGCCTGGAACAAGTCTAGCAATATCCCCAATCATCAGTCCTACAATTTAATGCTAGCTCACGACACACCGTTCCTACTAATAGCTTGTCAGTTCGTCTATGGATATTCTTCTGAAATTTGCCTCTCTTGGCAAAAGCAGATTGCATCCAGAGATGCAATTTACAGTGTTTTAGTGAACTTAGAAGCAAAATCAACAGGCACTGTTCGCTTGAATTCTACTGATCCATTCGACAGCCCTATTATCACAACTGGGTTCTACAATAACGTTGAAGATTTAGAAACATTGGTAACGTCTCTTATCGACTTCACTTCAGTTGTTGATTCGCCCTCTTATAAGGAGATTGGCGCTGAGGTGGTTGGAGTTGATTTCTCTGAATGTGCTCACTTAAAGTATGGTACCCGTGATTTTTGGAAATGCTACATTGTATACAGGACTATCAGTCCTTTTCTTTGGTACGGTACATGTGCTATGGGTAGTGTTGTGGATAATGACTTCAAAGTGTTAGGGTTTGACAACTTGCGACAAGTGGACGCCGGCGTGATCCCTGTACGTATGCGTGGTGCTATTAACTCTGTTGTTATAGCATTGGCAGAAAAAGCGGCTGATAAGATCAAAAAGACAGGTGATGGCACTGCTTAAATTAATTCAGCCCATTGCAGTCCACTGCTGGACATAGGCCTCTCCCAGGCTGCCCAACAACACCCTGTCCTCCGCCTTCCGCATCCAGGTCCCAGCCACCTTCTTTAGGCTGTCCGTCCATCTAGCTGGGGGGCGTCCTACACTACGCTTGCCGATACGCGCTCTTCGTTCCAGGACTCGTCTGCTCCACCGGCCATCGGTCCTTCGACAAACATGGCCAGCCCACTGACACTTCAGTTCGCTTAGTCTGCAAGCTATATCGGTAACTCCGGTTCTTTTCCAGTTAATACGCATATATACATGTTAAATACGCATACCATATATGAAAAACTGACGGTTTGGTTGACCTTTAAAAGCAAGATTCACAAAACGCACTTCGACTTGCTTTGTTAAGTAATGTAAGCCATTTATTTGAATATGAACATTATTATCATTTTAATTTAACGTCAAAGAGCGGTCTAAGCACTTGCTCTAAATATTCTACTTGGTAACTTAACGAAGTTATGGTTACTTCAATAAATCAATTAATTTAACTTACCTCTTTCCGCTGGTGAACATTAAAAAAAATTTACTTGTTACTTTGTCTATTTATGATTTTAATAAATTATGTTGTTTCTTTCGTATGTTGTTGTTCTTTGATAAATAAAAATCAAAATTTATTGCATGATGTTTTTTTTTAACTATCCCTCTGCAGTGCTAAGATCTCTTCTCATACACAGAAGGAGCGTTACTCCGTTTACTATAATGACTTCGTTTTCGCTTAGCGTTCTTCCTGGCTTTTTTTATTTTTACTCGGCTTCTTTAGGGTCCTAGCGTGATATTAAAACTTAGGTGAAGTAAGCTTAAAGCGAGCTGTCCTTCCTACTAATGCTACGAATTGACACAATAGTGTCAATAGACAACTCACTTCACCTAAGAATTCAAAGGTGAGATTTTAAGAAACCTAGGTTTTAAACCTCTAAACCACGACAAGGCGATAGTGACGTAAAATTTAAATAACGTAGATAATAAGTATATGAAAATAAATACCTAATGTTATACTGAGCCATTTCATTTCTGCTCCATCACATCCTCTGGATGTCAAAAGGAATTCTGAAAATTTCAATTTCCAACGATTTTGGTGAATTGCATCCGGTTCCAGCGGAGCTACGATCGAATTGGAGTTGAATTAGTGGATTATATAATATCCATATTATTCGTTTTGTTTTACGCTTCTTTAATCGTATAAAACCAAGTAATTTCTCCCTTTTCGATAGTGTATTCGCTTTGTACTTTTAGAAGTACTAAGCTTATATGTATTTTGATACATACATACATATACTCACGCCTTTTTCTTAAGCGGGTAGACAGAACCTACAGAGCTTTGTTTATGTTCATACATCTGGTCATATAATATATGGTTGCGAGTACTACGTCCCTGACTGACCTTTCTGAGGAACATCACTAATTGGGTCATTATGCGTCCTACTGGGGGGTGTTTCCACTCACATCTGTCTAGTAAATATTTTTTTTTTAATATTGCAGCGTTATGCTGAGATATGTAGGAGCCTTTTTGGCCTACCAGGTCGGCTTGTTTTGGTTTACTTATGTTTTTGGTTGTTTTTAATGTCACTTTGTTAGTTTTAAATACTCCTTTTTAACCGACTTCAAAAAAAAGGAGGAGGTTCTTAATTCGGTTGTATTCTTTTTTTTTTTTTATGTTTGTTACCTCAGAACTCCGTTGTTTATGGATCGATTTGCAAATTTTTTTTTTAACTTTAAAGGATATGCTTCCAGATTGGTCCCATTTTTTTCAAAATCCAGTTTTGATGATGGGATCCATGAGGAATCGAGGGAACTCCTCAAATATTATAGGCAACTATATAGTAATTTTAATATTTTCATCGAGAAATCAAGCGTTTACAGTCAAAAAGTAACATTTGATGAAGTGGAACTGGTGAAGAAGATCAGATATGGCTAACGGAACTTGTCACTCGCATAGATATCACAATCAAGATAGTTAAGCAACTATGACAATACAAATAAACATACAATCCTGAATAGTTATATTGAAAATGTTATCATTGAACTGATCTGATGATCATGATGGAGCCGGAAGACAGGTACCGGAACTCCGTAATTAGTCAACGTATTCTAGCCGTGTTTGGGCTTATTAGAATTGTCATGAAATGCACTTTGGCTATAAGTTACTATCGAACTGATCTGATGATGGAGCTGGAAGGTGGAAGGTTGGCATGAGAACTTCAAAATAAAACAATGTATCCTAGCAGTATTTGGGCTTAGAACTGTCATGAGATGCACTCTGAATACAAGGTGCCATTGAAAATCTAGTTTTGATGTTATCATCAATGTGTCCACAAAACAACTTCTGAAATATTAAAGGCATTTTGCTTACAATGTTTAAAAAAAAATCGCTTCTATTATTTACTAAAATAAAATTGTATTCTTGGTAGTATGCACACGTTTCCACGCCACCTATGAGGTAGTGTGCTGGGCGCGTTTTTTTTAATGTGGTTTCCCCGGTAGGCCTATTCCATGGCACGTTATGTGTTGTCTTGATTATCAGATGGCAGATTCCGCAAACTTGTTATCTCTGTCATCGCTCGATCATAGTGTGGTCGATTCAATAATTTATTGGCGTCTAAATCTGATAACACTATGCCTTCCAAACTTCTGACACGACTTAGCGCGACATATATTTGTCCTTTTGCAAAGTTTTTTTTACCAAGGTCGATCACAGCTCTCTCGAGGGTGGTCCCTTGTAGTTTATGGACTGTTACCGCCCAGCTCAATATTAGAGGCAGCATACGACGCATAAGAATCGACAGTATTTCATGCGTCATATTATCATCTCTCTACGGGATCAAATTAAAGATCAGAAAGTAGACAGTAATATGTACCTACTTGTATGATATTGGTACTTCTTCAAAATAATATTCTATTTAGAAAAGATATTAACTACGTTGCCATTATATTATAATAAAAAATACACTAAACGGCTAGAAATAAAAAAAACTTTTTACAAAAAAAAAACCGCCTTCAAAAAAAGACAAACAAAAACGTTCCTGCACTAAAAAGTAAAAAATAAAAAATTGAATTCCTGTAAAGAAACTTAATTTAAAGGTAAACTTATTTGACATTAATATTTTGCAAATATTCAAAATTGTTTACTTCTTTTTGGAGTCATGATGTCAAATAAGTTTACCTTTAAATTAAGTTTCTTTACAGGAATTCAATTTTTTATTTTTTACTTTTTAGTGCAGGAACGTTTTTGTTTGTCTTTTTTTGAAGGCGGTTTTTTTTTTTGTAAAATGTTTTTTTAGTATTTATATTTCCTGTGTGAGTCCCATATAAAAGGTTTTTCTTTCTTTTCTTAAATGCCTTTAGTTAGTCGTCTTTCATTCATCCTCTCAACATAACCAAACCACATAAACATGCTCTTTACAATTATTGTCACGACATCTTCTTTCAAACCGCAACAACCGCCCGATTACAATTGTGCTTCGGTTTATCATTCATACTTACACACAAGTATTTTCACTTACTCTAAAATTCATAGCTCTTAACAACGATTCAATTCGACATACTTTTAAAAAATCTGCCAAATGCCGGACGGTACCGGACAACCGGAATGCGACCCCATATTGAAGGAGCGTCATTATTACCTGAAACCGGATCCGGTCCGGAATAGCGTCGGAATTGTCGGATTTTCATTAAATGTGGATAAATGAATGAATTGTTGTGTTGTTGTTGTTGTTTTTTAATTGCCTTTAATTCCCAGGTCGAGCGAAGTGATACCAGAAAACACCAAAATGATCCACGACACACCAAAATGATCCATGATACACCAAAATGATCCACGACACACCAAAATGATCCACGACACACCAAAATGATCCACGACACACCAAAATTATACCACGAAACACCAAAATGATACCACAAAACTTGGATTTTACAAAAGGAGAGAAAAGAGTTCATTAAATAGATTCTCTACCTGTTCCCCGCAACTCCGTCTGCGTTTATTTTTTATATATTCAAAGTCAAAGTCAAAACATTTATTTCAAAAAGACACTTTTGAACGTCAACATTTATTAAAATAGAATTGATTCCAGTCGCCCCTACCAAACGGTAATTCGTATGGAGAAGAATGGGGAAGAAATTCAAACACCTCACAAAATGGTTTACAATATATTTGGATACATTGATTGTATCATTAAGTATATGTGAAGACGGCTAAAATAATATCACTACCACATAAACAATAGGTAAAAATAATTAAAAATAAGGCAATGACAGATAAATTAATAATGTGATAGATACATGGTGTTCTCGTATTTACAAACACTGTACATATTTTTTTCCAGAATGAAAAGTAACCTATATTTTGATGCCTGCGAAGATATTACCGATACTCATTCGAATCTCTATTGCGCGGCTGTAGCGGTATGTCGTGTAGCTCACGTCAAATTTGCCAATGACTCTAGAGCTACACGACCGAAACCAGCCGTACCAGCTTGGCAGTGCAGGATTGAACGCCGTATTGGTGGGGCCAGGGCGCTCATCGGCAAACTAATCTGCTTCAGGGAGCTCGGGAAGTCGAGCGAGCCTGTGATCCAATACCAGAAATGGAGACTATTACCATCTGCCCCCGAGATGTAGCTAGTGCAGTCCGTCCGTTACCTAACTGGAAGTCTCCAGGGCCGGACGGGCTGCACAACTTTTGGATTAAATGGTTCTGATGGTCGCATGCTCGCTTGGCATCTCAGTTCCAAAATGCTTTGGAGTCTGGTTCGCTACCCCAATTCCTAACAATAGGAGTTACCCACCTGCTCCCTAAATCAGGTAGCACCGCAGAACCCAAACATGGTCGATCACGTGTTTACCGACGGTCTATAAAGTTCTTACATTCATTTTGAGAGCTAAAATTAACAAACATACAGACACCAACTCCATTATGTCTGCCTCTCAAAATGGATGTAAGAATGGGTCTCGTGGTACTAAGGAGCTACTCCTCATTGATATGGCCATTAACCCACAGGTTCGTCGTCCCCGAAAGGATCTATCGACATGTTGGATAGATTCTGATGAGGCCTATAACTCGGTGCCACATACATGGCTCATGAGGGTGCTGGATTTGTATAAAGTAGATGCAACTCTGCGCACCTTATTCAAGTAAATTAGAAATAAACTGGAGCCAAGGATACTGCCCTGTGACACACCAAAAGCTACATTTAAATCAGAGTTAGAGTAGGTTCCAATTTTGGCACTCTGTGTCCTATTTGTAAGATAGCTCTGAAACAGGGATAGCTGGGTACCCCGTATACCCAGGTATTCGAGCTTAGAAAGTCGAAGGCCTTCGCGAGATCCAGAAACAACGCAACACATTTCTTACCGTTTTCAAGTTTCTGAGTGTGATTAACCAGTTTGTGAACAGCATCAGCAGTAGAAACATTTTTTCGAAAGCCAAATTGGTTTATCGACAAAAGATTGCGTGCCTCTAAATATGCAACCAGCCCTGTATTTATTATCATTTCCAATATCTTGGACATCGCAGGCAGAACTGATATGGGCCTATAGTTGTCGACACGATCACGGTCACTAGATTTAAAAATAGGATGAAGAATTGCCTTTTTGAACCAGTCAGAAAAAATACCAGAGTCAAGGCTCAGGTTGCAAACATATGTCAGCGGAGGTACAATAACGTTTCTATATCCCCTTCCAGGTCCCAGGTTACTATGTGTCAAATTTCATAACGATCGGTTCAGTGATTTAGACGTGAAAAGGTAACAGACAGACACACTTATTTTCACATTTATACAGGATGGTAGGGACATCAATATGCAAACTGTTATCATGGATTCCGTACATGATTCTGAACCCCTGCATTCGTCGGTTATTTTAAAAAAAGAACCTGTTCGTACACTTTGACCCAGTTTTTTAGGAAACAGTAGATGTTTTTGATAACCGACGAAAAATTTCTACGCTAGAGGGTCTAGAACCATGTGCTTATTTCATGGTTTCAGTTCGCGCGTCAATGTCCCTGCCACCCTGATATTCATTGAAAGATAGGCCTCCCAATTGACAAAACCTACCAAATCCTTCAACAGAAAAACACAAGACATTAAAATGATTACATAAACTTTAATTCAAGTCTCCACGATACCATGACATGACAAAAAGTGCTATGCTTGGTGACTTTCCCCATTAAGAACAATAAGTCACACTAGCTAGGCATTGAACTGTGAACCTATTGTGAATTTGTCACACTACATCGGACTATGCCTCTATGGGGTGTTTAGTTCAAAGACCTCAATTGTTAAACCCGACAGAAAGTTCTCTATGAAAGGAATAGGTACAAATAGACCGCGATTTAATTGCGTAACAGACTATTAGTAGCAATGGCTTTCATTTTAACAGTTCAACAATATACATTGCGTTATTTATTACATTTATGCTGAACTGGGCCTATTTGGCGCAGCCGTGAGGCACACAATACTAATCAAAAGCTTTGTTTTTCTAGTTTTTCTTTTGTTTTTCACAAAAAAAAGCAGAATTTAAACATTGAGAACCTCCTTCTTTTTTTGAAGTCGGTAAATAACAAGTCAGCTTTCAAAAAAAAAAATCAAAATCGGTACAGCCGTTTGGGAGCTACGGTGGCGCAGACAGACACACAGATACACACGTTAAACTTATAAGTTACACCCCTCTGTTTTTGTCGAGGGTTAATAAAATATTATATGGTTAGGAAGAAAATACCAGGTGTCAATATAGGTAGGTAGGTTTCTATAAGGAAATTCTCAGAGCCAACTTGGAGCGTGGATTTTTGCTCAGAGAAATAGACCCCTTTAACATGGGAATTCCGATATTGGTGAAATATGAATGCCTCGACAATCTCGGACTGTTATCTCTTAGCTGCCACGGCGGCTTTATGCTATGTGGACGCTTTTAATGTGAACGTATATCTACATCGTTCCCACATGTATTATTTCAACATGAATGATATAACCAATATTTTTATTCAAAAGACTGTCCATGGTTTTTTTGGAGTTTCTTTCCCTTTCCTCTTCATAGGAACCTACTACGTTTTGGAATGGGCAACTAGCTTCATATTTCTCACTGACCGACTCTTGACCATTCAAAAGTAATGTCTTCGGCCTTATTACAAAACAAGTTTTATCTTTAGAGTTTAGACCCACATAAAATATAAGCCATCGAACCATTTTTAAATTTCGACTTATAATCCGATAAGCTAAAGTTCTTATTACAAAAACTGACGTAAAACCCGAGTCTAAGTAGTCAATTTTGCATTAAGAACTTTACGTTTGTCGGAATAAAGTTCAAAATACAATAACTGGCTCGAAAGTTTAGGCTAGGTCTTAAGAGGGTGCACACAGGTCCACTAGCGCCACTCCTTTAAAAAAATATTATCTCGTGACTGAGAAGGAATTATGAAAATCTGTTCAATCAGCGACCTCGGTAAATGTGTCTAGAATTTTCTAATACCTTTTATAAAATTTCATATTGAGACACGAAACAACAAAATTCGATCCAAACAAAAGCGGCCACATTCTTATATGTCGTATTTAGTTACTTCGTGTCTCAATATGAAACTTAATAAAAGGTATTAGAAAATTCTAGACACACTTACCGAGGTCGCTGATTGAACAGATTTTCATAATTCCTTCTCAGTCACAAGATAATATTTTTTTTAATGAAGTGGCGCTAGTGGACCGTTGTACACGCTCTTAACTTAGAACTCGTTTTGAAATAATTATGACAGATTGAGTTTGAATTAAAAAAAAAACTGTCTTTGCTTTCATCTTCGAATACAGCCTTGATATTAAGCTAATTTCGAACCTAATTCGCTGTCCGACTCTCATTTCTTCAAATGACACAAATACAAGTGCAGGTGCTAACCCCACCTTGCGACAGGTGTATGAGGTGAGCAGTAAAAACGTTTTAATTCTTTGCTCTTCACCTGTTGAGCTTTATAATTACTACTATTAGTTACTGGTGGGTTAAGGGGGGGTTAAGTGATCTTTGTGGTAAGGGATGCTTAGGGACTATGGCAGTAAAGAAAGGGTTATAAGTCTCGTAGCATAATCAGCCGATAATTTTCCTACTGCTGGGATTCAGGCCTTCTCTCTGTGATGGGAGTGGAATGTAATCTAACAGGCCGCCCAGTGCGGGCTGCTAGATGTCACATGTCTTCAAATTTTTGGTTCTAGGACATGCTGGCTCCCTCACGATGTTTTCCTTTACCGTTTTGATCTTTTTGATTCGGTCGTTCGGGCGACTAGGCATGACAAATTTAAGTGAAAGCCAACTAAATATAAATACGACGTCAAATAAAAGAAATTGAAAAAAAATATTTCTAAGAAGGCATGTATACATTTTTTTTTCAATTCTTAACATTTGTTTATCGATAAAAAAGCTATCCCTTAAAAAAAACTCGTCTATGAAAAGCTTCCCCTTAACGCCGCACGCGCCGCGCACCTGTCCGCGTCGCGTGCCAGGAGGCTGCATCTCAACGAGCTCATATTGTGTATGCCGCAATACGTGAGTGTAGAGCGTGTGTGAGCACGTTGCTCTTTGACTGCCTGACAACTGACACAATAGAAAATCTATTGTTGGCGGTCACCGGTGACCGCGGTCGCAGTCAATGCCTTAACTGCGCGGCGGATTTTTATACAGTTGTCACCATCAATCTCCGGAAGGTTTATTTTTATTTATCCATTTATTTCAGGCATCAAAGTCCATATAAACACATCAATACAATATTAATATAACTTAAAAATATTATAAATACATACAACATTATAATTATACTAAAAAACTAACTGACGAGTTGATGAGTCATCATCATCATCTGACTAGCTTTTTCCCAACTATGTCGGGGTCAGCTTCCAGTCTGAGGTTTATGAGTATAATACATTAATATTTATAATACGTATTAAACTAACATATATTCATAATAATTTTGTATAAATCTCGATGTTTTGATCGTCGTATGAACCGCGCGACATTCATTAGTCTAAACTAATATTATATAAAAGAAAAAACACTTGATGTTTTGTATGTTTGTTTGTTAAGCTTTTACCCTAAAACGGCTAAACGGATTTAGATGAAATTTGACACATGGGTAGACCATAACCTGAATTAGGACATAGGATACTGTTATCCCGATATTCTTACGGGATCGACAAAGGCTGTTGACAAATAGATGTAGTGTACACTTAACAATTAAGATGCCTGGCAGTAGTAATATAGACTGTAATGTCTATGTTTAAAACAAACAAACCAGAAGACCAATCCCCGTAATTACTAAAACGTAATTAAAAACGTTCCAAATCTAGTCGCAATCAGCTCATCTCAGCGACAATCAATGTCAAAAACTTGTCACAAATGTAGGCAAATTATATTCCGACTTTTAATCGTATTCAGTAACTTAACAGTTCAAAGAAAAATAATGTGACCATATTAAAACTAATAGTGTTGGGGTAGTGAACGATTTTGCCTAAAGAACGAATGATAAAAATGATTTAATTTAAATAAGACTAAATATTCGTAACTTTTCGTAAATTGTTTAAAATTTTCGTAATTCGTCGAATAATCGAATTATTCGACGAATTACGAAAATTTTAAACAATTCCCAAGATGTCCTGGAAAATTAGAGAAATTCAAAAGTGGCTGAATAATAATAATAAATACATTCTAAGTAAGTTGTACTACTGAAAATCAAAATTCTACAATTTATAATAGTAGGTATATCGTGTTTTTATGACAAGTTATTAGAATAATATAAAATTTTTAATTTAAGTACATTATTTAAGTTCATTCTATTTCGTTCATTCTTGCACCACCTCACATCTTTTTTTTTGTCAAAACTGGTAACCCTTCAACTGTCAAGTTACTGAATACAATTAAAAGTCGAAGTATAGAGGTATTTTTGCTAGATTGAGACTGAGATCAGACTGTGAACGTTCTTAAAATTACGAGCATTGCCCTTCAGATCGCTAGCGCTCTTGCCACGCCCCACCCTACACCTAGCATCTAAAGTACCGTTAAACGCTACAAAAACCTAATTAGTTCTTACAACATCACCTGGTACTAAGATGAGATAGGTACCTAGGACATATCCTAGGTATACCTAGGCTTAATAAGGATCCAGCCTACACCTGGCGTTGACAGTGTAATGATAAGGTTTTTTATCAGGTAGTTATATCCTCGTTAAAACTGTCAGGAGTACTTGTTCTGGTGACCTTACCTACAGGTGTTTTATAATTGTGGTTTACGTTTTCAAGGCTGCTGTTGGCACGAGCAGTATGAGAATAGCTCATTCTTTTGTCACTTTTGCGAAAAGTAAACCGTAATAAATGTCCCTATGTACATGGCGCGGTTTCTTTATATGCCGTAGCGTATAAACCGCGCCGTAGAAAAAACGTGTCCGTCAATAACCTTCCATAGTGATCCAATACTGATGCTGATACTGATACTGGTGATACAATACTGTTAACCGTGCCTACACACGGCGAGTAAATCGTAGTTTTTCACTACAAGAAAAATGTGTGTGTACATTGGGCCTATGGTGACGAGAATAACTGCCTAGTCGTGTTGGAGTTTTAGTTTCGACACTGCACGCCTAGCCTAATGCTATGCGTGTAGTATCTGAAGGAAGCTTGGACAGCACGGTAAGGTCCCGGCTGTCATTCATGAATCTTTGACAGCCGTTACGGGTAGTCAGAAGTCTAAAAGCCACCAGTCTTACAAAGGCGGGTTACTAATGTTAGGGTGGTGTCACCTAGTAACTGGGTTGTGGTTGTCAAATAGGCAGTCGCTGGTTGGATTGGAAGCCAACCCCAACACAGGAAAAGGTTAGGCACATTGATTGACATTGTGTCACGTAGGATTAATCCTGGGGGTCTACTCCGAAGTAGTATCGGCCGAATGTTCGGCCGTTTCCTGCTACGAAGTTACTATTTGGTTCGGCCGGTTCCGATCCTACTCCTACACTCTTTCGAATATTGACTATGGTCCCGACCCAACTAAGCCGATCCGAACTTTTTTCGCCTTTTTCAATAATATTCGGTTCGGCCATGTGCCGGTCCGATCCGAATATTCGCACTTTGCACTTCGGAGTAGGCCCCCTGGAATACCTGAAATTACTGCGGGCTGCGGGGGCTTCGAAAAACAGTATTAGAATAGGCGCGTTGATGTAAACACGTTATAATTATTACATTTATTCAAAGAGAGTGCTTTTGGAATAAATGTAATTTATTTATTGATTATTATTAATTACAACGGTTATACACCAGTAACAGCAATTAATTAATTTCCATGTATTATATAAATTACAATTTCATCTGGATAGGTAGGTACAGCGTTAATATAAAATAATAATAATAATAAATTAAAAAGAATAAATAATAACAATACATTTCGTTAGGTTACAAATTATTAGGACATACAATCATTCATATACAATGTCTTTCACAAAATCTCGTGCATAATAACATGATTTAAGCGCCCCTGACGCGAGCCTT
This sequence comes from Apamea anceps, assembly GCA_951799955.1. Taxonomy (NCBI): domain Eukaryota; kingdom Metazoa; phylum Arthropoda; class Insecta; order Lepidoptera; family Noctuidae; genus Apamea; species Apamea anceps. Next base: position 302,185 of record OX637525.1, read on the forward strand.
GCATACACTGAATGACGCTGCTGATAGGATAGATTTATTTAATTGCTCTCTGAATGAATTCACAAAGGTAACATTGTTTGTATTATGTTATGCTAATATATAACTAGTAGCTTTAATTGTAATTTAGAATGTAACTAAAGACCACGCTACCGCATTAGGATTATTGCCTGTAATGATAGTTGTGTTTGTAAATAAATAAATAAATAGATTTGGTTGAATCTGTCGGTTAACACGTCACAATCGGGTAGGTCAAAAATAAGGGCATTGATTGCGCTGCTCATGCGACATAGCGGGGAGTGCGCACGGGACACCGTGCGGCACTGTGCAGTCGCAAATAGTCTGTGCCGGCGGTTAGACCGGTGGCGTAGGTAATTGTCAGGGACATAAAATGTGCATAGTATATTGTGAAATTCTGGGGAGTAAATTACATTCCGTACGGTGCGGTGCATTCAGTGCGGTGATGATCTACGTTCGAGACCGCCGGACAGCTAAGGAGTTATATCCTAGAATACCCAGTAAAAAATCTGTGGGGTACCTACATAAATGGATAGTACCCGTAGTTTCTCTTATACAAGTAGCGTAGGAAGGCCTTTTGAACTTTTTCAACTACTAGGGTGTATGTTGATTCATATGGACTCCAAACACAAGCTGCAAATTCTAATTTACTTCTGACAAGGGAATTATACAATATTTTGATGATGCTAGAGTTACTGAAGTAATAATTATATTATATATTTAATAGTCCCCGAAGTACCTACCCTGACTGCCCTGTCACAAAATTACAGTCTGTAGGTGTGTAAAAATTCTAACTGATAGAAATACATAAACATATTATAGTTCCACGGAACAGCAGCTTGCGTAACACACTATCCATAACAATCTGAATAATTCTGAAGGATATTGCTAATACACTGCTTCATATATTAAAAAAATGTATCTGCTCAACAACGTAAATAACGCAACGAAGGTTGTTGAACAGTCAAAAAGGAAGCCATTGCTACTGTTTTTGTTTTACGCAATTCCCCAACAGAAAACATCTTATAGTGAAGAAAGTTTTTATTTAAAAAAAAAAACGTGTCTTTTAATTTTTTTGGTTACTAAATTAAAAAATTAAACCGCTAAGCAAAAATAGAAAACACGAATCCAAGATGAACAATTCCTTGGTAGAATTCTTCCAGAATCAGAAATAAAGAAACAGCTGAAAAAATACTCTTTTTACAGACATACCCTCGTCTTAAAGAACTTAATTAAACTGAAAAAAGATGGACTCTTGACAATAACAAAGGGTGGTAAAAATCCAATTAATTTTCAAGTAAATGCTCCGGAATTCTCTGTGTTAAGGCTATTTGTGGAGTAGAGCTGAGCTGAGCTGAGCTGAGCTGAGCTGAGCTGAGCGGAGCGGAGATGAAAAATAATTGTCCACTGCCCCGTTGGTCTAGCGGTCGTAATTACGCCTGTATATGCATAGGGGTACACTGCATCCACAGTTCATCCATTTATATTAAGTCACATGTAATATGGAGAGAATTGCATAAACCAGGCACAAATCCCACCTAACATAACACAATCTGCCTAATATGTTCATACTGCTGGGACCCAGGCCTCCCCTCTACGATATGTGACATTCACCAGCACGCATTGGGCTCGCGTCGTGGATTACGACTCACTTCCGCTCGTAATCCACCACGCGACCCCAATGCGGGTTTGTGAATGTCACATGTCTTCGAATTTTCGTTTCTAGGATATGTGCGGTTCCTCATGATGTTTTCCTTCACCGTTTTGGGAGCAGTGGTGAGGAAATCGAGGGTTCGAACCCATGACCTACAACATGTATGTCGCAAACCCTTCCACAGCGTCGCCACTACTCTAAAACCCATTAACCGAGGATCGAATTCAGGACTACGCTCAACAGTCGCCCTTGAAACCACTAGTCCAACAAGGTAACATTTACAGCTCTGGCCTAACGGAAGCGAATCTCGCGCGGGATGCGGTACAAAATTCCCTCGCATCTATTGTGTCAACTTGTCTTCGAACTCGCGCGAACAGGCGAATATTAAAAATATTTTTTTTTCTCTTTCTTTGATATTTACCTACTGAATTTTTTGTAATTTTTTTAATTTTTTGACTGTAAACTTTAAAACTACCCATATTTGTATGTCTTACCATAGACAAAACATAGCGCACTGTATTTACCTTTAAGATCTGTATTTTTTTTGTTACCTATGTTTTACAAATAATAAATGATTGATTGATTGATAGGCGCGTGACGTCCTAATGCATGTCCCAAAGATGATCCGGCAGAGAACCAAAGTTGTCGACGTAGTGGCAATATTAGCCGTAGAACCGATGACCATTGGGTAGACGTGTTCTTGAGTAGAGACCGCGATTCGATAAACGTAAGGTGGGACGCCCTCAGGCTAGGTGGAGCAGCGATTTTCGCAGGATGGCTGGTAGCAGCTGGATGAGAGTTGCCAAAAATCGAGTCACATGGCGTGCAATAGGAGAGGCCTGTGTCCAGCAGTGGCCTGCTGTAGGCTGATGACCTAATCGATAAAACAATCGACGCTTGTACTCGCGGTTTCGCCTCAGTGTGTCCTCCGCCTGAACTAGACATAATAATAATTACATTATGCAGATGCTTACCATCTTAGCCTGTTTCTTGAAGAAAATGAAGATAACCATTACGATGTTTTTAAAGACACCCATAACAATTTACCTCACATCTGCCTTAAATGCCAAAGTATTACTTATAACAACCCTGTACATTTTACCTTGAGATTTTGAACCTTGTCACTTTAAGTTTAAGGTAGGAAATGAAATGGTATGGATGCAAGGTGTGAAATGAGTAAAAACTTAAGGTATTATGTTTTGTTCGAAGACGTTTGCAGTCATTTGGTGTTTGTACAGGAGCAGACTTTATTTCCTAAAAGGTAGTGAACTAATACAGGCTCAGCAGTAATATCCTTGACTTATGGTTTGTTGGTCGTAGGTTCGAACCCAGACAGGTGCTTTACTTTGTGTACATTATTTCATTATCACTGCTCTGGAAACGTTGAAGAAAACCATGACGAGGAAACCGGCATGTCCTAGAACGAAATATTCGAAGAAATGTGACATCTACCAACCCGCACTGGACCCGCGTGGGGGATTACGGCCCACTCCCTCGCACCGAGAGGAGGCCTGTGTTCCAACAGTGGGAACATTATAGGTTGATTATGGGCACAAATCTAGAGGTATTCCACTTAGAGCACATATTTGAACGGCACTTCCGCGAACGGCACATGAACACTTCCACTAACCGCATTGAAACAAAATTTCCTAACGTGCGGTTTGGAGGAACAGTTTATCGTTATTGGTTTCAGGGCTTGATACTGGGAAATTCCTGATGAGCACTTTGCTCGACCTGGGAATCAAATCCAGGACCTCTGCAGTTGGGTTTGTAAGAACCACTACACCAGCAAGCCAGTAACAAATTTTCAATTAACATAAAAGTATAACAGGTACATCCAGCTATGCGGCATATAGAAACGCTTCCATCATTAATGAAGAATGTTTATCGGCACATGTCGCCTCGCCCTATCACAGGAATTTCTTCCTGATAGGAAAATGACATCGTAAAGTCAGAGAAATTAATTGTTTACCAAATTGACTATCAAATTAAATTCACTCTTTGACAGTTGAATGAATTGGCTATAACACGGCAAATTTACGTATTCTATCAATTTGCTTGCAATTTTCTTGGATGGATAATTCAGGAATGAAGTTATCCGGAAAAGAATCAGAGTAGTCGACGTAGCTTGCAGAGTCAGCAAACTGAAGTGGCAGGACACTGGCCATGTTTGTCGAAGGACCGATGGCCGGTGTAGCAGACGAGTCATCGAGATCGCATATCGGCAAGCGTAGTGTGGGACGCCCCCCAGCTAGATGGACCGACGACCTTAAGAAGGTGGCTGGGACAGACTGGATGCGGAAGTTGGAGGGCAGGGTGTTGTGGCGCAGCCTGGGAGAGGCCTACGTCCAGTAGTGCACTGCGATAGGCTGAGTTGATTGATCAATTTGCTTAACATTTAATTTCCCTAGCCATACGCATGAAGTAATAGTAATTCTATGCATGTTGTTGGAACAAATTTATGCTCATATATGTTGATTATTTCGCTGGAAATGTGGCTCGTGGCTAAATTGCCAGCGCTAGATTAAAAGGGCTAATTTGAAACCACTACGTAGGTAACAACATAGCTGTATTCTCCGAAAGAGTAGTTAGGAGAGTCGAGAAGCCACGTGTCGCCATTACATACTATTATGTTATTCATACTACCCATACTAAATATGTAATATTATGAATGCAGTTTGTTTGTTACCTTCATTTTGACGTAATTTGGCATACAGGTAGACCATTTCATGGTACAAAAGCATACTTTTTATTCCTTACTAACGGAATAAAACGTATGCTTTTTCGTTTCTGTGGGATAATTTCCGACATCCACGCGGGCGAAGCCGTGGGCTAAAGCTTGTAAGTTCATAATACCAGAGCCACTCTCATTAAACGGGTACAGTCGAGACTTGCACAAGTGCAACTGCTAAGTGTGGTCAAGGGTTCCATCTCCAGGTTTGATGAAGTGGTTGTGTGTTTGATGAAGTGGTTGTGTGTTTGATGAAGTGGTTGTGTGTTTGATGAAGTGGTGGTGTGTTTGTGTGTTTTTCATTACGAAAATCTTTGAACCCGCCCGGAGTCTGGGCTCGCCCTTAAGTAACATCATTCTCTTGCCATAACCCAATTAATGTGGGTTCGGCGCAGCCATTCTTCTTCCATAATCCTCTATTAGTCGTCACCTCAGTAATCAGTCAGTAAAATACTGGTATTCAGCTGCATCCAGTTAGAGTGGAAGTCAATCCCAACATAGCTGGAAAAAAGGTAGGCAGGTAGTCACCCCTTACTAGCCATATCATCTTCCACACTCTCCATCCATCGTTTCTTTGGTCTTCTCCTACTCAAAGTTTAAGGATGTATAAGTATATGCTCGAAACTGGCGAGATCCTCACAGGCTTATATTAAATGACATATCAAAACAGGCTAAACATAGTAAAAGCTGTTTAGCCATATGTGTTCGGATATATGTATATAAGTGATTTAAAAAGTTAAATCTTAGATTGTTTAAAAAAAAAGTACATGTGACAAATGGTTAATGATTTTTACAGCATAAATGAATTTACGGACGGGAAACATTTTGTAATGTAAACTATAATATTTGCATGCTATGATATAAGCAAAACAAGTATACTCTATAATGTATATTCAAAACAAGTTCATGTGCCATGTTTGTGCAAATAAATATTATTTCTATTTCCTCTCGACATTTTGCAGAAATAAATTACAAAATATGGTTGTACTATACACTTTTGCCTAACCCTTCGGATAGTACAGGAGTGATGTTATGAAGTTAACAGTTTCATAACTATGAGTTTCTTAATACTTAGGACGTTAGTGAAGACAGGTATTCAGCACTGCTTCCTAGAATGTCTGACATCTTCCTTCGACTTAGGTAATTATTTATTCAACCGATATGAAATGGATATACCAATTATCTATAGCTTGTTGCCTGCTCGAGCAAGCTTTTAGAATGTGCCATAAGATCATAAGCGGTTTATTAATTTTTTTTTGTCATACATATAATCGCGCCTTTTTTCTCATGGGTGTAGGCAGAAAGTGAAAGAAAGAAAAGTAGTTTATTCGGCACAACTAAGAAGAACAAACAAAAACATACACTAATGCTAAGTAACCGAAAGTCTAGTATTCGACAAAAACAGAAAGATGGAATTAAAAAGTTAATAAAAGTGACACGATTCTTAAATCTCCATAATTTATAATCTAACAATAACAACAAATTATAACCTAGTTTATAATATTTTGCTCTGTAGAGCGTCTGTTGCTCAAACGGCTCTTCTCTGTGTGAAAGTCTTTTTCTAAAGCTCGATGCGTCATATTGACGACTGGATATGACGGGCACTGTAAAAGTGAAAAATACTGATAAGCTGAGAAGCTGCATCCGGTTAGACTAGAAGGTTGGGATCGGCTTCAGCGGAAAAGGATAGTCAGGTAATGATGGTGATAACGGGCAATGTACTCTGATCAGGGTTCTTATCGGGAATCCAATTCAATTTATTCAGGAACAATTCACATTGTGTTTGAAATCATTAAAATTATAAAACTAACACATTCATAATACAATAAATCATAGAAGAAAAAAGAAAAAAATAAATAAAAAGAAAATACATTAACAATAAAATTCAATAACATTACAAGCAATTACATACCAATATTATAAATAATCAAATTTTAAAACGTGGATATGTCGTCGTCTATAGAATACAGACATTTCTTCAATAGGAACGCTTTATGTGTTGACTTAAATGAGCTCTTGTAAATTATAGTTTTTTAAATCCAATGGCAACCTGTTAAAAATCCGGACTGCTTGATATTGAGGACTATGTTGAACATTATGAAGTTGGGGTATTAACTTGTTTTTAAAGTCTTTCCTGCGCGTACTTTCCCTCAACTGTCTCTCCTCATCTATTTCATACTTATGCAGGTATTTTTTTTTAATTTACCAACAATTCTAAAACATAGAGGCTGGGCACAGTAAGAAATTTTAAATTTATAAAGTGCGGGCGACAGCTCTCTATTTGCGATTTCCGGACCATGGTTCGTATAGCTCTCTTTTGGAGTATAAAGGCTCTCTGGCAGTTATGTTAAAGCTATTCCCCCAGAACTGAACACTATATCTTAACCTTGATTCTATTAAAGCATAGCATAGCATACCATTTTAAGGTGTTTTATGTCTATTTCATTCCTAAAACTGCCTAAGGCATAGCACGCTGAGGAAATATACGAATCAATGGCTTGCAATTCCCTTTTCCAATTCAAATATTTGTCAATGTATATCCCTAGAAACTTTACCTCATTAACTATGTCAATTTTAACTTCACTAAGTGCGATCGTTATGCTGTCTTTATTACGAGCGGTTGTACTAAATAAAATTATTTTGGTTTTTTCAGTGTTAATTATGAGCTTGTTACTTTCAAACCAAGATTTAAAACCTGTTAACACTGCATTAACCTTTGCGGAAAGCTCTTTTATGTCGTTAGCTTCAACTATTGCGTTGGTGTCATCTGCAAAAACTGTCAGCTGTGTGTCGGGACATATTTTATTAATGTAATGAATTAAATCATTTGTAAATAATATAAATAAAATAGGGCCCAAAATCGATCCTTGGGGTACGCCCGCTACCATATATTGCATAGAAGACTTATTATAATTTGTATTACCACTAGCTTGCATCAGTCATCATAGCTTTATCAGAACGTTCCCACTGCTGGGACAAAGCCTGCTCTCTATGAGATGAGAGGGAGTGGGCCGTATTCCTACACGCGGGCCCAGTGCGGGTTGGCAGAGGTCCCATATCTTCGAATTTTTGGTTCTAGGACATGCCGATTTCCTCACGATGTTTTTCTTCACCGTTTTGAGAGCAGTGGTGATGATATAATTTACACAAAGTAAAGCGCCTGCCTGGCTCCGAACCTACGACCTACAACTCGTAAGTCGCGGCCGTGCCCACTGGGCCACCACTGCTCTTATCAGTATATCTTCTGTCAAATCTTATGTAAAAGCAACTGTGATTAGTGGATCCAATAACCAAGTTTAAATGGGATTCGACAACCGAATAACTGGAAATAGTTTTTTTTTTTATGAAATCGCTCCTATCTTCTTCCTTGCACAGCTACCTATATAATGCCTTTATTAATCCGAAGATTTGCATATCATACAGTAGTATCATATAATTTATACTAAGTACGTATTGGTGTCTACTAATGATTGTTAATGAGCACGTATCTTTAATTTACTTTGAATTGATATCGTTAGATTGAATTCATTCAAGTAACAATACTTTGAAATGCACCTTCCTGTCTGGCTAATATTTTTACCATAGTAATTACGAGTTTTTGTTCTGTCATGATTCGGACACGTCTCATAAATGTACCCGGAGAGATGTACCCGGAGAGATGGGCAAATATCATCACTCACAGGGCCAACATGGCCAAAGATCGCACAAGACAGGGAGGTTTGGAAGAAAAAAGGAGAGGCCTTTGCCCAGCAGCGGGACACAAAAGAGGCTAATAAAAAAAAAATACCAGTTATGTTTTAGCCCTTATGAGAGAAGAAGAATCTAGTTTCTAGATTATATCATCATTCTATCTTTTTCATTTTAATTCAGATCTATTGTCTGAACAAGTAATTTGCACAGGCCAATATTTATATACACAGGTACATAAATAAACTGTCGCTTTTGTCCCATGGGAAAACAATAACGGCAATAATTATTTTTGTCTAAAAAATACTGAATGCCTAGCAGTGGTAACTATAATTTAAAAAAATATCATTTATGGCCGATTTTACCTAACTCAGATAACTTTTTTCCGGGGTATAATATTGACGTCTGACAGTTCCAGTATGGAAAAACTGTTAAAAATTCAAAATTTATTCTCAGGATAAGACTTATTCTAGGTATACAAGTTTTGCGAAATTTGCCCCTAGAGGCAGTTTTTAACAAGAATAGGAATAGGAAGCGTGACTCTAGGATGCTACTGAGAAGTGCTAACTACGAGTATACAGTTAGCACTTCTCAGTAGCTTCCTAGAGTCACGATTCCTACCCGGTAGATGGCATTATTTTGCAACTTATTACATACAACTTGAACATAACTAGTGTAGCGGTATCTACAACACCACATGCGAACAACGCGTCATACTGACGTCACGCAAATCCTGCATGTCGCAAGCAGAGTTTACAGCGCAATTAGCATATATACAAACTTCCCAACATCAATCATTGCGCAGTTGCCCGCCAGACACAACACCCGTCTGGTCGGAGGATCCTCCCTGTTCTGTAGAGGATGAGTGGACTTTCCAACCTGTTCCTTATACCTCTATACTAGCAAAAGTGAATGTGTCATACACTTCTGCCTACCCCTTTAGGAAAAACTGGCATGATGTTATATCAAACACAGCCCCATTTCGCACATAATTCAAAAAGACTAGCAACACTCAAACATTTTCACTTGAGACTACACAGGATGTTCCACTACCTACACTATACAGGCTGTTCACAGTGCGCTGTATATACAGCCTGTACAGGTTGTGTGGGTACTTAGCAAACAGTGGGGGTTAATTCTCACCCCTTTGTACTAGAAGCTCCTTCCTTAAACTAGCGTCCGTCTGCAACGGAATTCCGTTTTGTTTGAGGGAGAGCAGTCGTGAAGATTATGTAGGGTAGGCAGGAGGGACAATGGTGGAGGGTGGTTGTTGAGCCTCTGTGAGGACTGTTTAATTTAGGAGACTTATTTGAAGCAGTATGGTTAACTGACCATAAAAAGAAGAGATTCTCAATTCGTCTTGACATTGGCGGTTTTAAAAGGACGGTGAGTATATCGTATAAAGGTAACGAATCCCTAACGAGAGTTTTTTTGAAGTATTCCACTCAGAGCACTGATTTCAACAGCACTTGATTGAACCGCACTTAAGCACTTCCACTAAACGCACTGAAACAACATTTTGTAAAGTGTGCTTTGGTGGAACAATTTAATTTGTGGTTTATGGACAGTTGCTTGAAGTTTAGATTTCTGTGCAAGTGTGATTTGAGTTTACCCTTGATACGAGTATAATTTATGAAAGCGCTGAAAGAGTAACAAACATCCATCCATCCATACAAACTTTCGCATTTATATTAGTAGCAAGTAGGATATGACTACCAGTCCGATTTGAAAAATTATTTTTGCACTTGATAATCCAAGCCTTGAGGAAAGCTATAGCCTAACATCACGCCAGGCCTCGTAGGAGTCGAGCAATAAGAAAAATGTTAGAAAGAACGCTAAGCAAAACCGAAGTAATGGCGCGGGCAGACGATGCGATGCGACGCGGTGGGGGAACAAGAATTTTCACGCGGACGAAGTCGCGGGCTGAAGCTAGTCTATAATAATGTGAATTTTTAGGGTTCCTTAAAAACCTTACCCCAAGCACCTCCACTTCGACCGGTTCTGTCCTTCTTGCATCCAACGGGTTTCTGCGGCCTTCCAGAGCTACCTTTGGAAGGCCGCAGGAACCCGTTGGATCCCGAAATGTTCTGGAGGGGCGAACGCCGTCCGCCAGCAATGTGCCCTGCCCACTGATTATCATATCAATCAACTCAGCCTATCGCAGTCCACTGCTGGACATAGGCCTCTCTTAGGCTGCACCACAACACCCTGTCCTCCGCCCTCCGCATCCAGTCCGCCCCAGCAACCTTCTTTAGGTCGTCCGTCCATCTAGCTGGGGGGCGTCCCACACTACGCTTGCCGATACGCGGTCTCCACTCCAGAACTCGTCTGCTCCACCGGCCATCGGTCCTGAGACAAACATGGCCAGCCCCCTGCCACTTCAGTTTACTTCATCACTTTATTATCATATATCAGTACCTAAATACACACACTCATACACTTAACAAAATAATAAAAGTAATTCTGTTGGGATCATGACTCATTGACTTGACACAATTGTTACAATGTAAATATAAAGAAAAAATTTCAGGAAGTAAGTTGTTAGTCAGGTATTTTAAGCACGCTACACAAAGCTAAGTCTAAAAATGTCATCTTCACTATTTCAGCCGTAACACGTCCACTGCTGGACATAGGCCTCCCCTAATCCCATCGCCACTTTGACCAGTTCTGTGCGTCTCGTACATCTAGCGGATTCCTGTGGCCTTTACACGGTCGTCAGCCCACCTTATGGGAGGCCTTCCAACGCTACGTCATCCGTTACGCGGTCACCACTTCAGAACCTTCGGCCCCATCGGTCGCGCGCTGCCCACTGTCACTAGTTAGCACTGAAAGTATAGAGCTAAGAAATTCGACACTGCTCTAAAGTAACCATATAGCCTGGGGGTCGGCTTCCAGTCTAACAGGATGCTAGTAAATTGACTGACAAGAATGACTCTACAAGAACTATAATAATTCGAATCAGCAATACAAGTCCTTAAGTTAAAATTGGCCTCAAATGTCATGATTTCATGAAATAGTAATTTAATAGGGTAATAAGAACTTCTTCTTAGCGTATCGATGGCAAAAAGTTTCAATTTTCTTGGCCAAAAATACAGCTGCACGAACTCCGCTCACTGACGCTATCATAAGATCTTCAAGTACACAGGTGACGGGGTATGCGGCGCAGGATGGAAGGTGCGCCATAGTCTATGAGGTGGTGTCGCATACGCACTTCTTGAGTTCAGAGCCGTTTGTGAACCCCTGTCAGTGGAGATTGTCTGGAATATGAATTTAGAGAGTTGTATTGATGATGTTTATGATTATAAATTCTATAAAATAATAAATATTTGTTACGGATCATATCTAGATCACCATACAGCCTGATGACTGACCTACAAATTGCAAAAAAACGTAATAAAATATTAATTTCGCACTACTCTGACAAATGACGGCTGGGACGGACTGGATGCAGAAAAAGATGGCCGACAATCAAATTAGATCAACATACAACCTGTTACTGACCTGTACATTGCAGACATAAGCCTATGTCCAGCACTGTGGTACGATAAGCTGAGTTGATAACGAAGTCGTGAATTTCTTAGGAAAATTGATAACTACGAAAACTGTTAAATTGTAAACTGTTGAAACTCAGCCTTATTTCGGAACATGTGACAAATGCATTTACTTGCAGTTTTAATTTTATATTCAAAATATTCATTATTTGTTATGTATTTAAGTGCTAAAATTGCGATATATACCGAAATATTTTGCAATATCAATAAGAAGAGCAACGACAGGATACATGTTGGGTTAATAAATGGTTTCAAAAGTCTGAAAATATATTTTAAATATCAAAAGATTCGGAGCTCAGGTAAGATCTTAATTGTTTCTCTATTAACACGTTGTATCTCATGTTTTATAAAACCATTTAAAATATATATGTGGGAATGTGGGCTCAGAGTGAAACAAGCAGCTACGTTAGCAAATCTTATTTATTTTAGAAGTTCAAAATATAGACGTCTTCGTCGTCACGATCTTTACGCCATCTTGCTTTTCTAATTTTTCCTCTCACTCTAGATACATTCGTCCCTTTCGCTCACTCTTACATTCCGTTTCCCACATTCGGCCGTCCTGCTCTCTTGTCTGTCCTCAGACACTGCTTTCCTCTTTCATTCTACAGTGAAAATCACTATCTTACTTACTAAGTACATAATAGCATAACTTAACCTTAGACTACATAATACAACATAACTTAACCTTAGGATACATAATACAACACTATATAAGTACTTGCACACTATTCATCACCATTCAAATAACCTTTTGATCTACTCACTTGTACAATAGTTATTCAGAGGTATCCCCGTATGGCCACCTCTTCATTTGATCAGCTGAGCTGGAAGTGCGGTTTGGACCTTCAGTCGCGCTATCAGCTTTTTCCATCTCGTAGCGGTCATTTGGATGAACCTTGGTAATTTGGTATGGTCCTAGGTACTTAGCCTTCAGTTTGAGACCTGCACCAAATTGGGTTCTCTTAATGGCCACTAAGTTACCTACTTGGTACTTATGACTCGATTTCCTTTTCTTGTTATAATACTTTCTGTTTTCTTCTTGTACAGCTAGTATTTGCTCTTTCGCTTTTTGACGTAACTCTTCTCTATTACTCTCATACTGTCTTGCAGTTAATTCTTGAAGTAGTTTTAAAACTTCAATGTCTTCTTTACACCTCATCTTGGTGCCAATTAATAAATCGTAGGGTGTGGTATTAATGCTCCTCTGGAATGTGCTGTTCAATGCTCTTTGCACTCTGCTCACGTGTTTATACCACACGCCTGTGTTTTCAATACAAAGTTTAGTCAACATAGGGATTATTATTCGATGGACTCTTTCCACTTGACCATTTCCTCTTGGTATACCTGTGGTTATTGCAACATGCTGAATATTTTCTTCATTACAATACTCCTGGAAATCGTGACTGGTGAACGCTGTTCCCCGATCTGTTATAATTCTTCTGGGATTTCCAAATATTTGCTGGTGTATTCTTAATTTATTCAGTGTCTCTGCACTAGACGTGCTCTTTGTAGGGAACAACCATACAAATTTAGTGAAAGCATCAATTATTGTAAGAATATAATTGTACTGTTTCCTGGTCTCCGTTAATGGTCCAACGTGGTCCAGATGCATGGTATCCAACGGGATACTTTCTTTTTCAATGGGGTTGAGAAACCCTTCCTGCTTGCCTTCTTTCCTGGTAGCCAACAGACATGGTATGCAGGCTATTACGAATTCTTCCAACTTCTTATCCAAATCTTTTATGTAGTAGTCTTGACATATTAAATCTTTCATTTTTCTCTTTGAAAAATGCCCCTTACCATGGATTCGCCTTATAATCTCCATTTCCAAGCTTTTAGGTATAATTAACAATTTGCCAGGGCCCTTGTAGAGTATGTCTGCATCCATAAAATAATCTTTGTAAGATTTTTCTTTCAGTACCTCTTTGATTGCCCTTACGCCGTCGTCTTGATCCTGCGCCTGCTTGACCTGATCAATCAAGGATGTAACTGCAGCCACATAGGGGTTACGGCTGAGTGCATCTGCATGCCGCATCTTTTCTCCAGCTCTATGCTCCACTTCGAAGTCATACTCATTCAGCATTATCACCCATCTTGCTACCTTTGCTGTGAGGTCCTTCTTCATCAAGGTTTGCTGAAATGCTTGACAATCAGTTACTATTTTGAAGTGTTTTCCATATAAATAATGGCGGAACTTTTTGACACCTTCTATTATAGCTAATGCTTCTAGTTCATAACTTGAGTACCTACTTTGCGCTTCGTTAGTCCTAACACTCATATATTGAACTGGGTGCAAGCCAGTATTGGGGTGATACTGCATAAGGATAGCTGCTATAGCTATGCTGGAAGCGTCTGTGTGTAGCTCAGTTTTTAAGTTAGGATCAAATATTTTTAATACTGGGCTGGTAGCCAGCCTTTCTTTTAAAATATGAAAAGCTTCTTGTTGCTTCTTATCGAACACAAAGTCCACATCTTTTTTTAATAAATCGTTCAAAGGCTTGGCAATAACGGCATACTGCTCTATGTACTTTCGGAAGTAAGAAGTCAATCCTAGAAAACTTTTAAGTTGCTTACTTGTTCTGGGTTCTGGAAATCTAGCTACTGCATCCGTCTTCTCTGTAATCGGCCGTATTTCACCGTCTTTAATTATATGGCCCAAGTACCTACTCTATTTCACGCTGTATCAACTTTGCCTTCTTCCAATTGATCACCAGCCCATACTGAGCAGCTGTTTCCAGAACTAGCTTCAGTCGTTGTAATGCTTGCTCTTCATCAACAGCTGGAATTATAATGTCATCAATAAAAATCATCATTACCCTCTGAGTTAACAGCTCACGGAAAATCATGTCGACAAACCGCATAAAATATTTTGGGCTGACCGAAAGCCCAAACGGTGCTCTTAGAAATTCGAACTGTCCGTGATGGGTAACAAAAGAAGTGTAAGGTATGGATTCTTCACTCATTTTCAAATGGAAAAATCCATTCTTCAAATCAAGAACGCTGAACACCTTCGCTTGAGATAACCTGTCAATCAGGTCATCTATAATAGGAAGAGGATACTCGTCTTTCACAATCTTTGCGTTAAGCTGCCGATAGTCAACACATAACCGTGTTGTCCCATCCTTCTTCTTGACCAACACCAGTGGACTAGAGTATTCAGAAAAACTTACTCTTATTATGCCGTCTTTCAACCACTCATCAACTTGGTTTTCTACAATACCCTGCTCCATATATGACAATCGCCGAGGCCGTTGTGCTACTGGCACATCGTCTTTCAACACAATCTTGAGTTCCAATGGTGCTTCCTTCACTTGGTTTGGACGGTACTTAACAACACACTGATAAGCCTCCTGTTTTACTGATGGACTGTTGACATGCTCTAAAAGAGATTCGGTGCCACCTGTAATGCAATTTACTTTATTTAACCACTCACTTTCATCTCTGAATATGGATACACATCCATCGCTCATCAGCACTGTCACACTCCTCAAAAACTCGTGACCTAGTATAACATCGTAAGGCATACAATCTCTAGGTATAATGTGGAATGTAACATCGTTGTAGCACTGTCCGTCAATGACGATTACCGTCGTAATTTTACCTAACGACCGTACTTGTGATTGTCCTAGTCCCGTCAGCGTTAGGCCGCCGACGTTGAACTCAACATTAAATAGTTTAGCGCACAGCTCTGACGATATGAGATTTACATCACTTCCAGAGTCGATCAATGCGCTAGAACTGTGATTGCCCGCCACTTCTATGGTTTTCACCGGTTTTCGTAAGTTTTTAATAGCTAAGTCTTTGTTTTGGTTTATCTGCATAACCTCATTGTTTGATACAATTGACACTGTATTTGACGTATCGTTCAAATATCCACTATTAACATCATGGCCGCTCGTACACGCGCACTGATAGGTCGGGCCGGCCGCAGTCCCGAACATAGCCGAACGTTGTTTTACCGACTGAGCCGCGCTCGCTGCTCCTCGACTGTTACCAGCTTCACGTTGTTGCACTGCCGGCTGCTTTACCGACGTGTTGCCTCCGCCAGCGCCAATGCTAGGACACTGTTTTCCAATATGGCCAAATTCGTTGCAGCGAAAACATTTAATCCCGTTGGCGCACTGACTGGATAAATGGCTCATCTCCCCACAGTTGTAACAACGACGCGTGGAACTGGGATGCGTGGATGCTTCTTTCTTCCTTTCAGTGGCTGGGTCAGCTCGTCCCTCTTTCTTCGTGTTACCTTTCATCTTTTCGTAGATTATTAATTTCTCTTTGAGAGCGCCGTACGTCGTAACGCCATATAGTATCGCCTTGTTCATTTGGATGTCTTCGATGCCGTCGATGATGTACTGAATGGCAACGTAGTCGGGGAATTTAGCTCTCTTACCCAACTCTTTCATGGTGAGCATATATTGGTAGTAGCTCTCACCTCGCCGTTTTTTACGCGCTGCCATCAGTTCGTGCATCTCCTTGGAATTTACAGCTTCAGGAAATTCCTTAACTAAAGCCGTTTTGAGGTCTTCATACGTCTTGAACACCTTTTCAGATTTGAGCCACAGCCCCGCCGTGCCGATGAGGGACCGCCGCGCAATTATCAGCTTCTGTTGCGGCGTCCAGTTGAATACTTCCGCATTATCCTCAATGTCTTGGGCCCATTTCGTGGAGGAATAAGCTTTGTCCTCGCCGTCGAATTGGGCGATGCCGCCATCGAAATTGTAAAACATGGCCGCCGCTGCCTGTGCGCTCGCACCACCACTTTTGCTGCCGTCATCCGGCATTCTCGTCCTCGTCTTGGTAGGAAGGCGATCCGCCGAGGTGTCGTAGAAGATGTCGCCTTCGTCTTCCGTCTTAACGTCGTTTTGTTCGAACTCCGTACGTGCACCACACCACGTGCACACCGGCGTCCGGTCGCCTTCGTATTTAACCTCTTCCTCGTGACTCTGGCCGCACAAATCCCGGACGAGCCCCCAAAATTTGTGGGAATGTGGGCTCAGAGTGAAACAAGCAGCTACGTTAGCAAATCTTATTTATTTTAGAAGTTCAAAATATAGACGTCTTCGTCGTCACGATCTTTACGCCATCTTGCTTTTCTAATTTTTCCTCTCACTCTAGATACATTCGTCCCTTTCGCTCACTCTTACATTCCGTTTCCCACATATATAAATCCAATTACACTTAACTAGCTTGTGCGCGCGACTTCGTCTGCATTAAACTTCTTGTGCAACAATAATTGTTCAAATCAGACTGGTAGTTCCAGAGATTACCGCGTTCAAACAAAGAAACATACAAACAAACTGGGCGTTTTTACTAGCATAGATGTTCATTTTGTTATGTTTCATTAATTTGTTAATTGCACGAGCACATTATCAACTATTTCTGACCGAAATGAAAAATTATAATTCCTTCTTTGTATGGGTCTGCATAGAATAGGGTCAAGTTTTATATTTCAGGTTTTTTCAGAATTTTCTTGACCCGTCAAGGGTAACATGCAATTTAACCTTATTTTGCTAAATGTAAGCGTTTTGTACGAATGTGAATCTTATGTTTATATTCCTACAAACGTTTTATACGATTATGAACATTAACTTTATGCGAATAAAGTTCTCATTTTCATTTAAAAAATTAAATTAAAAATTTAAAAAACCCCCGACTACGTGAAACCCTATAAAAAGAAAAAAATAACCTTGAAATTATGACCCTACGTAAGTACGTATGACATTTTTTTATTAAATGTTGTCCCGTCGGGGGACCGCTCTAATTATTAGCCTAACGTTCTGTTAAAGTTTAAAATAGTAGCGGTCCCCCGACAGGACAATATTTAATCAAAAAATTTCATACGTACTTACGTAGGGTCATAATTTCAAGGTTATTTTTTTCTTTTTATAGGGTTTCACGTAGTCGGGGGTTTTTTAAATTTTTAATTTAATTTTTTATTTCATGCTTTTTGTAGGGACTCCTTATTATTTCTTTTCTTTTATTTTCTTGCGTTTTAAGATTCAAGTAATTTGGTATTTCATCAGGTTTTTTGTAATTCGCCATTTTGTGGTGGTGGCCATCTTGGATTTGAAATTTGTTATAGTGTATAGTATTCTACTAGTCAAGCCCTTTCATTTGATACCCATATTGAGGGAGTTGTGAAAAAAAAAATGTAATTTGCCTTTTTGTGGTGGCGGCCATCTTGGATTTGAAATTTATCATAGTGTATAGTATTCTACTAGTCAAGCCCTTTCATTTGATACCCATATTGAGGGAGTTGTGAAAAAATATGTAATCCGCCATTTTGTAGCGGCGGCCATCTTGGACCGATTTTCATCAAACATAGCTAAGAACACTCCCGACAAATTCAACTTTCAAACAAAAAAAACAAAATTAAAATCGGTTCATCCGTTCAGGAGCTACGATGCCACAGACAGACATACACACACACACACACACACACACACACACACACACACACACAGAGAGACACGTCAAACTTATAACACCCCGTCGTTTTTGCGTCGGGGGTTAAAAATAAAATAAATTAAGCCGGCTACAATAATTATATGTCAGTTTCAATTAACAGTCAGTTAAAATATTTTTTTTTTTTTTTATTTTTTTTTTTTAATATTTTATTTTAGTTTTATTTTACTCAGAATGTTACTAACGTAGTTTTATAAGTGTTACTAACAACAATATGAATCATTTGTGTTCGAAACAAATAAATAATAATAATAATTAATATAAAATACATGACTGATTACAATATTATTCATAACTAGCTTCTGCCCGCGGCTTCGCCCGCGTGGATGTCGGAAATTATCCCACGGGAACGTGCTAACAGGATAAAATGTACCTATGTGCTTCCCCAGAATGCCATCTATCTCGCGGGCCCTTTGTGGCTAATTACAATAGAAAACCAATTGTGTCTCATTAGTGGTGATTAAGAGGGATATCTTTACCTAAGTACCTACCTAATTAAAAAAAAAAAACTCAATAACAGAAAATTAAATACCTACCTACCTAAATAAACCTATTTCTGATGATAACTAATCTAAACTCAATAAATAAGCAAAATCCCTAAAAACTAATATCTATACGAATGACTAATCCTACCTAACAGTATTATAAAATAACCTACGGTCACTACGTACACTATCAAATATACTACTTATACTTTAAAATTAAAATCTATACCTACGACTTATATAAAAATAAACCTAAATAACTCTAAAATCTAAAAGGAATAAAATGAACTCCATTGCGGGTGACTTAACCTACGACAAACTTATTATTTGCGGTTGGTGCAGTAATCTGGTCTAGGGATCGAACCGCAAAATTAAGTTTGTTTTTTATTGTATATACTTTTTCGGGATAAAAAGTACCCAGTGTGGTGCCCAGGATATTAAAGAATAATTATACCAAGTTTCATCGTAATCGAACCGGTAGTTTTTGCGTGATGCCTGAACAAACAGACAGACAGACAGACAGACAGACAAAAATTTTTTTAATCACATTGTTGGGTTCGGTGTCGGTCTAGTAACACCCCCTGCCATTTATTTTTTTGATATTTTCAATGTACAGAATTTTCACTTCTACAGATTTATTATAAGTATAGATTATGTCAATTTCAATTAAAATAAATTACGTCATGAACACTTTGTACTTTAATATGGTTAAATTCGTTTTGGATTCATAATCTTAATTTATAATCATACAGTAATTAGTCATAATAATACCATTAAACAGTCAATTTAGTTGTTTTATAATTACATTATATTATACATATTTAGTCAATAGCTCGGTCAATCAGAAATTCATTAATTGAATAGTAAGCTTTACCTAAAAGAAACTCTTTAAGCATGACCTTGAAAATATTCAAGGACGGGATGTTTTTAACAAAAATTGGGAGTCTGTTGTAAATTTTTATTCCCATCCCAATCACACTTGATTTATACTTTACAGTTCTACATATAAAGCCTCTTTTTTTTTTTTTTTGAGCATGTGACATCATCAAATGACCCCTCCCGCTCTGGCTGGAGCAGAAGGGAGTGTCAGACTCTTACTGACTAAAACCCACCTGTGTTCCTTCCTTAGCCCTTTATGTTCCAGGGCAGCGGTAACCCTTTCGGACAATCCCGCTACCCTGGATATAAAGCCTCTTAGTTTCGTTTTGTGTCTCGCACTTCTCAATGTTTCATAACTAGCTATATCGCGTTTTACCATCATATAATGAAGGTAAGGTCATTTTCAATCTTTTGAATACTGGTCTGCATGAGTCAGTCTCTCTAAGGCCACATATACGTATACTTCTGAGACATTTTTTTTTTTGGGCTTTAAGAGTGTACTCCCTGGTTGCTGAATTACCACAGAAGAGGATGCCATATCTTAATGTGGAGCCCACATATGCATGATAGACACTCAGCAAGTACTCTCACATGTAACTTTTCGTAACATATAGAGGGCGTATGAAAACTGATTTAGTTTTTTGCAAACATGGTCAACTTGCGTTTTCCAGTTCAGTTCAGAGTCAATTTGAAAGCCAAGAAATTTTATAGCTTTAACTTCCTTCACCGTTTCACCCTTATAATGTATTTGAAGATTTTTTTTTTATTTTTATTTGCAAAGGACATAATAGCATGTTTTATCAATGTTAACTTTTAGATTGTTTGCCCTTAACCAATTTATTATACTTTCGTGGGAGTTATTTATGTCCATTTCATAATTTTCTTGAATTTCGTAGTCTAAGTATGAGGAACCCCCAAAATTTATTGTTTTTTTTTCTATTTTTGTGTGAAAATCTTAATGCGGTTCACAGAATACATCTACTTACCAAGTTTCAACAGTATAGCTCTTATAGTTTCGGAAAAAAGTGGCTGTGTGACATGACGAATCCAATCCTAAAAAGCTATTTATTTCTGTCTTGGGCTTTTTGCATCCAGTCTGTACCAGCCGTTTTGATAATATCATCCGCCAATCTCGTAAGCGGTCTTCCTCTGTAGCGTTTCCTCTTAGACCTCTCCACGAGGGCACTCTTCTGGTTCATCGCTCGTCGTTTAGCACCTAGTGTGTCAAGCGCTCTGCGCCCCAACTTAGTCTATGCCCCCAGCATCTTACCTATACTTACATATATGAAATAACTTGCTAGTTGCACCAGCTTTGATACCTGCGAGCAGATGCGCAAAACTTCAGGTACCTACTCAGCCACACATAGACACTTCACCCCTACAATGGGGATATTAGCTGTCTCGGGTAGTTTGCGGCTTCAAAACGCGTCAAAAAGATCGACTATACCTGCATATGGAATTATGACGGGTTGTAATTTGTACCACTGTTGTGCTGTGAGGTGTCATTTCATTTTATGAATCTCTATGTTTCGGTCTGTCTGTTAGTGAGCTTAGAAGAGAGATACTTGAAGTATGAGTTGAGAAAATATGTTTTACCGTGTTTATAGACATCGATACCATCATGTCTGCGAAGTTTTGCTAGCTAGTTAAATATGACCCTGTATAATGCACCGCTACTCTCCTAAATAGAGAAGGAACGAGCATTGATCAGCACGCTTGCTGCGTGTTGACGAGTTCTGACATTCAGGCTCTCTGTTCTCAGTTCATCTTCACTGCCATTTTTAAACAGTATTTCATAAACGATCGCTGTATGTATGACATGTATCTTTTGGATTTGAAGTAGTCAATTAATGATGGGCCGGCCATATTAGCCGTAGAACTGATGACCGTTAGGGTAGACATGTTCTTGAGTGGAGACCGCGAATCGGCAAACATAAGGCAGAACGCTCTCAGACTAGGTGGAGTGACGATCTTCGCAGGATGGCTGGTAGCAGCTGGATGAGAGTTGCCGAGAATCGAGTTGAATGTCGTGTAACTGGAGAGGCCTATGTCCAGCAGTGAGCTGCTGTAGGCTGATGATGCAATGAACACTTGAGGGTCACTAAACAATAAAAAAACAATAATTCAGTGTCCTTCGACTGATGAATTCTATTTGCACCCGACTACGACAAAGCCAAAAGGAATACCTGTATACCATGTGGATACCAGGAACAACTACATCACTAATGGCATGTGACTACGGCTTAACCCTGACCATTTTTGTACCTATGTCTTGATTTCTATCTGAAATATTTTCTTGTTTCGTAATTTATACGAGAACTACTTGTATTTTTCAGTAGTCGTAATAGTTTTTGAAACAATTTTTTTCATTGCCTTCTTGCTCTTACAGAATTATTTTCGAAGTTTTATGGTGAATTTATTTCTTATCAATATTAACAATCATTTGAACCAAAGTAACTATAAGTAAATACAACAATAAACATTGTCTGCCGACCCTCTATCTAAGCTAAATGCTAGCGAGTATGCGAGGAATTTCTCCACTTTGACATGATTATCTCATCCTTTGTAGGAGCAATCCGTAACACTGTCTTAGGGTGCGTACATTTTAAGGCTATAGTTAATACTAGCTATGCCTGCGACTTCGTTTCCTTTGAAGTTGTTTCGAAAATAACAGTACTACAAGTTTTGATCATAATCCTTATTCAGAAACCTTCTTATTTATCGCGGGGAAATCCTCATGGATACCCTCCGTCTGGGAAGAACGGAGGGTTATGTCGGACTCCTACCGACTAAAACCCACTGTTCCTTCCAGTATCACGAGTCGGGGGCCCGGGACATACTTGTACATTCGCCGCACCCCCGACTGGTATCAGCCCGCCATGCCTAACGGACCCCATCACCACGTGCGGCCGATCCCACGACCGCACGTCCTTCCATTAAGGCGCGCGACCTCTTACTCTCTTACCGATACTCTGATAGATTCATTATTATCGTCATCATTTCAGCCGAAAATCGTCCACTGCTGGACATAGACCTCGCCCCAGCATTCCCCCGTCGACCGGTTCTGTGCTTCCCGCATCCAGCGGATCCCTGCAGCCTTCACAAGGTCATCGGTCCACCTTCTGGGAGGCCTTCCAACGATACATCTTCATGGCAAGAATTTAAAAAGATTTAGGTATCACATTCAATAAATAAAACCACTATAACCCTCAATTCCCATAACGCTGGTAAAAATATGCTCTCTAAATCAACTAACCGCCAGCCAGGCAAATGAAATTTGACACAAGAACCATTGGTTTGGCTCCAAATTAGTTCTGCGTACTGTAACTGAACTTAAAAATCCACCATCCACGATTGAAATGCCTACTACGAATGAAACATGAAGACCTTTTGTGCTGGTGCACCGATGCTATAGCATCGGTGCTTTTACTTTTAGCTGCATAAGCTGAACAAAGTGGAAATTTCGCAGTACCTAGGTATTAATTAATACCTTTGCAGCTAGTTCTTGTCTAGTATGGCGACGTTGAAAAGTGCCTTTTTGTGCCCATTTGAAATAAATGATTTGACTTTGGAAAGGACAGGTAGGATATCACTGATAGGTATCGTATCTGATTTGTTAAGGATTTCTGAAAGGAAAGGAAGATAGATAGAACATACATTTATTTGCGGCAAGATCAATGGACTCAGCCTATCGCAGTCCACTGCTGGACATAGGCCTATCGCAAGCTGAATCACAAAACTCTGTCCTCCGCGTTCCGCATCCATTCTGTCCCAGCCTCCTTTATGTCGTCGGTCCATCGTCGCTGGGTGGTGCCCTCATTACACTTGCAGATACGCGGTCTCAACTCCAGGACTCGTCTGCTCCACCGGCCATCGGTCCTTCGACAAACATGACCAACCTACTGCCACTTCAGTTTGTTTACTCTGCAAGCTGTGTCGGTAACTCCGGTTCTTGTCCAGATAATTACATTCTTGATTATTTTTATCCTTCAAAGAGACCCCAAGCATAGTTCGCTCCATAGCGCTCTGAGCGATCTTGAATTTGAATTCGAACATACGGACAATTTAAGTTGTAGCCAATTTGCTTGAACATTAATTTCCCTGACTCTACATTTGAAGTTCTTCTAAAGATCTTAAGAAAACTATTTCCTACTATTTTAACACCGAAAGTGTGTACCAAGTTACAAAATCAAGATTGTTACGTCTAAACTCGCCTTTATATCTCAGTGTTTGCGCGTACCGACAGCAGAATAAACAAGCGAAATGCTCAATTCAAAGTTTTTGAACAAATATGAAACAGAACAGCTATTTTCTTTTATTCTTGAATGGCAATTCTTCATTTCTCTCATTCTGTGACTTTGAAAATGTGTTGGAGACTTTCTTATTTATTTTTGTGATGAGAATCATGCTTATCTCGGTTTTCTTAAGAACGGAGGGAAGTAAATAAAATTTCTCAGAATTTGGTACACCCTTTTGTCTTTAAGTTAAGTATGAGCATAAATATCTTAAAAATAACTGACGTATGTATAAAGAAATAAATAATAATTGTTTTTCCACTTCACGTTTGACATTGGTGAAACATAGAATCTCCATTGATATAAGTAAAGTACATCTTTTATTAAGTGGATTGTTTTTGATTTTATGTATTATATTTTATCTTTTACTCTTACGCACGCAGTCTATATCTCTTTATTTACTTTCCTATTGCAGGTATGCTGGGAGAGATTTATTTAGAAATAAACATCACTTATTTTTTTGTTCTTTTCTTCTTGACTGTTTATAAATGTGTTTCTTAGTAAGGTTGCTACGCTCCATAACTTAAGTAGAGTATGTTGAAGAAAAAACAGCCAGGCTGAAGTGGGAGTGACCCGGACACGTTTCACGAATGCACCCAGAGTGATGTGCAAAGATCGTCACTCACTGGACGACTGAGGGAGGACATCGCTGTCGAGGTACACCACGGCGAAGGTGGTATGACGATGTGGTAATATTTGCAGGGCCAACGTGGCCAGAGATCGCTCCAGACAGGGAGGTGTGGAAGAAGCAAGAAGAGGCCTTTGCCCAGCAGTGGAACACAATTTAGGTTAAGAAAAACATAAGTAAGATTTATTGCAATGCAATATAAAGCTCCAATGGGGGATATTTTTGCGCCAATTCGAATGCATTTGTGTAGAACCTACTATACTTTGGACTGAAAACCAGCTTCAGTTTTCTGACTGACGAGACTCCTTGGCAATTTAAAAGTGCCTGTAAATAGTTTAATTGAAATAAATGTTTTCAGACTTATTACAAAAAGATCTTACTTTAGCCCAAGTAAACCTTAAAGGTTTACTTGGCTATGGTATAGTATAGTAACTATTTCGAAAGAAAAACATACCAAGTTTTATTTGCTAACGTTACTTCGAAGAATGTACAATTATTTTATTGCAA
Organism: Apamea anceps; assembly: GCA_951799955.1. Taxonomy (NCBI): domain Eukaryota; kingdom Metazoa; phylum Arthropoda; class Insecta; order Lepidoptera; family Noctuidae; genus Apamea; species Apamea anceps. Next base: position 327,082 of record OX637525.1, read on the forward strand.
GTTCGCGTGGTGCGGTATTTTATTACTTTTTCTCGTGCGTCCCATACCTTTGGACAATTTTCTGGTGCATTCCTGATATGTTTGCACTTTTGTTCGTAAAGTAAATTAAGTTGTAGGTTGGAATTATTAGTTCTTTTAACTATTTTAACACGATTTTTCTCGCTTCTGCCAACTTGCTCCAACTTCCAGATGATTCTTTTATTTATTGAGATCGATGATCTGCTGTACTACTTACATCTTACTGTTGGAACACAGCAGCTTGTTAGATGTCACATGTCTTTGAATTTTTGGTTCTAGGACATGGCGGTTTCCTCACGATGTTTTCCTTCACCGTTTTGAGAGCAGTGGTGATGAAATTGTTTACACAAAGTAAAGCGCCTGTCTAGTTTGAACACCGATTAGGACTCGTAAGTCGGGGCCGCTACCAAGGGGCCACCACTACTCAGTGAAATGCTGGATTCATAGTAAAAATCGTGAATAGAAAAACATAATATCCGTGTTTGAAAGTTTTATTCACTAGAAACAAATATGTACCCACCTACGTCAAATTTATTCAAAGCAACACTACAATGTTTCGGTTCGATGCTGGTCGAGTTGTATGTGCGTACAATTCGTACGCACTTCACTAGGCACGGTCGAGTTGATGAGTTTAGTTTGTAGCATTTTTTGAGTGGTGTCGTGAACGATGGCTCTAAGTCTTTACACAGTACGACCATTTCTAAAATGTTGTGATAATATAGAAGTTATTGCTACTTTATCGATGTCTTCTACCTATACTCGTACTAAATAAAGCTGAAGGTTTTGGTTGTTTGAACGCGCTTATCTCTCTCTCTTATATCACGAGTCGGAGTGTATGTATGTATATGTATACATATTAATATCATGCTAGGACTCTTAGGAACCGAGCAAAAAGATAACAGTAAGAAAGAACGCTGAGGCGATACGAAGTAAGAGCACGGGCAGGCGATGCGATGCGATACGACGACTGGGTCGGGGAAAAGAAATTTCACGCGCGTAGAAGACACAACACAAATACACAAAGCAACACACTGCCACAAATTTAAAAGTACATAATATTTTAATGAATACGAAAATGTAAATTTCAGAAAACCAAAATTCTCACCTTCAACTTCATCAAACCTCTATTGTGAAAAAAATCTAGAAAAAGCAAAAACTAAATTTCACATTTCCTAAAATTAACGCCCCCCATCTAGCCTTCACATAAGGAACAACAGCTTTTTTTAAAAAGAGTTTTTAAATATGCAAATTTAAGGCTGGAACTAAATTCTGGGTACCGTTTGTTCTCGGGGTAAGCGTCAAATAATTTCACCCGGAGAATAATTAAATGTGTGCACCCTGGTTTAGCTTGGCACAAGGATTAAAGAAGTGCTGGTTGGATATGGTATTTCGAAAACCATAAAAACGACATCCATTAAGAAAAAAAATTGAACATTTTTGCAGCCGCCATCTTGGATTTTCATTTTGACCTCACAATCGGTTTTAGCTCCCTTGAAAACCATGAAAACTACCCCTCTCTCTGACTCTCTATTTTTTTGATGAGCCTATACTGTCCCACTGCTGGGCAAAGGTCTCCCCCAAGTCCTTCCAGGAACTCTTCTCCCACGCCACCTCGAACCAGCTCGACAGACTCTCTCTATTAATTATGTAATAAAAAGTCGCATGGAGAGAGCATACGCTTATACGATACGTGACGATTTCTCCAAGTTTACTCCAACCAAGTTCTTTAACGGAGCTTGACTTGTGGTAACAAGCGTTCGTTCCAAAAATAGTATTGACTGATTCTTTAAACGACTACCAGTGAATATAGTTATGCCCTAATCCAGATCACGGTTTACCTGTGTGCCAGCTTTCATCAAAATCTGTTCAGCCGTTAAGGTGTGAAAAAGTAACAGACAGATAGATTTACTTTCTCATTATTATAATACTAGCTTTTGTCAGCGGCTTCATTCGCATGGAGTTCGGAAATTATCCCACGGGAACGTTCTACCGGGATGAAAAGTATCCTATGTGTTAATCAAGGTTATAAACTATCTGTGAGCCAAATTTCATTCAATTCCGCTCAGGAGTTTTTACGTGAAAGGGTAACAAACATCCATCCATCCTCACAACCTTTCGCATTTATAATATTACTAGCTGCGCCCCGCGGTTTCACCCGCATAAGTTTCGATCCCGTGGGAATATCGGGATAAAAAGTATTTTATATGTTATTTTGATGTATAAGCTATATTACTGTAAAGTTTCATCAGAATCCGTTTAGTAATTTTTGCGTGAAAGAGTAACAAACATCCATCCATCCATCCTCAGAAACTTTCGCATTTATAGTATTAGTAGGAAGTAGGAAGGATTCGTAATGAGTATGATAGATGATTTTATTTCTGTAAGTAGGTTGTTACAAACACTTATACACGTCAATCATATTTTTTTTTAAACTATATGAGGTCTTTTAGATGTCTAAGTTAGCAACCGTTTGACCGAAGAGGAAAACGATTTTGATTATTTACAAACACACCTAGTTTTGTATCATGCTGAGCCATATAATAATAATAATATCCCTGGACATTTCACACAGCGCCATCTAGTCCCAAGCTAAGCATAGGTTGCTTAGCTTGGGACTAGATGGCGCTGTGTTATGGTAACAAGATGGCCGATAAACTACTTATATACATTTTTTTTTTTGTAAATACATACATATTATAGATCATATCCGACGCAAGATACGATAATAGCACACCTTGTAGGAAAAGCCCAGTATTTTACAAGAAACACAACTTGCAAATTCTATGAGGGTTCGCAAACCGTGGATAAAAAAAAAACTATTACACAAACACACAGTCATAAAGATTTCATTCAAAGGACAAAAACTATCTTATCCACATTTCTATAATCCACGATACTAACGCTATTGCACAAAAGGGATAGCCAGAGGTAATAGGTTTTCTTTCAAGGTGTCTCTTGCTTAATTATTGTTACAGCTTTTCTGTGCTCTACAAAAGATGGCGACTTTATTAAGAAAACTCAAACTCAAAATCTCTCAAAGAATAAAACTGAACTACTCCGTCACTCTTTTAAAACATTAAATTAATAGTAAAATAAATAAACTCTAGCTATTACCTAGACAGACATAAGTGTATTTATTTACATACGAGCTTTCGTAAGCGGGTTCGGAAATTATCCCACGGAAGCGTATTACCGCGATATAAAGTATCCCTTGTGTCAATTAAGGTAATAAACTATCTACGAGTATGTGCGAAATTTCATTAAAAGCATAATACTCGTACTACTGATTGAAATACTATCGTGAATCATATGTACATCTATGAACCCGCAAAGGGCCCGCGTGGGTAATTTCGGCCCACTCCCTCTCACAGGGAGGAGGCCTATGTCCCAGCAGTGGGCTAATTATGCCAAACCTTATTATTTATAAATGAAAATAATCATTTTGCCCGCCACGTTCTCCTGGTGGTTGCACGCGCTATCGCTGAGCATGAGGTGCGGGCTCGACTCCTAGTTGGGGAAAAGTGTTACTGGGTTGCAGGTAGCAGCCCGGAGTCTGGATTGTGCCCGGATGATGGCGATACGGGGAAATGTAGGTGTACTATAGTTACATCTCTGCCTAACCCTTCGAGGGATACGGGCGTGATGTTGTCCGCCAAGACGAGCCAAGCGAAGCGCAAGGGCACTACCTACCTTTTCTCGAAGCACTTCGTCGTATTTTTGAACCTTCTTAACTTGGGTTTGGATTATACCAGATAAACAAAATTTTCGGTATATGACGTCAGTGATTGACTTATTGAACCTATAAAGTTTCAATTGCATAGCTCTTATACTTTAGATTTAATTGATATCTAAAATACCCCGATTTCGTCACTGATTCACTGATGATCATCCATATTCTTAAGGTTCTTCCTGAAGTCCTAAAAAGCTAAAATTTGGTATGTAAGCTAGTAATAGTACACAAACAACAAAAAAATCTTAAAACTTGAAACTGTTACCCCCCAACCCCTTAAACTAATGGGTGAAAGTTTGTATGAGACTTCCGTAAATTTTGATGCTAGAGGTCTAAAAATTTGTATACGAGTAGAGGGTCCTTGTTATAAATATTAAGATATGTATTTCAGGATTTTTAGTAAATCATAAGCAAGTTACAAAAAGAAATGAAATCCCACAAAAACATTTCATGTTGTAGGGTGCATCCCTAACATAAGTACTGTATGCAAATGTAAAATGTCAATGTAATGCAGAATGTCAAATTAAACTTAAATGCATAAGATGTCAGTGAATGCTCAACGGGATGAATCTAAATAAAAATGCAAGTTGTCCGACTCAAACCACGTCTAATTGAACACTAAATATAATATACATAAAATGCATAGAATAATGCACTGTGTCAGTGTCAATGCACTGCCAAATGTAGGTCGCGTTCAAAGTGCAAGTACGCGAGCCTACTGGCTAACTAATTGCAATCATATTTTAAAATCCATGTACGTGCACCGTACATATTGCCACAACAAAGAAAGAGAATAACTAAATAAAACAATTCCAACGTAAAAAATAATAAAATAAGAATGTAAAAAACAATGTAAAAATGCAGGACTCTAATGTAAATATACTTGACCTACGACTATTATGAAAAAAGTAACCTAAAGTCTATAAATAAAATGTCACCATAATAATAAATTAGCACATATCACTATGTTTTTCAGTGTCAAATTTCACTTCACTTGAGGTAGGGTTAACACACGACACTTTGTTCACTTTTGAGTCCCGTTTGTCGATCTTGATATTCCTGTCCTCGATGTCATGATCTTCTTCTCGTCTGCTTCTGCTTCTCGCGTCTTGCGGACCCTCCCCCTGTCTTTGGGTTGCCATTTTTCGCCAAAAGTATACCGATGTTACAAACAGTGTAATGCTAATCGCAACAACCACATAGATTGCAATGTAGTGATGAACGTCGTGAGAGGATAAGGTATCTAGGTTGGACTGTTCTTTTATAGAGCGTAGTTCTGTGTCAATCTTCTTGAACGTCTCTTCGTGTGTTTCAATATGCAAAGATGAGTTACGAATCGAGGTATTGATAATGTTATTGATTGGAGAGATCGTGGGCATGATCATCGCGTATGGTTCGGTGACTAAAATGTCACTTGTATGTTCCATATATGCGTGCAATGTGAATGAGTCGCCTTGTAAGTTGCATCCTTGTTTGAGCGTTATCAGACCCGAGTGACGTAACGTCTCCGATGTCATTTGAGTGCCGCACACTAGTTGTACTTCGCACGTGTCACAACAATAATAGAACCAGGTGTTTTGCTTATGTAATTTAACCCATTTGTCGGCGCATACTTTTATTTCCGTATGGCAATAAACGCTGTGTTCTTCGTTATCTCGAATCAGCTGTACATCGCAAATAGATTTGTGACGATCGCCGGTGTTGTATATAGGGTGATTTAGTTTGCACAGTAGAGTTTGTTCGTGTAATTTTTGGCATTCATGAATGTCATATAGTTCTAGGGGTATGAATGAGTACTGGTTGGCGTTAAATGCTATTAATGCAGAGTTGGGAATAACGTACATTACCCGATTAATGTCAATACGTTGAGGAATGCTGATAAGTCTGTTAAGTTCATATAGGGCATCACTCAAGATCGGTACCTTTATTTCCATCAACAGGTAGTGCTGTGTTATGCGTGCATGTATTCTGAACAGCCTGTAAATGTCTCTTACGTCATTACGAACTTCAGGTAGTGTAGAATCGCGAGGTAGTAGTCGGGCTACTCTATCTAGTTCGCTTTGCATTTGGGTTGGTGATAATAGATGTACGTCCATATGTCCTTGGTACATATTTGTCAGTGTGTTGATGAGAGATTCTTGAACATCCTTTAAGTTTTGAACCATTCTTTCTGCAGCTATGGCCGATGTTATGATATAGAATGCATTTGAACTCTCAAGTTTATCTTTGAGCGTCCTGTTTTCTAGGGACATCAGGTGATCGTTGATTAAAGTGAACTGCTTCACCATTGTCGCTTCGTTACGCTGTACAATGTTGTTCTCGGTTTCCAGAATACTTGTCTGGTTTTTAAGCAGTTGGAACAGGTGGTTTTCATTATGTTGAATTGTGTCGATATCCTGTTCATATTGTTCTGCAAAGTGTTGATCTAACACTCCGAATAACGAGTTTGCAATATATCCTACTCCGTCGATCAATCCTCTTTTGAACCTGTGTTGAATTATCCGCTGCGACCTCAGTAATTCGTTGTAATAGTTTAGTTCGCTCGTGCTTTGTTCAAGTTGGTTAATTAGAACATGAAATTGCATCATCCACTCTTCGCAACGAGCTTGCTTTATATGAGATACGAATACTTGCAGTGTATCCACATTGCGCCAGTAATTTGTCATATTGTAATAAAATACCAGTTTCCAATCATCTCTAATTTCTTGTAAATCTGCAATCTTGTCAAAGTAAATCGTTTGATTTTTTGTCAGTTGAGTAAGTTTCATATCTTGCTGGACAGTAGGCGTTATCAATGTCATAACTAGCATCAGCATATAACATACCAAGCTGTTCCAGGTAATCTTTTTAGATCGGTTTCGCCTGTTTTTGGGTAGTTTGTCAGTGTCAGTGTTGTTTTGTTCCTCAGCCTCAACTAGTGGTACCAGTTTTGTAATAGGTCTTTTAGTTTCGCCTTTTGCAGTTTTTAATGTCACGACTCTAGTGTGGCCGTCGTTTCCGGGGTGTAACTCAGCTACACGACCCAGTGCCCATTTTCCTGCAGGTAACCTTTCATCTTTAATGCATACTATGTCATTTTCCTTTAAGTCAGTATTCTGTCGTTTCCACTTTAGTCTTGCTTGTAGTTGTTGGAGGTATTCTTGCGACCACTTGTTCCAGAAATCCTTGCTAAGTTTTTGTACGATTTGCCATCTCTTACTTAACCGGTGAATATTGTCAGTGTCGAGTTCTGGAATTGTCATGAGTGACGTGCCAGTTAAGAAATGTCCTGGAGTTAAACAGTTAATCTCTTCGGCGTTTTCTGTTATAGTGCATAGTGGTCGTGAGTTCAAGCAAGCTTCTATCTGACATAGCAGTGTGGTAAACTCTTCGTAAGTTAGACGTTGATCTCCAATTACTCGTTTGAGATGATATTTCATGCTCTTCACAGCGGCTTCCCACAGTCCGCCTGCGCTTGGCCAGACCGGGGCATTGAAGTGCCATTTAACTCCCATCTCTGATATTTTGCCCAAAAAGAAGTTGTCAATATTTTCTACAATGCATTTATATTGTTGCAATAGGATCCGATTTGCACCCACAAAAACTATGTAGGGTGCATCCCTAACATAAGTACTGTATGCAAATGTAAAATGTCAATGTAATGCAGAATGTCAAATTAAACTTAAATGCATAAGATGTCAGTGAATGCTCAACGGGATGAATCTAAATAAAAATGCAAGTTGTCCGACTCAAACCACGTCTAATTGAACACTAAATATAATATACATAAAATGCATAGAATAATGCACTGTGTCAGTGTCAATGCACTGCCAAATGTAGGTCGCGTTCAAAGTGCAAGTACGCGAGCCTACTGGCTAACTAATTGCAATCATATTTTAAAATCCATGTACGTGCACCGTACACATGTTAAATATTGCCAAGACGAGACCATGTAGCTCGCACTGTCAAAAGTAATCAGATCTCATGTAGAGCCAAGCTTCTAACTCTACACGCCCTAACTCTACAAGGCCTAACTTCGCAAACTCTTCACCTTAGTCAAAATATGTGGCTTGGCCATTTCGCTACATTCACATGAGCGTAAGGTGAAAATCTCTCATACTGTTATACAATGGTTCTTGTAGTAACGAAATGGCCAAGCCATATATTTCGACTAAGGTGTAGAGTTTGCGAAGTTAGGCCTTGTAGAGTTAGGGCGTGTAGAGTTAGAAGCTTGGCTCTACATGAGATCTGATTACTTTTGACAGTGCGAGCTACATGGTCTCGTCTTGGCAACATTTAACATGAAATGTTTTTGTGGGATCTAATGTTTGTAAATAATAATGTTTATAGACATGGGTTTCGTTTGTTCTGAACGATCTGTTTTCAGTACCTTACAGTTGAAATGATTTAATATTATTTCATATTTAATTAAAATAATAGGTGTATTATTAATATTTACATAATAGTAAATTACGAAATAATGTACCTTAATTCTACGGAAATTCCTTTCAACAAAACTCCTTATGTTTTGATGATTTAAATAAAAATATGTAACACAAATATTTGGCAAAATGTGGGTACTTAAAGGTGAGTATAGACTTGAGCATTTACTTATAACCACTGACCTTTAATAAACAAGTACGCTGGACTAAATGTACTATACAAAATGACAATTGTTTTTGTGTCGATTCAAAGCGTCCCCCGCTTGAGCGTCTCATGCCCGGTTTCTGAAGTCCTCAGATAAGTTCTCGGTAGCTATTGATTCACTATAGCTATGTATGCATAAGATAAACGCCGTTTAGCTGTCAATGCGTTTCTGAACACGCAACAAACCATTCAATAACTATGAAACCGATAACTAGTTCCTTAGTTGCCACTAGATGGCTCTGTTTAAGAGATCGCGTCTAAAAATAATTTAATCATTTTAATTCGTCTTTAAAACTAGTTTTAATAATAATATTATTTTTTTAGAGTGAATAAGTGGTTTAGCACTGTTCTGTCGGAGTCATTCGTTTGACTATTCGGAACGTTAGCGCCATCTCGTGGCGCTAGACAGAGTCTAACCGGAGTTCGTGCGGGGACGGGAGTAAGATCTACAAAAAGCGGTGTAAGCAGAGCTCTCGAGAGGATAGAAACATTGGACATCGTACGAACAACATGTGGATAGAAACTGTCGCGCGTTCCGTATCGTTGAGTTGTGTGTGTGTATGTGATTCGCTAGTGTGACTAACTGGTTCGTAAATTATAATTTGATTTGAACTGTAAACCGTGTTTCTATTGTGTAAAAACCAACACTACCCTTAGTACGCCCACAGTAATTAAATTATGCCTGATGTTAAGGAGAGACAGTCATACCTTCTCCTACATCAGAAGTGGGATTCGTGTTGGTTCATGCACAAAATGAGAACGCTTAAAGTGAAAGTGACCGTTGACATTTGAAAAACAAAGTGCAAACATGCGAACACTTAATAATCGTGTGGATCTGTCCAAGTTCGACCTAGACAAAGGAGATACGGATGCGCAAGCATAGTACATGTTGTTTTGGGCATAGGCTGTATGTAGAAATACCTTTGCCAAGTGACGCGCCTGTTGCGCCTACCGCCATGTTTGATAAAAAAAAAGACTATCCGGCGTTCGAGTTCGACGTATCACGTTCCCGTGTTTAGAACACGCAGTATAAGGCGTGTGCAAACGTAACAGTGCACAACAGCTGATTTGTGTTTTGCCGAAAATTCACTGCTAGTTGACCACCTTTCAACTTGTTGTGACCATCAATAAGACGTACAAAGGAGCAGCATCAACGTGACTATTGCAAATACCAAGGAATGACATGGAGTGACTTTAAGAATGGAGCCAAGCAGCCCCGCAGCCGTCAGCGAAGCCTTTCGTGTGCTGCAAGTGAGGGAAACCAGGACATATCGCAGCCGGGTGCACGAGCAGTGGCAGCCAAGCCAAGCGGATGGTGGACAACGTGCTGGAAGTCGTGAACGGCGAGTGGACGTCATACAACTACCCTCAGACACGTAAGAACATAAAGGTGAGCTGTATTGTTTTGTTTACGATTCTGGTGTTGAATGTTCGTTAGTAAAGGCGAGTTGTGCGGCCAAATTAAGTGGCAAACGGGTTAATAAAGTTGTTGCGTTGACTGGTATTGGTCAAACGCGTGTATTCAGCACAGAACAAATCATATGTAGCGTTGCAATTAGTGAGCAACAACTTGAGATTTTATTACATTTCTACCCGACATTTACTTGCAAAGTAATATTATGATAGTACGTGAAATATTGAACCTAGACTTTTCGATGAACATGTCTGCGACAGAGTTTTTGTTGCATAAAGCTCTTGTAATAAATTCAGTTTTAAACGGTCAACAACAGAAAGCTAGATTTGATAGAACAAAGGCAGCTATAACAAAATATTCGGTTGACGATTTCGTGTTATTAGAAAACGAAGAGCGAAATCAGATTATAAGACTAAGTTAGATCCGAAGTTCAGAGGTCCGTTTAAGGTAGCGAAAGTTTTGGCGGGTAATCGCTATACGTTAAAATCTTTAAATTCTAACCTTACAAGTATGCTCACGATAGGTAAAGAACGATGCCAGTAGGTCATGTACCAGTTGAAGTAGATAGTGATCACAGTGGTGATGAGCAAGCCTACATTATGGGAAGCACGCGAGTAGGGGTTCTCTAGCGGCCGTAGTAAAGTTGTGTGGTGTCACAGGGTGATGCACACGGATCCATGCGCTGGATGTGTGAGAGCAATGCGATTGCTGGTCGGCTGGAGAGCCGTGGCGTTAGAGTGGTTTACTCGTGTGTGGGTTTCCAGGTGTCTAAGGCTCTTAGTGAAAAAAAATGATTGTTAGTGTGGATAACGATGGTACATGGCTCTGATTGATGGTTTACGCTATGATTAGATAATCAAAGTTTGTTTAAATTACCCTGGTTGAATCAATACTCTAAAAGCCTTCAACTCCAGGCGTATAAGCACGCTCACAATCGGAAACAAAAGATGCCTCTAAGTAGAGTTCCTAGCGAGTTAAACGTAGAAGACGGTTTGGAGAGATCATCCACCGAGTAGTACCATGGCTATTAGGTCACTAATCTGTAAACATTATTTGCATAAAGTCTACTTAACTATGTTGGGAGCAGTCATCGAATAAAGTGAAGGTGGTCGAAGGGACAGTGTCTTCCGGTCCATGCACTGGTGGCTGGTCGAAAGGAAACACCCGTCCGGTCCAGGTTAATTGTTGTGTTGGTCTTGTAATGAGCTGGGATTCGTAGACTCTATGTAAAGTGATGTGTGTTGATCGTATCACATGAGGTGATGACGATATGGGTGGCATGAGTGTCACTAGCTGCTGCGGCAGCCAGGCCAAGAGCGTTGTATGTAATATACGAGTTAGTTGTTTCTGACCAATTATTACTAAGGCTTAGAGGAACCTTTTGTTATCGATGGTAGTTTGGATTAGAGTATTACTAACGAATTTGAGGAAAGTCTACTAATAGTTTTGTTGATGAAACAGAGTAGAGATTAAGTTGTGTGTGTTGTATGGGGTTACGTGAGAAACCATAAAGTCCAGGAGTGACTTGGCGATTCAATGGGAATGCGCAAATTAATTTGACGAGTTGAGTAACTGTCTAACTGTAGGTTACTAGATAGTATGAGACACATGCGTCTTAGTCAATTCTTTTTATTGTAACCTTGAGATTTGGGAATCAAATAGTGGGTAATGCTCTGAACTCTAGTATTGTTAGTTTGTTCGAGATTTTATTGTGTTTTTGCCTGTACCAAATGTGGTCAGGAGTGACCGAGCTATGTGATACTTTGCGGGTATGTTTCTTTACAGATTAGCACACGAGGACGTGTGTATAGCAGGATGGCCGTGTCGGAGTCATTCGTTTGACTATTCGGAACGTTAGCGCCATCTCGTGGCGCTAGACAGAGTCTAACCGGAGTTCGTGCGGGGACGGAAGTAAGATCTACAAAAAGCGGTGTAAGCAGAGCTCTCGAGAGGATAGAAACATTGGACATCGTACGAACAACATGTGGATAGAAACTGTCGCGCGTTCCGTATCGTTGAGTTGTGTGTGTGTATGTGATTCGCTAGTGTGACTAACTGGTTCGTAAATTATAATTTCATTTGAACTGTAAACCGTGTTTCTATTGTGTAAAAACCAACACTACCCATAGTACGCCCACAGTAATTAAATTATGCCTGATGTTAAGGAGAGACAGTCATACCTTCTCCTACAGTTCTAATAAAAACATAATATGAAAAGTCGTAACCTATTTATGGGTGGATGTATGAACGATAACATAGATTTTTTTTTTATGTAAACCTGCGCGTCACAATACTGTTTGTTTTGTGTGTTATTATTTTTGCTTTACCGTTTCATTTAAGTTATAAGTCAATTTGTCTTTCCAATCGTTAGTGCTTTAACCATTCTTTTGTAAAATAAAACATAAGTACCTAATGGAATTTGGAAAACGAGTAAAAATTTTACTGAAAGAGAGAAGATGCTTGTTGTCGAAGTAGCTAAAGGATTCTTTTTCTTTTTTTAAAAAAAAAACGTTGCCCCACACTAGGAATTTCTCCTGTATCGTGGATGCGTTTACAAACATTTAAACTCAAATACCAGACCCGGAACAATTACTTGTAGATCATACAAATTTTTGTTCCGTGCGGGAATCGAACCCGCGACACGCAGCGCAGCAGTCAATCGCTTAATCACTGCGGCTACCGTGTCGTCAAGTTTGTTCATATAATCGACAGTAAAAGAACGGACGGGACCTCTGTAGAGGCCAAGCAACAGGCTTGGATAGCGCTGACAAATAAATACAATGCTGTCTCGGAAACTGGATTTAGGAATGAAAAGCAGTTACATGCCCTGTATGATAACCTTAAGAAAATTAAATAATTTTAATATTTAGCTTTCACTGGCAATTTAATTATTAATACACGATAAAAGCACACATAACCTAAAAGCTGATGTAGTTTTCTATGAAATGAAACGTCAGATAAAGTGTTGGAACCGATAAACGGAGCACATTGGTCAGTTAAGTTAACTTATGTTTACCGGAGTTTATCTTACATTGCGGTGTTCGGGAACGCACTTTCACAAGTTATAGAACCAATAGCGCTAACGAATAGATAAACTACCGATAAAAGTGCCTCAGAAACCGGGCATCAGGAACTAAAATTGACACATTGTTGCAAATGGCCGTCGTGATGTTTTGGTGCGTCTCAGATGTTTTACGTCTAAATCGTGGAACAAGACATTTTTTGTGTATTTTGTGTTTACTACAAGATATTTAGAACATTTTTATCATGAGAGTATGGGCATGCGCATTTTGTAAAACTCACTATCAAAAATATTAGTTCAAACGCTACGTCTTCCGGTACGCGGTCGTCACACCAGAACCTTTCTGCCCCATCGGCCATCTGTTCTGCGAACGTTACATTATATGGAAATACTCGAGAAAATGCCCTAGTGTACACTCACCTGTAGGTACACCTCTGCGTACCGGTCGAGGATTACAAGGGTGGTGTTATGTTACAATAATATCTTTAACAAAAAACCTTTTACACATACGTAACAAGATATCGGTTGACTAGGTTCAAGAAGATATACTTAGTATAAACGTGTTATTGTCTATGGACGATAGGAAACGTTACGGCTCGCCCATTGGGAGGGTTCCCATGTCAAAACAAAAGTATGAAATACAATAGAGAGTATTAACGCTTGTTCTCTGCGTGTAGCTAAGCGAGGCGACCGATTTTTGCTAAATTATCTCTCGCCTTAGTCGTTTCTTCTAGTACAGTTTCTGTTGAGGGGCCCGTGGCTAAATAATAACAGCCGCACAGGTTGATCGATCAGGTTTAGCTACGCTTGCCGCGGTTGGTCTGTGGATGGGTCCCAGCTGTCATTCGTGTATCTTTGACAGTCGTTACGGGTCGTCGGAAGCCCGAAAGTCTGACAACCAGTCTTACCAAGGGGTATCGTACTATCCAGTAATTGTGTTGTGCAGGTCAGATAGGCAGTCGCTCCATGTAAAATACTGATATTCAGCTGCAGTACATATTCATAAAACAACAACTTTTGTTCCATGACCAAAACATTATACGAGTACATTTACCAAAAAATAAACTTTAAGATTTCGTTGTTCTATCTAATCCCCTTTCCCCCCGCTCCCCCCCGCTCCCCTCCGCTGAATGTTGTACTAGACACGGCGGCAGTTTGTTTACCTAACTTTTGCTTTCTTTTACTTCGTGTAGAGTTCGTAACAAAAAATCGAATTTTGTATTTTTATTTTTGTATGAAAGTATGATTAATTAATAAAAGTCACAGAACAAAACTTGTTGTTGATGATGTCAGTAATATAGTCCTGAGAGGTTGTTAATGTTTTATCAATAACCCTGCATACAGCACTAGAGGAACCAGTACTTTCACAGTTATTTGACCTCTAACAGCAGCAACGCAACAGCAACCATATTATAACGTCTATACTCGTAAGAATCACTTTGATTTTGGCAGTGCTGGAAAATCAGAGGTGAAAGAATAACCGACCTATTCTGTAAACATCTCAACGTGAAAACTTAGGTGAAGTAAGCTGTCCATAGTGTCAGTCCCTGATTGACAGTTCACTTCACCAAGTTTTCACGGCGAGTTTTTAACAGAATAGACTGGCTTTAGTAGGAGCTATTATAGCAAACATCTTACATCTTTCAGTGCACCCACAACTTTGATATCTGCGAAATTACCAAAGAATACAATACGTCGGCCACTGGCGAAAATTCCCAGCGGCGCGGTAGCTCCTGGGAAAGTACAAATATGTGTTATTAGCTAAATGCCCATTTTTAATTACAGTCTACCTTACTTCCACGATATGGGAAACAATGGAAATTGGCCTCCCATAGGAAATGGAGTGAATTTTTACATGTGTAACATACATTTTTCTTAAAGAAAGATACTGTACTACCTATGATATTGTATATTTTCAAGACTGCCTGGTTGGTGTAGTGGTAAGCGTTACTGCTGAGCGTGAGGTCGTGGTTTCGATTCCCAGGTCGGCAAAGTGCCATTGGATTTTCCATCTGGAATTTCTCAGGAGCAGCCTCTTCGGATTAAATCTGAATTTGTATCCGTTTGATGGCAATAGGCTCGCTATGACATGGCATTTAAACATAATTCACGAAATTTGGGTGCTATAGGCACACCTCTGCCTAGCTCATCGGTTATTACAGGCGTGATGTTTATTTATTTTATTATTTATGTACACAGTAAAATACATAGGCATATGATATAATTATATTAATATGAGTACAAAGGTACTGCTTATTTCTTCTCTCTCTTCTTTCTATTTTTTTTCTTTTCTTTTTTCTTGTTATGTTTATTATCAAGAAATTGAAAGCCTTTGAGAATAACTTAGAATACATAAAAGCTTCTTGTTGTTTTATCGAATGTGAGTACCAAGACATACCATGTCTGGTTTAATGGTACAAAACAAACATTAACCTGTATTATAAGACTATTATTATGTTTAAATAAAAAAAATAAAAAAATGGAGCTTGTCCGAGGAAGTAGGTTCTGTAACCATTAACTATTCCTACCGTCTTACAACGTTGCTATGTTCCAGTTTTAAGGGTAAAGATGCTAGTGTACCTGATGACAGGCACATGAGACAATTTAACTTTGTCCTATAAGTGAGCAAAGCATCGAAAAACCTTTTGCTTTTGCAGGCACCTACAAGGTGGCTTAACCATTTTCAGTTACCCAGTAACTAGGTTGTGAAGTTCAGATGGGCAGTCGCTCCGAGGAAAATACTGGTATTCAACTGAGTTCGAGTAGACTGGAATCTGACTACTGGTAAGGCAGATGATGATGAAAAAAACTAAGTCACTTTGCCAACCAATGCATAGGAATCAAATCAAATATGTTTATTTGTGCTCATATCAGCACCCTGATTGCGTAACACTATCAATCACAATCTGAATCATTTTGAAGGATATTGCTAATCCATTGCTTCATATGTGCGAAAAAAAAAATGAAATGAAATGAATGAAATGTTGTCTGCTCAACAACGTAAATAACACAACAAATGTTGTTGAACTGTCAAAATGAAAGCCATTACTACTGTTCGTGTGTTACGTAATTACGCAGCCGCTAGTGTACTACATTATAGAGTAGGTAATTCTGTGCCCTGCGACAGTAAGTGGCATACAAATGTTACAGAATTAGGAACAAAACGTAGTGAACGAAATAGTTCAGTAATTACAAGAACTGTACTATTTCGTTAATGCCATCGGTGGGCACGCCTTGTCCTATACACATGTACAGTAATAATATCAATGATAATGTATATATTTCTTTATAATTTTCCCAATAAGGTCTTAACCTGTTGCAGTAGTTACCTAGCCATCCGCGTAGACAGGGTGGCAGGGACATCTACGCGCAATCTGTTACCATGGATGCAGCACATGATTCTAAACCCTGCCTCTAATCAATTTAGAGTCGGTTATTAAAAAAAAAAACAGTTCCATACATTTTGATGCGTAGGTACTGCATTTTTCTATGAAACAGCAGATTATTTAATTTGATAACCGATGCAAATTTTCTACGCAGGTCAGGAATCAGACTATGCTGAATTCAAGGTTACAGTTTGCGCGTCTATGCCCCTGCCACCCTGTAACCCTTTTCCATAAACAGTGAGAAATTATAGGCAAATGATAAAAATCATCACTTTGCACGACGCAGTATTTTCCACTGAAATGAGCTTAAGGAAGCTCAGTGCTATTTCACTTCGATAAAATTGTTTTACCAACCAATTTAACAACAAAATAACAGGAAAGTAGTTGAAACTTCAAATATAGACTTACCGACGATTTTGTATACGCTAACACTTTGGAGACAATGGGCAAACTTCTAGCGAAAAAAAAAAACAACAATATTAACATAGAACATGCGAAAATCAACCTTATTGTATAGAAAGAAGGTTGATTTTTCAGTGATGATAGGTATTAAATTCAGTGACGCTTATCTCAATTCAACAAAGTCTAATTTCGCGTAACGAAAACGCTTTTCAACCAGAAGAAAGGATGTACGTAAAAAAATGTGTGTGCAAAACAAACTTATGAGTGCGTTTACGAAAACAGTTTAAAGTTCAGCTCTGTTTGAGGAAATGCTTTTGGAGCTGCAAAATTAAGTTTGTTTTTTTAACCCTTTCGCTGGCGAAGTTTCTTGAATGCAGGTTTTTGAATATAAAAGAGAGAAGGGAGGGTTATCGGGAAGAGGGAGACACTATAAAATCTTTATCAATCGCTAAGTAAGGGTAATGCCTAATTTGTTTGTTCGTGTTACGAGTACTCGGGATAACAATAGGTGTTTTGATATAATCCTTGCAGATTCTAAGGGGTTTATCTGTAAACTGTGATTAAAGTTAAGTGACGTTTAAACGTCAAAAATTTATGGTTAAACAGTCGCTAATCACTAATTAACTTTAAGCAACGTTTATGAATAAAAAAATTAATGTAAGGCTGCTAAGAATAAAATGAAAAAACCGTTTAATTTCGAGCCGGACTCGCGCACCGGTTCCGTACAAAGTACAGTAGGTATGTAACTACAAATTTACGGTTTTCGGATTTTTTCCTTTACTTGTGCTACATGACATTGCTTTTTGCTAAATTTCATGATCCTAGATCAGCGGGAAGTACCCTATAGGTTTTGATTCCTTTGCGAGTGTCAAAATATGCGGCATAAACAGAACATAAACGCCCGTATCTTTTAATTGCGTTGTGTTATAAGTTTGATTTTTACACTACTTCAAGGAATTGCAGCCCTGAGTATTTGATATAAATTTCAACTTGATAACTCCACGTGTTCCTGAGAAAAAGGGTCTTGACAGACGGATGGACAGCAGACGGACAACGTAGTGTCATATAAGGGTTCCGTTTTTCCTTTTGAGGTAAGGAAGCCTAAAAATGTAGTCAGTTAAGACACACACACTATAAATAATAATTATTACGTCTTTCCATTCTTATTAGGGTTTCGTACACAAAGGGTGCCGACGGTACCCTGTTAGTGAGGCTCCGCTGTCCGGCCATCCGTCCGTCTGGCACAGGACTGGATCTTTTGATCCGTAGTAAGTAGACTCTTGAAATTATTACAGAGTGTGTACTACTATATGGCCGCTATAACAACAAATCATAAAAATAAAATTAATTTGATAATTAAAGGGGGTACACGGGTAGTCTTTATTTTAATAATGGTGGTTTCACAGCTGACAATATGTACCTATAACATGATATTATACTACACATCACGACAATAATGAAGTACCCAGAAAAATAAAAAGGCGGCCAAGTGGGAGTCAGAAACGCATTCGAAAGGTTCCATACCACAGTGCAATATTATAATAATTTAACATTACAATGGCCCTATTGGTATTAAATTAATTTAAATTTAATATTTGTTTTCTGTTTTATAGTTTTAAGGTATTTTGCTGTAATGCCAATAAACGCATTTTTCTTTCTTTCTTTTTAACACTACATACTTTTTATAAATACTTTAGTAAAGAAAGGTGTTTTTAGGGTTCCGTAGCCAAATGGCAACGGAACCCTTATGGATTCGTCATGTCTGTCTGTCTGTCTGTCTGTCTGTCTGTCTGTCTGTCTGTCCGTCCGTATGTCACAGCCGCTTTTTTCCGAAACTGTAAGAGCTATACTGTTGAAACTTGGTAAGTAGATGTATTCTGTGAACCGCATTAAGATTTTCACACAAAAATAGAAAAAAAATAATAAATTTTGGGGGTCCCCATACTTAGAACTGAAACTCAAAATTTTTTTTTTCATCAAACCCATACGTGTGGGGTATCTATGGATAGGTCTTCAAAAATGATATTGAGGTTTCTAATATCATTTTTTTCTAAACTGAATAGTTTGCGCGAGAGACACTTCCAAAGTGGTAAAATGTGTGTCCCCCCCCCTGTAACTTCTAAAATAAGAGAATGATAAAACTAAAAAAAATATATGATGTACATTACCATATAAACTTCCACCGAAAATTGGTTTGAACGAGATCTAGTGAGTAGTTTTTTTTTAATACGTCATAAATCGTAACGTAACGGAACCCTTCATGGGCGAGTCCGACTCGCACTTGGCCGGTTTTTTTGAAATATTGTGCGGTGGTACAACCCTTCGTGTGCAATTCCGACTTCCACTTGGTCCCTTTTTTATTTTTAGGGTTCCGTAGCCAAATGGCAACGGAACCCTTATGGATTCGCCATGTCTGTCTGTCTGTCTGTCTGTCTGTCTGTCTGTCTGTCTGTCCGTCCGTATGTCACAGCCGCTTTTTTCCGAAACTATAAGAGCTATACTGTTGAAACTTGGTAAGTAGATGTATTCTGTGAACCGCATTAAGATTTTCACACAAAAATAGAAAAAAAACAATAAATTTTGGGGGTCCCCATACTTAGAACTGAAACTCAAAATTTTTTTTTTCATCAAACCCATACGTGTGGGGTATCTATGGATAGGTCTTCAAAAATGATATTGAGGTTTCTAATATCATTTTTTTCTAAACTGAATAGTTTGCGCGAGAGACACTTCCAAAGTGGTAAAATGTGTGTCCCCCCCCCTGTAACTTCTAAAATAAGAGAATGATAAAACTAAAAAAAATATATGATGTACATTACCATATAAACTTCCACCGAAAATTGGTTTGAACGAGATCTAGTGAGTAGTTTTTTTTTATACGTCATAAATCGTAACGTAACGGAACCCTTCATGGGCGAGTCCGACTCGCACTTGGACGGTTTTTTATGTAGTTCGCTAATAGCGTGATGTTTAGAATAATAATCATGTTATAGGTATTTATTGTCAGCTGTGAAGCTACCTTATTAAAAAATAAATAAGACGGGCTTTCATAATTATTAGTATTAGATCTTGCTTTAACACCTTAAATGGCCCTAATTGCCTTATTAGGAGTATTTAAGGCTGTTCTCATTGGCATTTAGAGTTAACTAAAGAGTTTAGTACCTACTTAGCCAGAACCTTCTTTTTTCTGAAGGGAAATTGTCCTGGCGACATTTATTTTTAATTTTTATCTATATGTATCTATACTAATAATAAAGCTGAAGAGTTTGTTTGCATGAACGCGCTAGTCTCTGGAACTATTAGTCGGATTTGAAAAATCTTTTTTGCATTTGATAGCCCAATTCTTGAGGAAGGCTACAGGCTATTTAACATTTGGAGGCATGAGGAACAGGGTGTAAAGTTCACTCAACCTCCATAGAAAAGGGAGGATCCTCCGACCAGACGGGTGTTGTCTGGCGGGCAATTGCCCAACGATTGATGTTGGGAAATTGTATCTATGCTAATTGCGCGGTAAACTCTGCTTGCGAGATGCAGGATTTGCGTGACGTCATTATGACGTGTTGTTCGCATGTGGCGTTGTAAATACCGCTACAAACATCATGCTAGAATCGTAAGGAGCGGGCAAAAATAAAAAAAAGTTAGAAAGGTCGCTAAGCGAAAACGAAGTGACAGCACGGGCAGGCGATGCGATGCGATGGGGTGGGGGACAAGGAATTTGACGAAGTCACGTTCAGAAACTAGTATGTAATAAATGCGGTGGGTGCGTGGGTGCGGAGTTTGATGAAATTTGACACACAGATAGTTTATAATCTCAAAAAATCCACATAAACCTATATGGGCACTTATGAAACGTCAGAAGCTAGATGCACGGTTCCAATTGGTCGTTTCCTACGGAGAAGAAACTACACGGTTACTCTTTTGAAAATAATAGGCTTTTACAATGTTTTCAAATTACAGTAGGCGTGGGAGGACAGCGTAGGCAGGCCTCTTTTATAAATCATAAAATTGTACCAGGAGTACTCAGGCAACTATGTAAGTCGCCTGAGTACTCCTGGTTTTCAGCCCATTTTTTAAAATAATTTTGGCCAGGTTTTAAACCTACAAACTAGTATTTACATCCACACACCTACAAGCAACACTTTGCTAGCTTGTAGCATTAATTATTATTACAGTTCAGAGAGCCATCAATCTACGTCGCGGTACGGACAGCAGCCGCAATGTACTACAAATAATTTAGTGCTATATGATGTATATACTGACCGTACTCTACAAATGTATTAAGTATGCAAAGTTTGTGGTTATTGTGATGTTCTATCTGTGAAGTTAAGCAGTGGTTGTTACGGATAGTTTGTGTGTGACTGTTTTTAGGGTTCCGTAGCCAAATGGCAACGGAACCCTTATGGATTCGCCATGTCTGTCTGTCTGTCTGTCTGTCTGTCTGTCCGTCCGTATGTCACAGCCGCTTTTTTCCGAAACTATAAGAGCTATACTGTTAAAACTTGGTAAGTAGATGTATTCTGTGAACCGCATTAAGATTTTCACACAAAAATAGAAAAAAAACAATAAATTTTGGGGGTCCCCATACTTAGAACTGAAACTCAAAATTTTTTTTTTCATCAAACCCATACGTGTGGGGTATCTATGGATAGGTCTTCAAAAATGATATTGAGGTTTCTCATATCATTTTTTTCTAAACTGAATAGTTTGCGCGAGAGACACTTCCAAAGTGGTAAAATGTGTGTCCCCCCCCCCTGTAACTTCTAAAATAAGAGAATGATAAAACTAAAAAAAATATATGATGTACATTACCATATAAACTTCCACCGAAAATTGGTTTGAACGAGATCTAGTGAGTAGTTTTTTTTAATACGTCATAAATCGTAACGTAACGGAACCCTTCATGGGCGAGTCCGACTCGCACTTGGCCGGTTTTTTAATAGCAAGAGAGACCCCATAAAATAGAAAAGCTTGTGGCCAAAAATAATAAGTACTTACTCTGTAATCTGAGGGGTAATTGAGTTCGGATACTTTTGGAACATACTATACAGGGTTATTGGTAAAACATTAACAACCTCTCAGGACTAAATTATTACTTACATCAGAAACAACAACTTTTGTTCAATAACTTTAATTTATTCATCAGATTTTCATCCAAAAAAAAAAATATTTGAATTCAACAAACTGAAATATTCGATTTTCTGCTACGAACTCTACACGAAGCGAAAGAAAGCGCCAGTTAGGTAAACAAACTGCCGTGTGTAGTACCCAATGCAGCGGAGGAGAGCGGGTTAGATAGAACAACGAAATCTTGAAGGTTTGCTTTTGATAAATGTATTATGTTTTGTAAAAAGTCAGAGAACAAAAGTTGTTGTTTATGATGTTAGTAATACAGTCCTGCAAGGTTGTTAATGTTTTACCAATAACCCTGTATACAAGTTGAAATTGAATAGGTGCTACCTACAATTTAGAGCATGTCATTAAGGAAAGGGATGCACATACGTGCGCGAAGGCGAGCGCGAGCTTTTTGTCGTAGGAACGGTCAAAATTAGGTGAATACCGCTAGTTCAACACGTTGCCAACTTGCTTCATGGTTTGAACTCAGCGATGAATGGAGTGCTTATCAGGCGCGCGCTGAACTTGACACTTGAATTTACTTATTTGTTTTTAAAAAAAAAAATACTGAATCGACTATAATTCGTGACTACTTGAATGCAATAACTTAGTTTACACTATATAAAACGATAATAAAACGATTTTTTAAAGAATTTAGATTTGGAAAATGACAATTTATTAGGATTATGTAACAGGTACTTACCTCCTATTTCGTATTGACGCATGTTTTAAATTTTATCCTGTATACTCGTATGTAGTTAGGTACTGTACTAACTAGCTAAACGAAGTAGATAAACTATTTAAAAAACAAAAAAAAACACACAACTCGCATTCGTATCCTTAACTTAAGGTGAAATGAAGCATGAACGGCTTCCAGTGAAACCGACTCTGAAGTGGAAGTCGGTAAAACTTTACACCTGTATAACTTTGAGAAGCATAAACTTGCTTGGCTTCCGATTTAGAGATGCTGGATGGATCTCTGCACGTGTTTCTTCTCTTGGGACGACTTTGTAGTATTTAGGTCGTGTAGACACGAGGCGAGAGAATGGGTCGTGTCGTATTGAGAAGGGTCAACCAGGACGGTTGGTTTGTCAACTAGGTTGGTATCGGGTGATTTTTTTACCTGCATCAAGCAGGGCAAATCAGGCAGTTTACATAATGTATTCCAACCCGATACTAATCACCATGTGGTTACACTCATGGTAAGGCTGGTCCATAAATTCAAGGTCGCTCAGCGAGCTATGGAACGCGCTATGCTTGGAGTCTCTCAGAGGGATCGAATCCGCAACGAGGTGATCTGGCAGAGAAGCAAAGTTGTCGACATAGCTGACAGAACAAGCAAGCTGAAGTGGCAATGGACCGGCCATATTAGACGTGTTTTTGAGTGGAGACCGCGAACCGGCAAACGTAAGGTAGGCCTAGCAACACTCAAGCTTGGTGGAGTGACGATCTTCGCAGGATGAATGGTAGCAGCTGGATGAGAGTTACTGAAAATCGAGCTGAATGGCTTGCAATAGGAGAGGCCTATGTCCAGCAGTGGACTGCTGTAGGCTGATGATGTTACTAATCCATTGCAAAATACCTTGATCTTTTTGTTCTAATATCAAATAATGTAAAACGACCAAGTTTCAGGTTTTCTCAAAATATTAGTGTACAAAAGTAACTTTAAAAGAAGATACTTATAAAATTGGAAAAGCTACATTAGGTCAACCAGGGTTTGAACTCGCAACTTTGTAAAAAACGTTTAAATCTTTTGGAAAACCTCAACGGCGCTTCCAGCAGCTCAAGCAATTTCAGTATTCCAAATACTTAATCTAAGAAAACAAACTCTTAAATTCCGCATCCATGTTCAAAATTTGTTTCACTGCATTATTAAAGAGATCAACTTTTAACTATGAGGAGTTAAGGGAGTCGGTAGAGAAAGTTCGCAACTTATGTCTAACTTTTAGGCCGAAAAGTTTTGGTTTTGTAGAAAATAAAATCAGGCTCTTAGCTCTCATTTTCAGGGAGAAGCAAATTCTTTTTGATTCTTTAACTTGATTATTTGTCCAACTATTCAGGGTCAAATTAAATTAGTTACCGAAACTCCACATATGTGATGATTATCAATATCTGAACGTAAAAAGTAAAAAAAAACGATTTTCTCATGTAACTACATTACCAGAGGCCGTTGACCCCCAAAAAATCATTAAATCAACTATTTTTCATATTTTTTTTTAAAAAAAGTTAAGAAACATTGTTTATTCTGCATACACAAAACGCTCATTACAAAAAAAAAGACGTCAGATTGATGTCAAGGCCAGGGACCAAAGACGATATACATTGCGCAAATGTTACGACACTACCAAATGACAACAAACAAAGAATCAAATCTGGGCTTCCCCCGGGCTTTTCCATAGCTCATGATCGTGAGTTTTTCTCCTCCATGTCCCTCCCGCAGTAATTTTCAGTCGTCTTCCCATATTTGAAATGGTTATCCTCTTTTCCTCTTTTCTTCTGTGGAAAGGTTTGTTCATTCTGTCACTTCTCTGGCCACAAACTTTGAATAAATACTTTTTAATAAAGCCGATTTTATTGCAGTTAACCTTGTAGGCTGCTTACCCCAAATGTTGAATACAGAACGACTCTAAATTAAGGACCCAATCTTATTTATTCGTACGAATGCATCCCAGTTTCCTGGAATTATGCAAATGGTGACCAAAGCTACCCCTAAGTGCGTTTTAACATCCCCTAATCTTTGGAGCTCGATCGCGGCTATTTATCTGACACTGCGGAACCACGGGGTGACTTTTTAGGGATCCTTAAATGTACAATAAATGATTTTGGATTTATATTGTGGGGATAAAGATTGAGTTGCTATATTACGCTTGATTAAGAAAGTACGCAGAGGTGAATAGAACAGTCGGCCTCAAAATATTTTATATATCGACAAGAATTCATTTAATTGTCTACAATAATTGGTGTGCCATAGTACTTTATAAATGTGTAGCTATAATTAAGTACCCAATGTGTACAAGTCCGTGGCTCAATGCAGATGACAACAGCAGGCGACAAGTGGCCGCGAAACTACTGCTGAAAGAAGTGGGAGATGATGTGTCGCCAGCTACGGAAGGTGTTTCATAGGAATACATCGAAACCAGTAGTGTCGCCCGCTGCTGTCGTCTGCAGTCGGCTGAGAACTTGTACCTTTACACTTATCGTGGCTACATTACACCATATAAACAATGTGCAAAGATTGTGGACATTTATATTATGAGCTCTTGTCGAGATACTGTACATCTATTGAGCCTGACTGTACACCTATTTTTGCTAATTATAAGTTCGATGTAATAGGGGGCGAGTCCGGGTAAAAATCTAGACTCATCATCATCTGCCTGCCTTTTCCTAACTATGTTGGGGTCGGCTTCCGGTCTAACCGTATGCAACTGAATACCAGTATTTTACACGGAGCGACTGTCTATCTGACCTGCACAACCTAATTACTAGGTAATACGATACCCCTTGATAAGACTGGTTGCCAGACTTTCGGGCTTCTGACGACCCGTAAAGACTGTCAAAGATCCACGAATGACAGCCGGGACCGACGATGGACTGGGAGGGAATATCTCAACGGTAAAGTTACTTCTGCATCGTCTGCGGCGCTGCGGGGAGTGCAACCCCTTCGCCCTTACGTAACAAAGCATAGGCCCTCATGCTCATCTCCGCAGCTTCGGCTTGCTGGTCGCCTCCGGTGACCAGCCTCAGCCGCTACGGCTCGCACGGGTGCCTATGCTTTGTTACAGCGGGCGGGGATTGCTCTCCCTCCGCGCCTCCGGATTTTATATACACTCTAGGGTAGGAGCCAAAATACTACGTAAAGTCGGGGTGCCCCGGTTCGGTTTAGGAACAGATTCAACTTATTTACTACAAGCCGGTGTATATGTTATATTAAACGTTATCTAAAGGTTTTGAATATTATAGCAACTGAATATTATATTAATTGAATATTATTTCAAATGTGCATTTTATGCTTAAACTGTTCATACCTTACCATACCATACCATAACCATATGAAATAAGGTAAAATGAAATTATATCAATAATTCATTGTATCATTTGATCGTTATATTAAAAAAATATATATATTAAATGAAATTAGGTCTTATGATCATTAGAACTTTTGTTATTACGAGTATATCAAACGTTACACACCCAGAACACTTTGCCCAACCTGGGTATCTAACCTAAAACTCTGTGCCAAGTAGTCGCATACGCATTCTTTTACATATGGCGTTTTAAACACTTGACCCATCAATTCCCCGGCCTTAATTCCAGTAGCTTAACCTCAAAACTATTACAATGACTTAGCGACCGCGATAAGGGCCGTTCCATGAAACATTTGAAACATGGATCAAAGGGTTCGGTACTGCGTTAACTAAGTTTCTTAGGGAATTTCACATAGTTTCGACTTAGTGCGAGGGTAGACTGACAATATTAAGGGTAATGCAAAATTATTATTACATTGTTTTATAACGTTATGCTTGTGTTTCCCGAAAGGGTGGGCATAGGTACGCACATATTTCGTCAGTTATGGTTTTGTCCCATGTTAAACTGGGCGGGACGGTTGCCGTCAATCGGGCATTAATCTTGACAGCGGGCTTGTACTAAGGACTACCTAATACAATTATCTCTTGACACTCTGCCTGACCCGAGATCAAACCCAGCTCCCTAACATAAACGCCCGTATCCTTTGATTGCGTTGACTTAGAAGTTTATTTTTTTCACTGCTTCAAGGGATTGCAGCCCTGAGTATTTATTAATTGATATATTATTATTATTGTATTTATTAATGATAATAATTTCAACTTGATAACTCTACGCGTTCCTGAGAAAAAGGGTTTTGACTGACGGACTGACAGACGGACAACGTGACCTTATAAGGGTTCCGTTTTTCCTTTTGAGATACGGAACCCTAAAAATAACTTATCGTAGAAAATACAGTTACCTTAGTAATGAAAATATTCGTTAAATAAAGGTATTTCTATTTTATTTTCAGCCAACAGCGATTCTTTATACTGAAAAAAACAGCCAATTTAAAAAACACATTAATTTGTTTTACAAACTTTTTGTTCATTTATTTTAGGTTTTTGTAGTATTTTGTAACTTGTATGTTTTAAATAATAACAAACCTTGTGTTTTCTACATTATATAATAAAATTGTAACGAAATCGAAACTGTATATTGAGTATTTATGAAAAAAAGTCGTTGCTACGAGGTCTGGGAACGGTTCTAATGCCGAAAACATAGTTTTTAGAATTTTTGTCTGTTTTTCTGTTGGCCTGAATGAACGCATGTTCCAGCATCACTCAAATACTACTGGATTTTGTTTACATTTTTCATAGCTATTCTCTACAAGTCTGGTCAGTCTACAGACTGACCAGGCTAAAAATTATCACGCTATTTGCTATGGGGGATAAACAATATTGTTTGTTCGTATTCTTCTATAGTTTACCGTAAAAATATGAGCCAAAAGGTTCATATATTGCAGACAATTTAGTATATTGTGGTGTCGTCTTACAACTTCCATGCGAGCGAAGTTGAAAGAAAAGAAAGAAAGAACAAACAAGTATTTATTGCGGCTCGTGCAGGATCAGAAGCTAGTGTCAAAATAGAAAAAAATACAAAATATCTTCAGCGGCCATTCCCAACTAAAATCGGCTTTCAGTCCAACCGGACTGAACACCAGTATTTTACATGGAGCGATTGCCTATCTAACCTCCACAACCCAGTTACTAGATTAAACAATGCCCCTTGATATGACAGTTAGTCAGACTTTCGACCGTCTGACTACCCGTAACGACTGTCAAAGATCTACAAATGACAGTCAGGACTAACGGTTAAATGTGCTTTCCTAGGCAAGGAGGGGTCTCGATATGTAATGAATGGTGACCCATCCACGGACCGGCCTCAGCAAGTGTAGCTTAACCCGAGTGGCTGTTATTATTTAGCCGGCACCAACGACTTAAGTTACAAAATATTCTGTAGGAAATTCTAGACTAGCCTAAAAAATAAACAACGCCATTACATAACAAAGCCATTTAAAATTTTCTATCGTTGCTTTCCTGCCTGTAACTTTTAGCTTCAACCTCATCAATTCCGGACACGAAATATTGCTCTGTCCACCCCCGAAAATAATAAAGGTTGAAGCAACAAGAACAACGCAGTCATTTGTCTTCTTCTCTCGAGGTTACAGGGCTGAAAACAAATGACTGTAACTATTAATTAAATAGGCGAGGAAACGTAGTTTGAGGGAATGTATAGTAAGATTTTAAAATTTATTTTTAGGGTATACAAAGTGACACCTCGCCCTTCCGCTCAGCCCAGAGCGGGAGAGGTCATTTGATGATTTCCCACCAAAAAAAAAAAGGTATACATAATCAGCCTATAATGTTCCCACTGCTGGGACACAGGCCTCTCCTCTCTGTGAGAGGGAGTGAGCCATAATCCAACATGCTAGTCCAGCGTATGTTGGTAAAAAAGTCCAGTCTCGTGGCTAATTAATAACAGTCGCACAGATGGATGGAAGGTAGCCGATGTCAGTCCATGGATGGTGACTATCCATTTCATTTCGAGATCCCTCCATGGTTCGGTCGATGACCAGTCTTATCAAGGGGTATCAAGTTAGTAATGAAGAGCTGTTGTCAAAAGTGATAAAGGAATTTCTCGACTAAAAAAAAAATTATGATTGCGGCTCATTTTGTGCAACTTAAATGATTCCTATATCGGTATCTTAAAAATACTAAATGCGACTGCCACCAACATCTACATGTCTGGATGTAGAGGTCACGGCTCTAACCTAATCTAACCCATGTGGTGGGGGTGACCTAGCTTACATACTGCAACCAATTTGGCTGGCGCGTGCTTGGTCACAGTGCAAACCTAACCCATTTGGTCGGGCCACCCAACCAAACGGGGGGCTGCGAACAATTTTGAGAAAAGACAAGAAAGTCAAAAAGAGGCTCAATACTTTTAAAAAGTCTGCACTACTCGTATTAGACGGTGAATAAGTTTTTAGAGGAATAGTTAATTATTTCCCATTCTTAGTTCCGCTATTTACATTTAAATTTACGACTATCAAAGGCTAGCTCCACCAACGAGTTTTATTAAACTAACCAAGTAATGACAAGTCTTCAGCTAATCCCTCAAACCCTTAGAATCAGTATGCAAACCAATTTGTCCTTCCTAACAACTATAAATATTACAAATTAAAGTCGTTTTTGGTGTCTGTCTGTGTGACCGCGTTTTTGTTCTAAAAATATAACGGATTTCTATGTGGCTTTCAACATACACTAGCGACTTCGTCCGCATGGAATTTTTTGAAGTCGCATCGCATCGCCTGTTATAACATTGTTTTCGCATAGCGTTCTTTCTGACTTTTTGTCTTGTTGCTCGGCTCCTAAGGTTAGAATTTCTCAAATCCGACTGGTTGTTCCAAAGATTAGTGTGTTTAAATAAACAAACGAACTCTTCAGCTATATTATATTATTAGTATAGATAGATTAATAATAAACTAAAATATTATAAAGAAATCATGGTAAAGGAGCCCCAGTGCGCGTCTCATTTTTAACGAAATTTCTCGCCGAATGGTCGACATTTCACGTGACCAGAGGGCTGGTTTGTTCAAGGTAGCGGGATTGTCCCAGGGTAGCGGGATTGTCCGAAAGGGTTACCGCTGCCCTGGAACATAAAGGGCTAAGGAAGGAACACGGGTGGGTTTTAGTCAGTGAGAGTCTGACACTCCCTCATGCTCCACCCAGAGCGGGAGGAGTCATTTGATGATTTCCCATCCTCAAAAAAAAAAAAGGGCTGGTTTGTTCTTTGGCCAAAGAATTTGGATTGCCATTCAACGTGGCAATGCTGCCAGTCTTCTGAGCACTTTTTCAAATAACAGCGATGCAGGCGAGTACTTCGACGCCTTAGTGTCCTTTTGTTTTTGTATTAATTTAGTATAGTTAGTAATTTAATTTAGTACCCAGTGTAAATAGTTAGTTATCTATACATACAATAAAATAACAAAATCATGATGTTTTGCAAAGTTGTGAAATCCGTGCGAAGCAGGGGCGTGTCGCTAGTCAAATCGAAATAGATACTCAAGTCATCTGAACCGGTTATAATTTTCGCAACGAACTCCCAAATTTTGATGAAGCCAAATTGCTTTGTCAAATCAGAACTTGTGGATAGAGTCCTTGAGAGTGCTCAAGTTGGCGATGCCCATTCTGAGATAAGGATTTGACAGCAATTCAGGTAGAGTTTGAAATTATATTGACTAGCTTATTCCTGCGGCTTCGTCCGCGTAAAATTGTATGCCGTTCTATTGAAAGAAAGAAAATACGACCCCATGTGATACAGACCCATCACCACCATACAAATAAAAAAATTAAATAAAAATACAGGGTGGCACGGATATCGACGCGCAAACTGTAATCATGGATTCAGCACATGAGTTTAGACCCCATAGCGACGAAATTTTCCGTCGGTTATTAAAAAAAAATCTTCAATCTTATTATTTTAAGACTGTTAGCTGAGGCTAAGTAATAACAGCCGCACGGGTCGCTCGATCAGGTTAAGCTATGATTGCCACGGTTGGTCTGTGGATGGGAAGAACCCTCCATGCCTCGGAAAGCACGTAAGCTTTTGGTCCCGCCGGCTGTCAATCGTGGATTTTTGACAGTCGTTACGGATCGTCAAAAGCCCGAAAGTCTGAGAACCAGTCTTACCAAAGGGTGTCGTATTACCCAGTTACTGGGTTGACAGGTCAGATAGGTAGTCGCTCCGTGTAAAATACTGGTATTCAACTGCATCCGTTAGACTGGAAGCCGACCCCAACATAGGTGGGAAAAGGCAGGCAGATGATGATAATTTTAAGACTGTTGGCTTTTAACCGTTGCCGCATACTAGGAATTACTTCTGTGTCGTGGGTGCGTTCACAAACAATTAAACTCACATACACAAACAGCCAGATCCGGTACAACTACCTGTATGCAACACAAATATTTGTTCCGTGCGGAAATCGAACCCGCGACACGTAGAGCAGCAGTCGATCGCTCAGCCACTGCGCCATTCGCGTCGTCATCTTCGTCATCAATTATATTATAGATAGATGAATAATTTACATTCTAATAATAGGCAGGTTATAATTATTATCTTTTGTTTAGTCTAAGCTGGAAGATGGGTTCCAGTGTATCAACCGATGTCCTATCAGCTGGTCAGGTTCCCTTGGCATTGCTGACTGCAGCTTGCCTCGATGGAATATTGTGGCCAAACCAGGCTATTCTTCAAGGTTTGTATTGAATTTCTATATGCTTTGGGTTTAATTTTCTTTTTATATCGGCACGAAGTATGCAGGGTAGCAGGGACATCGACGGGCAAATTGTAACCATGAATTCAGCACAAATGATTCTAGAGCGTCTAGAGTAGAAATTTTTAGTCGGTTATAAAAAAAAAAATCAGCTGTTCCACACATTTTGCACATTTTCTATGAACCTGCTGATTTTGTTTTTTTTTTGTAACCGACGAAAAATGTCTACGCTAGGGTGTCTGTATATGTATACAGGATAAATTTTTATTTAGTGCGTAAATTTTTACAGGCTGTTCTACCCATGAATATGAACAACTTTCACTATGGGACCATCCCTGAAATCACAAAAAAAAAATCAGCTGTTTCTTATAAAAGTTCAATACCTACTCGACCAAAATGTATGAATCTGCTGATTTTTTTTCGTGATTTCAGAGATGGTCCCATAGTGAATGTTGTTCATATTCATGGGTAGAACACCCTGTAAAAATTTACGCACTGAATAAAAAATTATCCTGTATAATAAGAATAGCTCAAGCTGTCGAGAAACTAAACATACCTAATTGGTTCAAATCAGTAGATCGTAGTTAAGGAAATTCTTTGTTAAGAAAATCGACACCCTACTTCAATTTGCCGGTTTCAATTTAGGTTGGTAGTCAATATAATGTAGATTAAATTATTCTTATGAGGGCCGGTTGTCTCAAACGGTAGGTTAACGTAACATACGTACGTCAAATAATATTATGTAATCTTTATTATTTGACGCGTCAAGGTCATAATTTTGTAGTTTTAATTTGAAACTATGCTTTTTTTCAGTTTGTCGATAGTTAGCGCCATTGTTGACGAAGACGCGTGCGTCAAGTGGGAGTGAATCAACCCGCCCTTAGTAATGGCACGAGCTAACCTCAAACACATTTATTCACGTAAACAAGGTAGTAGAAGGCAAGTCGTGTGTGTAAACATCGTGATTATGTTCTTTCAGACAATGCAACATACGACTACATAGTAGTTGGAGGCGGCTCTGCTGGTAGCGTGGTGTCCAGAAGACTGGCAGAATCTAGAAACGAAACTGTACTAGTCTTAGAAGATGGTGGCAATCCTCCTATATCTGCAATGGTAGTAGAGTTTTAGCTGTTACTTACTTTTGTTGAATTTTATAGACCGCTGACATAATCCGCCGTTAATGTTCCCACTGCTGGGAGAGATTTATCTTTATTCTCCAGCCCAAATTATAATGGAGTTAGAATCAAGCAAATTGTGTGTTTAACAATGTTCCAAATTTCTTATTTCAGCTGTTTTCTCTCTTCTTTTTACTGCCGCAGTCTTTCGTGGACTACAACTACACGTCGACCCGAGACGACTTCGCAGCGAGAGGCCAGAATAACTACACTATGATAACAGCAGGCAAAATGCTTGGAGGCAGCGATTCTCTCAACCATGTAATACATACAAGGGGATCAGCCTCAGATTTCGACTGCTGGGCCAAACTTGCTGAAGACAACTCCTGGAAATACGAAAACATACTTCAATATTTCAAGAAAAGTGAAAGAGTAGATGATGATAAAATTCTCAGTGAATATGGCGAATTTCACGGCACCGATGGACCTATGGGACTCACAAGACAACCTGAAAAAGAAGTTGTTGATATACTGAAAGCGTTTGCTGAAGTCGGTAACCCAACAGTGTTAGACTTGAACGCTGATACTTATGTAGGTTATACACAACCACAATTTATGTTTGCTGATAAGAAGAGGCAGACACCAGGTTACACATACGTGAAACCTGTCAAAGACTACTCTAATCTGCACGTTTCCAAGCACACAAGGGTAACGAGAATCATATTTGAGGGTAATGTTGCTGTTGCTGTTGAAGCGGTTCATAAAGGTAAAACTTATACATTTAGAGCCAAGAAAGAGATCATATTAAGTGCCGGAGCATTCAATACTCCTCAACTACTTATGCTATCAGGTATTGGTCCTAAAGAACACTTGAAATCTTTTAACATAAAAGTATTAAAAGATTTACCTGTAGGAGACAATTTGGTTGACCATGTCTCTGTCACGATTGTACATAAGTTAAAAAAGTATTTATTACCGATTCCTAACCTACCTTCTGCTGCATCAGACCTTTTGAGAATTCCTTTTCCTGTGTTGACAGGTTTAGTAGCCTTAAACAAGTCTCAGACATACCCAGACTATCAGACCTTCAACTTGTTCTTTGCACACGACTTACCGTACTTGACATTACAACAAACGGACATGCGGGCATGGACAGCGCCGACTTTGTTCGCCTCGGGTGGAAATGGGGTGAGCAGAGGTCTTGGTTTAGGAAGACTGTCTTGAAATATGGGGGCTGAGATCTTTTTTAAAGATAAGCAAGTCTTTCAAGTTAGAGAGCAGTGGTAACGGCCGCGACTTACGTGTTGTAGGTCATGGGTTCAAACTCAGACAGGCGCTTTACTTTGTGTAAATTATTTCATCACCATTGCTCTCAAAACGGTGAAGGAAAACATCGTGAGGAAACCGGCATGTCCTAGAACCATAAAATCGAAACCATGTGACATCTACCAACCCGCACTGGGACCGCGTGGTAGTATAGCCCGCTCCCTCTCGAAGAGAGGAGGCCTGTGTCCCAGCAGTGGGAACATTATATAGGCTGATTATGATTATGAATTCTTTCAAGTTCAGGTCTTTCAAGAAAAGCCTGTTAGACGCAATCATACACACTTTCAAATTCAATTATGTAGTTTGTTCAAGAATGAAAGAAAAATACGACCTTTTGTGCTGTCTCTTTTGATTTAAGTATTTCCGTGGAAACTTGCAAATGACCTCCAAATGCATATTGTTTAAGAGCACTGTTTATATTAGCTGTAAGTTTCCCGAACAGAATAAAATAAAATAGGTTTATTTGTCACAGAAACAAGGACATACAAAAA
The DNA here is from genome assembly GCA_951799955.1 of Apamea anceps. NCBI lineage: Eukaryota > Metazoa > Arthropoda > Insecta > Lepidoptera > Noctuidae > Apamea > Apamea anceps. The sequence goes on from OX637525.1 coordinate 361,061, forward strand.
ATACCTCGTGTAAGTAAACAAAAAAATAAAACTAAATAGATCTACATACATAATATAATCACGAGCACAAAACAGAAATAGGTAACTGTACGTCGTGACTGCGACAAGAAGGCTGTCACTCGTTCACATGATGTCGCCGCCGCTGATTTTCAGTGATTTTCAATGTTGCAGGCACTGTTTTATATCGCCCAGCCAAAGGTCCTGAATTCAGTGCTCACTGTTTACTGGTGGCTAAAACCCGAGTCTTATATGTGGTAATGTTACTTGTAGGCAGTGCATCATTGCAGATCACGCACCAGCCCGAACAATAAAACCAAAAGAAACTGCTGAAAATAGCGAAAAACACAACATCATAGCCTAGCCTTTTGCCAACTATGTTGAGGTCGGCTTCCAGTCTAACCGGATGGAGCTGGGTACCAGTATTTTACATGGAGCGACTGCCCATCTGATCTCCAAAACGCAGTTACTGGGTTAATACTCAACCCCTTGGTAAGGCTGGTTGTTAGACTTTCGGGCTTGTGACGACCCGCAACGACTGTCCACGAATGATAGCCAAAAAATTGCGTAAAACATGTACCAAAAATGTCCATCAAATCACAAACGCGTACCCACCCTCATACTAGGCAAACTAGAAAGAAGAGATGGAAAAATAACCTAGTTTAAAATGTAGACTCTACGCAGTTGCCTTTTTAGGGTTCCTTAGCCAAAGGGTGCTAACGGGACTCTGTAAATAAGCCTACGCGCGCCGCACTGTCTTTGTTTGTTCCTGCTGTATATTCATTACCGTATTACCATTATTTTACGCAATTAGGCTGAATTGCGTAAAAATTTTACTTCTATTCTATGGTCACTATCATGCAAATATTTTTTTTTAATAATTAAAAATGTAAATATGTATTCAAATGAAATAAGGGTTAAAAATAAAAAGTTCAAATCCAAAGCTCTTGTTTTTTTTTGTAAAGATTTTTAGTTCGTTACACAAATATGTATGTATGTATGTAATGGATATTCTGAAACAAAGTTTTTTTTATTGTTTTATTAAAACAATCCGTAACACTTTTAAGCCTAACACCAACCCGCACTGGGCCCGCGTGGTAGATTATTAGCCCACTCAAGAGAGGAAGCTTGTGTCCCAGCAGTGGGAACATTATAGTCTGATTATGTATGTATGTTTAGGTAACACGTTTAAGTGCTAGGCTTGTGATTGAAATGTAAATCTACTATATTTCAAACTCTACTACACGTTTTCGGGTACAGAACCTTTACTGCGCGTGTCCTACTCGCACTAGCCAGTTCTTAAAAAGAAGTCTTGCGACAAAGCTGTAGCCAAGGGCTTCAAATGAACAACTGTATGGAGGATGGATATTAGATCCCTTTTTCATCTTTTCCTTCCTTTGAAGGTAGGTGCGAGATGAACATTGTTTAAATTTTCATGAAAATGAGTTTCTCAGCTCGTTGCGTTTTGGTTTTTCAGTTCGCTTTGTTTATTGCGTTGGGTTTATAAGGATTTGTGATTATTGGTCTGTAGATAATTTATGGTACTTATGTTTTGTCTGATTGTTGAATAGGAATAAATAAATTTGTGGATTTTTATCGCTGATGAGTTCAATAACCTTCGATAGATTTCTTTTCTTTAGTTAGTCTACACTGTCCCACTGCTGAGCAATGGCCTCCTCCAAACCCTTCAGGCATCCTTGTCTAGAGCCACCTCGATCCAATCCTTGCGGTATGCATCTAGGTCCTCTCGCCAGCCGCATGCACAGTGACCGCTGGGCAAGGTCTCATTCACCACGGCGGGCGCCTGAGGATGGACGGGCCCGCCGAGGCCGGCCCAGGAAGATTTCTTAGTTATAGCAATCATTATAATATTATTATGATAAATACATATATCAACATTATTCAATCTATTTGGGGTTAATTTTTCAATCGACAGGTAATTTTTATTCTCAGAATAAAATTGACATCTGACAGATTTTGTATGGAAGAACTCTCAAAAATTTTAAATTCCTCGGATAAGATTATCTGGCGTTTGGCAAAATCAGCCCTTAGACTGATTGATTGATTTGATTTTTCAAGGTCTTTATTGCTACAAAGGTTGTTACAAAGGTGTTTACAAATGATCTTATTCTATTTGTACACAGGTCATGAGTAATTTTTATTACATAGGCTATATTTCGCCTTTACAAACAGAGACTAATGTTATGAAAAGGTAAAATTTTTAGTTTCTTAGAGGGAATCTCTGGAAGTACTGATCAGATTACAAAAAAAAAACGTGTGGGGTCGCGGGACCCCCGGCAGGAACGAAGTTCAAAATGAAAATCCAAGATGGCGGCTGCGAAAACTGGCCCATGACGAAAACTTAACATTTTTTGTAGCCGCCATATTAGGTTTTTATTTTGACCTCACTATCGGCTTTAGCACTCTCCAAAACCATGAAAATGATACCAACGACGAAAAATATGAAATATTTTGCAGCCGCCGTCTTGGATTTTCATTTTGACTTCACTATCGGCTTCAGAACTCTGGCAAATCATGAAAACTATCTCTCTCTCTCTGACTCTCTCTCTCTATTATATGTAATAAAAGGTCCCATGGAGGGAGCATAACGCTTTTTCATTACGTGACGATTTCTCCCAGTTTACTCCTACCACAAGCTCCGTTAAAGAAAATCCAAAAAAAACACTAATTAATATAAAACCACATTATTGCCGAGTCTTATAGGATATGTTTTATGGTATAGTTGACTTCCAAGTTAACGGTGGTCGCGGACAGAAGCTAGTATAAAGCTAAAGAGTTTGTTTTGTTTTTGCTTGTTTGTTTGTACGCGCTCTGGAACTACTGGTCGGATTTAAAAATTCTTTTTGAATTTGAGAGCTAACGATATATTATGCTTGACATACTCATCCCATCTCTCTTTACATAGCCATCGTTAGGAGCTTCAGCAGCCGACTAAAAACAAAAATAGTCAGAAAGAATGTTGAGCGATAACGAAGTAATAGCTCGGGCAGGCGATGCGATGCGACGGGGTAGGTCGGGGGAACACGAAACACGCGGACAAAGTCGCAGGCAGAAACCAGTACAACGTAAAATCAAGTTGTATTTCCCGAAGGGGAAGTCAGAAGTATACCTTCCTACATTATTACACCTACAAAGAAAACTGTTCACTACAAAGTTACCTTTCACGATAAACGTCAGGAAATTATGTTTGTGATAGCAATATTTAGCATCAGTTATTTCATTTCATCGCCTAGACTAGACTAACTAGAAAAAAAGAAAGGAAATACATTTATTTGCGGCAAACATGACGCATAAAAAAGAACACAACAAGCTGGGGTAAAACATGCGTAATATCCACGCAAAACGGCCATCGCTCAGCATAATGCTAAGACCCTATACAAGACAGAGCCCCAGCGCTGGTTTTCAATGACAGCCGGCGTTGACGTGATGACGTCAACCAGTGCAGTATATTGATCGATTAGACATAAATAAAAACAAAAATCTAAATATGAAATAAAATAAACATACATTACAAAAAGATGGTATTAACATGAAACACAATTAATTTCACGTGACTTCTTGTCCCACTCGTATTCGTATATAACCTAAACAATTTTTAATTAACCAACGATAAGTTTTATTCAGTGAGCTCACAATTTACGAATTAATTATGTCCCGGCGCAACGCAGGCTCTTGGCACAGCGCAGGATTACCAGTTGGCAAGCATTTTACTATTATTTAATCCGAATACTGGGATATTTGAGGAGGATACGGGAGGAGGCTGGGTCGAGCATGTTGTTTTGGTTTTGGGTGGTAAAACAAATATTCTTTTTACGTTGTTGCGGGCAACAGTGTATTTTGACCAAACTATACAGGGTGGCAGGGACTCGCAAACTGTAACCATACAGAACATGATTCTAGACCTTCTAGATTAGAATTTTTTACGTCGGTTCTCGTAAAAAAAAAACAGCTGTTTCGTTGAAAAGTGCAATACCTACGTGGTTAAAATGTATGAAACAGCAATTTTTTTTTTAATTATCTAAGAAAAATTAAAAGGCAAGGTGTTCAGAATCATGTATTGAATCCATGGTAACAGATATCATTCTGTATTATCATTCCTAGTTAGGAATAAGAATGTAATTTGTAAATATCAATCCAACAAAATATTATGGTGAACCTATTTTTGTCCTTTTGCGAAAGGTTTTTCGTAAACTGAGGGATTTGATAGATATGAATGTGAAACGGTTTCAAAGAGTTCAAAGGTGGCAATGCCTGGGGGAAACCTATGAGCAGGTGTCTTTTGGCTGATATGATTACAGCTTTTATGCAACTACTCACAAAAATAAAATCATAATAATTGGTTCCGGAAAGTTTTACGTCAGTATGAAACTTGAAAATAATATAGGTAATCAAATCTCATGTCAACTTACACAAAAATATACTTTGGTTGTTGTTATTTCCATCAACCAACAAACGATTGCGCGTATAATTTCTCGCTGGCTGGTCGACACTTCACGTGACCCAGCCAGAGGGCTGGCTCGGTCTTTGGAAAAAAATAGCATTGCCATTCAAAATGGCAATGCGGCCAGTTGTGATGTGATGACAGCAATGCGGACGAGTATGACTGATTATGCGTATGCTATGTATTTACACCAGCTAACCTGCAGCCATCTTGTAATCCAGATTTGCTTCCGTACCTAGCCCAACAAGCTCACCACAACACACTCCCGTATCATTCCACCCCTAACTTCGAAGGAGAGAGCTATCCCATGTTAGTCGCACACAAATTTACTGCACTGCCATCCACCTAGTCTGACGCTTACTTGGACATCACCCATGTTTAAAGCTTAAGTCCAATGCTGACCAATGTCCGAAGCAATGAATAGGTAATATTCTCGTACATAGGAAATTAGTGAGATAATATTGCAAGAGCCTTCACGAGGGAAGGAACCTAAATATTACCCTTGACCAACTTTATTTACTGGCAAATTTTTAAATTGAGTGAAAAAATAGTAGAAAACTGTCTATGTAAAAAACTCGTACAGAAAAACCAGTAAGTACGGGAAATTTTGTCTGCAACACCCATTTCTATGTTTACATTTGAACGAAAAAGAATTTGGCTGTTCAAAACCCAGCGGGGTAATTGCGTAATACAATGTTTTTCATTTTGACAGTTCAACAACATTCATTGCGTTATTTACGTTGTTGAGCAGACAAATTTTTCGAACATGTGAGCCAATGGTTTAGCAATATCCTTTAAAATGATTCAGATAGAGATTGATAGTGTTTTACGTACGTTTTGTAAATATAACTTTTTGATGTCATATCTACTTTCAAAGTTACCAATGATTGATGGCGAAGCTAATATTTAAGATTCCAAGATACAGCGAACTTCGTGAGTGATGACCTTCCTCTTTACGATAAACGTAACTTGACATAACATCACGCCGGTAATCCCCGGAGGGTTAGTCAGAGGTGTACTTGTAGCCGTTCTTGTAGAATTTCTTAGTGACAGCTCGGAGCTTGGAAGTTGGCGCTGTGATATCCCCGTGCCTCTCTCTGAAAGCACATTCAGCCGTTGGTCCTACGCCTGATCTCTCGCCGGTCCTGTCGGATTGCGTGCCATCCTATCGGACTATGAGAGTGAATTAAGTAGTCCGGTTTAACACAGAAAAGCGGGTTTAGGTCACACGAGCTTTAAAATAGTATACGAGACTAGCTTCTGCCCGCGGCTTCGCCCGCGTGGATGTCGGAAATTATCGCACGGGAACATGCTACCAGGACAAAAAGTAAACAATGTCCTTCCCCAGGATGCCATCTATCTCTTTGCCAAATCAGAAGTTCAGTGGTTTAGGTGTGAAAATATAACATACAGTTTCAGGTTCAAATAACTCCCCTTAAAAACCGAATTACCCCTTTTTGCCCCGTCTGGGGTCAATTTTCAACAACTTTATACTTATTATTAACTAGCTTCTGCCCGCGGCTTCGCCCGCGTGGATGTCGGAAATTATGCCACGGGAACGTGCTAACAGGATAAAATGTATGTGCTTCCCCAGAATGCCATCCATCTCGCGGGCCCTTTGTGGCTAATTACAATAGAAAATCAATTGTGTCTCATTGGTGGTGATTAAGAGGGTACCTATATGATATCTTTACCTAAGTACCTACCTAATTTAAAAAAAATAACCTACCTAAATAAACCTATTTCTGATGATAACTAATCTAAACTCAATAAATAAGCAAAATCTCTAAAAACGAATATCTATACGAATGACTAATCCTACCTAACAGTATTATAAAATAACCTACGGTTACTACGTACACTAACAAATATACTACCTATACTATAAAATTAAAATCTATACCTACGACTTATAAAATTAAACCTAAATAACTCTAAACACTAAAAGGAATAAAAAGGTCGCACAGATAATACTGCGGGTGACGTAACCTTCGACAAACTTATTATTTGCGGTTGGTACAGTAATCGGTCTAGGGATCGAACCGCAAAATTAAGTTTGTTTTTTATTGTATATACTTTTCCGGGATAAAAAGTACCCAGTGTGGTGCCCAGGATATTAAAGAATAATTATACCAAGTTTCATCGTAATCGAACCGGTAGTTTTTACGTGATGCCTGAACAAACAGACAGACAGATAGACAGACAGACAGACAGACAGACAGACAGACAAAAATTTTTGTAATCACATTTTTGGGTTCGGTGTCGGTCTAGTAACACCCCCTGCCATTTATTTTTTTGATATTTTCAATGTACAGAATTTTCACTTCTACAGATTTATCATAAGTATAGATTATTTTCTGTCAAAAATATTAATACTGAGTTTCGAGTTGATTGGACCGCGCATTCAATTACTTACCACACAAACTTCAACACCCCTATATCCCCCTTTGAGGGGTAGTTTTGAAAAACTTATAATGATAAACTTTATTACTTACTTAGGCGAGTATTCTTGAAAAGTTTCAAGTTTATTAACCTAATGAACAAGATTTTTCATATTAACTGTATCCCCGCTTCTCACCCCCACTGGGGTGGAATTTAAAAAAATTGGTTTGGGATGTATTCATAACTTGACTCAAAAATTATTTATACTAATTTTCGAGTTACTCAAGCCATGCAGTAAAAATCCTCCCCTGAAAAATTTACTACCCCATATCAGCTCGTCAAGGGGAAGATTTTCAAAAAACCCTGATACACATTATTCTTAACTTTCAATATTAGGTATTTTTATTTTTATTTTTATTGAGAGGAACAGCAAACAGTTACATTATGAAGACTTAAACCTAGTATAACAATATTTGCATTTTGCTAATAATGTGACCCACAACACTGTCCACGGGTTATCATAATAATATTAAAAAAAAACAATAATCGCCAAGGGTCAGAGAAAAAAAAAGTAAAAAAATAATAAAACAAACAAAATAAAATAAAGATGACCAATAAAAAGTGAACAACCAAGACAGATTTAAAACAATAGTGTGAAGATTACATCTATATATGTATTAATTTTCAAGAGTTTTGATGATAAGACCCTTGAATTTTCCAATCGGGCTATTGAAGATGTCAATATTTACAAAAGTTTTATTGTACGAGTCAACCATGTGGCGGATGGGTGAGCGCAGACCGGAGTTAGTTCGGCAGGAGGATATTGCAAACAGGTATAATTACTGAGTTTCGAGTAAATCGGACAGCGCGCTAAAATTCTTCCATACAAACTTTGAAACCCCCCAATCCCTTATTAAGGGGTAGTTTAGAAGAAAAAAAACAGACAATCTTCATAATTTATTTAGATGAGTATTCGTGCTAAGTTTCAAGTTTATTAACTCAAGGAATAAGATTTTTCATACAAACGAATTCCCCCCTTTTCACCCTCGTAGGGGTGGAATTTCAAAAAATTCTTTCTTAGTGGATGCCTATTCTTCACGAAGAACACACCCTCCAAATTTCATGTCTCTAGGACCAGCGGTTTAGGCTGTGCGTTGATCTATCAGTCAGTCAGTCAGTCAGGACTTTGAATTTTATATATACGAGTATAGATACATGTGTATCGTAATATACTATTTTTTATTTTTGAATGGGCCTGCTCTTGTCCTCAATCACGTCTGATGGAAAGCAAACCAGCGAGTGGAACCAGTGTGCCCAGAAGAAGCCTGTTCACTCTTGCTTTGAAGGCAGTCGGGTTAATTCACTCTTTCCTGTATCTCTACAGACCTTCACATCACAGATACACATCAAGGTGCTACACACCACAAAACCCCCATAAAACAAATGAACACAAACACACCACCGTATCATTTAACAAAGCACCATGGGGCACCTTGATCAACTAACTGAACGACATTATTGTGACCAAATTGACCGTGATTATCCCAAGACGGGGTGCAAATTACCCCATTACGGGGCTACAGCATATAAAACTATTATTACATCTTTAGTTCCTGTAATGGAGACTGGTTAAGGGTTATGTGTGTAGCGTTTATTGGTGTGTAGATCTGTGTAAAAATATATATGTATTTTCTGGAAAAAAAAAAACAATTTGTTTTCACTTGTCCCTCACACCGCCAAAGTAGAATAAAGTAAATTTAACTTACACGAACAAAACGTGATAAAAATACAAGAAAAAAATAATACAAATTAATGAAAATTTGGTTGAAACCTTTTGGTCTATTTTTCATAAATTTTGATTCTTTCATGTGAACCTGAACAGAATCTGGACGGGATTCATGGATCAGGTAAAGTACCTTTAAAAAAAATGTCGAAGCAAAGCACCCTGATCTTCGTGGTTAATGAAAAACCCTCTTCTTTTTCGGTTTCCTCATTGCCAAGGTCCTGCCCTTCTGAAAAGCTTGACGGAGTTACTGATAACCAGCTTAGGCACTCTGTGTTAGGCCTCATCTAAGGACGGTGGTAACAGTGAGTTCCGTTAGCATCTTCATCTGCTGATGTATTTTGTAAAAATCTCACCGTGAAAACATAAGTCAAGTGAGCCTGAAGGGAGCTGCCATAGTGTCGATCCCTAGAATTAAGTAGAATGACAGCTCACTTCGAGCTCAGTTCATCTAAGTTTTCACGATGAGCAGAAGAGACCGGCTGTTCTGACCAACGAATTGGTGAACGAAAGAAGGTAATAAAAATAGATTCGCAAAATTGTGGCAAAATGCTACCTACTGTACTTTACACACCTGTCTAATATCCTTCGGGGCATACAAGCGTGATATTATATAACCAGCCTATAATGTTCCCACTGCTAGCACACAGACCTCCTCTCTGTGAAAGGGAGTGGGCCATAATCTACCACGCGGTCCCAGTGCGGGTTGGTAGACGTCACATGTATTCGAATTTTTGGTTCTAGGACATGCCGGTTTTCTCACGATGTTTTCCTTTACCGTTTTTGAGAGTGATGATGAAATTCAATCATCATCATTTCAGTCCGGTATCACCTACTGCTGGCTATAGACCATACTTCCCGGTTCCGTGCATACCTCATCCAGGTGTTTCGCGCGACTTTGACGGTATCGTCAACACAGCGCGCTTTTGGACTGCCCTGGTTTCTTTGGCATAAGCTTGGCCACCATTCAGTCACAGCTTTATTCCATCGGCCGTCTCCTCGTCTAGCTAGAAGTCCTACCCAACTCCACTTGAGGCGTTTTGGTGAAATTAAATTCACAAAGTAAAGTGCCTGCTTGAATTCGAACATTGTAAGTCGGGGTCGATACTACTCTGCCATCGTTGCTCTCCTCGGGGCATACCAGCGTGATATGATAACCTATAAACTATAGAAACCAGGTGACTATTTCTGTATCTACGTTCCTACGTATAGTCATAAACCCTTCAAAGCAAGGCACTCTCACACACAAAGAATATACAAAGCAGAATAACATCTAAGTGAACCATCGCCTCGAAATGTATCCTTTTATGTAGCGTCGTGTATATAATATAATACATGTCGTTATTTACCTGGTTTGTCCGCTACTACCCTCTTACGCTTTGAGGGATAAATGCACCGGCGATGGCAGGGCTGGTGCGAAGTGAACTAATCTACCAATTTAATATTAAACCGTTATTATTTTATGGAATGGGCTTGTAGCTGAGTAATAACAGCCGCACGGTTCGGTCGATCAGGTTAAGCTACACTTGCCGCGGTTGGTCCGTGGTTGGGTGACCACCTTTACATTGCTTTTTTTTCTAGCTTATGGCTGCGGCATTGTCGACGTGATTTGGAATGCTGTCACGCAATTTAAAATGTTATTAGCATTACGTAAAAGTCAGCATTTGTGCTGCTGTAACATATGTGTGTGTAAAGTTTTTGATTGTTTGCTTGTTTAGTTATAGGTAATGTTTAGCGGTAAATGTATTGTTTATAAAATATAAAATTGTATATGGGAGCTACATCTGCCAACAAACTGCTCTGCAGTTTGGCAGAAGTAAATTTTGTTTGGAAAATTTAGGCTGTTACCACGAATAAACGCTTTTTAATTTTTTTTTTCACCAAGCCTCCGTGCCTCGGAAAGCACGTTAAGCCGTTGGTACCGGCTGTCATTCGTAGAACTTCGATAGTCGTTAGGTGGGCAGAAGCCCAAAACTCTAATAACCAGTCTTACGAGTACCAAGGGGTATCGTATTACCCAGTCACTGGGTTATGTAGGTCAGATAGGGAGTCGCTCCACGTAAAATACTGGTATTCAGCTGCATCCGGTTAGACTGGTAGCCCACCCCACCATCGTTAGGAAAAGGCTAAGCAAATTGATTTATTCATGCCAGCTAACATACGCCAATCATCATCATCTGCCTAGCCTTTTCCCAACTATGTTGGGATCGGCTTCCAGTCTAACCGGATACAGCTGAACATACGCCAATGTACCAACAAATAAATAAAATATACTAAACGCATTTTCCTGCAGCGACAGCCCTTACACGTGCAGTTAGTTCAGTTCCGGTTCGCTCTACCTCCCTGACTCCGTGCAGTCTATAAATACTGAGTACCTACTTGAAACCTTATAATTTTCACCTTTCTTTTAACTTCAACACTGGTTTAATGTCATTATTATGTAATTGCGAATGGTGGACAAAATGAATAAATGAATACTATAATGAAAATGGTCGTAGGCCAAACAATAACGGCCGCACACGTCGATCATGGTTTAAGCTACTCTTTCCAAGACCAGTCCGTGGTTGGGTGACCATCCATTACTTATCAACACCCCTTAGTGCCTCTGAAAGCCACGAGAAGCCATTGATCCAGGGGGCCTACTCCGAAGTGCAAAGTGCGAATGTTCGGATCGGACCGACACAAATGGCCGAACCGAATATTATTGAAAAATGCGAAAAAAGATCGGATCGGCTCAGTTGGGTCGGGACCATAGTCAATATTCGAAGGAGTGTAGGAGTGTAGGATCGAAACCGACTGAACTAAATAGTAACTTCGTAGCAGGAAACGGCCGAACATTCGGCCGATACTACTTCGGAGTAGACCCCCAGGCTGTCATTTGTGGATCTTTGACATTCGTTATGGATTGTCAGAAGCCCGAAGGTAGACTCAAACCAAGGACTATCGTGTTACCCACACCGTGTATCGTGTTATCTGGGTCGTGGAGGTCAGATAGGCAGTTTACCAGTATTTAAACAACATACAACACAATTGACGAAAACATCTATGAACATACAGGATAATTTTTTATTCAGTGCGTAAATTTTTACAGGGTGTTCTACCCATGAATATGAACAACATTCACTATGGGACCATCTCTGAAATCACGAAAAAAAAATCAGCAGATTCATACATTTTGGTCGAGTAGGTATTGAACTTTTATAAGAAACAGCTGATTTTTTTTTTGTGATTTCAGTGATGGTCCCATAGTGAAAGTTGTTCATATTCATGGGTAGAACACCCTGTGAAAATTTACGCACTGAATAAAAATTTATCCTGTATATACACATACATTTAAAAATATATACATACAGACGAACATAATAAGTAGCCTCCTCCTTTTTTGAGGTCTGCTAATTAGTGTAATGAAATGTTAGTAGCGGTATGCTGCTCAAGGCTGTGTTCCACGAAGGAGTAATCTGAGGTCTACCTGTGTATAGTAAACCCACATTTCGTGTTAAGTTCTGTTATACCAGACGAGTCTATTACTGTCTACCGGCACTAATCCAAACTCCGAGCTACTACTGAGAAATTTTGGAAAACCTCAATAACACTTAGACCTACTGGGAATTGTCCCTTTTATACAGGGCGAGCATGTCGTCATCAAAATAAATAAATAAATAAATCAACTCGGCACAAATCAGTGGCGCTGGCAACCTCTAGACTAACACCCGTAGTACACGACACGGTTGCTTTACGGCACAGCGTATAAACCGCGCCGTAGAAATAACGTGTTCCATAGTGATCCATACAACACTGACAACCGTGCCTACACACGGCGAATAAACCGTAGCTTTTCATGGTAAGAAAAACGTTGTTTTTGAATAATTGATTTTTTTTTTTAAATTTGAATGACGTATTCGCAAGAATAATTTCAATGGTTTTCCAGTATTTGTAATGGAGTTTTGATAAACACCTATTATTAAATTATTGGTTATTTGCTGCGTTCAGGAATAGTTCAAAATAAATTAGATTATGTCAGGTAAAAAAATTGAGTTGTGAATTAATGCATTTAATACAAAACTATAATTATGAAAAAATGTACGACGAGTGCTTCGTTGGTGTAGTATTCGCAAACGCTGAGCATGAGGTCCTGGCTTCGATTTCCGTGTCGGGCAAAGTGTTATTGGAAGTGTTGTTGGTGTTTTCCATCCAGAATTGCTTAGTAGCAGTCCCGAAGTCTGGATTTGTGTCTGGTTGATGGCATACACTCGCCCCCTATTACATGACACTTACACATAGCTGGCAACATGTGGGTGTACTATAGGTACATCTCTGCCTACCCTTCGGGGAATACAAGCGCGATGTTATGTTTGTTTTCTAATAATTGAAATCTCTTTTTGATCACTATTTATGATAATGAATAAGTATATCTTCTAAAGTTCACTAAACAGACATCAAACTTGACCCATCTCACTTGAACCATTGTCTAAATGTTCGTAGAAACTGGACAGAAATAGGTACATATTAAACTGGACGCAAGGCTAGTATTAAGTACAGCTCGCTTTGTGCCCTCAACAATAGAGGTACAGGTACATAGAGTACAGAACTTCATAACTTATATACGTGTCTTCAAGTTGGAACAATGGTTTGACTACGGTAAATACTAAGTTTGTACCTAGGTTGAACATCTAGCATAATGGTTAGGCCCTTAGTACACACACGGTTTTTTGCCGTGAAGAACTGTGGTTTATTCTCCGTGTGTAGGAAACCATGTTGTGTACAAAGGGCCTTAGTTACCGCTATCGTGTACGCATCCAAGTTCTTTAATAAAAATCACGTGTTAGGAACAATGTCTTTAATCCTGGATTCATTTTTTAACAAGTGGTTTTAAAATGTAGGAACATGACTTGCCCCTATGGTTTCTTCAAAAAACCATGGCTACTTAGCCATGGCTTTTTAAATTCTCATGGATGGAGGATGGGTACCTACCCATGCTCCACCCATGATTTCAATAAACGCATAAACGGTATTAAACACAGAACTTTAGATTACTAGAAAGAAAGACAAAAATAAACATTGTTTATTCTGCACAAAAAAATACCTACGCCCAATACAGAAAAAAAAAACTACTGATCTTCATTCGTAAACTACTATTTTATCCAGCACCCTAATAGCGTGAAGAATATTGCTAACCCATTGCTTCATATGTTCGAAAAATTTGTCTGCTCAACAACGTAAATAACGCAATGAATGTAGTTGAACTGTCAAAATGAAAGCCATTCCTAATGATAGTGTGTTACGCTATTACTCTGATGATCGAATGATAGTGTGTTACGCTATTACTCTGATGATCGAATGATAGTGTGTTACGCTATTACTCTGATGATCGAATGATAGTGTGTTACGCTATTACTCTGATGATCGAATGATAGTGTGTTACGCTATTACTCTGATGATCGAATGATAGTGTGTTACGCTATTACTCTGATGATCGAATGATAGTGTGTCACGCTCGCTGTTTATGATCGATCACTAAACTTGTAACAAAAGTTAAAAGCCATATCCTGTTGCCGACCACTGAACATAGGCTAAAATAAATTTGATTAAGATACATACCAAATAACACAGAACTGATGCCCTGAGACAGCAAGGCGAGGTCGCGGTAGACCACGTAGATGGCGGGACGAGCTGGATAGGTTCCGTCAAACCTGGAAGGAGGACGCGCGGGCTCGCGAAAGAAGTAAGGAGTGGAGGAAGGCCTTTGCCCAGGAGTAGGACAGCGTAGGCTAATAAAAATAAAATAAAAAAAAGATACATGCCTAACGTCTGTTCGGAATGCATCTGATGCAAATGTAATCAAACCCTGTTCTTCGTGGTAATTGCTAACACACCAACAGTACCTAGCAATGGCTTCTTCTCTTTTGCTACTGTTAGTGTGTTACGCAATTAACCCGCTGGATTAGGACATAGGATACTTTTTGTCCTGATATTCTTACGGGATCGAGACTGAATGCAAGACTGCGGGTGAAACCGCGGGGCGCAACTAGTAAGAAATAAATACAGAGTACCTATAACAAAGTCTTTGTCATACATTTAAATTGAGGATACAAAGCATTCCGAAGCAAGTGAAGCCACGAGTAAAAGTAAGTAATCTCTAAACAAATATCGTTCAGGAGCTACAAGAACCGATTAGCAATAGAAATGGAACAATGGTATTGACGTGAATGTAGCGGTTAATGTGTATAGTCGATGATATACCGGGAGCTGGGAATAATTTTATATGAAAAGCATTGTGAGGAGACCTAAAGGACAATAGGCAAGTTTCCTAAAAAAACTCTAATTAGTCCGTCAGTTAGATTATCAAATAATATTGGACACGTATTTTTTCTTTTGTCAATTATTTATAAAATTATGAAGATATCGCCCGTTAAAGTTCCGCGTGACGTCACGCCTTACTACACTTTTTAGCATGGCGTGACGTCACGACCGCCCACTCCCAAATTTTGACGCGCTTTATCTTTGTCATTTTTTGTTTGATGGACAAAAGAAAAAATACGTGTCCATTATTTTTCGATACCTAATCTAACTGACCGACTAAATATAATAATTTTTTTTTTACCCAGTAAACTACCCTATTCTCGTAATTAAAAACGTTCAAAATCTAGTCGCAATCTCATCTCAGCGACAATCAAAGTCAAACTTATCAAAAATGTAGGGGAATAGAGGTATTTTTGACAGATTGAGACTGAGAACTATCTGTGAACGTTCTTAAAATTACGAGAATTGCCCGTCTGAGGGCCTAAACAAGGAGGCAATCGCTTTCAGAGCGTTTCGTATTTCTACAGCGACTTTCAGCAGATTGAGATAAGATTTTCGGTAGCTTGTATTATACCAATACAGTTTTGGCTTTTCCATCATTGTTATCCGTGATAGAATGTAGCTTTGTTTAAGTGTAAACGTTGGAAATTTTGAAAACTCCAGAGAACTTAAGTGAACACACGAGCGACACGCATTGATGACAGAAGCAACTGCAACGGCCACCAACATGCCACTCGTGTATTTGAGCACCGTACCCAAACACACGTTGGCTGCCGCCGACACGCGTTGACAGCTGTCGTTAACACGCGTTGACGGCTGTCACTAACACGCGTCGACGGTTGTAGTTGCCTCTGTCGTCGATGGGTGTCACTCGTTTGTACACTACGCCCTCTGGAGTTTTAAAAATCGCCAACGTTTAGTGAGCCATTGAGGTGATTAAAACTCCTTTCTTCCCAGCTGGAAAAGGAATCATTTCCCCTACGTAATTTCCTGTTATGTCGACTATTGAGTTTTCTTCGATTCTTTGCCCTGACGTCGATCACATGATGCGTCCTCTAAATCGTAATTGTGAAATTATGAGGATCACTTGTCACCAACATGCGGTGTAAGCGATTTACCTCAAATCAAATCAACACAGCCTGGACATAGGTCGCTCCCAGGCTGCGCCACAACACCCTGTCCTCCAACTTCCGCATCAAGTCTGTCCTAGCCACCTTCTTAAAGTCGTCGGTCCATGTAGTTGGCTGGGCGTCCCACACTACGCTTGCCGATACGCAGTCTCCACTCTAGGATTCGTCTGCTCCACCGGTCATCGGTCCTTCGACAAACATGGTCAGCCCGCTGCCACTTCAATTTGCTTACTCTCAAAGCTGTCTTACCTTACGATATAACCTGTTGACCTTACGATTTACCTATATTGTAGATTTTTTAAAAATGAAAGCTATTGTGTTTATCAGTGCTAGCTCTGCTGTTCTGACTAAAATAATATACTTAGTTTCTTATACAATTTTTTTTTCTTAGGCATAAATGAGCACCATCTCATTAGGCTCAGAGCGGTAAAACTTGAATTTCAGCGTATTTTTCATGATACAACATGCCTTCTAAACAAACAGTTATGAAAGTTTCAGTTCACAGTCCTAACTCGACACTTCTGGTTTTGGCAAGCAATATAAACTTCGACGCAGTGCACATTCCTTTACAGTTGAATGTCCGAAATACAGCGCTGCGAACACAAAAACACTCACAAAGAAAACACAAAACTCCCTTACCATGCGTAAAAAAGTCTGAAAAGAATTTCCCAACTCCCGGCCTAAGGCTTTATCGTCCGCCCACCGCAGTGGGCAATAAAAGCACGGTATTAAGGAAACATTAAAACAATCATAGGCATTGATTGATTTATATCATATTTACGACTATTAACTTTATATGGGATATGTTTTCTTTGGTATTTTGATGTGAGAAAAGTTTTGCAGTATTACGAAAAAGGAAACACTTGAAAATAATGATCTGAATGATACAAGTACATCAATCAACTCAGCCTATCGCACTGGACTGGACGTAAACTCTCCTAGGCTGCGCCACAACATCCTATCCTCCGCCTTCCGCATCCAGTCTGTCCCAGTCACCTTCTTAATGCCGTCGGTCCATCTAGCTGGGGGGCATCTCACATTATGCTTGCCGATACGCGAGCTCCATTCCAGAAGGCAAATTCTCGTAATTAAAAACGTTCAAAATCTACTATCAATCTCATCTCAGCGACAATCAATGTCAAAGACTTGTTCTTAAAAGTACGAGGATAAGCCCCTCAAGACCCATCTGGTCCATCGGCCGATCTGTATGATACATAATCAGCATATTGTAATCTTCCTTCAAATGGGACACAGCCCTACTCTCTGTGAGAGTGACTGGGCAATAATCCACCATGCGGGCCCAATGCGGGTTGGCGGATGTTATACGTATTAGAATTTTTGTTTCTAAGACACGCCTCAAAATAGAAAAGAACAGAGGAAAATGTCGAGAAAGTTATGTATGAATGTGGGTAGCTATAAGAGTAGGGGTTACACCAAAGAAAAGATGGATGGACTGTGTGAAAGATGATATTTCGAAAGACCCCTTTCTAGAAATATCAGCTTACACACAGTCCATCTATTGTGTATGGAAGAAGATATACTGCGCTGACCAAATAAAAGTATATGGGTATACGGTCAAGAGAAAAAAAACCACTCCACAAACAACAGCATGCGTACTCCACAGGCAAATCAACAGAATCCGCGCTGCACAGCGTCGTATCCAAGATTGAATGCGCAGTGGACCACAAATGCTCAGTACTAGCCGCCTTCATTGACATCGAGGGCGCCTTTGACAAAACCACATTCAAAAGTATCAGCACGGCCCTAGACAGACACGGCATAGATCCGTCTCTGAGCGGCTGGATTACCAATATGCTGAAACAGAGAGCTGTACAGGTGACCGTAAACGACACCACAAGGGCCGTCGTGGCAAAGGGCTGCCCACAAGGGGGCGTCATCTATTCCTATGGAATCTGGTCGTAGACAGCCTGATAAAGACACTAAACAATAAAGGCTACTTTACAGTAGGCTACGCCGATGATCTAACCATAATAATAAATGGCACCCACGAAAACACCCTGTGCAACCTAATGCACCAGGCACTGAAAATAGTAGAGAACTGGTGCAGTACACACCAACTATCAGTGAACCCAACAAAAACCGAACTGATCCTCTTCACAAAAAAGAGGAAACTTGCCACACTACTACTTCCACGATTCTTTGGCACTACCCTAAGCCTTTCAACTGAAGCCAAATACCAGGGCATCTTTTTGGATAAACAGCTAAACTGGGCTAAACATATCAATCACATCACCACGAAGGCCAGCATATCCCTGTGGCAATGCAAGAGAATGCTTGGGAAAAACTGGGGGATTAGCCCCAGGGCACTTACTGGCTCTATACCACGGTTATCCGACCAATCATCACATATGGCTCACTAGTCTAGTGGCTCAGAATAGACCTGAGCACAGCCCAAAGAGATCTCGAAAAGTTGCAGCGATTTGCTTGTGTGGCAATCACAAGCTGCATGAGAACTGCACCCACCGCTGCCCTACAGGCCATGCTTGGACTGCCTCCCCTACACCTCATTGTGAGAGAGGAGGCGGCCCTGTCTGCCTTCAGGCTCCATCTATCAGGAACCCTAAACAAAGACTCGAGAATCAAGCACATACGCCTAAAGGACGAGGCAATCAAACGACAGCCAATGATGGCATCACCCTGCGACAAAGCCCCTAAGCAATACTGCTTTCAAAAGCATTACAATGTAGTGCTTAAAGAGGAGCAGTGCGACTACTCGGGCCCAGGAGAGCTGAGAGTTTACACTGATGGAACAAAGACCGACTGCGGAACTGGAGTCGGAGTCTTCTCACAGGACCTCAACATAAACATATGCAGCCCGCTAGGAATGCTCAACACGGTTTACCAAGCCGAGTGTGTGAGTATAATACAAGCGGCCCATGCCATAGCAGCCAGGAGAGTTACGGACACCCATGTTCGTATACTCTCTGACAGCGCTTCAGTCCTCCAATCCCTAAAGAATGGATGCATCACATCAAATCTAATACTAGAATGTCACTTGGCGCTTGAACAGGTAACTGTATCGAACCGCAACACAGTGACACTACAATGGATAAAAGGACACAGTGGATCACTAGGTAACGACGCGGCTAACGAGCTGGCCAGAAGGGCATCCAGCACGCCAGTCTACGGACCGGAACCAGTCGTGCCCATCCCCTTCAATCAACTACGCAGGTGGCTACAAAAGCACACCCACACACAGGCAGAGAACTGGTGGTCCTCGTCACCGGGCTGCAGGCAGTCCAAGGAAGCCATGCCATCATTAGATGACAAGCTCACCAAAAGACTGCTACGACTGGACAGGAAAGGCCTGCGCCTGGTGACGGGGACCACCACGGGACACTGCTCACTGAACAAACACTTCCATACGATTGGCATAACGGACAGCCCCCTGTGCAGAGCCTGCATGGAGGCTGATGAAACCGTCGCGCATGTGCTCTTTGAGTGCACAGGCATCACCCATGACAGATGTTCTCGACAGACCAGGAGACCTAATAAGCTTCTGGAGGGAGGTGGGCTGGTTGGAATAACCACCGACGGCCGCCATGGCCCACGCACAATGGTCCATCTGAAGGACTAAGTGCGGAAACCAAACCCGTAACATAACATAGAACGGGCAAGAGAATGATGCCATGAGAGTTACGGAAAAAAAACAACCGACTTCCAAAAACGACACTACAAAGTGAAAAATAACTTTAATTTCGGAAGTCGGTATCGTTGGGTTCGCATTTTCGTTGTTTGCCACCGAATTCCGAAATTTGATGAAATTTCTATGGGACCATTTGGGAAGTATCTATACCCTTTCCAACAAAAAAAGAATTTTTCAAATCTGTTGGCAAGCGACGGAGTTATGCGCGAACAACCATAAAAAAAAATACAAACATCCGAATTGAGAACCTCCTCCTTTTTTAGAAGTCGGTTAAAAAAGTGTTTATTCATAGAAATATATTTTTTACAAGACCTGCCCAACTGCATAGCAGTTTATTGGCAGACGTAGCTCCTTCATTCAGTACAATATTTAAACAATATGATAACACTTTTTCACTTATAGGTACGCTAAACTATTCATGCATTCCTTATATGACATAAAAACAGACATACATTTTTTTTTAATATTTTCTACAGCATACGTTATGAGTAATTAAGTATATTTGTTATACCTAAGTAAGGTCCAACACCATAGGTTCTAATCTTATCACAGGAAATCAAACAATCAAGTCGTTAGCGGACCAATAAACGGTTACAAGCATTGATTGATTTATTACGTATAAATAGCCTACATAACGCGAGCTGCGATAAGCCCTTTGTTAAGATGGTTCACGTCCTCGTACCAGGAAAATGAGGAAAGATTATTTCTTTCTTTAGGTACTATTTTTATCCTTTTGTTTTATTAAGCTACCTACGCAGTGACCAATGACCAATGCGTGTTGTCATTGTGAGCGACCACGTTTCAGTGTCATAGGTCTATGGCACTGAAACGTGGTCGCTTACAATAGGCCTGATTAGAAGGCTAAAAGTCACCCAAAGAGCAATGGAGAGGGCTATACTTGGAGTTTCCCTGCGTAATCGAATCAGAAATGAAGAGATCCGCAGGAGAACCAAGATAACCGACACAGCACGAAGAATTGACAAACTTAAGTGGCAGTGGGCAGGACACATTGCTTGCAGAACAGATGGCCGTTGGGGCTGAAAAGTTCTGGAGTGATGACCGCTTAAACCGGAAGACGGAGCGTTGGAAGGCCTCCCACAAGGTGGACCGACGACCTTGTGAAAGCCGTACGACCCGTTGGTTCTGTGCGAGAAGCACAGAACCAGTCGAAGTGGAGGTGCTTGGGGAAGGCCTATATCCTACAGTGGTCTTTTGGTTAAGTGATGACCTACACAAAGCTGCTATAAAAAAATAATAATAATAGTTTTATTGATCCAAAAGATACACATGACAAAGGTTGTATATAGTTACATGCTAAGACTTAATCAACTAACAATGGACACAAGGGGACACAAAATAATAGACTATATTATCAAAAAAAATTAAATACTGCCTCCTAAACTAAGCATGGCCTATATCTTAGGAGACAGTGATACGATCGAGCTGGACTGCAAATTAATGTTAGACCTTTGGTTTCGAGTGTCGATGTTAGATTTATTTGAGCATGGAGCAGGTATGGAGAAAGAATGGGAGTGTAAATGAGAGGTGTGTATGTTCGTGTTCGTGAGTGTAATGTTAGTTGTGTTGTATGGGTGTGTGTGTTGTGTATTATGAGGTCTTTGTTTGTGTGGGTGAGTGCTAAGTACCTAATGTGTGATAACTAGAGGAGGTACCTACCGAGTTTTACTCCCGGATGATAAAAAAAACCGGCCAAGTGCGAGTCGGACTCGCCCATGAAGGGTTCCGTTACGTTACGATTTATGACGTATTAAAAAAAAACTACTCACTAGATCTCGTTCAAACCAATTTTCGGTGGAAGTTTATATGGTAATGTACATCATATATTTTTTTTAGTTTTATCATTCTCTTATTTTAGAAGTTACAGTTTACCACTTTGGAAGAGTCTCTCGCGCAAACTATTCAGTTTAAAAAAAAATTTTTGAAGACCTATCCATAGATACCCCACACGTATGGGTTTGATGAAAAAAAAAATTTTGAGTTTCAGTTCTAAGTATGGGGACCCCCAAAATTTATTGTTTTTTTTCTATTTTTGTGTGAAAATCTTAATGCGGTTCACAGAATACATCTACTTACCAAGTTTCAACAGTATAGCTCTTATAGTTTCGGAAAAAAGCGGCTGTGACATACGGACGGACAGACAGACAGACAGACAGACAGACAGACAGACAGACAGACATGACGAATCCATAAGGGTTCCGTTGCCATTTGGCTACGGAACCCTAAAAAGCATACGTGGCTTACTAGTGCCCGCAACTCTGATCCTCGGTTGACCTAAAGAAGGCTACTGATGCCTATATCCTCTGGCACACAAGCCACTTCTTAAAGTGGTCATGCTCAGCATGCTGGTTTTCATGTTTGAAACAACATAAACATATTGTAGTGTTCCTGAAATACGACTCCCAGTAGAACTTTTCATAGCTATCAGAAAAAATAAAAGCTTTAAACACAGACACACAGTGAAACCCGCAAGGCACACCTAGTTCCTAAATAAAACAAGAAACATTGCTAGTCTAAGAAATGCTGAGCTCAGACGAGTTACACGAAACAATTTAAAGATGTGTACAACCAAAAAATAGTTCAAGTTAAAAGTTTAAGACTACGTTTTAAAGAGTTTCCGAGTTGTTCCGAAATGTTTACAGTGTTTCTTTGAGGGCTGAGTCGAATTTACAACCGTTAAGTGAAAGAATAAAACATTTTTACAGCTCTCCAGTAACTGGGTTGTGGAGGTCAGATAGGCAACTCCGTGTAACATATTGGTATTCACCTGCATCCGGTTAGATTAAAGAAGCCCAACATTGTTGGGAAAAGGCTATGCAATGTGAGAAGTTACAGCTCAACGGTGACTGCTTTGTTGACCTACATAGGTAGTGTATGATGCTAAGCGTAAGGTCTTGGATGCGATTACCAGGTCGGGCAAAGTATTGTTCGGGTTCGTGACAATAAAAACTGCCGATATAAATTACCAAAAATTACACTTTAATTGAACAACACTAATAAAAACTCAAACACACTAATTATAAAAAACAATTGCACTTAAGTCGCACTTAAAGATCGCTTTCGATGTATTTGCTTGTATCGCTCATTCAACTCTGGCTAGGTCGCGGCTTATCCCGGCCTTATATAGTGCCGCAGATAGTTCTAGAACCTCTAGTTGTAGAAACATCTAGAAGGTTCGAGTACATACCGGCCCCGACTGACCAGATGTCGATAGTTCTAGAAAGTTCTAGCATCCAAACTTCTAGAAGGATCTTGACTCAATTAGTTCTGTTACTCGATACTAGATGGCGCTAGTGGTAACTAATGTCACCATGTACCAGGCATTAATTGTGGCGCGCAACAGTATCATTGGGTTTTGACATCAGCAATTTCTCAGTAGCACCCTGAAGGCTGGTTTTGTACCCGGTTAATAGCCATAGAAGTATACACTTCTGCTGACACCTTAGAGGAAGACAGGCATTATGTTATTGGTTAAGGGTTTGAGGGACTGTCGAGCAAAGTTCGTACATTCGAACACCAATCAGATTGTTATTTCATGTATGAAACACACATAACAAAAAAAAACGGTTAAGTGCGTGTCGGACCATGCACGGTGAAGAGTTTCGTAGTTGGGATGAACATTTACGCATGTACAGTAATGATTTAACTGGCCATAAAAAAGAGTTTGTATTTCATAGTATTTTCCGAAAAAAATATGAAAACAAAGTGGTTTCTGTGGTTGTAAACGAAAATATCCCATACCTATCTCACAAACTATTAACTTAAATAATAAAGTTACTTAGACACATCATACTCGTTCAGTTATGGGATCCAACAATACCCGACGGTTACATGTATAGAGATTGCCACCCCTATTATGGCAAGTTTGCTGACGCAATTATGCGCAGGAAAACAGCTTTTCTGATGCGCCGGATCCAGGGAATCCTAAGGATGATTTCTGAGAGGCCAGACTTTTCAGTGATTCATGTACCTTCATGTGACAAGAGGCCATTATTACTGACTATGAGTTTTTGTAACGAAGTTCCTTATCGCGCGTTGCGAAAGGGTGGCTAGACGGAAAAAATTACTTTAAAAATTACTTTAAACTTTTTGCTATAGTTGTAAGCCGTGCGGCGTGCGCGTGTTTCTCTGTCTGTGTCTCTCTCTCTCTCTCTCTTATAGAAAGCAAGCCAGTTATTTTCGTTTCGTCTTTCTATTTCGCATTGAACAGTGTGGTGTCGCGACGATTATTTTTGTTGAGTGTATACAGGTTTTTAAAAAATATTATCATAACTTTAAAAAAATAAAATATTACAATTCCTTCACTAATTAATCGAAAGGAACTTCGTTTCATCCGGGTGTCCCTTGACACCTCTCTAGTTTTTTTTTGACAATGATAATTTTTGACATTTATTTATTTATAATAAAAAAATACATAACATAAAAAACACATCAAACACTACAAAATATACAATGGGCGGCCTTATCGCTTTCTGCGATCTCACATCGACATTGGTGGTTTTAAGATTTTATCATTTGAATTTTGAAAGTCTGAATGATGTTTTGTTTTTGATATATACTTTTGACTAACATAGTTTTAAGACCTTTGTTACTAACAATTATGGACAAGTAATTAGTCTGCAATAAATGGATTTATTTATTTAATATTTTTTTTCACTACACCATTATGAATTATAGGTGCTCAGAATACATCTTTTTTTTCATAAATATAGGGTAAATAGTTTCCGGGTAAAATGCCTGTGTAACATCCGGACGGACAGACATGATAAAATTAAAAGGGTTCCTTTTTTGCCATTTCAAAATTAAAATCAAAAGTCATTTATTCAAACTAGACTGAGAGTCAGCATTTTTCGAACGTCAAAATTACAAAAGACAGTCCCCCAAAACGCCCACCCTTCACCACTTCCTGTTGCTTTCGCTGGGGATAAGAAGTGGTGCAACAAACTCCTCAAAATTTCCCATTTGCCTATGGAACCCTAAAAATAACAAGTTGACAAGACAATAGCTCGCCTGCCTATTCATATTTTGCTCGTGACCTTCAAAGTCACGGTACATAATAAGACTCGAACCCCTAAGTATATTGACGACCTGCTTGTCATCCAGACGCCAGATCTTAATCTATTTTCGTAATCTACCGTCTACGAGTAGGTTGAATAATGGTCCATGTAGCATGAGCAGCTGTGACCTAAGTATTATAGGAGTTTTAGATTCTTATGATCTATGACGGGGTTAGATTTTGAAAGGTGATGTGTTTTGTTTTTAAATTCTGACGTTACGGTCATCTTTAAATACTAACTCGTATAATAAAGCTGAAGAGTTGGTTTGTTTGAACGCACCAATATCTGGAAATGCCAGTCGGATTTGAGAGATTTTTTTTGCACCTTGTAATTTTTGAGGACGGTTTTAGGCTATTTACCATCACGCTACGCCCCTTAGGAGCTGAGCAAAAAGAAAGAAATTCAGAAATAGAGCTGTGAAAATGAAGTAATAGCGCGTAGCAAACGATGCGACGCGACGAGGTTGGTCAGGCGAACGAGAAATTTCACCAGGACGAAGTCACGGGCAGATGCTAGTCTTGCCATCGTATTTTACCGGAGAATGAAAGACATTCAGCACCAACATAATCAGCCTATAATATTCCCACTGCTGGGACACAGGCCTCCTCTCGGTGAGAAGAAATGGGCCGTAATCCACCACGCGGCCCCAGTGCGGGTTGGCAGATGTCACATGTCTTAGAATTTTTGGTTCTAGGACATGCCGGTTTCCTCACGACGTTTTCCTTCACTGTTTTGAGAGCAGTGGTGACGAAATAATTTACACAAAGTAAAGCGCCTGTCTGGGTTCGAACCTACGACCTCCAACTCGTAAGTCGCGGCCGTCACCACTTGGCCACCACTGCTCCACAGTCTTCACTTCAGCACCAAAGTGACTTCAATTAATTTTGTTCTTCCTTTATTTGTTTAATTTATTGCGTCCACAGTAAAACGAATACTGCTCAATTCTCTCTCGTATGAAAAGCGACCTCCATCGCCCCGCAGTGGAACATGACAACCCACATTTCTGCAAAGAAAATATGAACTGACCATAATATGACTGACTGCACGGTTGGCGCAGTGGTTAAGCGATTGACTGCTGCGCTGCGTGTCGCGGGTTCGATTCCCGCACGGATCAAATATTTGTATGACCTACATGTATTTGTTCCGAGTCTGGGTGTTTTTCTATCTATAATATGTATGTATTTACAAAAAAAAAAATGTTTATAAGTAGTTTATCAGCCATCTTGTTACCATAACACAAGCATTAGGTTGCTTAGCTTGGGACTAGATGGCGCTGTGTGAAATGTTCAGGGATATTATTATTATGTCATTTATTTATTTAATTTTCTTATTTGATTACATTTTTAAATATTATTATAAAAAAAAACATTTAAAAATATAAAAAAATAGTAATCCACCGGTGTCGGGAGCAGGGTCCAAGCTACCGGTGGTTAGGGCTCCAGAGACAGAAACCTCCTCACAATGCGAGCCGTATCGAGGAGTACTGCCTTCTGAATCAGGCCCTTGATCCAACCGCCTAACGAGAGCCTCGATAGATGTTGATCGAGGCTTTCGGCCATCAGGCCATTGGCCGATACGACAATCGGCACTATGACAGTCGAGCTCACATTCCACATGTCAACAACCTCGTGTGCTAAGTCAAGATATTTGATTTGTTTATCTTTCTCAGCTTTCACGAGGTTCCCGTCATGTGGAATGGTAACATCGACAATCATTGCGCGGCGCACTAATCGATCTATCACTACTATATCAGGTTTGTTGGCGACAACAGTCCTGTCAGTGATGATAGACCGATCCCAGTACAACGTGACATGGTCATTTTCGAGAACTGGGTCGGGCACATACTTGTAATATGGTACCTCAGAGTTGACAAGTTTATATTTCAAAGCAAGTTGCTGGTGAATAATTCTGGCTACTTGGTTATGCCTGTGCAAGTACTCGCTGTTAGCCAAACGAGAACAACCAGAGATAATATGTCTGATGGACTCACCCGGACGGTGGCATGCCCGACATACGTCAACCGTCCCATCCTTCATAATATGTCTCCGGTAGTTATTCGTCAAGATAACTTCGTCCATAATTGCACAGACGAAACCTTCAGTTTCTCCGAAGAGGTCACCAAAACGTAGCCAGGAAACGGACGCTAAGAAATCTACAACGGGCTCATGAAGAGCCCGATAGAAGCGCCCGTGAAGCTCCTTGCTTTGCCATACCTTCTTGCGGTCATCGGTAGTCAGTACTACAGGTTTGCGCCAGTTCTCTTTCGCCATGGAGAGCGGGGTGAGCCCCTTGTCCACTGCGACCACATCACGGTGCATACCCACTTCGGCTTTTAAAAAATATTCCCTGAGACTGCACACCTCGCGGTTGTGGAGGGTCTTCGCATTTAAAAAACCTCGACCCCCACACTTCCGCGGGATATACAGTCTCATAACCGATGATCGTGGGTGATGCATCCGGTTTGCGGTCAGTAGTGTACGGACCCTTCTATCCAGGGCGTCGAGTTCAGTCTGAGTCCATTTGAGTATGCCGAAAGAGTACATCAAAACCGGCATGACCCAACCATTGAAGGCGCGCACCTTATTTCCGCCCGAAAGAAGACTAATTAATACCCTCTTCAGGCGACAAAAGAAGCGCTCCTTCAATGATTGCTTCATGTCAGCATCGTTGATGCCTAACGCTTCCGACATACCCAAATACTTATAGCTTTCGGATGAGGAGAGGGATCTAAGGTGTATGGAATCTGAAAGTGGAATTCCCTCGGATTCCATAATCTTCCCCCCCTTTACATGCATGACTGCACATTTGTCCACACCAAATTCCATCCTGATGGCACTACTGAAAGTTTCAGTTACCTTCAGTAGCTCCACCAGATGCAATTTGTTGGGGGCAAAAAGTTTCAAATCATCCATGTAGAGGAGGTGAGATATGACCTGACCACCTCTCTTCAACCGGTAGCCTAGACCTGAATTCTCCAGCAGTGTGCTTAGAGGATTCAGGGCTAAGCAGAACCAAAGAGGACTCAAACTGTCGCCCTGAAATATTCCCCGCTTAATCCATACAGGCTCATCATTCCCCTGGATCTGTCGACACCCTGGATAGCGAAGGACCGTCTTCCATTGCCCCATACACGACTCAAGGAAGGTGCGTAGAGTTGCATCTATCTTGTACAACTCCAGCACCCTCATGAGCCATGTATGTGGCACCGAGTCGTAGGCCTTCTTATAATCTATCCAACATGTCGACATATCCTTGTGGGATCGGCGAACCTGTTGGCTAATGGCCATGTCTATGAGGAGTAGCTCCTTAGTACCGCGGGACCCATTCCTACATCCATTTTGAGAGGCAGACATAATCGAGTTACTGTCAATGTGCGTGTTAATTTTCGCTCTCAAAATGGATGTAAGAAGTTTATAAACCGTCGACAAACACGTAATCGGTCTATAATTCTTGGGTTCCGCGGGACTACCTGACTTATGGAGCAGGTGGGTAACGCCTGTTGTTAGAAACTGCGGTAGCGACCCAGACTCTAAGGATGCCTGGTTATTAAATATCATTATTTTGGATGTAAGCTTTCAATTAGTTTTAATACAGGGTGGCTGTGATATCTGTTGATACTATGGATTCAGTACATGATTCTGAACCTACCTGCGTTGTATTTTTTTTTATTAGCTGAATTTTTTTAAACTTTGCCCCACACTAGGAATTACTCCTGTATCGTGCAAACAATCATCATCAAACAATTAAACTCACATATACAAACAGCCAGACCCGGAACAACTACCTGTAGGCAATAAAAATATTTATAACCAACTAAAAATGTCTGCTCTAGGGAGTCTAAACTCGTGTGCTGGATTCATGGTTACAGTTTGCGCGTCGATGTCCCTGCCACCCTGTATTAAAACTAATTGAAAGCTTACTCGAACTTCAAAAATAATGATATGGTCGGTATATTACTTGTCCTAACTATGGTCAGTATATTACTTGTTTTCCTCATAATGAACGTGCGATTAGATATGCGTTAAAATGAGTCCACCCATTCACTAGATAATTACTGACGCACCGTTGATTACATAGTGTTCCACACTGAGGACACAGAATAAATTGAAAAGAGACTGGACACAGTTGCCATGATTTCCAAATATTAATAACATTTGTAGTGATTTCAAATCATCATCAGTCTGGCCTTTTCCCTAGTTGGGGTCGGCTTCCGAATGCAGCTGAATACCAGTATTTTACATGGAGCAATTGCCTATCTGACCTCCACAACCCAGTTACTGGGTAATACGATACCTCTTGGTTGTAGACTTTCGGGTTTCTGACTACTGGACTGTCAAAGATCCACGAATGATAGCCGGGACCAACTGCTTAATGTGCTTTCCGAGGCACGGACGGGTCTCGGTATGTAAAAATGGTCACTCATCCACAGACCAACCGCGGCAAGCGTAGCTTAACCTGGTCGATGAACCTGTGCGACTATTATTATTTAGCCACGGGCGCCTCACAGGCCCCTGTAGTGATTTTGAATACTGAATATAAAATTGAAAGTATGTAAAAGTGTAGTCATGAAGTTTAAAAATACCCAATTAGGGTGCAGGTGGGTCGCAGGTGTCAGGCCTGATTGTTGATGTATGACAAAAAGCAATATTATGCTAGGAGGTAGACTGAATATACCCTCTGCAGTAGGTCCTTGTCAAAGTCAAAGTCAAATCATTTATTTCAAATAGGCACATAAAAGGCACTTTTGAACGTCAACCAACCTGTGGAGGTCAGATAAGCAGTCGCTCCATGTACGGTCACCAAAGGAAATAAGTAATTTGGGCCGTCGGATATAGTTGAAGTTTTGTAAGAAACCGATGGATGTTTCCGAATAAAATTTAATTAAATTAATAGAAAACAACAGTCATTATTTATCAAATTAAATTTCTTTCGAAAAAATCCATCGGTTTCTTCCAAAACTTAACTATATCCGACGGCCCTGGTTAATTATCTCCTTTGGCAGCAGTATCTTTCAGCCTATCGCAATCTACCGCTGGACAGGACTCGTCCTCTCCACCACTCGCTCCATGCAAAATACTGGTATTCAGCTGCAACGAGTTAGACTGGAAGCTAACTGAAACATACTTGGGAAAACATTAGGTAGATGATGAGACCCTCTGCAGTAATTTCGATATTAATACTTAGTCTATGGAAACTCACTGGATGAATTAACGCAGTGTAACCAGGTATGTAGGTTCATAAAATGAAAACATATATCTTTTAGGTTTTAATTATAATATTATCGCACTAACAGCACAATATTAATTAATGCTCTAAAACTAACGTTTTTGGCCGGTCATTACAATCTACACAATTAATTTGTTCAATTGAACTTTTCACTATTTAAAATTTTATGTTTTCGCTTTTGTGGATGTATTATTTATTTATTTAAAAATGCTCGTTCCATCATACACCTCATTCATCGCTTTCCAAAAGGCGAGATCAAGGTCAAGATCTGTGGGGCAATTCTCGTAATTTTTAGAACGTTCACAGTCTGATCTCAGTCTTAATCTGACAAAAATACCTCTAATTTCCCTACATTTTGACAAGTTTTTGACATTTGTTTGTCGCTGAGTTGAGACTGCGACTAGATTTTGAACGTTTTAAATTACGAGAATTGGCCTTCTGGCCCATTATGCAATAAAAAAACATATACAATAGATTATTCATTACTAATTATATTATTAATTATTCTTTTGTCCGCAGCTTGGCCCGCGTGGATCTCGGAAAAATATCCCACGGGGACGTAAGTACCACCGGGATTAAAAGTACCTAATTTTTTAATACAGGTTAAAAACTATATGTCACATATAATTTTTATGTTTGGCACACATATAATATGTGTGCCAAATTTCATCCAAAACCGTTCAGCCGTTTTTGCGTCAACCTGGAATATTTCGGCATCAGACTCGTTCCCACACCTCAAAGCAATTACTTTTTTTTTTAAATATTCTATATACAGTTTTACTCCAATTATGAAAATGGAAACGTCATAGAAGGACATACAAAGGAAAAGTCAGGTGCGTAGTCCTAGCAACTAACTTAACTACCCCGTTAGTCTAGTGGTCGCAAGCGCGGCTGCTGAGCGCGGGGTCATGGGTTCGATTCACAGGTCGGGCAAAATGTTGTTTATTTATTTATTTATATATACTACTAAAGTGACTACTGTGTGATTGTCTACTATAGTGTTATTGGATTTTTCATAGTAACAGCCCGGAGTTTGGAAGTTGGCGGTGTGATACCCCCGTGCCTCGGAGAGCACGTGAAGCCGTTGGTCCTGCGCCTGATCTCTCTCCGGTCGTATCGGATTGCGTGCAGTTCCATTGGAGTATGAGAGTGAGGGAAGAGAGTGCACCTGTGTGTGTGTGTGTGCGAAATAGCCGAAATTTGGTCTGGAGGAGTTTATTTACCAGCAACCGGCCGGGCGCGTGTGTATGAACAGTTATCTGCAAAGCAAAAGCAGTATGTAAGGATCGCAGCAGGCGTTTTGTAGTTTCTGCCTACCCCCACGGGAAAAAGGCTTGAGGATAAGTACTTATGTCATTTTAATTAAACATTTCTATTAGTGAGGGCAATTTGAACCTAGAAAAACATATAATTATAATAACCGACACTACTTTTTTCCTGGAAAATAAAAACTATACGCGAACGAAGCAGGAACACCTAGATAATTATATTTTCATTATGAAACCTGTCCTGTAGCAAGTTTCCTTTGGAGGAAAACAAGTTGCGTACATTACGGTCTGTGAGAATTAATTTTATGTCGTTTACGAGTTTTAATTATAATATTAACGCGTAATTTATAAATGGTGAGCTAAGCTTTCATGTTATGTTTCTTTAGTTTGTATTCATATGAAAATGGTGGTTTCGTCAATCTATTTGCTTCTTAGTAAAATAATAGCGTCCCGACCGATTTCGATCACGGTGGCCAATCTCAACGGAGATCAGCCAGGTACGCAGGAGATATTATAGTGCACAAGTGTGTGCGTAAACTCAGGTGCATTCTCTGTTCCTTTAGTCTCCAGTCCGATGGGACGGCAATCCGACACGACCGGGGAGAGATCAGGCGCAGGACCAACGGCTTAACGTGCTTTCCGAGGCACGGAGGGGTCTTGTTATGTAAAGATGGTCACCCATCCATGGACTTTCCGCGGCAAGCGTAGCTTAACCTGATCGATCGACCCGTACGGCTGTCATTACTTAGCAACAAGTCCCTTGCTCCTGTGACGTAGGGAACACAAATCAGTTGCCTTTTTTATCTTTCTATCACAACATGCGACATGGAAACTGGTCCAAGACCGTCATCGGCACCACAATCAATAAATAAGAAAGTTTATTTTATTAATCTTTCAAACATCAGAATTAGTGCTTGGTCTTTTCAGCCTCCATCGTGAGAACCATTTGTACTAACTTTTACAAAGTTATCTTACACTTGTATTGAGCCTTAACTTTAAAGCTTAGAGGTTGGTTTTTGTTTGGGTCTGTGATAACACAAGTTGGTAAAGGTTTTAAGAGGGCAGTTTTAAAACGAGTACGATTTATTTGCAGCATTGCAAACAAAATTAAAAATAAAATTTGTGCACATGTGTGGTTTTACAAGTAAATAATTATGACTCGTGGCTTATGGGAACTGCAGGATTGGATGTCAATTTTGGTTGCACTACTACACAATTTATTTTTGGAACAACAATGCCTAGTGTTGATATAGCCGTTGAAGAAGTAGCCTTTTTCCAAGTACCTACGTCGAATATCTAAATCCATGTCGTTGTTGTTGTTATTGTGTTGTTTGTTGTCTGTATCTGTTGGTTATCTCTGTTGTTGTATATCTGTTGTAAATATATGTTGTTGATATGTTGAATATATGATGTTGTTGTTGATTAGGGTTTCGTCCAGCCTTTTCGGATATTAGCCGGAACAAACAGACAGACCGACAATTTGTTTTTAAATATATTTTTTGTTGTGAGTAAAAAGCTGTTATTTTGACATTACGAACAGACACTTCAATATTATTAGTTTGTATGTATAGTATAGAGTATAGAAGTATTATCCTACTGCAAAGCAAAAGCCGGTTCTCAAAGAGCTTGCTTATTGCGATCTTATTGAAATAATAACAAACTAGCAATGAAGTAGGTAATAAAATGTTTATTGTTTCTGTGGTAGGAGGCCTGAGAGGCCTATTAACCTATTGTAATATTCGCAGACAAAACAATATACTCGTTTAAACACAAACAAAACAACGTATGGCTTCTTATCACTCATTTGCTCCCCTTTCTCAACTTTATGGTGGCCCATAAAATACATAAGTACCCAATAGACAAAGGTATAAGAATCCCACGCTCCCCACGGCTACCGTTCGGTTTTTTACGTCAACGCTCGGTTTTCTTCGTCCCACGTTCGAGGCACGCGTCTTCACCATTCGGCGTCACTCGGACGGCCTCGGGATCCTTCGGCCCGCAACCTGTTCCCGGCTACCGGTCGTTTGGTCCTTGACCTACCCAGTTCTTTTTTTGAATTTGTACTACTCGAAGCGTTAAATACTCTGTAACTTTTTTGTTTATCGCTTTGTAGGTTTTTGAATTGGAATTCGGGGTTCTGTTTTCGAATGTTTTAATTTATGGTCGTTTTGCTTTTTAAATCTGGTAATTCGGGGATTAAAGGTAACGTGGTAAGGAAAAAGGGTCAAGGGGCATCTTAGAAATATTCAGGTAGCAAAAAAATCTACTTGTCTATAAAAATAATGATGTTTTTTACCGTCTCGAAGATAATATGTTGTGTAAGTGGAACCAAAGCCATACACGAGAATATCTGCAAGTAAAGTACAGGATCACGCTACTGAATTCATTGATAAATTAAGTGCATTTACTAGGGTGCATATGATTTGAATTTCGACATTTATAAATAGTTTTTTCATACCACTTGCTCAAAAAAGTAACATTCTATGCCACAAAAAGCGAACATAACAATAGTCTTTTTAATCTGTTAAATATTTAATCAAAAAATGTCATACGTACTTACGTAGGGTCATAATTTCAAGGTTTTTTTTTTTTTCTTTTTATAGGGTTTCACGTAGTCGGGGGTTTTTTAAATTTTTAATTTAATTTTTTATTTTATGCTTTTTGTGGGGACTCCTTATCATTTCTTTTCTTTTATTTTCTTGCGTTTTAAGATTCAGGTATTTTGGTATTTAATCAGGTTTTTTGTAATTCGCCATTTTGTGGTGGTGGCCATCTTGGATTTGAAATTTGTCATAGTGTATAGTATTCTACTAGTCAAGCCCTTTCATTTGAAACCCATATTGAAGGTGTTGTGAAAAAAAAAATGTATTTCACCATTTTGTGGTGGCGGCCATCTTGGATTTGAAATTTGTCATAGTGTATAGTATTCTACTAGTCAAGCCCTTTCATTTGATACCCATATTGAGGGAGTTGTGAAAAAATATGTAATCCGCCATTTTGTAGCGGCGGCCATCTTGGACCGATTTTCATCAAACATAGCTAAGAACACTCCCGACAAATTCACCTTTCAAACAAAAAAAACAAAATTAAAATCGGTTCATCCGTTCGGGAGCTACGGTGCCACAGACAGACATACACACACACACACACACACACACACACACACACACACACACAGACACGTCAAACTTATAACACCCCGTCGTTTTTGCGTCGGGGGTTAAAAACAGGGAAAGAAAATTGTACTGAATTTCATTCATCCTCTAGGGGAAAAATGTGATTTAAATTTGGAAATTTATACTGAACTACATCTGTGTTTACACCATTGAGTTTGTATATAAAGCATTATACACATACATCTTTTTGAAAAAGGAATACGCATTTATTATGCAGTTATGATTATTAAATAAAATTACGAAAACCGACGAGGCCGTATGAGCTTGATGCCTTTGCTTGCGCGACAGAAGACACTGCTTTATCCCCTTGGTTAATAATCTACTATTTTTCTTCAAAATTTTTGTTTTTATTGTTCTAGTATTTAAAGTTTACTTCAAATGTGTAGTAGATGAATTTCTTTGTATGATATTAAAAATACCTATGCCATTGGCTTCTACTCCGTTCACTTATTATACCTTATTTATATCAAGACGATAAAAATGTCATCCGGTATAATATTGTGGATGGCGCCAATAGACAACAATATAGCAAGAACATCAATGGGAACGCCATAGATAATTAGAATTACCTACCACACTTCCACGCTTCCGGAGGATTCGTGATAGACTTACATTAAACCTAACAGTACCTACCTAGGTAATTGTAGTTTAACTTTATTACTATAACCAGTCCGTAATCATTCAATTCCAGGCAGAAGCTTGCTTAAAAAGAAAAGTTACTTAGAAACTTCTTTAAAATTTACTTAGAACCTCGCTCAAGTAGCATAATCAGCCTATAATGTTCCCACTGCTGGGATGGTACCTCCTGTCTTAGAGAGGGAGTGAGCCTTAATCTATCACGCGGGTTACAGTGCGGGTTGGTAGTTATCACATGTCTTCGAATTTTTGTTTTTAGGACGTGTCGGGTTTCTCAAGATGTTTTCCTTCACTGTTTTGAGAACAGAGAAGGAAATAATGTACACAAAGTAAGCGCCTGCTTGGGATCGAACCAACTACCTACAACTTGCTCTACTACACTGCTCCTATAATCAAGTGACCGCAGACAATTTTAAAGCGATTTCATTTGTTTTTAAAGTAAATCCTTGCGGATTGTAAAAAACAAAAATAAAAAACCGGCCAAGTGCGAGTCGGACTCGCCCATGAAGGGTTCCGTTACGTTACGATTTATGACGTATTAAAAAAAAACTACTCACTAGATCTCGTTCAAACCAATTTTCGGTGGAAGTTTATATGGTAATGTACATCATATATTTTTTTTAGTTTTATCATTCTCTTATTTTAGAAGTTACAGGGGGGGGGGACACACATTTTACCACTTTGGAAGTGTCTCTCGCGCAAACTATTCAGTTTAGAAAAAAATGATATTAGAAACCTCAATATCATTTTTGAAGACCTATCCATAGATACCCCACACGTATAGGTTTGATGAAAAAAAAAAATTTGAGTTTCAGTTCTAAGTATGGGGACCCCCAAAATTTATTGTTTTTTTTTCTATTTTTGTGTGAAAATCTTAATGCGGTTCACCGAATACATCTACTTACCAAGTTTCAACAGTATAGCTCTTATAGTTTCGGAAAAAAAACGGCTGTGACATACGGACGGACAGACAGACAGACAGACAGACAGACAGACAGACAGACAGACATGACGAATCCATAAGGGTTCCGTTGCCATTTGGCTACGGAACCCTAAAAACGTTCATTTGCGATTCACAACTAGACATAATTAAAATTTTGAAATGATAGTGTGCACTAGGCGACGTAAGTATAACTATTATGTTTAAAGCTTGCAAACACTTGTTTGTAAATATGTGAGCACCATGTATATATCACATAGTTAATTTATATGTCATGGTTTCATTAATTTATTTTAATTCTTTTACCTATTATGGTATAGTAATTTTATTTTAGGTGCATCGTCTTCACTTAGAATTATATAATTAATGTATGCAAAATATTGTAAAACATTTTAAAAGAGTAACGGTGGAGTTTCTTGCCCATTCTTCTCCATACGAAAACTACCTTTTGGAAGGGGCGACTAGAATCAATTTTATTTTAATTTTATTTTTGACGTTCAAAAGTGCCTTTTATGTGCCTATTTGAAATAAATGATTTGACTTTGACTTGGCGTCGGGTTGCAGAGTCGTAACGACAGGCTAGGGGAGTCGCACGGTCTTGTCGCAACGACTAAACGCACGGTGCACGCACACCCGATGACAGTCGCATGCGACGGGTCACCGTCAGTCTTGCTGTGAGCACAGCGATAAGACACACAACTTGCGCTAGCACTAAGAGAATGAGACAATATACACTACTGGCAAATTTTACAACACCCAAAGGTGGGAAAGCTCTGTAGTATCATCACGCTATCAGCCTAACGAGGTAGGTAAATCAACCGTCAGTTGCAACCTTTGAACTGAGTTAGTTAGGTTTTATATTTATTACACAACCAAATCGTGATAGGTTGAGTTCCCTTGGCCTGTATCTGTTACTAATACCAAGTTAAAGAGTAATTTAAATTAGACACTTTAGCATGGTATTTAGTTGCGTAAAACTACTGTATTCAAAATTATTTGTTTCTATAGTCGTCTACCTTGTCGCTGGCACGACAAATTTAAATAAGAGTTATTCAAGTTTAGTTGGCCCAGAACTTTGCCACTTCCACGGCGTTATCGGTGGCAGCGCAGAGGTCACTTTGGCTGCATGTTTCGAGGTACAGAGAGCAGGATAGGAGTAGGAGGAAAGTTTGTGACTGCTTCAAATCTACACCCTGCGGCCGTTCCGTCGTGGTAGCCCCATTTTACGAGTTTTGACTTACACCTTCCCACTTGGGTTCGGAGGCCGTTCAGGGTTCCTAGTGGACTACGAAAGATTACACCCTGCTGGATGATCCTCTTTTGGTGGTAGATGGGGGAAAGGTATCCTGCCATAAGTCTGCTACGGGCGTAGACCGGGTTGCCTGGTAGAGACGATGTTGATTTTAAGAAACTGTGCCTAATTTTTAGCCGTTGCGTTGGCAGTTGACCGCCAAATAGAGGGTGACTACTGTCACACTGTGCCTGCAACCCAATAGCAACCGTATAGTAACGCGAATAAAGATCACTGTGATTTTGACAGGCTTGTCAGTGACAGCAACCCAACAGCAACCTTATTATTACGAGAGTAAAGATCACTGTGGTTTGGACAGTGATGCAAAATTATAGGTGACAATAACTTTGAACGGACTGTAACATCTCTACTTTGTTTCTTTTTCTCTCTGTTTGTTAAGCGGCTGTTCTTTTTGACACGCTTTTATTAGCTTCACTTGTAACTACCAAACAATGTAACAAAATCTTAGAAGTCAATTGTAACCTACTTTTAATTATCGTATCGAAATAAAACTTTGTATGTACAAATGCCAGCAGGTCAAGCTACCCGAAACTGTCATATTTTCCCAGTCAACCTTGAACTTTAATGCTTTAGCGATAACGTTGAAAATCTATTAAAGAAATTTGACAAATTGTAGTAGCTTGATGTGCTGGCGTCTGTATGTAAGTACATATAGTTTGGATGACAAAACTATAATTTGGCATCTTGGAGCTGATCCGATATGATTGGAGCTGATCCAAGAGGTGGATAGTGGAACTCTTAGCGCGAACTTGTAGCGCACTTAAAATTGATTCAAAAAGAAGAAAATAGAACCTTTTTTTTTTTTTAAACTACATATTTTTATTGTATTATTATTTTATCAAGTCGTTGACATCCACGACTCTTATCTACGATTAATTGTGTGCGTGTTAGAAGTAATATACTTAACAAGGTTCCCGCTGGTTTCCAAACAGGCTTATTGATAGTTCTTTAATTTAACACTTGTAGTTCTTTGTTTAAATGTTAAGTTCTTTATCAAATGCTTTCTAACTAAGCACATACACAGCATTATAAACCCACAGTTCATCATTATCATTCTCCTGCCCTAATCACAATTTGTTTGAGGTCGGCTCAACATGACATGTCTTTTTCTTCCATACTTCTCTATTAGTCGTCATCTCGGTAGTCACCCCCTTTCTAACCATATCATCATTATAAACCCACAGTTATTTGTCATAATTATAGATCTCGCATCATCATCATCTGCCTGCCTTTTCCCAACTATGTTGGGGTCGGCTTCCAGTCTAACCGGATGCAGCTGCAATTATAGATCTCGTATGTAGGTATTTAAATTATTTGAAACCACGGCACGAAAGTATTATCAATTGTCTATCATAATGTTGGAAACATTTTTCTTTTCCTGATAAGGAAAAGAAAGATGTTTCCTATATTTAAAAAAAATCTGCCTTATCTTAAAAAAAATAGAATCTTATCTTAAAAAAAACAATGTTTGCAAGTACGTAGGTACCTCTTACTTTCCCGGAAAAGCTCCGAAAATGTCTACACGAACTCCCGCCCAAAATACCATAGGAAATAAAAACTAAATAATGAAATAAAGTTATGTTTCATATAACGGATAAAACACACAAACAGACACATATGTCTAACATGTTTATATCTTCATGTTTTATAGCTTATAAGGGACAGACGGATGGACAAAACGTGTGTAAGTAATAAAAACTATAAATATAATATATAAACATTGTGGGTGGCCGTATTTAATATTTGCTTTTAATATATTTTCTTGGAATTTTTTAAAATAATTTGTTAACATATTTTTTTATTAAAGAATAAAATATTGCCCCCAATGCATACACATTTCAACCCCCTATTGGAACCGTTCACCGTTCGTGGAACCGTTCCGGCAAAATGATAACAGCCGCACGGGTCGATCTAAGTTTAAGCTACGCTTGCCGCGGTCGATTCGTGGATGGGTGACCAGCCACATTACATAATTATCGAGAGCGCCTCATAAGCACGTTAAGCCATTCACAAACTCTTGACATTCATTTAAATTTATTTTAACAAAATAACAATTGTAACATTATACATTATTTATTACAATGAAATTAAAATAACGCTGTTAGTTGGTTTTACATCCACGACATCGAACAACATTTTGCGTTTTGGTTGGTTCATAAATGAGTGTTATTTGAGAAAACGACTGTTATTTGGTCACAGATCAAGGCAGGTACCAACATAAATATGTCTCTTGACAGATTCGTTAGCTAAGGTCAGCGGTTAAGCGTAATAAAATTAGGAGCGTAGGCGCACCCGTGGGCGACAGACAGGTGATCTATGTATGTGTGTGTGTCTAGACATTATGTTTTTATGTCTTTGCACAACGGTCACGCTTGTTAAAAGGGTGACGGAGGTACAGTTTGGGTATGAACGTTTTATTTATTAAAATCATTATTATTAAATATCATTACCCTATTGATCATCCGCGTAGCCTTTTTCCAACCATGTTAGGCTGGCTTTAGTCTAAGCAGATGTAGGTAAATACCAATATTTTACATGAAGTGACTACCTGCACAACCCGTCCTCGGCCGTGACGATGCTTTGATCAAAATATGACCTACAACTTATATTTAACTTAACGGGCAAATGCATATTATTGTTTTTTTACTTTTAAGAGGTTTTTGTTTGTGTTGGGGGTTTTTCAAATTTTTAATTTAACTGTTTTATAAGTTTTATGACCTGGCCCTGGCCTTGGCCATGTTAAACAGCCAGCCACCTCCTAGGTTGACCAGCGAGATCGCATACTTACATAAAAAAGAGAAAAGTGGCGGTTACTTTTGCCTAAATCCAAAAATGTTTTCATAAGGTTAAGTTATAGATCTTTTCATAACCTGTTTTCTGAAGGTATATTTCGTAAAAATCGCCCAAATTCCACCAATTTCAATGATCTAATGAAATATTAAATTACAATTTAATCATAAAATTAACATGGAAACCAACCTAAATGTGTATTTAATACTTAATTATAATAATATCAAGTTATAATAAGCTTTTAAAGTAGCTATGTTAAAAAATCAACTTCATTCACAAATATGTTAAAATATTTAAATAAGAATACAATATAACAACACATAAAAACTAAATATTTATGCCGATTACTAGTCATTGTATTTAAAAACTCACTATGAATAATAAAATTCGCTTAAAATACCATAAAAAGCATGACCACTGCACAAAAAAGTAAAGAAGTGTTACTTTTAAAACGCTTAGAAACTTTTCCGTATACTTCTCTCGCGTAGGCCCGAGAATAGCTTATACAGTGATAAAATACAGGCCAGTCGGTAAATTTAACAGCAGGACTGACTGACCAGAACCCGCCTGAAATCTCTTTTAATGCACTAACAATTTAGGTAGGCATAACAGAACATCACACCCTTCATCCCCGAAGGCTTAGGCAAAGGTATAACTACAGTACCTACACCCATGAAGTGGGGGGTGAGCCTATTCCTATCCACCGCACAAGGTCAGTCTAGTGGTAACAGCCGCGACTTATTTGTTATAAATAAATTGGTATCTTAGAACCAAAGACTCGAAGATATGTGACATCTACTAAACCGCACTGGGCCCGCGTGGTGGATTACAGGCCACTCCCTCTCACAGAGAGGAGGCCTGTGTCCCAGCAGTGGGAACATTATAGGCTGATTATGCACAAAACCAGACTTCGACCTGCTACTGAGAAATTCCAGATGGTAAACCCAACCACACATTTCCCGACCTGGGCAAAGACTGAGTAGGGAAATTGCTTCATCATACATTCATCTGTCAGTAAAATCTGTTTATTGCAGTTAGAACACAGTTTCTGCAAAAGGTTTGAAAATGAAAAGTTCTCATGTAGGTAACATGAGACCTTATAATTTCGAAATCTTTTCGAAAACGACTTTGAATAAAGCATTTTCGCTAAGTAGACATCTTCATGAAGCATAGTTGTATATAATAGTACTGGCTTGCTCAGTTAGGACAGATGTAGGTACATTGATTTCGTGAGGTGTAGTCAATAGAACTTGTAAAATGTGGAATGCCAAAGTGTGGAACTCTTTGCCAGCGTCTGTGTTTCCCTTCCACATTTAACCCGTCTGCCTTCAAAGCAAGAGTGAGCATGCATCTTCTGGGCATGCTCGTTCCATCATAGACCTCATCCATCGATTTCCATCAGGCGTGATCGAGGTCAAGAGCAGGCCCATACAGCAATAAAAAAAACGATACTCAGCTGCATCCGATTGGACTGGAATCCGACCCCAAA
The DNA here is from genome assembly GCA_951799955.1 of Apamea anceps. NCBI lineage: Eukaryota > Metazoa > Arthropoda > Insecta > Lepidoptera > Noctuidae > Apamea > Apamea anceps. The sequence continues at coordinate 402,694 of OX637525.1, forward strand.
ATAGTTAGAAAACAGACAGGCAGATTCAGCCCACGAGCAGCTTTTTTTTTGGCAACTTATTTATCTGTCACATCAAAAATATGAAAGTCCTGTCTTTATCGCGTCGCTAAATGCGCGCACTTACATACAAAGCCGTAGCCTTGATATGAGAGACTCCCTAATTGTGCAGTGGAACTTCTTTATATCTCCTTTCTTGTGACATCATTAACCATACAATAGGATAATCAATCAATTTTAATGGCATCATGTATTATACCTTTGTCTTTTTACTGGCTTTAGAAGGTTTTATAGTCTGCGACTTGAATTTCTATGGATTTAAATGAAACTGATTTCTATTACGTTATTTACATGAATATTGCCATAAAATGGTGGAACAGTTAAGTTATTAAAACCGAATAAGTAAAACAATAAAAAGGAAAACGGTGTCAAAGAAAAGCAGTTAACATACAAAGCCTCACGCCGTATGCCCGTGGGGGAGGGCAGACATTACAGAAAGCCACCTGCTACGTTCCTTTCATATCATTTTGCTTCGTTGAAGTTCATACATCTGGACATACACGCACGCCGATGAAAGAAATTATGTAGTTTATTATATTTTACAAAACATGAAAAGAATAGGCTAGTTTTTAATTAGTCCGTCAGTGAGATTATCAAAAAATATTGGACCCGTATTTTTTGATGAAGATAATCGCCCGTTAAAGTTCCGCGTGACGTCACGCCTTGCTACACTTTTTAGCATGGCGTGACGTCACGACCCCCACTCCCAAATTTTGACGCGCTTTATCTTTGTCATTTTTTGTTTGATTGACAAAAGAAAAAATACGTGTCCATTATTTTTCGATAGTCTAACTGACGGACTAAATATAATAATAATTTTTTTACCCAGGAAACTACGCTATTGCACCGACGACGATTGCGCTGCTAGTCCGATTCGCATTAGTCTAACATTTTTAATTATGTCTCATCTGCCTAGCCTTTTCCCAACTATGTTGGGGTCGGCTTCCAGTCTAACCAGATGCAGCTGAATACCAGTATTTTACATGGAGCGACTGCCTATCTGATCTCCACAACCTAGTCACTGGGTAATACGATACCCCTTAGTAAGACTGGTTGTCAGACTTTCGGGCTTCTGACTATCAGTAACGACTGTCAAAGATCCACTAATGTCAGTCGGGATCAACGGCTTAACGTGTTTTCCGAGGCACGGAGGGGTCTCGGTATGTAAAGATCCCCCATCCCCCATAAAGAGAACCATCCACAGACCAACCGCAACAATTTTAATTATCTGTCTATTACCTAATAAATTAAGTTACTTAATCAAATAAAATCATTTCGCTTTCACCCCAAAACGGTAAGCAGAAAGCTAGACAGTCTATCCACGCCTCACATCTTTTATCCATCGTTAAGTAATAATTATGTGACGTTAAGCAATTGCTTACTTATTAGTAACTTAATCACACCTACATAGTCCTAACTTAATCATTTATTTGTGTTGCAAGTCATAAGCGACGATGCGACTATCTATTATAAAATGAATAGAGGGTGGTCTAAGTATGGCAGATTTTGCATGCAGCGAAATCTGTGTGCGCCGTAAGAACGGATAACTTTGGAGTTTTAGAGGGAATTCGGAAACGTACGTGTACACACAGATACAGACTTCTTGAGTAACTGTGACGATATTCCCCTACATATAAGGCAGTACTCTTACATAAAAGACTAGCATCTGCCCGCGACTTTGTCCGCGTCAAATTTCTTTGGTCGTTTCGTTGGTCGTTCCTCCGCCCCACCCCGTCGCATCGCATCGTCTGTCCCCGCTATCACTCCGTTTTCACGTAGTGTTCTTTCTTTTTGCTCGGCTTTTAATGGTTATAGCGTGATGTCAAATAACCTATATAATAGTCTTCCTCAAGAGTTGGGCTATCAAAAGGAAAAAATATTTAATTAAATTCAACTGCTAGTTCCAGAGATTATAAAAAGGTAAAATTTGTTTATTTGTATGTAGGGTAAGACGAGACATTGTGTGTATGTAAAACTAGCTGCGCCCCGCGGTTTCACCCGCATACGTTTCGATCCTTTGGGAATATCAGGATAAAAAGTATCTTATTTGCTAATCCTGGCTATAAACTATGTGTGTGCCAAATTTCATCAAAATCCGTTTAGTAGTTTTGGCGTGAAAGAGTAACAGTAACCATCCATTCAAACTTTCGCGTTTATAATGTTGGTAGGATTCTTCTTCCAATTACATACGTAAATATTAGCAACTTATAAAACACTCGCCACACGCTATTCTCTTCTCACGTAGCCCACACTTGACCACTGACCTCCTGCCCACGCCGTCCGGTCAGCAGTGGGCATAATAACTCATGTCGTTAAAAACTGTGTAACATTTTCCACTGATAAATTAAAGTTTTGCATACGGCACGTTTTTAGTTTTATTATCGTGATGGCCCGAGGTTAAGGGCAAGGCTGTTAGAGTGCGTGGTCGTGGGTTCAAGCTTGTTGAATGGATGTTTTTACCATTTCACACAAAACCTACTGAACGGATTTGGATGAAATTTGGCACACAGACGGTTTATAACTAGGATTAGCATATAGGATACTTTTTATCCCAATATTCCCACGTGATCGAAACTAATGCGGGTGAAACCGCAGGCCGGAGCTGGTGGTATTATAAAAATAGATGCTAGATATAATTATTATTTCATTTTTAACCGACTTCTAAAAAAGGAGGAGGTTTTTTTTTTTGTGTGTTTGTTACGCGATTTCTCCGCCAATTGTGAACCGATTTTCAAAATTCTTTTTTTGTTCGAAAGGAGATACTTCTGAAGTGGTCCCATAGAAATTTCATCAAAAACGGTTCAGTAGTTTGGTTTTTAAACCTAAATTACTGGTAAAAATTACAACTTAAAAGTGAAAAATAAAAACTTTTTCGCAAAAAAAAACAACGGACTTCCAAAAACGACACTACAAAGTGAAAAATAACTTTAATTTCGGAAGTCGGTGGCAAACAACGAAAATGCGAACCCGACGACACCGACGTCCGAAATAAAAGTTATTTTTCACTTTGTAGTGTCGTTTTTGGAAGTCGGTTGTTTTTTTTTTGTGAAAAAGTTTTTTTAAATCAAATGTTTGCTACTTTTTCTGTGCAGAAAGAAAAATCTTCGCCTCACTAGGTCCCCGTTTGTTTTCACGAAAACACCGTTATTGTGATCTTTACAAGAGCAGTTGACCATTTTGTTAGAATTCAGCGTCTCTGAACAAACAATTCAGTTACCATATCAACAAACCTGTACGGGATCATATTAAACTGCTTGACTGCCTAGTTGGTCCAGTGGTCGCAAGTACTACTGTTGAATATGAGGTCCTGGCTTCGGTTCCCAGGTCGGACAAAGTGTTATTGAGTTTTTCCATCTGGAATTTCTCAGCAGCAGCCCGGAGTCTGGATCTGTGCCGGATGATGGCGATAGGCTGGCCCTCTATTACATGGGACTTATACATTACTGGAGAAATGTGGGTGTCCTATAGGAACACCTCTGTTTCAGCCTTCCGGGCATACAGGCGTGATGTTATGTATTAAAATACTTCCATTTCCCTCTTTCCTTACTACAAACACAATAACACAACCTCTATACATCATACATCCTCAAATCGGCCACAAACCTGACCTCATTATGGCCTCTAAAACGGATGGATGATCCAGAAAGTCCATTTAGTTGGAAATAAACGAAGTAACCTGGCCTCACACGGTTTAAATTTAAGGAACAGTGGCCGCAACCTGACCGGGCCGTGGTGCAGAAATGTTATAGCGGACGTTGACGAAGATCTTAGCCTAATGGAAATGCTAGCGAGTAGTTGCAATATTCTTTATTTTGGACAGAATTTTTGCTGCCTTAATACCTACTTGTTTGGGGGGCACTGCCTGCATACAGTGTGTAAAAATACCCATCACGAAGACATGATCTATGTATTCTGTACATCAAACTATGTAAGTTTGTGGAAAAAAAATTGTGCTCGCGGGTGCATGCAACGGTGAAGAGATCGTAGGAGTATTTAACGTTAATTTAAAACATGATTTCGTAAAAAAAAACCTTAAAAAAATGTTGAAACTTTGACGTTCAATATTTTCACAACCAGTTGATTCCCAAGTATGGTCCAGTATAAAAAAATATCACAATGACGGGAAGAGCAAGCGAGCCTTGCCGTCATTACGCAACCCCAACCCAGGCCGACCAATATTGGAGAGTAGCCATGAGCTCGCTTTCTTGTAGGAGCCGGTTCTAGAATCATGTTAAATCTTGCGTTACCCTTAAAACGATGTGGCACCTAAATCAGGTGGAATTCGGTTTAGTTCGCAAGGTATATATGCACATTACATTACATTTTTACACATAAGAACACAGATATACATTACACACGCATACCTATATATGTTATTACACTTTAAAACTCATGTCATCTTTTTGTAATGCCTATTCTATTTATCTAGCTTTATATTCATTTATGTGTCACATATTAAAATTCCTTTTAAGTCCATATGTGGCCCGTGGGTAAACAATAACAGCCGCATAGGTCGATCAATCAGGTTAAGCTAGACTTGCCGCGGTTAGTCTGTAGATGGTGACCATCTTTACATACCAAAACCCCTCTGTGTCTCGAAAAGCATGTTAAGCCGTTGGTCCCGGCTTCTATTCGTTGATCTTTAGCAGTCGTTACGGATAGTCAGAAGCCCGAAAGTCTGACAACCACTCTTACCAAGGGGTTTCGTGTTACCCAGTAACTAAGTTGTGAAAGTCAGATAGGCAGTCGCTCCATGTAAAATACTGGTACTCAGTTGCATCCGGTTAGACTGGAAACCGAACCCAACATAGTTGGGAAAAGGCGGCAGATGTGGCAGATGTTATTAATATTTGGAAACCATGACAATATTGTATTGATAATAAAACAAAGATACCATACGATGTTATTACATTTAGTATGAATGAGCATTAAACACTTCACTGACCGGTTTGTTAAGTTTTATGTAGCTATTTACATATGTTTTACTGCGCCCACGTGCTATAACGTAAATGCTAAAAATAGTCTGATAAGTGTTTGGATAACATAGAATAACATCTTGACTGTAATAATAATAATAATAACCCCCACCGCCGTATCTCTGCGTTGACGGTGGAGGGCGCTCCGAACTCTAGGCCTGTGTTGGAAGAGTTTATTTTGGTGAGGAGCCAGACCAAGAGAGATATAGAAACCCGCAGGGCAGCATGTGGCGAGTTGTTGGGCAGTAGTGACCCCACGGACCCTATCTTCCGAGAGAAGTCTTGTTTCACACCTCTTGCTTGCCTTTATTGGCTAACTAGAGTGAACACTGACAAGGAACAGAGCTCCCACCTCATTCTTGCCTTTATTGGCCGGCTTGAGTGGAGATGCGCAAGAGCAAACGTGCTCGGAGGAAGGAAGTTGCAGATTACTGATTATAAAAGAAAAGAAAGCATCTACAGACTGCCTCGATCGATAGTCTAGTGGTCGAAACACGACTGCTATACGTTGTTCCTAGGTTCGATCCCTGGAGCGGGAAGTTGGCGCAATTTCCAATTCAGAATTTCTCAATAACAGCACTGAATCCGGATGTGTGTCCAGTTTAATATATGATATGCTCGCTCGCACTACATGGGACTTATGTGAGTGTACTGTACAGGGTGGTAGAGCCATCGACGCGCAACCTGTCACCATGAATACAGTATATAATTCTGAACCGCCCTGAGTTGACCGCGTAGGTATTGTACTTTTCAATAAAGAAAAACTTTATTTCAGACCTATAACAGTCCATACGTTGTTAGTTGTTATAACAGATTGTGCTTATATGCTATGTTAGTGTTATAAGTATTACTTAATTAAATTTAATTCAACATAAACCTATACTTATTTTGACCCAATGTCTTTGGATGGGGCAGTCCACTCCGCCAGCAATCATTTTCAGGATTCTGTTCCGAGTGCTACGCAAGCGTTGCAGAAACAGCGTTTTTGGGTTCCGTAGCCAAATGGCAAAAAACAGAACCCTTATGGATTCGTCTTGTCTGTCTGTCTGTCCGTCCGTATGTCACAGTCACTTTTTTCCGAAACTATAAGAACTACTTATACTGTTGAAACTTGGTAAGTAGATGTATTCTATGAAGCGCATTAAGATTTTCACACAAAAATAGAAAAAAAAAAAACAATAAATTTTGGGGGTTCCCCATACTTAGAACTGAAACTCAATTTTTTTTTTTCATTAAACCCATACGTGTGGGGTATCTATGGATAGGTCTTCAAAAAATGATAATAGAATGATAAAACTAAAAATATAAGAGAATGATAAAACTAAAAAAAATATATGATGTACATTACCATGTAAACTTCCACCGAAAATCGGTTTGAACGAAATCTAGTAAGTAGTTTTTTAGGGTTCCGTAGCCAAATGGCAACGGAACCCTTATGGATTCGTCATGTCTGTCTGTCTGTCTGTCTGTCCGTCCGTATGTCACAGCCGCTTTTTTCCGAAACTATAAGAGCTATACTGTTGAAACTTGGTAAGTAGATGTAATCTGTGAACCGCATTAAGATTTTCACACAAAAATAGAAAAAAAACAATAAATTTTGGGGGTCCCCATACTTAGAACTGAAACTCAAAATTTTTTTTTTCATCAAACCCATACGTGTGGGGTATCTGTGGATAGGTCTTCAAGAATGATATTGAGGTTTCTAATATCATTTTTTTCTAAACTGAATAGTTTGCGCGAGAGACACTTCCAAAGTGGTAAAATGTGTGTCCCCCCCCCGTAACTTCTAAAATAAGAGAATGATAAAACTAAAAAAAATATATGATGTACATTACCATATAAACTTCCACCGGAAATTGGTTTGAACGAGATCTAGTGAGTAGTTTTTTTTTAATACGTCATAAATCGTAACATAACGGAACCCTTCATGGGCGAGTCCGACTCGCACTTGGCCGGTTTTTTTTAAATACGTCAATCGTAAACCGCAATTTACGTTTCATTCAATCAACACTCATGATTGATTTTTATAGATAATGGCCGGTTTTTAGGGTTCCGTAGCCAAATGGCAACGGAACCCTTATGGATTCGTCATGTCTGTCTGTCTGTCTGTCTGTCTGTCTGTCCGTCTGTCTGTCTGTCTGTCTGTCCGTCCGTATGTCACAGCCGCTTTTTTCCGAAACTATAAGAGCTATACTGTTGAAACTTGGTAAGTAGATGTATTCTGTGAACCGCATTAAGATTTTCACACAAAAATAGAAAAAAAACAATAAATTTTGGGGGTCCCCATACTTAGAACTGAAACTCAAAATTTTTTTTTTCTTCAAACCCTTACGTGTGGGGTATCTATGGATAGGTCTTCAAAAATGATATTGAGGTTTCTAATATCATTTTTTTCTAAACTGAATAGTTTGCGCGAGAGACACTTCCAAAGTGGTAAAATGTGTGTCCCCCCCCTTTGTAACTTCTAAAATAAGAGAATGATAAAACTAAAAAAAATATATGATGTACATTACCATATAAACTTCCACCGAAAATTGGTTTGAACGAGATCTAGTGAGTAGTTTTTTTTTAATATGTCATAAATCGTAACGTAACGGAACCCTTCATGGGCGAGTCCGACTCGCACTTGGCCGGTTTTTATTTTTTTATTATAGAATTCTTCTACTAGAGTCACGTCAAACTGTCGCGTCGTGCCTGTCTGCAGGATTCTTTAAACAGCAATGCTGAAAAAAAAAGTGGTCGGGGAGGAACCGCAGGAACAAGGTTTGGCGACACGGTTGGCGCAGTGGTTAAGCGATTGACTGCGGCGCTGCGTGTCGCGGGTTCGATTCCCGCACGGAACATATATTTGTATGACCTACAAGTAGTTGTTCCGGGTCTAGCTGTTTGTGTATGTGAGTTTAAAAGTTTGTAAACGCACCCACGATACAGGAGAAATTCCTAGTGTGGGGAAACGTTTTTTTTTTAAAAAAAGAAAAAAAATGAAATTCTAAGATGGCGACTGTGAAAATATCAAAATGACGAAAAAAAAACTTGAGAGGTGTCAAGGGACACCCGGATGGAACGAAGTTCCTTTCGATTAATTAGTGAAGGAATAGATTTTTTTTTTTTTTTTTAAGTTTTACTAATATTTTCATAAAACCTGTATACACTCAACAAAAATAATCGTCGCGACACCACGCTGTTCAATGCGAAATAGAAAGACGAAACGAAAATAACCGGCTTGCTTTCTATAAGAGAGAGAGAGAGAGACAGACAGAGAAACACGCGCACGCCGCACGGCTTACAACTATAGCAAAAAGTGTCGTTCCAACTTTTGGTCTTAATTTTTTCCGTCTAACCCCCTTTCGCAACGCGCAAGGAACTTCGTTCCAAAAATGCAGCTGTCATCTTGGAATTTTTATTTTGACTTCACTATTGACTTCAGCACCCTCGAAAACCGTGAAAACGGCACCCATGATGAAAAATTTAAAAAATATTGCAGCCGTCATCTTGGATTTCCATTTTGACCCCACTATGGGCTTCAGCACCCTCGAAGACCATGAAAAGTATCTCTCTCTCCTTTTGTCTCTTTCTAAGTAAAACTCGCAGGGGCATAACGCTTTTTCGTTACGTGACGATTTCTCCAATTTTACTCCTACCGCAAGCTCATTCCAAAAAGAAAGAAAAAGAAACATAAAGGTACACATCACACACTAATACAAAGTAGCGAATTCCCGTTACTAAAAACGTTCAAAATCTAGTCGCAATCTCATCTCAGCGACAATCTATGTCAGAAACTTGTCAAAAATGTAGGGAAATTAGAGTTATTTTTGACAGATGAGAGACTGAGATCAGACTGTGAACGTTCTTAAAATTACGAGAATTGCCCCTCAGAAATCTCGCCCCGTATTACTCGACTAAAACAGAACTAGCAAAAAGTGCCAGTCGTACCCTTCTACCCATCCCTGAAGAGAATACGGGCGTAATATCATATTACATAATGCAGTTCATCCCGCGATATTATAACACTAAGTTCTAACCCTGCCACGCTGGGTCATAGAGAATGCACATAACTTAGCAAGTCATTACTGTGTCGCGAATGTCAACAGCCTGTCACAATATTGAAGCTGACGCCATGTTGTTTCAGTGTTCTATGGGGTTGTGATTCCTGTTCTAATTTATTTGTTTTAAGTTATAATTAATGATTGTATTGATTTGTACTTATCGGGTCTTTGTTTGTTTGAACTCGCTAATCCTGAAACTACCAGTCGGATTCGTATAATTATGAAAGTAACTCTGTCTGTACGTTACCTTTACGCCTAAACCAGTGAACAGATTTCGATAAAATTTGGTAAGGAGATATATGGCATCCTGGGGGAGGACCTAGGATACTTTTTGCCCCAGTAACATATTCCCGTAACATATTTTTTCTAGTACTTCATAAAGAAATCTACTTCATTCAGTATAATTTTAACATCCGTTTGTTCTTTGGAGGTACGAGAAACAGGGTGTAAAGTTCACTCATCCTCCATAAAAAAGGGAGAATCTTCCGTCCAGACGACAGTTGTACGACATTTGATGTCGGGACGTTGTAAATAATATACTAGTTGCGCAGTAAACTCTACTTGCGTGATATAGGATTTTGCGTGACGTCATTGTGATGCGTAGTTCGCATGTGGCGATGTAGATGCCGCCATAGTACTAACTCAGGGATGGAGTCAGACAATCCTTTCTTATAATAGGTAATGAAGCGAAATAAAAACCAGATCTTCACTTGTACACGTTTAATTTAGTGGTATAAAAAAATATTGTAAACAAAACCCTAGGTAGAACACAGCACGATTAAAAAGATTAAGTAAAACTCTGAGGCGACGTCCCTGGTGTAGAGCCCTATAAATTCCACTGTTAGGTACGCGTCGGTCATGATCCGTTTGCAAACGTTCCTATAACTTCCGCAATTAAAAAATATTTGCTAATCCTAAAATGGGTAACACGCACCAGGTCAATCTGTTATCCGGTAGCGAGACAACAATTTATAAGAAAGTTTTAGATTAAATAAGACAATATACTACGAGAAATTTAAAAAAAAACTACTAAAAATATGTAAATCCGGTCCTAGGCTCCAGATTGGCAGTTGGAAGGCTCGCTAGCTGGCTGGTACTTGAAACCACCAGCGTGGGGTTCGAATTCCAACAAAAGCTTGCAGCCGTCTGGTCCCAGGCTAGCGAAGGGGGCGAATTCAAGATTCGTCCATAGTCTTCGGATAAATCAAGTCTTGAAAGATGAAACCTGACTCGCAAGTTTTAGATGCTGTAATTTCGGGAACAGTTCCCTTTGATCCCGTCGCATAACGGACGAACTCGGTCGTTCAAATCTTTATAGTAACAAATAATTATATGGTAAAACGGGAAAAATAGTAATATAGACAACCGTCCTGTGCCCAAAGAAAAGCTTCAAATAAAAAATCTCGGCAAGAGAAAAGACACTGACAGTTTCTGATTCAAAATTCAAAAAAACCAATATGAAGAAAAAACCTTTCTGGCTGTAAATAAGGTAGATTTGTTATAAAAGGAGGTTTTTCGCGATAAAATTAAAATGTAGCATTTGCCAATGCTGCAGTAATCGACCTTTACATCCTTTTAAAAATACAACTTTTCAGTTTATTCCTTCATTGGTTAAGGCTGTGTTTACTCTATCAGTCAAGAAACTATTTATAAATGTTACTATGAGTAGAGTTTATAATTTGCAGCCTCCCCCAACATTGCCATAAAAATCAATACCCTACCTACGACATACATTATGTACAGCTGTCCCTCCTCTGTTTAGTATCATATAACAATTATAACATCTATTAACTAAGTTATTAATTAACCGGACATACGATAATGTGACGTCACTAAGACGGTGCTGACGGCTATGATGTCGTAATGACGTGTTTAATTATGTAACTGTCAGATCAGAGATAACTTACGTTTATCGTGTTCTCTTGGGCGACTGGGCGTTGTTATGTTGGTAGATTATGGAGGATGAAGATTTTCTTATTACGGGGCTTGTGTCTAAATAATAGTAGCCTTTCCCCAACTATGTTGGGGTCGGTTTCTAGTCTAACCGGCTGCAGCTGAATACCAGTGTTTTACAATGGAGCGACTGCCTTCAGACCGCCACAACCCCGCTACTGGGATACCCCTTGGTAAGACTGGTTGTCAGATTTAACGGCTTCTGACGAACCGTAACGACTGTCAATGATTCAAGAATGACAACCGGGACCAACGGTTTAACGTGCTTTCTCAGGCACGGAGGGGTCTTGGTATATAAAGATGGTCACCCATCCACGGACCGACCGCAGTAAGCGTAGCTTAACTTGATCGATCAGCCAGTGCGGCTTTTATTACTTAGCCACGCGGCCCTCACCCTACCTATAATAGTTATTATTGCAATAAACTAACGTCTCCAAATTGTACAATACCGCACTGATAAACACCGTGATTTCCAGCTATTACCCACAAATTTCCATAACCTGAGGCAGAACATGACGTTCGCGATGTATTGTGACAGGGTGTTGGCATTAGTGACAGAGTAATGACATGTCTAATTATGTAGCGGCAGGGGGTTCGTCTGCAGGCTGGCAACAGTTGCGACGACAGATGTTAACACATAATACAACACCCCAATTGCGTAATACACTATCAATCACAATCTGAATAATTTTGAAGGATATTGCTAATCCATTGCTTTATATGTTTGCAAAAAAATCTACTCAACTACGTAAATAACGCAATGAATGCTGTTGAACTGTCAAAATGAAAGCGATTTCTACTGTCAGTGTATTATGCGATTACCCCACTGTTTCTTTTAACTTCATCTTACAATTAATTCTGATAGGTTTTTATTACATGATTTTTTGTCGACGATTGTTTAATTAAAATTTCATCGAAAAGTGTTGGAACAGATTATAATTATGTTAGTGCAAGGCAAATTTATTCTGAAAAAAACCGGCCAAGTGCGAGTCGGACTCGCCCATGAAGGGTTCCGTTACGTTACGATTTATGACGTATTAAAAAAAAACTACTCACTAGATCTCGTTCAAACCAATTTTCGGTGGAAGTTTATATGGTAATGTACATCATATATTTTTTTTAGTTTTATCATTCTCTTATTTTAGAAGTTACAGGGGGGGGGACACACATTTTACCACTTTGGAAGTGTCTCTCGCGCAAACTATTCAGTTTAGAAAAAAATGATATTAGAAACCTCAATATCATTTTTGAAGACCTATCCATAGATACCCCACACGTATGGGTTTGATGAAAAAAAAAATTTTGAGTTTCAGTTCTAAGTATGGGGACCCCCAAAATTTATTGTTTTTTTTCTATTTTTGTGTAAAAATCTTAATGCGGTTCACAGAATACATCTACTTACCAAGTTTCAACAGTATAGCTCTTATAGTTTCGGAAAAAAGCGGCTGTGACATACGGACGGACAGACAGACAGACAGACAGACATGACGAATCCATAAGGGTTCCGTTGCCATTTGGCTACGGAACCCTAAAAAGAATGAACATTGATAACCAGGTTTGCTTACTAGGTAATCTTAAAGATTTAAGACAAGCATGTCCCATTTTTAGGATTCCGTAGCCAAATGGCAACGGAACCCTTATGGATTCGCCATGTCTGTCTGTCTGTCTGTCTGTCTGTCTGTCCGTCCGTATGTCACAGCCGCTTTTTTCCGAAACTATAAGAGCTATACTGTTGAAACTTGGTAAGTAGATGTATTCTGTGAACCGCATTAAGATTTTCACACAAAAATAGAAAAAAAACAATAAATTTTGGGGGTCCCCATACTTAGAACTGAAACTCAAAATTTTTTTTATCTTCAAACCCATACGTGTGGGGTATCTATGGATAGGTCTTCAAAAATGATATTGAGGTTTCTAATATCATTTTTTTCTAAACTGAATAATTTGCGCGAGAGACACTTCCAAAGTGATAAAATGTGTGTCCCCCCCCCTGTAACTTCTAAAATAAGAGAATGATAAAACTAAAAAAAATATATGATGTACATTACCATATAAACTTCCACTGAAAATTGGTTTGAACGAGATCTAGTGAGTAGTTTTTTTTTAATACGTCATAAATCGTAACGTAACGGAACCCTTTATGGGCGAGTCCGACTCGCACTTGGCCGGTTTTTCTGTATCTTCAGGCACACGATATTTTCTTCACAGTAAGTCAAGGTTAACTCTGAATGTTAAATTGAAACTACAGCAATGCAAAGTCACCGCGGTAATTATCTTCTTACCAGCGGCAGCGGGGTAAGTGCGTAACACGCTTACAACGCCTTTCATTTGGACTGTTCAACAATATTCATTGCGTTATTTAAGTTGTTGAGGTGACGAATTTTTCAAACATCATCAGCAATGGGTTAGCAATATCCTTCCAAATCTTCTAGATCGTTACGGAATTAAGGTGCAGGTTTCGAACGTTTACCCAAAGTCATAGTTAAAACCCAAAGTAATGGATCGTAAGGATGATGTACGCGATTTGGGGGAGCGTGTGGATACTGAACTGACATTTCGTGAACAGATTACATCGGTTTGCAAGAAATCTTATAGAAGCTTAGGTTTCATACTTCGTGGGGCAGTAGGCTTTAGAAATATAAAAGCTATAGCCGCCCTGTATAACGCACTCGTAAGATCGCAATTAGAGTTCAATGCGGCTGTATGGGCTCCACAGGACACCAAATATGTTCTAATGCTGGAGCGCATACAGAATAAATTCACACAGTACCTGTACATGAAACTTTATGGAGTCTATCCTTTCTATCCATTGATGTACCCAACCCTATTTGTGTTAGGTATGGTGGGGTACAACAAGCTGGAAGGAAAAGAAGAAATTTGGCACTTATTACATATATTTTTAAGTTATTGAAAGATGGAAAGATCTCTAACCCGGGCGTACTAAAGGATGTGTGTCTAAAAGTGCCGCGCGTGTCGCGGCGACGGACACCGCGGTCACTGGCGGTGCCTCGCGGCCGGACCAACCTGCTGGGTAAAGCACCTTTGATGCGCGCCTTGCATACACTCAACGAAATCGCGGAAAGGGTGGATTTATTTACCTGTTCTCTGAATGAGTTCAAAAAAATTACTTTACTAAAAAAAAAACTTCACTTTAAAAATATTGTTTAATACCACGTTACCGATTTGGGGCAACATGTAATGATAGTTGTGTTGGGAATAATAAATAAATATACGGTACATAGAATGTTCATACATTCAACGAAAAGATACCTTTCTGCAACTGTCTGAAATTACCGTGTTCATTATTCTGTTCGCAGATCGGTGGGATTCCACGATGTTTCGGAGATAAATGCAGCTCCACGCTGAATTTTAATTGTATATCTGTGGCTGTATCTACTAGTTAGGCTTGTGGCTAACAATAACAGCCCCACTGTTCGATCGATCAGGTTAAGCTACACTTGCTGCGGATAGTTCATGGATGGGTGACCATCTTTATATACCAAGACCCCTCCGTCCCTCGGAAAGCACGTTAAGCCGTTGGTCCCGGTTGTCATTCATGGATCTTTGACAGTCGTTACGGGTAGTCAGAAGCCCGAAAGTCTGACAACCAGTCTTACCAAGGGGTATCGTATTACTATTATTAAGGTTTCTATTCTATTACCAAGCTAAATTCCCCTTTCTCGTCCACTTTTCATCTCACTATTCTCTTCCAAATTAATAACAAAACGTAACATTCCCGTTATTTCCCACTATTTAACGGTCATTTTGAAGCTCCGAACCTATCCGAGACCTAATGGGGCATGAAGGAACAATTAAAATAGTCCGTTTGCCTTTATCTAGTGCAATATCGGTAATGAGACGTAAAGGATAGGAACTGGAGGATGCGACGGGGAAGGTTACGCACGGAATGTAGCAGGGAAAAGGTATGGCAAGCTGCTTTTGGATGGAGATGTTTGTGAGGGAGATGTATGTATGTTTTTGAATAGTAGTATTTTAACAAAAACTTTTTTGAAAAAAAGCAACCGTCTTCCAAAAACTACACTACAAAGTGAAAAATAACTTTAATTTCGGAAGTCGGTGTCGTTGGGTACGCATTTTAGTTGTTTGTTTTAAGTTATTTTTCACTTTGTAGTGTCGTTTTTGGAAGTCAGTTGTTTTTTTTTTTTCAAAAAAGTTTTTATTTTTCACTTTTAAGTTGTAATTTTTACCAGTAATTTTGGTTTAAAAACCAAACTACTGAACCGTTTTTGATGAAATTTCTATGGGACCATTTGGTAAGTATACCCTTTCCAACGAAAAAAGAATTTTTCAAATCGGTGGCAAACGACGGAGTTATGCGCAAACAAACATAAAAAAAAATACAAACATCCGAATTGAGAACCTCCTCCTTTTTTAGAAGTCGGTTTATAAAAAAATACACTTTTCCCAACTACGTTAGTGTCAGCTTCCAGTCTAACTGGATGCGGCTGAATACCAATATTTTACATAGAGCTCGCTCGCTCTATATGTTAATAGGTAACGTCTTGGTAATAAGACTTCTTATCAAAGATCTACGAAAGACAGCCGGGGCCAACGGCTTAACGTAATTTCCAAGGCACGGAGGAATCTCGTTATGTAATGGATGGTCACCCATCCACGAACAGACCGCAGCAAATGTAGCTTAACCTACGATAGGCCCTTGCGGCTGTTATCATTTAAATTGACATTAATAAAATTAATAATTATATTATTTATAATTAAATTAATAATTGTCATTGTGTTGTTCAGATTAAATTAAAAACTGAACTGCATAATGAAATTGTCATAACTCGCGACAATAATTAATAATTAGTTGCGCTGCTGTAATTATAGTCTTCTTACCGTTCATTTAAAGTATTTGTGTCTACCTACTTAGATGTTTGATCAGATTGTATATAGACGAGCGCTTATCAAACGACAAACTGTCACGCAATTTGGCAGGTTTGTGAAACGTGTTTATGTAGGTATTCGGTTCAAAATAAATTATTTTTTTATTTTTATTATTTAGCCTGGTACCACTACTGTATATGAAGTTTAAATACGTAAATATTATCATCGAGATATTTTTTGGCTTTTAATCATTCTATTGCTGGTGTGTGTGCTAAGTTACAAAACATTTTGTTCAAGCTGCGCCAAATATTTTATTCGCACAGAAAGCGTTCACTTTATTCTATATAATATTCATCTGACATTTCTTTCATAGGATAATTCTATATTTGTCCCTTTTGTTGTATTCAAACGGATCATAAAAAGCTTTGCCATATTATAAAGGTTTTTGTTTCTTATTGTGTTGCGTTTATTTTGCTTTTCCTATAAATGTAGCTATTTCAAAGTTAAACATACGTTTATCCATTCTCTTGTAAAAATCACGTTTTTAATCCTTCTATAGAAACCTGATATAAAAGGATTAGTTTGGAGAATTTATTTGTATTTTTTAATATGTTGAATAATTACAGGTAAGTAACTATTTTAAGTAATTAATTGATAATCATTCTAAATAATGAAGCTTTGTGTTTTTTTAAATAAAGCTCAAGACGACTGCGTTTTGTGTCTTTCGTTAGTTTAGATTCGTCAATTTGAGTGGAAACAGGAACTTATTTGTGATCACCAAACATGCAGTTGTGATCACCAAACATGCAGTTGGCAATTGTGGTGATCAATGCTCGTTCCTTCTCTGTTGAACAAGCATTTGCTTTGTACTGAGACAGTTCATCGTCTATCTAACCTTTGTTTTAGTAATCAGCTGCATCCGGTAAGCCCAGAACCCTACTTGCACAACACACTGTCAATCACAATCTGAATCATTTTGAAGGATATTGCTAATCCATTGCTTCATACGTTTGAAAAATTGGTCTGCCCAACAACGTCAATAAATGAATATTGTTGAACTGTCAAAATGAAAGCTATTGCTGTTACGCAACTACCCCGCAGGTTCGCATGGGCGTGTTTTTCCCGCGGCGATCTTTTTTCGCGCACTGGATTTAGATTTAGAAGAGAGTTGAAAATCCAACAGAGTGTTTTATAAAGCGCTGGGAAGCGCTCTGTTGGATTGTCAATGCTCTGCTTAACACCGAGAGTCCAAAATCAAGTGCACGAAAAACTCCCGCCGCGATGTTTTTACGTCCGAACATGGGGTTAGACTGGAAGCCGACCCTAATATAGTTGGCAAAAGGTTAGGCAGATGAAGACGTCCCTCAGTGTTGCAGGCAGGCTGATAAATTATTAATCCACTACGGCGTATCCACATTAGTACCAACTAATGAATTCAAAGTACGTCGTATAAAATAATATTCGCATGTCTGTTGAGATATTTTTGATATTAACGACGGGACTTTTATAATTGCATCTACGTTAATTGGTCTAGACGTGATGTTTTGAAACAACCGGTCTATTCTGTAAAAGTTTTACAATGTAAACTTAAGGGAAGTGAGCTGTCATTCTATCTTATCAGATTCTGGATTAATACCTACTATTGACAAAATAAAATCAAAAATCATATATTCGAATTAGGCTGAGAATCAGACCTTTCGAACGTCAAAATTACAAAAGACAGTCCCACAAAAACGCCCGCCCTTCACCACTTCCTAGTGCTATCGCTGGGAAGAAGAAGTGGCGCAACTAGCTCCCCAGCAGCACAGCTGTCCGATCAGGTAAAAAATACCTGATACTTGATTGTATACAATACTAGGTGTTACGTAATTAACATTACAAGGCACAGCTAGCCACGCCAATATACCAACAAATATAATAAAAAATTTTACGTATATAATATATAATAATAATACGTAATATTACGTAGGGTCATAATTCCAAGGTTATTTTTTTCTTTTTATAGGATTTCACGCAGTCGGGGGTTTTTAAAATTTTTAATTTAATTTTTTATTTCATGCTTTTTGTAGGGACTCCTTATTATTTCTTTTATTTTCTTGCGTTTTAAGATTCAGGTAATTTGGTATTTAATCAGGTTTTTTGTAAATCGCCTTTTTGTGTTAGTGGCCATCTTGGATTTGAAATTTGTCATAGTGTATAGTATTCTACTAGTCAAGCCCTTTCATTTGATACCCATATTGAGGGAGTTGTGAAAAAATATGTAATCCGCCATTTTGTAGCGGCGGCCATCTTGGACCGATTTTCATCAAACATAGCTAAGAACACACCCGACAAATTCACCTTTCAAACAAAAAAAAAAACAAATTAAAATCGGTTCATCCGTTCGGGAGCTACGGTGCCACAGACAGACATACACACACACACACACACACAAACACGTCAAACTTATAACACCCCGTCGTTTTTGCGTCGGGGGTTAAAAACTATACGTACTCAAGCTGAAAAATAATTAATTAATGAAAGCCTCCAGGCATAAAGGGCGTGACAGCTTACATATTTATGCATTGCTGGGTTCTGGTCACATAGCTGTCACTTGAAGTCACAGATGATAACAGCTCACTTTACGGTGAGATTTATTACAGAATCATCATCACCAACTTCACCCATTGCCGAGCATAGGGCTCTCGTTTCATGTGCTAATCCCCACGCTCCGCCGCCAGCCTCATCCAGGTTCTACCCGTGGTGGCAACAATATCGTCCGCCCATCGTCGGACGATAGATACTTCGTCTCCCAGCCCTTGGACGCTATTTTTTATAGAATGCATCGATCGGTTGATCTTTGTTTTTTTTTTCAAAGAAATTATTAGATGACTTGGTCTTGTGGTCGTAATCTTTAATTAAGAATGAATAAAAGTACCGACATAAGGTTTCCCACCTTATGTCGGCACTTATTATTGAACTGCTATTACGACTGTATCATTCTAAGCATGAATGCTGTGGGGGTCTTGGTTCCGATTCTCGGCTTTCCAGTGTTATTAGATTTTTTATTAGGAAAACTTCAGTAAGTAGCAGTCTGGATCTATGCCTGGTTAGGGGTATTTTTTCACCTCCTATGACATGGAATGATGGATATAAATGTTGATGGATAGAGAGGGAGAGGAAGGCCAAAGAAGAGATGGATGGATTGTGTGAGGAATGATATGAAAGAGAAGAGAGGGAATTATAGTGTGACAGTTGATAGGGGAGAATGGAAGAAAAAAACTGGTGGCGCCCACAAGTTAGATGGGACCAGGGCAGGAAGAAGCTGATGATGATGTTGGTACTCTTAAGATAACTGGAGGAATGTAGGTGATCTAAACGTCTCTGCCAATAACTTGGAGGTGAAGAGGCGTGTTGTAAGACACCGATGAAGTGTTACGGGATAAATCAAATAAATGTGATTTTTGGAAAAACTTGTTTTATTACTGCCTACCTCGGCAGACTCTTGGCGGGATGAGCTGGACTCCGTCTTAAAGGATTGCCACACAATCACAGTAAATCGGGAAAAGTGGAGGGAATTGAGGCTCTTGCCCTGCAGTGCGACAACACAGGCTCATTAGAATATTAAACACGTCGCATTTCCTTAATTTATAAAGGTACTGAATAATAATAAGGACCAAGGACCATTTATACGGAACGAATGGAGCTAATCTAAAGAGATCTAGGTCGTTTTAGGAGTCTAGATTTTAGAGGAAAACCGTGCCTTCGCCTCGGGGCAAGGACGAACACTGTTTCAACTCGCTGATCCCGCTGCAGGTGCCAATGATGTGTTGTGATACATCAGAGTGTTGCGTAGTTCGCATGCGGCAATGTAAGATGCCGCCACAGGCCTTTCAAAAATATTGTAATCACTACTTTTAAAGACTAGATCAATGCTCATTCCTTCTTTGTATGAGAAGATGTCTTTGTCCAGCACTGGGATAATTACCTGCCAATATTATTGATGCACAACATAACGATGATTACCTACTGATTGCCATCACTGCCAATTATTATAATTGATGGTAATTAGGCTTTCCGTAGTGTTATTGTAGTACTATTTATTTAATTATTATCCCTGTATTGTTAAGGGAATGGGCAGCGTCCTCCTGTCTGGTAATAACTACCAATTCAATTGCCAAAGTACTGTAAAGGCGCGTTTGCGCTAGGGGGCATAAGTCGCAATAATTATGTTTTTGGTGAATAAACATAATTATTATTATCGACTATCGTATTGTATCGGGCATAGTAGGTATCTGAAAATTTGCAAAATGTGCCGATATTCCCATAATTACCTTGATTCCTTCTGCCAAAATCATGTTGTGATACAAATGTGCAGACGAACTTTAAAATATTTTATGATGACTAGGGCTTATGACTGAATGGGAATTATGACTATAGATCCAACGTGGTTAAGTAAGAGTTGCCAAAGTTAGTATGTGGATGGGTGACCGTTTTTCCAAATTGCATTTTCAGCACGGACGTGTTTTGACATTTTTTAATCAATTTTTAAAATTATTTAACAAACTCAAAAAACTCAAACTCAAATCATTTATTTCAATTAAACCATTTACAGGCACTTTTGAATTGTCAAAATTAAATAGTCGGTCAGTTAGTCAGAAAGTTGAAGCTAGTTGCCCATTCCAAAGCGTAGATCTCTATGGAGAAGAACGGGCAAGAAACTCCATGGACACTCTTTTAAATCAAGACATTTTTACAAAATCCTGGTTACATTATTCTTATTGCTTCTATATGTGAGAACAATGTAAAAAAACAAATTAAAATATAAAATTTAAAATATAAAATTTAAAATAAGCCTTGGCAGTTAAGAGATGACCAGTCTCAACTGATGGCGCCCGTTCACGAACATGACGCGTGGATCAGCACCACCCAGCTCAACCATTTCGTAGGGAACCGAATGATCCAACACACGCGCCACCACCAGTGAGACATTTAAGTGAGCATGACATATTCTCAACTGCCATGCTCTTTCAAGTCAACATCAAAATATCATAAAAAACGGATCCATGGTTCTTACATTTACAAAAATTTTCAAAAATGCTTCTAAATTATACAAAACTATAGTTTGCAATATAATTAAGATGAGAGAAAAAAAAAATAACTACCAATCATGAAGAGGTATTTAATACTGAAGTATTAAAAGTTAATCCTGTTTAAATAAAATAAACACTAAAAAAAACAAAAAGGGGAAGCATCTCTTCCAAATATTGAAACTGTGATCAACTTGTAAGCCCAGCTGCCTGTGGAGCAGGACCAGCATTAAGCCAAGCATTTTTATCTACTATAATATACTCGTCCATCATCATCTGCCTAGCCTTTTCCCAACTATGTTGGGGTCGGCTTCCAGTCTAACCGGATGCAGCTGAATACCAGTATTTTACATGGAGCGACTGCCTATCTGACCTCCACAACCCAGTTATTGGGTAATACGATACCCTTGGTACGACTGGTTGTCAGACTTTCGGGCTTCTGACTACCCGTAACGACTGTCAAAGATCCACGAATGACAGCCGGGACCAACGGCTTTACGTGCTTTCCGAGGCACGGAGGTGTCCCGGTATGTAAAGATGGTCACCCATCCACAGACCGACCGCGGCAAGCGTAGCTTAACCTGACCGATCGACCTGTGCGGCTGTTATTATTATAATATACTCGTCCAACTTATAATATGCTTGTCTACATAGTGTGCGTTTAATGCATGTTTTAAATTTCTTCTCATTTAGTTGAAGAATATCGAGTGGTATTTTATTATAACATTTTACACAGTACCCCATAAAAGAAGTTTTTACTTTAGACAATCTGAAGCGCGGTTGATCTAGTTTGTTCCTATTCCTAGTGTTAAAATTATGCCTGTCACTTATCTTACTAAAAAGATGTAGATGTTTTCGAACGTACATAATGTTCTCGTATATATATTGACAAGGAACCGTCATGATGTTAATTTTTTTAAACAGTTGCCTTAGAGATTCGCGTCTGCTGAGATTGTAGATGGCTTACACAAGGTGATTGTCAAAAACAACAACAACTACATGAGGTATTTAGATAATTTACTAAGTTTCCCTAAGAAACCCTCCCTTACCAACTTATGGTCTAGAACTAAATAACGCGGTTAAGCAATGGTTACCGAGATCAGTCTGAGAATGGGTGACTGTTTTTTCACATTGCGGAATTCGTAGCATGAACTTTTATTGACATACAACAAAATTTGACCATCTACTTACTAACACAATATCTACTTACCAACACGACAATTTACTTCTAAATCTTACTTAACCTCCAGTTTCCCTAAGAAACCTTCTTCCATCAAAGTTCGTGTCCTCAGAAGTTGGCAGGCCACTGTAATTAGTGCTGCATCGGATCTGGTTGACTTAGCGCCGGGGAGCGCCTCTCAAACAAACACACGACTTATACAAGTTTAATTAATTACAAGAGTCGTACACTGTCCGCCAGCGCGAGGGATGCAGTGAGTAAATAATTCTGAAGTAAAATTATTTTAGTTTATAGTACTTAACGTAGAGAGAGCATTATACGAGAAGCAAGTATCTAACATTGTAATACCTAGGATTATATATGAATAAGTGTTAATACTATAATTCATCACCTGCCTAACCTTTTCTCAAATATGTTGGGGTCGGCTTGCAGTCTAACCGTATGCAGCTGAAAACCAGTATGGTTTGACATGGAGCGTTTAGCTATCTGACCTTCCACAACCCCCCAGTCACTGGCTACGATACCCCTTGGCAAGACTGGTTGTCACGCTAGACGACTTTCGGGTTTTTTTTTATAATATCAAAATAATAACACCGTAAAAGCTTAGGTTGGGCTGAGTGTTGTTTTAATTTTCATCCAAGAATTTATCAGTAGCAGCCAGTAATCCAGAGGGGCAATTCTCGTAATTTTAAGAACGTTCACAGTCTGATCTCAGTCTCAATCTGTCAAAAATACCTCTAATTTCCGTACATTTTGACAAGTTTTTGACATTTATTTGTTGCCGAGATGAGACTGTGACTAGATTTTGAACGTTTTAAATTACGAGAATTGGCCTTCAGATCTGTGCCCAGTTGATGGCAATGGGCTGACCCTATAAATGGAACTAAACATAACTGGTGAAATGTGGGTGTACCGTGTAAAGTACTCCCACAGATCAGAAATATATATTGCTACGGGCGCTAAAAACCCTTTTCCACAAGCATTGATCACCAGACCATTAGGTCTGCTTTTCCAGATGTTTGACTTCCCTAGAAATCTTTTCAGGGCAGCTTTAGATAATATCGCAGGTATGGCTTCAAAGATGATCTCAAATCTCAGAAAGTAACTGCCCCGTTGTTCCGCACGACAGTGCACAAGTAACCTATTTCTACTCTGAGCCCGCAGCCATTGTCTTATCACATACTTGTAGATTGTTAAATTGTTTTTACAAGTATATAAGTATGTACCGTCAGCCTCGAAAGATACACTTACAGAGTCTGACAACACGGTTAGCGCAGTGGCTGAGCGATCGGACTGCTGCGCTGCGTGTCGCGGGTTCGATTCCCGCACAGAACAAATATTTGTAAGTCCTACATGTATTTGTTCCGAGTCTGGGTGTTTTTCTATCTATAATATGTATGTATTTACAAAAAAAAAATGTATATAAGTAGTTTATCAGCCATCTTGTTACCATAACACAAGCATTAGGTTGCTTAGCTTGGGACTAGATGGCGCTGTGTGAATTGTCCAGGGATATTATTATATTATTATTATATAAGAAATGTGTGGTCATAAAGGGTGTGGTACTGACCGTCAAACAGAACCACTTTCTCCGTGGGAGCAACATTGTGATTACGATGAAGTTATTAGCCGTCCCATACATTTAGGTCCCACTGCTGATCAAAGCCTCCCCCAAATCCTTCCAAGCATGCCTTTCTAGAGCCACCTCGATCCAACCCATGCGGTACACATCTAGGTAATGTCACTACCTCGTCCTGGGCCGGCCTCAGCAGCGCCGTCCATTCTCAGGCACCGTATTGAGACTGTTGCCCAGCGGTCAATGTGACCTCACCACCCTTAAATATACCAATATTGTGTCAATGTGTAGTAACAATACATAATATGGGTACTTAGTTGTAGCTACATATTGATACAGTATTCATCAACAACACATTCAACTCAGACTATCATAGTCCACTGCTGAACATAGGCTGCCACAACACCCTTTTTTTTTTTGTTTTCGGGGGGAAACCTTCAAAAGGCGCCTGGTCTTTGGGTAAAACCAGGGAGTGTGGGATTTTTACCTCACTAAAACCACCCCGGTGGTCACCATCTGCACATGGAAGGGGCACCGTTACCTCTCAAAAGACCAATCCGGAGCCCCCTCTGTGCAATGCCTTTTTGGGCACATCTCTGGGGAGACTGTAAAGGGGTCTCCCTGAAACCCGACTGTCAAATGTGCAAAGCAGCACATGACCACTGTGCGCCGCCTTCCCCGAGGTCACTCAGTGGGCCGACAGAGTCCCCACTCTAATCGCCCGCGACCCCAAATTCCCGCCTTTGTTAGATGATGCAGGCGGGGTTTCGGCGTGTTAGGCGTCGAGGCGGTTGCCTGCTCGACGCTTTCTTCTCCGAGCGAGGATCGGCTCTCTCACGATCCCGCTCCGCAGCCTCCTTCTGGACCATCACGGTCTCACAGAAGGAGGCAACTTCCCTCCAGTTTTCTGTCTCCGACAGCATAGCCCTCACTACTGCTGGCAGAGACAGGTCTCGCCCGATCCTGGCGACCAAAACCTGCCGCTCAGAGGCCCACGCTGGGCACTCCTCGAGCGTGTGCTGTGCAGAGTCTAGGTCGCTTCCACAATGGTGGCAATTTGCCGTGGCCTCACGCCCTATCTTATTCAGGTACTCACCGAAGCAACCATGTCCGGTCAGCACCTGAGTTAGCCTATAAGAGATGCGCTCCTCTCTTCTCAGCCAGGCTTCGAAGTGCGGTAGAACGGCTTCGACAACTCGCTTATGCGAATATTGCGGCTGTTGCAGCCGCTCACGCCACCGCTCGAACGCGTGTCGCCGTTCCTGCCGCCTCAGTCGAGCAACAGCGATGCCTGGCACACCATTGCCACTTTGGCGGATGACACGGATTCGGTTATAAACCCTCGCGTCCATATCCGCCAAGATGTCCAGTGGCGGAAAGCGTGCAAGGAGAGTTGCCGCCTCAAAGGATACAGTTCGGTATCCTCGTGCGATACAAATAGCCATTTTCCGCTGCAGATTATTGATTTTAGTCCTGCAGCGCCGGACACCTGACAGCCTAATTGACCAAACAGGTGCCCCATAAAGGACCATCGATCGCACGATACCCGCGTAGAGGCGGCGAACTTCTTCTCGAGGTCCACCGAGGTTGGGTAACAGTCTGTGCAAGGCACCCACTGCCTTTCCTACTCGAGGAACCAGGCGCTTAAAATGCTCTTCGAAGCCCCACCGACCGTCCAGGGTTAGGCCGAGATACTTAATATATCGACCCACCTGGACTTGCGCATTTTCCACTCTGACCAATGATCTGGGTGGCTCTCTGCCCCTCGGCAGTTTGTGAAACCAAAGCGCTTCAGTCTTATGAGGCGCTATCTCTAAACCTGCCACAACACCCTGCCCTCTGCCTTCTGCAACCAGTCTGCCATATTTACACAGAATTATGGAACACAAAGTCTAGACGATGTACTTAAACATTTTTGAGGCTGACTGTACTTACCCATGTAATATGTATGTAGGTTCTTAACTTCTCGTATGTTATAGTTGGGTACTAAGTTGTAATAATATTATTTTCTTAGTTAGTTAGTAGTTATTGGATAAATATTATTATTTAAGTAACTGTGGTAAAGTTAGAGAAATACGATTGGGTTAATTTTATTTGGGTTTTATTGTTATTTTCGAGCCTTTATATATTATAGCATTCTGAGGGTATTTATTTATTGTAGTATAGTAATTTTATTTCTGGGTGCATCTGCAATCTACATCCTACCGAGACTATTCCCAACGATGGGGTCGGCTTCCAATCTAACCGGATGCAGCTGAATACCAGTATTTTACATGGAGTGACTGCCTATCTGACCTCCACAACCCAGTTACTGGGTAACACGATAAGACACGGTAAGACTGGTTGTCTGACTTTCGGGCTTCTGACAACCCCAAATGACTATCAAATATCCAAGAAAAACAGCCGGGACCAACGGCTTAACGTGCTTTCCGAGGCACGGAGGGATCTCAGTATGTAAAGATGGTCACCCATTCACGGACCGACCGAAGCCTGATCGATGGATCCGTGCGGCTGTTATTACTTAATGACGAGCCCCCATCGTCTTCACATATTATTACAATGATATAATCAATGTATACGTCGCAGATGGATTGTAAAATCCGCTGCTTTACAAAACCGCTAGTTGTTTTACAAAACTACTCCGTTATCTAAAACAATTAAACAACGTTCAGCTGGATTGTTTTCTGCTACTGACGTCTAGATGTAATGCAGAATGGCTTATTTGCAGTCATAATAAGCGTCTTTCATAAAACTCTGATAACTTTTAATTAATAATATATTGTTTGGGAATCCACTTTTCCATGTAAGTTTTAAATTAAATTATAATTATTGTCAACGTTATAATTGTCTCTATGTTAATTAATGTAGTTGGTGTTGTACCGTTTTAATTAACTATAAATAAATAAAATCTGTATTTAAAAGGTTTCAACTTTATGTCTCACCTTTTTTGTTCTCACTTCTCCCAACAATTATTGTTTGCAAAGCATTATTAAATTGTACTTGAAAAGTCATCGATGAAAATTCAGGTTCAGGTGGTTCAAAGTCAAAACGTTTAATTGCGAACTGTTATAGGTCTTCACGGATTCGTCTTTTTAAAAAAAAGAAATATTTATTTTAGGATGGTATATTTTAGGATATTATTGATTAGGATAACACACGTATTTTAGGATATAACACGCGTGACCCTTGGGCAGAACCGTCTGTCACGGAGGTTGAGTGTGAACTGACTCAGAAAGATCACGTCACCAGCCGAGAAGTAGATAAGAACTGGCAGCGCCGACGAGGCGCTGATCTAGCATAAACCCCTACAGATTTAGGGTATAACAGAACGTACGTAACGTAAAGTGCACAATGTTGATGTTATGTTATGTTAGTACTTGTGACTCAGCAGCCTTTTAAAGTATTACAACTATCATTCGCCTGCCCTTACCATCCTAAATTATCATGCATTAAACATTATTATTACTTAATTATTATCTTTTATATTAAGTACAATGTAAATCTCAATTACTCAATTGAAAAACATCTTAGGTCATCAGATTTCAAATTAGAATTTCGGGTTTGAGTATTCAAATAATCAAATTAAAGCACTCAATTTGTAAGTGGTACTACAAGATGGCGTTCACAGATACGTTTCCTGATCCATTTGTTTACATTTCAGGAATTTTAATCATTTAACGTAACGTAAACGTTACCGTAACACATTAAGAAGTTCCGGGATACATGAACCTCGATTGATTTGGGTCAACCTCGGCCATCGTGAAAGGTCGACAGTAATTATTTTGGGGTTCACACTAAAGATATTTGCTACTAATAAATCTTTAGGGAAAGTTTGTGAAGTATTCAGTTTAAAGTTTTCAGTTTGTTTATTGATTGAGGAAGTTACAAGTTTATCGGGTGCTAGAAGATGTCTATTAAATCTAATGAAACATTAACTTGAGTATACGAGTAGGTAGTAAATCAGCAGAGGTCAGAGGTCCAGCTCGACGTTTGCCAGAGGGCTATGGAACGGAGTATTCAGGATATCTAACTAACAGACCGAGTTAGGACTACGACCATCCGTTCCACGACAAAAATAACTGATGTCACATGGAAAGCAGCCACGCTAAAATGGAACTGGACTGGACACGTCTGCCGCATGTCAGACGAGCAATAGGCCGAACTGACGACCCAATGGGTCCCTCTTAATGGCAAGCAACATCACGGCAGGTCTAGACCGAGCTGGCGGGATAAGCTGGACTCCTTCAACAAGAACTAGTCCTTAGCAGCTTTAAACAGAGAGAAGTGGAGAGAGAGTAGGGAGGCCTTAGCCCTGCAGTGTGACGTCACAGGCTTTTAATATAAATACACGAGTAGGGGACGACCGCAGGAACGGTGGATGGATTGTGTGAAAGATGATATGGCTAGGAAGGGAGCTGAATACATCTCAGCAGTGACGGCTTAATTTATTGGGATAAATCCAGGAGGATGTTCAAAGACGTTGCCAGGGTTGGTGACCATATTCTGCAAATGTGGAATGGTAAGTTCATCCAGTGGAGATCCCAAACTATGTTAGGTTCTGGGATATCCAATGGAACGCAACGGATTCGGCAAGTCTTGTCAAAGACTGAAGACCAAAAACATGTTGTGTATAAAACATGTATCATACGAGTACATGTTTGGACATTATATCAGACATGTATAATTAAGGGGAAAGTGCGAAGGCAGTCCGCAAAATTTAAATTTTCTTACTTTTTAGCATTTTTCAGGTCACTTTTGATTGATATAATTATCATGAAATAGTCATTCAATAGGATTATATGAACTTAGAAGGTTGTATTGATGATTTTAATGATTACCTATAATTCTGTAAATACATACTTGTGACCTGCAAATTGTAAAAAACGTAAGAAAATTTAAATTTCGCCGGCTACCCTGGCGCTTCCCCCTATTTTGTTATTATATTATAAGTTGCCTTTCAACTTTTTTAGGTATAAACGATAAAGAAAAACAGTAGACACGTCAAGTAGAATATATACAATATGACGGAGAAGGTACGTGTCTCTCGTTATCATCAGACATATTTTAATTACTGTGGGCGTACTATGGGTAGTGTTGGTTATTGCGCAATAGAAAAAGCGTTTGCAGTTCAAATCAAATCATAATCTTATGTACAAATTAATCACACTAGCGAATCACACACCGCAGGTGGTACACGACACGACAATACGGAATGCGAGACAGTTTCTGAGCACATGTTGTCCGTACAATGTCCGAAGATCAAGAGAGCTACACACCGCTCTATAGCGCTCTCCTCGACTCCCACGAACTCAGGCTAGACTCTGTCGAGCGCCGCCTGTCGCTGGCGTCCTGAATAGTCAAATGACTCCAACATGTATATTTAATACTGTAATTTAAACGCGGGGTTATAGTGCTATTTTATTTTGATTAAATATGCAAAATGACGTCATTAAATAAATTAAACAAAACCCAAAAATTGTCTATATTATATTTAATTAAATATAATTATAAGTTACAAATCCTTTTGTTATAAAACACACATGTACAAAATATCGAAACACTTGTTACAATAAAATATCACGTGCTGAGGAAAATGGGGTTTATTAATTCATTCAAAATCAAAGTCATTTATCCAAATTAGCCTGAGAATCAGCACTTTTCGATAGTCACTTCCTAGTGCTTTCGCAGGGAAGAAGAAGTGGCGCAACAAACTCCCCAGCAGCACAGTTGTATTTGTTTCTGGGATGAACACTGAATGACCTGCTCTCTGAATGAATTCACAAAAACAATATTGAATGTGTTATGTTATTTAAAATAGTTATAAATAAGATAGTTTTATTAAGGACTAGCTTCTGCCCGCGGCTTCGCCCGCGTGGATGTCGGAAATTATCCCACGGGAACGTGCTAACAGGATAAAATGTATGTGCTTCCCCAGGATGCCATCTATCTCGCGGGCCCTTTGTGGCTAATTACAATAGAAAACCAATTGTGTCTCATTAGTAGTGATTAAGAGGGTACCTATATGATATCCTTACCTAAGTACCTACATAATAAAAAAAAAAAACTCAATAACAGAAAATAAAATAACTACTACCTAAATAAACCTATTTCTGATGAGAACTAAACTCAATAAATAAGCAAAATCCCTTAAACCTAATATCTATACGAATGACTAATCTTACCTAACAGTATTATAAAATAACCTACGGTCACTACGTACACTATCAAATATACTACCTATACTTTAAAATTAAAATCTATACCTACGACTTATAAAAATAAACCTAAATAACTCTAAAAACTAATAGAAATAAAAAAGGTCGCACTGAAAAACACGGTTTAGAATTGCAAGTAGCAGTTAAAATAAGAACGAACGCTCGCCACTCAACACGTCCGTTCAAATCAAAGTTCAAAAAATATCCTTATATACGGTAGCGATCCGAGGCGGCCGCGCGCCACGCGTGTGCTGCGAACGGTACAAGCCAAATTCAACCTTCAGCACTACATTTAGAGCATAACTTTAGTGAACTCCACTGCGGGTAACGTAACCTACGACAAACTTATTATTTGCGGTTGGTACAGTAATCGGGTCTAGGGATCGAACCGCAAAATTAAGTTTGTTTTTTGTTGTATATACTTTTCCGGGATAAAAAGTACCCAGTGTGGTGCCCAGGATATTAAAGAATAATTATACCAAGTTTCATCGTAATCGAACTGGTAGTTTTTGCGTGATGCCTGAACAAACAGACAGACAGACAGACAGACAGACAGACAGCCAAAATTTTTTTTAATCACATTTTTGGTCGGTGTCGGTCTAGTAACACCCCCTGCCATTTATTTTTTTGATATTTTCAATGTACAGAATTTTCACTTCTACAGATTTATTATAAGTATAGATATAGATATAGACTACGCTAACGCATTAGGAATTCCCTGTAATGTTAGATGTTTGTGATAAATAAATAAATCTGTGCTGCGTCAGATACTGCAGAGGTCGATGAGCACCGGTGACCACTTACCATCAACGTCGCGTCTCGTCGCTTTAATTGTCATCAATTACAAAGGTCCTCATAGTGTAAAGAATAGTTTTGATCGAATCCAGCCTGTCCAGCAACGCCCTAAGCCGACATCCGTACTCACAGAGGACACCCTTAACGCTCTTTTAGTCGCTCTGCTTATGAGTTTTATGCCCTGCCTGGAGCCATATTTTTTTTTTTTTTTTTAATTATTAGGGCATCTGCAGGATAGCCTGGTTAAGCAGCAGATACGAACCCAACCACATACAGACCGCGGCAACCGTAGCTAAACTTCTTAAAATCTTGCCATGTTACACCTCCACACGCTAAACCTCCTACTTATCTACCTAGATACTTTAACTCAACTAAATACACAGAAATATACAATATGAAAGCGAAGGATATGATCGTAAGCTTTTTTCCCTTGGTTGTAAAGCTTCAGAAGCATAAACAGAACTAAACACGTGTACTGTGTTAAGGCACGTACAACTCCAACCTCGTACCTTCCATAGAAATGTTAATTTAATTAAACTGTTATGATCTTCGAGAGAATTGGGCTATCAATCAATTGGGCTATCAATCAAATGCAAAAATATCAGACTGGTAGTTCCAGAGGTGAGCGCGTTCAAACAAACAAACTCTTCAGCTTTATTATTATTATTACCTCAACTTAAGATAGAAAAAATCGTAAACCAGAATTAGGAAAAGGAGAAGGAACGACATATTTAAAAAAATCTAATTAGTCCGTCAGTTAGATTATCAAAAATATACCCGTATAGACCCGTATTTTTTCTTTTGTTAATTATATAAAAAATGATGAAGATATCGCCCGTTAAAGTTCCGCGTGACGTCACACCTTGCTACACTTTTTAGCATGGCGTGACGTCACGACCCCCACTCCCAAATTTGGACGCGCTTTATCTTTGTAATTTTTTGTTTGATTGACAAAAGAAAAAAATACATGTCCATTATTTTTCGATAATCTAACTGACGGACTAAATATAATAATATTTTTTTTACCCAGGAAACTACCCTATTCCGGGTGAATTCGCGGGCAGAAGCTAGTCGTAAATGAACTGCTAGAATTATGTATACCACTAAGTTACAATCATTCAATTAATTTTTGGCTGTCCACAGTTTTACTAAATAATATTTTATTCAACATTAACTTTGCAGTAGGGATAATTAGAGCATATCTAATTATGCCTACCCCACTCTTCAAAAATAATGTAAGTATATCAAACGTACAATGTAGAGAATGAAATGATCACTGCTAACCGGATGTACCTTTTATTATTTGTTATTTTTCATGTGTAGGAAGTATGTGAAGGAAAACTATTTAGGCTTAAATAATTCAGGTGAGTAGACAGACAATATTTATTATTTTCTGATAATCTATTAGAATATTTGAAGTATGTGCTGAAAATACCTGTTTAGAGATAAAAACGTTTAAGCTGTAGCCTAACTGGAGAGAATCTGTATAAATATGTATGAATAAATGACTCAAAATCGTGTTGAAAAATTTCATTGTAGAGCCACGTACGAGTATGTTATGTACCGCTGACATTTTATACTTCAGCTGTGATGCCACATTATGATTTAAAATTCTAGTTTAAAATGTTTATTTATTTATTTATTTATTTATTTATTTCATGAAATGTTTCCTTTGCCCTTACAGATAAATCTAATGCGACAAAGTAACTAAAAAATATACTTAACTAAACCTTACATGCTACACAGTACGTGGCCCTTGTGAACTCACCCAGTGTACAGGTGAATAAGTCTATGGCATCCGCCACCGTGTTGAGAGTGCGCAGCGCACGAGTCACCGGTGCGCGCTCCAGCAGGTTAGTGCGCGCACTTGGCACCACGAGCAGCTGCGGCTTGCGCCGCCGCGTCACGTACCTATCCGGTAAATTGAACCCTATTTCTGACAGTATACCTGAGTTTTGTATATTACCTCTTAAAACTTTGAAAAGATACGTTGCCAGTGCCACTTCACGCCTTATTTCTAATTTGTAATATCCCACCATACCGAGACAAAATAAGGTAGGATACAGTAATGGGTATCCCGGGTATCTCCCATACAGCTTTAAATAAATAAATCTGACGAATTTATTCTGTATCCGTTCGAGCATATTTTTGTATTTTATTTCACTCGGGCTCCAGACGGCCGCATTATATTCCAGATGACTCCTCACAAGAGCCTCATACAAAGCCCTCAATGCACTGATGTTTGTGAAGTCATTTGCCTGACGCAGCACAAATCCCAGATTCCTGTACGCCTTTTTACAAACGAGTACCACGTGTTTGCGAAACTGCAGATCACTGGCGAAATGAATGCCTAAATCCTTAATCTCTATGACACGCTGCAGCGGCTCCCCGTCCATGCTGTACTGGTGGTGGTGTGGGACTCGTGTGCGTGTGAATGAAAGCACCGAGCACTTTGATACATTAAAGTATAGCTTATTGCAGTGACTCCATTCAGTGACCCTATCCAAGTCATGCTGCAGCATGTCATGATCTGCAGTATTTTTTATGACTGCAGACAACTTAAGGTCGTCAGCAAATAGCATGCATGTTGACCTGACTACCTTTGGTAAATCATTTACCATAATAATAAATAATAAGGGTCCCAAATTTGTACCCTGACTGACGCCCGATCTGGTGTAGTAGGGCTCCGAGAAGTGTCCGCTACAGTCCACATACTGACGTCTATCTCGAAGATAACTGGCGAAGAACTTTACAGTATGAAATGTGCAGCCTATACCCGCCAGCCTTGATAAGAGCTTGTCGTGGTCGACTGTGTCAAACGCCTTCTTAAAGTCCAGATAGGCTACGTCAACCTGAAGCCCAGCGTCAACAGCTGGTACCAACTGTGTCATCAGGTGAAGCAAGTTCCCCGTTGTACCGCGCCCAGGACGGAAGCCGTGCTGCGTATCCGACAAATGAGGACCAATCTGTGCATAAAGGCAATTGTGAACAGCCATCTCGAATACCTTGGCTGGTGCACTTAGTACTGCAATTGGCCTGAAGTCACTGACATCCGTACCACCTCGACCTTTCGGTATAGGTACCACCCGCGTAAGTTTCCAACGACTAGGAAAGTATGCCTCCGACAAACAAACATTAAATATGTGCAGCAAAGGTTCTACTAGTACCATGCGACAATCTCTCAAAATGAAGGGCGGAATACCGTCCGGACCCACTGAGCGCTTAGGCGGCAGACCAGTCAGCGCGCGCCAGACGGCCGCCCGCTCGAGGAAGGCGAGGTGCGCATACGCGCCGCCACTCGGCGCTGCCTCCCCGCACGCCGCCCCCGCGCTCAGTGTGCCCGCTGTCGCGCTGTACACAGAGTGAAAGAATCGTGCATATTCCTTAGCGGATTCAGCACCAGACAGAACTCGTCCCTCTTTGATCAATTTGTATTGACTAGAAGTGTCTTTTTTTGACCTTACGTAATTCCAGAATGATTTAGGGTCTGTAGCGAGATGGTTCTGTACTCGATCTCTGTACCGGAGGTGAGACGTCGCTGTTTCCACCTTCACCCTTGCCCGACACTGAGAGAATGCCTCATAATCACTAGGAGATTTAGTAGCTTTATACTTTTTGTGCAAATTGTATTTTAATTTAATTTCTTTAATAAGATCTAAGTTATACCATTCTGGATATCTTCTATTACTAATATTTTTAGTTTTCGGAGGAATGCTAGCTTCAAAAGTTTCATAAATTTTATCATAATAAAAGTTTAAGGCCAACTCAGGATCTTGAATATTGTATAAATCTTTCCAGTCTATTAAATTAATTAAATAATATAACTTATTATAATCTGCTTTACAAAAATTCCATTTCCTATACTGTGACTGAGGGTGTGGCTGTGATTCGCGAGCTGCAGATGTGGATTGTGTTAGTGTTGGCGCACATGACGCCGCGACGCCGACCGCAAGCGGCGGGTGATACACGTCCACGGGCTGCAGACCTTCGTCGGCAGCGCGCACCGTCACCCCAACGCGCCCACTCAACACAAGGTCCAGTTGCCTATTATTGCAATTCGGCACCATGTTACACTGAGCGACCTCACAAAAGGCCACAAAATATTCAAAATAACTGCATACATTACTATTGCACGAAACTAAATTAAAATCTCCTAAGATTACTATATTACTTCTATACTTAATACACAATTTCTCTAATAAAGTAAACATTACCATGTACTCAGTCTCTTCTGCCTTTGGTGGTATATACACTACACAGCATAGAAATAAGAAACGACTCTGCTTATAAACACTTGCACATATCATTTCGAATTGTTGAGTATCAATATTAATATCAGGTGGCATTAGTATTCGCCGCAGTTCAAAACACGGTGTGGCCACTAAAAGTACGCCGCCCTGCTTGCGTCCGTCCGCTCGGTCACAACGTAAGATCTGGTATCCTGGCAGTGAAATTTCCGAATCGTAAATTGATTCGTTACATCCCGTTTCAGTAATAGCAAATATATCGGCATCAGACGATTCCAGCAACGATAAAAATTTTGTTGTTTTGGTTCTTAGTCCTCTAACGTTTTGGTATAAAATGTTGTATGCTCTACTGTGTGTCTGTTCGTGGATGATTCGATGTAGTTGTGGTTGAGCGTCGAAAAAAAATCCATTCACTGAATTCTACATTTAGCGGCCAAACATCAGGGTTACATAATTTTTCAAAGCTGTTTTCTGGTAAACCTATTTTAAATGACGAATAATTTCTTTCAGTTCTCGTTTTTATCTTTTCTACTATAAATTCCGAGTTATTTCCTAATATATCTTTTATATATTCCTTAATGCTATCTTCTGTAGTACTTTTGTCCAACCTCCATACATGTAGATATTTTTTCCGTTCTACCGCCTTCAATAATGTAACCGAAGTGTTACCGCCTTTCTTCACCGGATTATTTCTTTTGCTGCTTTTCACTTCAATCCATTTATCATTGATATTTTCGATATTTTCCGCAACCGCTGTATTTCTGGCCACCGCTGCGTAGGTAGCGCTCAGCTGAGCCGTCGCTTTCGTAGGTATAAGCGACGCGGCCGGCAGCGGTCTCGCGCTCGCGGGGCCTGGCTCGGCAACAGTTTGATTATGTGAAGAATTGCGGACTAACTTGGTACAAGCGTTCGGCTGCGTAGTGACAATCCTTTCGGTCTTGAGAACTTTAATTTCCTCTTCCAAACAAGTGCACTTTTTATTAGCTGCACTTAAATATTCTCTCAATTTGTTATTCTCTAAGACCAAAGTTTCTACTGAATTCTTAATCTCTTGTATAAGTTTTGTTTCAATAGTATTCAATCTAGCAGATATTTCTCCTTTTAAGATATCCGTAACACTCTGGATACTTTCCATCATGTTAATTGCCGCTGGCGTAGTATTTTCCTTAATATTAGTCTCTTCACAACTTTTATTTGTTTCCTTTTCTATCAACTCACCTCCTGAGCGGGAGCCGCGTGTCGGTGTATCATCTGTCACCCGTACACGATGTGTTATGTTCGAGCATGTTTGAACCGTACACTATAAAGTTTTTGCTGACTATTTTAACTATTAACGACTGTACCTACATTTTTTTTTAAATTTTAAATCCATATTCTAGCTAAAATAATAATTATCTATAAATGACTTTGTTGTAATGTAATTTTGAATGTTTTGTAATCATTTAATAATTTTAGTATTATTTGTAATATGGTGTAAATTCTATATGGTTGTATTTCTGAAATAAAAATGATTTGATTTGAAATCATAATGTGGCACCGTAGCTGAAGTGGAAAAATGCCAACTAGCTGTAAAATAATATACTGACTGGTTAATTTTCTTGCTTGTAATTTCCAGTTCTACAACCATGGATGTCTTAGCATTACTGTCAAAAACCAAACTGATACAAGCAGGTCTCCAGCTCGTCATGTTAATGAACCTGACGTCTTATTTGTGGCCACGGGATACTCCGCTAGATGGTAAGGTTAAAGTGTAATTGTGTAATACAATTATTTTCTCTAAATTAATATAGGAAGTAATTGGGTAAAATTGCAATGGTCGAAGTCAAGCTCATGGTGGTCGTCCACAGCCTCTTTCCATCTTCTATATTCATGACTTTTTGTCATATGGTCATCATCTCGCCTCATCACATGCCCACACCAGCACAAGCGGTTTTTACTAAGTCTTCAATTTTTCTTCATCAAAGATAAATGTAATAATTTTTCAAAACGCTTTTTCTAGAATTATTCAGCTACGATTTCATAATAGTGGGAGGCGGTACAGCAGGCAGCATCCTCGCCAACAGGCTGACGGAGTGCGGAACTTACCAAGTGTTACTGATAGAGGCTGGTGGAGATCCTCCTTTTGAGTCACTTGTGAGTAAAGAAATCTTTTATTTAAGTAATAAGCAATTTAAAAAAAACTTTATTTCCAGTTTAACAATTTTCAATACCACTTGATAGTGTAAATTGTGGCTTCAATTGAAATTGATTGAATTATCTAAGTAGCTGCGAGCTCTGATCCAATTCAAACTAGTGCTATAATTTAACTATTGATATCATTTTCAGTTTCCAGGCACGTTTTCCTACTTACCAAATTCACAATACGATTGGAACTTCACGACCATCAACGATGCTTACACAGCACAAGAGCATAAGAGGAATGTTCTAGAACTTACCAGTGGAAAGATGTTGGGGGGAAGCAGTGGTCTTGGTCACCTTCTCTACATAAGAGGTAATCCTCACGACTACGACTCATGGGCAAAAGCAGTGAACAATGAAGCATGGAACTACGAAAATCTATTACCATATTTCAAGAAATCTGAAAGTTTACGTGATAAAGAAATATTTCATTCTCCTAATGGCATATATCATGGATACAAAGGAAACGTGGGATTAAAAAAGCAACGTAATAAAGTCAGTCACACATTTCTAAGAGCTTTTAAAGAAGCTGGACATAATATACTCTTAGATGCAAAAGGTATTCAAACTTTAGGATACTATGAACCGCTCTTTATGATAAAGAATGGTTATCGTCAGAGTATGGCTTTCGCCTATTTAACACCAGCTAGTAATCGTCATAATTTGCATGTACTTAAAGAAACTGAAGTTATAGAAATTAATTTTCAAGGAGACAAAGCTGTCGGTGTAACTGCAGTGAAACATGATAAGATAGTAACTATAAAAGCTAAAAGAGAAGTGATTATATCAGCTGGGGCAATCAAATCTCCTCATTTACTAATGCTATCAGGTATAGGACCTAAAGACGATTTAGAAGGCTATAAAATTCCTGTTAAATCTAACCTGCCTGTTGGTAAACATTATCAAGACCACTTAGGAGTAATTTTGGTGCACAAATTGAATATAAAAAAAACAAGGAATCATCTCCTGATGATCCACACAAATTTCCTTTTCCAATTATTGTAGGAAATGTCGCTTTTGGTAAGTCACACACTCGAACATATCCAGATTACCAAACATTAAATTATATTATACCGAGTGATTCTGAGAAAATGCTTTCACTGTGTTCTATAGATTACACATTTAAAGACGAACTCTGCCAATCATTATACAATGCTACTAAAGGAAGCGAAGTAATTGTAACAAAACTAGTATTATTACATCCAAAATCAAAAGGCCATGTTGTTTTAGAAAACGAAAATTATAATAAACCACCAATAATAATACCAGACTTCTTCTATCATGAAGAAGATTTAGACGATGTAGCAAAATATATTGAAGATTTCAATAGAATAGCAAAGACTGTCTTTAAAAACTTTGATGTGGAATTTGTATATCCTGATTTGCCAGAATGCAAATTCTTCCAACCTTTTGGGCCAACTTACTGGAAATGCTATGCTTTAGCCATGATGGGAACTACATATCATTATAGTAGTACATGTTCTATGGGTACTGTAGTTGATAGTAGATTAAGAGTCTATGGTTTAAAAGGTCTTAGGGTTGTAGATTCTAGTGTTATACCTTCGATTATTAGTGGTCATCCTCAAGCTGATGTTATGGTGATCGCTGAAAAGGGTGCTGATATGATTTTAAAAGAATCTAGAGATAGAACTGGTGTTTTTTAATTTTTACCTACAGTAATTTTTCTTTCCATATTTTATAATTAAAAATGATTCCTGAACCCGAAATTTAAAAGACTTCGGTCGCTGAGTCTTATAAAACCGGTTTCGGGAACGAAAATATTCCCCGCGTCAAAATTAAACGCAAGTCAAGTGATGTATTAATTGATTCGAGATAATTAACCAGTCACAGCAGTTTACGCATGTTTGACTATTTATTAGCATTTGTTAACAATTTTTTACGATAGTTTTCGTTCCAAATACTGGGCGTTGGTCGGAATATTGGGTCTCATTGTAGTTTTCCGCCACAGTTATTTTGAACTATCTATAGTGAATATTACCACAGTTATTTAGAATTGTACCGATCACTATTAAATATGGTAAATTTTATGTAACACTATTTTTTAGCTGCTTGTATGATCTTTAACATAATGTAGGTTCAATTCAATAATTAAACGATTTCTCAATTTACTTAATTTTTCGATTGTATAAACTTTCCTCTTTGAAGTTATTTTTATTATTACCCCAGTTTCGTTCATCTATATCTATACTTATAATAAATCTGTAGAAGTGAAAATTCTGTACATTGAAAATATCAAAAAAATAAATGGCAGGGGGTGTTACTAGACCGACACCGAACCCAAAAATGTGATTTAAAAAATTTTTGTCTGTCTGTCTGTCTGTCTGTCTGTCTGTCTGTCTGTTTGTTCAGGCATCACGCAAAAACTACCGGTTCGATTACGATGAAACTTGGTATAATTATTCTTTAATATCCTGGGCACCACACTGGGTACTTTTTATCCCGGAAAAGTATATACAATAAAAAACAAACTTAATTTTGCGGTTCGATCCCTAGACCGATTACTGTACCAACCGCAAATAATAAGTTTGTCGAAGGTTACGTCACCCGCAGTATTATCTGTGCGACCTTTTTATTCCTTTTAGTGTTTAGAGTTATTTAGGTTTAATTTTATAAGT
This sequence comes from Apamea anceps, assembly GCA_951799955.1. NCBI lineage: Eukaryota > Metazoa > Arthropoda > Insecta > Lepidoptera > Noctuidae > Apamea > Apamea anceps. Next base: position 442,470 of record OX637525.1, read on the forward strand.
CGTAGGTATAGATTTTATTTTAAAGTATAGATAGTATATTTGTTAGTGTACGTAGTGACCGTAGGTTATTTTATAATACTGTTAGGTAGGATTAGTCATTCGTATAGATATTAATTTTTGGGGATTTTGCTTATTTATTGAGTTTAGATTAGTTATCATCAGAAATAGGTTTATTTAGGTAGGTAGGTATTTAATTTTCTGTTATTGAGTTTTTTTTTTAGATATCATACAGGTACCCTCTTAATCACCACTAATGAGACACAATTGGTTTTCTATTGTAATTAGCCACAAAGGGCCCGTGAGATAGATGGCAGTCTGGGGAAGCACATAGGTACATTTTATCCTGTTATCACGTTCCCGTGGGATAATTTCCGACATCCACGCGGGCGAAGCCGCGGGCAGAAGCTAGTTTTAACATAATTTACTCTAATAAAGTTTTATTGAAATAAAAAATGTGTACAAAGAAAGTGAAGCCCTGACTCCTGCGGTAGGTAACAACACAACATAGGAGACAATGTCTGACTTTATAACTCTGACTTTATAAAGTTCATAATAAAAATACAATCCATATTTTTTTTTTATATAATTATACTTTTTAACCCCCGACGCAAAAACGACGGGGTGTTATAAGTTTGACGTGTCTGTGTGTGTGTGTGTGTGTGTGTGTGTATGTCTGTCTGTGGCATCGTAGCTCCCGAACGGATGAACCGATTTTAATTTTGTTTTTTTTGTTTGAAAGGTGAATTTGTCGGGAGTGTTCTTAGCTATGTTTAATGAAAATCGGTCCAAGATGGCCGCCGCTACAAAATGGCGGATTATATATTTTTTCACAACTCCCTCAATATGGGTATCAAATGAAAGGGCTTGACTAGTAAAATCCTATACACTATGATAAATATTAAATCCAAGATGGCCGCCACCACAAAATAGCAAATAACATTTTTTTTTCACAACTCCCTCAATATGGGTATCAAATGAAAGGGCTTGACTAGTAGAATACTATACACTATGACAAATTTCAAATCCAAGATGGCCACCACCACAAAATGGCGAATTACAAAAACCTGATTAAATACCAAATTACCTGAATCCTAAAACGCAAGAAAATCAAAGAAAAGTAATAATAAGGAGTCCCTACAAAAAGCATGAAATAAAAAATTAAATTAAAAATTTAAAAAACCCCCGACTACGTGAAACCCTATAAAAAGAAAAAAATAACCTTGAAATTATGACCCTACGTAAGTACGTATGATATTTTTTGATTAAATATTGTCCTGTCGGGGGACCGCTACTATTTTAAACTTTAACAGAACGTTAGGCTAATAATTAGAGCGGTCCCCTGACGGGACAACATTTAATCAAAAAATTTCATACGTACTTACGTAGGGTCATAATTTCAAGGTTATTTTTTTCTTTTTATTTATACAATTTACTTTATAGAGCTCATATACATGATTGACATAAACTGTTTTGAATGACCGGCCATGTTGGAGCGTACAACCTGTTTGTCGATAGTTCCAAGAAATAAGAAAATAAAAGAACATTGTAATACACACTACACCTTAATTTATAACTCGTCGGCTTGTGAATGAATCTCACGATGGACGCAGTCACACAGGAGCGTAACGTTAGTGATTTTTATTTATTTATTTATTTTATTGTTTTCTTGTCTATTGGTTCAGATATTATCAACATTAGTCATTTATTCTTCTTTAGTCTCTCTAGTTTTTTTTTTTGTACTATAATTATTTAATTTTAATATATACAAGATAACACTAAAATAACAAAATAATACCCTAAATTAAATAAAACTATTTACAAACTAAAATATAGCGTCGAAAAATTCATAGCCATCGCTGTCGACTGGTAAAGTACCCAAGACACTGGCGGCATTGCCACGTTGTATGGCAATGCTTAGCCTCTGGCCAAGGTAAAAGCCAGCCCTTGGGTCATGGCAAGTGTCAACTAGTCTTTTTGAAATTTCCTTAAAAAAGACCATGCGCACTTGGACCCCACGGCCCGAGGGTTTCAACCCCAAACGGCTCGAAAATATAATTATTAATGAGGTTATTATATTTACGCCGCTTGAGGTTTTCTGTAGCCGCAGCAGCAGCACCAGCGCAACACGCTGACCCTGGAAGATGGGATGGCGCAAGAGTATCGACAGAAGTTGCATCCCACATTAAAGGCCTACCTACCTTCTCCCGCACTTCGGCTGCAAGACAGGCCGTGGTGTCCGAGGCTGTTGACAACTACGCCACAGTGACAGCGATGGGTAGAACAACATGGTGCTCCTAGTCGTAAGGAAGCAGCGCGGCGGAAAGTATTGTCGTCGAGCAAAATGCCTATGTTCGACGACGGAAGTGCATGAAGCCATAGACCCGACTCCCATTTACCCACAGCCAGCAGGCGCGCACGCTCTGCAGTAGTAACAGACGTGTTAAGTAAATTATCCTGAACTACATTGCAGAGCGGCTCATCCCACCGTCTCTGGGAAAATGGATTATCGGGTAGATCTGAGTTCGGGCAAGCGAGTCTCCAGGCATCCATAGCCTCGGTGAAGCAGGGCACATCAAAATTAATCAGTGTGGAGGCTAGGATTTTCCTGATTAATTTCTCAGTACCGTGGACCGAGGATATGAAAGCCGGTAAACTAATACTAGAAATTTTGCGGACGCCGAGGGCTCCCAAACGAATGGGAAGAGTAGCTTGTGCCCAAGCTCGGTCGTCCAAGGCCACATTTAAAATCGAAGTTAATGTATGCCTGATAATTTGGTCCATTTTGTCTAAAAGGTGAGTATGATTCCATAAATGGGAAGCGCGAAGAAAATAAGTTAATTTAGGGCCGAAACAGCAGTAACAGTAGTCTCTCTAGTTGTTCTCAACAATATTTTTTATCAGAATTTACAGGAATAAATTAAAAATTGCAATACACACAAAAGAAAAACAAACAACATTGTTTTACTAAATTAATTCAATTACACAAAACGTCATCATCATCATTAGCCTATAGCAGTCCACTGCTGGACATAGGCCTATCCGATTGCACGCCATTCAACTCTATAAAACATAAAATAATTTAAAACAGATAAGAGTTACAAATCTTCAGTGGGATATAACAGTGTAGGCTACTACTAATTAATTATTTATTCGTTTAAATTGATAATTTCAATAGATTTTTTATTTACGTAAGTATAGCCATTATCCACCTTATCCATACATTCTGTCCACAAACATCATTTGTTCTGATCAATTCTAATCCTTATTCCCGATACCAATAAGTTTACATTTGCAAGGCTTTGCAATTGGGATTAATTCAGCAAAACATCAGCCATTCTCTTTATGTAGCAAGCAACCTTTTGAGTCATGATTTTGATCAGCTTCCGCCATTTCCCTATTTATTTCACGTCAACTTATTTTCCTCCTAAATTTTTCTTCCTTGCCAATCTTTAACAGGGTTCAGCACTCAGCCCGTACCTACCTCTTCGTGCTGATAATGGATGCTTGAAATGGTGACAGGTCACAGGAACAACTTGCGAACCACGGATGCCCCTCAAGTTAAAGGGGAAAATGTATAAGTCCGTGATAAGGCCTGTCGTACTTTATGGGTCTGAATGCTGGGCTGTGAAGAAGACGGATGAAAAAAGATTGCATGCAGCAGAGATAAGAATGTTGAGATGGATGTGTGGAGTGACGGGAATGGATAAATTAAGAAATGAGTATATAAGAGGAAGTTTGAAAGTGGCGCCAGTGACAGAAAAGTTGAAAGGAAATCGTTTGGCTTGGTATGGGCATGTGATGAGAAGGGACAAAACGCATGTGACTAAAAGAGTGATGAATATACATGTTGATGGATGGAGAGGGAGAGGAAGGCCGAAAAAAAGATGGATGGATTGTGTGAGGAATGATATGAAAGAGAAGGGAGTAAAGGATAGCATGACGGTTGACAGAGGAGAATGAAAGAAGAAAGCGTGTTGCGCCGACCCCAAGTAACATAGGATAAGGGCAGGAAGATGATGCCAATCTTTAACAACAGGTGTAAATATGAACGTCTTCACCAAATCATTGACCTCTCCCTCCACAATATTACACTTCGGTGTAACAGCACCCCGCGTCGCTAAACCGTTGGCTTCCTTTCCATTCACTACTTCATTCTCGTGGCGACCGAGACCGGTTTGAACATTAACAGTAGCTGCAAGTTATAAGCGGTGTTGTTGTTACGATACTTCAATGAACAGCTACAGCCAGAGATACAGGTACTCGTAGATAAAGGTAAGGTTGGGATCTTGACTGCAAAGGTAAACATGAGCCATTAACTTCCCAATTCAGCGGTAAGGCTTCTTTCCCAAAGAAAGTAGGAATTGATCACTCCGTTTACTCATGTCGTGTTAGTTATTTCGTTGGTACTATAGAGGTATGAGGAACAGGGTGTAAAGTTCACTCATCCTCCGTAGAAAAGGGTGGCTCCTCCGACCAGACGGGTGTCGTGTCTGGTGTGCTACTGCCCGCCGATTGATGTCGGGACGTTGTACATAGGTATATGTATATGCTAATTGCGCAGTAAACTATGCTTGCGCCATGCAGGATTTTGCGAGACGACAGTGTAATGCATAGTTAGCATGTGGCGGCCTAGATGCCGCCGCGGGACTATTAAACGCAGTTTTTTTTATTAAATTCTTTTTATTTAAATGGCTTTTACATTTTTTCTCAGTCACGGGGTTTGAGTTGTAGTTCTGAGTTACAGACATAAATCTCAATTACACATGTCTAGAACAGCTACCAGATATGTCCAGTCAGTGCACGCATTTGTGAGTAATCGTGCAGCTCAACTCAGAACTTAAGGAGCTCAACGATTCGACGAACGAAAAGAAAGGATATTATTTTATATTACAACTAGCTGTGCCACGCGGTTTCACCAGCATACGTTTCGATCCCGTGGGAATATCGGGATAAAAAGTACCCTATATGTTAATCCACGTTATAAACCATCTGTGTGCCAAATTTCATCTAAATCCGTTCAGTAGTTTTTGCGTGAAAGAGTAACAAACATCCATCCATCCATTCAAACTTTCACGTTTATACTCGTAATATTAGTAGGAAGTTCAATATGAATTATTGAAAAAGTCCCATCATACTTGCTGTAGTATTTATACATACATCATCATTTCAGCCCAGAATCACCCACCGCTGGGTGAGGGCTCCCCTTTCTTCTGCCACACTTCCCGGTTCTGTGCGTCTCTCACCCAAGAGTTTCCCGCGACTTTGACGATACACACACATACCATATAATCATATAGGTATATAAATATACACTTTACAACCTACCAACTGCTGCAAAGGCCATTAACCTCTCAACACGTTGAAGTTACAAAGTAAAACCTCAAATATCCATACCTTGTACCACAACCTCTGCTGCCCGTGAACCAGTTGCGAGCCGTAATGATAATAAAAATGTAACCACTTCCTTTGGAGCGATGTGTTTTATACTTTAATCAATAAGTATTATGAAACATTGAACGAATGTAGCTAGTTTGTTGTACAGTGACGTTTAATTATTATCTTTAGGAGCGAAAACGTCTCGTTTTGAAATAATAACTGGACTTTTGGTAAATATTCTTGAGGCTTTCATCCATTATAATGTACTAGCTACATCCCGCGGTTTTACCCGCATAAGTTTCGATCCCGTGGGAATATCGGGATAAAAAGTATCCTATATGTTAATCCTGATAAACCATCTGTGTGCCAAATTTCATCCAAATTCGTTCTGTAGTTTTGGCATGAAAGAGGAACAAACATCCATCCATCCATTCATCTACAAACTTTCACGTTTATAATATTAGTAGGATGTAAGAAGCCATAAATAAGATAATTCAATAAGATAAGGCAGTTGATACATTTATTTCACTACGCATTTTAAAGTTAACTTTTACGTAATCTGGAATATGTACGTTCTAAGACAGCTATCAAAGAACGGTTAACCTTATGGACAGGGTATAACAAACAAGTTATCGCATTGTGTTGCTCGGGACTTCAGTATTGTGACTTTAAAGACTTTTATGGAATATGGTAAAAGTCGACATCTCGTACAAATTTAATCAAAGAACTCATCTATACCGAAAATTATCCCTTTCTTAATGTATTTCGTCTAAGCAACATATTAACATAATACTATGTATATATTCTTCTTCCATACAATGTTGTGTTTATAGATGTGTATAGAGGTCAAACAAAGTTATTTGCTAAGTGTCGCCTACCACAGGGGGAGAGCGCTGATGTCTGAAATACAGATATATGTAGTTCAAAATCTTTTCATAGAAACAAGTGTCACAAAGTATATCACCATACTATTAAATGGTTGTTTATTTTTGAACAAATAAATTTTATTACTATTATACATCTGTATCTACCGTCGCGCGTCCCCTCAGCATCCACCCCTTTTCTAGCCGTATCATTTCTTTTTTTCTCTCTTTTTTCTTTTTTTTTCCTGTACGAGTCGCAATAAATACCTTTTCTTTCTTTCTTTTCTTACACAATAAATATCCATCATCATATCTTTCGTTTCTTTCATCTTCTCCTTCTCCACTAACTCCCTACATTCATATTCATAACTTTCTTTAAGACATCCCTCATTCATCTCCTCAGTTACTTGGTAACACTAGTTATCAGACTTTCGGAATTCTGACCCATGACGACTGTCAAAGATCTACAATTAACAGCCTGGACCGACATCCTAACTTCCTTTCCAAGTCACGAAGAAGGTTCATCCACGGGTCGACCACGGCTAGTGCAGCTTATGAGCCCCTTCAGCTCTTTCAAGAGTGGGAAGACAGGAGACTATTGTTATCTAACAGAAAACAAAAACTCAATATTTTCGTAATAAAATCGATGTAAGTCGAGATTAATCTTAGGAACGATGCTGTGTAGGAAATGATATAATATAAAGTATACGAGTTGGTCGTAGACTATTTTTGTAAGGGTATGATCATACTGGAGTTGAAGTAAAGATTTACTGCCCAAACTAGGACCAGATTACATGGCAAGGTAATAAAGCACAGGGAAGTTTCTTAATCTAGTTAGTGAATGCTTCACTGTTCTCCTGGATATCTTACGAAATATGCTGTGTTTAGTTTAGAAGAAACAGTTCCGATCCCCGTCATAAACGGTTGACTAACACACGTGTATTAGTGTATTCAGAGTAGTTAGGTCTGTTATTATGATGGTCTCTTTTTAATCTGAAAACACCCACTGATAGACTTCTAGAAATTCTTATCAGGCACTAAAATAATACTGAGGGACTTCCAAATAAAGGAGCGATGTTATGTTTGTATGACAAAGAGGAAGTATACTTGAATTACTGCTTAAAGCCTGCTACAGCACACGGATTTCATCACATTATTTGAATTATTTCGCGAACTTATTAGGGACTTCATTTTCACAAATCCTCACCTCACTTTGGTCCCCAAAAATTGAATTAAACGAGTCCTTACAGCCGGGGATTAAAATGAAATTAAGCCTAAAATAATCGTCGCGACGAAACTAACTGTAACAAAGACTGGAAAACGACACAGTAGGGCTTCTCAAATTGTCTTCATTTAAGAAGACTTACTTCACTTCTACATATGTATATGCATAGTCTGTATACTACGCTAAAAGAACATATTTACCTGCTTATCCCTGCAAGAACCACACCTGTAACACAACACATCATCTCCCTAGCCTAGCCTAGCCTTTTCCCAACTATGTTGGAGTCGGCTTCCAGTCAGTCCGGATACAGCTGTATACCAGTATTTTATTTATTTATTTATTAAACTTACACACGCTATCTTTACAGGATGACCCCAATACAATAGTGGTTTGCAAATACACACCAAAAAAAATGAAAAATCAACTTACGCCTAATACATAAAAATCTAAATTTTAAAACTACAAGCCCTTTAGACAATACATAAAAATCAAAACTTTAAAAATACAAAACTAACATAACCTAAAATATAAAATCCGACAACACAATATTAATATTTAAGTATAACTAACAAAGTTCAACAAAACTCTTGCGAATTCACTCAAATTGCACGAAAATATGTCAATTCTCTCATGGACTTCATTTAATACACATATTGTGCGGATGAGGGGTGTTTTTGACAGCAGTTTGGTTTTGGCAGCAGGCACGGGTAGCAGTGGCAGTCGCCGCCGTCTCCACACGTACCGATCTGGCACAGCTTGTGCTTGGAGCAGCACACCCGGGTTGTGAGCTACTCCACGCAGGAGCTTTAGCGCATACGCCGCAAGTGTAAATTCCCGGCGCACTCTGAGTTCGTTGTACCCCACCATACCCAGTACAAACAATGTAGGATACATCAGCGGGTAAAATGGGTAAACCCCATAAAGTTTAAAATACAAGTGTCTTGTAAATTTATTCTGCACTCGCTCCAGCATGACATTGTATTTCGCTTCATGAGGAGCCCAAATCACCGCACTGTGTTCCAAGTGACTCCTTACCAAAGCGTCATACAGCACCCTGAGCGTGGTAACGTTTGTGAATCCCTGCGACTGTCTCAGCACGAAACCCAGGTTTCTGTACGCCTTCTTGCAAATCTTAACTATATGATCCCGGAAAGTTAGATCCGAGATTTTGCATGGAGCGACTGCCTATCTGACCTCCACAACCCAGGTACTGGATAATATGATACCCCTTGATAAGACTGGTTGTCAGACTTTCGGGCTACTGACGACCCGTAACGACTGTCAAAGATCCACGAATGACAGCCGGTACCAACGGCTTAACGTGCTTTCCGAGGCACGGAGGGGTTTTGGTATGTGAAAATGGTCACCCATCCACGGACCAACCGCGGCAAGCGTAGCTAACCTGATCGACCGACCCGTGCGGCTGTTATTACTTAGCTACAAGCTAACATGCAACACAACCCATGATGGGAAAAAGGCAAGTTTCTAACTACCGTTAATTATTTCCACGCTCACTTGGGTACCTACTTTTCTGTTACATTAATTAATTAGTGAATCAACGCGTCTGTTACATGCTCGTATTTAAAGTAGTTTGCCGGTCTAGCACCGATCTTCTTAGCATTAATTAACAGTATTTGAGTACTCATTTGTAAAAGTGATTAATTGGTGGCTTTATAAGTAAACCTGACTAAACGAAGATACGTTTATTAGCGGTAAACATGACGCAGAGAAAGAACACAAAAAAGAACAAGTTGGGGGATAATATATAAAATATAACCAATGACAATGACAAAGACAGAGCCTGGGGCTCTGTCTTTGTCATTGTCATTGGTTTTCAGCGTTGACTTGATGACGTCAACCGATGCAGCATACGATAAGAATATAAAAAAACAAAATTAAAAAAATATACAATACCTGATTCTAAAAGTTTATATAAACATAATATAAATGTGACTGTAAATATCAACGTTGAGTTTCAGAAAAATATTTTTTTTTAGAAAACATAGTTTTATGTCGCCAAGCTTGATGATCAAAGCATGTTTCGCATTAAGAATTGAAAATGTATGCTGGTTCTTTCCTTTTGTATGAGCAAACTGCTATTGCCGCGCACAGTCAGGGACATTATCCGGATATTCGAATATCCTATCCTATTATATCCTACTTCCTACTAATATTATAAATGTAAAAATTTGTGTGGATGGATGGATGTTTGTTACTCTTTCACGCAAAAACTACAAAACGGATTTGGATGAAATTTGGCACACAGATGGTTTATAACCAGGATTAACATATAGTGTACTTTTATCCCGATATTCCTACGGGATCGAAACTTATGCAGGTGAAATCGCGGGGCGCAGATAGTAAGTACTATAAAATGGATATGAAATGCCTTATGGTATGAAATTGCTAAACACGGTAAATTGACAAAGGGTGTAAATTTGGTTCATTATGAATTTCCCTGACCGTACTATAGTGGGATAATTTGTAGACCACGATTAAGGGCGGGTTGTTTCACGTCAACTTGACGCACGCGTATACGTCAAGAATGACGCTCACCATCGTCAAACCAAAAAAAGCATTGTTTCAAAAGTTACAATTACAAAGTTATGGCCTTGCCTTACGACAAATAATAACGAGTACTTACGTACTCGTTTTTATTTGACGTAAGTACGTATGTTACGTTTACCAAGCGTTTGAAACAACCAGTCCTTACAACTTTAAAAAGATAAGATATTTTTTAAATACGGTTTCTGTACAGAATTAACAATTTTATGGACCATTTTGCATATAACATTTAAGTTTCTAGCTACAGGAAAAACCTTAGAATGCTACAATTTCCTTTAAAACTAAATAAACGAGACTCCAGTATCCCCACGCCCTTACAAAGGAAGACCTAGCTTTATTTATGACACCACAATAAACCAGTTGGAATCCTGCCTCGGTATTATTGCGCCGTTTCCGAAACGGACTGGGCAGCTTTATAATAGTTACATTTTCTGTTGTGAGGAAAGGGGACAATATGACTTTATTTATAAACAAATGGTGTTGTTTGGTATTGCTGTCTCTCTTTAATGTTGAGGAAATGATTGCGACTGAAAGAATTCATTGAGTGACTAGCATCTGCCCGCGGCTTCGCCTGGATGTTGGAAATTTATGAGTTTAATTTTTTTTGTGCGGAACCCTACTTCTTTTTCTGTACAAGAAGTAGGGTTCCGCACAAAAAAAATTAACTCATAATAAAAGTATCTTACACCTTATAACATCAGCTATCTGAAAGTAGTACTGCCTTATGTCTATAGTGAAAGTACCGTCAAAATCGGTCCAGGCGTTTCGGACATTAGCCTGAACAAACAGACAGACAAACATTTAATTTTTTTTTCGTAGGTTTCGTATCCTTCTCCCTACTAATATTATAAACGCGAAAGTTTGTGGGGATGGATGGATGGATGTTTGTTACTCTTTCACGGCAAAACTACTAAACGGATTTAGATGAAATTTGATACACAGATAGTTCATATATAACCAGGATTAAGACATAAGATATTTTTTATCCCGATATTCCCACGGGATCGAAACTTATGCGGGTGAAACCACGGGGCGCAGCTAGTACCTAATAAATATAGGGGGCAAGTCTATTGTCATCAACCGGGTAAAACTACACCAACACCCCCACCGGTCACATCTACTCTAAATAAAAAAAAAACATTAATTAATTAATCTTTTCACTAACGAAAATCAGCATGAATTTCCACTTACGGGTCATCCACCTACATTGAAACCAGCTAAACAGCAACAAAAGATATTTGCCCAAATAAAATATAAAAGAGCCTTAAAATAAAGCGCCTCTATAAGGGTGAGCGTCCTTAATTAATCAAATAATTAGCCTGTTTCTTGTTTTCTTTATTTTTCGGGCTTACAATTAAATCTCTGTTTTTTTAGCAATAAAACTGATTCTTCTCTCTTATCAGTAGTAACTAAAACAGAATAGCTTATCATCGTCATAAAGTTGACTGTCCACTACTACTTATTGTTCGTCGAATCGTTGAGCTCCATAAGTTTTGAGTTGAGCTGCGCGATTTCTGACAAATGCGTGCACTGACTGGACGGGTCCTCGCAATCTGTGTGGTTCTTTCTTCAAAAGACTATCTACATTTCAGAGTATCTACATGGTCTCCATATGATCTGACCACGATTATATCTGGACTTTAAAAGAGACTGTGACCTCTGAGTTTATTTCGAGCTTTTTTCTCAGACTAGTCAGATCGGAAACGCCGACCTCATCTAGTTTTTAAAACAAAATAAAATCATTTATCATTTACGTAATCATAATAATAGACCTTCAGGCCGAATGTCGGCCAGGGGGGGGGGGGGGGGGCATCTCAACGGAGACCAGCCTTCTGTGCGGGAGATGTTATAGTGCGCAGATACAGGTGCACTCACTCTTCCCTTACTCTCTTGGTCCGACGGGACGGCAATACGACACGTTTGTGAGTTGTACACCACCACTTCCCAAACTCCGGGCTGTTGAGAAATTCCTAATGGAAAAATCCAAAAGCACTTTGCCCGACCTTGGAATCGAACCCAGGACACCAGGCTCAGCAGTCCTGCTTGCGACCACAGGACCAACGGCGCAGTTTCGTAGGATGTATACGGATATGTATGCCGTATTTCACTCAGAGCACTGATTTCAACCGCATTTGACTGAAGGGCACCTAAGCTGTTCTACTAACCGCACTGTTTGATAAGTGCGATTCAGACACGTTAGCTGCGCAGTTCATTTGTTTACCAGCCCTGCATCCTGATAGCGGGGCTAACTACCAGAACCTTACATGGAACAACTGCCTATCTCACAACCCAGTTACTGGGGGTAACACAATACCCCTTGGTACTTGTTGTCAGAATTTCGGGCTTCTGATTACCCTAGCTTATAATTGTATGGCATCATGAAAACAGCACTAATATGTGCCAAGGCAGGGCAGCAAGCCAGGATGGTATACCAAGGTTCTAGCTTGCTGTCCTAGCTTTGAAAACCAGCCTCATTTAGACTTGTTTTCAAACTGATAACCCGCCGTTATGCCCAATATGGCATAACGGAGTTTGAAGATGGATGCTAACCTATTCCCAAACCTACCTCGGCAAGTATTGCTTAACGTTGATCGATCAACCCGTGAGGCTTACTTGCCCTGAAAGGCAGACACAGTATGAGAGTTAAAAAACATGAAAAGCTAAAGAAATAAGAATTGAGTTTTATTTGTTTTAAGTCAATCGACTAAGCCTTTTTCCTTAACACGTCGTAAAGTGAGATCCCTTCCAAATAACCTCATAAAGTTATTTCACAAGTAAAATAAATGTTTTATTATTGAAGAAAATCTTGTACAGCGCCGGCAGTGTTGGAGTACAATACTAATAAAAATCTAGGTGTCGAAAGTGCGTTGAACGTACAACTTCTGTCACAGACTGCCTTATGCCTTACGGTACGCACGGGCGCGTTTTTCCCGCGGCATTTTTTTTCGCGTATTGTATTTTCAACTCACTGCTTAGCGCCAAGAGTTGAAGATCTAACACTGTTTTTTTGACGCGCTGATATGCTCTGTTGGATTATCAATGCTCAGCTCAACACCGAAGGTTGAAAATCCAGCCTGGGCTAAAATCCCGTCGCGATATTTTTACGCTTGTGCAAACATGAGCTTATTTGTGTCGTAGTGAGAGTATACGTGGACACGCGTGGTTTGTATGGAAAGTGTTGACAATGCCAATATCTAACATCGGTCGCCGAGGTGCCTCCGAGCTCTGTCGTCAATTAGAGTCAAGTACGCCATTTAAGGCACAAATACATAGTCATATTAAGTGTGTGTGGCGAGAAAGTTTTCTGGAAATAATACCATATGTGACAGCATCTAAGTGAAGATTCTAAATCAAAGGTAACTGCCGTATCGTTTTTTACATTCGTTATACTTGAAACAAGTACATAATATGTTAAAATTAATTTGACGATTTAAGGTTCCGTAGTCAACAAGGAACCCTTATAGTTTTGCCATGTCCGTCTGTCCGTCCGCAGCTTAGCTCAGAGATTTTTTTTTCTTCTTCTATTCTTAGTACTAGAAAGCTATAACTTGATATAGATATAAGTACATATTAATCACGCCGATAAAGTGGCAAAATAAAAACATGAAAAAAAAAATTTTTTTAGAGTACCGTCTTTCCACGTAAGTGGGGATGTTGTTTTTTTCTCGTCTATCCTACGGTGTGGGGTATCGTTGGATAGGCCGTTCAAAAATATTACGGGTCAGTGAAAACCATTTTTCGATTCAGGGATCCGTTTGTGTTAAATTAAGCTTTAAATTGCTAATTTTTGTTAGAGTCAAGTGTATCCCCCCCCCCCCCTTGCCAGCTAATTGGTTGTTTTTGGATATGTGAAAAAACTCACGGTAGTAGTTAAAAGGAAAACTATCACAGCTAAGTAGGCTTTACAAGTTTACGAGTAATAGCCGACCAACTTACATTTGCAGTTGCAATGTATGGGAGAACATGATTTTCAACTACAATGTTAAGTTTGTTCTTGGGATAAATTCATTCCAACTACGGAACCCTTCATTATGCGTGGTCCGACACGCACTTGGCCGGTTTTTCTAATAAATAAGGTTTAAATTTTTTCCCTCCTTTGTTTTTGTTAAACTCGGTAATTTGGTATTCTATAAGGAGAAATTTCCCTGGGTCCTGAGATCGATCCCCAAGTTGGACTAAGTGTTCCTAGGTTTTCTTACGAAATTGGGATTTCCTATTAGTAAATTCCTCGTCGCTGGAGGTTTACTCGATAAGCACGAAATTATATGTTGTTTTGTCCAAAATTACGGGCATTTCCTACTCCGTTACACCTACGGATATAAGATTAGTTTGCAGCCTGACCTAAGAATGAATTACATCACGATTTGACAGTTGTGCCTACTCACGATGTGTTTTTGCCCATTCGAAAATGGTGAAATTTCTCCGAAGTTTCGTTGTACTTTCGGTCGGACCCGTTTCTTCGTCGACGGACTCATTCTCCTGGGATAAGGGCCAGAGAGTGATGAAATTCTTCGTAGCAGGTCGAAGTTTGGATTCGAGCCCGGTTGAGGGCAATAGGCCGGTCCCCTATTACATGGTACAGGGTGTGGTGGTTTATGGCGTTATTATAATTAAAAGCCTGTGATACCCACTGCAGGGCAAATACCTTGTAGCGGGATTGTCCGAAAGGGTTACCGCTGCCCTGGAACATAAAGGGCTAAGGAAGGAACGCGGGTGGGTTTTAGTCAGTAAGAGTCTGACACTCCCTCCTGCTCCACCCAGAGCGGGAGGAGTCATTTGATGATTTCCCATCCCGCCATCTCCGTCTGGGCCTACCACGATGTCGTTTGCCATTAAGATGAGTGGGTGGTAAGTTTGTAAAATATACAGGATAATTTTCTATTCAGTGCGTAAATTTTCACAGGGTGTTCTACCCATGAATATGAACAACTTTCACTATGGGACCATCTCTGAAATCACAAAAAAAAAATCAGCTGTTTCTTATAAAAGTTCAATACCTACTCGGCCAAAATGTATGAATCTGCTGATTTTTTTTTCGTGATTTCAGAGATGGTCCCATAGTGAATGTTGTTCATATTCATGGGTAGAACACCCTGTAAAAATTTACGCACTGAATAAAAAAATATCCTGTATGTATAGTAAAATATATACAGGATAATTTTTTATTCAGTGCGTAAATTTTTACAGGGTGTTCTACCCATGAATATGAACAACATTCACTATGGGACCATCTCTGAAATCACGAAAAAAAAATCAGCAGATTCATACATTTTGGTCGAGTAGGTATTGAACTTTTATAAGAAACAGCTGATTTTTTTTTTGTGATTTCAGAGGTGGTCCCATAGTGAAAGTTGTTCATATTCATGGGTAGAACACCCTGTGAAAATTTACGCACTGAATAAAAATTTATCCTGTATATGTATAGTAAAATATATTGTATCTGTCTATGGTGCCTATACCCTGTCCATTAGGTAAACCGTTTTTTGACACACGGAAGTAGTGATTGCAGCAAGACACAATACGTTGATTGATACACGGTATTATAATGTATGTAAGAAGCCATAAATAAGATAAGGCAGTTCATATATTTATTTTATTACGCATTTTAAAGTTAGCTTTTACGTAATCTGGAATGTGTACGTTCTAAGACAGCTGTCAAAAGACGGTTAACCTAATGGACATATACTTAAACATAATTGGCAAAATGTAGGTGTACTACAGATACAGCTGTGCCTAACCCTCCAGGAAAAACAGGCGTGATATTATGATATGCGAATTACAAGTTAACATAAAATAACAACTCTCTCTCAGTGGGTTCCACAATAACATTATAATTAAATTAAAATGAAAGCAGACCTATTTTAATTATGATTATAATTAAAGCTTAAGCTTATTACATTTTAAAATTAACATTTTGTTTTTTAATTAATATAACATGATATGCCTTTGATGTATTTAAGCTTTCCGTGGTAACTATTAAAAGGCTCATTTTATATTATTAATTATGGTTTACTTGTAATAAAATAATACATTAACGAGTGATAACATGAAGTGAAAAATTCAAATGGCCCGGTTATTACACTTAATTTTTTTTAGATATAAAAAGAGATCTGTGTTGAGAATTTTACTTAAAACTATGCTCGGTTTGTCTATGGTAACGGCATGCGGCACACTAATTGCGTAACAGACTTGCAATCACAATCCGAATCATTTTGAAGGATATTAAATTGCTAACCCATTGCTTCACATGTTCGTAAAATTTGTCTACTCAACAACGTAAATAACGCAATTAATGTTGTTGAACTGTCAAAATGAAAGCCATTGCTACGGTTAGTGATCTAATGTTATGAAATTACTGCTCATCCTACAAAATCTTAGTAAAGTTTAATAGTGCGGATGCTTACTTTTATTTATTTAAACTTTTCGCACAAAAAATGTTCACAAAGGCGGGTTTAATGCCTTAGGTATTCTTTACCCGTCAACCAAGGGTGGTAAAGAGACAATAAGGATCATTTTAAGACTACATCAATGCTTCTTCGTACTTGGTGCTTGCCTATGTGTAAAACGAGTAAAAAGCTCATGGTGATGTCCGAAGTAAAGCATATCTGTTAAGGTCCTAAGGTACTGGTGGTGGTGGTGTTGATCAGTGGTGTTAGGTGCTAGGTCTCTTTTCTTAAAAACATGGATTTATTACATAACATAACATCACTCCGGTAATCCTCGAGAGGATAGGCAGATGTGTACGTACACATCTGCAAAGACATAACGTATAGTACACCCACATTTCGCCAGTTATGTCTAATTCCCATGTAATAGGGCAAAACCTATTGCCATCAACCGGACACAAGTTCATTCACCGGGCTGATACTAAGAAAATTCCTTATAGGAAAATTTCATAACACTTTGCCCGACCTGGGAATCGAACCCAGGACCTGATGCTCAGCAGTAGCTCTTGCGAGTATTAGACCGACGAGGCAGTCACTGTCACGCGAGTCAATTGGATTTACGATCGTTTGAAATTGCCAGAATCCAGGGTGAAAGTAGGGTGATCAATGAATACAGAGAAGGACCGATGTCCGATGTATGAAAATAGCTGAACTAAATGCTCCTGACACTAACGTCACGCTCGCGAACTGGCGCCGTCAGTGGGGACTGGAAATCTCTTTAGCTGCTACAGCTTATTTTAAATTCTTGAATGGTTTATGGACGCTTTTTACTTCTTTCTGCGTCGTTCTCACATGTATAATTTTAACATAAATGATGTTATCAATATTTTGTAACAATATTTTCATTTTCCAAAGAAACTATGGATGGAATGTGTGAATGATGATACGGTTAGAAAGGGGGTGACTACCGAGATGACGACTAATAGAGAAGTATGGAAGAAAAAGACATGTTGAGCCGAACTCAAACAAATTGTGAGAAGGCAGGAGAATGATGATGATTTTCAATTAAAAGAATGTCTACGGCGTTTCTTGCCCGTTCTTCTCCATAGGAACCTACTACGCTGCAGAATGAGCAACAAGCTCCATCATTTTGACTGACCGACTCTTGACGGTACAAAAGTGCCTAGCGTAGACAAGTTTCGTCGGTTATTCATGTTTACAGTTGGCGCACGGGTTACATTTTTTTCCCTATATAATTGGTTAAATTGAAATAATTGTATTGAGTTTGGAGTTTGAGCATGGGGAATAATTAAAGACCTTTAATCTTCGACATTTAAGTTCATACAATAAAATATTACGGATCATGCACATTCGAGTCTCTAACATGACTCATATCCGGTCGAAACCTTAGAACTTATTCAATTAGATGCATATTTTAATTTCTCACAGTAATCTTTCGCTTTATTCCCACGGTATTACCATAGGAGTCCCCATAAAAGAGGTTCTTATTATCAAAATAGGTTCTAATGTTAAAATTAGAATTGAAGTTGGTTTCGAGTTAAACTAGTTGTTATAGATTATACGGAATTGGTTAACGCATTTGTTAAAGGTTGTGACGACCTGTGCCTTTAATAGAATGGACTGGGAAACTATTAGAATCATGAGAAAGACTGTAAAGGATTATAAATTACATATTTTTATATTAACATTACGCATTTTTTGTAGTAACTGGGTTGTGGAGGTCAGATAGGCAGTCGCTCCATGTAAAATACTGGTATTCAGCTGCATCCGGTTAGACTGGAAGCCGACCCCAACATAGTTGGGAAAAGGTTAGGCAGATGATGAAGATATTTTTATATTAAAATTAAAAAATATGTGACATCTACCAAACCAGACAGGGCTCGCGTGGTGGACTACGGCCCACTCACACACAGGAGGCCTGTGTTCCAGCAGTGGGAACATTATAGGCTCATTATACTTATGATATGTACCTACAGCCACCAAAAGAGATAAATAACCAGGGTTGTCGGATATAGTTGAAATTTAATAAGAAACCGATAGATGTTTTTATATCTGACGACCCTGATTACCTACGGACTGCAATAGGCAGAGTTGATTGATTGATACCAGCGATAGAAAAGAAGACAAAAAAAGAGATATAGGCAACGTGTGTAAGAGTAAAGAGAAAACAAGATACAAAAATAAAAAAATATTAACTTAACATTTAATATTTCAAAAATTATTTATGGTTTACGCTGGTAATAAGGCTGATGGTCCACCTGATGAAATAGCTACTGCAGCTAAGGATATTGCCGATGAGAGGTCATTACAAACATAGTTGAAATGTGTCATGTGCCTGTAATTTTACTAGCATCTATACCCCTCAAACCGGAATACAGTAATGCTGTTCGACAGCAGAAAATAATACTCGTTGCTGAAGGTATGCAAAAGAGGTATACAATGTAGAGACAAATATACGACAATAAATGAAACCAATGCCTAAGAGAACTTTGGAACTATCAAATAAATCCTAGCGTCGAAATTAAAAAAGTGTTTTTTTCAAACAAACTAAATAGTAGTGATGAGCTACGACTGTGGGTTTTGCCAATCTTTGACTAGTTATAGTGACTAAAACTATTGGATATATTTGGTTGAATTTTCGTATGCAGACTGGGAACGTCATTAGTTATACGCAGTTTAATTTATTGTTGTATTGTCGTCTCCACCCTGTATACTCTTTTGCTCACCTTCAGCAACGAATATTATTTCTTTATTTATTTTCTTTTCTTTGCAGAACGCATTTATTGTAGGAAAAGACGTATAAACACGCAAACATACACACAGACATATCAATGTGTTTTAAAAAAATTATGATGACAGCTTGCGCGTCGATGTACAGCGTATATTTTCATAACAAGATTAAACCGTTATTTAATGTCACCTGCGCTGCTTACCCCAATTTCGATAAGACAAAGATGAAAGTATCAAATAATAGAATGTTTCTCACTATTAGTTAAAATGTTAATAAAGTAGATACAAAGATAATGTGATGTGGTAAAATAAAAAAATAGTTCGGCGTCGCGTCCGGTCTACGATGCACCGGACTGGGTTATGTTAGAGGGAGACAAGAAGTAAATTAAATTGATACAAATGGTGACAATGGACCAATGGAAGAATGGAATGGTGTTGAATTACCGCTCAAAGAAATATAATTTTGATCAATAAATAAAAATATTGAATATTGAATCAATAAATAATAATATTGATTGAAATCACAGTTTACTTAGTGTCAGCTTGCATTTACAGCCCACTCCCTCTCACAAAGAGGAGGCCTGTGTCCTAGCAGTGGGAATGTACGAGTATATGCTGATTATGTTCGTTATGTTATTCAACAATACCAATTACTCTATTTACGTTTGTTTTTGTTCTTTGGAAGCAATATGAATGTTGCGACCGGATCAACGCAACAAATGTTGTGTAATTGCTATAAAAAACAATGTCCCACACTAGGAATTTCTCCTGTGTCGTGGGTGCGTTTACAAACATTTAAACTCACATACACAAACAGCCAGACCCGGAACAACTATTTGTAGGCCATACAAATATTTGTTCCGTGCGGGAATCGAACCTGCGACACGCAGCGCAGCAGTCAATCGCTTAACCACTGCGCCAACCGTGCCGTCAAAAGCAAAAAAAAAAAAACAAAAAAAAAGCTAGTGTGATTGCAAATGTTACTCAATCCCGGTGTAGACTTCTTCAAGATGTTTTCCTTCCGTCAGCCCATTACGTAGTGCAGATTTTTATATAGTAAGATAACTATTGCCTAAAGTGTAAATATGACAGTTTGACATACTTCCTATACAAACGCTGTCAAACCGCTATCTTTATTCTTTAGTGTTCATACACGCAACCAGCACGCGTCAACGACAGAGACAACTATGCTCTTGTATTAGGGCACCGTACTCAAATACACGAGCGACACGTTACCGACGGAAGCCGTAGACATGTCGACGGCGGGCGTCGACGGGTATCGACGGCTGCAGTTTCCTTTGACGAGTACCGTTCGTGTATAAGCACACTTAGATAAAAGTTATGTGACGGTTTAAAACTCAGCATTTAATTTAGATAATATCATATTAAAGTCACTTGGTTTATGACAATTACAGTGCCTAAACTTTCTCGAGACACCACGACATCTAATCTTATGCCTACATAAAACATTACTTTAGGCAACCCACCCAAAAGCTTATCCTCTCCTAACAAACTCAAGGAACACAAAACATTAGAGATACATTTTTTCTCCATTGTTCTTTAATGTTTGACAAGCTGAACTGCTAGTCACGGTGAAGATAGCTTGCCAAAGCAAACTATATTGGTACAGAAGGTCGGCTTTATACAGCGAGCGAAAACCTTCGCATACATAGACGACTTCATGTACAGCGAGTGCAAGCGAACTTTCTACTGTCATTTGTTTGACTTAGGGTAGCTCGTAAAATAAAACATTTTACCGGTCAGTATCAGGTTGTATGTTGGTCAAAATATAATTCGCAACCGTAACTAATGAATCTATATGTACAGGATTATAATTTTTTAAATCATCAAATACATACATACATAGGTACTAGTTACGGTAAGGAATGATATTTTGATTAACATACTCGTACAACTTAATAATAAAAAAATAAAAAGCCTTTTATTTCTCGCATAATTAAATTTATTTACGGTTTACATTTAATAATAATAATATATAGTAATGAGAATAAATAATGTAGTAATGGGTATAATATTAATTGAATTGATAAATTATATAAAATAAGATTTAAAAAGGGTACCAATAATTTATCATGCACTATGCAAGAATCTTATGTGAGGGTGAAGGCCTCCTCCAGACTTTTCCATTTGTCTCTATCTTTGTCAATTGTCTCCCAGTACGTAGTTTGTTTCAGTTAGTGGTCGTCCGTAAAACTTAACACTGACCTGCAAATTGAAAAACCTGAGAAAATTTGAGTTTTGCGGGCTAACCTGGTGCTTTCCCATTTAACATTGACTGACATATTTTTTGTTTGCGTACATAAAGTCTGCCAAACTGCATAACAGTTTGCCGCTAGTTGTTCTCGTCTAACAATGGATTACAAATTTTGAAACAAAAAAATATGCTACATCTTAATTATGCAAATATTATTAGGTAAATTATAAAATAATATACATAAGTACCTACAGTAAGGTTTGTTACAAACATAATATATCTATGGACACAATGAGAGATAAAGTTTTTGTAGAACTTATTTAAGTTGGTCCTTAGACTTGCGTTATCAGTTTTGGGGTCGCTCATTCACTAACGTGGGTACTACGTTCCTTCTTGTAAGTACGCTTACCAAAGCAGTTTGTTACGTGTGCGTGCGCCTGTTTTCACTCTTTGTATAGAACCGGCCTTTTGTTGTACCTATCTATTCCGTGGTTTGCCTAAACAAAAACGGTAATGACTTGCGGTAGGACCAAAATTGAAGAGGCGTGGAATATTTAAGTTTTACTTTTTAGGGGCTTAGGCTTAGGTAAAGAAAGTTTTAGATAGTCTTTAGAAACTTGAGGAGTTAAGATAGTTGCCAATCATTGATGAAATCACTTGTTGGAGTAGTTTCGTGATAAATAAATGATAAATGATTTTATTTTGTAAGTAGGTTTGTACAAACACTTTTACAAGTCAATCATATTTTAAAACTAGATGAGGTCGGCGTTTCCTATCTGACTAGTCTGAGAAGAAAGGCCGAAACAAACTCAGATGTCACAGTCTCTTTTAAAGTCCAGACATAATCTCGGTCAGATCATATGAAGACCATGTAGGTCGATGTCTGAGATGGTCTTTTGAGGAAAGAACCACACAGATTGAGAGGACCTGTCCAGTCAGTGCACGCATGCACGCACAGTTTGAGTCAAAACTTAAGGACAAAACTTAACTCAAAACTTAAGGAGCTCAACGATTCGACGAACAATACCAAAGAAAGGACATTTGGGTAGGCCAAATTAATTACTCAAACTGCCAGACCATGACAAAAACTAACAGAACAGAGAGAAAAATAAAAAATAAAATGACCACATAGTCTTCACATTCACAATAATTTAAATAATAGAATACTTTACAAAGTAAGCAAATGTCATAGATCAAATTCATTAATGTCAAAGTGTATATAAAAAAAAACAAAACAAAAAAATAAAAACATTCAATATAAAAATTGGAAGCAGCTTAATCCCAAGCCTTTTTGTCCTCGATATAAGCCTTAACGGTATAAAAGGCTTTCTGGCACAACTTACGTTTAATGAATGATTTGAATTTATTAAGGCTTAGATCTTGACGGGGCCTGGAACTTTATTGTAGAATTGTGTGATATTATTTTTGGCATTCGACGGAAAGATTCGTTAATGAAAGGTCAACGACGGACTGTATGTTCAAAAAAGTTGTGGTTTTGTGAGTGTTGAACTTAACGGGATACGAGACAGTTAAACTGGTATTATCTATCAGAAGCAGGTTTATTTAAAAAAAATATGCCCAATCTAACTGTTAATATTTATTATTTTTAACCGACTTCAAAAAAAGGAGGAGGTTCTCAATTCGGTTGTATTTTTTTTTTTTTTTTTTTTTTTATTTTTTTTTTTTTTATTTTTTTTTTTTATGTTTGTTACCTCAGAACTCCGTTGTTTATGGATCGATTTGCAAATTTTTTTTTTAACTTTGAAGGATATGCTTCCAGATTGGTCCCATTTTTTTCAAAATCCAGTTCTGATGATGGGATCCATGAGGAATCGAGGGAACTCCTCAAATATTATAGGCAACTATATAGTAATTTTAATATTTTCATCGAGAAATCAAGCGTTTACAGTCAAAAAGTAACATTTGATGAAGTGGAACTGGTGAAGAAGATCAGATATGGCTAACGGAACTTGTCACTCGCATAGATATCACAATCAAGATACTTAAGCAACTATGACAATACAAATAAACATACAATCCTGAATAGTTATATTGTAAATATTATCATTGAACTGATCTGATGATCATGATGGAGCCGGAAGACAGGTACCGGAACTCCGTAATTAATCAACGTATTCTAGCCGTGTTTGGGCTTATTAGAATTGTCATGAAATGCACTTTGGCTATAAGTTACTATCGAACTGATCTGATGATGGAGCTGGAAAGTGGAAGGTTGGCATGAGAACTTCAAAATAAAACAATGTATCCTAGCAGTATTTGGGCTTAGAACTGTCATGAGATGCACTCTGAATACAAGGTGCCATTGAAAATCTAGTTTTGATGTTATCATCAATGTGTCCACAAAACAACTTCTGAAATATTAATGGCATTTTGCTTACAATGTTTAAAAAAAAATCGCTTCTATTATTTACTAAAATAAAATTGTATTCTTGGTAGTATGCACACGTTTCCACGCCACCTATGAGGTAGTGTGCTGGGCGCGTTTTTTTTAATGTGGTTTCCCCGGTAGGCCTATTCCATGGCACGTTATGTGTTGTCTTGATTATCAGATGGCAGATTCCGCAACCTTGTTATCTCTGTCATCGCTCGATCATCGTGTGGTCGATTCAATAATTTATTGGCGTCTAAATCTGATAACACTATGCCTTCCAAACTTCTGACACGACTTAGCGCGACATATATTTGTCCTTTTGCAAAGTTTTTTTTACCAAGGTCGATCACAGCTCTCTCGAGGGTGGTCCCTTGTAGTTTATGGACTGTTACCGCCCAGCTCAATATTAGAGGCAGCATACGACGCATAAGAATCGACAGTATTTCATGCGTCATATTATCATCTCTCTACGGGATCAAATTAAAGATCAGAAAGTAGGGGTGCGTCTCATAACGTATAAACTCATTTGGTCTAATTTCATTTTATTATCGTTCATAAGATATAATCAACGTGAGATATACCAACTGTTGATATAATTTCTTTACATATAACATTTATTTATTCTAAAACTTAATTAGTATAACGTTGTTTGATATAACGTTTATGTAATCGAAAATCATTTGGTCTAACGTTTATTATGTATATTGTTTATTTAATCGAAAATCATTAGGTCTAACGTTTAATATGTATATTGTTTATTTAATCGAAAATCATTAGGTCTAACGTTTAATATAACCCCAAGCTCTAACATGTCTCGATTTTGTAAAAAGGCAATGAGAACTTAGGATGCAAGAGCGAGCGAAGCGAGCTCGGGAATTGGGGCACCCCGACTCGGACAGGTTAGGTTCGAAGGGGATAACGGGGGCTCAAGTGAGCGAGCGGAGCGAGCGAACGAGCCCCCGTCATCCCCTTCGTGTTAGGTTCCTTTAAACCCTGCAGACAGAAATAGGGGCCCCGCGAAGCGGGGCTCCGTCGACCACGCCTTATTAAAATAAGGCTAAGGCGAGAGCGAAGCGGAACGGAGCTCCCGCCTTAGCCTTAGCGGTTATTTTTTTTTAAACCACACAGAAATAGAAGCCCCGCGAAGCGGGGCTCCATCGACCTATCTTAGCACAGGTGGTAAGCAGTTGCTAGTTATGTTTAATATCTACTTAGGTTACTATTACCTATAACTACGATAGAACTTACAATATAATATATATATTAGACCAAATAATATATTAGACCAAATAAGTTTTATATCTTTTGAGTGGTATGTCAAATGATTTTATATTTAATGTATGTTATGTCAAACGGTGTTATATTTAATGTATGTTACGCTTATAAAAATTAGGTCTTTTAAAATTATATCAATCGTTCATTATATCAACTAATCGTTATATTAAATAAAATTATAGGTTCCGTTGTTATATGTTGTTAATATTAGAGATTTTGTTGTTATATCATCTATTACTTACCCAGAAAGTAGACAGTAATATGTACCTACTTGTATGATATTGATACTTCTTCAAAATAATATTCTATGTAGAAAAGATATTAACTACATTGCCATTATATTATAATAAAAAATACACTAAACGGCTAGAAATAAAAAACTTTTTACAAAAAAAAAAACCTCCTTCAAAAAAAGACAAACAAAAACGTTCCTGCACTAAAAAGTAAAAAATAAAAAATTGAATTCCTGTAAAGAAACTTAATTTAAAGGTAAACTTATTTGACATTAATATTTTGCAAATATTCAAAATTGTTTACTTCTTTTTGGAGTCGGTGCCAGCCAAGGCAAGGAAATACGTATGGGCAACAATACCTCGAAAAACGACCTCTAACATTTACTATAAAACTACCAAGATACCTATTGCATACCTAGAATAATTAAAACACAAATACAGACTAGACTGTACTCTAAAACAAATTGACACAATTTTCACAATAATTTCTTTTAAATAATAATAATTATAAATACGTATAAAAATCCCCTGCCACTTTTTAAGTACTTTGAAATTTTTGAAGCATTAAGTTTGTAAGCATCTGTTTTAAAATTTTATAATCGTGAATTGAAAAAATAAATGGCACAGGATACAACTGCTGGCACCGACTCCAAAAAGAAGTAAACAATTTTGAATATTTGCAAAATATTAATGTCAAATAAGTTTACCTTTAAATTAAGTTTCTTTACAGGAATTCAATTTTTTATTTTTTACTTTTTAGTGCAGGAACGTTTTTGTTTGTCTTTTTTTGAAGGAGGTTTTTTTTTTTGTAAAAAGTTTTAACAAACAAAACTTAATATAGAAAACCTAACATACTTATAGAATTAATAAGCAATTAGCTAAACGCATTACTGAGGCGGATAGACGTCCGTCACCGTCGGCTGTCGATCCAAGAGAGACCGATTGCTTCTCGCCGTCTGCAGTTTCCGCTAACTATCCCCACTCTTGATGCAGCTGTCTTGACCACGCCCCTCGTTCCCTCGAACTTCTTTATTCTTCTAACACTTGTATCTCAAAGAGCTGACAACATATCAACTATCCTTTTGGTGTCGCAGCAGTGTTGAATAGTGACACATATAACACTATAATAAGTTAGCTGAAAGTTTCCCGAACATAATAAAATAAAATACCTAATGACACTTCTTTGTTCCAGTTTCTGAAAGCCTTATGACGTCTTTATCTCTGCTCATTCATTTAGTAGCATAATCAGTCTATAACGGTCCCACTGCTGGGACACAGGTCTCCTCTCGGTGAGAGGGAGTGGGCTGTAATCCACCACGTGGGTCTAGTGCGAGTTGGTAGATGTCACATGTCTTAGATTTTTTGGCTCGAAGGCATGTCGGTTTCCTCACGATGTTTTCCTTTACCGTTTTAAGAGCAGTGGTGAAATAATTTACACAAAGTAAAGCGCCTCATTCAGAAGGTTAATCTGAAATGGTATTACTACACATAAGATTTGACAACAGATTATCAGTTCCAATATATCTAAGCGTATAGGTATGAATGGTGTTCTGTGAATCCACTGTTCCATGTTACTTTATAAATTAAATTATACGCAAGATAATTATTGTCAACGTAATAATGGTCTCTATGTTACTTTATGTAATTGGTGTTGTACCGTCTTAATTAACTATTAATAAATAAAGTTTTTCCGATTTCATCAACAAAAATAATTAACAATATTTCTTCCTGCCTCCATCTTGCATAACGCGGTCCAAGCCAGCCTAAACCGGTTTGGCTATAAAAAGCGACAGTAACAGGTCGTAAGCCGCAGGTGCATCGCGACTGGACAGATGTGAGCCTGGGGTAGGCAGACTTAGAGGTAGGGCAAACGGAGAACTTACCAAGTTGTGTTTTTGGGCGCCATTATGAGTGGCCTACGTTGTAATGTGGTTAGTTGGATTGTCAGATTTGTTTTGAAATTAAACAATATACATGTTTTTTTAATTCTGAATTTCTTATTAGGATAGTAAATTTATCGAAAAATACGTGCATCAGGAGAAAGATTATGAAAATAATAAATAAATTATTAGAAAAGAACGGATTTCATCCTATTGTATTCTCTTTCTTAATAGTAATAAATTAAAATGGACATAAGATAAAAAGTACATGGCTATCATAATTATTGTCATTAGAGGAGCTTGTGGCTAAGTAATAACAGCCGCACGGGTCGATTGATCAGGTTAAGCTACGCTTGCCGCGGTTGGTCCATGGATAAGTCACCATTTTTACATACCAAGACTCCTCCGTGCCTCGGAAAGCACGTTAAGCCGTTGTTCCCGGCTGTCATTCGTGGATTTGGACAGTCGTTAAGGGTGGTCAGAAGCCCAAAAGTTTGACAACCAGTCTTACCAAGGGGTATCGTATTACCCCGTTACTGGGTTGTGGAGGTCAGATTGGCAGTCACTACATGTAAAATACTGGTATTCAGCTGCATCCGGTTAGACTGGAAGCCGACCCTAACATAGTTGGGAAAAGGCTAGGCAGATGATGCCTGGTACCTAGCTATAAGACTTTCTGATAAACAAAACAAAGGTGCAGAGTAACATGGTACCAGTGGCTAACCAAGTATCGCTGTTAGAAGATGTTAAAAGTGTCGAAACTTCTTGTTTGCCCGCAACAAAATTCAAGTTTGATATACCTTTAGTGACTCCGGAAGAGATGATTGATAATAACGTTCAGATATATTCGGCCCTTAATGAGGACACAGGAAGAGGCGTGAGCGAGAGAAAGTGAGTAGGTTCTTGTATCATGTTAACGCGTGTATAGATAGAGGTACAGTTAATTGAAGAGGTGCCAGCATAACAGCATGGTCAGTCTGTAAAGTTCCCACTGCTGGGACACAGGCCTCCTCTCTGTGAGAGGGAATGGACCGTAACCCACCACGCGGGCCCACTGAGGGTTGGTAGATGTCACATGTCTTCGAATTTTTGTTCCTAGGACATGCTGGTTTCCTCACGATGTTTTCCTTCGCCGTTTTTGAGAGCAATGGTGATGAAATAAATTACACGAAGCAAAGCGCGTGTCTGGGTTCGAACCCGCGATCTACAACTCGTAAGTCGAAGAGGTGCCAGTATTCGTTCAATTGGAGATACCTAGTCTGTAACGATTTTCCACTGACAGAAAATACGACCTTAATGCTCAATAGTATGAATGTCGATGGCTACAAGAGTAGGGGAAGACTAAAGATGTGATGGATGGACTGTGTGAATGATGACATGGTTAGAAAGGGGGTAACTATAACGACTAATAGAGAAGTGTGGAAGAAAAAGACATGTTGCGCCGACCTCAAACAAATTAGGATAAGGGCAGGAGAATGGTGATGCTCAATATGGCAATCAATTAAAACATATATTGTTCGGTAGTTCAATAAACGGAACATAATCGCCCGTATCTTTTGATTGCGTTGACTTAGAAGTTTGATCACTGTTTCAAAGGATTGCAGCCCTGAGTATTTGATATTAATTTCAACTTAATAACTTGACAGATGGACTGACAGACGGCCAACGAAGTGATCTCATAAGGGTTCCGTTTTACCTTTTGAGGTACGGAACCCTAAAACAGTATAATTAACCTTTATTTTCAGAGACAGAATCCGTACAGTATTGTTAGTAAAGAAAAAACATAACACTAACTAATATCCAAATAATAATCTTAGGCTAGTTGTATACTGACCTTGTTCTATTAAACCTCCGTACTACGCTAGGCCAGCCTAAAGTCAAAGTGTTACCACTGACTTGCGGTCTGCTGTACATTAGATATAGGTCGTTACACAATAGATACCAGTAAAGTAACACGATTCATTCATTCATTAACAAAATTCAAAACGAAACAATGGGAATTTTAGACTAGACCTTCTATATCTTTTTGACAGTCAACAAATTCAACAAATTCTTGAAAAGAGAAAAATATTTAATTTGGGTCATGCACAGAAAGTACAAATTTCAAAAAGACCATTCGAAACGAACAAAATTACATTAAAAACAAAAAAAATAACAGAAAAAAGAAACCTGTGCGAGGCCAAAAAAGCTCTTATCTCAGCATAATGCTGCGATATGTAAAAATAAATACCGCAGCGCTATTCTAATAGGCATATCCTGCTATAGACGTATGAGGAACAGGGTGAAAAGCTCACTCATCCTCCATAAAAAAGGGAGGATCCTCCGACCAGACGGGTGTTGTGTCTGGTGCCCCTGCCCAACAATTGATGTCGGGACGTTGTATTATGCTAGTTGCGCGATAAACTCTGCTTGCGCGATGCAGGATTTTACGTGACGTCAGTATGACGCGTAGTTCACATGTGGCGTTGTAGATACCACTACACTGCTCACATAGTCTTCAGTAGCAAGAACATTACCAACCTAGCGTCCAACTCACACTACAGATTCATACCTCATGACATTTTTACAACAACCAACACCGTCAACTCTCTCTCAACCAACAGCCACACAACAGGTTTGCGTTCCACGTCCCGAGTAACCGACAACGTCTCGCAGTCCGTAGATAAATATAGACTGTCCGCTCTCAGGAACTCGACGTGTATGTGTAATTGCCTTTCTATTTAATACAGGGTGTATAAGGAAAAGGTAATATAAGGTTATCATGGACAGGATATAAAGGAATACCGTAGGTTATTGCTAATACACGTAGCGGTGAAGAGGAAATTTAATTTCCCGATAGTTACAGCAGTGGTGGCCCAGTGGTAACGGCTGAGACTTACGAGTTGTCGTAGGTTCGAACCCAGACAGGCGCCTTACATCGTGTAAATTATTTAGGTCTCAAAACGGTGAAGGAAAACATCGTGGGTAAACTGGCATGTCCTAGAACCAAAAATTCGAAGAGATGTATATCTACTAACCCGCACTGGGCCTACGTGGTAGATTATGGCCCAGTGTGCCAGCACTGGGAATATTATAGGCTGATTATGAAACAGTTTACCAATGTGACTTTGCACAGTGCCTGATGAAATCGGACTGATGAGAATACATATAATTATGTACATTAGTATTTATTCTTGTATTTTAACGGTTTTTGTGTAGGGTAAAGTAGTACCTACCATGTTTTGTCTCTTCATCACCCTAAGGTTGACAATGGCTAGAAAATGTCTAACACATAATGTCCGCTTTACTTGTACAGCAATTTTTTACTTGTGCATACTTACAGTTTTAATAAATAAATATAATCTGTCCGATTTAAGTTAAGAACCCTTCTAGTGTATGGACTAACTTAAAACTTATGAAAAAAAAATATCTTAAATAAACCTGGTAGATAAATTTGCTCCAAAATCATCAACAAACATCGCACAAACTTGAATACACAATTTAATAAAACATTCCTCCAAACATTACAATTACAAATCAACGAACTACCCCCATTAACATGGCTGTCACTCAAAACTTTAGTTGTCACCCAACACCTGTACCCAATATGCTAACTATCCATCCGAACACCAATATCCGGATGTAATCCACATTAAACCAGTTTAATGCAGTTCAAACCAGTTAACCGGTGTTCCCCGGGGCGTTTTCGATAAGCGAACTACCCGTAAAATGGTTATTAGTTGAATTATTACGTTTTAATGGAACTAACTGCAAGGTTTAGGACAATAATAATAATAAATTAATTGTTTATGCTATTATTTGAATGGTCGGGATTATTATAATGACTGTTTTGGTTAAATAGGCCGGGAATTGTGGAGGATTAATAAATTATTTCAGTGTCCAAGCGTTTTTAGTTGATTGCGAATTTATACCGTGGATTATAAATAATAAAGCTAACTATAAATATAACAATATTTACATTTATATAAATAAATTAAATTGAAGTGTATATTTGTAATGACAAAATACCAGCTTTTTACTAAATGCATATCAATAAATTCAGCCTATTGCAGTCCACTGCTGGACATAGACCTCTCCCAGGCTGCGCCACAACACCGTGTCCCCCGCCTTTCGCATCCATTCAGTCCCAGCCACCTTCTTTAGGTCGTCCGTCCATCTAGCTGGGGGACGTCCCACACTACGGTTTTTTTTTCGTTTCGTGTTGGAAATCCTCATGGACTTCCTCTATCGTGGGGGTGACGGAGGGGTATGCCGGACTCTTACCGGCTAAAACCACCGCGGTGTTCCACCTCTGTCTATGGCCGCCCCGTGCGGCCATTCCCACAATGGTCGCACCCACTCTCGAGTGGCGCGCGTGGAGCACTGCGGCGCCTACTCGGGCCTGTCTGGTGGGACGACGGACGCCCCTAGTCCGCCGCCCGCAGGCCACCTCTCATAGAGGTCGCAGATCATTTTGCACCCGTCTCGGGCGCCCGGTGCGTCTCCTGCGGAAGGCGAGAGAGGATGCGGCTTTCATTTATCATTTATCTCTCCCGCTCTGCTGCCTCCTTTGCAGACATAACATCCTCGCAATAGGAGGCAGCCC
The DNA here is from genome assembly GCA_951799955.1 of Apamea anceps. Classification (NCBI taxonomy): domain Eukaryota; kingdom Metazoa; phylum Arthropoda; class Insecta; order Lepidoptera; family Noctuidae; genus Apamea; species Apamea anceps. Next base: position 474,216 of record OX637525.1, read on the forward strand.
CATCCCATGCGCTCCCGCTCTCGACCATCGATTGAACGACGGCCGGGAGTATGAGATTGCTCCCGCCTATTGCCACGATGAGGTCACGGCGCAGCCCTGCTTAAGCTGGGCACTCCTCCAACGTGTGCTGCGCCGTATCCTCAAGGCAAGCCTCACAGTGGTGATACACCGGTGTCTGCTCCCGACCTATTCGACACAGATACTTCCCAAAGCAGCCGTGGCCAGAGAGTACCTGCGTCAGCCGGAAGCTGAGGGCGCCATGCCGCCTCTCGATCCACGCCTCCATGACGGGTTTTACCGCCGCAATAACGGCGTGCCCTGCAGAGGGTTGCGAAAGTCGCATCTCCCATTCCGCTCTCAGGGCCCGGTGGAGCTCAGACCGCCGTGCTTTAACAACTCGAGGCAGGGGTCTCTGACTACGCTCCAGCGCCTCCCTGCGCCACTGATATAGTGACGCGAGTGCTCTCGCCTCCGTCCCACACTACGCTAGCTGATGCGCGGTCTCCACTCCAGAACTCGTCTGCTCCACCTGCCATCGATCCTTCTACAAACATGGCCAGCTCACTGCCACTTCAGTCTGCTTACTCTGCAAGCTATGTCGCTAACTCCAGTTCTTTTCCGGATAATTTCATTCCTAATTTTATCCTTCAAAAAGACTCCGAGCATAGCTCGCTCCATAGCGCGCTGAGCGACATTGAATTTGTGGACCAGCCCGACCGTCAGTGTCCACGTTTCGGCACCGTATGTCATGACGGGGAGGACGCACTGGTTGAAGATCACCACAGTGTGTGAAAAAGACTTGACGGAGTTTTCCAAATGCTGTTCAACCCAGCTGAATCCTTCTGTCGGCTTCTTGAAATGCATATGAAAGTACATATTATACAAGGAACTTATATTAAAAAAAAAAAAACATTTTTAAATTTTTGTCTGTCTGTTTGTTCCGGCTAATCTCCGAAACGTCTGGACCAATTTTGACGGGACTTTCACTGGTAGATAGCTGATGTTAAAAAGATTAACACAGTCTTTTATTTTAGAAGAAGATTTAGTTAGTAAAGATACACATTATTGTATCCGACATCATATGTGTGTCATTTTATCATTTTTACATTGTATCATTTTTATAATTTACTGCAGTGTCACATTTGACCTCTATGTTACTTATGCGATGATGCGGTCGAGGATCAACAAACATTAAACGAACATATTCACTCAAGACTTGGAAACTTCCAGGGTAGAGTATGTCGAGGTTAGTTCGGCGCTTGGATAATATCGTACGAACCAATTTCCCAGTTAAATTGGCAATATTTTTGAATGCTGATATTATTGTGTGCATGCTCCGATCACAGAATGAAATGGTGCAGAATTTGGTTTATACGGTATTATCCTAGCGCTGAACTTACACCAACATACTTTAGCTATCGGGAAACGTACGACTTCGGAAAGGAGTTTAAAAATCAATAGTAAAACTTTTTGAAAGTGGTCAATAATATTTTTTTTATTTAATCGGCAATCAATCGCAAGGCTATAAGCAGATGAGTTGAATGAATATGGCTTTTAAGCGAAGAGACCAGTGTCTCGACTGCCTTCTTAGACACATCATTCCTTTTCAGCCTTTTCACCGTTACGGAAGGGTTTAAGAGATCATTGGCCAAGATATTTGGATGAACCGAGACCCGATCAGCATTTGAATTTTTCAATTGCAGTCTGAATAGTGGGAACGCGGTTAATAATAATAGTAACACCAAATAAGACATAATCAGCCTATAATGTTCCCACTGCTGGGACACAGGCATCCTCTGTGTGGGCCGTAATAGATTACGGCGGCCCACTCCCTCTCATACAGAGATTGGTTGGTGAGGTCACATCTCTTCGAAGTTTTGGTTCGAGGTCATGCCAGTTTCCTCACGTAAGTCACAGCCGTTACTACTTGGCCACCACTGCTCACGTAACACCAAATAAAAAGCAATATAAATAGCGGACACCTAAAAACCCATAACAGATTTTACATACCTAATTATGATCTTTTGGATGCGCATTCTGCCCTCGATCTAGATCAAAACAATTGCCAGCAACTGAAGGAACACGGGTGGGTTTTAGTCAGTTAAAAGGGAGAAGTTATTTGAGGATTTTCCCACCCAAAAAAAAAAAACTATTGAACAACAGAATTCGAAAAATGAATCTATGTAGACAACAATAATCTGTGGCGATATAATAAGAGTGATCTCATTGCTTTGAAAGAGATGTGCTCAAAAAGATCCACTCAAAGTGAAATTAGTCTGTCGTCACATGGACGAATGCCTTCGTTATTAGTCATTTGTATTAAGACTTGGCACTTTATAAGTAACTAGCTTCTGCCTGCGACTTTGTCTGCGTGAAATTTCTTGTTCCCGACCCACCCGTCGCATCGCATCGTCTGCTCGCGCTAGTATTTCGTTTCGATTAGCGTTCTTTCTAACTTTTTTCTTTTTGCTCGGCTCCTAAGGGTGCCAGCGTGATGTTAAATAACCTATAGCCTTCCTCAAGAGCTGCGATATTAAATGCAAAAATATTTTTTCAAATCCGACTGGCAGCTCCAGAGATTAGCGCGTTCAAACAAACTCTTCAGCTTTATTATTATTATGTCGTTTATTTATTTAATTTTCTTATTTTATTACATTTTTAACCCCCGACGCAAAAACGACGGGGTGTTATAAGTTTGACGTGTCTGTGTGTGTGTGTGTGTGTGTGTGTGTGTGTATGTCTGTCTGTGGCATCGTAGCTCCCGAACGGATGAACCGATTTTAATTTTGTTTTTTTTGTTTGAAAGGTGAATTTGTCGGGAGTGTTCTTAGCTATGTTTGATGAAAATCGGTCCAAGATGGCCGCCGCTACAAAATGGCGGATTATATATTTTTTCACAACTCCCTCAATATGGGTATCAAATGAAAGGGCTTGACTAGTAGAATACTATACACTATGATAAATTTCAAATCTAAGATGGCCGCCACCACAAAATGGCAAATTACATTTTTTTTTTTTCACAACTCCCTCAATATGGGTATCAAATGAAAGGGCTTGACTAGTAGAATACTATACACTATCACAAATTTCAAATCCAAGATGGCCACCACCACAAAATGGCGAATTACAAAAACCTGATTAAATACCAAATTAGCTGAATCTTAAAACGCAAGAAAATAAAAGAAAAGAAATAATAAGGTGTCCCTACAAAAAGCATGAAATAAAAAATTAAATTAAAAATTTAAAAAACCCCCGACTACGTGAAACCCTATAAAAAGAAAAAAATAACCTTGAAATTATGACCCTACGTAAGTACGTATGAAATTTTTTGATTAAATATTGTCCTGTCGGGGGACCGCTACTATTTTAAACTTTAACAGAACGTTAGGCTAATAATTAGAGCGGTCCCCCGACGGGACAACATTTAATCAAAAAATTTCATACGTACTTACGTAGGGTCATAATTTCAAGGTTATTTTTTTCTTTTTATAGGGTTTCACGTAGTCGGGGGTTTTTTAAATTTTTAATTTAATTTTTTAAATATTATTATAAAAAAAAAAACATTTAAAAATATAAAAAAATAGTAGTAATCCACCGGTGTCGGGAGCAGGGTCCAAGCTACCGGTGGTTAGGGCTCCAGAGACAGAAACCTCCTCACAATGCGAGCCGTATCGAGGAGTACTGCCTTCTGAATCAGGCCCTTGATCCAACCGCCTAACGAGAGCCTCGATAGATGTTGATCGAGGCTTTCGGCCATCAGGCCATTGGCCGATACGACAATCGGCACTATGACAGTCGAGCTCACATTCCACATGTCAACAACCTCGTGTGCTAAGTCAAGATATTTGATTTGTTTATCTTTCTCAGCTTTCACGAGGTTCCCGTCATGTGGAATGGTAACATCGACAATCATTGCGCGGCGCACTAATCGATCTATCACTACTATATCAGGTTTGTTGGCGACAACAGTCCTGTCAGTGATGATAGACCGATCCCAGTACAACGTGACATGGTCATTTTCGAGAACTGGGTCGGGCACATACTTGTAATATGGTACCTCAGAGTTGACAAGTTTATATTTCAAAGCAAGTTGCTGGTGAATAATCCTGGCTACTTGGTTATGCCTGTGCAAGTACTCGCTGTTAGCCAAACGAGAACAACCAGAGATAATATGTCTGATGGACTCACCCAGACGGTGGCATGCCCGACATACGTCAACCGTCCCATCCTTCATAATATGTCTCCGGTAGTTATTCGTCAAGATAACTTCGTCCATAATTGCACAGACGAAACCTTCAGTTTCTCCGAAGAGGTCACCAAAACGTAGCCAGGAAACGGACGCTAAGAAATCTACACCGGGCTCATGAAGAGCCCGATAGAAGCGCCCGTGAAGCTCCTTGCTTTGCCATACCTTCTTGCGGTCATCGGTAGTCAGTACTACAGGTTTGCGCCAGTTCTCTTTCGCCATGGAGAGCGGGGTGAGCCCCTTGTCCACTGCGACCACATCACGGTGCATAGCCACTTCGGCTTTTAAAAAATATTCCCTGAGACTGCACACCTCGCGGTTGTGGAGGGTCTTCGCATTTAAAAAACCTCGACCCCCACACTTCCGCGGGATATACAGTCTCATAACCGATGATCGTGGGTGATGCATCCGGTTTGCGGTCAGTAGTGTACGGACCCTTCTATCCAGGGCGTCGAGTTCAGTCTGAGTCCATTTGAGTATGCCGAAAGAGTACATCAAAACCGGCATGACCCAACCATTGAAGGCGCGCACCTTATTTCCGCCCGAAAGAAGACTAATTAATACCCTCTTCAGGCGACAAAAGAAGCGCTCCTTCAATGATTGCTTCATGTCAGCATCGTTGATGCCTAACGCTTCCGACATACCCAAATACTTATAGCTTTCGGATGAGGAGAGGGATCTAAGGTGTATGGAATCTGAAAGTGGAATTCCCTCGGATTCCATAATCTTCCCCCCCTTTACATGCATGACTGCACATTTGTCCACACCAAATTCCATCCTGATGGCACTACTGAAAGTTTCAGTTACCTTCAGTAGCTCCACCAGATGCAATTTGTTGGGGGCAAAAAGTTTCAAATCATCCATGTAGAGGAGGTGAGATATGACCTGACCACCTCTCTTCAACCGGTAGCCTAGACCTGAATTCTCCAGCAGTGTGCTTAGAGGATTCAGGGCTAAGCAGAACCAAAGAGGACTCAAACTGTCGCCCTGAAATATTCCCCGCTTAATCCATACAGGCTCATCATTCCCCTGGATCTGTCGACACCCTGGATAGCGAAGGACCGTCTTCCATTGCCCCATACACGACTCAAGGAAGGTGCGTAGAGTTGCATCTATCTTGTACAACTCCAGCACCCTCATGAGCCATGTATGTGGCACCGAGTCGTAGGCCTTCTTATAATCTATCCAACATGTCGACATATCCTTGTGGGATCGGCGAACCTGTTGGCTAATGGCCATGTCTATGAGGAGTAGCTCCTTAGTACCGCGGGACCCATTCCTACATCCATTTTGAGAGGCAGACATAATCGAGTTACTGTCAATGTGCGTGTTTTCGTTTTCGCTCTCAAAATGGATGTAAGAAGTTTATAAACCGTCGACAAACACGATATTATTATTATTATTATTAGTGTAGATTTTGCGAGACTTGACAGTTTTGTAAAAATATTAGGGGTTAAGTATGTAATTGCCGATTTGTACTGAAAAATTGAAATTCGTTTTTAATTTTTTTAATTTAACATATTTATTTAATCAAAATAATTACCATTATTATCTATATATACATTGCTGCCATCTAATAGGAAGGTCATTAATGCCTTTTCGATAGAACTCTCGTGATCTAGATTCGACAAACTGTGTGAAAGCATTTTGTACTGCCTCCTGAGAAGAAAACTTTTTATCACTTAGAAAATTGTCCAAATCACGAAAAAAAATGGTAGTCCGTTGGAGCAAGGTCTGGCGAATACGGAGGGTGACGAATAGTTTCTAATTGCAGTTCCTGTAGAGTTAAAACGGTTTCTCGTGCTGTATGAGGTCTCGCGTTATCATGGAGCAATAATGGTGAAGATCGATTCATGAGTCGGGGCTTTTTCACTGCTAGTTTTGCTATCATTGTTCGGAGTTCGGCACAGTAGACATCTGCCGTTATTGCTTGACCAGATCGGAGAAAGCTATAGTGAATAACACCATGTTGAGACCACCAAACAGTTACCATTACCTTTTTATTAGTAAGCTTTGCTTTAGGACACTGTTGCGGCGTTTGACCTGGGGTCAGCCATTGCATTTTTCGCTTACGGTTATCGTAAAGAAACCACTTTTCATCACATGTCACAAGTCGATCCAGTATTCCTTCATTTCTGTATCGATTCAACAAGGCAACACAAGTTTCAACACGCGTTTCTTTCTGCAAATCAGTCCAATCATGAGGCACCCATTTTTCATGTTTTTTTATTTTATTGATTTGACGCAAATGAGTCAATATTGTTGGTAAGGTAACGTTAAACCATGCCGCTAATTCCTGCGTAGTTTGGCTCGCATCGGCTTCCACCATCTCTTTCAATTCATTGTTATTCACCTGTGTGGGGGCTCTTCCACGTGGTTCGTTCTTCAAATCAAAGTTTCCATCAGGAAAGCGTTTAAACCAAAATCGCACGGTGCGTTCATTAGCAGTCCCCTCTCCAAACGTACCTAACAAAAAACTGAAAGTCGATAATCGAATGTTGCACAATTTTTAAAAGAAGAACTTCATAGGCACCATGTGAAAAAAGTTTCACTCAAAAATCTCAAACCATGAAGGTTCTATGTCAATTCGAAGTACCTATTACAATAAAACGGCAATTTCATACTTTAACCCCTATTACAATAATACTATAAATAAATAAACATTTTATTCCTGTTCCGTTGTTCTGTAATGTTTATTAAAACTAATTGGCGTCATGACAGGCTTTAGTAAGATTTTATGAATAAAGTGTCCAGTTAGAGAAACTGTCTTACTAACGAAAATTGATCTTAACACCGTCAATTATTCCAAAAGACTTTCCCATGTTCGTCGAAATCGAAATAACAAATTCGCCAAACAAACAAATTAAATCAAACATCTACTGAAAACGCTTACCCCTCATCAATCATTCAATTAACGAACTTGTCAACAACTGCCTTCCAAAATATTTACAGGAAATTATCTTCCATCTACACCAATACACCATAATAAGTACTATTATGACTGCGATCATCGCCCCCATATTAATCTACAATGATATAATTTAAAGGTACAAAGTAATTAACATTTAATTCCGCACCTTTCTTTACCGGTTCGGGACGGACGTAACAGGATCTAAGCAGTTACGACCGGTCATAATCCGGTTATAAATATCTAATTATCTGAGGATAAATAAAAGGGAATGGAAAAGTTTAGTAGGGCTAAGGAAGATAACAATATGTAATAAGAATTAGGTAACTTTTACCTATTTATAATTTTGTCTGTGTGGATATAATAAATAGGAGTAATCAAATTTGATAATTAGGAAATTCTCAGTTACTGCCCGGATCAGGATCGGGGAGTTTGTTGAACCACTTCGTCTTTCCAGCGACAGCACTAGGAAGTGGTGAGGGGCGGGCGTTTTGGGGGGACTGTCTTATGTTATTTTGACGTTTGAAAAGTGCTGATTCTCAGCCTAATTTGAATAAATGACTTTGATTTTGATCTTGGATTTATTCAAACTCAAACTTTTTATTACAGATCAGTGGATCCATATAGTGTTAGTATGAACTTATCCCATATTAGTAAATAACAATAACTTAAAAATACACTAATTGGCTACATGAACATGTGCACGCACATGTCTACCAGCCCAGGGTCTAATATAATAATCGTCAAATTCATCAAGGTAACTGTGCTACTGATTCTCAACACGAATCAAAAATAAAATAAGTAGGTATTTTTTATTTTTTCTCATTTTCGGAAATCGGCCTGTGTGAGACCGCACTGTAACTGGCCTTTTACACACACATAAAAACGCGGCCGCTTATACGATACCATAATAGCGCGATTCTGTTCTTTGAAAGTGGTGTATTCTGAAATACTGTCAAACTTAAATAACTAAAAAAACGAATATGCATTCATTATTTACCAGGTATCGTAATTTTAAGTTATTATTTATGTCTTTCATAACAGCCTCCTAAAATTTGACAAGCATGCAAAACAACAGCTTGTATATGTAATGTGTAAGCTAAAAGAAACCCTGTCCCAAAACCACGGCTGAAAATGGCACCAAACAACTCATTTTAAAAATAAATTATCAACGATAGCAAAATTAATTAGCAGCCTGCACGTAAAGCGTCACAATTTATTACAAAACTGTTCAACAATTAACATTATCCCTCAATTTCATATTTATCAATATTGTGGAAATTCATGTCACAAAGCAAGTAGTAGAAATTATATTCAAGTGACGAATGACACACGAATATGTGATATTGTTAGCTTGTTACTGTCCCACTGCAGGGTGAAAACTTCTTATCATACAGGGAAGGCAGGAGCATCGATCACCAAGCTGGCTCACTGTATGTTGCCGATGCCAGGCTATTATGTACGTTTAGGGGGCCTACTCCGAAGTGCAGTGCGAATGTTCGGATCGGACCGACACATGGCCGAACCGAATATTATTGAAAAATGCGAAAAAAGTTCGGATCGGCTCAGTTGGGTCGGGACCATAGTCAATACTCGAAAGAGTGTAGGAGTGTAGGATCGGAACCGACCGAACCAAATAGTAACTTCGTAGCAGGAAACGGCCGAACATTCGGCCGATAGTACTTCGGAGTAGACCCCCAGATTTCCTCACGATGTTTATCTTCATTGTAAGAAAATGTATCTACAGGATGACAGGGAAACTCGGCGTATTCCTTGAAGGGGGTTATACTAGAGGTCATTAGCAACAAATTAAGTCCAGTGAACTAGGGGTCAAAACTGGGTAGTTAAAAACAAAAAAATTGCTATTAAAGACCGTTTATTTCTGAAATTATGTAAGTTTTGCAAGAATTTTTTTTATATGATCTCTGATTTTTCATCTTTCAGAAAAGTATCAATGAAATGTTTGGAGTGGAGCAGTTTTTTCTCATAATTAATTGTTTTTGGTAACAAGTCAGCTAATTTCTAAAAAATCGAAGAACCGACACAGCTCGGTAACCATCCAGTTTGGACCCGTAGTTAACTGTACTAAATTTGTTGCTAATAACCTCTAGTATAACGCCTTTCAAGGAATACGTCGAGTTTCCCTGTCACCCTGTATATTATACTTCTTCTGGATTCTAAATCTTTTTGGCCCAAAACTTTGGGCTGAGCCTGGTAAAGTGGGGCTACCTTGACGGAGTGGCACTATACATTATTATACTAATAATAATAATAAAGCTAAAGGTTTATTTGTTTGAACGCGCTATTCTCTGGAACTGCGATGGATTTGAGAAATTCTTTTTGCATATTATAGCCCAATCCTTGATGAAGGCTACAGGCTACTTAACATAACGCTAGCAAAACAAAGTCACAAAGAACGCTAAACGAAAACGAAGCAATGGCGCGGGCAGGCGATGCGATGCGATGCGACGAGATGGGTCGGGGGAACAGAAAATTTCACGCGAGCGAAGTCGCAGACAGAAGCTAGTATGGTCATAAAACCATACTTAACGCATAAGTTCATAAGTGCTTAAGACCGTGAAACAACAGCAACTTTGGGTAGGATGCCTTCAGGCTAGGTAAGTCTTCGCTCTCTAGGGGGATCTTCGCTGGGTGGTTGGTAGCAGCTGGATAACAGTAGCCGAAGATGGACTTAATAGGATGTAATTAGAGAGGCCTATGTTCAGGAGTGGACTGAAATATCGGCTGGTCATGCGCATAAAAGCAAATACCGACATGACATTTACAAAGCCACATTGGATATTGGTGAAGGCCGCAGTAATGCGCTGAATGCGACAAGCATGGGACCCGACCCGAAATGATAAAGGTCCAATCATCATTTCAGCCGAAAGACGTCCACTGCTGGACATAAGCTTCTCCCCAGCGTCGCCAAATCGACCGGTCCTGTACTACTCACATCCACACTTAAGGTGGATGCTCCGAGGTAGCCCGCGAAATTCAAATTTTCTTACGTTTTTTGCAATTTGCTGGTCAGTACTAAGTTTTACGTTGATTAAAATATGATTCGCGGCCGTAACAAATATGTATTTACAGAATTATAATCATTAAAGTCATCAACACAACTCTCTAAGATCAAGTAATCTTACTAAATAACTATTTCATAAAATCTTGACATTTTAGGATTATGCTAACTTAACAAGTTGTATTACTGATTCTTATGATTATAATTCTGTAAATACATATTCGTTACGACCGCGAATCATATTTTAATCAACGTACAATTTAGTACTGACCAGCAAATTGCAAAAAACGTTAGAAAATTTGAATTTCGCGGGCTACCTTGGAGCATCCACCTTAAACTTATTTACTTTCAGACTCGTAACTTAACCTCCGTGCCATTAAATCGTTTTTCAGATGAACGGTATACTTACAGAAAACCACTAAACGTCCTCTGTTCACCCCCCTACAGAGAAGGGGTGTTAAAATATAACTATAAATTATACTTCGTTCACAATAAGAGCCTCATTTCAAGCGACGTATTCAGGCTTTAAAAGCGAATGATTTATGAACAATATGCCGCTCACAATGTTCCCAGTTACCTTTATTTTTGGTTCAGAGGTTTATTTTAAGGGTAAGTAATTATTTTATGTAATGGTTGTGATTGGTTGCTGTTTTACTGATGGGGTCGTGTGTAATTTTGAATTGGAACATAGCCTCTTATTATGATTCTAAAACATTACCTACCTAAGTAGTACAAAGATGAGGTGGCGGGGTGGGCGAGAGAACGCGCCTTGCGCACCTCACGCCTCAGCCGCCGCGGGAGACGCTCCGGGCGTCGGGAGCCGCGTGACGACTCCCGGCCACCGTAGGCGCGGGCCTGCGGGCGGTGAGTAATGGGTAACTCACCGTCCGATCAGGACCAGGCCCGTGCCGGACGGCGTGTTGTGTTCCGCGCGCGCCTCAAAGAGATGTCAGCATGAGAGACGGGGCCCCATAGGGCCGTAGCCTGCCAGGGTAGCGGGATTGTCCGAAAGGGTTACCGCTGCCCTGGAACATAAAGGGCTAAGGAAGGAACACGGGTGGGTTTTAGTCAGTAAGAGTCTGACACTCCCTCCTGCTCCACCCAGAGCGGGAGGAGTCATTTGATGATTTCCCACCCTCAAAAAAAAAAAAAAAAAAAGTAGTACAAAGATTAAAATCGTTAGATTTGCCCTCTCCGAATGTATGTGTTGTGTCTATATCTTGAAAAAATGTCAATACTATACGCTGTCCATTAGGGTAAACATTTTTTGACAGCTTTTTTAGAACGTAAGTACATATTCCAGATTACGTAAAAGTTAACTTTAAAATGCGTGATTAAATAAATATATAAACGGTCTTATCTTATTTATGGTTCTTACAGATATTATAATACCGTACGTGAATCAATCAATGAATTGTGTGTTGCTGCAATCACTAGTTCCATCTGTCAAAAAACGGTTTACCTAATGGGGTAACAGGTATAAAAAGAAGGGCGTCTTGTATATTATGGCGTTTCCATGGCAGCATGCAACATTGTGTGTGAACAAGTTGTCAAAACGAAACGGATATGCGACTTAAATCTTTGACCTAGGTTCCAAACTTGGCTGGTTAAAAATGCATTTTTGTATCTACTTTCTTAGCTTCTTGCTGGGACCAAATGTTCTGAAATTGCAAACACGCAGGAAACAAGCATGAGGTCAAACATTCCCTCATTAACAACAACAAAATTTATAGCATTTTCATTTCAATATATATATTCATTTTCAAATCATACACAAGTTTTTATTCATTAAACTTTAAGGTCTATCTATAAAGGCTTCCACAGACTATTCCGCAATTTCCCTGAAGTTTTCATAGAAATTGTTCTACAAGAGTCGCGTCGCGCCTTTCTGCGGGAGCTATAACTAGTATCGCAAGTTTTACTTGGCTGCGCTAAAAGTGAATTCGAACTCACTACCTGTCACTCAAAATATTGCACCTTCACCGTTGGGTTTGTTGGGACTTCTTCTTCACTGCTCATCATTTACCTAACCTTGTTCCAAAGGGTTGGAGTCGCCTTCCAGTCTTGCGAAGCGACTGCCTATCTGACCTCTACAACCCAGTTACTGAGTAACACGATATCTCTTGGTAAGACTGTTTGTTAGGCTCGCAGTCTTCTTCGACTACCCGTGACGACTTATTCACTGCTATGTTCTTTAAAAGCACCGCAAGCCTACAAGAAAGTAGGTTGTAACACAATATTTCAGGCAGCATATTGTAACAATAAATTATTCTCCATACATTAAGTTTAAACCCGAATATATTGCTTACAAATGAGTTATATATTTGAGCTGGGATATTTATCGTTGGTTCTTGTCTTTATTTTAATATTGCAGTGAAAAGAGTTTAGTGTTTGAAATGTCTTGTGGTGTAGTGGTAGAAAGTTCTGCTGCTGAGCGCAGGGTTTAGTTCGATTTCTTGTTTAGGCAATGTTTTTAGATTTTTGGAAACTATCCTTAGTTGCACCTTTCTATTACATGTGAGGACAGAATACCATAACTATATTAAATAGTAAATACTGCTAGCATCGGGCTATTATGTAGTTTCACTATTTCAATACTAGCCGGGGCCGCCACCAATATGATAGCCTCGGGCGGATGCTAACTGTACCGGGATTAACGAATAAAAGATTCCCCACTTTAAAAAGGAGTATTTATAATGGTCTTTAAATTAATAACATTTTTATATATTAGTCCCGTAGTTTGTCAGCCAATTTCTTCCCAATAACTCACGGAGATTGCATATAAGCACCAAATAGGCTATAATCTCTACAGTACCTACTGCTGATAAATCACAAAAAAATAAAATAAAGAACGTAGCAAAACAACTCCACCTTTGTACAGTTATTTCTACTTGCGCGGAGGTAAAGTTTTAATAATAATAAACAAATAACAGCTAGCTAGTTAGTTTTAAATGCTCTTTTTTTTCTTTTTTACTGTTTGTATTCCCTGTACGTGTCCCAAACAAAATATTTTTCTCTCTTTCTTTTCTTTATACAATGGACTTAATCAACCCTAACAAAGAAGGAAAGAAAAAGAACATTCAAACTTGAGGCCTCAAAAGGTTGGGCACGCCACAATAGCGGCGATAAGTCCCCTCTTTGAGGAGTGGCTAGAGAGGCGCCACGGCGCCCTCACCTTCCGCCTGACACAGGTCCTCATCGGACACGGTTGTTTCGGGAGGTTCCTGTTCAGAATAAAGCGGGAGGAAACGCCAGGGTGTCACCACAGTGTGGATCGCCCAGAGGACACGGTGGAGTATACGGTGGAGGTCTGCCCGGCTTGGGCGGAGCACCGCGCGGGCTTGCGGGTGGCGAACAATGGGCAGCTCGCCGCCCGGTAAGGACCAGGCCCGGGTCGACGGGGCGTGTCTTCCACGCGCGCCTCAAAGAGATGTCAGCACGAACTGACGGGGTCCGCTAGGGCCGATGCCTGCCAGGGCCGCGGGATGTTCGAAAGAGATACCGTGGCTCTTGGCACAAGCAACTGAAGGAACACGGGCAGGTTTTAGTCAGTAAAAGTCTGACACGCCCTCCCGCTTCGTCCAGAGCGGGAAAAGTCATTTGATGATTTCCACACAAAAAAAAGGCCTCAAAAGGTACGCAATAAATAAAAACCAAGATCTCCGTTCCTAAACGAGGCACACATCCAAGTAATTTAGCAGAACATCATCTGAGAAAAATCAACACTTAAATTAACAAGAAAATACCCAATTTTTATGCCCCATTTACCCCCTACAACCCCTAAGGAAATCCCCTAAATGGCAAGCATTAATTAATGGGGCCCGTAATGGCAGTTTCTCAGTGTTGGCAGACATAAATTTATTAATTACGGCAAGTGGTCTTCGCGTTTTTTTTTTGCAGGTAACACTGTGTGGGTTATTTGGGAATTAGTTTGTGTGTAATGTTCTTTTCTTATTTTGTTATAGGTAATTATTGTTGCCTGCGTGTGTTATATTTTATTTAGATATGTGGGTGTGTTTAACTGCCTCATTGATCTCGTAGTTTCAAGCGCGACTGCTGAACGTGGGGTCCTGGGGTCGATTCCCAGGTCGGACAAAGTGCTATTGGGTTTTCCGTTAGGAATTTCTTAGTAACAGCCCGGAGTTTGGAAGTTGACGGTTTAATACCCCCGTGCCTCGGAAATCACGTAAAGCCGTTGGTCCTGCGCCTGATCTCTCCCCGGTCGTGTCGGATTGCCGTCCCATCGGACTATAAGTGTAAAGGAACAGAGAATGCACTTGTTTTTACGCACACACTTGTACACTATAATATCTCCTGCGTACCTGGCTAATCTCCGTTGAGATTGGACCGGTGACCGTGACCGATCGGTCGAGAGGCTATTATTATTATTATGTTGGTGTACTAAGAAAACATCCAAAACCTGGGGGCCTACTCCGAAGTGCAAAGTGCGAATGTTCGGATCGGACCGACACATGGCCGAACCGAATATTATTGAATAATGCGAAAAAAGTTCGAATCGGCTCAGTTGGGTCGGGACCATAGTCAATATTCGAAAGAGTATACGGTCGGAACCGACCGAACCAAATAGTAAGTTCGTAGCAGCAAACGGCCGAATATTCGGCCGATACTACTTCGGAGTAGACCCTGCTTACGAATGTGATTTATTTATTTTCCTAATTTAATGTAGTGTAGTTTCAGCAGTCGTAAATAATAATAGTAATATGTAAACATATAGACAACAACGCCATCTTGTCTGCCTCCCAAAATGAATGTAGGAACGGGTCTCGCGGTACTACAGTCCGGTCCCGTCCGTAGGTAAAGTAGATGCAGCTCTGCACACCTTCCTGATGTTGTGTATGGGGCAATGGAGGACGGTCCTTCCCTATCCCGGATTTCGAAATATTTAGAGGAAAATTTGGATAACCTGGATTGCGAATATTTGCCACGTTGCCACGGCCAATGCTGATTCTTTGGCCAATCAAATATTAGTTTCATTTTCTTCCTGACCTGCGTACGTTGGTACCTACATACGTTAACTATATTTATAATTACATCATATCGGTCTAGTTACTAACAATCGGACAATTACTCGTGTGAACGTGATGTGCAGATGACTAGCCCACGGTGTCTTCAGGTTACTATACAGGGTGCGGGTTTTATGAAGGGGCCTTTTATAATAATTGATTTAGGGCTGATTTTTCAGTCGACAGATAATTTTTATTTGTGGAATAAAATTGACGTCTGACAGATTTTGTATGGATAAACTGTCAAAAATTCAAGTGGTCGTCATCACGTCAGCGCCGGTTGCCGCTGAAAACCAGCGCTGAGGCTCTGTCTCGTATAGGGTCGTAACATTATGCTGAGCGATGGCTGTTTTGCGTGGATGTGATGCATATTTCCCCCCAACTTCTTCTTTTTTGTGTTTGTGTTCTTTCTCTGCGTCATGTTCACTGCAAATAAACGTATTTTATTTATTTTCTATCTAGTTTTGCTAAAAGCAATCAATATATCGAAAGAAAGGACAAAGACATAAATGAATTCCACCATCCCATAGAAGGGTTACTTTCGACCCAACCTGTACACAATCGGGCGGCTATCTCCGTAACCCTACGCCCGCCGTCACAGTCCGTGGCCCAGTGTGGGACGATCCCACGGCTGCGTTGTTTTAATAACCCGTGGGTTACAGGGCACAGATTAATGACCATAGCAAGATGAGGGTTTTAAGAAAATATTAGGCGAAAACAAAACTTGGCTCTGAAGGTTGTAATGAAATGTATATTTGTGATATTGAAAGATCATACCACAGTACAGTACAATCAATGATACATAGCTACATACACTCAAGCTTGAGAGGCTCATGGCTAAGTAACAGCTGCTAAGTTCGATTGAACAAGGTTAAGCTACGCTACCCCTGGTCGGCTCGTGGATGGGTGAACGTGCTTTCATCTTTCATCATCCATTTCACACCAAGATGCCTTGGAAAGCAGTGAAAGCACGTTAAGCCGTTGGTCCAGACTGTCATTCGTAGATCTTTGACAGTCCGTCCGGGCAGTTAGAACCTCGAAAGTTTGACAACCAGTCTTACCAAGGCGCATCACATTGTACACGTCAGGTAGACAGTCGCTCCATGTATACGAAGGCGTTTTGGGAGATTTTCTTAAATTATTTTGACGTTCAAAAAGTGCTGATTTTCAACCTGATTTGAATAAATGACTTTTAATTGATTACTTATTATTAGTATTAAACTGCATCCCGTTGAACTGGAAGCCGCCGCCACCTTAACTTTCAGCCTGAAACTAACTAACTGACTATCCCTACATCATATTCATGTTATAGGGGCAATATTTGTCTTGTCTTGTCTTGTCTTGCCTTGTCTTGTATAGGGTCGCGGCATAATGCTGAGCGATAGCCCTTTTGCGTGGTTGTGACGCATGTCAACCATTTCTTATTGTTTTTTCTTTATTTTGTTTTCATGTTCTTTTTTGCGTCATGTTTACCGCAAATAAACGTTTTTTTCTTTCTTTCTTTCTTTCTATATTTAGAAGTCTATCGAGTCCAAAGTTTTCACAAAAGAATGCAACCTAGGTACATCAAACATAACGTACCTGACTCGAACAACATATAAATCTAATTTCCCCGCTTGACGTAGCGTAGTATTAGTATTTATTGATGCATTGCAATTGAAGTCGTTTTATTACTACTGAAAGTCGGTCACGGCGAGCGATATGACATATATTTGCCAACTTTTACTTGTTTATTGCTAAAGGATTTCATGATTGGTTTACTGAAGAATAAAATGATCAGAGCGGTTAGACCAGCGATATCAATGATGAAAAGTAAAAAATGTGTTGATATGATATAAGCTACTGAATAGTTATGACGACAATATAAATCATGTATCATTTAATCCTGTTGAAAGTTGTATAAATACGATTGCCGTGAGGGCTTAGACAAGTGGAAATTTAAAGCGTGCATTAAAATGCGAAAAACTAGTACAAACAGACACCAAAAATTACTTATTTCTGTAAACCCCACAATCTAAGACAACATAATTACATATATGCTTGTACTACTATGAGCAACTTGACTTTAAAAGTGCAACAGCTGGGCACCGAACAAACGACCTCTCACTCAACAGTTCATGCCTTAACCACTGAACTATTCTCGATTGCTATCACCACAACAAGAACTATTCCCGTACACACCCGACCAACATGAAAGCAACAGCAGATCAGACTCGTAAAACCATAAATAAATAATAAATAACAGTTTATAAACAACAAAGCCGTAACGTCAAGTCAACGGTTTAGTTAAAGGAGCAGCCGGCAGCGCAGGTGCCGACAATGGTGAGACGTGACTCATGTACACTGGCGGACGGGGAAAGGGAAACAGTTGGTTAAGAAAGTTTATAAGAAAACAAGATGCAGAAAGACTGTAAGAAGATTCATTCGTTGCATGACGTTTTGAAAAGTAATAATTTACTTTTGTAAATTAATAAAGCTGGTACAGTGAGGCAGTGAGTAAAGAAAGCTAATACTAGAGACTGACCTCTGAGTTTGTTTCGATCTTTCTTCTCAGAGTAGTCGGATAGGAAACGCCGTTTAAAAACTCATTTAGTTTAAAATATATGTTTTTGTCTTATTTGTGAATTGAGCGTGAGTAAAAAATTATGAAAAAGGCACTGTTAGGTTTTCTTTTTACATGAGTACTAGCTTCTGCGCGCGACTTCGTCTGCGTGAAATTACTAGAGTCCCGAATCACCCCATCGCATTGCATCGCCTGCCCGCGCTGCTACTTCATTTCCACTTAGCGTTCTTTCTGACCTTTTTTCTTTTTGCTCGGCTCCTAAGGGTTCTAGCGTAATATCAAGTAGCCTTCCTTAAAAATTGGGCTAGCAAATACAAAAAGAATTTTCGCGTTCATACAAACTCTTCAGCTATATTATTAATATAGATTTGTTTTGTGACTTGTTACTTATTTCTATATTTCTATAAATTAAATTTTGCGTATTTATTTATAATAATTATTTTAATTTATTTCCTATTCTGCGTAGGTATAAGATGAGTTAACGAAGACGGTATTTAAAACTACGCAACCTAAATTAAAATACTATAAATTACAAAATAACAAAATTCCAGATAACAGAAAACCTTTTATAATGACATATATAATCGAATTCCATTTAAATGTAAATCAGAAGCAGTTTGTACTCCATATTATAAATTAATGAACATATTAATTCGGTGAGTACACCCGCTAACCTTTTTGCCAATTAATCAAATTCACGCTACGACAAACAAATGGCTTTTTAATTGTAGGTGACAAAAATCTCGTGTAAAAAGGGTTTTTTATTTGACTTTTTGTGTGAGAGTTACAAGAATATTTCTATGAAAGTGGGCGTAGAAAGGTTGAATATTAAGAAAAATTCATAAAAATATATGAAATATTTAGCTTTGTTATTTTTTTTATAATAAACAAAATTAAAAATGAATAAATATCAAATAGTAAAATTAAGCTCGGGGAAAAGTAATGTTGCCCTTCATGAAAAACAATATATATTTTTAAAAACCAAAGTTCAAAACCTATTATTATTAAAACCCACTCATTATGTCCTAAATTCCTAGGAAGAAAATAAACACCCACACAGTATAATACAACAAAATCATTTATTCATAATTATTCTTAAAACAATTTTATCTCGTCCCAATTTCTCCGACCGACAGTGTATTTCGCCACCTGTTCCCTTTGGGGATGTTTCGACACATAACGTCTGTATTCTACCGAGTTTCAAATTAAGTTACAATACATTGCTTCTCCGTTACTATCATACAGAACATCTTCTTGAATACAATCCGCAATGGGTATGACATATGCCGAGGATTCCAGATTTTTCTTAGTAAAGGGATATAGAAATGATCAGTTGGTAGTAGCTGTTTTTTTTTCTTTTAAAATTCGAATGTGGTTTTGAAATTCGTACTGAGGGGTAACCAATATTGGTGAGGAGGAAGTGTGGGTGGACTTATATGGAAGCAAGTGTAGATATCAGAGGGGCAATTCTCGTAATTTTAAGAACGTTCACAGTCTAAAGGCCAATTCTCGTAATTTAAAACATTCAAAATCTAGTCACAATCTCATCTCGGCGATAAACAAACGTCAAAAACTTGTCAAAATATAGGGAAATTTGAGGTATTTTTGACAGATTGAGACTGAGAAGAAACTGTGAACGTTCTTAAAATTACGAGAATAGCCCCTCTTATCTCAGTCTCAATCTGTCAAAAATACGTCTAATTTCCTTACATTTTGACATTTGTTTGTCGCCGAGATGAGACTGCGTGCGACTAGATTTTGAACGTTTTAAATTACGGGAATTCGGCCCTGTTGTTCAGTTTTTAAAAACTGCTAAGTGTTGTAATGTTTAATTTTATTTTAGTGTTCATACATACGAGCGACACGCGTCAACTGCAGTCGTCGACAATTTGTTTTTTTTTTCTTTGTAATGTCATCTTGCAGTTCATCCTAGGAGGTTGTCGTCTGCTTAACCAGAGTTGCCTGTGGATGCCTCCATAAATTAAGGCCTCCAGCCAGGGCTTAAAAAACTTAAAAACCAAGCGACTACACGCTTAGGGCATTCCCTGTGGGGTACAGATATCGGCTTAGGTCGTCGCTGGGGGAGGGCGTCAAGGGACAAGCTGGATCAGAACCGTCGACAACGTGCCGCTGGTGTATTTGAGTACGGTACTTAACGGCGGGCGTCGACGGCTGCGTTACCTCTGCCGTTGACGCGTGTCGGTCATGTGTGTATGCAAACTTACTTGTATCGCTGATTATCGTCACTGGAAAGTTTAGCTTCGTCTTTACCTTTATGAAAATGTCAAAAAATCATTTCAATTTTTGTATTCTTGGACATGTGACTCCATTGAGTCACAATAAGTAAGCCTCCACGATCAAGAGAATCGCGGCGATATTATCGTCGTGCCACGTATTTCTATACACTCTCTTAGAACGTGTCTCCACACGGCGATATCATCGCGACGTGAATTCGATGGCACGACGAGACTATCGCCGCGATTCTCTCGCCCGTGGAGATGGCGCCTTAGTAAGAAGTGAATTGCTCAATACTGGCGACGGATGTTCATAATATTATAATGATGCTCAGATAAAAAGTAAGTATTCTAATTCCTTCCTTCTTCTGATTCCAAGCCATTCCTAACTCTCTTGCTACATCTGATTCGATTGCCTGCATGGAAAATTATTCGTTTTTAAGTCCATAGTGCTGGCAATGATTTATTAATACATCATCAGCCTATAACTTTCCCACTACTGGGACACACGCCTCCTATCGCTGAGGGATTGAGCCGTAATCCACCACGCGGGCCCAGTGCGGGTTCGTAGATGTCACACATCAACTAATTTTTGGCTCTAGGACATGCCGGTTTCCCCACGATGTTATCCTTTACCGTTTTGAGAGCAGTAGTGATGAAATACTTTGGACAAAGTAACGCACCTCTCTGGGTTCGAACTTATGACCTTCACCTCGTGCACGACCACGACTGCCCCTATTGCTTGAATGGATAATTATTCCTTTTGCAGTCCATAGTGCTTGACAATAGTGTAATCATGCTGAAATCAAAAGACTATCATCATCTGCCTAGTCTTTTCCTAACTATGTTGGGGTCAGCTCCCAGTCTAACAGGATGCAGCTGAATACCAGTATTTTACATAGATCGACTGCCTATTTGACCTCGGCAGCCCAGTTACTGGGTAACACAATACCCCTTGGTAAGACTGGTTGTCAGACTACCCGTAACGGCTGTCATAGATCGATGAATGACAGCCGAGACCAACGGCTTAACGTGCTTTCTGAGACACGGAGGGATGTCGGTATATGTATAAAGATGGTCACCCTTCCACTGACCAACCGCGGAAAGCGTAGCTTTACCTGGTCGATCGACCTGTGCGGCTGTTATTATTTAGCCACGGGCCCCTCCTAAAATCCTTCTCCTAAAAAGGCTATCACCTGGTACTTTGTAGTCTACCTAGTAAACTATGTACTTTGATCACAATAACAACAAATCTAAAGCAATCTCCCACTACCTATACCGTAACTATAACCATTGAATTACTTATCTATCCGGTGTTCTGCCATTCCTAAGATAACATCATGGGTTACAATCCCTTAATGAAACGTTAAAACGCTTATTGCAGCTTCCTGTGCCAAAGAATGCGGCAATCCGTAATAATTGGTCTGTTTTGCAGAAATCAAAAGGTTTCTGAACCGGTTTTCATTGCCGCCTTTTATAGTGATAGGCACAATAGACGCATTTAATAGATACACTAGACAGTAGGTTTATGGTAGATTAGAAAAGTAATTTGCGCAAGAATAAAGAGACAGAACGCCTTTTTTAATCATTATCTCTTCTCGATTCTTGAATCAATACTTTTTGAATGTCAAATCAAAAGAAAGTCCGCTAAACGCCCTTCACCGCTTCCTACTACTACAGACTAATATTGCTTTTGCTAATCGATTTTATTTATTTTTAGGACCCTATTTGTATAACCAGTTTAACAGAGTGCTAAAGATGTATAGTTTAAGTTATAATAGGTGTAATTTACTAGTACAGGAATATTTGGCGAAACTCAATTATAAAACTACTAGAAATTTTAAAATAAAATCTATCTACCTACCCTAATTATAAGTCTCTTCCTTTAACTAATAAATAATAGTCTCCACTTTATGTACTTTAATATTATTCGTTAATTTATCTAAACATTACTGTATATCTTACATAATTTAGTTTTAAAATAATATATCCAGTATACCTTCTTTTCAATTTAGCTTCTAATACATTTATTGTTGTCTTCTTTTTAAATGTAAATTGATGGCCTGAAACACAGGTTTTTCATAAACCTAGATCAGGCAGGTCTACATTACAGTTACAATTAAACTTTCCTCGATTGTAATTAACATAAATCATATTTTTACTTGAATAAATTTTTTTTTTTACTTCTTTAGCTGGGAAGAAGTGGCGCAACAAACTTCACAGCAAATATGTCTCTTCTAGGCATAGAAAGAACAAAAACGAATAAGTTTATTTGTCACAGAAACACGTGCATACATAAAGATAATTAATTCTAATAATAGGGAAAAATAAAAACAAAATATATCTATAATCAGGAGCATCAAGCGGAAATAGTCGACGGCTGCACGTCATGACTGTGATAAGGAGGCTTCCACTCAGCATGATGCTGTGCTATAGGGGGACCCACAGCACAGCGCTGAATGTCAGTGGTTACCCGAAAAGGATTTACGGAAAACAAGTCAGATCTAATGATAACATTACCAGCATATAATGTTCCCACGGCTGGGATACAGGCCCACTCTGAATAAGTGAGATTGGGTAATCCGCCACGCGGGCCCAGGTGCGGGTTGGTAGATGTCACATGTCTTCGAAATTTTGGTTGTAGGACATGCTGGTTTCCTCACGATGTTTTTCTTCACCGTCTTGAGGACAGTGGCCAGGCCCTGGGGGTTTTAGTTTTGTTCCCCAACGCACAGTTGACAATTCAATTCTTCGACTTGCTCACTGCTTGTTGACAATTTCTCAGATTTCTTTCCAACTTCTGTTCACGCGCAGGTAGGTGCATTTTATTTGAAGTTACATAATAAGGAATGACATTATTTTTTCTTATATCAATACTCTTTCAACCTGTGTTCATATTATTGACAGATTGACACCTCTTATCTTTGATTGTCATATTGTTGGTTGGTTGGTTTTTTTCTGTTTTTATGTAGCAAAAGTGGCCGTTTGTTTAAAAAACTGATATTATTTTTATTTTCTACAGTGTTATTAAACATTAAACTCCAAACGTGCCATATTTTTTTCATAATACCTTCATAAATCTCAATAATGTCGAAAGTTTTTTCATAAAACTTGCTGTATGATCAATTACTGCCTACCCTTTTAGTTTAAACAGCCGTTAAAATATCGTATACCTCAATATTTGAGGAAAATGTTTGTTTTTACTATTAGTAATAGTCATCAAGGCCGAATTTCGGCTGTGGTGATGGTGGCCTCTCAGTGGAGACTAGCCTTAGCCCAGTAGCTGGGTTGTGGAGGTCAGATACTCCTTGAAAAATACTGGTATTCAGTTGCATCCGGTTAGTCTGAAAGCTAGACCAAACATAGTTTGGAAAAAGCTAGGCAGATGATGAAACAGGTTGTTGCCAACCAAAAATAAACAAACACTTTGATCCAATAACAAATAAAAAACAATTTTCCTTCAAAATATTTTCCACAACCCCGGTAACCTGTTCATAAAATAATAAAATACAACCAGTGGACAAAATTAAATTTTCTTTATCAATATTCATATTTTAAATGGCGGTAAAGTCTATCGGTAATTATGTAAATAGCGACCCGTTGCATGTATGACCTTTGCGACCGGTTGGCAGTTGTTTTTATATTGTGATGACATGGTAGCATCGTCAGTGTGTCCAACCGGAACCTGGGACGTTGTTGCGGGTTAGGATGGCTAGGTGTATTTTATAACTAGAATTTGCATATGGCAGCTCATATGCGACTACTTAGTACGCGATTTCTGGAGTTTTCAAATAAAACCTTATCCAAAACCTTACTCTAATCCATTGTACAAGCGTTCAGTAACATGTCCAGCACCCTGATTGCGTAACATACTAAGGAGCAATGGTTTCCATTTTGTCAGTTCAACAACATTCATTGCGTTATGTACGTTGTTGATCGGACAAATTTTCGAACACATAAAGCAATGGATTAGCAATATCCTTCAAAATGATTCAGATTCAGATTGATACTTAGTGTGTTACGCAATTAAGGTGCAGATTTAGAACCAACAGCATACCAGCTACTCATAGGTACATAGAACACATATACACTTACAGAAATCGGACAGTGCATAATTGATTGATAGAAATTCAAGATTCAATTTATTCATACACAATTTACATTATGTTGTTGTGTGTGATACTGATAACAGAGGGTCAATTCTCGTAATTTAAAGAACGTTCACAGTCTGGGCCCGTATTCCCGTAATTTAAAACGTTCAAAATCTAGTCGCAGTCTCATCTCGGCGACAAACAAATGTCAAAGACTTGTCAAAATGTAGGGAAATTAGACGTATTTTTGACAGATTGAGACTGAGATCAGACTGTGAACGTTCTTAAAATTACGAGAATAGGGATGATGACAGTAAACAAAAGTCACTAAAGTAATGCATCTATGCAATGAAATGTAAATTATGGATTGCAAAAAACGTATTTATTTTTTAATTATGAGTGAGATTATTTAATATTTTAATAAAATAAAACCACAAAATACGACAATCCGCCATGTTATGTTGAACGCCAATCAGAGCGAATTACGTCACGTTCGACTACAATGACAGCTCTTCTTAGTTTCCCTCTATAGCGAGTGGATAATTTGGTTTGTTTTCATAAATATATTAAATAAAAACCCCCGACTACGTGAAACCCTATAAAAAGAAAAAAATAACCTTGAAATTATGACCCTACGTAAGTACGTATGAAATTTTTTGATTAAATGTTGTCCTGTCGGGGGACCGCTACTATTTTAAACTTTAACAGAACGTTAGGCTAATAATTAGAGCGGTCCCCCGACGGGACAACATTTAATCAAAAAATTTCATACGTACTTACGTAGGGTCATAATTTCAAGGTTATTTTTTTCTTTTTATAGGGTTTCACGTAGTCGGGGGTTTTTTAAATTTTTAATTTAATTTTTTATTTCATTCTTTTTGTAGGGACTTATTATTTCTTTTCTTTTATTTTCTTGCGTTTGAAGATTCAGGTAATTTGGTATTTAATCAGGTTTTTGTAATTCGCCATTTTGTGGTGGTGGCCATCTTGGATTTGAAATTTGTCATAGTGTATTCTACTAGTCAAGCCCTTTCATTTGATACCCATATTGAGGGAGTTGTGAAAAAAAAAAATGTTATTTGCCATTTTGTGGTGGCGGCCATCTTGGATTTGAAATTTATCATAGTGTATAGTATTCTACTAGTCAAGCCCTTTCATTTGATACCCATATTGAGGGAGTTGTGAAAAAAAAAATGTTATTTGCCATTTTGTGGTGGCGGCCATCTTGGATTTGAAATTTATCATAGTGTATAGTATTCTACTAGTCAAGCCCTTTCATTTGATACCCATATTGAGGGAGTTGTGAAAAAATATATAATCCGCCATTTTGTAGCGGCGGCCATCTTGGACCGATTTTCATCAAACATAGCTAAGAACACTCCCGACAAATTCACCTTTCAAACAAAAAAAACAAAATTAAAATCGGTTCATCCGTTCGGGAGCTACGATGCCACAGACAGACATACACACACACACACACACACACACACACACACACACACACACACACACACAGACACGTCAAACTTATAACACCCCGTCGTTTTTGCGTCGGGGGTTAAATAGAAAGTGAAAATACAAAAATGGAACCAGGATTTACAAAGGCAACCAGCACAAATTTGCCAAGAGTCGACTTGTTGATTCTAGGAGCGTTTCTAGGGTCAAATAAAGACTTTTGTTCGTCAGAATTTAGGAATGTAAAAACATCCATGTAAGTACAAATCATACAGAACATATTGAACAGCGTTATATTTATAATGGTTTGGAAACTATGTGGAATCTACAAATATAAGTAAATACTTACGTCAAAGTGATCTTCACAGAAATAAAGCTGAGTATTAGGCAATATTCCTTTTTAACCCCCGACGCAAAAACGACGGGGTGTTATAAGTTTGACGTGTCTGTGTGTGTGTGTGTGTGTGTGTGTGTGTGTGTGTGTGTGTGTGTGTGTGTGTGTGTGTGTGTGTATGTCTGTCTGTGGCATCGTAGCTCCCGAACGGATGAACCGATTTTAATTTTGTTTTTTTTGTTTGAAAGGTGAATTTGTCGGGAGTGTTCTTAGCTATGTTTGATGAAAATTGGTCCAAGATGGCCGCCGCTACAAAATGGCGGATTATATATTTTTTCACAACTCCCTCAATATGGGTATCAAATGAAAGGGCTCGACTAGTAGAATACTATACATTATGATAAATTTCAAATCCAAGATGGCCGCCACCACAAAATGGCAAATAATAATTTTTTTTTCACAACTCCCTCAATATGGGTATCAAATGAAAGGGCTTGACTAGTAGAATACTATACACTATGACAAATTTCAAATCCAAGATGGCCACCACCACAAAATGGCGAATTACAAAACCCTGATTAAATACCAAATTACCTGAATCTTAAAACGCAAGAAAATAAAAGAAAAGAAATAATAAGGAGTCCCTACAAAAAGCATGAAATAAAAAATTAAATTAAAAATTTAAAAAACCCCCGACTACGTGAAACCCTATAAAAAGAAAAAAATAACCTTGAAATTATGACCCTACGTAAGTACGTATGAAATTTTTTGATTAAATATTGTCCTGTCGGGGGACCGCTACTATTTTAAACTTTAACAGAACGTTAGGCTAATAATTAGAGCGGTCCCCCGACGGGACAACATTTAATCAAAAAATTTCATACGTACTTACGTAGGGTCATAATTTCAAGGTTATTTTTTTCTTTTTATAGGGTTTCACGTAGTCGGGGGTTTTTTAAATTTTTAATTTAATTTTATATCAAGTCTTGCAAGTTTAAGCCACTTATTTCGTATTGTTTTATCATAGGGAACGAATATAAATAACTTGTCCGGGCTTTTTATAGTTGTATTAGTACACAGAGGCACTGCACAACACCTATATGGTCTCGAACTCATATTTTAGAACTTTTAAAACACAAACAATGCAAAATTAATACTGTAGCCGTACTAGCCGTCAATGTTTACGTCGAACGTGACGTCACAAGCGACGCCATGACAGATTGAAGCGTTTTGGCGGAAATTAAAAAAAATTAAAGTAAAATGTATTTTATTTCATATTGATTCCTCATTTTAAGCAGAAATTTGATATACATTGTATATAATATTTATTTCTGAACCTGAAAAACCAGTTTTTCAAAATTTCTCATCATGCCTATTACCCCGCTGATCTCAGTCTCAATCTGTCAAAAATATTTCTAATTTCCCTACATTTTGAAAAGTTTTTGACATTTGTTTGACGCTGAGATGAGACTGCGACTAGATTTTGAACGTTTTAAATTACGAGAATTGGCCTTCAGATATTGATCTTTTGTTGTGTCTTGGTGAACACCTTCGCCAAAAAAGGTAAAGGGGACAACTGCCGAGGATTTGCCGGACGTACCTTCTTAAGTATTATATTACTCATGACTCAAGGTAAAGGTTCCATCGAGATATCCTACTTCCTACTAATGTTACTAATTTTATAAACGTGAAAGTTTGTGTGGATGGATGGATGGATGTTTGTTCCTCTTTCACGCCAAAACTACAGAACGGATTTGGATGAAATTTGGCACACAGTTGGTTTATAACCAGGATTAACATATAGGATACTTTTTATCCCAAGATTCCCACGGGATCGAAACTTATGCGAGTGTTAGTAAAATTATAGCTTTCAGTCTTCGTGTTCAAATTGAGCCATAAAACAAAGTAGGACAAAGAAGCAAAACGACGAATTAAAACTCTTATTCTTTGTAATCACTTTCAATCTACATATTAATAAACATAATAAAAATATTGATACCTTTTATAGAAACCATAAACAGACTATTGAATTGAATAAACAACATATAATCGTGGGAGAAAACTACGTCTACCATACAAATCAATATAAAACACCTATTTATATATCTTTAAAAAAATATTGTTGTAGTAAACCTGTTCATCTGTAAACAAAACTCGCGCTTGACCAGTTTCCGAGGTGTGAATTTGAGAAAAAATAGCAACAAACATACATGCAAATTGTATGTAAATGTCAAAAACAATGTAAATGGAGCCTAGTTTCTTCATGGGAAATAGATATAGATTCTATGATTCTGAGAAACTTCGAAATAGGTACGTTTATGAATCAGCTATTTGATGACGAAGACTACTTACAATTTAAACTTTAGTTCCTAGGAAACGATGACAAAATTCGAAAGTGCAGTTTAAAAGTTATTTTGGTGTTCTATTGCAACATATTGGGTACGACGGGCCTACGTCAGATAGGTACTCTTGATCATGTACACATAAACATTACAAAAACAAATGTAGAAATTGATAAATGGGCAGTATTATCGTCATAAATGATCTTTTAAAGACAACCTTTGGATAGATTAAGAGAGGAGATACAATAGAGTACTCTTTATTATGTACACCATATAAATACTACGCCACATTCTTCCTATCTTGTTACCTTGATTCTAGTTCTGGAACACTGTAGTTCTAAAAATATCTTTTATATATTCGTACTTAATCACCTATTATATTTGGTGATGGCCAGTTGCGCCATATTGAAGGCATTTACTTGTAAGCAACCTTCCCTCTGATTCGTTATCTCATTGTCTTGTATTTTAGAGTAAATTCATAACACACCATCAACATAACATCACGCCTCAATTCCTCACATTTCGCAGATTCGAATTATAAAGTCGAAATGGTTAAAAAGTTATTTTCGTACATTAAACTTTTTTTCTTCGTAATCCTTATGGCTCATTGATGACAATGGCAGCATTTCATTTGGTTGCACCTTTGAATAGATGACTTCCTACTATGACGTCATGTATTTAATTGATCCGGTAAATGTTGCAACAGAAAACATCAAATCCAACACCCATATCATTACAAATCTTACTCCAAATTGAAGCCCAAACCCAGAAGTTCCCCTTTACAAACAAAAGGCTATAAAAAACTGCCTCCCACGGCAGTCATAGAGCCACTGACCCATGCACTGAGTCACTTCGATACGGTTCAGGAGGCGACGTAAGTGCGATGCGAATAAAATCGTTGTTGGATCGAAGGGTGCCGGTTGTGTGGATGTCTTGGATGTTAATATGACATGCATATTATAAGGATAGGGGGAGGAAGAAGAAACAAATTGATTTTAATTTTCTTGAGACATTCAAAGCTTGTTTAATTAACTGTGTTTTGGTCTAGTGGTCCCAACAACAAGCTCAAAATTTATCGGGGTCTTAGGGAAACCTCTCATTCGGTAAGGTATTGAACTATATATTTGTGTCCATGTGTCCTTGGTGATATGTGAGCGTAATCAATTAATTAGCGAAACTACTTAATAAAAATCTTATATTTACTGACAGACAACCTCACAGCCTAAACCGCTGGATCTAGAAGCATGTTTTGCACAAGAGTTCCATACTATAGCTAAGCTGAGCAGTAGAAAATATTTTTTTGAAAATTCAACCCCTAAATAGGGAATGAAAGTTTGTATGACAAAATGTGGGTGTACTATGGGTGACTTTCTAGAAAGCAATCATTTCCTATAACGGTTAGTTACCTTTTAGGCATGCCTCTAAGGTACAATGTTTGGTTGCTGTTATTTTGATTACTCAACCAAAACATTCATGTTGTGTTTGTCAGCAGGAAATCAGACTAGTCTTATTTACTGATCATTCTGATCAGTCTCAACCAAACATGTAAAGCATATATTTGCTGCTGGAAAGATAGATGGGTTTAGAATACTCACACGTTTTCAATACCATAACCATGATCAGCGTATAATGTTCCCACTGCTGGGACACAGGTGTCCTCTTTTAGAGAGTGAATGGGCTGTAATCTACCATGTTTTAGTTATTCTCCAGTTTACAAAAAGGTTTTAGTGTATGAAGCCTCCTTTTAAGCAAACAATGCATATGTTAGGAGACTCCGCTCTTCCATAGTACAACATAATTACTTAATGGACTTACATGGGACTTAAATATAATGGCGAAATGGTAGGGAATTCTATAAGTACACCTCTGTCTAATTCTTCGGGGCTTAGAGTCGTGATATAATGTTTGTTATATAATAGATGTTTGTCAATTTACATGCGAAGATGTTCTGTGTCTCGTAATGTTCATTTAGCTTGAGTATAGTTTTCATTGTATTTATTGGTATACTGACGTGGCCAGCTGACATTATGGCATATAATTTAATTTAATGTTCCGTGTCTCGTAAAATGTCAATTACTTTGCATACCTACTATTGTATAGAATCAAGTTTTTCTTACTGAACAGACAGCTGTGCTGGTGGGGAGTTTGTTGCGCCACTTCTTCCCAGCGAAAGCACTAGAAGTGGTGAATAGCGGGTGTTTTGAGGGAGTGTCTTATCTAATTTTGACGTTCGAAAAGTGCTGATTCTCAGCCTAATTTGAATAAATGACTTTTAATTTTGATGTGATAACAGATTTAATTTACAGAAAAAAACTGGCTGTTCATGAACTCTAAATAGGTACTGACGTGACACTTCTTGACCTATAAGCTAGTGAGTCACAAATGAATACTGGTCACGCTTGAAGTAACACGCGACTACCTACTAACTAGAGTTACAAGACAGGTGGTCGCTTAAAGAACAACTGGGGTGAAGGTTAGCTTAGTTTAATGTTGGGTGGACGTTTTGTAAGACGAATCGAAATTGAAGAAAAGTAAATAAATGGAGTTCCAAGATTAGGCTGGTTAGAGTTTTTGGAGTCGATGCCTTTAATTTGTATTGATTGTAAACGTAAGTTTGGCTTAGCACTGCATTTGAATACTGCTTATTGTAATTTTCTGTACACCTTCTTATTCTTATTTTGGTCTCCTAGGTTTAGGTACTAATCAAGTACCTTTAATCATGATGTTGAAAAAAAATGTTTAGGGCCGCGTCCTAATTGAAAGCGTACGTACGACATCGTTGCACTCTTTTATATGAATATGTCGTACTCACGCGATCGATCATGCTCAATTCCCGTAATTAAAAACATTCAAAATCCAGTCATAATCTCAGCTCAACGACAATCAATGCCACAAACCTGTGAAAAAAAAATGTAGGGAAATTAGAGATATTTTTGACAGGTTGAGACTGAGATCAGACTGTGAACCTTCTTTAAAATTACGAGAATTGAATGACAAACTCGACCTACGGGGGTCGAATTTGTCATTCATACAATCGGACGCATCGATCGGGTACTCACGCGACGGGCGCATTCGGATAGGAAGCGTAGTAACAAGACAGGTGGTTAAGGAGCAACTGGGGTGAAGGTTAGCTCAGTTTTAATGTTGGATGGACGTTTTGCAAGGCGAATTGAAATGAAAGAAAAAATATTGACTTTCAAAATTAGGTAGGCAGGTTTTTGGAGTCAATGCCTTTAATATTATTTGTATACAGGATAATTTTTTATTCAGTGCGTAAATTTTCACAGGGTTTTCTACCCATGAATATGAACAACTTTCACTATGGGACCATCTCTGAAATCACAAAATAAAATCAGCTGTTTCTTATAAAAGTTCAATACCTACTCGACCAAAATGTATGAATCTGCTAATTTTTTTTTCGTGATTTCAGAGATGGTCCCATAGTGAATGTTGTTCATATTCATGGGTAGAACACCCTGTAAAAATTTACGCACTGAATAAAAAATTATCCTGTATACTTAATTAACTAACTATTTATTTTTTAATTATCCTTTATTTTGTAAGTATTGATTTTAATAATTTCTTTTAAATATGTGTGTCATATTAATTTTCTGTAGGTACACTTAATTATTTTATTTCATAATCTATATTACTTATAATAAATCTGTAGAAGTGAAAATTCTGTACATTGAAAATATCAAAAAAATAAATGGCAGGGGGTGTTACTAGACCGACACCGAACCCAAAAATGTGATTAAAAAAATTTTTGTCTGTCTGTCTGTCTGTCTGTTTGTTCAGGCATCACGCAAAAACTACCGGTTCGATTACGATGAAACTGGGTATAATTATTCTTTAATATCCTGGGCACCACACTGGGTACTTTTTATCTCGGAAAAGTATATACAATAAAAAACAAACTTAATTTTGCGGTTCGATCCCTCGACCCGATTACTGTACCAACCGCAAATAATAAGTTTGTCGTAGTTTACGTCACTCGCAGTGGAGTTCACTAAGGTTATGCTCTAAATGTAGTGCTGAAGGTTGAATTTGGCTTGCACCGTTCGCAGCACACGCGTGGCGCGCGGTCGCCACGGATCGCTACCGTATATAAGGACATTTTTTGAACTTTGATTTGAACGGACGTGTTGAGTGGCGAGCGTTCGTTCTTATTTTAACTGCTACTTGCAATTCTAAACCGTGTTTTTCAGTGCGACCTTTTTATTCCTATTAGTTTTTAGAGTTATTTAGGTTTATTTTTATAAGTCGTAGGTATATATTTTAATTTTAAAGTATAGGTGGTATATTTGATAGTGTACGTAGTGACCGTAGGTTATTTTATAATACTGTTAGGTAGTCATTCGTATAGATATTAGTTTTCAGGGATTTTGCTTATTTATTGAGTTTAGTTATCATCAGAAATAGGTTCATTTAGGTAGGTAGGTATTTTATTTTCTGTTATTGAGTTTTTTTTTATTTTTATTAGGTAGGTACTTAGGTAAGGATATCATATAGGTACCCTCTTAATCACCACTAATGAGACACAATTGGTTTTCTATTGTAATTAGCCACAAAGGGCCCGCGAGATAGATGGCATCCTGGGGAAGCACATACATTTTATCCTGTTAGCACGTTCCCGTGGGATAATTGCCGACATCCACGCGAGCGAAGCCGCGGGCAGAAGCTTGTATATAATATGGGTTTATTTTTTAAATTATTTAATTTATCTTCACTGAAAATACACAGACACATACCAAAATATCAGATTGCATTGAATTGAACATTGAATGCTTTCATCCGATAAGATTGGGTGACCATCTTAACATACCAAGAACCCTCCGTGCCACGGAAAGCACGTTAAGCCATTGGTCCCGGCTGTTATTCATGGATCATTGATAGTCGTTACGGGTCGTCAGTAGCCCGAAACTCTGACAACCAGTCTTACCAAGGGGTATCGTATTTACCCAGTAACTGGGTTGTGGAGGCTAGATAGGCAGTCAGTTCATGTAAAATACTAGTATTCAGCTGCATCCGGTAAGGCTGAAGCCGACCCCAACATAGTTGGGAATAGGCTAGGCAGATGATGATCCGATAAGAAGTTATATAGTACATAAAAGTCCAAAAGTACAGTTCAGAAATCCTGGGATTGGAAGGTAACAACAACAGTTAATCTAGGTAACAATCATAATCAGCCTATAATGTTCCCACTGCTGGGCCACCGGCCTCCTCTCGGTGAGAGGGAGTGGGCTATAATCCACCACGTGGGCCCAGTGCGGGTTGGTAGGTGTCACATGTCTTCGAATCAATCGTCGTTCATCTAGATAACAATAACGGTAATCAATACAGACGAATTGACAAATCAGTCTCCGGATATAATCACTCACATTGGAACTCGAATCATCAATTCATTCAACCCAACCATTAAAGTTACTACAGCATTAATACTTAAACCTCTACTGACCTCAAAGAGCAAGAAACTTGTAATAGTAACCAGGTAAGACCACAGAATAGATAAAGCTACCGAAAGTCGCTTCATTACAACGAACGAACGCAAGCATGGACGCATATGGTCTATTCAAAATATGGATATTGATAAAAATGAAACAAATGGATCAGAAAACGTAATGTGGATGCCAATTCGTAGTGCCACTTACCTGAAATTTTAATTTTAAATCACCATAATGATGTTTTTCATTTGAAAATCGAAGTTAAACTAATAACTTCAATTTGCATGAATGATTTTTGCATTGCAATTCAATAATGTTATTCAAACAATAATTGTTGAAAATTGTATGTTACTAATTCCCTATATTGAGTGATTACGTGATAATTTAATCTAAACAGGTTTTATATACCATTTTATCAGATACCTACCTACTTTTGGAGCAGACAGTACATACATAGAACCGAATGCCAGTTGCGAATGCGCCATCACTCACTGTACGTGAAGCGTGCTTAAGTGTACGTGCGCCTGCTTTCGCTCGTTGTGTAGAGCTAGCCTTCTGTACCCATCTATTCCGTGGCAAGCCCATCTTACTATTACGTGGTCATTTCCTCTAGAGACCGATCTGCCGGATGTCTCATAAACATGTAGTTTTTGTTCTACACTGTACGATGAAAAGAAAATTAAATTGGAGTCAAGATTCAAAGCCGTGTGTGGGTTCTGTTAAGGAAATTAATATAGATTATTTATGTTAAAGATTGCCTTTCCTGGTGGAATTGATAATACACAGGCATTTAGAGTCCACCTGCAGTTGCTGTGATCCATACATTTGCTGATGAATTTGCCTACATTCGAGATAATTACGACTCAGGGAGCCAGCAATTACATCCGCTTCTTACACGGCAATGTTTGACTATAGAAATCAGTGTGGTAGTATATTCTTTCCCTGATTACCTCCCTTTAGGTACAAGCATAAGTGTTGGCAGATCAACAGACAGATAGGTGTATGACATTCAGAGGTTCGCGGGTTAGTCCTGGTTGAGTCTCGCCAAAGTCAAAGGCCAGGGAAGCATGGCATAAAAGGGAGAAGGCTTATTCTCAGCAAGTAGGTGAAATCTAGTTGGTGGAACAAGGCTCTCAATGATGATGACGATGATGAGAGCGTTTTTACAAATATCTACAACTTTTATATTGATCACCGACAGTAAGAAAGAAGGGATGAATAGGAATCAGCATAGGTATTCGTTTCCATTCGAAACTCAGTGACTCAGAAATGAAAAATAGTACAAATCGTTTCAAACTTCAATCACTAAGGTGCTTGTTGGATTAAAAACTGACTTCAAAACAAAGCCTCACTACCTAAGTTCACACGCAACCCTAAAAAAACGCCAAAATAAAAAACATGGCGGATTCTAGGAGCTCACTTAAACTCCCGCGCAAAGCGTGAGAGAGAAACACGTATGCGTGCGACAGAGACAGAAGTAGGTCGTTTAACTACCACGCCGGATCTTAAAAAGAAGAAATTATGAATGAAACTAGTTTCGTATAGGATTATTTAATGATGAGATAGTGTTGATACAATCTTAGCGTTTGGATTGCTAAATAATATAGATTACAAGAGCTTAAGATAATCGAGGTTAAGCTGCCCAAACTGCGGTTAGGCAGAGGATGGATGACCATTTTTGACACATCACGACATATTATGTAGCCTTGAGAGCTTAAAATGCCTTCGTCGATCCCGGTTGTCATACAAATAAATATATGTCAACAACGGTCCATAGCTAGTCGGAAACCCGAAAGCCTTGAAATCTTTGGAATTCCTTGATAATTGGGCTTTTGAAGTCAGACGAAAGCCTCTCTGTTAAAAATGTGGCATCTGGGAACATCTGCCTCTTCTTATCTCATCTCGACCTAATTTAATGAGAATACCTTAATGCCGTGGTAGACATACAGTACATAGACACACAGTAGTAATACAAATACGCTTCGTGAATAGTCGAGTAATGTTAGTTGCATCTAACCCAGTCAGCACGCTGTGAGCGGGTTGGTGGTCCAGTGAGCGCCGGTGCTGATTGGTACGTAAATGTCAGGGAGATTAACTATTTGCCAAATTGACACACCTCGTCAATTTGCCGTGTTATAGCCATTTCATACAATTGTCAAAGATTGACCGTTGTGGTTTGAATAATATACGCTATGTATGCATTAATAATTATCAAGAGCATTACACATTTAGTCATTAAGATTGTTTCAAGCATAAGAGTTAGGTAAGTATGTTACAAGGCTGTGCTTTTTCAACAGACATCGCACAGCCTAAACCGCTGGGCTAGAAGCATAACATTTTGCTCTCTTTCTTTTTACTATAACAAAAGTGACCATGAGATAAGATAGATTTTTTCATATTTATTCCCTAATAGATTTAAATAGGCGATAAAAATTAGTGTGGAAGTTCGTCAAGTTTGCCATCGGGTACATGGCTTGTATTACGTATGGTATCAACTAACACATTTTCTGAACGATATAATGAAGGCACAAAATAATGTTCACACAACACAACAACGGTATAATGAAAGCACAACAAAATGACTTGTCCCAACTAACGGTAAGTAGTCACAGCTACCTATGAAGATCTGCAATACTAGAGACCTCGCAGAAGCGTTGCCTTCCCTGAGACAAAGCTGAAACATCTCATGTGCATGTCATAACAATGGCAATTTCTTAAAACTCCCCAAAACCAACGATCTCCCAAAACGAAAGCTTATATTCATAACAAGGTGTTCACTTGTTCGGTCAAACTGGTCGCTTGCGTACGCGCAAGTTCCTAAGCCAAACGGAAACCGAGTAGCTTATCAGATATTGTTACTACAACCCAATTCCCATAGAATACTTCCGACGTGCGACATGTAAGATACCTACTTCGTCTTCCCAGGTTAATGGGAATCGCTATAGACCGTAAATCTTGCTGTTTTTGTTGACTAATTATTCGTTTCCTGTATTAATGCTGTAGATTATGTTCACACCTCACCTGTCTAGTATTTTCTCGTTTCTGTGGATCATTAAAATTGCCTTTACAAGTCATGATAGATACTTAAAAGTCAGGAAAATAAATTGTTTATCAAATGACTACCAACTTAAATTGTCCATATTAGTAAGAAGCAGTGTGTTTAAAAATTTCTAAGTTCCATACAAACTTTTATTCCCCTATTTACCCCCTTTACAAGCTTTTTCCTTAGTGTCACTTTCGTTTGTATAAGGAAGTCTTGTGCAAAATTCCATGCTTCTAAACCCAGCGGTTTGGGCTGTGCTTTGTCTGTCAGTAGTTCAGTGGTAGTCCAGTGTTAAGAACCCCGACTTACGAGTTGAACGGTGCAAGAAAACATCGTGAGGAAGCCAGCATGTCTAAGAACCAAAAATTCGAAGCCATGTGACATCTACCAACCTGCACTGGCTCCGAGTGGTATATTATCTATTGAGGCCTGGGTCCCAGCATTGGGAACATTATAGGCTGATTATTTCTTTTGCCTGTCAGTGAGTTAACGAATTTAAGTTTTTTTTTTTGGAGATTAATTAAAAGGCGTTTACTGCGTGTGTGTAAACACACCTATTTAAGTAAAACTTGCGGTAGCAAGAAACAGGTTTACTACGGCAATCAACGGTACGTAATCAGTTTCTCCTATATTTTATGCATAAACGGCGGATAAACGTAACCACTATAATATGCATTTGATATTTCTATATATAGCGCAACAAGATCTTGGCGAATTTCGTAGAATAAGGTCCAAGATCCCTCCGTCCTGGATCACATTCAAATTCTCAGAAAATCTAACTTATCGAAGAGTCGATTCACAGTAGCGCAAAGTCAAAGCACGGCGAAGCATAGATCTAAAATATAACGTAGCAAATTCAACCTTATCTCTTCAATGT
The DNA here is from genome assembly GCA_951799955.1 of Apamea anceps. Taxonomy (NCBI): domain Eukaryota; kingdom Metazoa; phylum Arthropoda; class Insecta; order Lepidoptera; family Noctuidae; genus Apamea; species Apamea anceps. The sequence continues at coordinate 511,799 of OX637525.1, forward strand.
AATTGCACATATTTCTATCGAGATAAAACAAGTCGGGCGAATTCGCGCTCATTCTACGGAATACGCGCGTCTGCGAGCTGATTTGTGCGCAGCGTAGTAATTGCGTAACATACTAACTTTAGCAATAGCTTTCATTTTGACAGTTCAACAACATTCATTGCGTTATTTACGTTGCTGAGCAGACAATTTTTTGGATTTTTTTTTTTTTGCAAAGGTTTAACAGCCTTCAAAATGGTTCAGATTGTAACTGAAAGTGTTTTACGCAATTAGGTTGTCCGTTACTCGCATAAGGGTGAATTAGATATGTTATCTTTTAGATAAACGCTTTCCTGCGCATAGACTCTGCAGTTATATGTATCGACCCATATGATACTATAGGATATCATAAACGCCCCAGTAATTGGGTTGTTAAGGTCAGGTAGAAGTCATCCCGTCTAAACTACTCATGTTTACCTGCTACCGGATATACTGCAAGCTGACTCAAATGACCTGTGCTGATGGCTATAAAATCTGCTTAATACAACCTTAAAATCATTCACTCATTCATTATCAGACAACGCACATGATAACCCGCTGGGTCTAGAAGCTTGGAATTTTGCACAAGAGTTCCTTATATAGCGAAAGTGGGCATTCAGGAAGCATTTTTGGAAATTCACACCCTAAAGGGGATACTACCCAGATATAAATAGGGGATAAAAGTTTGTCATGTTGCCGTTAGGAAATCCCATCGGACACACGGCTTGTAGGAAGATAATTTTATATTAGAAGAGCCTTGTAAAAGATTTTTTCCTAGGAAACATAATATTATCCAAGCACAATTCTTACGAGTATTTTTGCTATCAAGCAGCATTACTGCGTTCCAGTTTGAAAGGTGCTGACGACATAATAGCTCACGTACTACGACTATTTTTAGCATCGACTTCAAGATCCTCAAGGCACCTGTAATCCTCATAAAATTGCAGGTGTAAATAGCCAACGTCACCAAAATAAAAAACAAAAGATATTTCTTCTTTAAAATGAGACAAAACAATATATATAAATAGAGGAACTTGTGGCTAAGTAATACCAGCCGCACGGGTCAAACGATCAGGTTAAGCTACGCTTACCGCGGTTGGTCCGTGGATGGGTGACCATCTTCCACGACCCCTTCTTGCCTCGGAAAGCTCGTTAAGCCGTTGGTCCCGGCTGTCATTCGTGGATCTTTGGCGATCGTTACGGGTCGTCAGTAGCTCGAAAGTCTGACAACCGGTCTTAGCAAGGGGTATCGTTTTACCCAGTGACTGGGTTGTAGAGGTCAGAAAGGCAGTCGCTCCATGTAAAATACTGGTATTCAGCTGCATCTGGTTAGACTGGAAGCCGACCATTCCGAAGCAGACCATGGTTGGGAAAAGGCTAGGCAGATGATGACACTTTACTCACAAAAAAACAAAAAAAAAATGGCGGCGTTAATTCAAATTTTGGCCACGCGCCAAAATAAACTTGAAGCGCTAATATCGTTAATGTTGCAAAAATGCATCTGTCTATAGTTACTTATCTCCTAGTTGAAACATACAATTAACATTTTGATACATTCGTCGTGCACCAGTGGTGGAGCAGGTGGCGGGAATGCTACCCGACTTGCCTTTGATACCTGCTCTAACAAAAAATGTATCGTTTAAATTGTGTCTGTTGAGTTTAGGTGGTTTTGTTTTAAAGTAGTTTGGAATATTTTTGTTGTTGGGTATTAGTTGACGTTCGATGTAGCGTTTTTGGAGGAATCCAGAAAGCTCATAAGATGCGATATGTGGTAGGTATATATGCTGTTGATCTGAAAATAATGTTTCACCCACTTTGAAATGATGATACGACGGAGTCTAATTTGAATTTTATTACAAAAATAATTCTTAATGTTATTGAAAATCGATTTGCATAAAATAAAACTGTTAGTCCACCTGCTAAGCAAGGTGTTATCCAATTTTAACGGCTATTGGATTAATTGTGAGTCTAATTGTTTATTAGACTAGTTCACAGACCTTCAGCCTTGCAAGTATAATTGTATTTATCGCTTTTATAGCCGGCACAAACTATAGTTGTGAAAAAAGCTCATGCCCTGGGGCTGCATCAGGCAGTTAGCAAGGTGATATCCGAAGGCAGACTGTGGACTGATTGTCCAGGGTGCACCAAAAAACAAAAACAACGGGTTGCACTCCGGGAGTGCCGGCAGAAGTGAAAACTTGAATATTAACGTTGTGCATTTTTGATATTTTGGAATGCGGTCTACTCTCCCTCCGTCTTACGAATTTTCGATCAGGTCACGTGTCCCGACGCGAGTTTGCCATTTTTCACCCATCACAACAAAGTGCACAACGCCGCTAAAGAAGTTTTCACTTTAAAAAATTTTGTATCGCTACTCGTAGAGGATTTTTATATGCACACCTACACAGCGTTTACCATTTAGTTTCCAAACGTGTAAACAAATATGTGTCTTTGGAAAAACAACTCTTATATAAACCATTTTTGATGACTTTTTCAACAGTACTAGTCATTTGAAATCAACTTAATTAGCACTGATATAAAGTTTATGATCGTTTAAGTGGAAATAAAGTCAAATGGAAACAAAGATTTGAATACACTTTATAATAAGTGCGAGAACCCAAATCAACAGAAAGGTATGTATACCTATTTCCTAAGATGCGACTGGCTTCGATGTATCAAGATCGGTCACCCATAGAAGGACGAACAAGTAAGAACCGCGTAACCCCACAGGCCATAGGTTGTTCGATCCCCACGACTGACTTCGCTTAGCAAATAGTAAGATATGCGTATTGCGTACGAAGAGGATAAACATCTATTGACAAACGAAATAGGTAAGAGGAACGTCGTGAAGGACGAACTAACGTTCACTAAACACCAATCTATTGAAATGTCATCTGCTGCCTACTGTGAAGGTGAAGTGCAGAAGTTTTACAAACTGCATGTTGAGCCTGGGAAAGTTATATTATCTGACTTTCTAGCTAATTGGTATCGAAAAGCATAGTGTGGGGCGCTCCCCAGCTAGATAGACGGACGATTTCAGATCATTAGGTCGTCTGTCCATCTAGCTGTGGCACGTCTCACATTACACTTGCCAATACGCGGTCTCCACTCCAGGACTCGTCTGCTCCACTGGTCATCGGTCCTTCAACAAATATGGCCAGCCCACTGCCACTTCAGTTTGCTTACTCTGCAAGCTATGTCGGTAACTCCGGTTCATTTCCGGATAATTTCATTCCTGATTTTATCATTGTTACTTAAGAATAGTAAATAACTTATACTTCTGCCACTAATTTGTCCTCAGCAGCCTCTCACTTCAACCAACACATTCGCTATACACAGGTGTTGCTCCTGCCAAGGCTACAACAAATAGACCATTATACCATTAGTTGTTATTAACAATATCAGCTACTATCTATTTAGTATTGAGCGCTAACGGAACTGACGGTAGATGGATTAGTTGACTCAGAGTCCGGGTGGCCAAGATTTGAATGGCCTTGGTGCAGCAGGTCTTAAAGGATTTTAAGGTGGAAAGTTGTACCTAACAAAATCTTTTAGAATGGCGTTACTAAAAAGATTCTTGAAGTAGAAGCAGGGATAATTGTTGAAATTATGATGCATGTGTTAAGCTCGCGCCCTATTACATGGAGCTTAGACATACCTTGTGAAATGTGGATGTACTATAGGTACCTCTGCCTAACCCTTCGAAAATTAGAGGCGTGATGTTATGGGTGTATGTATTACTCAAAGTGTTAAAAAGCCAGATGTTTCGTACCCACATTCTCATCAATGAAAATCAATGAAGTATTTATAACTAGCTGCACCCCTCCGGTTTCACCCGCATAAGTTTCGATCCTGTTAGAATATCGGGATAAAAAGTATTCTATGTGTTAATCCTGGTTATAAACTATTCGTGTGCCAAAAATCATCTAAATACGTTCAGTAGTTTTGGCGTGAAAGAGTAACAGACATCCATCCATCCATACAAGCTTTCGCGTTTATAATATTAGGAGGATTACAAAGGCAATAAAGAAGTCTTCATAACTGTATCCAATGCTACATTGCAAAGTCAAAATCCAAAATCCAGGTCAAACTTCCGGTCCCTGGAATCGAATGAAAGACCGCACGGGTAGCTCGAGACTTTTATCAGCATACCACTATACTATTGAACTCGTAAACGTCAACTAATGAACAATTAGCTTCACGTTGACCACCTAAATTAGCGATCAAAAGGGATATCGATATCACCCCGTTTAGCTTAGGGTGAATACAATGTACAGACGCCAGCACATCAAGCTACCCGAAACTCAAATTTTCCTAATCAACCTTGGACCTATGCTTTAGCCATAAAGTTGAAAATCTATTAAAGAAATTTCACAGATTGTAGTAGCTTGATATGCTGGCATCTGTACATGAAACGCACCAAAGCACCTACGATAGAAAAAAATTGTAAGACTGTTAAGTAATGTTTATTTTTAATCTCATATTACTATTGACAGTCCTTAGCCATTCATGTTTAAAGACACTATTTGCATAAAAGTATTAAATGAGGCCATTGACTTTTATACTCGTCACCGTTTTAATGTGACCCTTCACTGCGAAGTCAATGCTTTCAAACAGGGCTTGCTTGTAAATTGGACACGTTGGATACGTGACCAGTATTACCAGAGCTGGATTTTTGAATATTTTCAATAATAAGTGAGGTCAAGTTATGTTGTTTTTTCTTATGACATGCGTAGGACTATGAATGTGTATAATTTTGGTAGCTACTTAATTATAATTTTTGGGAGTGGCATTAATGATAATTTTATTGGTTTTCTATCTTAAGTCGTCATTAATATGTATGCTATTAATATTTGTGAATGAAGATGATATCTTTTGCAGAGTATTGGCCTTGAATCTATGGTGTATTGACGAGACTATTGCTGACTTTGTCTTGCACATAGGAAAAGAAAGAGAGACCTTGGAGACCTTCTTTGTTTTAAACCGTAGATCTGTTGACCATTTTCAATTTCACCAAGTAACTGGTACCTACTTGTTGACAGGCCTACACTGTCCTCCCATAACTATTAACATTGTAATGTGGAAATATGTACAATATTTCCACATTACACCCAATTATTTTTAAAAGATTAACCGTGGCGTTTCTTGCCGGCTCATAAACATAGGAAGCTACTAAAATTTGGAACCGTGCACCTAGCTTCTGACGTTTCAAAAGTGCCCATGTAAACTTACATGGGCACTTATGAAACGTCTGTGAAATTAAATCAATAAAATCTTCAGATGAATATCCATAGGTAAATTTTACACTAGTCAAAGGCACAAAATAGAATAAAATAAAATCACAAAACAAAATTAAAAATCAAACACAAAATTAAATTAAAAATTAAAATTAATATAGATACTTACATATTACATCAAATAAAAATCGCAGGCAAAAAATAAGGCAGGCAGGCATTAAATATATTGATTTTGCAAAATGTTTGGTAAATTGGCAAAGTTGTTTTCGAATTATACCTACCTAAAATAGAAGGCAGACAGACAAAGGTTAGGTTTTATAATAATAATATTTAAGGACTAACTTCTGTTTTTAATTTATTAAATTTTTTATTTTACACTGAACTTTTCAGGCTTTTCAGCCACAAAACTTAAATTAAGTTTTCAGTAAAAAGTTAAAAATTAATATCTAATTTCGTAGCTAGCGGGAGCTTTCATTAAATTTTGAAATGTAATACCTACGTTTCGATCATAAAATTGTTTGGAAAGGTTTTATTATGATTGATGCGTTAATATTTTTTAATAACTTGGATGTGATTCCACTTTTCACGCAGATTTTCGTAAAATGTTTTACAATAATGGTTGTATAAAAGGAATAAGTGCCAGAGTAGCCCGCGAAGGTCCGTGGCATACCTACTGTCGCGCCATTATGATTTTTTTTTCAAAATGGCGGCCATATTTGAAACCTATAGCGATAGCTGACATTAATGCAAACAGAAACCTTAATAAGACCAAACCCCGTAAAGTCACATCAGCATTCTCCTGCCTTTATCCCAATTTATTTGGACGCCGACCCCAAATACAACATGTCTTTTTCTGCCATACTTCTAGTCGTCATCTTGGTAGTCACCTCCTGTCTAACCACATCGGCATTCACACAGTCCATACATCGTGTGTTTGGTCTTCCCATTCCTATATCTATGGGTCTTCCCCTACTTCATACTCAAAAATTTCCTCACGACATTTTCTTCATTTCTCCGTATGACATGCCCATAACATGACAACCGATTTTCACACAACTTTTCAGTTACCAGTGCCACTTTCAGACTTCCTCTTACTAACCAAAGCCCGAAACATTTAACGTTAAAAAAAAACAAAATACTGCGAGAGTAGGTATGCCAGCTCAGTATGAAAATCTTCAATCACCTTTCTTATGTTTTTGTACCTATTTACAGAATCATAACAAGATACTTGTATTGATGATTGTAATAATCATCAATACAAGTATCGGTTAAATTGCACTAAAGTAACATGCCAATGGTCTGTATTACTCGAAAGGTAAGGCAAAGGTACCTATAGTACCTGTAACCGGGAGCGAGCTCTCGCTCCCGGCCGTCTTTCAATCGATGGTCGAGAGCGGGAGCGCATGGGACGTGGCTGCGCGAGGATGTCATGTCTGCAAAGGAGGCAGCCGAGCGGGAGAGAGAAGTCGCATCCTCTCTCCCTTCCCGCAGGAGACGCACCAGGCGCCCGAGAAGCGGGCAAAATGATCTGTGACCTCCATGAGAGGTGGCCTGCGGGCGGCGGACTAAGGGCGTCCGTCATCCGACCAGACAGGCCCGACTTGGCGCCGCAGGCCGCGCGCGCCTCTCGAGAGTGGGTGCGACCATTGTGGGAACGGCCGCACGGGGAGGTGGGACCCGCTGAGGAACAGCGGGTCGAGGCCTGTCGGGGGAGCGGTGAATGCTTATGCGAATCCCGCACCCCCGGCCATAGGGAGAGGTGGAACACCGCGGTGGTTTTAGCCGGTAAGAGGCATACCCCTCCGTCACCCCCACGATGGAGGAAGTCCATGAGGATTTACACAGCAAAACCAAAAAAAAAACCTATAGTGCCTACATCCACATTTTGACTGCTGTGTTTAAGTCCCATGTAATAGGAGGCAAGCTGATTGTCCTTCACCGGGCAAACATCCAGCTATTAAGTACTTAACTATTATTAACTGACTTCTAAAAAAGGAGGAGGTTCTCAATTCGGATGTTTGTATTTTTTTTATGTTTGTTCGCGCTTAACTCCGTCGCTTGCCAACCGATTTGAAAAATTCTTTTTTTGTTGGAAAGGGTATACTTCCCAAATGGTCCCATAGATTTCATTAAAAACGGTTTAGTACTTTGGTTTTTAAACCAAAATTACTGGTAAAAATTACAACTAAAAAGTGAAATATAAAAACTTTTTTGCAAAAAAAAAACAACCGACTTCCAAAAACGACACTACAAAGTGAAAAATAACTTTTTATTTCGGAAATCGGTGGCAAACAACGAAAATGCGAACCCAACGACACCGACTTCCGAAATTAAAGTTATTTTTCAATTTGTAGTGTCGTTTTTGGAAGTCGGTTGTTTTTGTTTTTGCAAAAAAGTTTTTTATGGAATCATTACATTTGAAGCCACTTTTAACTTTGAGAGTTGCATTGACGATTCTAATGATTATTATTCTGTAAATACATTTTTGTTATGGCCGCGAATGAGATTTGGTTTAACATACAATCAAACACTGACCTGCCGCAAAAAGCGTAAGAACATTTGAATTGTGCGAGCTACCAAAAATGTTTTTCTTAGATCTTCTACCCACATGGTGACTAACTAAATATACTAATGAGTGCAAGAAGCGGTTAAAAACAGGCATCAACCAATGATATTATAAGCAAAAGAGGTAGATAGGTTACCTACCCAACATTCGATCTTCAAAAACGGCACAATGTCATACTATTAGATGACACGTCGAAGTAGGAAGGCATGTCGTAATTATCGGGAGCGAAAAAGAGACAAGACTAAAGGGTCCCCGAAACGATAAATTACAATGGTCAATATTTACGTGATTGATACACATTTAAATGCGCAAATTGATCGTCTACCAAATGCAAATGAAGCGATTGACAGAATGACAGTATTACTACGATAGCAATTGATCCATCGGAATTGTTTTTTTTTTATAATGTCTTTTATAAATTTAGGGGCTTTTGGTCACAATACAACCATGCCAGCCCTGTCGTAACCTAACACAAGTGAAGCTACACACCTTATAAACTATTAGGCCTCTAAAACCTTACTCACTATTTTATAAACAAAGATAGCTGCGTTAGAAAGGGGCTCGGAGTACTTTGAATAAAATCAACATCTATCAAATTACATTTATCGGAATTGATCGTTTCGAAAACTCGGCTAATTAGACAAGTTTTGACTTATCACTTGCAGAGCGCGTGTAACAACTCGTATCTACCATTTTTTACTATTTATAATATCAATGCAATGAACGATGATTTCATACCATTTAGAATGTAACTCAAATGTTTTCTGTTTTTTGCATAGTTATTATATTAATCAACTTGACACCAAGTAGGTATATTCCGTCTATTAATCTTTTCACCTTCTAGGTATAAGAAGAAAACGGTGTTAATAAAAATAATCACGTAGACATGAATGTGGCGTTCACAGTTCATAACTTACAGACGCCAAATCACCTCAATTATGTAATTACCTCCCTTCTGGCCTATACAAAAGACACATAAATACAGTAAGGATATTATTACCTTCAAACTACCAGCACAGAAACACCTGTTCATCAAACATTAAAAAAACAAAAAATAAACCAAAATACCACTTGACATCAGTCGGATACCAGTACCAAGTTAATCACATCACTGAACAACAAAAAACCGTTCGAAATCCAACTCTCACACGCACCAAATAAGTCTTTCATTAGTGATGGGACAGCTCCGAAATTACTTGGTATCCGATACCAAAAAAACAGGTATCGAAAAAAAAGCGAAACGGGTTGTGTGAGAACAAAAAATCAGAGTAAGATGCTACCACGTTTTTTCTTGACGTTCAAAACATTGTTTATCGTCTGTTTTAGTAAATAAATCTTTTTTCGTACCGATTTGTAATTTGTATTTGTGATATTTATTTTTAGGTGATAAGAGTAAAAAAAGTGGCAACCGGTTTTGTTTTTATGGTAGTTATTTCGCTTTTGTACGCATACGTTTGTTGATATTTATCTTATCTGGCTGTACATAAACACTTTTGATTGTAATTAGATGTCACCACATAGAACAATGGGTTACACATTGGTATTGGACAAAAATATTTTTAACGAGTCCTACCTACAAAGGCATTTGCGTCTCTTGACTTTTTATTGAAGCTATTGTACCTTATGTATATTATATATTCAAAACCTTTAGTTTCATGTACAAAATGGTACGATTTTTATTAAAGCCTTCGGAGTTCGTAAACTAAAACACGTTTCAAATGTCAATACGAATACATTACAATCAACCAAAACATGGTTAATTGTCATTAGCAGCTGTAGGTAATGTCAAACACTATCCATTGTTACTGATGAAATGAATTGATATAGACAATTACGTTTAGTGGTAGGTATCGTTAGATTCAGCGATCCCCTCCCTATTGTAATATTTTAGACGATTGTAAAAATCGTAAATACTGACAGGTTGCCGAGTCGACGTCTGGGAATATTTTGCTCTTTATGGAATCTTAAAATTTTTGTAAGAGAACGAGGGATCTTTTACATTGCGTGGGGTCGGATTTGAACCAAAGATCGTGTTGAAAGGGTTAGACGCTACTGTTTATTTCATTGCTAATATTATAAGCCCCTTTAACTTAGTTGTAATCGCAAGATTACATTCTTTGGTATATTTTGCTATCAACAATAAGGCTATCATTCATCATCTATACTAATATTATAAAGAGGTAAAATTTGTTTGTTTGTTTGTATGTATGTAGGGGGCAATCTCTGGAACTACCAGTCGGATTTGAATAATTATTTTTGCATTTGATAGCCCATTTCATGAGGAAGGTTATAGATTATATAACATCACGCTGCGACCAATAGTTGCGGAGCATCAATAGAAAATGTTGCAAAAACGGGAAAAATGATTCCTTTTGAGAGCTTCCGTTGCGTGCGCTGCGTAAACGGTTTAAGTTACGCAAAAAATATGTATAATGGAATTGTTCCTCTTTAAAAGTTATAAAAAAAGTCCGCGACAGCATATGTCTATCTTTTAAGATTGACTCATAATAACCTTTATAAGGTAATCTTTATTAGAAATTAATGCATTATTTGCGAAGGTGTTTTATCAACATGATATCCTTATCCAAATAAATACGTTATTCATCACAAGTATTTAACTGTGAACAAAATTGCCCTTGACATCACTTGATTTCAATCAACATCTTAGGAGATATCATTATTTTAAAATAACTCCGCAACAAAATAGATACGATAACGTTTGGGTCGGTTCAACATCACGCTAGGTCAGAATGAATACAGTCAGAAAGAGAACTAAGCGAGAACGAAGTGATAGTGCGGGTGAGCGATGCGATGCGACGCGGTAGGGCGGGGGAGCAAGAATTTCACGTGGACGAAGTCGCAGGCAAACCTAGTCATAGATAATTTCAGCCGAAAGACGTTCATTACTGGACATAGGCATCCCGCAAGCCACTTAACGAAGCCGAGAGTCACTTGTAGTCCCCATTATTGTAATATTTTTTTGTACTAGACTGTACCATGGAACCTTCTGGTTACGGAGATGTTGAAATTCAAAATTCCAACTTTTACTGACATTTTAAGAAAATAATAATTTAATTTTGTAATTATTTAGTTTTAAATAATGCAAATTCAATAGCAAATTTCACACCAAAAATAAAAGTTACTTCTCAGCAATTGTTTTTGTGCAATGTTGTTTATTTTGTTACTGATTTTGATGGGTCTTTTTTACCTTCTACCATGGTGTACAATTCCCATCTAGTCTATCTATTTACATCTCGCGTCAAGAATTACAACTGGGACAAGCTGGCAATTAGAGCTTATATTATGGTCATTGCTTAACAAAGTTAGACGTGTAGTCCTGTCAGCCATGAACACGCTGCCGAGCGGAGTACATGAGATAAAGTTTTAACATATGTCCGGCATCAAAGTGCAACTTACTGAACGTCCTATTCTATTAACGGGAACAGAAGAACATGAATCTTAGATGAGTAAATTAGCTGTTAAATCTCATCTCTCTCTCTCTCTTTTTGTTCATATTTAAGAGAGAGAGAGAGTGAGATTGACCAAACCTTAAACTGTACACCACACAATATGAGGGTTGAGAGTAGGCCTGTTATCAAAGTATTGATTCGGTTTTAGAAACTACGTACGGTATTATACCTTTTCAAGCCTCGCAGAACAAAAAAAAAATAAAATCCCCACGTTACATTATCTAGTCTATACTAATATTTTAAAGAGGTAAAATTTGTTTGTTTTTAGGGATTAATCTCTATAACTCCAACTGGTAGTTCACTAGAACATCACGCTAGGACCCTAAGGAGCCGAGCAAAAAGAAAAAAACCGGTCAAGTGCGAGTTTCACGCAGACGAAGACGCGAGCAGAAGCTAATATTAAATAAGACTAGTTAAAACGTAGCTACATAAAAATAGGTTATAAAATTAAACTAATGTCTGTGAAAATCTTTTAATTAAAGCTCGTTTGCTTTTTTACTATTTCTCAGGAAGAGCTGAAGCTCTTGTGTAGCAACGTCAGGCATATTATTGACTAAGGTTGTTTAAATAAATGAGTAAAGCACTTCGGAACGTATTTAGTATACAGCTTTTACTTGAGGATTTTCACTTAGGTGTCCATTTAATATCTCTTGAGATATTAATTTGGAAGACGGGCTCGGGGCTAAGTATTAACAGCCGCACGGGTCGATTAGGTTAAGCTACGCTTGTCGGGGTTGCTCCGTGGATGGATCACTATCTTAACATACCGAGACCGTGCCTGGATAGCACGTTAAGATGTTGGTCAGTTGTCATTCGTGGATCTGTGACAGTCGTAACGGGTCGTCAGAAGCCCGAAATCTAACAACCAATCTTACCAAGGGGTATTGGGTTGTGGAGGTCAGGTCAGTTGCTCCACGTAAAATATTAGCGTTCAGCTGCATCCGGTCAGATGGGAAGTCAACCTCAAAAAATGTTGGGGAATGTCTAGGCAGATGATGATGATGATGACAATCATTTGAAAAGACAATACTTAATCTTGTGAATTATTTGTGATAAAGAAAGAAAGAAAGAAAAAGTATTTATTGCGACTCGCACAGGAAGATCATAAAACTAAACTAAACACAATCAAAAATAAAAAAAAAACCAAATTATATTAAAATAAAGTAACAAAACCAAATTATATAAAAAAGTAACAAAAACAAAAATGAAACAGAAAGACCTGTACGAGGCCAAAAGGCTCCTATCTCAGCATGATGCTACTACTATAACCACTAGGAATTCTTGTTTTCAGTGTTATCGACAGTTAAGTATATAGGGTGGATTTTTGTATCCAACCCGTATTCTAATTTTATTTGTCTCCATTGGCAACCATATTATGGAGGTTATCTTTTACAAAAAAATAAGACTTGTTGTCGAGACCTTTTGCTATTTATTGCCTAAGGTGTTGTAAAAGTTCTTTAAATATTGTTATCACAAGAATACGCACCGTAATAGTATCAGGCGGCTAGGACACACTGGATGCGATTTATTTATTTCTTTAATTAAAACGGTTTAAAACCAATTACAGAAAAAGACACATTTTGTATATACATATAAAAAATAAAATCATCAAGTAAAAAGTTAACAACACTTTCATAAATCCCTCTCACAGTACGTCTGACATGTGATGTCCCTCCTAGTTGGGCCACACCGGGTGTTGTGGCCCAACTTAGGAATGGCCTATATCCGGCAGTGTACAGCGGCAAGCCGAGTTCATTGATTGAAGCCTTTAACAATACACACCGGTGTGTATTTCGGGGGAAAGGGCAATCCATTCATTACCAGAAATCAAACAGAACAATAGGTGGACGGAACAATGTTTCGTGGAGTAACGCCGCAAAACACTTCAAGCCTTGATTTTAACTATAAAGGACAATGCTCAGGATGAATGGAATCCCGTACCATGCTGCATCAAAGTTTGTTTTTTATAGACTACACTTATCATATTAACTCCTACAAAAGTTCTTTTTGTAAACAAAACCTGAGTTTCGGAGATTTAAAATAAATCGATATAACCTGAAAACTAGGTAGGTACTTTATTTTGTTTGACACGTCATACACGAACAGCCATGATTACTCTCAAAAAAGATAATCGTTAAAATAAAAATTCTATTCTATTTTATTCTAGTTATTTTTAATTAAAAATTAAATTAATTGTTTTAAAATCTGCCTTAGGCAGGCAGATTTTTAATTAATGTAGAATCGGTAAAGTATAATTTTTTTACATATTTTTTGAAAGACGTGATCATGACACTTTCAAAGTTCAAGATTATATTAATCATATCATTTGAAACGTAATTATTTTCAACATTTTTTACGACATTACGCGTTGGGGATTTGATTTTGGAACAGGGAATTTAATTTAAAGTAAAAATTTGTTCAAAGTGTTGATATTGTTTTATTCCCTTTACATGACGAACGTCATGTCGTCGTCGTCGCCCCAACGCGTAATGTCGTAAAAAATTATGATAACACCCCGTCGTTTTTGCGTCGGGGGTTAATAATTACTATCATATCTTTTTGGTACGACTTTTGGTCATTGTCTTTTCAGCTTGGATCTTTATACCTACTGCATAACATCATGCCTGTAATCCACAAAGGGGTAGGCAAATGTACCTTCATTCCGATAGTTATTTTTAAGTTGTAAATAGATATACACCAGGAACCAATTCAGACTAGAAATTTGTTCGAAAAGCCCCCTCGCTCAACAGTCTCACATGCAACCATTAAACCAACGATTCGATCTGTGCTTACTCCTCAGATTTGACAGCTGTGACATCTTACCTTCACGAGCAGCGCCATAATCACATTCATATAGGATTCTTTGTAATCTATACTTATAATAAATCTGTAGAAGTGAAAATTCTGTACATTGAAAATATCAAAAAAATAAATAGCAGGGGGTGTTACTAGACCGACACCGAACCCAAAAATGTGATTAAAAAAATTTTTGTCTGTCTGTCTGTCTGTCTGTCTGTCTGTCTGTTTGTTCAGGCATCACGCAAAAACTACCGGTTCGATTACGTTGAAACTTGGTATAATTATTCTTTAATATCCTGGGCACCACACTGGGTACTTTTTATCCCGGAAAAGTATATACAATAAAAAACAAACTTAATTTTGCGGTTCGATCCCTAGACTCGATTACTGCACCAACCGCAAATAATAAGTTTGTCGTAGGTTAAGTCACCCGCAATGGAGTTCATTTTTATTCCTTTTAGTTTTTAGAGTTAATTAGGTTTATTTTTATATAAGTCGTAGGTAGGTATAGATTTTAATTTTAAAGTATAGGTAGTATATTTGATAGTGTACGTAGTGACCGTAGGTTATTTTATAATACTGTTAGGTAGGATTAGTCATTCGTCTAGATATTAGTTTTTAGGGATTTTGCTTATTTATTGAGTTTAGATTAGTTATCATCAGAAATTGGTTTATTTAGGTAGGTAGGTATTTAATTTTCTGTTATTGAGTTTTTTTTTTTTAATTAGGTTGGTACTTAGGTAAAGGTATCATATAGGTACCCTCTTAATCACCACTAATGAGACACAATTGGTTTTCTATTGTAATTAGCCACAAAGGGCCCGCGAGATGGATGGCATTCTGGGGAAGCACATGGGTACATTTTATCCTATTGGCACGTTCCCGTGGGATAATTTCCGACATCCACGCGGGCGAAGCCGCGGGCAGAAGCTAGTTTTTCAATAATTGCTTCCGTTATTTTGACTGTTCTGGCTATAAGAGTACCTAAGGGAAGACCTAAGAAACGATGGATGGACTGTGGATAGGAAGGCGGTGACTACCGAGATGTCGACTAATAAAGAAGTATAGAAAAAAACCGGCCAAGTGCGAGTCGGACTCGCGCACGAAGGGTTCCGTACCATTATCTATAAAAATCACGTCTGTTGTATGGGAGATGGGTTTATTATTTATTATTAAAGTAAAAATATAACTGAGTATTTAGTGAATATTTCAAGTGCCTACCTGTTGCCATTATTGATATCGAGCGAAAAAGGGCAAAAAAATCGCGTTTGTTGTATGGGAGCCCCCCTTAAATATTTATTTTATTTTGTTTTTAGTATTTCTTGTTATAGCGGCAACAGAAATACATAATTTGTGAAAATTTCAACTGTCTAACTATCGCGGTTCTTGAGATACAGCCTGGTGACAGACAGACGGACAGACAGACTGACGGACAGACGGACGGACAGGCAGCGAAGTCTTAGTAATAGGGTCTCGTTTTTACCCTTTGGGTATGGAACCCTAAAATTACATGTTGTGCCGTCCCCAAATAAATTGGAATCAGGTCAAAAGAAAGATTATTTTGACGGTTAAAGTAAAGTACCTATTACCAGTGTACCTTGTATATCCTACACATCGCGGGGTGATAAACTGAAATTATTCCGTCAAAGCAATTGAGAGCACCATTACGAGTCATTTGTGAACGGTCTACTAGTTACGCTTTGCGATGGAAAACAGGAACGTGTGTTTGAACCTAGCTTTGTTGCCTATATTGAATAGGAACTCGAATGAAAGGTATTTAGCACCGTTTTGGAGCATTCTTGCTGTAAATGGCCATTGAGGCTATTTTAGCATACCATAACATCACACCTGTATTCCTCGAAGGTTTAGTCAGAGGTGTACCTATAGTAACAACCACATTTCGTCAGTTTTGTTTAAGTAACATGTAATATGAGCATGGCTATTGCTGTCAATCGGGCACAAAGTCAGACTCAGGGCTGTTACTGAGGAAATCCCGATGGAAAACCCCAAAAACACTTGCCCGATCTAGTAATTGAACTCAGGACGTCATAATCAGCAGTAGCGCTTGCGGCCACAAGACCATCGAGGATAGAAAACGAGAAAGTGCGTTTGTTCCTAGCTTTGTTAGTTATGTTCAAAGGAACTCGAATGAAAGGCATTTAGCACCGTTTTGGAGCATCCTTGTGGTATAAATGGCTATTGAAACGTTTTGTAACTTTACAATTGAACAGGCTGAGTTTCATCCTACAGCTTAAAGCGGTCCAGTGTTAAGTATTGGCTTCCCCAAAGTTCACTGTACATGATTTTGTGTTCCAAATTTTGCCTTACTGCAGCCAGTTTTTCTGGGTCCCTGAGTTTTCTTCTCACTCCATCCCTAAGGATTTAGAAGTAATCCTTGGAAGAATTCTAAGACCAGACACAGCTATCGATTTTTGACAAAAAGAAAAACCTTCAAATGTGTTTCAAAGGTAAGCTTAAATCTCGAAGTTAATTAATTATGTATAGACTCTCCATCTTGACTTTTACTTGTATCTCTAAGTGCTGGTTTCATGTTAAAACAATGACGATTAAAGCTAGCGAAGCAGAAACAAAAACACAAAAGAATAAGTATCAAACATTTAGATCGCTCTCCAATGTCCACAACTGCAAAAAACGATAAATAGCTACATAACTACATTCATAACGTACAAGAACCACACCGAAGTTGTTCGTAGGTAATCCATCATGATACTATGAAAGGCGCAAACAGAACAATTTATACATGAGCAACAAGAATCAGGAATCCGAAACGGGTCCGTTTGAAAAAGAAACCAGAAACCAGATTCCACATTTCAAACACGCTACATCACTAAAAAGAACGAAAAATTCGAATTTGCGCAATTTGAAATTTCGAGCGTTCTAAATGTCAATATGTTTTATCTTACATCGGTCTTTTCATTCGATATTCGAATTAGGTGTGTATACACAATCAAAATTAATACCATAACAAGATCAATTTTCTTGAAAAACGAAACGATAATATGAAATCACTACGCAATTCAGCCCCAAATTATCTGTACGCAACAAAAACCGCCCCGGCGTAGCAACGTCAGTCCCGAACACGCAGGCTCGCTGGCTCTGCGATAGCTCCCGGGACGCTGTAGTGATCATCCCCTCCCTTCCCCCCGCGGGTACGGCGCACGCCCTGTCCGCCAGACGGCATCCAGCGCCCAACGAGAGCGCACGTATACCCCGCGTCGCGGTCACCTGTGGCGCCGAACCCAGTGTTTACGGATTACAGTGAAAAATTGTGCCGAAGTGTGTGCTACCCTGTGTTTTTATGAATGAATGAATGAAAATCATCGTGCATAACCGGTTGCCGGACGGTTTGACTGCAGACCGGTTCCGATTTCCGCCGATACGGGTTTCGTGGGAGTAAGCCTATGTTTTATACTTCTTTTGCTTGGAACTGGATTTTGATAGTGTTTAATTATATTTTTTAAGTGGATAGGATGTGGTGTTGAACCTCTTTGTTCATTTTTTTAAAATTTCGTTCGAAGTGACCCTTTCAGGAATCATTTGAATATTGATAGGCGCGTTTCATTTTCGAGTGTCACTGCTGGTGTTAAGAAAAAAAAAACAAAAGCATAAATATTTTAGTGGCAGCCAGTAATCGGAACAATAAAAACAAAATGAAAATAAAACATAACATTTAATGACGGTTAAACAAAATGAAACGTTCGGAAAAATACGTTTTCATCTACCTTCTACGTATCATATTTATTCATAATGATAGGTCTCACTGAAAGATTTTCTGTACTTACCTATGTACGTTGTTGTATAAAATAATCCAGAAAAGGGTATGAAACAAGCCTAGGAAAACAGTTTATATTTCACTTTCGCGTAGGCGACTTTAGGCCAGTAAAATGCCCTAGCTCACTAAGGCTTTTGTCAACTCAAGTTTCTTGTATCTTTGAACCTTTGAGCGAGAATAGCCGTTTCAACCCTAGCCTATCTGTCCCCTTTTATGCCAAAGATGTGTGATACAATCATGAACTTAGACATTCTCGATGTCGATACAATCATGAACTTAGACATTCTCGATGTCGATACAATCATGAACTTAGACATTCTCGATGTCGATGATATTATGTTAGGGTTGACTTCAAAAAATGTATGACAACCAATCTTACCAAGGGGTATCGTAGTGTTACCCAGTACCTAACTGGATTGTGGAGGGTCAGAGGCAGTCGTCCATCGTAAAATACTGGTATTCAGCTGCATCCGTGTAGACTGGAATACGACCATTATTGTCGTGAAGAGGCTAGGCAGAATAATGATGCTGTTGGGTTGATTTTCATTCAATCCAGATGCGCAGTCATTGGTTTTTACATTCTTCACATCAGTGCTTATATTATTACCAGCCTGTTACTGCCCCACTGCAAAACAAAAGTCTTCTTCTCATACAGGGAAGGAACGAGCATTGGTCACCACGCTTGCTCTCTGTTTTATTTACTTATGCAAATGCGGGGTGTTGTCAATCATTAAGGTGGTCACATGGGTGTCAAAACATGGTTATTTTTTCAACACAATCCAGGAAAATAATCGTTTGTCAAATTGCCGACCACCTTCAGTATAATTTTTGTTCGTATTTGAATCGCACCTACTATACTTGCGATTCAAATATGAAATGTAGGTATACCTATCAGAAAAGTGACGTAGTTTTAGTTCATTTCTCTGACTGTACTAAAGAGAAGTACCGGTCTTAGGGTAGGTATTTATTTCAAGCCATTTTTGAATTCTACTGTTGTCTTGGTTCTTTGGGAGAAAAACTGAACTAGCTATGCCCGCATCTTTTGCCGCGTGAATCTAACTAAGCACCTTCTTGGATCTTCCTAATTTCATCAAACATTGTTCAGTAGTTCAACAGTGAATGCGTTACATACTTTCTTTCGCATAATATTGAAATAAGTTTTTCAGTTGATGTGTCAAGGATTCGTGCACCTATCCTTTTGGGTTTGACATTACGTTTTGAAAGGTAATTTTCAAAGCTCGTCTATTTACTTATGTAAATGAGAAAACATGAGTGTAAATACATAGTCGAGTTATATACACAGTTCCTTATATGACGTGGTACCTAACTAGCTACATTCTCATATTCAGCCTATAATATTCCCACTGTTGGGACACAGGCCTCCTCTCTGTGAGATCCACCACGCGGGCCCAGTGCGGGTTGGTAGATGTCACATGTATTCGAACTTTTAGTTCTAGAACATGCTGGTTTCCTCACAATTTTTTCGTTCACAGTTTTGAGAGTAGTGGTGATGAAATAATTTACACAAAGTAAAGTGCGTGTGTGGGTTCGAACCTACGACCTGCAGCTCGTAAGTCGGGGCCGTCACCACTGGGCCACCACTCTTCAACCAGTTACATTACGTTGTGAAAATTACACAGAAGTGCATGCAGAATGTCATGCAGTAAGGATGCAGTAGTTTCGTAATTAAAATAATTTCTGCTGAAAACCATAATTATAGGTTTTGAATAACTAATTCAATACTAACTAAATTCTAATAGGATACGATGGATGGACGATGGATGATATGGTTAGAAAGGGGGTGACTACCGAGATTACGACTAATAGAGAAGTGTGGAAGAATATGACGATAATGCGTCGACCTGAAAAGAAATGGGATTCGGGCAAGAGTTGATGATGATGATGATGAGATGTTAATGATGGTGTTTTATCATTTTAGCCCTTTTTATTACAGGCTGTTATTTAACTTGCAATGTTTGTATGTATGTTAGTTTGTTTAGTTTAGATCTATTGCATGACAACTATAGCAAGGTTTGTCCTCATGTAAAGAAGATTTCTGGCCATTAATTTCAGGATTTCTCATCATCTTCATTTTCGTTAAAATCAATGGTGTTTTAGACATAGAAGCAATTATTTCCTGTGACTTTGATGTACCTTTGATGGCAATTTAGCAATAATTATGATTCACACAAACGCTGGTCTCTCTTAAACTTCGCTGTTCAAACGACTGTGCTTTTGAGAGCTATTTGCAATGTTACGAGATGTAGGGTAGTCAGAAGCACAAGTCTGACAACCAGTTTTATCAAGGGGTATCGTGTTACCCAGTTACTGAGTTGTAGAGGTCCGATAGGCAGTCACTCCATGTAAAATATTGGTATTCAGCTGCACCCGGTTAGACTGGAAGCCGATCCCAACATAGTTGGGAAAAGGCGGCAGATTAATTGCAAATTGTTAAGAGAATGTCAGTTCCAAAGTTTCGACCGACCACTTAGTATAATGAATTAATGATCGACGAAAATGATTTCATCTCACGAAAATCTACCAACATCACAACATTTTTCCACAATGAATACATTTCCTGAAAAACTGAATGAAAAAATAAAGATAAACAAAAGGAAAAAAAATACAACCGACATTTTTGAAACTTCGCGATTTCCGATCGTGTGTCACACGACGAGTAAAATTAAAAATAAAATTTTAACTCCACGTCATGACGGATTGCACCAGCCTCGTAAATGGCGTTTCAGTTATTCGGAAATACTATAGATATTTGCTTTATGTATCGTCTGCTGAAAATACTTACTACTAACATCACCAATTTATATACTTACTAGCTGTGCCCCGCGGTTTCCCCCGCATAAGTTTCGATCCAGTGGTAATATCGGGATAATAAGTATCCTATGTGTTAATCCTAGTTATAAACTATTTGTGTGTTAAATTCATCCAAATCCGTTCAGTAGTTTTTGCGTGAAAGAGTAACAAACAGCCATCCATCCATACAAACTTTCGCGTTTATAATAATTAAGTAGGATGAAATAGTATTTATTGATAGGTTAAATATTAGTCGGTCTATTGTCTTAATCTCTTAACTAACTATTTACACTAGATACTAAATTAAAAGATTGACTACCTATATCTATATACATATAAATAAAAATAAATCACTGAAATGTATGTACGCGCATAACTTCCGATCAACTGCACCAAATTGGATAATTCTTATTTTTGTGTTTGTTATTGTCAGGACAAGGTTTGTATACAATTGGACCCGGTAGGTGGCGCTGCTTTTTCGGGCAGGACGACGTCTGCGGGTCCGCTAGTAAATAAATACAAAAACAAAAGGATATTTAGGCGTCGAAGTACTCGTTCGCATCGCTGTCTTTCGGAAATGTGCCCAGAAGACCGGCAGCATTGAATGTCAATGCTTATAGAAATATTAAATTTGATAGTGATAGTTCTCGGAAAAGACGTTGTTGTATTCTTGTTCGATGTTGTTGAATGATGTGTTCTTGACCTTCATTGTGGTACTTATACTTAATCAAATCGCAGTCCTAATAAAAAAAAAAAAAATACGAAGGCAGCTCTTATTTCAATTTATTTAACGTCAGCGCAAGATGTCTTTTTCTTCCACACTTCTATTAGTCCTGGTCTCCGTAGTCACCCGTTTTCTAGCCATATCATCCTGCACACAGTCCATCCATCGTTTCTAAACTCGGAATATAAATACCATAAAAGCTCGAATCGTTTTAATAACGCCAGGATATTGAAATCGCAATATTCCTGCGGATATCCCACTAAAGTTGAAAACCTATTTGAATCCCGTCATTCTATACGGTCGAACTATTAATTTTAGGGGCGTCACCGTTATCATACGTTCTGCTATTTGTCAGTACACCCGGATTAGAACATTATCGTCAATATGACATGTGTGATTAAATTTTATGGATGTATTCGGACGCAATTGAATGTTAGGTTGGTGGTTTGTACGCTAAATATGTAATTCTGAAACTGTATGGGAATAGGAAAATTTTCTAACAAAACTATGTAAGTAGTTTACGCTCGTTACATACTTAATATTTATAAAATGCATCGTGTCTCTGTGTATCTGTCAGTGATATTATAGGTTGAGAATAAGTCCAATTTAGGTGGCTGTTTTGTGTTTTTAAAGATGTAGTTATTTGTAGTATTTTAATGTACATTGATCTCCTTTTTCTCACGGTGCAACTTTTCTTTCATCTGATGAATGTTTTTTTAAGAATCCAAGTCTTTGATAACTTGTCCTTAAAACATAATTAGGAGTGGTAATTCTTTTTTTCATCGGCGGTACAGTGCGCGTTTAGGTCTTTTGTAGGATATTATTCTATATACGAGTATTGTTGTATCTTTCGACTCGTCTTAGCATTATTTGGAGGCAATTTTTCTCAATTACCCTGTACCTACCTATAAATTCGTACCTGAGTGCTCACTATGTAAAAATATATTCTACTATTAATCTACCTAGTATAAACGTAGAATTTTGAAGGTCTACGTCAAAATAGAATGCTTAGGATGTGCTTCACTTTAACAGAATCATCATTATTTTCTTCTTATCTTCTTTAACTGCGTCGTTGGTGTATTGGTAGCAAGCGCTATTGCTGAGCATGAGGTCCTGGGTTCGATACCCGGGTCGAGCAAAGTGTTATTGGATTTTTCCATCTGAAATTTCTCAGACGCAGCTCTGAGTCTGGAATTTTACCGGTTGATGGCAACAGGCTCGCCCCTGTTACATGGGACTTAAACATAACATGAGAAATGTGGCTGTACTATAGGTACACCCCTGCCTAACCCATCGAGAAATACTGGCGTGATGTTATCTTCTCCTGTCAATATTCTTTCACAATATTTACTTGCAATACATCCAACAAAGTAAAACGTACAACATCTATGGTCAAAGAAGGGTGTCTATAAAAATAAAACCAGCTAGCCGGTGTACACCGCTCCAAACCAGTTCGAAGACATACAAGTTTCGCGTCCGGTGTGCCTCCCACTTAAAGATTAGTGCAGGTTTGGTTCCCATGTTGAGCTTTTTATTGTAACAGGATGGTGAAGTTGTTTTGTTTGTTATTAAATGTTGATTTTATGTATGTTTGAGAGTAGGTTCTTAATTGTAGATGTTCGTTTAATCGGGGATCTGGTGAGTGTATGTTTGATGCTTCTGTTAATGTAAAATGTATGCGACATAGATTGTTAGGGTTTCTTTTTGCTGTTTTAATGATAATAGCATAAACGCATTTTAAATGTAAAATCATGCAGACTTGATTTCTTAATAGTCGCATAATTTTAATCTGAACTACTAATCAATTCGTTTTTCGTTAAAACAGGCCTAAACCAGTCACTTTTCGTCATCCTGGCTACTTTTTCTCGATATGAGTTGAGTATGTAACTTTTCTACTTCTGCTCACCCCATAAAACGTTAACAATTAATACAAACTAGTACACATTCGCAGTGAGAGTTTGTCCTTAACGAATATAATTACACAACGAGTTCCCTTCGCCTTGGCTCTAGCCTTCTAAGTTCTGAGATAAGGTTGTTAATCCTAGGTGAACTTTCTAGGTATTTACTATTTATTTATAGCATGGCGTTCTGGAAATCTAGTTCTTCTTACCTATCGTAACGAACTAACTAAAGTTGTCAAAAAATAAAAGGCCCGTTTTGACATTGACAGTTTTAGTAGATAATAAAATAAATACGCGCAAAACACGTAGGTATTCGTTTGTATGAAACTGACTGGTGTCAAGAACGCATTCTCAAATGTCAAAACGGGCTTTTTATTTTTTGACAACTTTAGATGAGAAATGCTTATGTGTTGGTAAGAATATTAGTCAGATAGTTTAGGCACACGTATGATGCTGACTGTAAATCATTTTCATTCCATGAATTATTTCATCACTATTGCTCTCAAAACGGTGAAGGCAAACATAGTGAGGAAACCGGCATGTCCTAAAACAAAAATTCGAAGACATGTGACATCTACCAACCCGCACTGGGTCCGCGTGGATTACGGCCCACTCCCTCTCACCGAGAGGAGGCCTGTGTCCCAGCAGTGGGAACATTATAGGCTGATTGTGATTGTGTGTGATTGTTGTGAAAGCTCACATTACCAAACTGTTCGGTTTTTGCAGCCATTTTTTTATTTCCTCAACTTTTAATATATAATTTTAAATCAATTTGCTCAACAGTAGGACAGTGTAGGCAACCTTAAAAAAAATCCTCAATATTTTTTCCTGTTAGATTATCTCCTAACTCAAAACTGATTAATTTCCAATTAAAAAGTAGTTTAGTGCCACGTGCTGCCATGCGCCTATATTTGTGTGTCGTGTCGCGTTGGTCACTGAAGCTGTATTTTTATCGTAAGTCTGTCATATTATCTTGTTTAGATGTACAGGGTGTTTCGAAATATTGGTGTGGGATTTGATCTTGCGTTTAAAATACTTACCTACTGAATGTAGATTTTTTTCTTTTTATCAAATTAGTTTCTGTAGTTTCGGGCAATTTAAATAAAAAAGCATGGTTCCATTTGGTCGTTTCCTGCCGGCAAGAAACTCCAATGTTTTACTCTTTTGATGATTGATTTTTTGATAAAACTATTTTTTCTTAGCATTATTTACATAATAGAATGAAAGAAATAAGAAGTAAGTACAGGAACATTATAAAATTAAACTAAACACAATCAAAAATAAAAAAACCAAATTATATAAAAAAGTAACAAAGAAAAATGAAACAGAAAGTCCTATACGAGGCCAAAAGGCTCCAATACTCACCATCGATATTTCAGTATCTAAAAAACATGTCGGATATTAAAAACAAAATGTTTATTCGGAGCCATGCAGAAATCAATGAGTAGGTATACTCAACTAATTGTATTATTTTTGTGTGGGCGTTAATGTTAAAATTGTGTGTTTAAACTGATGATAACACATTGAGCTCGATATTGTGGTTTAAGTGGCCAATCATTTGTTTATGTGCAGTAATTTTGAAAGATAGCAAAAATATTTGCACGTTAAATTTATTCCAAAACCATGGAGTTTGTTCGTTTATGTTGATATTGTTTTGTTTAAGTAATAACAACAACAAAAAAATCTTCAGTTTTTGAAATACAAGCGACACAAACTTCTGCGAAATGCATGTACCTACTATGTACTCGAGTTTTGGCAAAAAGTTTACAAAGAATGCGTCCTACTAGTACTTCTTGTCCTACTAAAATTATAAACGCGAAAGTTTCCGAGTATGGATGGATGGATGTTTGCTTTCCAATTTTTCCAATTAGGTATGATCTAAAAATCTTTCACTTAGATTATCCTTACTCACTTAGTTTAGGTAAGTACTTACTTACTAATATTATAAACGCGAAAGTTTGTGAGGATGGGTGGATGGATGGATGTTTGTTTTCACGCGAAAACTACTGAATGGATTTTAATGAAACTTTACAGTAATATAGCTTATATATTAGAATAACACATTAAATACTTTTTATCCCGATATTCCCACGGGATCGACACTTATGCAGGTGAAACCGCGGGGCGCTTCTACTATATTATAAATGCAAAAGTAACTCTAACTGTTTGTCTGTTACCTTTTTACGCCTTAAACGGATTTGGATGAAATTACACAGGCACACAGGTAGACCGTGGCCTGATGACCGTAGAACATAGAATAGTACGTTCCCATGGGATAGTTCCCGACCTCCACACGGGCGAAGCCGCTGGAAAAAACTAGTCATAAAATCTATGAAAATGTTCTTTTAAGTGACATCTAAGTTAACGAAAGTTTTAAGATTCAACGAAGCAAAGATTTACGTTAAAATATTAATTAGTTTTAAATTAACAATGTAATTGACTTCAACATTGTGGCACATAGTTATGTGGTGTAGGTAATTGTTACTAAACAGTTAATATAGTTATATTCAGATGTCGCCTACAGCCTAATTGCGGAGCACACAATGGAAATCCCGTTCAGTTTGACAAATTACCAATATTGATCGCGTCTCATCAATTTAGATGAAGATAGAAAATAAATATTGATTGTGCCGAACGTTCTTAAATATTCTGTGTTTAGATTAAGAAAGAAGAAAGCAAAATCAAAGGTCAATGGTCAAATTTGGTCAAAGTTCATGAAACACAAAATACAAATAACAAAATAAAAAAGTGAAAATAATGTTTTAACTACAAATAGTGTCCGCTCACGGCTGCGCCAAAAAGGTTCATTTCAGCGTTAATGCCAGACAGATGCTGTCTGACGCTGGTTTTCTAATAAACTTTTAGGGACAAGAGAACTGTTTAAAAAAAATATAATAAAGCACATTATTTAAGTGGCAAAATGGAGATTGATGCGGTTTTAATTTTGTAATAGTGTTTCGCAAAAATTCGCTAGATCGAAATCACTTTTTAAGAAAAAGAGCGATGAGTTTACATAAAGTTCAGACAAAAAAACATCAATGGGCACTGACGTATTCTCTGCGTTTTCATCGAAATTTTGCATTCGCCAGTGGGTATTTATTGGCATTTAAAAATTACAATCGCTGTAACACATTCAAAATTTTGTACCATTGTTCCTTAATTATGCATTTCATTCACAACTCACAAAACGCATACTTTTCACCTGCCTGTAATTGCAATTCCAAGGCCTATTTCGACGTACGCAAAATATATCATGCTCGTCATAAAATCATGCTGTATATTCGCTCGGCAACGCTCGGTAGAACTCGTCTCCCACGTAGCAATGTGGTGCCCATATTTAGCGCACAGATGTGGCCGACCAATGTACCTACAGTGTTTGGATTGTGGGTTTGAAGGGGTAGGCAGAAGTGCAAGGTGCTTGTTTATGTACCTACTCATATCTTTAGATACTAACCTAAGATTTTTAGTTCGGAGGTGAAGGTAAAATTCTTTCTTAGCGAATCCGCTGTTTTCTTTGCCAACCCGCGCTGGCCTCGCGTGATTAATGCCAACTCCCTCTTACAGAGAGGAGGCAACATACCATCAGATGGACCGACGGCTTGTTAGCCATCACATTATCGGTCACGCACCTGTCGTGCAATTAGCCTATGATGTCCTCACTGCTGGGACACAGGACTCTTCTCTCCGAGAGGGAGTTGGCTGTAATCTACCACGCGGGCCGAATGCGGGTTGGTACCCATCATGCATCAGCATGGTAGGTAATCCATCAAACAATTGAGCAATCACCAGTAGCTACTAGTAGGTACTACTGATACCTATTATCTTCTAAATGAATTGTCTGTATCTTTCAAAGGTTCTGTCTTACATTGAAGAAACATATAATGAGGAAACGTAGGCCTCAAACACGCTAGCAGCAAGGTCGTCAACGCTCATTTCTTCTCTGTATGAGATGGTTCCCTCCTCCTTTCCAGTACTCTGATATTTGAAAATACTATGCAGCATTTTTCAAGAAGTTTTTTATGTCCGCCGTTACTAAATATTTTCTAGGCGAAGCATGACCATGCCACAGTAATTGTAATACTGTGACCATGCTCCTGACATATTTCCTATCTATCTATCTTCTATATAAATAAAACGGAGATGCTGTTCGTCGACCAACCCGCACTGGGCCCGCGTGGTGGATTGTGGCCCATTCCCTCTTACAAGGAGGAGGCCTGTGTCCCAGCAGTGGGCACATTATAGGTTAATTAATTGTGATAGTATTCGTTGGTAAGCGCATCACTAGAGAACGGCTGGACCGATTTGCCATTTTTTAGGGTTCCGTAGCCAAATGGCAACGGAACCCTTATGGATTCGTCATGTCTGTCTGTCTGTCTGTCTGTCCGTCCGTCCGTCCGTATGTCACAGCCGCTTTTTTCCGAAACTATAAGAGCTATACTGTTGAAACTTGGTAAGTAGATGTATTCTGTGAACCGCATTAAGATTTTCACACAAAAATAGAAAAAAAAACAATAAATTTTGGGGGTCCCCATACTTAGAACTGAAACTCAAAATTTTTTTTTCATCAAACCCATACGTGTGGGGTATCTATGGATAGGTCTTCAAAAATGATATTGAGGTTTCTAATATCATTTTTTTCTAAACTGAATAGTTTGCGCGAGAGACACTTCCAAAGTGGTAAAATGTGTGTGTCCCCCCTGTAACTTCTAAAATAAGAGAATGATAAAACTAAAAAAAATATATGATGTACATTACCATATAAACTTCCACCGAAAATTGGTTTGAACGAGATCTAGTGAGTAGTTTTTTTTTAATACGTCATAAATCGTAACGTAACGGAACCCTTCATGGGCGAGTCCGACTCGCACTTGGCCGGTTTTTTGTTTTAAAACGTCCGTCTTTGTATGGCAATAAATGAATGAATTATTGAGGTCAGGACCTCGTCTGTCGGGTCAGCTAGTATCAAATAAAAACAACCACGCAACATAGACGGTAAAACCAATAAAAAATGGCGTAATTTCTTTGTAAAAAAAAAACAAGAAAATATATTTGATATAATACTTGGTGATCTTAGGTATCTGTTTATTATCAATTATTTTGTGGTTTGTTATGGGCTGTAGATGTCATATGAAAGGCACGGGAAAGTCGTTGGTTTACTGGATTATTGTTAAACTAGCAGCGCCCCGCGGTTTCACCCGCATACGTTTCGATCCGGTGAGAATATTGGGCTAAAAAGTATCCTATGTGTTAATCCTGTTAATAAATTATCTGTTTGCCAAATTTCATCCAAATATGTAAATCCGTTCGCGTTTATATATTATAGTAGGAAGTAGATAGTAGCATATTCGGCACATCTTTCTAAAAATCCATGTGCTCGACATAGCGAAAAGGTCGACATGACGGGAATCGTCGTAATGGTGAGGATATCTGCACACATCTGTGAATGAGAAGATGCCTTCGAAATATCTATCTTATGTCTTCAAACCAATACACTGCAGTTAGTTACTGCTTGGTGCAGAAGAAGGGTATAGGCAGTGGTACTTTCTCAAATGAACCAATTTCATAGAAAGCCCTTCCTACTACTTATGTAGTTCAGTCATAATTTCCCTAGTGCCAACATAAAAAAACAAGCAAAACGATAAAATTACTTAAAAACATCGTCCCACAGAAATCGATAGAAAGCATTATTAAGAGGAGGCTCCCTAAATTTCATGTAAATTTGAACTAACATTCTGGGACAGTCACACATGCAATCAAAATTGAACTTTATTAGATGATATAATGGATCTTTTATCTTTGCATGTATAAGACAGAAACGTAATTGTAACATTTTCGCCCGATTCATTATTTATTCGAAAATCATGTGTTTTTTAAGGATTATTGCATTTTTTTTCAAGATGGCTCAGCCTTTATGTCTAAAATAAATGTTCACGGTAAGAAAATATACTTTACTATCGACCCATAAGACATTTTTTCTCTAGATCAATTATTACTTTAGTTATAAACGAAATAAGAATTGAGACTTACGACATTTAGTTTCGAGCTCCAACGCGATCAAGGAGTGCACGCGGTATTCAACTTTATTACTGATGTGTTAGCGGCCTAACCCGCCTAACGGCCAGCCGGTTCGTCAGTGCCGCGCTGTGCGCCATCGTGAGAGGGTGTATCACTCGCGCGCGCGTTCAATACGTATTTTACTTGGGAGTTATTTTAATAAAATTCACATTAAAACGCTACCTATACAATGGGAAACAAACACAATAAAAGACGTCATGAACAGAAGAGAAAGAAAGACGAAAGCTTAAAAAATATTGCAAGAATCATGAGAAGCAAAGCAGTATTTTTTTATTAGTATTTTTTTTTTAAATACGTATATATTATTTTGACGAAAGGTCTAATCTAAAGTATAAAATTGTATGACAGTCGATCGATATTCATACAATTTTATAC
Organism: Apamea anceps; assembly: GCA_951799955.1. Classification (NCBI taxonomy): domain Eukaryota; kingdom Metazoa; phylum Arthropoda; class Insecta; order Lepidoptera; family Noctuidae; genus Apamea; species Apamea anceps. The sequence goes on from OX637525.1 coordinate 541,565, forward strand.
TTTAGGCTATGGTAATACGGTCCTATTTTCAATGGAGCCAGTAAATTCCGCGAAGATTTTTCCGCTGTCTGAAATTCGCCAAAAATGTAAATAAATATGAGTTTATGGAAAAATAATTTTAATTTCTACACAATAAAGTTTAGTTTACGCTACAACTTCACACATTTTTATAACTTTTTCAATAGTGCTAGTCACTCTGAAATGAACTTAATTACCATTACAATAAAGTTGATATTCCTTTAACTTGAAATAACGTCAATTTGAAACAAATAAAATTTAAATATAGATATCTCTATGATGATCAGATAAATTCGATTTGATTGCAGCCGCCCTATATCATAACTACTGCTAATAATTATTATTGCATGCAACTACAACCTAGCGCGTGGGTTCAAGGCCAGATTGTTACAGTTGTGTTGGAGATTGTGAGAACATAGGAAGCTATGGAGGCGATTTGATTGTATTAAGTACCTATATAACAATATTATAAGTAGTATAACAATTATGTTGTTTATGCTTATATATAAATTGTTGAAGATGTTTTATCCGAATAATGACTAATAAGTATATACTCTCTTAGGAAAAAAAAATTAAGGCAAATTTCCCGAATTTGAATGTCATCCGGAACAAGGAAACTTATTGGAGACGCCTTCTCAGTTCCATAATTTAGTTTCTGTTCCTGCGAAATCATGATGCAAGTTGTTGCAGTTTTTGTCTGGCTTGTTAATTCTGATGGCGTCACAGATGTATTTGCGAGCTGATAAATTTTTATTTTACAAAAAAGTTTTCTGTCTTTTATAGGGTAACGTGTGTCGGTCATGAGTTTCTGCATGTTATTACAAAATCGGCGCAAAATATGATTTCTACAGTTAATCTTTTCGAATGTAATGTTTGCGTAGGGCCGTGACTCAATAATTTTTGTGGAGGTACTGCTATCGCCATCTGCTATAAATCGTCCATAAATAATGTTGTGCATTTCAATCGATTTTTTTAAACCTTCTGCTATGATTGTTGCTTCCATGCCTGTAGATGGGACGTCGTAATTTTTGTAACATACGAGGGCGACACTGAAAGTTTTTAGAACCGGCCACTTGTAAAGGATATAATAAAAAAATAAGTTCAAATTTTGAAAATGGAACTCTGCCAATATTATTGTGTATGTATTTTATATAATAATAATAACGTTTATTTATAAACATGCTGCAGATTTACTATAACTTATCTTAAAAAAAATATAGAGGACACAGTTGCTCATTTGCTTGAACTAGTTGGAACCTGTTTCAGGCTAGAAAGGAAAAAAAAAAATAACAACTGAGAAGACTAATTAAAAATTAATATTACCTTAAAAGACTAACATGTTTTATTTACAGACAACGAGTAAATCCTCTGTCTCACTGTATGATATGCTAAGTAAAAATTGCAAAATAACCTTTTTACAGTCGCAATTATTTAATTTATAAATACTTTTTTTCCTATTTAATTTATTGTATAGAAATGGACCTAAAAATGTATAAAATCTGTTTACAAAGAAATATTTAGAGGATGCATTGGACTTACATACAATTTACAGACAGAATTTTATTCATTTGTCATTTGTTTACGATTTGGCGGCAAATTGAAAATTGTCTGCGTCACGTCAGCATGAATTTAACGCGAGAAAAATTTCATACAATGATTTTTTACGACTTTCAATGTCATTTAAGTCAACAAGAAAGTTATGATTGACTTCGATTGGCCTTTTACGATGAAATGCCATCTCGCGACATTGTTTACAACTTGTTTAATGCGTTTAAACGTGGTCGCACTAATCTCACCGATGATCTGCGTGAGGGACGGCCTTTTACGGTGACGACTGAAGATAACATCAGTTTTGTGCGGCGTATGATAGAGACTGACAAAAGAGTGACTTATCAGCAGATTCGGACAAGCTTAGGCATCGGTATGAGTCAAGTGCACAACATCATCCATGAACATTTAGCGGCCAGAAAGCTTTGTGCCCGGTGGATACCTCATAATTATTTCCGAAAATAAAAGAAAAACTTCGAGGAAAACGTTTTATGGACGCCGAGGAAGCAGTGGCTGCATTTCAAAATGCCGTCGAAGAGACCCCTACGGACGAGTGGGCAAATTGCTTTTCTCAGTGGTTCCATCGGATGCAGCGATGTATTGATGTAAATGGACACTATTTTGAAAAGATATAATGACACTAATAACTTGCTAGTTTGTTCAGTTTTTTATTTTCTAAGAATTTAAAATAGCATTTCCACTTTTTTGACGAATGCATCAATACTTCTTTTTTACTAAATTGTTTCAACTGAGCATGACTACCACCACTTGCTTGTATTCCAGCTACAGCGTCTTTATTGATGTTCTGTTCCGATGCCTCTTTTGAATTTCTTATTGCACATCATGCACTGCAAATTTAGACGAGAAAGAAGTCAAATTTTGGTGTTCAGAAACCAATTGAATCGAGTTTAATCCCCAGTTAAAAAAGAGATTTATGATCAGCAACCACTTGCAACTTATCATAAAAAATCGTATATCAATAATACGTCTTCCAGTTGAAAAGAAATGAAGTTTCAGCCATAAATGTAAAAGTAAGTAGATATCTGAACTATTCCGATAAGCTGTTTTTGACTTTAAGCATCTCGAGCTGGCAACGAATACTTCTGTATCAAATATGAGCCTTATTCTTACCTCGTTACTTTTATTATTGGAAATGTTGTTTTTGTACCAGTTTAAAAAACATTTTGTTTTGTGTTGTTTAACAGACGTGATGGATATTGATATCTAAACACGATAAAAAAAAACAGTTTTCTCAACTTATACTTCAAGTAACACCACCAGCGGTCATTGACTCCAAAAAACAAATAATCATCAATTCCAATCTTTTTAATTTGTCGATTTTAGACTGCGGAGTTTCTCTAGCTAATTTAATTTGACCGTGCTTTGAGTAATGTAGTAGTTAGTATTAAATAAACTATTATATTTCATAAAATAAAATATATATAATAATATAAAGGTGTTTCTATTCCATCTATGTTCGTTATTCTAAAATCAAAATACGTAAAGTTAGAAGTTTGCGTCGACGCGGCGACCTTCGGCTCGCTTGCGGGAATTGAAGCGCGGAGTGGCGGGGCGCATGGGGCGGAGCTTGCGTGGAAATTATTTTAGAGTGCCTGGTCTTAAAAACTTTTTGTAACGTAGAAAACATAAAATGGCACACAGTTTTTTTTATAAGTTTGGTCATAAAAAAGTTCGGGCACCTCTCACAATAATTAGGCAAGATATTATGTCCCCGAAAGTTTTGAGGACGTAAAAATATATATTTTTACGGAATATTTCCTGAAAGAAAATGTGGGTAGTTGGAGATTGTTATTCAAACAAGTTTTTTAGGGGTTTCAGAAGTGTGTATTGCTTTGTTCCGGTAAAGGATAAACTTTGACTACCTTTTGGACGCCGTAAAGATAAACTAAATAAAAATAGGTACTTATAAGGAATTATTTTAGCTTATTTCTCAACTTACGGAATCTGCTATTGTCAGCAATACAATATATTGGTAATATATTGGTAACAATCAAAGATATTATTTTATTTCATGGCGGTCCGTAGGTGACAGCGTTTGTCCACTGTTACTGTCAACAGGACGTCAACGAGAATGAAATTTTTCGAACCCAACGTAACGCCCCGATGGCGGACGCGCGGTGGACACGCGGCCGCAGTAAATGTACGTTTCGCTACTTCGCGCCGTTATCTAGTTGTCGTTGACGTTCCGTTGACGTGGCGGTGGGCAAACGGCCTTAGTCTGAAATCGCAAGAATGATGATCAACTCTCTTTTCTTCTTTGTACGAAAAACTTTTTGAAAAACCTTCTTCAGCATACAGCATGATGTTTTATAACTTCCCGCGAAAAAAGGTGTTTTGCTTCGCCCACATACAGGCTGATGTTACTTATTAATAATTTAATCAAACATCTTTTGTGGGACTTCGACTCCCGGTTTAGCTCACACACTTAGCACTCATATTAAGCCTATAGGGCATTAAAACAAACTAACCAGCTTCGTGTGAACGTCAAACATCTGCCAAGCGAATGTGCGTAACAAAACTTTTTTTTAATACTTTTTTTACGTTTACTGACCCATCTTTTTACGCTCACTTTTTGTTAAACCGGCAATATTTATTAATAAGATAAATGATTTGTGGGGCGTTTGTGTTTAGTTTCTGATTATTTTTTATGTAGGTAAATGGTGATAATGGTGTCGATCTATTCTGTAAAAATCTCACGTTCAATACTTAGGTGAAGTGAGCGGCCATTCCACCTAATACCGACTAGGGATTAACAGTTTACTTTGGTAAATAAATGGTAAACAACCGGTCTGTTCTATAAAAATCTCACCGTGAAAACTTTAGATAAGAGAGCTTGAAGTAAGCTATAATTTCACCCCATACCTAGTAGAGATTGACAGTACATATTTCAAACACACTTCCCCTAAGATTCCACGCTAAGATTTTTACAGAATAGATCGGCAGAATCTTAAACTCTAATCACAGTCATCTGCAATCACCAAACTGTTATCCAAGCACGGTGATTTAGATTTAAGATAAGATTATAAAGCCTTAATTATGAGCTCGTTTCGATTGTCATTTGGTAGTAGAAGACTATGATTTAGTTGCAACTGACACTGACAACTTAATTGACATAGCATATACCTAGTTAAACTACAAACTTAGCTAAGCTAGATTGGCTTAGTCGCTAAGGGTCGCGTGTTTGACCTCCGATTGGAGTCAATATTTAAATGACAAATGTTTATATGGGAGCAATGGTGGCGCAGTGGTAACGGTCCCGGCTTACGAACCCTAGGTCGTGGGCTCGAACCCAGACAGGCGCGTTACTTTGTTTAAATAATTTTATCACCACTTCTCTCACAATGGTGAAGGAAAATACAGAAATTCGAAGACGTGAGTGACATCTATCAACCCGCACTGGGCCCGCGTGGTGGATTACGGCCAACTCCCTCTCACAGAGAGGAGGCCTGTGTCCCAGCAGCGGGAATGTCATAGACTGATAATACTCGTATCTACATTATATTTAAATCTTTATGTAGGTTTGGTGGCTTAGGCGGGGGAAAATTTAGGTAATCTTGAAAATATCTAGTCTAGTCCCTCCCTTTTTCATACACAACAGATCAATTCTCATTTAACGACATGACCATGAAAATGTCTATTAACGACACAATATTCTACTAAATTAACATCGAAAGTAGAAACGCTTTGACACGGTCGACGGAAGTTGGGCAACAATACTGTCCGTTTGCACGCGGGCGGAGTCGTGGGCGCAAGTAGAGTTGCTTAGAGTAGACACATATGTGTGTAACAGTGATATTTGATTTGTGACGTTTTGACTTGGCTGAATGTGTGAGGTGGAAGCGCCACTTGACTTGGGAAGGAATTGCTTAACATACCTAATAAAGGTACTTTTGTGATATTTTAGAACAAGGAAAAAAAGATATAAAAATGTACTCTGATTGATTTAATAATTCATCTAAGTAATTAATTTAATTCTGGTAGGTACTCTCAAAATAATATCATTTAGTTAGCTAGTGAAAATAACAATCATAGGTACTTGGCTAGTGGTATCTCTTACTAAACAACGAACTATTTTTATTTTTATTGTTTTTTTATTAGCAAGTAACAAAAGATGAAATTGTGCAGAACAAAGCGTATGAATGTTCAAAAGCGTATGAGGTTCTTTACCACTGGTTCGATTCCCACACAAAACCAATATTTGTTTTGACACATGCTTCTTCCGGGTCTGAATGTTTGTGCAAGTATTATTTTCTCTTTCTCTAAACACACCCACAACAAAAAAAAAAATCATCAACATAGTCATTTTCGGCACTTTTTAACATGCGTTTCTTGTATTACATATATATTTTTATTATACTAATACAGCGTTACAACAGAAATATAAACGTTAAACGATCACTAAAAGACATTTACTTAAATCAAATTATATTGTGCATAAAACTATGGAGATTACACAAAGCAATAATGTGCCACTAAAAAGTGTAATATAAACAGTTTATTTGTTAGTAAAATTATTATAATATGTAGCACTAAAAGTGTCATTTTGGAACGTTGAATTTATTGTTGAGTTTTGTTTTTAAATATTTAAATACTTTCGATATTTCGGAATTTGTTTTACATTTAATCATAATCACCATGCTTGGAAAACTAATTGATGATTACATTTACGGTTATTTGTAAACAAGAAGTCCCCTAACTACGCGAATCAATCGATCTATACATGCCGCGGTCAGTAAGGAAGGAGAACAAGGAAGGTTTAGTCGCGTTGCAAGCGCTATTGCTGACCAGGTTCAGGGTTCAATTCCCAGGTCGGGCAAAGTATTAAGTTTCTGTTAGGAATTTCTCATTGCAGCCCGGAGTCTGGATTTTTACCCCGCTGATGGCAATAGGCTTGATGGCAATGGCTGGATGGTAATTACATAGGAAATAAACATAACTGGCGAAATGTGGGTGTACTTTACATAAATATAGCTCTGCCTAACCTTTTGGGGAAAGCAGTCAGAAGACCCTAATTCTCTGAAAAGTACCAATTCCTATTACAAGCACATTTATTTCATTAGGTTAGCAGGAGTTAGGTCCTTGCTACTCCAACCATCTATGAAAACATCCTCTCTATCCGGTGAAAACATCTTCTCTTCTATCGTCACTAAAACATTTAAGTATTTAAAAATACAGTGTTATTTCAATAGGTACTTAACCATATTCACCGAATGTACATGACACCGTCTAAAAGCCTTTCTCACATCAAAATGGCAGTCGCTGTCGTGTCCACGCAGAAAGCTAACAAAAGCAGCGCAAACAAACAGACAGACAAAATAATTGTCTCCACTAAACATTATGCCGCCTACACCTGACTTGAGTCAAGCGGCGCAAGACATAAGCGGTAGCGGAATATCATTATGTGTTAATTTTTTTTTTTTTTTGAAGATTACAAATAAGTTCATATAAACCTTGGCCCTTCCGTGGTTTTCAGAAAGAAATTACACATAGACATTCACAAGCAGAGCGAAAAACGCTCTGTTGCCATACAAATGTTTGTTTTACAAGGGAATCAAACGGAGCAAAGCAAAAAGTATTACTATAGGTAAATGGGGTATCTTAAATAAATAAAAAATCTATATTAAGTAGTAATAATCTCATTAGTAAGATTTTAATGTATCAATATTTTTCTTCGGTTAGTGGTAAAAATAAGAAAAGTCACACTTCTGTAACCTTATTACGACAGACGGTAATACTTTTCATAGCCATCCTGCTTATCCATCTATTACTAGCTTCTGCCCGTGACTTCGTCCGCGTGTATTGTTGGTCCCCCCCTCGACCCGTCCCACGCGTCGCCTGCGCGCACTATTACTTCGTTTTTAACCCCCGACGCAAAAACGACGGGGTGTTATAAGTTTGACGTGTCGGTGTGTGTGTGTGTATGTCTGTCTGTGGCACCGTAGCTCCCGAACGGATGAACCGATTTTAATTTTGTTTTTTTCGTTTGAAAGGTGAATTTGTCGGGAGTGTTCTTAGCTATGTTTGATGAAAATCGGTCCAAGATGGCCGCCGCTACAAAATGGCGGATTACACATTTTTTCACAACTCCCTCAATATGGGTATCAAATGAAAGGGCTTGACTAGTAGAATACTATACACTATGATAAATTTCAAATCCAAGATGGCCGCCACCACAAAATGGCAAATTACATTTTTGTTTTTCACAACTCCCTCAATATGGGTATCAAATGAAAGGGCTTGACTAGTAGAATACTATAAACTATGACAAATTTAAAATCCAAGATGGCCACCACCACAAAATGGCGAATTACAAAAAACCTGCTTAAATACCAAATTTCCTGAATCTTAAAACGCAAGAAAATAAAAGAAAAGAAATAATAAGGAGTCCCTACAAAAAGCATGAAATAAAAAATTGAAAAAACCCCCGACTACGTGAAACCCTATAAAAAGAAAAAAATAACCTTGAAATTATGACCCTACGTAAGTACGTATGAAATTTTTTGAGTAAATATTGTCCTGTCGGGGGACCGCTAGTATTTTAAACTTTAACAGAACGTTAAGCTAATAATTAGAGCGGTCCCCCGACGGGACAACATTTAACCAAAAAATTTCATACGTACTTACGTAGGGTCATAATTTCAAGGTTATTTTTTTCTTTTTATAGGGTTTCACGTAGTCGGGGGTTTTTTCAATTTTTAATTTAATTTTTCGCTTAGCGTTCTTTCTTCTTTCGGACTTTTCTCTTTCTGCTCGGCTTCGAAGAGTTGAAGCGTGATGTTAAATAGCCTTTTTCAAAAATTGGGCTATCAATCAAATGCAAAAATATTTTTTCACATCAGACTGGTAGTTGATTAGCGCGTTCAAACAAACAAACTTTTCAGATTTACTATTATTATTACCTCAACTTGAGATAGAAACAATTGTAAATCAGAATTACGAAGAGGAGAAGGAACGAAGTACTTAAAACAACCAAAACCAATAGAAATCATAGATCACATCCAACCAATTTACATCATCCAATGACAATACCGACAATAAATCATCAGTCCGCGTAAAGTAGGAACATCGGGAATCAGAAAAATTACGTATTTGTACAACGCCATCTATGGGTAAATGGATAAAACGTCTGCACAAAGCGTGTGCAGAGCGATATGAATGAAAGTTGCATTCGTGAATGTTTTAGCGGCATTTTGCGTTTTAGTAATTTTCTATTATCTCCGAAACTATATGACCAATTGACATACCTTAATGGACAAATCTTGTCTCTATAATGTCCTTGTGATTATAAAATAATTTATTTTGATAAGGATTCATATTTAAAAATTATATTTTCATCCAAACGTAAGCATGTCAATAAAATACTATTTTAAAACATAAAAGTGATATTAAAAGATATAATATAAAAGATAGAAACATGGTGTCGCGGAATTTTTTGTAGAACTATTTAAGGCGGACCAGATTGCCATACATTGTTTTTAGTTATATACAACTGTTTAGGCAGCGCATGCAAATAATTCTGTTTTAAGAGGTATTTCTTTCCGATTTGCTAGACAAAAGTTTTGATAGCTCAGCTAAAATGCACGATGTAAACACAATTTATAGCCTATAGCACTCACACATAATGTAGCTTTCTACCAGTGAAAACATTTTTAGAATTGGATCATTAACTCTAGAGATTACCCCCTACATACATACAAACAAACAAACAAATTTTACCTCTTTATAATATTATTATTATTATTATATTATTATAAGTATAAATTTCTCCACATAAAATCAAAGTATATTTTTTTCAGTTTCAATAACATTTATTTAATAATTCCCCAGTAGATACATAATGTATTTCATAAATAAAATATGTCCGCTACATCAATCAGTTCTGATTCATAATGAAACAAAAAACTTATGATCATCAGCTGCTCATAATATCATAAGTTATACAATTAAATAAATCCTTTCAAGTATAAAACAGGTTGCAATCAATCATATACGGGTAATTAGCAATGTGCTTGTAGATTGGTACCTACAGCAACAGTATAATTACTGGCAATTAATGCTCTTTCGTGAAGGAAGGCGCCCAGGGAAATAATACCTCCATACATATTTCTGTCGGCAAGCAATGTTTATCTGGTTTAATTTCAAATTAAAAGAAATAAATAATGAAAAATAGGTTTTGTCGCAGAAACAGGTGCACATAAAAAGATAAAAAAAGCAAGACAGATCTATAATCAGTTAATCACACAGAAGAAATAGTCGGCAGCTGCACGTCATGACTGTGACAAGAAGGCTTACTACACTCGCCACGATGTGCTAAGGGGTACAAAAAAGCACAGAGCTGATTTTCAAAAAAACAGTTAAGAGGACAGTTCAGGACATCAATTTTGTTAAGTAATACTAAAAAAATGTGTACCTCATATAGAAGTAATTGTAATTCATAATTAAAATTAATTAATTACTTAGTTCAACTACGTGCAGCCAAAAAACAAAAATAATACATACAATCGTATTTTTTCCAAATACAACACAAACGCCACCAGCTCCAAACTTAACCCACACCTTAAAATTAAACTAGGCTAAGCGTGGGTTAAGTTGTGTCGTAAGCAGAATCAAGTTTTTTAACTTAATGATTTTTTTTTGAGTGGGCACTGGCTAGCGGCTCCCTCGAAAACTGTTATGGTGAGATGATTTCATGCATAGTACTTAGAAAGTGACTTAGGATCTTTTGATTGAAATATAGGGTTCATGAAGTTAGTAGGTACCTACCAATTTCATTGTACTTAGATACTTCCAGTAAAAAGAAAAAAAATAATATTTCGGTTTTATTTGTTTGGTTAAATATTTTTTTCGCAGTACTTATTGCAGTGTGTAAAAAAATATATAATATAGATTGGAAGTCACACCAGATTTTAAAAAGCTAACATTATTAAATAAAAATAATAATATGGAGTCCTTTTAAAAAAACTTTTTAATCGAATTTATCAATGAAATTCAAAGCGAATTTAACAATTTTCAAATGTTTAAAATACAACAAATCTATGATACAATAGTTTAATATTGGAAAATGATGTCACCGAAGTGTATGAAATGCAGACAGATAAAAAAATCCTAATGATATTCACACTTTTTAGTTTATTAGTCTGCGAATTTGCACACATTTTTTGTGCTAAGTAATAAAGTATCAACAGTAACTGATTGCGATTTTTATGTTTAATGTTTGAAAATAAATCTCAGTTTTATTATATTTAACCTATTTTACATTCTTTGATTTTATTATAGGCGTTTGAATAATTTTATTTTTTTATTTTGTGAGTTTTATAAAACCGTAAGTTATGTCTGGCACCCATCTTAGCACACAGGAATAATTAGTTTCAATCAATCGACTCAGCCTATTGCAGTCCACTGTTGGACATAGGCCTCTCCCAGGCTGCGCCACAACACCCTGTCCTCCGCCTTCCGCATCCAGTCTGTCCCAGTCACCTTCTTAATGCCGTCGGTCCATCTAGCTGGGGCGCGTCCCACGCTACGCTAAAAATTAGTTTTGATTTTAAAATGCAAAATATGACAGTTTTGTAATTAAAGAACATCGTTGAGTTTAAATATATATACAATAAAATCCATGGTGCTTACTTCAAAAACACAAAATCCTAATCATAAAAAATATGGACTAACAAAAAAATTTAAAGTTAGTCCAATGATATTTTACGAGCCCGTCGCGACCCGTAGCATATTATGTCAATTTTTACAACTATGACCCCAAACGTGCTCAACCTTTTATCTACAATATTAATGTTTCATTACTCTTTTAAAGCCCATTAAAAAATACGCCTTTTCCAAATAAAAAACCGGCCAAGTGCGAGTCGGACTCGCCCATGAAGGGTTCCGTTACGTTACGATTTATGACGTATTAAAAAAAAACTACTCACTAGATCTCGTTCAAACCAATTTTCGGTGGAAGTTTATATGGTAATGTACATCATATATTTTTTTTAGTTTTATCATTCTCTTATTTTAGAAGTTACAGGGGGGGGGACACACATTTTACCACTTTGGAAGTGTCTCTCGCGCAAACTATTCAGTTTAGAAAAAAATGATATTAGAAACCTCAATATCATTTTTGAAGACCTATCCATAGATACCCCACACGTATGGGTTTGATGAAAAAAAAAAATTTTGAGTTTCAGTTCTAAGTATGGGGACCCCCAAAATTAATTGTTTTTTTTCTATTTTTGTGTGAAAATCTTAATGCGGTTCACAGAATACATCTACTTACCAAGTTTCAACAGTATAGCTCTTATAGTTTCGGAAAAAAGCGGCTGTGACATACGGACGGACAGACAGACAGACAGACAGACATGACGAATCCATAAGGGTTCCGTTGCCATTTGGCTACGGAACCCTAAAAAGGTGTTTAAAATGTCTAAATAAACTGTCAGAACTTTTTTTGTGTTAATATTTTTGTCATTTAAGCTCAAAACGGGTCGGTTTTTTTGCCATATTTGTAAAAAAATGTGTCAGCTTTTATTTTTGTGTCGTAAGTTTTTTTCGTAATATTGGCAAAACATTTTTTGTTTTTGTTTGTTTATTTAGGATTTCAGGCGACTACCCTTTTTAATGTTTGTGAATTAGTTTCAAAATACTGCACGGTGTTTAAATTTTATTTGTAACTAGCTTCTGCCCGCGGCTTCGCCCGCGTGGATGTCGGAAATTATCCCACGGGAACGTGCTAACAGGATAAAATGTATGTGCACCAGGATGCCATCTATCTCGGGCCCTTTGTGGCTAATTACAATAGAAAACCAATTGTGTCTCATTAATGGTGATTAAGAGGGTACCTATATGATATCTTTACCTAAGTACCTACCTAATTAAAAAAATAAATAAACTCAATAACAGAAAATAAAATACCTACCTACCTAAATAAACCTATTTATGACGATAACTAATCTAAACTCAATCATCATCTGCCTAGCCTTTTCCCAACTATGTTCAGGGCCGGCTTCCAGTCTAACCGGATGCAGCTGAATACCAGTATTTTACATGGAGCGACTGCCTATCTGACCTCCACAACCCAGTTATTGGGTAATACGATACCCTTGGTACGACTGGTTGTCAGACTTTCGGGCTTCTGACTACCCGTAACGACTGTCAAAGATCCACGAATGACAGCCGGGACCAACGGCTTAACGTGCTTTCCGAGGCACGGAGGTGTCTCGGTATGTAAAGATGGTCACCCATCCACAGACCGACCGCGGCAAGCGTAGCTTAACCTGACCGATCGACCTGTGCGGCTGTTATTATTTAGCCACGGGCCCCTCAATCTAAACTCAATAAATAAGCAAAATCTCTAAAAACTAATATCTATACGAATGACTATCCTACCTAACAGTATTGTTACGAGCTTCGGGTTCGTGACAATTAAAAATGCCGATAAAAATTACCAAAAGTTACACTTTAATTAATCAACACTAACAACAATTTAGAACACACTAATTATAAAACACAATCGCTCTTAAGTCGCACTTGAATATCGCTTTCGATGTATTCGCATCTGTCACAGAACTAAGTCTGATTGCTCGCGGCTATTCCCGGCCTTATATAGTGCCGCAGATAGTTCCAGAACCTTCTATTGTAGAACCGTCTAGAATGTTCGAGTACATACCGGCCCCGACTGACTAGATGTCGATAGTTCTAGTAAGTTCTAGCTTCGTCATATCTACTCGTCAATAGATGGCGCTAGTATTAGTTCTACCATTCCACAATAGATGGCGACTCTATCAGTTCAGCTATTCCCCAATAGATGGCGACAATGGTAACTAATGTCACCATGTATCAGGCATTAATTGCGGCGCGTAACAGTATTATAAAATAACCTACGGTCACTACGTACACTATCAAATATACTACCTATACTTTAAAATTAAAATCTATACCTACGACTTATATAAAAATAAACCTAAATAACTCTAAAAAGTAAAAGGAATAAAAATGAACTCCACTGCGTGTGACCTAACCTACGACAAACTTATTATTTGCGGTTGGTACAGTAATCGGATCTAGGGATCGAACCGCAAAATTAAGTTTGTTTTTTATTGTATATACTTTTCCGGGATAAAAAGTACCCAGTGTGGTGCCCAGGATATTAAAGAATAATTATACCAAGTTTCATCGTAATCGAACCGGTAGTTTTTGCGTGATGCCTGAACAAACAGACAGACAGACAGACAAAATGTTTTTTTAATCACATTTTTGGGTTCGGTGTCGGTCTAGTAACACCCCCTGCCATTTATTTTTTTGATATTTTCAATGTACAGAATTTTCACTTCTACAGATTTATTATAAGTATAGATATAGATTGGGCTTTAAATAATGTTTTAGTTTCCATAAATCATGTTTTGTAAAGAATTATTGTTTGTATGTTGTTTAGACTTATGTGAAATCCCTCTATGCAATCTAAGTATAAATTAAAACCGGATTATTGAACCTTCTATATTTTATTCACCAAAAAATCTATTTGTGAAAAATATCTTAACATTTTTTTTTCTCTTTACAGATTCACTGTGGACTAATCCAATAAGCTAAAATGACCAAGTGACGTGAAAAAACGGTGGTACATTTAGTGACAGTGTAGTGACAAATAGTGCTGTGCTAGTGTAAAAACGGATTTAGTGACAAAATGTGGAGGTGATTCTCACGACTGATTAATTAAATTATGTGCAGAGCTGTTGATAGTAAAAAATCAAAATGTGTGCCAAAATTAGGAATTTAATCGCCGTGTTCTGTGGTAAGTTTATCCTCTTTTTATAAACATGTTTTATCAAAAGCTTAACTTTATTTACATTTACCATTAAGTATTAGGTAAAATTGATTGATTTTGTGTGTGTCTGGAAGCACTGATCCGATTACAAACATTAATTCATTGATATAAAGCAACACTATTGCCGAATGCCATAGGATATGTTTTATGGTATATGTTAACAGACACGCCGCCGAAGACGCTGGCAGAAATTACTAGAAAATAAGCCTGTACCTAAGTGTGCATACACTAAGCGGCACGTGCAACGGCAGAGGCAACTCTAGCCGTCGACTAGTGCCTACGGCTGCCGTCAACGCGTGTCGACGGCAGCAGCCAACACTCGTCTACGGTTGCAAAAAATACTGAAAATGTCTTAGTGCTCATACACAGTGTACCTACACTAAGACATTTTCAGTATTTCAAAGAACTTCGATTGTTCTGTTGCTCAGAACAATAACCAGTGACGACCAGAAGCTTGCATATTTATTTATTTTTGCTACATGTAAAACACTGGTTAGTAGGCATGCATTCAAATTTCATGACACAGTGATATTAGAAATATGTCATACATATTTTCAATACCGTTTAATTAATTATGGCGGCCTACATGCGATATCGGCGTTGCTTGCAAGCGAATTACAAACTGGAATTACGGCCTTAGGGAATTTAACGGGAGAATCTATTTTAAATAATAAGATTAAACTACATTTTCTCTTCAGAAATTCTGAAATATTCTGGTAGGTAGCAACGATAAAAGCAGCGAATCCAATAAATCCAAAAACTATCCTGATAACTGAAATACCAACGACCAAATAAAACGTCGCAAGTGCCATTTTTTGCCCATTTCCATTTCAAATTCTGAAACTATTAAAATCTCTTACTAAGCTTAAAAGCAATTTATGAAGTAATAGTGAGTTCCATTGAGATAAATCTTATCCTCTGCTTATTATTCTATCAGTATAAAACTACTTACTTATGTAAACGGAATTATTTTCAATGGGGCGGGGCGCTTAGGTACTTTATCAACGGTTTTGCTTGCAACTTTGCAATGGCACTTAGCTCGTTTTAACTGAAATGTGTCAAGTGGAATATCATCATCTGCCTTTTTCCAATTATATAATGATATTGAAGTTGGTTTTCAGTCTAAGGTTCCTATCTCAGGAGCAACCATAGTTGCACTGGTTAAAAATGTATGGTTGGTTGCGTAACCGACCAGACTCCTGGTGAGATACCTACCATAAAGCTGTGTATATTTTGCTGTTAGCACGACCATGGTCGATGTCAGGAATAAAAATTAAAAGGGAATGAATACAGCTCGAAGGCGTGCGACACGACTATAGTAGAATAATTTTCATGAAGTTTTCATAGAAATTGTCCTACTAGAGTTGCGTCCCGTCTATCTGCTAGAGCCTTATGTTTACTAAAGAATAAATCACCAATCTGAAATAAAAATATAACATTTTCTCTGCAGTCTAGAGTGTTCAAATAAAACACAAAAAAAATGCAAAGCTTTATATTTTTCTGTAAATAAAACTTGGCAATATGGCCGGCTATTGGGTCCATGTTAAAAGGACTTTTCAAATAAAATAAAAAATACACACACGTTTATAAAAGTTCTATTGTGGAGTTAGTATTTATTGGGTTCGCGTCTGTAGGGCTTTTATAGGGTTGCGAATGTTGCGAAGCGGACAAATAATTATTCGAAAATATTTTTATCGGTTATTTTGCGGAAATACTTCTTGATTTTTAAAGTTTATCATTAGTTATTATGAGTTCGTGAACGTGCTCATTTTAATTAACTTATTTATAACAAAAAATATTCAATAACGAATTATTGGATCTCAATGAGACATCATTTATTCGCTATACATTATATAAAAGGACACGTCAGTTTACAGACATGAGGTTTGAGATAAATTAATTCTCATAAGAATGCAATAATTCACTTACATAAGAATATAATAAAAAAATTAAGTCAGTATTGTTGGGTGCTTTACAAAATCTAGAAATTTGTGCAATAATAATTATTTTGTGGGTAGATAAAAAACAAGAACTCAATGATCGCTTGATACACGGGCTCAGACATCAAATATAAAAGTAAACAAGTTCCCGTTTAACACAGATAAGCGCAGCTGGATGTGGCTCCAAATTATTGTAGGGGATGAAAATTTCATCGAATGACTAATAACAGTAATTTAATAACCACTCGCAAATCAATATTACCAGGAAACTTCGAATGTGAAATTAAACCACCCATCTCCCAGTTCCAAATTAATTGACAGCTCAAATAACTATGTATTTATATATCCGAATATCCGAAATGTCAACCTATACCATCCAATATTCTACGTATGTTTGTTGTGGCTTCGTTCCGCCTTCGTGCCTTGCGAGATGAGTTCTCCAAACACTAGTACACTTAATTACAAACAAACACAAACCTGTACCAACAGTAATAATAATGTGTCACGCGTTAAATTAAACGACATTCTGTAATACGAATATTTGTCATATGCGAGATAATTTCTAAGTTTCGTGCCAAGGTACTAGGGTATAAAGTAATGAATATTTAATGCTGTCATTATGAGGGTGGTGGAATTTTAACATGAAACCTATCCGACTTCGTTGGGGTATGTATAATACACGCTTTCCATGAAATTTTGACAAACATGAATTTGATTATGTTTTATCGTCGTAGATTTGTGTCTGCCTACTTATTGGAAGAAAGAAAGACAAATACGTTTATTTGTCTTAAAAACATATGCATGCAAAAAGATAATTAAAGAAAAATATTTAAAAAAATAATATAATCATGAGCACAACACAGATATCATCGACGTTGTATGAGAAACCAAAGCGTAAAGAAATCTAATAGAAAACAAACTAGCAAACTGAATAACGCAGACTCAGATCAATGTAGGTAGCCGTAAAAGTGCATGTGGGTTGTGCTGAGTTCAGTAAACAGAGGCCAGGTTACGTGGTAACGATCGAAAAATCCTTCAATATTTAAGTTCAACTTTTGACAAAGGAAAAATTTGTAGCGGCCAAATTGATTTTACCTTTAACTTCATTAATACTCCTAAAAAATATTGTTCTACTTCCCTGCATAAAATATCCGAATTTCTGCGCAAATATCCGTACACACAACCCTTACGTAACAAAGTAGGCCACCATTATTTATAGGGCTGGCCGGCCACCAATTAAACTTTCATTAAAATACTACGTTTGTTACCTCTGCTTTGTAATTTGTATTGTTAGTTATTATTTCTGTGCCCTCGACTGTTTGCTGTGTGATTTTTTAAGTGTGTTTGTGTTTTTTTTAGGTTAGGGTTGTGATTTATGAATGACATATATTGTAGGAATGTTAAGCCGATATGTTATTTATAAATTGCTTTTGTTAATTAATTTGTTGAATTACTTAACTGAACGAGACTAACAGATTTGGCAAAATGTTCCAGCTGGTTGTGACTAATGACCTAATTAAAAAAAAAACTTATCGATAAAAAAGTGGGCGTGCTCTGATTAAATGACCAATGAAACTTAAATATCTATTAAAACCAAACTATAGATTATTTTATCTAAAATACTTTGAAAGTCATTTCAATGTTTTGACATTTCATATGCCAATTAAAATGACCAATGAAACTTAAATATCTATTAAAACCAAACTATAGATTATTTTATCTAAAATACTTTGAAAACCATTTCAATGTTTTGACATTTCAGCATATGAAATGTCAAAACATTGAAATGACTTTATGAGATATTTAAGTTTCATTGGTCATTTTAATTGTTAAAGGCTGAATTATTTATTTATTTAATCATTTTACTGTTAGCTTGCATTGTTCTTCTGCTAGGCCTCTCCCATGACTTAAGATCCAGGGCTAAAGTGGACCACTGGTGGTTTATTTTCTCCAGCTCGTCCCGCCATCTTCTACGGGGTCTGCTGCGACGCCTTCTGGCTGTGTCAGGGCTCCACGTAGTGGCACTTCAGCTGAATAAAAGAGTCAAGAACACAGAGCAATAATTCCTTCTTAAATTCCTACCTTATAAACATTCAAGGGAAAAAAATACCTAGTCCTTAAATGTCTCGGTTATTAGCCAACCATTATTAATAATAATATTCATGAATTATTCAAAATGGCAGCATTAAAATTACCCGTTGCGCCTAAAATCTCGCCTGAAATTTAATAATCTGGGACCTAATCTAATAATTAAACAAGGAATTTGACTAGATTCTAGTTTAGATTAGAAATAGGTATTGGCTCAAGTAATTTATTTATGTACTGAGCGAATAACGGGGGTGGCTATATTATAGTTTGAATTGTAAGATTAATAAGGATCCATTTCAATTAAAATATTTTAATTAAGTAAACGGTGGTATTTAACTTATTTGAGAAGTGTTGAAAATTGGCTTCTCTAAATACTATAATTATTTTTAGAGGATATTGCAATAGCCAATTTTGGAAAATTAATTAGTGACCGCGGTTGGCGCTTTACTTTATGTAAGTAAATAATTTTATTACCACTGCTTTCAAAATACTGAAGGAAAAGATCATGGGGAAACGGACATGCTCTAAAACCAAGAATACGAAGACATGTGACTTTCACCGACCTGCACGGCTCCAGTGATGGATTACGGCGGCCCACGCGTTCCACATGGAGCAGTGTCCCAGCAGTGAGAACGTCATAGGCTGATTGTTGTACCGACATATAACCCATAAACCGTGAGCCTGTTGCCACTAACCGGGCACAAATCTTATTCAGCAAAAGAAATCCTCGCCTAAATATCCTATCTATATTGCAAGTCTGTCACAAAAATCTAGATGACAATATCCGAATATCCGAAAAATCCTATCAAAACCCGATCGGCATGAAAATAGGTTGAAATCGAAGCAATACCAATAGTCCGGGATCAGTGGAGGTAATAAAATCGTCCCGGACTATCCCGGGCCTCTATATGGGAAGGGCATGACCTTATTCTCAAACACTTTGATCCCTGAACAGCGAATCAAATCCCGGGTAGGGATGGGACATGCGGTAGTTGCGTAATTGTAGATATCGAATTTTTTGATTGACAGTTTTTGGTAGAGGTTTGAGTTTTGTGTGAGTTGTGTTTTTTGATGGGTGTTTGATTAAAAAGGCTGATTGAAGCGGAGTTCATTGCACAGGATGTCCTGGATTAAAAAAAAAAAACGCAACGTGATACCATTTATTTGAAAAAGACTTGCGAACAATCAAAATCTACATGTTCAAGATATCATCCTGCTTTGCCATTTCGTTAACATGCAGATTTCTAAACCTTTTTTTCATATCACAAATAAGGGAGAACCCATTAAGCTCGTTGTTTTACTTTCTTAAAAGATTTTACTAACACGTCACCTACCCATCCTATCGACTAGGTACCTATCGACATTTCCCATCCCTCAAAATTATTCCATTAGCTCCCAGAAATTAATTTAATATATTTTAAACTGAGGCTCATCACAACCAAAATACACTGTACCCGGGTAATTCGAATATTTGCCGGTCAAAAAGGTCCGTAAACAACTAATTTTAATAAACTGACTTCGCCTCTCGTATCAAAATGTAAATTTCGGTACCAAACTTCCTTAGTTAATTACATATTTGGGATTAAAAACATTGAAAAATTTTGGTTAATTTTGCTGTAGGAGATGTAATTAATTATGTAGCGTGAATTTATAATTGTCGGGATATTTTTAAGCTTTACAGAATGTCCCATCTTAGGATGTAATAGGCTTAAAGAAAGAAAGAAAAAGTATTTATTGGGACACAGGAATATAAAAAAAAATGTTTATTTCAATTACAATGGGCATTTAGATACATATATTTGGAGATCACCTTTTAAGCAAGGGATTGCTTGTTTTAGGAGTCTCCGCACTTCCACCATTTTTAATGCAATTTAAATGTAGACAATGTAAACATGCAAGACTAAAAATAAAATAAAAATATAATATCACAAACTAAACTAAAAACACTCGTATAAACATAAAAAATAAAAACTAAAGCAAAATATAAACAAAGTCCTGTATGAGGCCAAAAGACCCCTACCGCTGTGATGTCAGTGTCACGTAAATGTAGGTATAGATAATGACAGGTGAATGAAAATGTAAATGAAGATGATGAAATTATTTACACAAAGTAAAGCGCCTGTCTGGGCTCGAACTCACGACCTACGACTCGTGAATCGAGCCGTTACCACTGGCTCTAATGCACTGCCATAATGAAAGGCACTGCCATTGTACCTAAGTGTGTTTCGCAATTACACGCATGTTGATACAGGTACATTTTCTCATTTGTTAGTTACGTATATTTCACTTTCTTCAAAACACAGCAACGTTGTTTAGCGATATAGTGCTTTTCCAGACGAGCTCTTTCACAGCACTTCTACTAACTCGTCCCCAAAAAGTAAAGTCTACTTCCAAGTTAGATATTTCACCGACTAAGGGACTAACCACACTTATTCAATTCAGTTCAGCTTTTGTCCATAGAAAACAACGATTTTGTATGGACTGCGTACGCATCCGTTCAGCTTTACGGACGCGTACGCATTCCTTACCAAATCGAGTTATGCGAATATAAATCTATGGATCAACTGATTTTTTTTTCACGATTTCTGGTCCTGTAGTAAAAGTTGTTCATAGTGATAAGTACAATGACCTCTTTCAAGGATTAAAACGATCAAAATTTAACGGTTTATATTTGTACATTTTATTATGATTCTTTGTTGAGCTTTCCAAAAAGTGAATTTTCCATACACAATCTTAAAAGATCGCTACATTATACTCATTTCCATACACCCCTCAATCATCACACAGTACATACGCCCTTTTTCCACTCAACAGCCCTTGAAAGCCAGCAATCAGTCTTTCACCAAAACGGCTCTAAAACATTCCGCTATATACAGGCTGTTTGATTGAATACAGAGACGGAACAATTAATAATAACAGGAAAAATAATGTGATCAATTATGGTGGCTGGCGAAACAGTAGTGATGGATCGGGAGTTACCCTGTACCATCTGTCACGGGAGGGTGCCGGTGAGTTTCTCGAAGGGTTGTCGATAGCCAAAAAGCTTGGGCGATTAGTGTTTTGTTTCTACTTCTAAAAGAAAAGAAAGAAAGAAAAATGCGTTTATTGGCATTACACAAAATGAATACACCTTAAAACTATACAACAGAAAACAAAGATTATACTGCCAAGAGGGCCTCGGCTCAGCATAATGTCAGATGACAACACAAGTGTACCACCTGCCGCTGATTCTCAGCTGCAACCCACGAGTGCCATACGCTAGAATAACAAACACAGGGAAGAGTGTGTCCGTTATAATAAATTGAAACAATTCATTTAAAAGCTAGAAATTATAGAAACGCTCATACAAAATCAAATAAAATGTCGTGACATACATGTATGTGTGTGTCACTCTGTGATGTATTGTAATTAATAAAAACTAAAATAAATGTGCAATATTATGTGCATAATATCTACAAAAAAAAAATCTTGAAATAGAAAGTACCCACCTACTTGTAAGACAAAATCGTGTGACTGCATTGTTCTTCTTAACTACGAAACGAATTTTCATGCGATTTTCGTTCTCATTATGAGTAAGGACAATAACAATAGACTAGTAAAAATTAAAACTGATTAAAATTAAAATTTAAAAAAAAATTATAATAACTACCTAGCTATTGATATTTTTAAAATTCAAATTAATACGTTTAGTAAGTCTAGAATCAAGCATTACTTACAACTAATAACATGGGTTTAAAGTAGTTTTTAGTTATGTTTGAGTCTTGGGTTAGGCCAGTGGTGGCTCGGTGGTAACGGCCGCGACTTACGAGTTATAGGTCGTAGGTTCAAACCCAGACTGGCGCTTTCAATCAACTCAGCCTATTGCAGTTCACTGCTGGACATAGACCTCTCCCAGGCTGCGCCACAGCACCCTGTCCTCCGCCTTCCGCATCCAGTCTGTCCCAGCCAATTTCTTTAGGTCATCTAGGTGGCGTGGGGCGTCCCCCAGGGGGGTTACGACAGGCACTTTGCTTTGGGTAAATTATTTCATCACCACTGCTCTCGAAACGGTGATCGAAGACATGGTGAGGAAACCGGCGTACCAACCCGCACTGGGCCCGCGTGGCGGATTACGGCCCACTCCCTGTCACCGACAGGAGTGTCCCAGCAGTGGGAACATTACAGTAAATCCTACTAATATTATTATTAACGTGAAAGTTTGTATGGATGGATGGATAGATGGATATTTGTTACTCTTTCAAGCAAAAACTACTGATCGGATTTGGATGAAATTTGGCACACGGATGGTTTATAACCAGGATTAACATATAGAATACTTTTTATTCCGATATTCCCACGGGATCGAAACTTATGCGGGTGAAACCGCGGGGCGCATCTAGTATAGATATATTTGTTAAATAATTAGTTTTGCCCTCACCTCACTCATGTCTCGCGAGAAGTGTCAGTAGATACAGAGACGAGTGAGCTCACACATCCTGTATATGGCGTTTCTATGACAGGAAGCGAAATTGTGTGTCAAAACAAAATTGAAACGCGAGTACTTTTTGTAGTGTGAATCTAACGATTTACATCTTTGTATTGACGGCATTGGCAAATTTTCCTATTTTTTTGTCTCATAAAAAAATTATGCACTACTAGCTACGCCCCACGGTTTCACCCGCATCAGTTTCGATCCCGTGGGAACATCGGGATAAATTCGTACCAAAATTCCTGTTATTTTGACATTACAAACAGACACTTCAATTTTATTAACTAGTATAGGTTATTCGAGTCCCTGCATCCTGAACGCCTATTTTAAAAACCTCATTGTTCTTTACATTGTCGTTTTTCCTTCTCTTTCTTTCGTCAATTTTTTAGGGTTGCGTACCCAAAGGGTAAAAACGGGACCCTATTACTAAGACTTCGCTGTCTGTCCGTCTGTATGTCACCAGGCTGTATCTCAAGAACCACGATAGCTAGACAGTTGAAATTTTCACAACTTATGTATTTCTGTTGCCGCTATAACAACAAATACTAAAAACAAAATAAAATAAATATTTAAGGGGGGCTCCCATACAACAAACGCGATTTTTTGCCCTTTTTTGCTCGATATCAATAATGGCAACAGGTAGGCACTTGAAATATTCACAAAATACTCGGTTGTATTTTTACTTTAATAATAAAATTAAAATAAAATAAATATTTAAGGGAAGCTCCCATACAACAGACGTGATTTTTATAGATAATGGTACGGAACCCTTCGTGCGCGAGTCCGACTCGCACTTGGCCGGTTTTTCCTATCTTTTGCCATCAAGTAAATTGAAATTATTATGACACAGTCATTATCCACTTATACATAGCTATACCAATGAACTAATAGGTACAGTCAATCGCACATACTGGCAACAAATTTACATTGACAGCGCTTTTATGCCGAAGCAGTAAGAGCGATTTTCGTAGTGCAAGTTTTACCACTAATGTAAAGTAGCTGACTGTATATAATCTTAAAGATCATCGTCTGAGCAAAATTATAAGAATGATAGGTTTTTATCAATGGAGGTAACAATTCTATTGACTTTAGTTTCATTGTTAGTTTGTTCTCATTCTCATGGTAGAACTGTTTCTTGTCTGGTGGGGTTTGTGTCGTCTGGGTATGAATTTTATACTATTTCTTTGATTATGGTTTTCGTATCAGCTATAAGTATCACGTATAAGAATCCTAAATAAAGACGAGGATCGAGAGGATCCCTGCTCTTTTGTTTTGCAGTGGGCAAATCCTGGGTAATAATATATATTTTTAAACGTAGACCCACGTTCAAATAATCTATGACAACTTTTGGTTTCGTGAGACCTTTTTGCAGAAAAAGAAAATTATCTCTAGTCATACGACTAACACTCTCAAAACGGAGAAGGAAAACTTCGTCAGGAATCCGGCATACGTCATAGAATCAAAAACTCGAATGTATACGACATCTACGAGTACCTACCAACCTTCACGAGGCCCGCGTGGTAGATTACAGTCCACTCCTTCTCGAAGAGAGGAGGCTTGTGTCCCAGCAGTGGGGACATTACAGGCTGATTATGTTTACGACTAACAGGATTTTCACTATTTTACCGTCGAGAACAGACCGTAGGGGCCGATACAACCCCACTCCATAGCTACAGGCTGCAACATTAATACAGGAATTAGGAGCGAGCGAACGAACGAATGATAAATAATACACCCTGTATCGCCGTCACGTGACGTCAGTGATCGAATGGCGGCCATCTTGCTTCCAACAAAAAGAACATTCACGCCGAAACTGGGATGGTGGGAATATGAATTCAGGCTTTTGTTTGATAGTATTGGAGCTTACGTAAGGACTTATCCATATATACAGAAAAGTATATCTGCACTAATACATACTCATTCTATAACGTTCCCACTGCTGGGACACAGGCCTCCTCTCTTTGAAAGAGACTGGGCTGTAATCTACCACGCGGACCCAGTGAAGCTTGTTAGATGTCGCATGTCTTCGAATTTTTGATTCTATGACATTTCGGTTTTCTCACGAAGTTTTCCTTCTCCGTTTTGAGAACAGTAGTGATGAAATTATTTACACAAAGTCAGGTCACCATTGCTCTCTGGGGCTGGTTTTATGCTCGGTTAATAGCAACCACGGATATCACATAGCATACAGGCTCGCTGACTTAATACATAGGACTTAAACATAACTAGCATTATGTGGGTGCACTTTACACCTCCTAATACAAGCTTGATATTTTGTCATGTTATTATAATAAGCCTTTTTTTTAGGGGCCCATGGCTAAATAATAACAGCCGCACGGGTCGATCGATCAGGTTAAGCTACGCTTGCCGCGGTTGGTTTGTGGATGGGTGACCATCTATACATACCGAGATCCGTCCGTGTCTCGGAAAGCACGTAACGCCGTTGGTCCCGGCTGTCATTCACAGATCTTTGACAGTCGTTACGGGTAGTCAGAACCCTGATATTCTGTCCACCTGTCTTACCAAGGGGTATTGTATTACTTGTGTAACTAGGTTGTGGAGGTCAGATAGGCAGTCGCTCCATGTAAAATACTGGTATTCAGCTGCATCCGGTTAGACTGGAAGCCGACCCCAATATAGTTGGGAAAAGGTTAGGCAGATGATGATAGTGAATATAATAAACCTTTTATATTATCATTCCTAATACAAGCTTGATATTTTGTCATGTTAATATAATAGGCCTTTTTTTGAGGGGCCCATGGCTAAATAATAACAGCCGCACAGTTTGATCGGTCAGGTTAAGCTACGCTTGCCATGGTTGGTCTGTGGATGGGTGACCATCTTTACATACCGAGACCCCTCCGTGCCTCGGAAAGCAGGTTAAGCCGTTGGTCCCGGCTGTCATTCGTGGATCTTTGACATTCGTTACAGGTAGTCAGAAGCCCGAAAGTCTAACAACCAGTCTTACCAAGGGGTATCGTATATCGGTCAGATAGGCAGTCGCTCCATGTAAAATACTGGTATTCAGCTGCATCCGGTTAGACTGGAAGCCGACCCCAACATAGTTGGGAAAAGGCTAGGCAGATGATATTATCATTCTTAATAAATGTCATAAGAAACGCGAAATTGCAACCCAACACCCACTCATTATACAAACGCCAGCTCATTGTATACAACATTCAACTGTCTTCAAACCATCTTCCACCATCGATCTAAGTTTAAACTTAACTCTAACTTAACTCCAACTTGTCTATAATACAGTAACTTGGCAGATTATTCACCCCATCCTCTTGTCTTAGTTATGCCAATATGTATTAATTAATTAAGTTTAGTATGTTCATAAAGTTTTCCGTTATTGATACAATGTTCTGGAAATTATTTATTGTTTGGGAAGTTCTCATTTTGTAAAGTGATTTTGTGTTAATATAAAGATAAAATCAAGGTTGGGTTATCAAGTACCATAATCATTGTGACATCTACCAACCCGCACTGGGCTCGCGTGGTGGATTACAGCCCGATCCCTCTCGAAGAGGGGAGGCCTGTGTCCCAGCAGTGGGAACATTAAAGACTGATGATTATATAAGGCTGGGTAATTAATAAAAAGACTCTCGTTAGGCAGTCGACGCCCTCTGGCTAGGTGGAGCGACGATTTTCGCGGCAACAGATGGATGAGAGTTGGCGAGGATTGAGCTGAATGGCGTGCTATTGGAGATGCTAATGTCCAGCAGTGGACTGCTGTAGGCTGATGATGACGTTGTTGAGGCAGTAGAATCAATAGCTTGATACGGTACTTCTAAGACACTACTGTTAGGAGGCTCCTCTCGGGAATACTGACTTCCAGTAGCTTGATCTCTGTTCCCGAATTTAGAGGCCTACACAACATCACACCTAGATTCTTGGAATGGGTAGGCAGATTACATAGTACACGCACATTTCGCCAATTATGTTTTTAAATCCAACCAGGCACAAATGCAGACTCCAGGCTGCAACTGAGAAATTCTTGATGTCCAATAACATTTTGCCCGAATCGAACCAAGGACGTCATGCTGAGCAGGAGACCAGCGAAGGAGTTATTTTATAAAATACCAGCAAAATGCATTATCGGTAGAAAATCCATCATTCCGCATTGAATCCTTTGAACGTAAGTTAATGCATCTACTATTCACGCCACAAACAATATTATCAGGTGATTTAATTCCCAAAAGTTTCTAACTCAAAAAATTCTTTCCTAATCACTCAAAATTCTTAACTAAAAAGCATTCCTATCCTTTACCGTTAAGGTTAATCTTAAATAGTACATTTTCGAAAGTGACCTCATTCCCTCCTGGTGAAGTAGGTACCTCCAGGCTCTTCAAATATATTGTCGTTGTCAGTCTCAATACTTTACGATAAAAATGCTCATTAATTTTGAGTTGCTTTTCAAAGTTTTTTAGGGGTCCGCAAGGAATTTTGATGGGAAGTCCGTTTCGGAAATCGATACTTTAATTATTATAAATTTTCTGGTTTTGATATCAAACGCCGTATTTTTTAAATAACACAACATCTCGCCTGTATATTTAAAAAAGGTAGGCAGAGGTGTTAAGATAAGAACGCCCACTTTATGCTAATAAAAAAAATCATAAGTATCATTTAAAAGCCTATTGTTATCAACCTGGCGAAAATCCAGAATCCAGACTCTTCTGAAAACTTCTTAATGAAAAACCCAATAACACTGCCTGATCTGGGAATCGAACCCTCGATCAACTGAAACCGCTTAACTTACAACCACTAGACAGACCAACGGAGTTTCCAATAGAAAAATAATGAAAGAAAGAAAGAAAGAAAAATAGTTTATTTCGCACAAACAAAACGCACACTACAAATAAAAAATAATAAAAAACATACATAAAATACAACATAGTCAAAAGCCTCGTACTCAAGCATATAAAATGTTGTCAATTTTGTCCATTCCTTGATGTCAGGGCCAGGGACCAAAGACAACAGACATTAATTGACATTGACAATACAAATTAATCCGTGATGCGCGCGCGACACTGGCAGGTGACAACAAAACAACAATAATGCAATTTATTTTTTACCCTGTCACCTCAACCAGCTCAGACTTGCTACATTAAAAAAAAAAAAATCAATATACACAGAATGTCACCGTTATTGAGTTAAGAACTTCCCTCGGAGCTAAATACTTGAGTTTCCTCCAATATTACCAAGTTAGCTTGTGTACGAAATATTATGAGGTTTTTCTTTGGCATGCTGTTCGGAAAGTTTGGCCTTTATTTTGATACGTTCGATGTACCTGTGTGATTAGGTAATTCAAAATCAAAATCAAAATCAAAAGTCATTTATTCAAATTAGGCTGAGAATCAGCACTTTTCGAACGTCAAAATTACAAAAGACAGTCCCCCAAAAACGCCCGCCCTTCGCCACTTCCTAGTGCTATCGCTGGGAAGAAGAAGTGGCGGAACAAACTCCCCAGCAGCACAGCTGTCTGTTTAGTTAAAATATAGTTGCATGTATACAATACTAGGAACCTATGTTCAGTAATGAACATTACAAGAAGCTTAAATTATTTGCCATATTATGTCAGCTAGCCACGCCAATATACCAACAAATATAATAAAAACTATACGTACTCAAGCTAAAAAATAATTAATAAAAATAAAAACTCACTACCTAAATAAAAGCCTCCAGGCATAAAGGGCGTGACAGCTTACATATTTATGCATTGCTGGGTTCGTCACATAGCTGTCACTTTGGGAGCCAGTCTATGATGCTTTTATGTATCTAGATTAAATAGGTTCCTATACTCTTTCAATCATCATCATATCATCCGAAGGACGTCCACAGTTGGATATAGGCCTTCTTCAAGCACCGCCACTTCTACCGGTTATGTGCTTCTCGCATCCAACGGATTCCCGCAGTCTTCACTAGATCGTCGGTCCACCTTGTAGGAGGCCTTCTAACGCTAAGTCTTCCGGTACGCGGTCGCCACTCCAGAACTGCTCTGTGATCAATATGTATTGAAACTGTTCTGTTAATCATGCTATAAATACCTACAGTCTGTCAAATAAAGTCATTACTCCTTAGTCGATAATAATAATCTTATATCACTAAATATATGTAGTTCCAAACTAACTCATATAAAATATTTCACTTTGAAAATTGACCTAGCAAACGTAGTCAATAAAACCTCTTTAATGAAAGTTATGAGCGAATAGAAAGACCGATTAAAGGAAAACTATTAATTAATGATCGGTCTCACACATTTTGTAGAATTGTTTTATAATTCGACGTTTTTTGGTGAAATGTGGTTTCTTTGTGAGAACAATAGCTTCTTGGTGTTATTTGTAAATATGGCCTTTTTGAAATAGTAATGAAACCGCCTACAGTGTGTTTGTAAATAAACGCATTCATTTGTTTCTTCACTTATTTGAGACCTCACACCAGCCGGTCGATTCTGTAAAAATCTCACCGTGAAAACTCAAGTGAAGTGAGCTTGATGTGAGTTGTCACTAGTGTCAATCCCTAGCATTATTTGGAATGAAAATTCACTCCACGCTCACTTCACCTATGTTTTCACGCTGAGATGATTACAGAATCGCACTGCAGCTCGCATAGCATGACCTATTCTATCTCTATTCCACCACGAATAGAAAAGTTCGTTCGAGAGCGCGCCGACCCGTAGACTCGTGTTTCTATGAAAACTAAGACATATTTTTATTCTTTCCATAGCAACGGGGAGCAATTTTAAATTCTATTTGACACATGTTGAGAAGAAGTTTTTTCTACTTCCAAGTATCAAAAGTTGAACTATGAGAGTAAAGGAACAGAGAATGTACCTGTGTCTGCGCACACACTTGTGCACTACAATATCTCCCGCGTAGGAAGGGTGGTCTCCGGTGAGATTGGTCGCCATGGCTGAAATTCAGCTTTTTATGATGACACAAAGTAGAAAAAGCACGTGCTGAGCTTTCTAAGTCCAAGTTTTGAATTAAACCACAAACACGCACTTTTGAATTGTTATGGAGTCGGTTAGTTAGTAAGAAAGATGAAGTTAGTTGCTCGTTTCAAAACGTAGAACTCCATGGAGAAGAACGAGCAAGAAACTCCATGGACACTCTTCACCTCAAAAACACACATATCACAAATTAGGTCACCTATCTTCTCAAATCTAAGATCCACAGACTTGTTTATTTATAGGCCCAAATTCGTCCAAGTGTGGTTATTTTGACAACAACATCCCCCCAGGAGCGAAAGTCGAATTGGTCTTTGCGGGAGGCCTATATTCGGTAGCTGGAATTAGGACACCGGGTTTGTTAAACAACAGGGAGTATTTGCTAATTGTAACATCATAATACTACACTAAAATAGCTTCGACGAATGACAAGCATTATTGCTGTCTCTGTCGCACAGCTCATCATCATCTGCCGCCTTTTCCCAATTATGTTGGGGTCAGCTTTCATTCTAACCGGATGCAGCTGAATACTAGTATTTTACATGGAGCAATTGCCTCCACAACCCAGTTACTGGGTAATGTGATATCTCTTGGTAAGACTTCTTACGACCCGTAACGACTATCAAAGATCCACGAATGACAGCCGGAACCAACGGCTTAATGTGATTTTCGTAGCATGGAGGGGTCTTGATATGTGATGATGATCACCCATCCACGGACCAACGGCGGTAAGCGTAGCTTAACCTGATCGATCGACCCGTGCGGCTGTTATTCCTTAGCCACAAGCCCCTTCTCTGGCTGATGTTGTGTGTCTTGTCTGTTTCTGTCGCACAACTGTCAAACTATTAGTGCATGATAAACGGGAACATGTCTAAGTCAAAGCACGTGCTAAGTAACGTTTATATATCTCGGCCTAAACGTCGGAATATCTTTAAGACACTCCCTCGTTGGTGTAGTGGTCGCTAGCGCTACTGCTGAGCATGAGGTTCTGGGTTCGAATCCCAGGTCGGGCAAAGTGTTATTGGGATTTTCTATCTAGAATTTTCAGTAGCCCGGAGCCTGGATTTGTGCCCGGTGCTGGCAATAGGCGCGCCCTATGTTACATGGAAGTTAACATAACTGGCGAAATGTGGGTGTACTATAGGAGCACCTCTGCCCATCCCTTCGGGGAAATGAGGTGTATTGTTATGTGGTGTATCTTTAAGACAATATATGTAATAAGACCGTCGATGTTTTAATGTAACTAA
The DNA here is from genome assembly GCA_951799955.1 of Apamea anceps. Classification (NCBI taxonomy): domain Eukaryota; kingdom Metazoa; phylum Arthropoda; class Insecta; order Lepidoptera; family Noctuidae; genus Apamea; species Apamea anceps. The sequence goes on from OX637525.1 coordinate 572,661, forward strand.
TTAGAAATTAAAAACCGGCCAAGTGCGAGTTGGACTCGCGCATGAAGGGTTCCGTACCATTATCTATAAAAATCACGTCTGTTGTATGGGAGCCCCCCTCAAATATTTATTTTATTTTGTTTTTAGTATTTGTTGTTATATATAATTTGTGAAAATTTCAACTGTCTAGCTATCGCGGTTCTTGAGATACAGCCTGGACACAGACAGACAGACGGACAGACAGCGAAGTCTTTGTAATAGGTTCCCGTTTTTACCCTTTGGGTATGGAAATAAATCCCCAATATCAGAAACCCACTCTTTTCCTTCCGTAGTTAAAACATAATCGATCTTTAATTAGAGCTATTAAAAGCTTTGTTTTAACCATAATTCGCTTAAATCCATAAAAATATAAACATACTGTGCTTACATCACATACTTATTTTAAAATTGTATCGTAAACGGTCTTAAATAAGTGGTCCATTTTATAAGGTAGGGCTGCCTCATTAGATACGAAAAAAATCTCGATAACTGAGTCGTATCGATTCCTCACCGAAGAAAGCAAAGTTGGAAAATACACCCATCGCCAGCCAGTGCCAGTTTAGTGGGCACAGGTCTTATAAGAACTAAGAGTTTCCTAATGGAAAACTTAATAACACTGCCCAGCTCGCGGATCAAACTTAGGACCCAACGCTCAGCGATCGAGTGCTTGCGATCACTAAACCTACGAACTAGTTGTACTACTATACTAATAAGTGCAGTATCGATACTAAAATACTTTATCGATACTAGGTACTAAAATATCAGTTCCGTAATACTAGTTCAATACAGCCAGGAATGCATTAACAAGCTTTCATCGTAGTATTTTTCCAAGAATGCTACCAGATGAGGCTACATATAAAGTATCTTACGTACTATCCATACTTATACCTGCGATAGTAACTATCTGTCTGTTTATCTTTTTCTCGCCCTAGACACTGAACCGATAGTTATGAAATTTGACCTACCCTGGAACCTGGAAAAGGACATAGGCGACTTTACATACTAGATAATGCTTTTTTTATGAAATACATAATAATACACGCATACGAAGTCGCGGCCAGTAGCAAGCTAGTATTTTATAATTTATGCGTGTGTGCTAGCATTAAATTGTCTATGCTAATCTAGGTTCCAGGAAATACCCAGGACCTAGAATTATGTAGTTTATTAGTGACCGTAGATTGGATCGGAGCAGGTTTTTATAGTGTCTTTAAGCTCTTAAGTTAAGTTGGTACTGTTTTGCATGGAAGTAATCGTTTTTCATGTGTATGTTACGTCCAGTAATTTTGTAAGTATCTTATGAGAGTCCGTGACTAAATAATAACAGGTTCACGGGTCGATCGATGAGGTTAAGCTACGTTTGCCGCGGTTGGTCTGTGGATTGTTGACCATTTTTACATACCGAGACCCCTCCTTGCCTCGGAAAGCACGTTAAGCCGTCGATCCCGACGTTGGTGGACATTACCAGGTAGTGAGAAGCCCGAAAGTCTGACAGCTTACCAAGGGGTTATCGTATTACCCAGCAATTGGGTTGTGAAGGTCAGATAGGCAGTCGCTCCATGTAAAATACTGGTATTCAGCTGCATCCGGTTAGACTGGAAGCCGCCCCAACATAGTTTAAAAAGCTAGGCAGATGATGTGTACCGAGTATCTTATAGCCCAGTAGTGATGTGAAAGGGGAAAAATACTTGAATGAATTAGGTACGTTAGTAGCTTCCTATCGATAAAACTGATTAGAAAGAAATAAACAAAAAGTATTTATTGGAAGTTGCACAGGAACATCACAAACTAAACTAAAAATACTCGTAAAAACAAAAAAAAAGTACTTAAAATAAAAATAAGAACTACTTTTTTGTTGTCTGCAAATCTTAAAAGAGGGTTTGTATTTAATCAGAAAACTCTGGTGCTTAATACAATTGAAGTCAAAACACAATAAAAATTCTCTCAAATAGCTTAATTCGAGTTAACGTATCTTTTTATTATACAGTACGTTTTTCTGTGTCAATAAACCAATTCGTCTTTCCTTCAACGAACCACACACACATTGCAGAAAAACCCGTTGATCAATCAAAAAACCCTCTATATACACTCTCCGAGTAAAACGGGCCTTAAAAATGGACGCCCCTCGCGTTGAATCTAAATACTTTTAAATCATTGAAATTGTGATACCTCATTGCTCTTTTCCCTATTTATTTCGGGTCGGCGCAACGTGTCGTCTTCCACACTTCCCTATTAGTCGTCATCTCAGTAGTCACCCCCTTTCTAACCACATCATCTTCCACACAGTCCATCCATCGTTTCTTTGGTCTTCTCCTACTATTATAGCCATCCACATTCATACTTATAATTACGATGAAGACGTATTCCACATTGGGCACCCGCTTATATGGTGTCATTCACTCAGGTACCATTTAAGCGGGTGCCCAATGGAATACGGCTTCATCATAAGTATAAGTATGAATGTGGATGGAATACGTCATGATGAAGAACCCACTAAACTCCAATATTGGCTTTGCCCAATATATTGTATTTAAATACAATATTGCAATATGCTAATCCTGTACCTCGAAGCCAATGTAACATGGAAATTAGACAGTATTATATGAGCATGTGGGTTTTGTTCATTGAATCATAATGTAAACGTAGGAGATAATACTTTTCGTACGTCGAAAAATATTCGAAAAGCAATCTGTGTTTCTTGGTACCTATCTACAAAAATATTGCGCCATTTAATCGGTTTTTACCTTTTACAATACATACTCGTACATAACGTCACACCTCTATCCCTCGAAGGATTAGGCAGAGGTTTACCTTTAATACCTTCACGTACATTTCGCCAGTAATGTATAAGTCCCATGTAATAGAGGGCGAGCCAATCGCCATCATCCGGCACAGATCCAGACTCCGGGCTGCTGCTGAGAAATTCCAGATGGAAAAACCCAACAACACCTTGCCCGACTCGGGAATCGAACCCCGGACCTCATGCTCAGCTGTAGTGCTTACGACCACTAGACCAGTACCTCTCACTAAGACGTTTGAGACTTTGTGCTACTATAAAAATATCATAAAATACTTATCAGGTATTTTTCAGTGGGTACGATTGTTCCACAACCCTAGTAAAATGCGTTTTTATACTGCATCATAATTATAGATAACTTTTCTTTTAAAAACCTACTTTATTACCAAGCATAAAAGTTCGAATTAGGTTGCTTGTCCATTGCAGTAACTACACTTAAAAATAAGACTTCCAATAATACACTTTAATACCCCATATTAAGGTTTAAAATGCTTTCTTAATAACTCTCCTATAGATTACTTTTCAAAACATTTCTTACGAAAATGTACTTTACTAAGCCGTAATAAAGTATAAAATCGTTTGTAAATCGGTTTTCTATAGAAGTTCTTGCTATAATTATTTTGGTTCCCGTACTTTAATGGTTGTCGGTTAGTTCATACAGTAGGATTAATAATTTCCTTCTTGTGGTTAAGAATTCCTAAAAAAACAACTGTTCTTAAACTTTTTTCCCTGAGAATAAGTATGCCATAATTTCTCCAGTAGCGGCTGACGTTAAAAGTGTCTTAGGGGTGATTTCAAGAAGCAGGTCTTCTTGTCTCATAACTAATCTAATAGTGATGGTATGATGATGTTGATTTAATCATGATGAGCATCCTGCACAACATGCATTTTCAGATCATTGACGGAGTTTCTAAAAATACTAGTAATGTCGCGCCAATTTCTTTTAAAAACGAAGCTCCGTAGCTCATTAGAGGAATCTACGATTTCGTACAAGAAATAAATATATTTTATTATTGCCCTGTGATGTTTAATTCATCACCGCACTGCTGGGCAAATGCCTCAACTCATCACCGCAGTGCTGGGCAAAGGCCTCTACTCATCATCTGTAGTTGGTTGGCTTGTCCAGTTCGTCCAGACATCTTCTATATGGTTAGTGCGACGCCTTCTGGCTATATTATTTAGGTCCGATGACCTAGTATTATAAAAAGCAAACACTAAGGTACTATAAAGTTGTTATGCATAATAATATTAGAACATTCGTTTTTGGTCACGATCTCGTGACATCGATTAGATTGTATTTAAACGGGTGGGTATCACGCGAGTCGTATCACGCACGATCTTTAGTCGAAGCAACAGTTTTGTTTCATTAATATGTATGAGAGCAGTTAATTTACACAAAAATACAATAAAACATAAAAATAATGGCCGTAGGTACCTATTACAAATCGGTTAGTGGGGTTGAGGATTAATTAGTAATATTAACAACTTTAAAATAATTACTAAACGCACGACGCCATCGCGGCTGGCCAAGACGAAGATGGCGGGACGAACTTGACTCCTACCGTAAGGACTGGCCGACACTCGCAAAAGACAGAATTGTGTGGAAAAGCGAAAGGGAGTCTTTTGCCCTGCCGTGGGACAACACGGGCTAGTTACATTAGAGTAATTTGTCACTGGATGTGATCATCATACATGGTAGCTTTAGCAATAGGGACTTTAGCTTGTTACAGTTCGGGTTTAAAAAAAATATTGCATAAACATAATCAGCCTATAATGTTCCCACTGCTGGGAACAGGGTCACACGGTCAACACACGGGTCTTTTCTGTAAGAGGGAGCCGCCGTAATTAACTACGCGGCCCAGTTCAAAATTTTGGTTCTAGGACATGCTGGTTTCCTCCCGATGTTTTCCTTCACTGTTTTGAGAGCAGTGGTCATGAAATAATTTACACGAAGTAAAGCGCCTGTCCGGGTTTGAACCTACGACCAACAACTCGTCGTAACTCGCGGCTGTTACCACTGGGCCACCATTTGTTCTTCTGGAAAAATGTTGATTTAACATCAATAATTTCTGTTCAATGTTGGCTTTCTGTCTAGATGTACGAGAAATAACACTAAAAATATATCTAATAAATAAATAGGGTATAGTCGATAACCTCTAGTAGAAGTAACACATCTAAGTAATTTAGAGATTTACTTGACACTCCAAAAAAGGCGTTACCACGTACTCTCCAATTGTTTCAACACTATCAACATTGTCTCAATCACACTACCTTATGAGGGACTCGTCAAACTGTCTTCTTTTCACAAGTCATTTGACTATAAGACCAAATTTCGTTAAAGTCAACGGACTTTAGGACCAAAAAAATACGGAAATGTAAATTTTCTGAAACAATTGTTTCGAATTAGCGCTCGCCACACATGGTAGTCACAGATGTCAGACTTGTGTTAATTCACGCACTTGTCGCAGTCGCGAGTGTGGAGTGGCTCTTAGCTGGTGACGTAGGGCCACTTGGTAGTGTAAGTCATGAGCGGTAGCGATTTAAGAAAAAAGGATACCTACCATACAGTACAGTTAGAGAATGAAAATGTAATTTTTTATATACATAACATAACGCTTGTGATTGCCGAAAGGTTAGGCAAAGCAGCACCTATTAGTAAACCCACATTTTGCCATATAATAGGTTCGGGACTAGCCTATCCACCAACTGGGCACGTATTCAGACTCCTGGCTGCTACTGAGAGTTTAATGGAAAAACCCAATTACACTTTTCCCGACCTGGGAATCGAACTCAAGACCGCATGCTCAGCAGTGGCGCTTGCTACCACTAAAGCAACGAGGCAGTTATTTTTTATTTTCACTTTTTTTTTTCACAACTACGTATTGTCAAGATTTTTAATGAAAATGATAGATCGTAAAGGCAACATGTACAGACGCCAGCAGGTCAAGCTACCCGAAACTATCAAACTTTCCCAATCAACCTTGAACCTTAATTCTTTAGCGATAAAGTTAAAGAAATTAAAGAAATTTGACAGATTGTAGTAGCTTGATGTGCTGGCGTCTGTACCAACTGAGGAAAAGGAAATTCTATGAAACTTCTCGACCGTTCCTGCTAACGCCTTTTTTCCATGTAACTGTGCAAAAAATGCCTTTACTGTAATTCGTATTTAATACTAGTTGCGCCCCGCGATATCACCCGCATAAGTGCGATCCCGTGGGAATATCGCGATAAAAAGTATTCTATGTTTTATTCTGATGTCTAAGCTATATTACTGTAAAGTTTCATCATAATCTGTTCAGTAGTTTTTGCGTGAAAGCATGCATCCATCCATTCATCCACACAAACTCGCGTTTATAATATTAGTAGGATATTTATTATTTAAAATAAATTATTTTCACAATAAATTAAAAGTTCAATTAACACTTGTATCAATATAAATAAAATACCGGATGCAAATTGAATTTTAATTATTTACAAAGCTGCGAAAATGTTTGTTTTGTCCATAATTTAATTTGCAAGTTCAGTTAAGTATTAAGCATGAAATGTTTTATGTAAACAATCATTATCAACGCAAAGAGCTTTCAGTAAACACGATTATAATATTATGCTTCTTTTGGTAAATATAGGAATGTGGATTCCATATTTCTTGCTGCTATAGAATTTTGAGGCATCCTTTTAAATGTAGGTACTGTAATGAGTATAGTGTCGTCATCATATCATAAACAGACTTTAATGTTTTCGCTGCTAGGACACAGGCCTCCTCTTTGTGAGAGGGAGTAGGCCATAATCCACCACTCGGGCCCAGTGCGGGTTGGTAGATGTCGCATGTCTTTGAATTTTTGTTTCTAGGAAATGCCGTTTTCCTCACGATGTTTTCCTTCACCGTTTTGAGAGCAGTGGTGATGAAATAATTTACACAAAGTAAAGCGCCTGTCAGGGTTCGTTTCTCCTATAGTGTGGGGACGTTCAAATGATACAACGTTATAAATTATTTCGTTTATTCCAAACGAGCGTGTTTACATCAACGCGCCTATTCTATCACTGTTTATCGAAACAAAAATCCTGCTAGAAAGAATTTGAAAGCTCATTGTAAATTCGCTTGAATGTTCGAATGCAATCTGCCAGTTATTTTTCTGCCAGCTTGCACAACATACGGTCCACTTTTGCAGACAACCTTTACAGTACCTAGTATAACAATCATACTCGTATTAACCGAACCATTAGAATAATAAATATCTTCGCTTAAAAAATAACATCGATAACACACATACATAACATCACGCCTGTAATCCACGAAGGGTTAAGCAGAAGTATATCTATTACCACCACATTTCGCTAGTTATGATTAAGTGCCATGTAATAGGAGGCGAGCCTATTGCCACCAACAGGCACAAATCCAGACTCTGGGTTGCTTTATGAGTTTGCCCGACCTGGGAATCGAAGCCCAGGTTCTCATACTCGGTAGCAGCGCTTGCGACTACTGAGGAATTCAATGAATAATTCTGAAGACCAATGAGTCTTCAGAATTATTCATTGTAAACTGAAAGAATAAACCACGCGACATACATTGGAACAGTTCCCACGACGACATATCAAGCAACCAGTTTTAGCTGGCCTCGCATTTCCTACAGTGAGAAGTCAGCTTATACTGGAAATATGTAGGTTTATTTATACGTCGTCATGCGTCTAAACGGCAACCATATCACTAAACAAAATTTCTTCAAAGAATCAAATGGAAAATATAAGAGGGACAAAGCTTCATTCATTTTGCACCACACACAAAATCGCTTTCTCTCCACTCGCCGCTACCCGCTTGCACTGTTGCCTACAAAGTACGTCTATATCATTTGTCTTGCCACAAACTCAATACCCACTTGAGACTAACAGTGTCAAATTAACAACTGATTTACATCTTCGATGTTATTGGAGACAATTAAAGGATTCAAGGTTAAGGGCTTTTGAATAAATTGATCAATTTGTGATGTTTTATCAAGGCTAACCTTAAGATGGGTGATTGTTCTTCAACAAACAAAGAAGAAGAGAAAACAAGAAACTCAAAAACACCACAAAAAAGAATCTTGTATCTCTTTACAAAATATACATTAATTAGTCTGTGTACATATTATGAGTTTGCATTTCAAAGTAACTCTTATTTTTTTCGTTCCAGAAGGCTAAAAAAGTTCTAATATATTTATGTCTTGTCCAAATATTTATTATTAGCCATTAATGTCCTGATGCTGGGCCTCCATACTCTCTTTCCATTTCTGTCTATCCAGAGCTGCCAACGACCATCTTTAGTTAGCTTATCTGTTTGGGCCTGCCGAGATTTCATTTGCCAAAAGTCTGTTTTTAAATCCTGTCTTTTTTAATGTCGATTCAGTGTCGAAGACAATAAAATAATGACTCTGGAACTTGCCGTAGTTCATTGTATCGGCGCTTTTCTGGTTGACTCGCCGTTGCCCATCCTAGCTTACTACAGTTGCGAACAGTGCAACGTGTCTCTTCTCAAAGTAACACCAACAAAAAAAAAATACTTTGCGTCACACACCAAATCGCTTCCACTCCGCTCCCCGCTACCCGCTTACAAAGCCACCTACAGAGTTCACTAACCCTAGTTAGTCTCGCCGCTAACTCAACGCCCACTTCAGACAGTGTCGTGTTAGCCACCAATACACAGCCATTGTTTCTTTTGTTTTTACCTAATAATGATTATGAATAACAATATTGAGGGTTAGTTGACAAGTTTGTTCCTTTGTATGGGAAGAGGTTTTTGGCCTTAAGGTATAATCCCCTTTTCATCTTAGGTTATTTTGGGTTGAAGGCTATCAATAAAATCTACCCTATAGTGACTGATATGGGTCTCAGTTTACGTCGTTGTTTCTTCTCAGAATAGGTTTTGTGGAGTTGTTAAAGGTTATTTTGGGTTAAAGGTTATCAATAAAATCAGCCATATAGGGGTATAAGTTTGTTTCGATTTTTATTCTTAATCGGATAGGAAACACTGAAGTCATCTAGTTTTAAAAGGTAACTATTTTATTTTTGAATGGTTAGTGTTTTTTTTAACCAATTTAAAGAGATTTATGTCTATAAATTGATACATCATTTATAATCAATTTATCATTTATGGTCGTCATCATCATCTGCTTAGCCTTTTCCCAACTATGTTGGGGTTGGCATCCAAGCTAACCGGATGCAGCTAAATACCAGTATTTTCTTGGTTGAGATTACATAGGAGGATACGATACCAAGAGGTAACGTACTCGTATTACCCAGTGGTCGTACGATACCTCTTGGTAAGACTGGTTGTCAGACTTTCGGGCTTCTGACTACCCGTAACGACTGTCGAAGATCGACGAATGACATTTATGGTCGTCATGTGTCTAAATAAATAACAGTGTACGTTTTTACTTATCATAGTATAGTCTTTAGTATTGGTTGCTTAGCTTGGGACTAGATGGCGCTGTGTGAAATGTCCAGGGATATTATTATTATTATATACTTAGTTCTTGATAATGCCAAACTTTTTTATCCAGAAAAGTTATAAAGCTTTTCCGTGTATTATTTATTTCTTATTTACTTTATCACCTCTTTCGTACTGGAAAAATGATAATTTCACCACTTTCCTAAAATCTAAGAAAGTGGAACTGACTTGTGTACAAATCGCCTCTACGTTAAAAAAATTACATTGTAATTGAATATTAGTCTTACAAGCTGGATTTTAATAAATTATTAAGAACCTGCTTCTTTTTATTAAAGGATTTTTTCAAATCTTCCTAATACAGCCTGTGATATGGTAACTGAAAGATTCAAGAGTACACAAAAAATAACAAGTTTTATTTTTAATAGCAACTGACATGTGACAACGATGACAGTTTTTAAAAGCGCCATTTAATCATTAGAACTCGCACATGGCTTTAAAAAAGATGTCATTAAAATGTAATGAGACACGAAATAAACATCTGTTAGCCAATTCGACATTTGTATCTATGCTAGAGTTGAATCTGTGACCATGGACGCTAAAGGCGTCTCCTACGTAATCACCTAATACGTAGCGAAATCATAATAAGTACGACTGACTTCAAAAATCTAACTTCTTAGAAATTTTGGATTAGCTTCACGACGTTCCGCAGGAATTAAAGCGTTCTGGAGACGTCCACCATGTTTTTTTATCATTTTAAAAAGGTGTAGAGAAAGCTATGTCAGGTATATATCGATGGAACCTGACATAATTATCTAGGTACCCTTCCCCAGACATTTTCCAAAGGTTTTTGTAAATGAGACTAATGTCTAACCGCCACACTTGATTGTTTTGCAATCAAAACAATCAAGTGTGGCGGGTTTTGGTTCTGACAACTAGCTTACCCCTTCATTATTTGACTTAAATCTAGATTTTAACAAAATATCACTTAAAACAAGCCACCGAATTATGAAAGCAATGCACTGACTGCACAGGTCCACTTAATCTGTGTAGTTTTTTCCTTAAAAGACCGTTTCAAACATCAATCTACATGGTCTTCATATGGTCTGACCAATTTTATGTCTGGACTTTAAAGAGACTGTGACGTCTGAGTTTGTTTCGGCATTTCTTCTCAGAGTAGTCAAATAGGAAACGCTGACCTCATCTAGTTTTTATCAAAATATGATTGACGTGTAAAATCATTCATCACTAACGTATAAAAGGCAAACACACTCTAAAAAGGAAGGTAAGGACACACTGCACTTATGATGCGAGGGTCAATAGGCCATATTTTTACTAACTCCTTGTAAGTAGTACTAGTTATGTAATTTCTCTAACACAATATTTCTCTTGTTACAGTGCTGGTGGTTGCGACTGCTTTCCAGCAGCAATACTTCAGGGTTGTCCCCCGAAGTCTGAGGGTGCATGAAGGTGCCGAGGCAGTACTAGAATGTGCAGTTGCCAACTTAGCAGGACAGGTGCAATGGGCAAAGGATGGGTTTGCACTTGGTAAGTACATATTTAACCCGCTTAATTTACGGCGAGATGTTTCGGTATAGTTGCCATCGCAGATAGAACCTGAATTCAATTCAATTCATTTTATTTAGTCAGACAAATAAAATATCCATTAAGTAATACACAGTTTCGACGTAACATATAAATATTAGATAACATAATGAATATAAAAATAAACCAAATAAAATCATAATCAAAAATATAGTCAATTAGATTGATTAGATGAATAATTGGCAATAACATAATAAATAAATATAATCCAAAATAATATAAATAACCTAGACAAAGTCGGACAAACGGATTAGTCGAAAATGTGTTGCATTGACATAAGCTACCGAAAAGCTTATGTCAATCCTGTTGAAAGTCGTTGTAGGAATATGAAACGGTTTGAACGCGATTGTCACTTGTGCAGCCGGCTGCAGCCTTCTAGATGCGGGTAGCAGAGGAGCAGGCTTGGTACAAGCAAAGGGAGTCCTATGCCCAGCAGTGGGTGACGTCGGGCTGTGATGATGATGAATATGCAGATAACAGTAAACGTTCTATGTTCAGTCAACTGCATATCCGTAGTAACAATTTAACATTAACAGCGTCTTTATGTCATAGCAATAAGGGTGGTTTTCGTAGATCAAGCTTTACTTCTGACGTGCGGATTGTTTATTGGAGTTATGTAAATCCAGAATCCGGATTGCTACCTAAAAATTGTAATCCTAAACCCGATAGCATAGTCCAGCCGGAAGTTAGAGATTTTTGACGAGAAATCCTTCAGGATTTTACAAACATGATGACTTTTGTGAAACTGAAAAATGTATGGCAGTATTCAGAACCCTAATTGCGTAATACACGATCAACCTCAATCTGAATGTTTTTAAAGGATATTGCTAATCCGTTGCTTCATTTGTTCGAATCATTTGTCCGCTCAACAACTTAAATGACGCAATGAATGATGAACTGTCAAATTACTAATGTCTTTATCGGGTTATTACCTATTTCACGAACTCTTCACACAGCCATGTCACGTACCAACATTAAAACTATGTCCATTAATGAACCGTATACGTCCACAGATCCTTCAGGCTCAGTTATAAACTCCGCATAATAATCAACGTTAAGGCTAGTTAATGATATTTGTTATAAACCTAACTTCGTCCATTGTTTGGGATTAAACGTTCTAGCGGAGGTTTATTAGCTTAATTATCTTTTGGTTCTAGAATAATCCCAGATTACATAGAATTTAGGTTCGGGCCTTAATTAGAAATTTCTTATTTTATCATTTTATGCTGATATAAATACACTCACGCTTGCTTCCTACGGGGGTCGGCAGAAATTACAGAGCTGGAGTTCTGTAACTGTCCTGCTGCGATCCTTACATACTCATTTTGCTTCGTTTACGTCCATACATCTGGTCATACACGCACGCCAGTTGCGAGCACTACGCACCTGACTAGCTATCTTACTTATTATGTGTTATAAATAATCAGCCTATAATGTTCCCACTGTTGGGACACAGGCCTTCTCTCAGTGAGGATAGAGGGCACAGTGCGGGTTGGTAGATGTCACATGTCTTCGAATTTTTGGTTCAAGGACATGCCGGTTTCGTCACGATGTATTCCTTCACTGTTTTGAGACTTTGGGCTCAAACAATATAAAATATCGAAGAAGAGTACCATCGACACGAAAGAAAAAAAAGAAGATGAAATTATTTATACAAAATAAAGCGAGTCGCCTGGGTTCGAACCTACGACCTACATCATAAGTCGAGGCCGTTAACTCTGGACCATCAGTGCTCCAATGAGCGGTGTGCTTCATGTTTAATACACGACATGTTTTTGACAAGTTTCTTACAGGACTTGTCGAAAACAAGTGTCACAATTTGCATATATTTAGGTGTGAGCGCGGGGGTTTTTGTTCCATTGGCATCAAACCACCCATACGCCCTTAACCATCCGTATTATCGGGTACCCAGGCGTCCAATGACGCGTCAGGTCCGTTTAGTCTCAATGCACATCAGCATCAATTCATCTTGCTCAGTCCTAATCCGTGACTCCAAATCATTCGGCCCTGCGCCCAACAAGCAGTGAGTGAATGAGTGAATGTATATGCACTGAATGTACATTCATCGTCAATTGAATGTGAACTGCTAGGTGACAGGATTTGCTGCTAGTGTGGACTAATTGCTGTGGTACAAGAGATGAGTGACAGCGATTTGGTGATTGAGCGAAATACGTACTTAATTGTTTCTGTGATGGATCTCAAGTACGATTTTCTTTGTAGTTTGTGAAATTGTTTCCTTACCTTTTCTTGCTTACACAAGAATTAATGTTATTCCCGTGGCAAGAATTTAACGTAAATTTGAACAATTGACGCAACAAAACTCTTGGTTCTTCCATTCATACTTTTAATTTGTTGACATAACAAAATATGATGCCTATATTACGTAAAGCGATAGTGGTTCTTAGGATCCTACTTGATCTGCTTAGCCTTTTGTCAACTATGTTGGGGTCGGTTTCTATATTTTACATGGAGCGACTGCCTATCTGACCTCCACAACCGGGTAGTGGGTAACTTGATACCCTTTGTTCTGACTTTTTTAAGCTCCTGTCTACTCGTAACGACTGCCAAAGATCTGCAAATGACAGCGGGGACTAAAAGCTTAACGTACTTTCCGAGGCAATTAAAAAATGCCTGTAATTGGTTCAGCTGATATAAATGCTTTGAGTTCGAATTTCAGTTTCGAGTTTGACATACACACAAATTCAGACTGCAATCTAATGATTTTCTGATGATAAATCTCACTAAAACTTTGCTCGGACCAGGTGCCCGACATTCAGCTGCCTCTCTTGCAACCAGTTGACCAACAAGGCAGTTTAATTTGCTAAGTCCGCCCCTTTGAACACGCTTGCAGCTCACAAGGGGCGGAAATTGATACATCGGCTCTGACTTATCTTGTATTGATATTCCGTTCACTTCAATATTCTCTAATCTCAATGAGCTTAGTGAACTGTATCATGGTTGCTCTGAGTATTCACAGTTATGTACGTTGAATTGATAGAACAGTCAGGTGACAGTATACAGTGATGCTAATTACTGGAAGCTAAGTTATAGGCGGCGGCGATTTGTTGTAGACAAGGTTTTGGTAGAAAGAATTATGGCTTTATTGTGCCCAAAGATTAAGTATTTAAGTAACTGGCGATGTATCGTTGCTATTGATTCATTATAGTTTGAAATTCAGAAAATCAGTATTATTAATACAGAGGAGCTGGGGTGTGTATGTATGATCAATAATGTTAGAACACGGCATTAAAGTTATATGAACATGTTCTAAAATGATTATAATTATGTAGCTACAGAGCTGACATTCTTTACAGAGGAGTGGAACATATTAACCATAATCGAATCATTTCATCGATCTAAGTCAGTATTATTTTACATAAAAACCCAGATGTCAGATTGGCTTGCTATATTAAAAAAAAACCTGTAAAAAATCCCTTGGGAAATCATCGTTCACTCAAAATCGCTCTCAAATTGCACGCTACCGCTCACATCTTGCACCACAGCACATTGCGGTAGTCACATGGGTCACAAGCTCTGTTGTTCCATAGCATTAGATTCAACGGGAAAGCCTATTGGAAATCAGCGTTATGCAGACGTCGCCGTATTCCGCCCTGTAGGCTACCCCTGCTAGGGACTCGGGAGTCATGGAGATACAATGTTGTCATGATTAGATAGGGATGGTAAAAGCTGAGTGTAAGGGGGAGGGTTTGTGCCAAGTTCTCTGTGTACTTACGGAACAAAAAGGTCAAGCAATTTTAAAACAGCGGGGTAATTCCGTAATAGACTTACATTGGCAATGCCTTTTATTTTGACAGTTTAAGAACATTCAATGAGTTATTTACATTGTCACGGAGATGAATTTTTAAATATATGAAGCAATGGATTAGCTGTTTCTTTCACATTCTTCGGATTGTGTTACGCAATTGGTGTGCAATACGAAAAAATAATAAGTATGAAACTTATTATTTTTTCGTATTGCACACCAATTGCGTACACGGTGCAATTATAAAACGGACTTAAATATACTTAACTTGTTCGTTCCCTTACTGTACCTACTCGTACATACATAACCAGCCTATAACGTTCCCACTACTGGGACACAGGCCTCCTTTCTGTAAGAGGGAGTGGGCTATAATCCACCACGCGGGCGCAGTGCGGATTGGCGGATACTACATAGAATAAGTGATATATACAAAGTTAACTATAAAAAAGTTTACACAAAGATAGGAAATACTATCTCGAGACATTGATCGATTGTCCTATTATGAAGGATTTATATAATTATATATTTTATGGCAATAAATTAAAAAAGGTAAAAGATGGAAACAACAATACAAATTCATCATGCAGAAACAGTTATCAAATTAAATCAGTTCATAAAAAAAATATGAAAGTCTATAAAAAGGTACTACTAAAACTATCTTAGTTTCCACTGTGTGTGTTCTCATAATATTTGTTCAAGAGTCGTGACTGAACAGAAAACCTCATATTCCTAATGGATGGCAGAGGTACGTTTAGTGCCACAGCACTTATAGGAATCACATTTAGTTCATGTACTGTACATGTTAGTATTAGATGTTGTTTTAGATCGAGTGTGGCTTGTCGTGTGTTTGCAATTTCAAGACTATTAGAGGAATGGAATGGTTCGAGTTAAATTCAATCAAATTAAAAGTCACTTATTCAAATTATAGGCTGAGAAACAGCACTTTTCGAACGTCAAAATTACATAAGACAGTCCCCCAAAACGCCCGCCATTCACCACTTCCTAGTGGGAACTAATTTATCTAGTCTTTAATTAATTTATCTACAGGTGTCAGGAACGCATTCTCTCGACGGCTGTACTGACTGTACGGACTGTAGACTTAAAATAACATGTAAAAGAAAGATAAAAAATTGCATTTGGCACAGTACCATAATAATATGCAAGGAACGCATTAAAATTTGAGCGAATTAAAAAATAACATTAAAAAATCTGGAAAAAAATCAAAAAAGCAATCTAGTCGTGTTGATTTTCTTTAATATTGAATTTATGAAAGTTGGTGACATCTGGAAAGTTTTCTAGAAACATGTAAGAATAAAAGTCCGGTCCGTCCACCAAAACGCGGTCAGCTTAGTTTTTTCTCTCAGTTTGACGTCCACACTAAGTAAACCTACTAAGTACAACACATAGTTAAAGGTTTCCACAGAAGATACAAAATTCGAGGAGCCTGCAAAAATAAGATACGAGTATCAAAACTTTTTGTATATATATGCTCTACAGCTATTTCCCCACATTCCAAAATCGCTGTCGCGTATAATTTGAACCATACACTGCGTCAGCCGTAGGGTCACAGCATCTGTATGCCATGACATCGGGTTCAATGGGATTTATCAGCTTTATGTCTAAGTTCGATGCAACGGATTACTGCCTGTAGGGAGTTCTCGTAATTGCCTGAAAATGTAACTAGAATTCAATTAAGCGAATGGTATAATGGGTCACTTAGTAAGCTCTGACGCAATTTGATTTGCTATCGGGGCGAGTTGTATGAGAAATATTCAGACGTCGTTAGAAAGTCTGAGTGGCCAGACTATGTTAGACTTAGTATCGTCACTTTTAGAGGCTATTTTAGTTTTAACACATAGCATAAAATCACGCCTGTAATTCCCGAAAGGTTAGGCAGACATGTACCTGTATATTAACCTATACCCACATTTCGTCAGTTATGTTTAAGTCCCATGTGTCGATCCCAAATCCCAAAAACAAAATCAGCTGCTCCATACGTTTAATGTTCAAACACATAATCAGCCTCTCTCGCTGCTAAGACACAGGCCTCCTCTCTGTGAAAGGGAATGAATGGGCCGTAATCTACTACGCGAGCCCATCATTTGATAGATGTCAGAGGGGCAATTCTTGTAATTTTAAGAACGTTCACAGTCTGATCAGTCTCAATCTGTCAAAAATACGTCTAATTTCCCTACATTTTGACAAGTTTTTGACATTTGTTTGTTGCCGAGATGAGACTGCGACTAGATTTTGAACGTTTTAAATTACGAAAATTGGCCTTCTGATTTCTTCCAAGTAGTCCTAGGACATGCTGGCAACGTTCGCATAACTTGAAAAAACGTAGGGAACAGCTACAACAGCTTTTTTGGAAATTCACAATTTACAGTTTTTTTTACTGCATATACTAAAAATATAAAAAAACTACTACTACTACTGATACTAGAATCTTTAGGCCAGTTTCATTGGGAAAAGGCCATACAGATGATAATAAAACTATCATCAACTGACCTCTTCAAAAACCAAAAAACCGTGTCTCAAATTGACCTGCGAACATCTAAACATCTCAATCGCGTGTGGATAGGTGTAGCCAGTCTACCAATTAACGGATCAAAGGCGAATCGGAACGATTTCTCGACCGTCTGTGGCCAAGCGATGACACGGTGCTCATAATAATTTAGTCTTTAATTACTGTTCTTGCGAAATCGATTTCTTTTTTTTCGGGTATTGTATTCTGAATTTTAGCTGTTGTGGTCCGGAAGTGGAGGTCGTTTTGATAAATTGTTAGATATTTTTAACGCCTTTTTGTTTTTACATGTTTGTTCTATAAGTTGATCATCTTTCTAGCCATCTATAATCAGCCCATAATGTTCCCATTGCTGGGACGCAAACCTCCTCTCAGTGAGAGGGAGTTGGCCGAAAACTATCACGCGAGCTTAGTGCGGGTTGGTGGACGTCACATGTCTTCGACACAATATTTGCCAGATTCTGTTGTGAACCACTAGGTACTAGGTTGCGGTTTCAAAACCTGATCTATTTTAGCATGCCAATGTGACCCATTCTACGGCATAAATCATATAAGTTAATCTAAGAGATAACTGACATACGGTTGAAGAGAGAGAGCCTGGACGTAATCGGCCTGAAATGCCTGCTTTGAGCAAGCACGATCAATATTCCTTCTCTAAACTTATGAGAAGAGTTCACAACGACATTTGGATAGATGAAACTGTAATCTATAAGTATTTTTTTTAACACTATACCTACACCAATTTTTATAGATACAGCAGAACCTTCAGACGCCTCATAATTATGTCGATCATATTCATAACCAACGTTTATTCATTTGTTTTCCATTTTAAGCATTTTTTCTTCTTTTCCCAGGTTTCTCCTCAGTAATCCCCGGCTACCCTCGCTACACGATGTTCGGCGACCGTCGCCACGGCGTTTACAACCTTCGTATAGTGAACTCCTCACTCGAAGACGATGCTGAGTACCAGTGTCAGGTCGGACCCGCGCAGATGCATAAGGTCATCAGAGCCAATGCTTCGCTGACTGTTATATGTAAGTACTTAGATTGCAATTTGTTTATAGGTTTAAGTTGTTTTATTGTGAATTGAACCTTGTTTGTAGGGGAAAGGATTGAAAATAGTTTGATTGCGAAACTGAAACAAAATGTACCTATAGTGCTATAGTCATATTTTGGGGCCTAAATGATATTGACGAATGAGGGCGTTGTTGGTAAACATCTGTGGAAACATTTATCAAATTGTCACATAAATTGTATTCACAAAACAAGATGGCGGCGCGGCGTTAGTTCCAATTTTGGCCACTCGTCAAAATAATCTTGTATGGAACCTTTAGAGTAGGTACATAGTTTACCTCGTGATTGCTTTGTCACCCTAAGGTTGAAGGTCACTTGCACGTCGTAAAACGACAAGGTCTGTTTGTCTATGTGGCAGATAGATAGTTTCAACCTTATTAAAGTTTCACTTTAGTTTCAATTTACTAGGAATTTACGAGGGCTTCACCACTCCAGGACAGTACCTACATAATTTTAATTATCTTTACCCAAGAAACTTTTACACATTAACATCTAAGGTATACACTTAATCAGCGACTTCTTGATTCATTAACTTTAGGTACTGCTCATCCCCTTTTGTCATTTCTTTATGACGACATAAAACTTCACAATTGTCTCTACATAATGACCAAATAACATTTTACGGCGATACCTTTTTTAATTATTGTGAAAAGATAACATTGTTGAGGAGAGTTCCTTTAGACTTGACTGATTGCTTGACTTAGCGAATAATAATTATTTTCCTAGGGTTATAAAGAAAAAAGTTGTCACGGTCGGGTATATCTTTCATTACCTACTAAACTACATAAAGATAACCAATCCTTGGTTATCTTCGACGAGGAAACATTTTAAACATTGCATCATGCTGATGCAATTTTTAAAATATTTCCTCGTCGGTCGGTCTTAGCGGTCGCAAGCTCTACTACTGAGCATAAGGTCCTGGGTTCGATTCCCAGATCGGGAAAAGTGATCGGGTTTTACCATCTGGAATTGCCTGGAGTGGATTTGTGCCTGGTTGATCGCAACAGGCTCGCCCCCTATGGGACTTAAATATAACGGGCAAAACGTGGATCACATCCTACATTTCACTCGCTCCGCCTAACCCTTCGGGAAAGGCAGGTGTGATGTTGTGTTATGTTTAAAAGACTGCCTTGATAGTCTAGTGAGGTGTTCCACTCAGAGCACCGATTTCAACAGCACTTGCCCGAACCACACCTGAGTACTTCCACTAACCGCACTGAAACAAAATTTTATAACGTGCGGTTCGGTGGAACAGATTATCAATATTGTTTTCAGTTGTCCAACAGCACCTGCATACGGTCGCAAGCGCGACTGATAAACATGTAAGTGGGGTCCTGGGTTCGATTCCCGGTTAGTGACATTTGGCTCACCTCCTATTACATAGGACTAATGATATAACTGGCCACATGCCTCTGCTTATTCCTGCGAAATCTTTGTTTTTTTTGTTAGCATTTACTGCTCCACTGCCCCAAATCCTTCCAGCCCCAGCAGTCTCGACATTCATAGCGATCGCTTTACGACCGAATTCGGTCGCAAAGTCCCGGATTGACAGGTGTAATGTATGGAGTGACAGGACTTTGCGACCAAATTCGGTCGTAAAGCGATCGCTATGAATGTCGAGACTGCTGGGACAGGAACTCTTTTCCCGCGCCACCTCGAACCAGCTCACTATTTTAATGTTTTAAGTTCTTTTAATAGTCTCTAAATGAAAATTGCTGTAACTTCGCTTACGTAGACAAAAATATGCCTTCAAAGACAGACTATCCCAGGCTGGTCCAGTTTTTTTTTGACTTATTCACGGCTACACATCAAGCTACACATAACCAGCTGACTTCTGATTGTACGAAAAACCTATAAAATGTGAGGTCAGCTAAAACTGGAAATGTATAGCTTGATGTGTCGCCCTGTGTACGTACTTCATATTTTTCGCTCTAGTTAGAGCGAAAAATAAACTTACATACAAAACTAAAACGCATAGTTATGCGTTTTAGTTTTGTATGTCAAACGTCCCTTTGTGATGCCGGTGATAAAGCAGACGAGATGCATTGGAGTGCTTTGCTTACAGACTTGCTCAGTCCATCCTTTATCGTCCTTCGATAAAATCTGGGGGTGAAAATTGTTTGCTGCCAAAGTAGTAAAATGTCGGGCGTTCCGATAGGTACTACCTACCAGATGAAAAACTTTTTCGCAAAAAAAAACAAACGAGTTCCAAAAAAGACAGTACAAAGTGAAAAATAACTTTAGTTTCGGAAGTCGGTGTCGTTGGGTTCGCATTTTCATTGTTTGCCACCGAATTCCGAAATTAAAGTTATTTTTCACTTTGTAGTGTCTTTTTTGGAAGTCGGTTGTTTTTTTTTGCAAAAACGTGTTTATTTTTCACTTTTATGTTGTAATTTTTACCAGTGATTTTGGTTTTAAAACCAAACTACTGAACTGTTTTTAATGAAATTATTTTGGGACCAATCTGAAAGTATATCCTTACAAATAAAAAAAAAGAATTCTGCCAGTCAGCTTTGAGTTATAAATAACGGAGTTCTGAGGTAACAAACATAAAAAAATACAGTCGAATTGAGAACCTCCTCCTTTTTTGAAGTCGTTTAAAAATGATCAGGACAGAATTATGCATTAAGTTATCTTCCAGATAAGTTAACATGAACAACACCCTGATTGCCCACCCACTATCAATCACAATCTAAATCATTTTAAAGGAAATTGCTAATCCATTGCTCCATATTATGTTCGAAAAAATTGTCTGCTCAACAACGTAAATAACGCAATGAATGTTGAACTGTTAAAATAAAAGCCATTCCTACTGACAATGGCGCAATTACCCCGCTGGTGAAAACTTAACATAAACTTCACACTTTTTTAATTCCTTTAATGAAATCAACATTTTAGTATTATGATGAAACCCAAAACGGAAAAAAAATAACAGTGAACAATTTTTTGACAGAAAACGTTTTCTACGTCCAAAGCTTAAGCTCAATCATTTAAGAAGGTCCATTTTTCAGAATTGTAACTTTAATTGTTCGACAATATCAAGTTTCGTTTATCTGCTGAAATCTGAAACTAATCTAAAAGTAATTAAGCCTACAAAAGTCTTTTTGCATAATCTTTTGAGAAATTATAAGTACTTGTGATGCTGTGATAAACATTTTAAATAAATTTTTAGCAAAAGAGGTTTTTTTTTAGCTCAGATTACACGAATGAATTGTCCATTGAGGTACGTCTTATCGAAATTGTGCCACAATAGTCGATTGTAACCCAAATGTAAAGAAGGGTTTATTAATTTAAGGGATTTAAGGGGAAGATTGGTTTTTAAGGGTTATAGTTTTTCAGGGCTTTAAAATAATAAAAAAAAATCTTTTATCACTATTAAAAAACAAAATAAACGAATTCAATAATTTTACCATCGGTTAAAAGCACATACTTTTAAACTCAAAAGAGACGGGAAATAATCAAAACCTTTTTTGCTTATGGTGCCCAGGAAAATATTATGAAAAATTTTCGACCATTGTGGCGGTCACTAGAAGCTTTACTGTCCAGCGGGGCTTATAACGGCGCGATTATTTTTTGTTTCAGTCGCCCCATCCGTGTCCCGATCGCGTTGTGCCCCGGCACACAGCCTACATTTATTACCTCCTCTTACATTCCTGGGATGAAAATTCCGGGATGTTAAATTTCAACCCTTATTACGAACAATTACAGCAAAAAGTGACGATTCAATCTTTTTAACCCTACACCGCGTGCATAATGTATTTTATAGCTACTATATAACCTACCCACAATGACACAGGGAGGTCATAAAACATAATATCGTACTCGGCTTGTGCTCGTAAATTTCCTAATAACATCCCCTTCTAGGGGCTGACATTCAATTTGATGTGAATTTTTTATTATTTTCACCCCGCTTAGTTTATTGGTTTCAACCCCAAGGGTTGCAGGTCCGAAATACGTGTAAAATATTTTCAGGTGTATGTGTGAATTGTGCCGTTTATAGCGGACAGGTAGACTGATTTTGGGAAATTCAGAGGGGTGAAAGCTGTATCATGTGTTTTGTGAATAGCTTGGCTGGCATTTTCGTGATTGAATCGAGTGGATGATTTGAGGGGTGCACTGGTTTGGAAGTGGAGTTTAAAAGTCCCCGCGTTACTATTTCGTTTTGGCGATGCTAGTAGGCTGCCAAAACTTATTTTCTTTTCTTGAACATGAATTTTGAAAGTTGGTACATAATGTAGACATAGGTACTTGCTAATGCAACACAATTAGTTAATTTGTTATACAACATTTTGCGTGATCTCAAATAAATATAACAGTAAGTAGCAGCAGCCAGCAGCAGCAGTAGTCAGTATATAGTAGTAATATAATTATAATAACTCGTCTCGTACTAAAATTCCTTACAACTTGACAAATTTGCATGGATCGTCATTTATTTCAACCCCATTCAATTCACCCCTCGTCTTTTCGTACAACCTAAACTGTTATTTTATATAACAACTTTAATTGCAATTCCAACCTTGCAAGTCCAAAAAAGAAACAAAAGAAAGAATTCCATTTTGTAAAGTCAATACAATGGAAGCGAAAACTCTTGTATCAAGTAAGGTTTGCAAAAATTTCGCTTAAAGATATGTCATGTAAGAATGGTTTAACCCGGCTGGGGTCAGATGTACCCCGCCCGGTTTATGGAGGGTTAAGACGATAGGCTCGGGTTAGGGAAGGGTTAGATGTCGATGCTTCTTAGGGTTGATTGTTGTGTATTGTTTTTTATGTGGCAGGCAAATGATAATGGCTTGGTGCTGAAATGTTTAGGTTTTTTTTGTTAAATTTCAGCTTGGCATAGGTAATATTTTGTATATTTTTACTTAACTTCTGTTGATTACCAAATATAGTTTTTATATTACTACTGATAATAAAAAAAAAACTACTATAAATATTGAGCAAAATAAACCACTTTGTTTTAACATGCACTTATAATTAACGCACTTAAAGATTTTCGAAAACAATAAGGTACATCAAACAAATTTTCCCCAAAGTTAACCCTAAAAAGGCTCGATATCCCAAAACAGAATTCCAACTATAGATACCGATACCACCCTATACCCAGTCACAATAATACGCCACTATTTTATGGCGTCCTTTTATTCAAATTCGCCGTCTCTAAGCTCAATAACCAATCGCAGACCCTGCTATATTTCCTGGACCTTACATGCATGACGGGTCCCAAAAATATAATTATGTAAAGTAACGTTTTATTGCCAAGCCTTTAGTGAAAAAGGTGAGAATTATACGTAATTTCAGCGTTTATTGGGTTAGGTTTTAAATGTGTAAGTGGGTTTTTGGATAATGGTTTTTAGTTGTGAGGGTTTTAGTGTCTTTTAGGGTGTAAATCCTTTTTCCCAGGCTTTGTATTGCCGAGTATTTTCGACCTGTGTTGTCCCACTGCAGAGCAAATGCCTCCCTTCCCTCCTTCCGCTTTTCCCGACCAATGACCAAATGACCGGCTGACCAAATGCGAATGACTATTTCGTCTATTAATTTATTTTAATTTGATCTGGTGTTTACTTCAATCAATCTGCCAGTCGTTTCCAAACTACATTGGGGTCGACTTTCAGTCTAACCGGATGCAGCTGAATACCAGTATTTTACATGGAGCGACAGCCTATCTGACCTCCACATCCTAGTGTAACACGATACACCTTGGTAACACTGATTGTCTGACTTACCTATCTGACGCCAACAACTCAGTTACTTTGTAACACGATACCCCTTGGAAAGACTGTTAGTCAGATCCTGTGTTTATTTGAGTAAACCAGATCCAACGAAAACAAAAATACCTACCTAAAATCCTGAAAAACAGTCTTAGTGATCATTATTTTACTCGAACTGCCTACAAAAACCCTTCTTTCTTACCCAATACTCACCTTCACAGTGCCTCCCGTATTCAAACAAGGCCTCCCTAGAATCTAGTTAACACTACCAATTCGCACGTACGCCAAAAAAGTACGTAACACGTACCAGTTCGAAATTACGCGTAATGTTACGGACTCGGGGTCTTTCGGACCCCTTCGGCGTCATTCGGAGGGTTATAACATCGTTAATTGATCGTTAAAGAGAAGGAGATAAGAATTTTATATTATAGCTTGTCCTTTTTAGAGATAGCGTTAAGAAACGTGATGTTGATAAGGGTTGTAAGTTGTAATAAAATGTATAATTACTGGTTATGCTGGAATTTATGGGTTTTTGGTTGGGTTTGGGAGTTGTGACCAATTGTGGGGATTACAATCTTATTTCTTGTGGAATTCTGATCCAGGACTAATCATTGGTAATCATATTGATTTTATGTTATGCTAGCAGCTTCTGCCTGCGACATTTTCCGCGTGAAATTTCGGTCTCTTAAGATTTATTATATTAGTACATAGGTACATTATAGATTTTTCGCTAAAATTGTGATTATTATTATACGATTGTGTTTTGTCCTCGTGATTATAGATCTATTATGTTTCTATTTTTCTTTATTATTAGAGTTAATTATCTTTTGGTATGCACGTGTTTCTGTGACAAATAAACCTATATATTTTTCTTTCTTTCATGTGTTGGATTATATTTAGCATTCTACTTTAATAAAAAAGAAAACAGCTGACCTTTACTCCAACATAACGCAAACTAACACTAACTAACTTCAGTATCCATTAAAAAATAAAACACCAACCATTTCTGCAATATTCCAACACAAGTTACGGTCAACTGCAGCGGTAACCGGGTTATCTTTTCATAAAGCGAAAGGTAAAAGAAAGAAGATCGGCTTTGCAGGCATAGGAAATTAGTCTGGGAAAAAATCGTTTCCAGGATTATCGCCTCAGCTGGTCTCTTATCAAGGTTTCCATAAACATGAAAGAAGCATAAAAGGCAAAAAATATACTGATGGAAAATTCACTGTTTAGCAAATTCGACTACCAATATAAATTATCCGTATATTCAAATCAGAACTGTCATTCTTTGACAGTTCTATAGAATTTACTACCCTCTTACTACCGGACTACCAGACGTACCTACTGCAGCGTACCATCCACACTTGGTTGATATCCCGAAGAGTCGTACTCAGCGCTTCTCCTCCACGTTTATTATGCGCGCAGCCAAAATGTGGAACTCTCTGCGGTCTGTGTTCCCTTCCATATTTAACCCGGCTGCCTTCAAACAAGAGTGAACAGGCATCTTCTGGGCACAATAATTCCATCATAAACCTCATCCATCGCTTTCCACCATCGGTGTGATCGAGGTCAAGAGCAGGCCCAATCGACTATAAAAAAAATAAAATAAAAAAAATGGCTATAATACGGCTAATCGGCGTCGGGTGTTGATTTGCTTATCAATTTCTAAGATTGTACTACCCACTAGACTACTGTCAATGAAGATACTAATAACCCTAACGTACGTTTTTAAACCCAGTTACTAATTTGACAGGTGTAATGTCAAATTTCTATACTAAAAAAACGCAAACACAAGTCTTCAATGTCAGATTAGTATCTGGGATTTAAAAACAAACTTTAATCAACTGAATTCTTTAAAAACAAAAGACAAATTCGAATTGCAAAAAAAGTTTAAAAGATTTAAAAAAACATTCCATTTACATTCCAAACAGCTTCACCAAAAGATTAATATGGACATTCCTTTGCTTTTTGTGTTTTAAAAGAAACATGTTCCAGTAATGCTTTTTGGCATATACCTAACTTGATAGTTTTTATTGTGGTTCTTGGCATAGGATACTGCACGGAATGGCTATGCAGAACCGTCGTAAGCCCGACAGGACACAGTTTCTATTTTTTTTGTATGTCTCTTGTAATATGTTTTTGGGGAATAAAGTTGTGTCTAGAGTATGGTAAGTTGCAGTTAAAATTTAATGTAGTACATTTATGAAAATAGGTTAAGTTTGAGATTAACTTTTTAAAATGAAGTCTAGCTGTACCTGTAGTCCTTGCAAATCAATTGGTTAGTTATTTGTACAGGTTTTTTTTTTCATGTACTTTTTTTTCTCGGCTCCCTAGTGTCTTAGCAAGGTGTTAAATAACCTTCCTCAAGAATAGGGTAGGTTCCTGGGTAAAAAAATATTGTTGTATTTAGTCCGTCAGTTAGATTATCGAAAAATAATGGACACATATTTTTTCTTTTGTCAATTAAACAAAAAATGACAAAGATAAAGCGCGTCAAAATTTGGGAGTGGGGGGTCGTGACGTCACGTCATGCTAAAAAGCGTAGCAAGGCGTGAGTGACATCACGCGGAACTTCAACGGGCGATATCTTTATAAATTTTTATATAATTGACAAAAGAAAAAATACGGGTCCAATATTTTTTGGTAACTAACTGACGGACTAATTAGAATTTTTAGGAAACTAGCCTATTGGGCTATTAAATGCAAAAATAATTTTTCAAATCCGACTGATAGTTCCAGAGATTTGCGCGTTCATACATAAAAATAAACAAACTCTTCAGCTTTATTATTAGTATAGATACTCGTATGAGTACTAAACCATTCACTAAAACAGTTAAAATTTATAAACACTAAATAAAAATTTAAAAGTACAACTTCGGAGTCTAACCCTCGTCCTGTTACGCCAATAAACATGCCGAGTTATATTAAACCGACGTTCAACCCTGTCAACGCGTCACCTCTCATTTTTATTGCATTTGACCCCGTGTTATTTATTTAAATTTTTTCGTAAATATTTTAAACTTTATGCTGTATCTTTTTAAAGACCAATTTTATGACATGAAAAATGCGGTTTGGTTATCTGTAACTCAATATTGCTGGCTGTATTAAATGACTGTAAAAATGTATTTATTATTTACCTACTAATGTATTTATACCACAGTTAAAAAAAAAAATGGTGATCACAGTAGATATGATACATACCCTGAAAATAATCCCTTTGCCGACACCCACAATAGCGACACACAACGAGCTTATATCTAGTACTGCTTCGAAAACCTCACTCAGAAAACAACCTTCTCTATACGCTAGTTGCCATGGCAACCCCGCAAATCTAAACCAGCTTTACACTATAGATTCTAGGGAACAATTTTACCGCAGACTTATACCCATCTCTTTCTGCCTACATACATCTGTCTCGCTTCAACACGCAAATGTGTGTTGTATTCGCACAATCTCGTAGAGGCATACAATTTGCAATCGGAAGGGATATGTGTTCGCGTAAGCTCATGTAAAATATTGATAAGCTGGCCTTCCTAAGGAGATAAAACAGCCTGCTTGTGTTGTGGCGACTTTTTATCCTTAAGGTTTATGCAGAATGGGCTAAAAGCCATGGTCTGTTCCGAAAATATGTGATGAAAATGTAAACAAACGGATCAAAAAACGTTAACGTTAAATGTAGAGCGTAGATGCCAATTTGTAGTGGCACTTGTAAATTGAGTGCTCTGATTTGATAATTTGGTTAATTAAACTAAACTCAGCGAACTACCCTATATTATTCTAATTCTCAATCACCTTAATGATGTTCAACATCAATTTTCGTGTATGATTGTTCAATGACAATTTACTTCAGCGGTTGTCATGATAATGATGGCAGCAAGGTTTGACTTTACGATGTCAAAATACGCTCTCTAGGGAAACACAGCGGAGGGCCAACTGTCGTAATTCTAAGAGCGTTCACAGTCTGATCTCAGTCTCGATAAAAAATACCTCTAATTTCCCTACACTTTTACCAAGTTTTTGACATTTTTTTGCCGCCGAGATGAGACTGCGACTAGATTTTGAACGTTTTAGATTAGGCTTCTGGTTACTTTCATAATAATGTTTCAGTGACCTCGTTCGCCGGTAAAGCTTACACTATGTGGATGCCATCTCTCTTTGAGAAGACCATAGACACGACAAACAATGCATTTTCTTTCTTCAATATCAATATTCAAGAAACAAAAGCTAGAACTATCAAAAATTCCATACGAGCATTCACACGAAAGTTTTTATTACAGCCATCTTGTCCGCTATCTTGTCTCTGTTCGCCGAACATCTTCTACCGAGTATGACTTTAAAAGTAGTTTCAGAATCTTTATTGTGTGAAATTTTGTTTATACTTCCTTGTGAGCCGCTCTGTCAGTATAAGCAGGTATTTTTGAGAATCTTTCCAGTGTTATGCGGTAGTATTTTGAAATGTAAATGCGTCTGTGTTTTGTTTTTTTGAAAGTATTATTTGTTTTTTGGGGTTGACTTTCATATTTGGGGTGTAGTGTCTCGAAAAATAGGATAGAAAAGCTATGAAAATAGCCCTTGTTTCTCATAAACTGCTGGGTAATAGAAAAAGAAAGAAAGAAAGAAAAATGCATTTATTGGCATTTTTATTGGCAATTGCGTAACACACTAACATTTGCAATGGCTTTCATTTTGACAGTTCAACAACATTCATTGCATTATTTACGTTATTCAGCAGACACATTTTTCTAGCATATGAAGCAATGGATTACCAATATCCTTCAAAATAGGTATTACGTAATTAGGGTGCTGGTCCCTCTTCTCAATCATTTTAATCTAGAAGTTTATTATGTTGTGTGTCAAAAATTGTTAGATAGTGAAAAAACCCGCCATATAAGTAAAGCGGTCAAGATGTCGTAGTGGCGTGCCAGAGGTTATGAGTTCGAGCCCCGCTCGTTGCATGGTTAGAACCCACTCCTAAAACAAGCATATTTTGCTCAGTTGGAAAGGTGACCAGAAATTATAGTTATGTGTGATGTTAATTCTGCAGGTGATTAACCCACGTTAAGCAGTAACTGACAAGTCAATATAAACTTTATAATAAACCTCAAAAGCCACTATTTGAACTAGCAAATAACTACCTAAAATATGATCCAGCGCATACTCTAAAATAAACGCTACTATTCTGAACTATTACAGTTTGGAGTTTAAACACTCATGTTCTCTGTTAATTTAAACTTAGTTTTCGCTCGTATTTGAAGTTTGAAACAATTTAGATTCGCTAAACTTATTCGCGTTTAGTAACTTAAGTTATCTTGAGGACATTTATCGTAGCGTAGAAGTCTGTGATGTGGGGATACATCTTATTACGAAAGATGGTGGGACTATAGTGAATCACTAACGCTTGTATTCAAGAACGATGTTCAAGCAGGAATTTCAGTAATATGATATCCGTTGCTAAGACTGGTTGTCAGACTTTCGGACCAAAGATCTACCAATGCCAACCAGGACCAACGGCTTAACGTGCTTTCCGAGGCACGGAAGGGTCTTGAATAGTCTTAAGTAAAGATGGTCACCCATTTACGGACCAACCGCGGCAAGTGTAGCTTAACCTGATCGATCGGCCCGTACGGCAGTTTTTACTTAGCCACAAGCCCCTCTGAAGTATTCAAAGTTATGTATGAAACCTAATCGATTTTGAACCGAGGTTCATTTTTGAGCATTATTCTATTCTATATGAATCTAATCAATAAATTGGAGGCCTTTGTCTATGTAGGTAGATAAGTGCACAGCCATTCTTCTAACAGTATAAGTGGGTACATACCTTTTTTAATCTGACTGGCTGTCTGTGCCATCTTAGCTTTCAAACGCAAGATACATGATGCTATACTATTCCCGACTCATTCAACATTCAAATGTTTGTTTTAATGCAATAAAAATACCTGATTTTAGACCGTTTTTTGACAGATGGATCTAGTGATTGCAGCAACACACAATACATTGATTGATACACGTACGGTATTATAATGTATCTAAAAAGCCATAAATAAGATAATTCAATAAGAACTTTTACGAAATCTGGGAATATGTACGTTCTACGACAGCTGTCAAAAAACGGTTAACAGAATGAACAGGGTATAAGTTAGAATGACTAGCTTTGTGTTCACTTTTTTTCCTGTGCAATCAAATAATATTTCATTACGAACGCAAATTGACTGCAGTTTTTACAATCGATATTTTTTAACTACGATAATCCAAGATTCCTTCTCAACGCACTTTTTAACTGCATCATAATCATTACATTACACTGCACCATGTTTTCCACTGCAAAAAAGAACTAACATAAACACAACAAGACTTCGTCTTTCAACAAACTTCCCAGTCTGGGTGTAGTGTGGGTTTTAAACTTTTTACGTTACACTCTCAATGGCTAACATGGAAACTTCTACCCGGGTTTATTCAAGACCGAAGTTCGGAATTAACCTGTTAGAACGTGCCCGTTTTGAAGTAATAAGCACTGAAGGTGGAGGAGTTTTTGTGCAAATAAATGCGAGATAAAGAAATGGTTTAAGAGAGAAGTTTTGGTTACTTCATGAGCCATGGTTTTGAAGATTGTTGAGACGATGTTGTTTTGTTTCTAAAGTGTGTCTTCTGTATTCGTTTTTGGAGATGCATGCAGGCTGTATGGTAATATGTTGGTACAGTATTTTTATCTCACGAAGCTTATTTTGTGGTTACCAAGTGTACAAACACGCTGTGAATGTGCGCAGGAGCTCACGGTACCGTCCGAGACGATGGCGAAGTCGGAAGTGTGTGCGTGCGTGTATGTGTTATGCGCTGATGCTACTCGTCTTCACGCACACATTCACAACGTGTTTGTACACTTGGTAACCACAAGTAAAGCGCGCGTCGCTTCGTGAAATAAAAATACTGTAGCAAAACAATCTTTCCATAAAGATCTTAGCCATATTTTATAGTAATAAATCAGTCCGTTATAAACTCTTAACAGAGTCGTAGGACAACAATACCTTTTGTTTAAAGAAAATATAGTGCACCTACAGGTAAGGGTAGGTGCGTATCATAATGAGAGTTAACTTATCTTTTTTGTACCTAAGTGTTTCTGTGACATAATCAGACTATATAACCTTCCCACTGCTGGGACACAGGCCTCCTCTCTGTGAGAGGGAGTGGGCCGTAATCCACCACTCCGTGACAATAAAACAATATTTCTTTCTATCTTTATCCGCATAAGACTATTATCTTTTTGTGTGTCTGTGCCAAAATAAGAAAAAGAAACACTTAAAAGCATCGGTAGGGGTATTACCCAGTAACTGGGTTGTAGAGGTCAGATAGGCTTTCGCTCCATGTAAAATGCTGGTATTGAGCTGAATGGAAGCCGACACCAACATAATTGGGAAAATGCAGATGATGACACAAGATTACAGGCCAAATATACCTTCAAAGTCTTTTGAAACAGTCAATTAACTAAGTACAAGTAAATTAAACAATACAATTTCGAAATAACAATTCCCGTATTTAGAAGTTCATTCCCAAAAAATACGACTTTACTAAATGAACAAGGAAAAAATCGTTTCAGCACAGCTTATGATGATGAATAGGTACCTCCGGGGTAGAGCCTTTTATGTTAAAATTAATTATTCCTCCCATAAAGTAGACTGTTTTATAATTAATTTAACTTTGAATACTTTGTAAAGTTTAATGAAGTTTCGTTGGTAAGCTGTTTAGTGGCTCAGTTTATTTTATTTGACGGCGACAAAAATGTTAAGCCTTTTAATAGGTAAGATTGTTTTTAAATCATAACTTCTTTCAGTTTTTTGCGCGACCTCTGACCTGTACCCTAATTGTGTAAGACACTATCAATCTTAATGTGAATCATTTTAAAGGATATCGCTAATCCATTGCTTCTTATGTTCAAAAAATGTGTCTGTTCAGCAATGTAAATAACGCAATGTATGTTGCTGAACTGGTAAAATGAAACCCATTGCTTCTAAAAGTGTATTACGCAATTACCCCGCAGTTCAGGGTATCGAATCCCAGGTTGGGAACAGTTTTCGGATTTTTCTTAAAATAAATGTCTCAGCAGACTCTTTGGATTAGTGCCCAAGTAAAGGCATTAGGCTCACCTCAAATTATATGGATATAATACACGTGGGTGTATCTTACACGTCTGCGTGCTTTAAACATTTAGGTCCAAAAACCACAAGTTTGGCGTTTTTTTCTCGTTTCCATTCAAAGGCTTCATGAGGAAACTTGAATGCTCTGAAATCTGAGAAAGCGTGGCGTTTATCCTCCATATGAGAATATGCTCTTGCCCTACAATTACAGCCGCAAATCATTACATTTCTCTCATTCCTCCCCACAGATCCTCACATAATTCTATCCCTTTCATTCCTTATACAGATATTTCTTGAAAATACTTTCTTATTTTGTAAGAAAACCAACTAATAATGGTAACGTGCTCGTATATCGTAGTAAATGTGTCACTGGAGATATGTTATGTGTCGAGCCGTCGGCTAGTGTGAAAATGTTCCATCTACCCACATATTTATTGAGTTAATCTTAGTGTTACGGACCAGATTTTAATAGGTACCTACTGGAACTAATGTACGTAGGCTGATAGAAGAAAATATTTGTTCTGTATGATATAAATTACAGCTAATATCATAATTGTTATAAACTGTTATTGGGTTTTTCCATCTGGAATTTCTTAGTAGCAGCCCGGATTCTGGATGTGTGCCTAACTGGCGAAATGTGGGTGTTTATACCTCATGCCTCATGATATTATCAATGTGGGAGTGAAGATGTATGTTTGTTACACTACCACGCATAAACGGCTGCACGGATTTGGATATAATTTGGCAAAAAGATAGACTATGTCTTCACTTAAAATATAGGTTAGTTTTTATTTGAGTATATGAAGACACTTTTACAGTAAACGAATGAAACTGCAAGCAAAAATTACAAAATATTTGAACATCAGAATTTTTTAATGTTCTGTAGGTTATATTTTTGTCATTAAGGGTGAATTCCACCAAACTTTTATACTTAAAATAAGTCTTACGCTGAGAACAAATTTTGAATTTTTGACAGTTTTTCCATACTAGAACTGCCAGACGTCAATATTATACCCCGGATAAAAGATATATGACTGGTAAAATCAGCCCTAAGGCACATACATTATATAATAATTTCAGAGAAATCTCATTTACATACTCACTACTACCTCTGTCTACCCCACAAAGACATCTTTCTCATGTAAATAAAACCGTCTCGGTATCCTGAAGATTAATAGACTATAAGATATGGGAGATACATTATTTACATCTCTGACGCGGAAATATGCGACAATCTTATGTAGGAGGAGGAAAAGTCTGTTATGTGTGGCGGAAACGTGTTTTTGAATAGGGTTTAAAGTTTTTTTTTTTAAATTTGTTGTTGATTTGAAATTGATGTTAACTTATTCATCAGTATTTATTTAATCACGAACCTTTTTCTTCGAATCGAAAATGAAGTTATTTTTTTAAATCCTTGGATTAGCTTATTGCCTACAATCTACGGATTTACTCGCGTACTTACTTCAGGTTTCCCCAACTAACATCGACCTTGAATGGAGCTCTTATTACTTACACGACGATATTTAAGGTTTTCCATTAAGATGCCCAGAATATGGATTAGTGCTCAGTTTATGACAAATGTTACAGTTTTGGACCCTGACTTACGAGTTGTACGTAGTGGGTTCGAACCCAGGCAGGTGCTTTACTCTGTGTAATTTTTTTTGCCACCATTGCTCTCAAAAACGGTGAAGAGAAACATCGTGAGGAAACCAGCATGTCCTAGAACCAAACCTAGAAGACATGTGACATCTACCAACCCCCACCGAGTCCGCGTGGTGGTGATTACGACCCACTCCCTCTCACCGAGAGGAGGCCTGTGTCCCAGCAGTAGGAACATTATAGGCTGATTATGCTTATATGCTCATTATCTCCTTTATTTCAATGTAAACACATATCAATTATATTTTTAAATATTAGAATATAAAAAGTTTAAAATTTAAAAAAATATAAAAAATAGTAACCCACCGTTATCGGGAACAGGGTCCAAGATATCGGTGGTCAGGGCTCCAGAGAGAGGAAAGATATGATGATAATGCTTATTATTATTACAAATGACAGTATGCTAGCTATACATACGATAACAGCCGTTAAAGGAGTTTACTATACCTACCGCTCTTCCCAACTCTAGCGGTAATACGGGCTCTATTATGAAGCAAACACACCATTTTACCATAGAAATCTGTACAAAGACCTGTCTCAACACTATTCTGAAACCTGTACTAATCAAATCTACATAATAACCATACCCAACACTCATTCTCATTCACCAACTATACAAGATACTAATACCATTTACCCTTTTAATTTCCCAGCGAATACTAAGAAATATGAACAAACGATTAAATCGAAAGGTTAGAACTTACGCCATGATTTGCATTAACCTTTCAGCTGGCAATCGGCTTAGTATCGAGTGATACTCGATACTTAATGCCTTTTAAATCGATTGCGGTTTTAGTCGAGTGGTGTGGATAATACTGGCTGTTGATGATTTGTTTTACATAAGATTGTCCCTTATTAGGAGGAGAAAGCAGAGGTCTTTAGTAGATAATAATAATAACAAGAATAATAAGATTTTTTTTTTTTATAGGCACTAAAATGTTATAAAGTAAAATCAGTACAACAATAACAGGGATCATAGCTTTTCGTAAACTAGGTAGAAAAACCTGTCTGTATCTTGGGAAAGAGTATCCATTTGTAATGGGTCTTAGTAGCGGTTACAAAATAATTGGTACGTGCAGTGGGCGAACAAAGTACTTATCTTATATTTAAGGATAAAAATAAAAATGTGCGCGTGTATAAGGGTGCGGACGCGTGTGCGTCTGTGTGTATGTTTGTTTGCTTTTCTTTTTTTGGAACGAAGTTCCTTATCGCGCGTTGCGAAAGGGGGCTCGATGGAAAAAATTAAGACTAAAAGTTGGAACGACACTTTTTGCTATAGTTGTAAGCCGTGCGGCGTGCGCGTGTTTCTCTGTCTGTCTCTCTCTTATAGAAAACTTCGTTCCATCCGGGTGTCCCTTGACACCTCTCAAGTTTTTTTTGATCTGAGATCTACCTTTCACCAGTTTTTTATAAGTTCCATGTAGGTAATAAAAGCGAGTCTACGGCCACTTACACTTAGGCCCATCATCTACGACAATACTCAAAAGTAACGTGTGGGAAACTCAAATCACCAATGAGTGGATAGAATGTCACAGGACTATATCAACGGCGGTAAGTACACGACGCAACCAATCACAAACTAGTAAATACCGCGTTCGTAAGTTGCGAAATTGAAATAATAGTGGTGTGACATTTTGGCTAGGTACTCAATGGTGATAGCATGATCCAGAGATGGAATCCCGGAGCATCGCACAGAAATCGCTTTCTGTCACTAGGCTTACATAAAATGCTGCAAAGTTCGCGTGACGACAGTTGGAACTAATACCGCCATCCCGTTTTGCTAATACGCAATGACAGTGAAAATTTCATGTTTACCAACAACGGCCGTTTGTCAATGACATTCAGGCGCCAAAAGATCCTCGTACAGACCGTTCAGAGTTATTTTACCTCTGACAGCAGCCACCTAACATGAACCTTATTGTGACGAGAATAAAGATCACAATGATTTTGACAAACTTGTCAGTGACAGCAATCAAAGAGCAACCTTATAAGAATGGGAATAAAGATCATTGTGATTTGGACAGTGGTGCAAAATCAATGGTAAAATACCTTACTTTAAACGGACTGTATGTAGCTCTCTAATAAGGAGTTATAGCTTTTTAACGTCTTTATGACATCCATGGGAACTGTCATAAAGTCAAAATGATCCATGCATACCTATATGAGTTATATTTAATGACGAAATCAATTAATTCACTCGAGATTGTACGATGTTCTCGTCTCTAAGATAGTCCCAAGCAGTCAATGGTAGCATTGTTCTAAGTTTTCTCTCACGAGCCCGTTTTGTATGCCGTAAGTTAACTGTTGCACTTGAGAATTAATTGAAGCTCATCATGTTTCAAGTCTTAGGGGAGCAGAAATCTAAGCGTCAATTTTCGAAGATTAATTTTGACGATGAAGCTTCTTAATTGATCTTAATGAATGACATGCATAAGCATAATCAGCCTATAATGTTCCCACTGCTGGGACACGGGCCCTACTCTCAATGAGAGGGAGAGGGCCGTAATCCACCACGCGGGTCCAGTGCGGTTTGGTAGATGTCACATGTCTTCGAATTTTTGGTTCTAGGACATGCCAGTTTCCTCACGATATTTTCCTTCACCGTTTTGAGAGCAGTGGTGATGAAATAATTTACACAAAGTAAAGCGCCTATCTGGGTTCGAACCTACGACCTACAACTCATAAGTCGCGGCCGTTACCACTGGGCTACCACTGCTCTTGAATGACATGGTTTTATAATAATACCACGCAGGTGGGTAGCTATTTCCCAAAGGAGTGGGCAGATGTGTATGGAGCAATTGCATTTCGCCAGGGATGTTT
This sequence comes from Apamea anceps, assembly GCA_951799955.1. Classification (NCBI taxonomy): domain Eukaryota; kingdom Metazoa; phylum Arthropoda; class Insecta; order Lepidoptera; family Noctuidae; genus Apamea; species Apamea anceps. The sequence continues at coordinate 609,173 of OX637525.1, forward strand.
AAGCCCCGTGTAAATAGGAGGCGAGTGTAGTGCCATCAACTGGCAGAAGTCCAGACTGCGGGCTGCTGCTGAGGAATTCCTGAAGGAAAAACCAAATGACACTTTGCCCTATCAGGAGATGGAGCCCAAGGCCCTGTGCTCTGGAATCACTAGACGAACTTAGTTGCTACTGGTGCCTTCCTAGATCCCAAAACATTCATTTACAATACCTTTCATTTGATACCCATGATGAGGGAGTTGTGAAAAAAAATATGTAATCCGCCATTTTGTGGCGGCGGCCGATTTTCATCCAACATAGCTAAGAACACTCCCGACAAATTAACCTTTCAAGCAAAAAAAAACAAAATTAAAATCGGTTCATCCGTTCGGGAGCTACGATGCCACAGACAGACATACACACACACATACAGAGACACGTCAAACTTATACACGCCGTCTTTTTTGCGTCGGGGGTTAAAAATAGACATTTTGTTCTTTTCGTGTCGATGGTGCTCTTCCTCTTTGTTGTTTTTACAAGCTTTTATTTAGTTTCACCTGTCCCGTTGTCTGTCTGTAATCATATCTTGCAAGTTAAATTTGATCCACTTCCCGGTTTCCAATTGAGCTGAAATTTTGTATGCATGTATAAATCGGATGACAATGCAATATTATTATGACATAGAGCTGATCTGATGATGGAGCTTGGAAGGTGGCCATAGGAACTCCGTAATACAACGACGCAACCCCATCGAGTTTGGGCTCGTTGGATTCGTCTTTACGAGTACTTTGGTGCTAGATGGTAACCAGGGACTAAAGATGAACAGGTAGCTTAAGTGCAGTAAACGCATATAACGGAAAAACACTGCTACACGCTACGAACTACGCCGTAGTCAATCTCGCATCAAAAATAGGTACCTACTAAAAAGTTAAAAATAAAATTAAAAGAAAAATAACCTTTTTAAAAACAAGCTTTTATTACTTATTAATAAAAAAGGACTAAAATATTAAAAATAATTTAAACCTGATAAGTAATAAATAAAAGCGTGTTACATTTTGATGGAACATAAAAGAACATTTAGAACACAATGTACCACGCTTTTATTTATTACTTATCAGGTTTAAATTATTTTTAATATTTTGGTCCTTTTTTATTAATAAGCAATAAAAGCTTGTTTTTAAAAAGGTTATTTTTCTTTTAATTTTTTATTTTATGGCAACGTTCATTGCGGCGTTCTTTAGGTCATCATGGTCAAAATAGCCATGCAGTTTGCAGAATGTTTACAGCACTTGCTATTTCGGTACTCTGATAAGTATGCCTCGTAGCCAGAAAATCTGTACAACCAGGGACATTTTACGTGTCGCCTTAATCACACAATTGCCTCGCAGTAGCACTAAAACAAAATGTAATTCCTACATAAAACAGTAGATAGAAACAAACGTATTCGTAACATTAACGAGGAACGGGTCGTTCTTAGATTTCCCAGCTGACTAGAACGCGCCACCTCTTTACTTTGAACTCCTTGCGTTACTGCGGCCTGGTACCTTTACCTGCATTTTTAAAGTAAAAAAAAACTAGTTTAAATAGTAAGTGCAAGATTTTCCCTGTTGCGATTATCTCCTTGCTGGGATTCGACTTCGGAAGATCTCCTAGCGGTTTTGAGGCCCTAGTACATCTCACATACATAAATTAGGTCTATGTTCGATGTGGTATTCCGGAATCTAGATTTGTACCACATCATCGTCACCCACATTCAACCGAAAGACGTCCACTGCTGGACAAGGGCCTCAATCAAGAGTCGCCTCAATGACTTTACTATGCTTCCCGCATCCCGCAGATTCCTGCTGATGTCACTAGTTTATCAGCCCACCTAATGATTCCTATTTATTTAAGAAAAGCACAGCCACATCACGTACATTAAACTTATGCTAAAATAATCTTAATAACTAAAGGACTAATAATGTATATGACAATTACGGCGTACATAGCATTGTTTATATATCTTGCCCTATCTATTACCTATCTTGTCCTATGGCATGGAATTTAACACAAGACCTTGCACAGTGATTTTTTTTACCTTTGATATTATATCACTGTCAAAATCACAGTAATCTTTATTCTCGACACAATAAGGTTGCTGTTGGGTTGCTGGTGTCATAAGCAAAATAACTGTGAAAGGTCTGTAGCTTTCAATTGGAGTATTAAGCACCTATACTGTCTCCAGGGAATACAATCATAGTATTAATGTTATGCAACGCAATACATTATCATCCAACGGTTTTGGAAAAGCGAAATGTACAGACAAAACATTAACAGACAGCTCAGAGATTTCCCGGAGGAAAAGTGTACAATGTCTCACGGATAAGAAACATTACTGAATTCATTTTTTAGATAGTACTTGGACAAAATTGTTGTTTCATTCCGCTCGCGAGTCTCTCTCTCTTTCTCATAGTTTTGCTTTAATGTAAGTGTAGGTGATCACTTAAATTTTCACTGCTTGGTCGAATCATTTTACGGAAAGCGAGGTATACTTTTGGGATGTCTTTAGCGTACCTAAATCAACATTGGTGCTTCCCTTGGTCAGATACTAAACTACAATTAGAGAATTGATATCTCTTACGGACTTTCACAGACGGAACATTGTGTATTATTAGATTTTTCCCTATGGAATTTCTCAATAGCCGCCCAAAGTCTGACACTGGTACCCACCCTGTTGATGGCTATAGTAGCGCCCCCTATTACACTGGACTTGAACATAACTGACGAAATATGTACTAATTATACACCTCTGCTTAGCCCTTCGGGGATACAGGCGTAATGATGTTAATATTACAAATAAATAAATTCTTGCTTGTTTCCATTGGGGCTGGGCAGAACCTACACTTACATAGCAGATTTACTGATAAGAAACGTACTAGGCTTACAGAAAACAGAGGTGGTCGCAAATGTAGCTGCAGCCTAAAAACCTATTCAGTTTAAAAACCTCTAGGGCTGCCGCGTTTTGGAAAAACCTCGCGCCGCGAATTCCGTTCCATTTCCCAGGGGAAATCTCTTTCCGCTTTTTAATTTGGATATTTTCGCTCACTAATGATGGTTTCAGCAGTAAATGTAGTACATTTTTGTAGTCGAATAAGTGTAGGTAAGATGTTTCTCTAAACACTATTTTGACTATTTTAAGAGTAATTACTTAAGAACAGCTGCTGGTTTTTATGACTTATCAAACGTCCTTATAAAATGTAAGTTTAATAATTATGTATTATTCACATACACTTTCCGGAATATACAGGGTGGCATGGGACATCGACGCGCAAACTGTAACCATGGATTCAGCACATGAGTTTAGCATAGCATCGAAATTATACGTCGGTTATTAAAAAAAAAAAATTGCTGTTCCATACATTTTGACCGCGTAGGTATTGCACTTTTCTATACACGAAAAGCTACTTCAATTTAGAATATGTGTGAATTGAAGATAAATTTAAAGTGCTTTTAATAACAAAGCCAAAACAAATAAAACTTAATACGAAAATAATTTAATATCGAGAATCTATCAGACATTTAACAGGTTCTAGGTTTAGGATCAGATATCAACTGAGGGAAAAGTAACAAATATCAAAGTTTATTGTGTTGGCGGCAAATAACTTCGATTTACATAAAGTTTTGAAGTTTATATCCAAGTTTAGTTATTGGAAAATAATTATTGTTATAACGTTTTCCCATTTTCCTATTTTTGGTCTTCGTTGAAATCTGGAATTGGGACAGCCCTTCACAGCCAGTGGGTGTCATAAAACGAAACGGTTGGCCAGAAGCCCGAAAGTCTGACAACCTGTCTTACTAAGGGGTATCGTGTTAACTAGTAACTGGGTTGTGGAGTTCAGATAGGTATGTCAGACAACCAGTCTTACCAAAGGGTATCGTGTTACACAATAACTGAATTATGGAGATCTGTTAGGCAGTCGCTCCATAAAATATTAGTATTCTGCTGCATCCTATTAGACTGGAAGCCGATCCCAACAAATTTGGGAAGAGACTGGGCAGAATATAATGATGTTAGGTATAACATCAAATCTAAACTGGTTAGAATTCATTTGTTTCGCGTTGTCATTTTGTATTTTACTATATTACCAGCCTGTCACTGTCGTGCTGCGGGGCAAGGATCCCTTCTCATACATAGAAGGAACGAGCATTGAACACCAGGCTTGCTCACTGTGGGCAGGAAATTAGCCATAAGTCCATGTTTTCTTACAATGTTTTCTTTCACTGAAAACTGTCATTTACTATGTTTTAAACCCTATTTTTATGCCCTACTCCTAGACTATAAACCCATTATGTATTTTCCTATACAATATTTTAAGCACCATACATTATTACCCATACACTTTACCCTATACATTTTATCGAACGCTACATTTTTAGTAACATAAATTCTTAGATACAACGTGGAACGTTGCAGTAATATATTAAACATTTTTTTAAATATTTGAACCATATTTCATAGATATATGCTTCAGTCCTCCATTTTGGAACTAAATGGCATTTGATAAGAAAGGCATACATTTTTATTTGAAGTATCTTAGGTTCTTGTAAATCTTGGCATATATTTTGTTTAGAATTCGTACTAACGGTGTAATCTTGGTTCTTATTGGCTAGATTTTAGGTCTACGAGTATGATTCTGAATTTAATTCAGCTTGTAAAATAAAGCTGGTTGTTTCGAATATACCCTAGAGGCTTAGAGATTTACGTAACCAATTCTTAAGCGGATTTTCTAACTAGTAATCCTATGTGACGTTTTTTTTTTTTTTAGGTAATTTTTTATTTGGTTACGTACCCACGGTGCCAATGAAACCTTATTACTTAGCCTCCGCTGTCCGTCCGTCCCTCTGTCTGTCAACGGGCTGTATCTCATGAACCATAATAGGTAGACCGTTGAAATTTTTACAGAATGTGTATTTCTAGTACCGCTATAACAAAAAATAATAAAAATAAAGTTAATAAAAATTAAAGGGGGTCTCCATACAAGAAACTTGTTTCTTTCGGCGGTTTTTGCCTTGTGGTGCAGAACCCTTCGTGTGCAAGTCTGACTAGCACTTGGCCGGTTTTTTTTTAAAGTATGGTTACTACGTGAAGAACCTGCACCCGATGTTCTGACATGTGCAGAGATCTATCGCAGTAAACACTGCTCATTACTCTGTGAATGAAGCTACTTGCAATGGGGCAATTATAACTGAAAATTGAAACAGCCACACAGTTCTGACGCGAACTCCGTTCATTAGTATTGAATTTCTGATTTTGATCATCTACTTTTGCTGTTGACTGTACCTTGATCCTTTCAAGTCAACAAAATGCTTTCTTCCTTTCCTAACCGCTATTTAAAAACGCCGCAACAAAATAATCCGGTACGCTTTGTAAAGTCCTCAGGTACAGTTGAGATTGTTCAATTTTCTACGCAGCATCCCAAAGGGGTTTACCGGCTACCACTCAAATACATTAAGTTTATCTCGTGATTTCTCCACTTTCTCTTCAAAAGGTTGTAGACGTTCACAGAGTACGGAATCGCCGCACCGTCATCGTTTAGAGACGACCGATGGTATTAATAAAATTCATACGTACATCCATACATACATAATACACGCTTTTTTTTGTCATTTGATTTAGGTAGGTATTTTTTTTTTTTTTGCTTTCCCATTCTGTGTCACTCCTGGGCAACCTTATTATATCCGCTAGCCTCTCTATTCCTTTCATCTATAAAATAAAGACAATACGTTTCGTTTCGTCTTTCTATGAGAATCACTGTGACTGTGTGTGTGCTGTGTGAGCTGAGTATAGGCCTCCTACATTTTGTGCCATGCTTCCCTGATCCGTACAATCCTCATTCAGGTCTTCCCCGCGATCTCCGGAAGGTCGTCCATCCACAGGCCATTGGTCTGCCAAACGCTCCTTCTACCGTTTCTCGGCAACCATTCCGTTCGGGTTGTATTCCTTATGTCCAAATATTCCAAAATATGCCAAATATTCTTGAAAGCATAACCAGAAAACGTCTATAAGTAGAAAAAAAGCACCAGGACGTATGCCTCAGTAATTCCTGAGTAATAAGTGCACAAACGCACAGACAGATCTCAATAAATCATCTTCTTAGACCACAATCAGCCATTTACAACCGTTCATTCCTCAGAGGTAATTTAAAGAATATAATATTTCAATTCACCATTTTGCCAACAATATGGCGCCCATGCTTTCACAGTAATAATTCATACCAAGGTTTTTCAGCCGACACGATCATTTCCTAAATTCCTTTTCTGTCGCTTTCCGAATTAAAATTGTAGCTAGTCGCTTCCCGTTGTCGTAAAAAGAATTAGGTTATGCGCTTTTTTATGGAAAATTAAATATTTTTCGTCTTTTCTCGAATTAGGGTTGTAAAAGGGTAGTATAGGACATGGATTTATGGAATGGTTTTATGGTGCCTATGGGTTTGTTAGACGTTTATGGTAGGTTTTGTAATGCATGCTAATCATTTCTTCAATGTTGCAGTAGTAACACGACGCACGCTAAGCCGTAGATCCCGGCTGTAATTTGTACGTGTGTGTGTGTGTGTTACGGGTAGTTAGAAGCTAGAAAGTCTGCCAATCAGTCTTGTCACTCAGTAACTGTATTGTAAGGTCAGATAGGCAGTGTTTCCATGTAAAATACTGGCATTCAGCTGTATCCAGTTAGCCTGGTGGCGACCCCAACATAGTTGGGAAAAGGCTCGGCAGATGATGATGTTGCATAGTAAAGAATATACAAAAAAGATAATCGCAGTTGGTGCTCGAAAATGTAAACAGCAGCATTTTTTGTGTCGTAAATCCCTAAATTACCGATGAAAAAGGCTTTGTACCCTCAGTTTCATATTAGGTTTTATTGTTATGAAACCCTATCACCACTTACTGGTCCTAATTTTATTCAACCGAAAATATTTTAACTGAAAATCCCCAGCATTTAATCCTATTACCCTACAAATTAAATCGTCGACTCAGTTACACCAAACACAAAAATCTAATTACACGTTTACCCCAGCCGAGTTTTGGCGAACTTTATATAAAAAAAAAAAAATACTCTAAAAAGGCCGTGAGGGGTAAAAGTCCCCATTACCCAGGTAAATGGCAATATATTTCGTGCAAAACAAACATGCCCATGCAAATTTGTAAGCTACACATTGAACGTATGTCATTCATCACGGTCGAAGGGGGATGGGGGACTAACGGGAAAAAATGGGGATAAGAACGAATTTTTGGGGAAGGCGCGAAATTTTTCGCAAAAAAAAATTCCCGAAAACGACGTTTTGAATAATGGTTGTGTAGTTTAAAATGAGATTCGTTTGGAGTGTTAACTTTACGCGACGGCTTCGCCCGCCTAGACGTCGGAAATTATCCTACGGGAATGTACTGCCGGGATTAAAAGTGTCCAATTTTCTCACCCAGGTCAAGGTCGTGTGCCAAATTTCATCTAATTCGTGAAGACTTGAAAAGGTAACAGACAGACAGACAAACAAATTTACTTTCGAAATTATAATATAAGTCTGGATTTTTTGGCTTGCTCGCTACAAATTTGGCTAATTCGGCTGACTACATCAGCCGAATTAGCAAACACATTGCCTGGAAAAGTCTCGAATTAGATTTTCAGATATCGTGAATTGACATTTAAATGTCATCTCCATATTCTCAAGACTGCTAAAAATAACATGCCTCAATCAAACATACTTCCAATCATCAAATTCCTCCTCTCGACATTGCCACCTTGTAATACATTTACGACATGCACGTCATCCAGCTTCCAGCCAACCTAAGCTTTTTATTAACACGTTCAAACCTGCGTAACCCTAAAATTTCGCGCCAATAACCTCACACGTCACACAAAGCCGGTGAGATAGGGTTATTTTTATTACCGCGAATAAAAAGAAAATGGTGGTTATACATTATTTTACAACTTTACTGTCCCCGAGGATGTATTAAGAAAATTACATGGGCCGAAGTGAAAAGGATAATTTCTTTCAATTTGCGTATTGGATTGGTCTTTTGGGGTGGGCAGAGTTCAAGGGTAAGAGCTGGAGTGATCAGGGATACAGTCGACAAAAGAAATAAGTAAACAAACTTGCCAGTACTTTTTATTTATTTTGTGTGTGTAACGAGTAGGTAAAGAAAGTCTAAAGTCTTAGACGTCGCACTTGTAAGTGCGTCTTAAGTTTTAAAAGTTTTGCGCACACAACAACAATGTATACGACACTGCCTTATATGTCGAGTGGTTGCAAGCGCTACTGCCGAGCTCGCTCTTGGGTTCAAGAAGTGTTATTGGGTTTTTCCATCAAGAATTTCTCAGTAACATAGCGGGGTCTAGATCTGTGCCTGGGCGATGGCAACAGGCTCGCCCCCTAGTACATGGGACTAAAACATAACTGGCGAAAGGTGTGTGTACTATAGATACACGTCTGCCTAACCCTTCGGGGCTTACAAGCGTGATGTTATGTATTGAGTTTACAATAACAATGAATTTTAATAGCGTAGTAGAAAGAAGCTATTTTCTGCGTGTTTACGTAATTCTTTTGTTGCCTGCAGTTGTTTGAAAAGCCTATCGTAATGTATAGTTAATTAGAGACAATTACAGATAGGTACCTATCTCCGATACATAATAATGCTAGTTGGGGAATTTAATGAACTCATTTAGGAAGCTTATAAATTGATCTAATAATAGCTCAGTACAAAATTAACTGAACAACACTGAAGTTATTTTTAGATTGACTTCTATTACGCCCTTTATTTTACTTCACGCTTCTACCTTCGACTTCGTCCACGTAAAATTTCCTATTCCCCGACCCTCCCCGTCGTATCGCATCGCATCGCCTGCCCGCGCTAGTACTTCGTTTTCGCTGAGCGTTCTTTCTGACTTTTTTTCTTTTTGCTCGACTTCTAAGAGTCCTAGCGTATTAAATAACCTTCTACAAGAATTGGGCTATCAAATAAAAAAAGATTTTTTCAATTCCGACCGTTAGTTCCAGAGATTAGCGCGGTCAAAATCAAAATCAAAAGTCATTTATTCAAATTAGGCTGAGAATCAGCACTTTTCGAACGTCAAAATTACAAAAGACAGTCCCCCAAAAACGCCCGCCCTTCGCCACTTCCTAGTGCTATCGCTGGGAAGAAGAAGTGGCGGAACAAACTCCCAGCAGCAACCAACAAACAAAAACACAAACAAACTCTTCAGATTTATTAGTAGTTACATATTTAACTTTGATAAAGCATAGAAATGTCGATATTTTGACATGACTGTCACGAAGCAAGGGCCGATGTCTAGTGACGTACCTATACATTTTGGTATATATAAAGGCATAGAAAATAAAATTTCAAACCTCCGAATTTACGTACCAAAAACGCTATAAACTCGCCAAAATCTTCGTTAATTAAACCATACGTTTTTCAAATAGGCTAATAAACACTCCAGAATATTCGCAACATCGAATTATATTTATTTATACGCGTTAAGAGGATTCCGAGGTGGTAATGGCGCGCATTTGTTAGGGGCCGAGGTATTGTGGCAGGCTGAGTTACATATTGTGTTTTGTACCTTTTTGTAATAGGGTTGAATTTGGAGGGAATGAGGGTAATAGGGTAGGGTTTTGGGGGGTTATCATACTTGATAAATGGTGTAAGTTATAGTTCGATTATTAGATTAAAATGACGTGCTCTCGTCAGGGAAATCTGTATGAAGACAACTTCGGTGTCTTACAATCATAATAATTCTGGCTAAAATATTAAGGAGATCGAACCCTAATTTAAGCCTCGGCTTATAAATATACTAGCTTATTCCCGCGTCTCAGTCGGAAATTTTCCCACGGGAACGTAGGTACTTATACCGAGATAATATAATCCTAACACAGGTCTATCAAAGGTCTATCCGTATGTAAATTTTATCAAATCTGCTCAGCCGTTAAGGCGAAAAAAAGTTACAAACAGGCAGACAGAATTACTTTCGCATGTATACTTAAATACTACTACTAATATTATAAACGCGAAAATTTGTATGAATGGATAGATGGATGGATGGATGGATGTTTGTTACTCTTTCACGCCAAAACTACTGAATAGTTTATAACCAGGATTAACACATATGATACTTTTATTCCGATATTACCTCGGGATCGAAACTTATGCGGGTGAAACCGCGGGGTGCAGCTAGTGTTGTATAAGTAAGAGTATGTATGGATTCAGGTCAGCGTGTGCAGTGTGCACTGTGTTGTTTTGTCAACAATCAACACCTGGCTGGCGCAAAGATCACCGAACATTCTTGTTGATAGAAAAACCTCGAAGTCACTTAAACCGCTGACTACTCAAACGAAACTTCATTTGAAATTGCCGTTACGAGTCATTTTGTCACTACAATATGTATTGCAGCACCAAAAACACTTTAAAAAAGTGCCGTTCGAATATTTAGTAACAAGTCAGCCAAAGTCACCTAAGTGCAGAGTCACGAAACCAACTTGCAAGCATATAAAAAGGTATTTTAACCCGGTTACGTGTAAACTACTGCCACATATTCCACAAACTGCCGTACTGCTGCAACTCCGCGGCAAAACGCCCCATATCACGGTATAACTATAAAAAATAACTGCCTAAGATAGAAGACATGGTTTTTGCTGTTCACATCAAATGATATTGGAAAATACACTTAAGCGCAGCAGCATGTCTACTCGATTACGGCTGAAAGGAGGGTAGTGTATTTACTAATAGAATAAAGATGCTAAGGTAGGGAGAATAAGGGCAACATTATACCTATATTTCCCGTAGGGGTAAGCAGTATTGTGGTTCATGAAATATTGGGTAGTAGCAATGGTAATTTGCTTTTCCTATTGCCATTTAATAGGTTTTACCGTGAAACCGTTTACCGGAAACTGGAGTTCTCTCCAAAACAAGGAATTTAATAGGACAGCAATAATATATTCAATGTGGGTGTACACTGTACTATAGTTACACCCCAACCCAACCCTTCGGGTTTACAGATTTTATGTTAAATAAAATAAATCTTATTAATAAATATGATAAATAATAAAAAAATAATAAATACTGGTATTCAGCTGCATCCGGTTAGACTGGAAGCCAACCCCAACATAGTTGGGAAAAAGGCTAGGCAGATGATGATAATGAATAAATAATAAAAAAACAAAAAATTAGGTATATATTTTATACTAAATATTATTATTAATTTTTGTGATTAGTGATATTCTTCAGAAAGGTCAAGTGCGTAGTACTCGCAACCGGCGGCGTGCGTGTACTGCCAGATGAATGATCGTAAACGAGGCAAAAGGAGTATGTAAGGATCGTAGCAGGTTCTTCTGCTAGTTAGCTTCGCGTAGGGTCTGCCTGCCTCTATGGGCAGAAAGCGTAAGTTTATAAATGTTGCAATATTTGCTGTTTTCATTATTTGGTTTAACATCGTAAGGACCGTATCTTTTTGTATAATGACGACATACTCAAACATGTTTTATATAAGTTATATTTTCACCACCATGTTTTTCCTACATACTAAATAACCCCAAATAATAATACACAAATCAATTTCAATAACGCCCAGAAAATCAACGTAAAAATAAGACTACCCTCCTCTATATTTTTCGCACACAATAGCACATACCAATAATAATATGTCACCAATGGACCGTGGGTAGGTACCTTCCATCCGAACTGGTGGGACACAAATGGGTAGAAATAGGCTGGGACATAATGGGTAGGAAGGTAGGACCATAACTTTGGGTTTAAGTTCGGCCGTATTTTGGTCCTAACGGCCTAAATGAGGACCAGTTTCAAATAGGTGTCTACGAACGATTGGTGCTTAAAATTGGAGTTATTGGTGTTTAAAAATCGAAATGATTGGTGTTTTCTGTCGGTTTTGTGTTTCAAATCTATGGTCTTTGGATTTCAATAAGATTCTAGTTTCTAAGCGGGAATATTTTTAATCGACCCATCAGTATAACTGAAGGCCAATTTCCGTAATAAAACGTTCAAAATCTAATCGTAATCTCATCTCAGCGACGATCAATGTCAAAAACTTGTGAAAAATATAGGAAAAATAGAGGTATTTTTGACAGATTGAGACCTGAGATTAGATTCTGTTCACAGTTATTTTACCTGTGACAGCAGCAACCCAACAACAACCTTATTGTGACGACAATAAAGATAACTGTGATTTTGACAGACTTGTCAGTGATAACAACCCAAAAGCAACCTTATTTTAACGAGAATAAAGATAACTGTGATTTTGACAATGATGCGAAATCAGATGTAAAATAAACTGCGAATGAGCTGTAGAATTCGAACGTTCTTAAAAATACGAGAATTGCCCGTCTAATTTCTACTGCTGAAAATTGGAACTCAGTAGTGCCAGATGTCAATCAACTCAGCGTATTGCAGTCCACTGCTGGGCATAAGCCTCCCAGGCAGCGCTACAACACCATGTCCTCCGCCTTCCGCATCCAGCCTACTTAAGGTCGTCGGTTCATAGGTCCATCGGCCGGTCGGTCGACCGATGGCAGGCGGAGACACACAATGTGTTGTCACAAGCAGACAGAACTACAGTGATGATCTTGTCAGAAACGTATTTTGTTTTGCTATTAACAATTTCTAAAACAAACAGTACAATCACGAACAAAACACATAACAATAAATAAACTCGCATCACACTAACTTCGTCACCAATCGGCTAGATTCGGCAATTCTCGTTCACCATTCGTTAAGTCGACACAATACAGTCTGTAACATCGGAAAAGGCCTAAAGAAATACCTTTTTTTCCTTTTTTACGCAACGATATTGTCCACTTTGTCGTTATAAATGGGCTGAGTGTGTAATCTTTATTACTTTTACGTAAACAGAGTTATCTTTTACGGTTAGTTTTTCTTTTTGTTGCTGTAATCATTGGACATTGAATAGTTGGGTTTAGGACGCGAAATACGAGCGCTCCTTGTAAAAAATGGCTGCTTATAAATCGCGGGAATGTTTGTTTCTAATAAAAAAAAAGATTTGGTCCGTTTTCGGTGCGATTCTTTATTGAGTCCGTAATAGACGATGGTTTTTCGAGATTTTTTTTGGCTGTGCTGAACATTTGCTAAGATTTGTGTTGGTAGCAGATCATTTCGAAGATAAAAACTTATTTTGTTATTTAGATTCGATATTTCAAATATCTTTAGAGATAATATTACATATAAATAATAAAGAAGAAAATGGATAACAGCCCCTCCTCGTCGTCGAAGACGACGTCGCGGAAGCCAGCCCTTGAGTCGGTCACGGCTGATGTTGTTTCAACGCCCGAGATTCAAAAATGGATGTCAGCTATTGAACAGCACTTAAATGAAATTTGCGCTATTGCCGCGGATGGCAAACTCAACTCGGAGCAGAAAATGAAAATTTCTACCCTGTGCCGTAAAGTAGGATCTGGAACCTCACAAATGGCAGTCCTATACCAGTCGCTCAAGCAGAAAGCCATTCACGCGTATAACGCGGTTGATGCCCTTCAGGAAAAGCGCGACCTGACGGAACATATTTCGGAACTCAAGCAGACGATTAAGGACTCTGGATCTGCGGGAAATGCTTCGTTTGCCGATATGGTGAAGAAGGGAGCAAACGATTTCATTCGGCCGAACAATTTAAGCTCTGTAGCTATTTATCCTAATGATAAATTGAAGTCAAGTGACGAAACAAAAGACCTCGTGCAAAAAATCATTCGCCCTGATCAAATTAAGCTGCATGTACGTGGTGTCCGAAAGACCAAAAATGGAGGCGTTATTATTAGTACAGAGACCAAACATGATGCTGACAAACTCAAGCACGCAGTCCAGCTCTCTACATCCGGACTTACCGCCGACGAGCCAAGCAAGCGCAAACCTCGGATCGTGGTTGTAGGTGTGCCGACTACTTTGGCTGAAACTGAAGTTTTCAGGTGCATTTATGAACAGAACGTAGCCGACAAGTTTCCAGCAATGCCTATGGAGTCCTTTTTGAGCGTGGTTAAATTAAGCCACAAATCTGGGAAAAAAGATGCGTCGACCTGTAACTACGTCATAGAAGTTACAGCCAATATACGTAAAGCCCTATTATCCCAATCAAGGCTTTTTATAAATTGGACGTCATGCCCTGTTAGGGACTTCACCCTGGTTACCAGATGCTACAAATGCCAACAATATGGTCATGCAGCAAAAACATGCAGAGAGCTGAAATCTACTTGTGGTCACTGCGGTGAAGAAGGACACCCGATGTCAGAGTGCACGAAGAAAGTTGACACACCGAAATGTGCGACATGCTCACGTTTCAAAAAGCCCAATAACCACAAAACGGGAGATACTGAGTGCCCTGCTAGGAAAATAGCGGAATACAGGTACATCAACTCTATCGACTACGAGGGCGCCTAGATAGCCAGACTTCCGTGATTAATGCCTGCTGCTGACTCAGCTAAACACTGCACTGGCCTACAAACACTCGATTTTTTTATGTTTAAGCACATTAGTCGAATAAACACATTGACTCGAACGTGATTTCATTTTGTGCAACATTGACTTTAGCCCACTTACCAATTTCTGCTGACGCAGAATCATATCATGTGTGGTATCTATGTAGGTTATAAAGTGCAAGAAACTATTTTACGCAAACTAAATAATTACGTATAAGACTTTTTGTTATTTTGTTCTCTAAGGTAAATAGTATTTAAGTAAACTAGGTATAAAATAACTAATTAATAAATTTTTGTCATTATATCAAGACTTCTAATGTTAAATATTATTAAGAAATTTAGTGTCCTACAATTACTATAAAGTATGCTCATGCCGCCTGTGATACAGGTTTATCCTAGTACAGGCATCTGACTTTATTATACCTTTGTAAGTTATTTCTAAGACTTTATGTAAATATTTTACCAATTTAATACTGAATAAAATATTATTATTATTATTATTATTATTAAAGAAGTACCACAACAAAAAACATAAAGTAAGTAGGTACCAATATTCAAAAATCGGTCATGCCAAACAACTTTTAACACAATACAAACTTCAACTAAAAACTTTCACATCGACTGTACCGAGGCGAATCTTAAACATTTTATAAATCAAAAAATTTACTTCGAAACTTGATCTTTTCAGAAACTTTTAGAAAAAGCAACTACTCGCAATCCACTTAAAAACTAAAAGATAGTTTCGTAAAATACTCTTTTTTTCGTTCCAAATAAGATTTTTTATCACAGAGAAACTTCTGTACGAAGTAAGGACACTTAACTTTAATGAAATACAAAAAATAATGGTTTAGTACGAGAAATAATGGTTGGGAACTAGTTTTATTTCGAAATCAGAGGATTATGGCGTATTTAGGCTGAGAGAGATAGAACAGGCGTTTTCTTTAGCGGTCCTAAATTCTATTTCAAGTGCGATGCTAAATGTGTTGAGATTTTTTTGTTAGAAAATTCTAGTATAATAAAGATTGGGGCTAAACTTCCAAGTATTGTAAGCTATACCTACAACATAAGCTTGGAACTTACCCCTTTGTTTATAAACGTTGCTTAAAGTTAGGAGAGGTACAGACGCCAGCACATCAATTCTTTAATAGATTTTCAACTTTATCGCTACAGCATTAGGTTCAAGGTTGATTGGGAAATTTTGACAGTTTTGGGTAGCTTGAGTTGCTAGCGTCTGTACAAAAGTAAAAAAAAAGGTTTAACAGTCAATTAAAATGTGAACTGGTTCATATATCAATAAACATCTAAACTTTAGATATTACGCTTATAAAACAAAATTAATATGAATCATTCTCTGTTATTCCACCTGACTTCCCAATGCCTGAATGTCCTACGCTGTCTTTTGTCCTTTTTGCTGCTCATATTAAAAACTATTTTAATGCACCTCTGTCTTACCCTTCGGGAACAACAGGTGTGATGTTATATTTTTAAGTACCTCATTCATTTGAAGAAAAAACCTCTTTCTATATATATAGCAATGATGTTCTAACCAACTATGTAATTATATTCGAGAGTAGTCTCAATCGAGAACAGTTTCTTTGCCAAAAAAAACCCCTTTACCAACAAAAAAAAACAACCCACCTACATCTCCACCTAACCTCAAACCGCGACACAACAGGCACTTATACCCGTCGTCCCCAAAAAGGTAATTTTTCACGCGAAAATATTCCACCAAAAGAAAATTGCTACAGACGGCTGAAATTCAGGTAGTGGTCTCCAAATGGCAGCGTGTCTGTTTGAGGGCAACGATATGGTCTACCATGTATCTGGGACGCTTGTTAGTACAGGCGGGGAGAAAAGTGAATTGTCAGCCTTTTTTTGTTTTTTTTTTTATATTTTATTTTTTTGGGGCGAGTTTTTATTGGCTTACATTTGCCTGGGGTTGTGTTGTAGGGTTTCATGTTTTATTCTAGATAGTCTACTACTTGTCAATGTAATGAAAAACTGAACAGATTGGTACTGAAAATGTGTCTAATAAAACTAAAAAATATTTGTCTCTTTGACGGTGCAGCCATTTTAGTTCAACAGTGTTCAGTAGACACTTCATTTTTGTATTTATTAAACATAAAATATGCCATGTAATCTGTTCACTGCCCTTGGTTGACTGGTAGAGAATGCCTAGGCATTATGTACAACTTTGTACGTTTATCTTTAAATGCTATCTTTAAAAAAAAGCTTCTTTTCTTAAAATTCTTTGTGTAATTTAATGAAAACTGTATGATAATGTGAAATTAATTATATTTGGTTTTTGTTTCAGGTAAGTACATCATCTTTAGCAGATTTCAAATCCCTACAAAAAACGAAAACAGGTAAACATTACTTACTTATTTCCTTTTATTACGTTGTCGAAACTATTTTGAAACATCGACAGTAACCCATGTTACCATAAAACGTCAAACGAACAAGTAAACGTCATAAACGTCACATTAATAAAGTTATGTCACGTCAAATTCTAACCGTAATCATTTGGTATATGCTCGACATATTACAACAAAGGAAATTGATAGAGAGGTATAACTAATTAGACAATTCCGGGATGATACGGACTGAAACAATTTGACTGAATAATGTTACACTTTGTTGCAAATGAACGGAGTACTGAGAACTAACTTGAATGTATAGAAACTGTACTGGCACGAGGAAACGTTCGTAAACAACTATTTGATACGCTGAAGTATCAGTATGGTCTGAAAACGTACTAATAAAAAATTTATTTATGGACCTAACTTTACGTATAACTTTCTCACTGCTAGGACACAAGCCTCCTTTCCTTGAGAGGGAGTGGGCTGTAATCTACCACGCGGGCCCAATGCCGGTTAGTATATGATAAAACGATAATCTATAAATTCTACACTAATATAATAAAGCTAGAGTTTGTTTTTGTTGAACGCGCTGATCTCTGGAACTAGCAGTCGGATTTGAATTTGATTCTTTTAGCATTTGATAGCCCAATTCTGAGAAAGGTATATAAGAAGAAAGTATGTATGAAGGCTATTTAACATCACGCTACGAGCCGTAGGAGCCGAGCAAAAATAAAAAAGTCAGACACAATGCTAAGTGAAAATTAAGTAATAGCGCGGGCGGGTGATGCGATGCGACGCGGTGAGTCGTGGGCCGACGAGATTTTATAAAAACGTGGCTGTTATTTTAGTATATTGACTACGACTTTCACGTGACCCAAGTCGCAGGCAGAAGCTAGTACCTATTTGTATAATAATATTTCTACGAAGTGTTTATATAAAGTAGGTACACAATTTTTTCCTCACGCAGTTCGTTACCGAAAAAAAATGCTTTGTTCTTATTATTTTGTGAACAAAAAAGGTGTAAAATAATTGATGAAATGTCTAGTTTTAATTAGTGTACAAAAGGACCAATTAATTTTGCTGTTAAACAATTCTGGATTCTGGCTACAATCCAAGCGAAAAGAGTTTCATAGTTGAAAACTCGGTAACATTATTTGATTTTTCGAATAAATAATTTAAATGTGTACCTACGTGCTATATAATTTAGTTTATAAGTAAATAAACTAGCGATACATCCATGCTTTTATGGTGTTTACGACTTGAGAAAGCATGGAGATTTCTTTATTATATGAAAGTTAAATATTAATGTATCATGCACATAAACCTTCCGCAATAAATTCTGCAAATGATAGGGAAAACCGCACCTAACTTCGTTGCGTCGTTTAGAAGAACAACACGGTCACACAACAAACCGCGACTTTCATTTTTAATATGTATAAATAACAAAACAACAAACCATCAAAGCATTTAGTATGCCTATTTAGTTTAACAGCTTACTAGTTACTCTCCAATTAAAATACGTAAAAGCCTTAGCAATAACAATTTTATACAGTAACGAGTTAACTGGGTACCCTATAATTTGGCACCGTGTGCCAGCCGTATGGTCATTCAGATAACAGGTAACAATAAAATAGCCCAACTAGCCGTGACAAACGGTACATCCCGAAAAAAATCCAATTACCTACGCGGAAAAATAATAAAAAAGTCGAAAAAAAAGGAAAAACGAAGAGAGAAAAAAACCCGTCGCGAAAAAGAGCACTTCTGTTCGCGACTGTCCGACGGAATTCTGTTGCCAAGCGAGGCGTTACTTTTAATCTCGAATATTGCAATGGCGACAATTTGAAACCTACCCTATCTCGGTCCCTTTCTCTCGTTTACACTTTTGTATCTTTTGTTCAGTGCGTAAATTTATTTTTCCCTATTGCCAGATACAAGACCAATTATTGTGTAATTCCTGACTACTTTCGGTGCCGAATTTGGGGGAAATTCGAGCTGAAATTTTAAACACATTTAGGGACGTAGTTACCTTTTATATCTGTTTGGGGATGGTAATTTTTAATCTGCTGTAAATGCTGAAGTACAAAGTGCAATGCTGAGTGGTAATCTTAAGATTATAGGATTTGCTGCTGAGTTTTTTCGTGACCTTTTATTCTTTCTGCCCGAGGTCTGAAACAAGGCTTTCAAGGGCCATTACTTAGTTTTACCACAATGAAATTTAAATGAATGAAATAATCAATCTGTTGCTGTTGTTTAGCCGATCAATTCTGTACAAATCTCACTGTAAACTCAGGTGAAATGAGCGTAAAGTGAGCTGTCAATAGTGTCATCAAGTGGAATGACAGCTCACTTCACGGTGAGAATTTTACAGAATAGGCCGCCAGGTATTTGAACTAACACAGTTAGCGGTTTACTGTTATTATAGCATATGATATTATCCACAAAAAATCTATAACGAAGCCACTAAACTTCATCATCAAAATCTAATGAATGTCAAATTGCTGAATTTGACATTCATTACAGTTTGATGATGATGATGTTTCATCAAAGCGACCTTTAAGACTTTCGCTCCTTACAGCGCACCTTAAAGTGACAAAGACAGCATATAAAAGGTGTTTTAAAAATGAGTTAAGTTTGAGAATACGGCCGTTTAAGGAACATCTGTGTAGACAACTACCCTTCTCTTTGGGGAACAATCACACAGACGATATTACCAACTGTATCCCCATTCCCTCTTCCCCCAAGAACAACAATAACAAAGAAAATCAAAGCTTCAACAAACAGCCCTCGCGCCGAGTCAATCAGAAAGGGTAAGGTTTTTGCTGTTCTATAAATATTTGATTCATCGTCTACTAAGTTAAGATGAGAGGTCGCTGATTCGATTCTTACGTGAAGATGTTTAGATTTTCTTTTTCGGGCTACTGAAAAAATATTATTACACTAGCTGCGCCCCGTGGTTTCACCCGCATAAGTTTCGATTCCGTGGGAATATCGGGATAATAAGTATCCTATGTTATTCCTGGTTATAAACCATCTGTGTGCCAAATTTCATCCAAATCCGTTTAGTAGTTTTTGCGTGAAAGAGTAACAAACATCCATCCATCCATACAAACTTTCGCGTTTATAATATTATTAGGATAATATTTGACATCAGTCCTAGTTTCCCCGAAGGGATGGGGTGTATCTATAGTACAGCCACATTTCGCCAGTAAAGTTTCAGTCCCACGTTATACCTACCGCCATCAACCGGGCCCAAATTTACACTTCGGGTTGTTACTAAAAAACTCAATAACAGTTATACCGACCTGGCGATCGAACCCAGGACCTCATGCTCAGCAGTAGCGCCAATTTCGGTTGGTATAACTTGTTATTATTGAGGCAACATTAAACTTTAAGAATTAATAAACAAACTTGGTATGTAATAGTGGGTAATCTATCTATACTATAGGAACCTGCTAGTTGTTGTGAGTTGAAGATTAATTAGGTACTTTTAAATGGAACACAAGAGCCACCATAGCGAATTTTGCTTCCTAAAAATAAAATCCCACAAGGTGAACCGATGACCTTGTGAAGGCCGCAAGAACCTGCTGGATTCGGGAAGCACAGAACCGGCCGAAGTGGAGGTGCTTGGGGGAAGGCTTATGTCCAGCAGTAGACGTCTTTCGGCTGAAATGATGAAATAAAACCCCATATTTCAACCTCTCCCGTAAAAATAACCGCATTTAACAATACTATGGTCTTACAATAAGAAGACACGTGCTAACTGTTACAGTTCAAACGATTACTAATCGTTACCATTCGATGCGGTACAATCGAGAGCCGAAGTCAATCGATTCGAATCGCCATCGGTAACTGCCATAGAAGCCGTTTGGCATGCAACCTTTTTTACGAAAGAGATATTCAATTGATTTTTATTAGGAAGTAATTAATTTAATATGATTTGGTTAATTGTTTCTTAATCTTTGATTGAAAACCAACGCAAAACGCTTTGTGTAGCGAGAAAAGCGGTTTCGAGAAATCGGACATTATTAATATCTCTCTTATTTTAGTTTTAGGTAAGTTAGTCAGGATGCTAATTAGTCTGAAAGTGGCAGCGGTGACTGAAAAGTTATGTGGAAATCGTCATAGTTCGGGTATGTGATGCGGACGAAGGAGGAAAACATCGTGAGGAAAGTTTTGTGTATGAATGTCGATGGCTATAAGAGTAGGGGAAGACCAAAGAAACGATGGATGGACTTTGTGAAAGATGATATGGCTAGATAGGGGGTGACTACCGAAATGATGAGAAGTTTGGAAAAAAATACATGTTGCGCCGACCCCTATTAAATTGGGATAGAGGCAGAATGATGACGAATCCCGCTTATCTGCACCATTTCTATAAATAAACGTTATTATTATCGGGAGTGTTCTTTTTTCTCAGCGCTAAGGCTGGTTTTAGCCACATTTACGGGCCAAAGCCAAGTAAATGCAGCGTGTGGTGAATTTATGGTGATAGTGTACTTTCGTCTAACTGCATGAACTTCCTAACGATTTTGCATGTGTTTAGGATGGCTGCTTTCTGCAGATTGATGTAAAGGGATTCTTCTAGATCTATTAATTTCAGGCTACGGAGGCGATGATTGGGGATAACACCTGTCGTGGAGAGAACGACAGGAACAACATAAACTTTATCTTGTCTCCAAATTCTTGTAACTTCTTCTTTTATTATTATTGTTGTTATAAGGTTTCTCTATTAGGAATTTCTTATTAGCAGGTTTTAAATTTGTGCCCGGTTATTAGCAATAGGCTCGTCCATTATAGGGGACTCAAAAATAGCTAGTAAAATGTGGGTGTAACAATCCAATGCAATGTGATCCTATGCCTACCGGAGAATAGACCTCATGTTATGATATGGACTCATAATGTACTAAGCCTTCTTTATCGTCTAAGAAAAAACAGGCTTTAATGTTCCCACTACTGGGACACGCGTCCTGCACCACGCCCAGTGCGGGTTGGTAGAAGTCGCATGTGTTCGAATTTTTAGTTCTGGGACATGCCGGTTTGTTCACAATGTTTTCCTTTACCGTTTTGAGAGCAGTGGTGATGAAATTATTTCCACGCAGTAAAGCGTCTGTCTGAATTCGAACCTATGACCTACAACTCGCCGTCGGCCGTTAACACTGAGCCACCACTGCTTCTGTGTCGGGGTTGGCTTCCAGTCTCACCTGATGCAACCGAATACCAGTATTTTCGCCTAACATAAGCCTCCGCACATAGCTAAAAAGAACTTACAAATAATAATCCTAAGTTCATAATCCTCCATTTAGCGCCCACTTGGTTACCTAAAGAGCGTGCAACCATAGAGATTTCATTTAATATGATTTTGAGAATATGTTAGAAGAAGTTAATGTAATCGGCACCGTGGCAACTATAGCTACGCTTTTTAGGCTAACAGGGTGAGCAGAATTTGAAGTGTCGATGTTATGTTTCTTCATGTAGGTTGGTAAATTGGCAGGTTTGGTAAAAAGTGGTTAGCGCTGCCTATAGAGGGTGGTATGGACATCGACGCAGAACCTGTGACCATGGATTCAGTACATGTATGATTTTGAACCCCTCTCGAGTTAATACTTTTCGTAAGAAGGTACCTCATTAAAAAAATGCTGTTCTATACGTTTTAACGCTAAGGTATTGCATTTTTTTATGAAACAGTAGATTTTTCTTTTTGATAACCGACGAAATATTTCTATGACAGTTCAGAACCACATAAATCTTCCCAGACAGCCAAAAACACCCTACAACATGTTTTAACCCCCTAAGAACCGAGTTGTAACAAGTCTGTTAGTAACCCAACAGTTTAAGGGTCAAATAGACCCATGGGGCTGTACGTTAGTATTACCGACAGGTTAAAAAGCGAGGATTATAAAGTTAGTCGAGTTTTTATGACAGTTCGCGGGGTTATTCCGAAAATAATGGATATTGAGATAAAATGGTGGGTCATTCTGCAAGCGCTTTTTTTGTTTTTTCAGAAGTACGGTTTAATAGTGTTATTTTATTTGCATAGCAGTTTGTTTTTTAATAAAATAATAATGTAGTAATAATAATAATAATATCCCTGGACATTTCATACAGCGCCATCTAGTCCCCAAGATGGCTGATAAACTACTTATATACATTTTTTTTTTTTGTAAATACATACATATTATAGATAGAAAAACACCCAGACTCGGAACAAATACATGTAGGTCATACAAATATTTGTTCCGTGCGGGAATCGAACCCGCGACACGCAGCGCAGCAGTCAATCGCTTAACCACTGCGCCAACCGTGCCGTCGAAGTAGTGGTACGTTAAAGCTTATTCATGCGCAGTTGTATTCATAGGAGACACTTTATCATTTCAAACAGTTGTTATAAAAAATGGTTAAAGATTATTTTCTGCGAACCAGCTATCAAACCTTTTTTCCATCTGCTCCGACCATTTTCTAACCGAATATTATGCTTTTAAGAAAAGGAAAATCCTATTTACCTATGCCTATCTAGGTAACTACAAAGAAAAAAAAAGAAAACCGACAACATTTTAGATTCCCTTTGTATTATACCGAAGCTTTACCGAAAGCTGTTTAAATCCAAAATATTAAGATCAAAATATCAACAGAAATGAATAGTGACGGCCCTGAATCCTACGCCAACCCTTTTCATTTGATATAAACTGTGTTGGCTAGTGATGTACCGATGATGCGGTTTCGGCCTTTTGGCATTCGACTTGACGTGAAATATGGTTTCGATGTGCTGTACTGCATGAATGACATGACAGTGTTATGCAAAGATTTGGGGTTGGATTTTGGATTGAATGGAAGTTGATAGTAAGTATATTGACTAAATATTCATTAATATTTTGAACAAAGTCCTGGTCAATATGAAAATTGCAACATTGTATAATTAAATTCAAGTTGAAAACAAATAAACAATACAATGGAAGATTCCAGTTGAAAACAAATAAACAATAAAATGGAAGATTCCATTGTATTGTTTATTTGTTTTCAACTTGAATTTAATGTTGCAATTTTCATATTGACCAGAATTTTGTTCAAAATATTTTAAGACCAATTTTTAATACCAAATTTGTTATTCTTCTTTTAAAAATCATGTTTACCGGCTATTTCGACTTTCGGCCCCCAAATATTACAAACTCTATTTCAGTCTCACATTTTCACAACACTATGATCTAACATTAATCCCTAGGGCGTAAGTCCGCACAATATAATATATAACAAAGAATATTGTAATCACAATAGGGTAAAAGGGTTTCTATTATTGGACCTTAATTGCTTAGTTCAAATAAATGGAGCAAACTTACACATTATGGCCGTAATTCCCGAAGGCACAGACTCTAATACATCTTGTCTACTTTTAGATTATTTTTAAGTTATTTCTTATCGAGTGTGTGTTCAATGTCCTTTCATCGAAATCCGTTCAGCCGTTGAGGCGTGGCAAGGTATTCTACAGCCAGAGCCGCTTTAGCATTTATTATACATTATATTGATTTGTATTAACTGCGGATTCATCGTACGGAGCAATAAAATTATAGTGTATCTGTCTTAGAACGTCCGCCATTTTTATTAGTAAAAATGGGTCTACCCTAGGTATACGTGAAAAGGTACTAGGTATTTAGGACACCTAAGAGATTGCATGACTTACATAGTCTAGGATTAGGAAAGCTACGGAAGCAAAAAGAAATAAACGATCTGAGTATCTAATAGATTTTGCTAATTCGGCAAATCGATGACCCAATTTGATTTCTAGGTCGGCTGTCTTATATTTCGTAGTCTGGTAATGCTGGTAAAGTGGCAATACTTAATATCAACTATAGAGCTTGACAAATGGAAAGTAATCATCATAATATCAGCCGAAGGACGTCCGCTGCTGGACATAACCCCCATAAGCAACACTACAACGATCAAATGCTAAGATAGCTTTTGTTTTATAACACGTCTATATCAAAAAACACGTTACATAAGTGTACGTATGTTCTGTTCCAAAAGACGAAAGTGTAAAAAACCCTGTTCAGGTTAAATTCTTACGCAGTCTCTCACCAAGGGGAAGTAACACATTCATCTGTATTGAAGCTTTGGTCTTTATGTCTCAGCCTTTTCAAATATAATTGTTTGAATAGCATTATTAACACAGATCATATCATCATGCCTTGTTTCCCCGAAGGGTTGGGCAGAGGTGTAGCTAAAGTACCCCACATTTCGGCAGCAATAACATTATTAAGTTGTAGGAAAGTAATACAAAAATCATATCTACGAGTAGTAGTCGGTCAGTCAGACAGATGAACCTCATAACCTATTCCAAAGCGTAGTAGTTTCCTATGGAAAAGAACAAGCAAGAAGCTCTATGAACACGCTTTTAAATAGAAATAATGGTTCCATCATCCATGTTGAAATTATACATGTGACCCAGATTCATATTCCCAGCCTCCAATCAACTACTGCCAGTCTAACCAGGCTACAGCCTCTAATACTTGATAACTGGCTTCAAACCACGACAATCGGCACCTACTCCGGAACATTTAATTAAAGTACCATGTAGGTCAGCAATTAATGCATGTTTGTCTAACTTTACAGGCAGACCAAGTTCGGACATCTACACGGTTTTGAAGTTAGGTTGGTATGTGGGTGGAGGGCTTCTGAGACTGTGTGGTGGTTTGTGAGGGTAGGGAAGATTGTAGGCAAGCCTGGATAGATCCTATGGAATACGCAATTTTCGCTAAATAAAACGCCTGTGTCTACCCCTTGGGGATTTAGGCGTGATGATCCTACTTCCTACTAATATTGTAAACGCGAAAGTTTGTGAGGATGGAGGGATGGATGGATATTTGTAACTCTTTCACGCAAAAACTACTGAACGGATTTCGATGAAATTTTGCACACATAGTTTATAATCAGGATAGGTACTTTTTATCTCGATATTCCCTCGGGATCGAGACTCATACGGGTGAAACCGCGGGTGCTACTAGTTTTGTTATATGAACAAAGCTTTTACGTTCATATGCTTTCTGTGGTATTTAGTACCACAGAGCTGCAGAGTGATCAGGCTTTTTAAAGTTTAAATTAGATAGGTACTTGTTTCAAACCTAAGCCTTCAGGGCCGTCTCCACGACTGAGAGAATCGCGGTGATATTATCGTCGTGCCACGTATTTCTATACACACTCTTAGAACGTGTCTTCACACGGCGATGTCATCGCGGCGTGAATTGGATGGCACGACGATAATATCGCCGCGATTCTCTCGCTCGGGGAGACGGTCCCTTAGGACTTATTTTTTAGGCAAAATGTTAATAATTAATACACACCCAGTTTGTCCTCATTTCCAGACCCAGGTTCTTGATCATCCTAATTTACCCTGATCTAATTTTTTTACCAATAATTACCAAAAATTACGATTGTTATGCCAAAATCAAAATGGCTGAATCACAGAATTGTAAGAAAATTAGCTGAGGCTACGACATCGTCCGCGTGAGATTTCTTGTTCCCCCGACCCACCTTGTCGCATCGCATCGCCTGCCCGCGCTATCACCTACTTCGTTTTTGCTTGCGTTCTGACTTATTTTCTTTTTGTTCGGCTCCTAAGCGTCCTGGCGTAATGTAAAGTAGTCTATAGCCTTCCTCAAGAAGTTGGCTAGCAAATGGAAAAAGATTTTTTCAAGTCCGACTGGTAGTTCCAGAGATTAGCGCGTTCAAACAAACAAACTCTTCAGCTTTATTGTTAGTATAAATACATAGATTAGCATAGATATAGACTAGACTAGATTCTATCTTTAGAAACAATTTACTCTATACCCAAAACTCAATTCACTAAAGTACCTACCTAATTAATTCCCTAAAAGAACAAAAGAAAATTTTGACACGGTACAGTCAGCTAAAAGCAGTGTGACATTAATATTTAAGTACACTCAGCTCTAAAAACATGATGTCGGATTCATTTTTGTGACGTGACTCTATTTTTTTGTCACTTTTTTTGTCACGTCGGGTCTCTGTCACGCTTATCTCTCGAGATAAGAGTGACGCTACCCCTCTAGCAGTTTTTTCGTTAAAAAAATGAAAACTGTTTACTTTGGTGAATATTATTTCTTCCTCGTGTAGGGTGGCGGAGTTTTTTCAGAGCTTTTCGGATATTTTATGATTATTCGTCCTTCAGTATTGATAATATTAAAGATGAAAATGTCAAATCTTTTACATTAATTATTAACCTTAATACTTTGGATGGTCTGACAGCCAATCTTACCAAAGGATATCGTATTACTCAGTAACTGGGTTGTGGAGGTCAGATAGGCAGTCGGTTCGTGTAAAATACTGGTATTCAGTTGCACCCAGTTAGACTAGAAGCAGACCCCAACATAGTTGAGAAAAGGCTAGGCAGATGATGAATACTGAAGATGGAGGTGGCTCTAGAAGCCTGGAAGGGTTTGGGGGAGGCCTTTGCTCAGTAATGGGACAGTGTAGGGTGCCCTAAAACATAAATACTTCGGAAGTATGTTTATGAATTCTCCAAAAGAAATAACGTTGTAATCATTTTAATTTGAAACGCTCTTAAGTCGATTTAAATAATGAATTTATCCTTCGTTTGTTTTCAAGTTTGGTACTCGAGAAACGAAAATTAAAAACAGTCAAGGAAAATAAATTGTGAAAGAAACCTTCGCATCTAGAGGTTTTCAGGAATGTTCACTAGATAATATTGGTCTAATACAGCCGTCTATCGCCTTGTAAGTACAGTTTTTCATAGTGAGTGTATCAGATATGCATGGTCACATTTAAGGATGTGGTACAAACCACCAAACTGAACAACTTTCTTCATGGGACCAACATCGTAAT
The DNA here is from genome assembly GCA_951799955.1 of Apamea anceps. NCBI lineage: Eukaryota > Metazoa > Arthropoda > Insecta > Lepidoptera > Noctuidae > Apamea > Apamea anceps. The sequence goes on from OX637525.1 coordinate 636,823, forward strand.
CGCGAAAAATAATCAGTTTTCACATACAAGACTTCAATTCTTGACCTAAATGTGTATATGGGCTGATTATTTTTTCGCCATTACAATGTTGGTCCCATAGAGAAAGTTGTTCTTTAAAGGGACCGGCTGTCAAAGCCTGTCCCCTAAATATAACTACACATTTCTAAGGCACGCTGTAAAGGTGTTTACCTACCTTATATACATCCATCGTCCAGGTAACATGGCCTCCATGAAAAGCCAACCTATCTCCGACCCATCTCCCATACATAGTCATCTCAATGTCCATTTAATTACCAGTACACAATATAGAGACACTCCCATTTCAAATAAATAAGTCACTATTTAACAGGGTGTGGCACTAATAAATTAGCTACCCTTAGGATGTGGTCCAAGTGTTGAGATCAGAGCGTCGATTGATGAACAAGATACAAGATGGCGCTTGACACGTGCTGTCAAAATGGCAAAGATTATTGATAAATAAAATATGAAAGTGCCAATAAAGTTGAGATTTTAATTTTGGGAGAGGTTTTTAATACGTGGCTTAGTGTGTCAATAAAAACATCTTATTTATTTTTAATAAAAAAACTTAAAAAGCTTTTGGTGAAACTGGATTAGTGTTTTCAAACTTAAAATATCTTTCGCAAAGACTCAAAAAGTTTTGCTTTGAGCGCTCTAAATGATGGTAAAACTACTTAAAAATGTACGTGGTTAATAAGTTCAAAGTAAAAAACTTGGAAGGAAAATTCTTGGCAATGCGCTGAAAGTTAAAACTACGGGTTTTCTTCATGAAGTATTCCCGTCTTTGCTAATATTTGTTAAGCTTTCAGCGGAATAATATATCAAAGCATAATTTTGAGTTGGTCATCTAGCTGCTGGCCATGATAAATTGAATCTTGCTGATATTTTCCACTTACGCGTGACTACAAAATATTTTCACTAATCAGATTACCGCATAGGGGTTCATCTGGGAGACCCACACTATGCATCTATATATCTCATGCTGAGAAATTTGTAGCACCTCTTCTTTCCAGATAAAATACTAGGAATTGAAAAAGGGCAGGCGTTTTGGGGGACTGTCTTACGTAATTTTAACTTTCAAAAAGGGCTGTCTCGGCCTAATTAAAAAAAAAACTTGAGAGGTGTCAAGGGACACCCGGATGGAACGAAGTTCCTTTCGATTAATTAATGAAGGAATTGTAATCAAATTTTATTTTTTTTAAGTTACAATTATATTTTTTTATTATTAACAAATAAAAAAACAGCCAAAAAAAACTGGCTTGCTTTCTATAAGAGAGAGAGAGAGACAGACAGAGAAACACGCACACGCCGCACGGCTTACAACTATGTCGGTAAAAAGTGTCGTTCCAACTTTTGGTCTTAATTTTTTCCGTCTACCCCCTTTCGCAACGCGCGATAAGGAACTTCGTTCCAATAAAGTACTTTTGACTCAACTCATATCTCATGTAGAATTATTTACTGATAAAATCGCTGTCGCCTCTCTTTTGTACCAAACCACGTCTTATTTAATTATAATAGAAACTGATACTCGTTGCCAGATAACCCGAATGGGATGGGTGTTGTGCTAGAAATATGTTGATCAAACTGATAATATTGTAGCAGAAAATATTCCCGCTAAATTAGCAAAATAATCATGCTTTTGTGGGTAGATTGAAACCATAGTAGCCAGCTTTATTTGAGAATGGCAGACAGAAGCCATAGTATTTATTAAATATTAGAATTTTCAATTACTTTGAAACATGCATGAATATGTGAGAAACAAAAAGACTATAAAGTTTCATCTAACAAATAACAAAGAGGTTATCTCTTTTTTCGTCACTACATATATGAAAATAATGTGTGTAAAAATGGGACATTTTCATTGACACCTTCACGTGGGCAAATGTTAGTATAGGATAAAACAACATGAAAATAGTTCATGCTATGATAAAATAATATTAGCCAATCAGCAAGGTGATAGCAGTCGTAGTTGTCGGTCCATCTACCTGGAGAGCGTACCACACTACGCTTGCCGAGATGCGGTCTCCACTCCAGGACCCATCCGCTCCACCGGCCATCGGTCCTTCGACAAACATGGCCGTCCACTGCCACTTCAGCTTGCGTACTCTACAAACTATGTTAGTAACTCCGGTTCTTTGCCCTATAACAATTTGTAACGGATATAAGAAGGAAGACTAAAAGTGGCATCGGTGACTGAAAAATGCGGAAATCGGTTCTCATATTATGTGATGCGGAGGAATGAGGAAAATGTCGTAAGGAAAGTTTAGAGTATGAATGTGGATGGCTATATTTAGAAAAAATAAACTATTGTGTGAAAGATGATATGGTTACAAAGGAGGTGACTACCGAGATGACGACTAATAGAGAAGTGTGGAAGAATTGAGATAAGGACAGGAGGTTGGTGATGATGAGGTTGAGGATTTGTAACAAATATCCCATGGCATATAACTACAAGAAAATGTCAAGGTAATCTCGTACTACGACTGACAAACAAATCAATAATAACAAGGACGAATAACATAAATCGTCCTGTGATATATTATTTATAGAACTTGGCAATTTGTTCGATAATCAATAATCAGACATCGTGTTACCTTGGTTCAGTTGGTTCCCGGAAAAAGATAATGAAACTGCGCAAATGATAAAGAAAATTTGCACGCTAGTGATAAAGCTAGTCGGTAAAAGGAACTAAAAACGTAGGATATTTTTTAAATTGTACTAAAACGGTTCTCCATAAAAGGTTTTATTTAAAAACTTCTATTTTCTCAATATCTTTATCGATTCATTAAAAACTTCCGTTCTCATAATGTCACTTAGTTTATTTTTATAATTTATCTAAAAGCCATTTTTATAGCAATTTGTATACGAAGTTCAGAAAATAACCTAGGGAAAATCAGATAGTCTTCTAGCAATAAAGTTGTATGTTACTACTACTACGTTACCAAGAACATAATTTCTTGCACAAAACCATGATCTTTTTGTCATTACCACACCAAAGATCGCATTTTCAATCAACAGGTGCCTGGAATTCTGCCTACCCTGTAATATAACCCTCCCCATAGAGCTATTAATAACGCTCGTAACAGAAAACATACGTAGCATGTAATAAAGTAAGGCTTAGGGCACAATGATTGCGGGCAGAAGGACCACTCTATATAGGGGGCGAAAATTGGGCAGATACAAATAAACTATACGAAACTATTTGGTCACAAAAATAATAATTATGGAAGCTACAATACAGCTTCGAGCCAATGTTAAATTTTATTTAGATTTAAATATCTGTAACATCTGGCATAGCCTGAAAAGGCCGAAATAAAGTGAAAGACGATAAGTAGAAATGTCTCTGAAATAGCTTAGCTATTGGAAATACGACTGCTGGATTATTACGATGTCTACAAAAAGCAGTATCTAACAGGTACGAAGTTCTTTTCAGTATTCTTTGACTTGTGCACAAGTTAGCTCATTAGAAGGCGTTGAAGAACTGGGTCTTCTGCCGTTAAAATTGGGGTAAGGCTTTAAGTACAATGATGAATGGGACAAATGAGAGGGATCCCGTTTCTCATAATGTGTGACAGTTTTGGAACAATCAAGAAGTTTTTATTTCATAAATGGTTTGGTATTAGATATGGGAGTAATTGGGGGTGTTGCTATGACGCCTGTTGTGTCGAAACATGTAGTTATATTATTTGTTGGGAACAAATTAGTGAGTTTGCCGCTATGTAATAATTTAGATGAAATTCAACCTACGATACAAATTATTTCGCTGTAAATTAGGAACAGCCACTATATTAAATAAAACAATTACGTAAATGAACCGACAGAAGATAAGTTACATAGTCTTCTAGAAAAACCGTATTCAAATGAAAACTCACTAAGCCATAATTACATCTTGCCTTTGATAACACCGTGGAAAAAGCCCACAGTGTTTCTACAAAGAACCAAATGCTGCTTAGATTAAAAGAAATGAGCTAACAATAGTCTTTTTTCCATTTAAACACAAGAAAGCAAAATCTACTTCTACGAATTTAAATTGTACTCGCCTAGTATAAATACTCCTTACATAAACCTCAGACCAGTTAATTAGGCTGTATCTTCATGAGCTTTAATTACCAACGTCTGAATATTCCAATATCGTGACGTGACAATTCTCGTCTGCGTGACAAGCGTCGTCAACGTGACAAAGAGACAGTGTACGCGCGGCTTTATCTTGAGATATAATGCGAAATGAACGTGGATGCTCCGTGGAATCATTTGTTTTAGGGAATTTGTGATATTTCGAATTTAGATGAATGAAGGAGAAAATGGTAAAGAAAATATTTGGAAAATACAGTTAAATGAAATAGGTTCTTATCATTCGTGTTACTGTTTTGGGGACTTAGAATCCAGCATATTAATTTACAGCTGATCGAAATGGTAATTAACGTGAAGGTTAATTATGACGATCACATAACGACGAATGCCATGATTAATTCTAGGAATCTACTGAAATAATTAGTACTTACTTACGCATCACTTTATGATTAAGTCTGAAGTCAGATTTAATTAGACAATGTTAAATACGCAGTCCTACAAACTTCTATTTATATCTTAGTGAAATTCACATTAAGTTTTATCAAAATCAAAATGGGCGATAATTTCCAACCAAATTTTCGGCAGAGCATATTAAAGTGTCGTATCGTCCACTTAGTAACTAATAGCACAATGCAATTCAATCTGCCAGTCAAGTGTGTTGATTATGGCATTGCCCCCGGGAAAGCTCATTAAGGGCGTCTACATGGGATGGTGGACTATAAACTAAAATTATCATACGTATAGATGTAAGCATAAGCATAATCAGCTTATATGTTCCCACTGCTGGGACACAGGCCTCTCTGTGAGAGGGAGTGGGCTGTAATCCACCACGCGAGCCTAGTGCTGGTTGGTAGATGGCACATGTCTTCGAATTTTTGGTTCTAGGACATCCCGTCTCCTCACAATGTTTTCCTTCACCGTTTTGAGAGCAGTGCTATAGATGTGAAACTGATTATTTACTAGAACTACATGGAAAAGGTGAAATATTTAAATTTCTGTAAATTTTAAAATGTGTAATTTGTAAATGTGTAATTTTAATTATGTAGTTTTAAAATTAAAAAAAAATGTACTTTTATTATCTGTGTCACTAGGCATACTCGTACTAAAAAACGGCGGCCAATCAAAACCTACAAAATCTCGTAATGTTTAATGATTAAAATAACCCTGACATTTATTAGTTTTACCATTATTACCTAAATAAAACTTGAGATAAGTTTCCTAGTAAAGCCATCGTTAAGATCAAATCGGAGACCTAAGATCCGCAGCTCCGTTTACTAATACTAGGTCATAACCCGGTTACACCTATAAACCGATATACACCAGCAGTATAATCGTTATCCGTATCAGTTCATGATTCAATGCATACAATAATTTCTGAACAACCTAATTCTAGAAACTAATCTAGGAAAGCAATCACATATTCCTGGAGCGCCCCTCCTTTAGCCTGTTACATAAAACTAGAATGTCGTCTATATAAGTTAAATTGTTCTTTGAAAAGATAATGCTACGGTATGTTCTAGCAAGTAATTGTTGAGTTTTCTTGTGTTTATGTTTATCTTTTGTAGACTAATAAGATAATGGAACATGCTTTTGTCATTAGAGGCTTTGATGTCCTATGTTGTGAAAGCCATCTGTAAGTGATGATAGTCTTTTGTTAATTCCACTTGCTGTATTGATTGGATTGTCAATTTCTTTTTCTTTTAAAATGATTCCATTTTATTTAGTATCGTATATATCTTCTTGTTGGCCAGATACAACAAATTAGTTTTCTAGCCCCGGATCCAAAATCAATCAAAACAAAACCGATTATTATCTTTTACCAGAAATCCGCCTTCTCAATTACTTTGTCAACAAAACAAACAATACTTAAGACACACGACACCAGTGACACCGATAAAACTCGTATTGAATTCTAGTAATCTGAACATTCGTGACAGGATTAATATCCCTTGTACCTACCTGCCTTTAAATCCAATAACAGCCGTGGAATTGAATCAGGTTGAATTGAATTCTATATAAACATTTGTAAGGCTTCAACAGCGGTCATGACTGAATAAACATTCTGATATCGTTTGTGTGTGGATGAAATTAGCTTCACATGGATACGAGGAAGACGGGAGCGTTGCCATGGTAACGGAATGAACAGGCGGTAATATTTCCTTCCGTATATTATAAAACGTTACTTCTTTCCGTCTATTTGTCAGTTATTCCGCTTACAGCTAAAGAATCAATCTGAATTGCGTTATTTTTGTTTCATTTATTTTGTTTTGTTTTTTGGTAAAAAGTTTGTTAAAGACAGGTAATAAAAAAAGGAAAGAAAATACGATTATTTGCGCTAAAAATGAAACGGAGAAAGATCACAAACACAAAAAAGCAAGCTGCAGCAAGTAAGTTGGGGGAACATATGCGTCACAAGCTCACAAAACGGCCATCGCTCAGCACAATGTTAAGACCCTATGCGAGACAGAGCCCCAGCGCTGGTTTTCAGTGACAGCCGGCGTTGACGTGATAACGTCAACGGGTGCCTCATACGATAAGATTTAAAAAAAAATTACAATCAAAATAAGAAATTAAATAAATATACAATACCTAGTTCTAAATTATTGTATTGTTTACTGCAGGTGACGTAGGGGTTAGCGAGTCAATCTAAAACTATTCACAGACGAGGCTCCCAATCAAATCAAATCGAATCAAAATCGTTTATTTGCATAAAATGTGGTAGGTACAAAATATGATAAAAATAATGTTGCAATGCAAAGATACATTCCGCCATGTAAAGATGGCATGCAAATATTTAATACATGAAGTTGGTATGCACTAAAATACAGTACTAAAGTAATAACGTAGTTAACTAAATCAACAAAGGAACATAAATAATTAAAAAATGATTACAATGCATTTCTGGAGTGGTTGGACTGACAAGATTATTTGTTCAGAAATTCGCCGACAGAATAAAAACTGCGATATCAACCAGTTTTCAAAAAACCACACAGATGTTTTTTATAAAATACGAATACATAGTTCTGTTATCCAGATAGGAAATGAGTTATATAGGTATAAGTGGCGCCATATACACGCAGATGTGCTTGAATAGTTATATAGTAGTATTTATTGAAAAATTTTCAATAAATTCTAATCATTATATGGTCACAGGAGACAATGCAATAGTTACTAAGCTTGTCGTAGGTCGGTGATTTCAGTTTGTTGTTATTTGCAGACAGCGTCGAGCTGCTCATTCCTACGACGTAATCTCTCAACCGTGTTTTACAACAGCCACGCTACGCGGGGAAGGGATTGCCTTCTTTGTCGAGAATTTCATAGAATCTTAATCTTTTGATGGTGCTGCCGTTCATGTTTCCCTTAGCGTACGTGATACAAAACATACACAACAACAACTGTAAGGTGAATCATCTTACAGCAAACAAAACATGATCAGCCTATAATGTTCCCACTGCTGGCATACAGGCCTCCTCTCTGTGCGGGGAAGTGTGTCATAATCCACAACGCGGGCCCAGTGCAGATTGGTCGATGTCACATGCCGTCGATTTTTTTTTTTTTTGTTCTAATACATACTGGTTTCCTTACGATGTTTTCTTTTACCGATATATCGTTGCATTTTTCTCAGAGATATATTATGTATGTGATTTAGAAACTAGAGCAACATTTATGCCTATAATACTTCCTATACTAGCGTGTATATAACTATGTTCATTGAAGCCACATAAATTAGGATTGTAGAGGTCTTAAAAGTTTCAGCGGCGCCGGCGGTTGAGTTATGTTACAATTGGTTAGTCAATCGTTCGTGTATTAAATTATTTGCTATAGGATTACAAATATGATTCACTTCCTCATGGCGCTATGGGGTCGGTAGACTTTAAGCGTTTCAACACTACTAAATTACTTGTAGATACACTATAAATTTTCGAAATCTATATTTATGCACTAAGGATGTGTTTTGCAAGTAACGTTACATAGCCACTTTATTTTCTATGTTTTGTTAATTGATTAAATACACTTTTGACTCGACGTTGTGGTCGCCATCTGAACAATTTGCCTGTCAAAAAAGTATTACATTCGAATAGCAATCTACATATTGCTTGCTATCATAATTTTGTTAGGCGCTCAAAATTCTTAATATGCTTTCTTCTTTCTTCACTGGTTGATTGGTTAAGTTATTTTTCTTACATTCTATAAACACAAAGGAAAGCCCAATAAATACGTAGTAAAAAGCAATTTATTCTTCCTTATCCTAAAAAAATCAAGCCTTAATATTGGCACTTGAGATTACACCAGACTTTCGGTCGCCTGTTCCGATTCATATCACAATAATACAGCTAAAACAATACTACTTCTATCCTTAATCTTTTCGTAAATTTTTATAGCTAAGAAAGCAAATTATAGAACGGTAAAATCTGCATAGAACATACGGTCTACTTCATTAACAAGATCAAAGATCTCTTGTTGTATCACAATGCCTTTGTATGTTTCAAGTCTGTAATCTTAGTATGCCCGTTGATTTCCTTTTTGTTTTCAATTCCATTCGCCGTCTGCTTCTTACTGGAACGGTAAAGGAAACAGTTTGTTTAAAGTTGAAATAAAATCATGTATGTTGCTTGTTCACCTTTGCTAGTTATTTTATTTGTTCAAGATGTTTGAATGTAGTGAAGTGGGATTAGGAAGAAAGGAGTTCGTTTTAGACTGTTGTATATAATTATGTGGATGAAAGTAAATGTAGATGAACTTGTATTACTATACAGTCATGATCTTAATATAAATCCCTCGCTAGATTGTGTACCAGATAAAAAACTAAGTCTTTCGAATTATTCCCAATCCCAAGACTGTCAATAAAACGACTCTTAAGACTATCAAAATTCCTAATCCCATTTTATGACATTCAAACTGTATCAAACGAGCTTTGAGATTAAAACTAGTAAAGCGTTCGGTCCCTCCACCATTTATTCTATCTATCGGCCTATCATGCGTGCAGCAAAATCTTGATCATAATCTTCTCAAAATAGGTACTCCACCATTCGCACTACATCTTAGACCAACACATATATAACATCTTCCGGCCACAATCTATTAGTATTAGTATTTAACTACCAGCATACTCACACAGGGCTTAGAACGAGATTAGCCAAGTTGCTCAGCGGCGACTCCACGAACAGCCACAGAAGTACCGCTAGCAGTGCCGACGGTAGGAGTATTCCTATACCGTTTAGTATCTGAAATTCAATTAGGAAGTTTGTATGTTCAAGCTGTACTGTGTACGGGGTGTGCAGATTGTTTATCGAGTGGGGTAAACCTTGGGTATTGATATATGTTCTTGTGAGTCTATATCAGCTTTTTCTGTACGACTGTGTATGTAGTTATTTCATTTGGACAGACTTGTAGATATGTAGATTATGGAGTCTTAACATTAATATTATCGTAATAATTTGTTTCTTGGTATGATTCATTGCTGAATAATGAGCCTTGATTTTTCTTACATCGATTTTTAACTTTTGTTTTTTCATATTCAAAGTCAAAATATTTTATTACATATAAACCTACATGGGCACTTATGAAACGTCAGAAGCTAGGTGCACGGTTCCAATTGGTCGTTTCCTGTGGAGAAGAGCCAGCAATGAAACAAAACACTGCCACTGATTGACATGCTTCTATATGGAGCGTTGCCATAAAAGATCTGCGACGTTCACTATCGCTTCCAACGCCACATTTGGTATTAAGCACTAAAAGAGTAATATTTCCAATATCAAACCCAAGGAATGCTAGCCATACAACATATATACAACCTCTTACTGGAAACCAAAGCTTAGGGTCTCAATGTAGTGCAGTTCCAAGAAAAATACAGAAAATGAAATTGCAAAAGTAAACAACCTACTTACAAATAACTTTATGAAAGTGAAATTCCTAGTACCAGCACAACATAGTTAGGTAGGTACAGAAAGTCGACTCTATACAACGATTGAAAACGTACGCACACATAGATACGCTTCACGTACGTACGAGTGCAAGTGCACTCGCGACTGGCATTTGTTTGTTTGATTTGGAGGTACAATGCTACAAAGATCTTTTGGAACTTGAATGACGTTGACAGGGGGCGCTGTTGGTAAACATTTGTGCAATTGTTTTGTTTACTGTATTTGAAAAAACAAGATAGCGGCGTTAGTTCCGATTTTGGCCACGCGCCAAAAGATTCTTATACAGCTATTTACATATAATATGTGTGTGCATCTGTTTTGAATCGCTCTATGAGGCTGACCTTTTGTGGGTACTACTCCGTGGTACTAGGATATCATTAATACATACGTACCAGATTAAACATGTCATATTGCAATGGATTCCGTTGCGAGAAAAGGAACCGCTCCAGCACTAGGGAATGTGTTATGTAGACTCCATATGCTAGACGGCTGAGTATCGTGAAGAGAGGCCAGGACATGAAGTTTCTGAGGTTTTCTGCAGTGAAATAATTGAATTTAGACGCGATTTTGTCGTACTTAAAATGCCTTTAGATATAGACGAAGTCAACACAGTTATTATTCAAAAATCCAATGCTGGTATTACAACTGGAGCGTTCTTGAAAAGAAAACTGCAGTAACACTTCGTAAAAAAAACTTTTTACAAGTAAAAAAAAAACCGCCTTCAAAAAAAGACAAACAAAAACGTTCCTGCACTAAAAAGTAAAAAATAAAAAATTGAATTCCTGTAAAGAAACTTAATTTAAAGGTAAACTTATTTGACATTAATATTTTGCAAATATTCAAAATTGTTTACTTCTTTTTGGAGTCGGTGCCAGCAGTTGTATCCTGTGCCATTTATTTTTTCAATTCACGATTATAAAATTTTAAAACAGATGCTTACAAACTTAATGCTTCAAAAATTTCAAAGTACTTAAAAAGTAGCAGGGGATTTTTATACGTATGTATAATTATTAAATTAAAAGAAATTATTGTGAAAATTGTGTCAATTTGTTTTAGAGTACAGTCTAGTCTGTATTTGTGTTTTAATTATTCTAGGTATGCAATAGGTATCTTGGTAGTTTTATAGTAAATGTTAGAGGTCGTTTTTCGAGGTATTGTTGCCCATACGTATTTCCTTGCCTTGGCTGGCACCGACTCCAAAAAGAAGTAAACAATTTTGAATATTTGCAAAATATTAATGTCAAATAAGTTTACCTTTAAATTAAGTTTCTTTACAGGAATTCAATTTTTTATTTTTTACTTTTTAGTGCAGGAACGTTTTTGTTTGTCTTTTTTTGAAGGCGGTTTTTTTTTTTTGTAAAAAGTTTTTTATTTCTAGCCGTTTAGTGTATTTTTTATTATAATATAATGGCAACGTAGTTAATATCTTTTCTACATAGAATATTATTTTGAAGAAGTACCAATATCATACAAGTAGGTACATATTACTGTCTACTTTCTGATCTTTAATTTGATCCATAGAGTAAAGTAATATATCGGGTCTATAGAGCCCCCTTGCAGACTTTATTGAAGACCGCTAATGTCAATTGATCGGATACCGCCATCTATTATCGCCATCCGCAAAGTATAGCTGTAGGTACTTGGGTACTAGGTGCTTATGCAATAGTGCCTATACTTTAGCTTCCTTACTAATTTACTTGTTTTCAAGTTGTATTTTCTCGTTATTAACAAAATCATTGTAAAGCAAGATACTTGTTTTTAGTTTGATAAAGTTTTACAATGATTTTGTTAATAATGAGAGAATACAACTTGAAAACAAGTAAATTAGTAAGGAAGTATCAATTAGTATCAATATTAAGGATTAATTTCACGAAGAAAATCACAAACATGTGACGAAAACTACAAACAAGCGCAAACGCAAGGAGCAGTCGCCATATTTGTAATTGTAACTGTAGGTAACGGTAACTTGACAAGACAATCAATATTTATCAAATCTATAGCTGTGTTGCAATCATAATTATTACGCAGCTTTTGTAATCTATCTATTTGCAAATAATTATAATACGTGTTTAATTAAATATTTAAATTCTGAAATTACACTTAAATTAAATATTTTATTTATTTTTTAGTCATAAATTAAATTTTAACCATGATAACGCCATCTGCGGGGATATAAAGTAACTAATTGTTTTGGATGGGGATAAAAGGTGTCACTTTTTGAAAAAAAAATGCCCATAATCTGTCACTGTAGGGAATTGTGTGTTGCATGAAATACTGTCGATTCTTATGCGTCGTATGCTGCCTCTAATATTGAGCTGGGCGGTAACAGTCCATAAACTACAAGGGACCACCCTCGAGAGAGCTGTGATCGACCTTGGTAAAAAAAACTTTGCAAAAGGACAAATATATGTCGCGCTAAGTCGTGTCAGAAGTTTGGAAGGCATAGTGTTATCAGATTTAGACGCCAATAAATTATTGAATCGACCACACGATGATCGAGCGATGACAGAGATAACAAGGTTGCGGAATCTGCCATCTGATAATCAAGACAACACATAACGTGCCATGGAATAGGCCTACCGGGGAAACCACATTAAAAAAAACGCGCACTACCAAGAATACAATTTTATTTTAGTAAATAATAGAAGCGATTTTTTTTTAAACATTGTAAGCAAAATTCCTTTAATATTTCAGAAGTTGTTTTGTGGACACATTGATGATAACATCAAAACTAGATTTTCAATGGCACCTTGTATTCAGAGTGCATCTCATGACAGTTCTAAGCCCAAATACTGCTAGGATACATTGATTTATTTTGAAGTTCTCATGCCAACCTTCCACCTTCCAGCTCCATCATCAGATCAGTTCGATAGTAACTTATAGCCAAAGTGCATTTCATGACAATTCTAATAAGCCCAAACACGGCTAGAATACGTTGATTAATTACGGAGTTCCGGTACCTGTCTTCCGGCTCCATCATGATCATCAGATCAGTTCAATGATAACATTTTCAATATAACTATTCAGGATTGTATGTTTATTTGTATTGTCATAGTTGCTTAACTATCTTGATTGTGATATCTATGCGAGTGACAAGTTCCGTTAGCCATATCTGATCTTCTTCACCAGTTCCACTTCATCAAATGTTACTTTTTGACTGTAAACGCTTGATTTCTCGATGAAAATATTAAAATTACTATATAGTTGCCTATAATATTTGAGGAGTTCCCTCGATTCCTCATAGATCCCATCATCAGAACTGGATTTTGAAAAAAATGGGACCAATCTGGAAGCATATCCTTTAAAGTTAAAAAAAAATTTTGCAAATCGATCCATAAACAACGGAGTTCTGAGGTAACAAACATAAAAAAAAAAAATAAAAAAAATAAAAAAAAAAAAAAAAAAAAAAAAATACAACCGAATTGAGAACCTCCTCCTTTTTTTGAAGTCGGTTAAAAAGGGAATAATCTTTTATTTTGAATGCCGTTAATCTTTCTCTGACGTCAATTAATGATCTATATCTTAGCCAGAATATCCAAATAGTCGAAACTCCGTCATTTATTTCTTTGTGGTTTTTGCGTGACACCATTATTTTTACGAATATAGGTCGCTCCGTTTTTATTGCAATGTTTTTGTTTTACTCTTTACTGTTATCTGACATCTAGTTTGAAAGGGTCTTGTGAGATAAGCAGTATGAAGCTAACAAAGGTATATAGATGATGTAAATCACGAGCGCACGTTCTGTCATTTGTGTGACTGTCATAAAGCTTCAAATTGTAACGATTATCGTGCGCTTATTAAATGCAACAACTACAGGGTCGAATAAAATTAGCTAGCGAAGCTCCGCAGACGTGAGGGTATCGATATCTAAACATGATAAAACAAAAATTAAAAATTCAAAAAACCCCCGACTACGTGAAACCCTATAAAAAGAAAAAAATAACCTTGAAATTATGACCCTACGTAAGTACGTATGAATTTTTTTTACTAAATGTTGTCCCGTCGGGGGACCGCTCTAATTATTAGCCTAACGTTCTGTTAAAGTTTAAAATAGTAGCGCTACTATTTTAAACTTTCACAACTTCATACGTATTACGTAGGGTCATAATTTCAAGGTATTTTTTTTCTTTTTATAGGGTTTCTCGTAGTCGGGGGTTTTTTAAATTTTTAATTTAATTTTTTATTTCATGCTTTTTGTAGGGACTCCTTATTATTTCTTTTCTTTTATTTTCTTGCGTTTTAAGATTCAGACTGGTATTTCATCAGGTTTTTTGTAATTCGCCATTTTGTGGTGGCAGCCATCTTGGATTTGAAATTTGTCATAGTGTATAGTATTCTACTAGTCAAGCCCTTTCATTTGATACCCATATTGAGGGAGTTGTGAAAAAATATGTAATCCGCCATTTTGTAGCGGCGGCCATCTTGGACCGATTTTCATCAAACATGGCTAAGAACACTCCCGACAAATTCACCTTTCAAACAAAAAAAAAAAACAAAATTAAAATCGGTTCATCCGTTCGGGAGCTACGATGCCACAGACAGACATACACACACACACACACAGACACGTCAAACTTATAACACCCCGTCGTTTTTGCGTCGGGGGTTAAAAATAACCAAAAGCATGCGATATACATAATTATCAAAGCAGTTTTTTGTCTCTCCTGGAAAATTGACAGGTTCGTATTTACGAGGTGTCACGTCTAGAGCGACGATATATGAACCAGCCTTGAAAGAAAAAGACAACAGTAATATTTTCCAAAGAGCATTTCATCACAGAGAAAGTAGAATTTGATGAAACAGTAACAGTCATATCTTGAAACTGGGATGAAAATATAATACCAGTATTTTGACGGGGGAAAATTAAGGGTCCTCCCGGGAAATTAGAAAAAAAAAGAAGCTATGTTCAACATGCCCCAAGCACGAGTATATTTAGTTAAAGGGATTAAAAGGAATTCTAGCAACTCATTTCCTAGCATATCGTTTTCATATTTCACTGCGTTAAATTATTTATATCCTTCATTTATTAAATACTAAGCTTTATTAAAGGTTTGTTGAAATTTTTACGGGTTTTTAAGCCTATTGGTCGAAAATTAGACCACAATTTTCCTATTAATATTTATACCAATAAAGTAGCGGCCCTTTAGAATAGAGCTATTGCCAGATTATGAACTGATTTAATCCCAAACAAGCCAGAAATACACGTTTACAAACTCCAAGTAAAAGAGTTAGCCAGTACCTATTTGTTTTGCAAAAAGAAAATGCGAAAAGCTTTTAAGCTTAGCCAATGCACCAATGGATGAACAGTGCTATTATATCACATTTATCTCTATGTAAGCAAAATCCTATCCTAGGCTATCCTATACTGCTCCCTACAAATATTATAAACTCGAAAGTTTGTGAGGATGAATGGGTGGATGTTTGTTACTTTTTCACGCAAAAACTACTGACCGGATTTTGAAGACACTGTGCAAAAATATATGTAGTTTATACATCCGAATAACATATAGCGTACTTTTTATACCGATATTCCCACGGGATCGACACTTATGCGGGTGAAATCGTGGGGCGCTGCTAAATAAATAAACATTGGTTCCTCTATCAAAGATTAATCAATGGCGGACCAGCCATCATTATTTATTTTATTTCCATTACTTGTGTGTGTGTTCGGTTTTCCTCTGAATAGCAATTATTTAATTGTCTTTCAGTAGTTTCTTTTCTGCTTTTATGTATTTCTAAATAATTATACAGTACAAGCTTTTGTCTAATTCCGTCAGAAGTTGACTTAGCTAGGGTATTATAATTATTCAAGCGAATAGCTATCCATTCTTAACTTAGCTAATATGAACTGTTCCAACATAGTTTCCTGGTTGAATTCCCTACCCGTATAGCAAATAACTATATTATTAAGAACGGGGAATTCGGGCATGCATTTTCTGACTGCGATTAGCAAAGCTGTTCTTATCAAAAAGACGGACCTGTGGGGAGTAGTTGCGTAACACACTATGAGTAGCTTGCATTTTTACAGTTTAACATATGCATTGCATTATTTACTTTGTTAAGCACACAAATTTTTCAAACATATGAAGCAATGCATTAGCAACTTCAAAATGATTCAGATTGTGATTGATAGTGTGTTACGCAATTAGAGTGCTGGTGACCCCACAGGTCAAAACACCAGTTTCTGAAACTTTAAGTTGTGGGTTTAAATCCTGACAAATGATAATGTCACATTAGAATAATTAAAAAAGAATATCCATCCCGGACACTACTGAATTACGATGGATGAAAATCATTGTGTGGAAACCTAGACTAATTATTATCTTTTAAGAGGCTAACTCGCTGTAACTAATTATGATGAACAATGCCTGTGTCTTCTTTGCATTAGAAGCCTTTGATAAGCTAACAGATAATAAGTTAATCTTAAAAACAAAAATCTACTTACGGACATCCCCATACTCTGTAATTGCGATACAAATACAGGTCGCCAAGGCCCATAAGTTTCTGTTGAGGGCCGCATACACAGCTGCGTTCCAAGCGTTGTATTCCCCAAGGCACCATGCTGGGGCCGCTGTTAACACTTTGAGACCTAGCATGAAGGCTGCTGCGAGGCCTACGTAGGAAAACTCCTGGAATATTAGGAATATGTTAGATTAAGAACTAGATATTTTATCTAATGGTATGTAGACTAGTTTATTAGGGAAAAAAATGGTTCTATGCAGTAGTTATAAAGCATGGAGACTAAAAACATATTCTTATTACTTATGGTTGGAAAAGCCTTTTTTATTCTAGTTTCTCTAGTGGCTTTTGACATGTAATTTATTTGTTTTCACAGTTCAAAGCTTTATAAAGGTCCCTCCTATTTTCCAAGAATACATCACAGACACTCTATCCACTCCTTCAAAAAAAAAAAAAATCGTCTTTTATTTTCATGTAAAAAAATAAAAAAATAAAAACGGTATTTTGTAACTAGCAAAACTGATGATGGCGGGACGAGCTTGACTTCTACCGGAAGGACTGGCCCGCATTAGCACTAGACTCAGTTGTGTGAAAAAGGGAGAGATAGACGTTTGCCGTGCAGTGGGACGCTACAGGCTGGTTATATTACCAACTAGCATAACTGCTCACCTTAGAAATAACTCCTCTGTACTTAGCAGGCCTGTACACTGTGATGATATATCCCATGGCCATGCCGAGTAAGTAAGAATCAGCTCTATGATGACTCTTCATGTAGGTGTCTAGGTAGACCTGGTTGTCTCTGACGTTTATCAGCTTCCTGAAAATAATCAAAATCAAAAGGCATTTATTCAAACTAGCCACCACGCCAAACCCAAAACGCCCGCTCTTCATCACCTTCTAGTACTTGAGGTGGGAAGAAGACGTGGCGCAACAAACTCCTCAGCAGCAACTTAATGAAGTTTATGATTTAGGTACAAGTTAGTGGCTTATGAGATATAAACAGTGGAATAATTAAACTTTTAGATGTTAATCTCTACATAATTTTTGACAAGCAAACTGCCATGAAGGAACCGTCACATTCTGAATTTTAAATTAATGAAGAAAATTTTGGGTAAGGTAATTTTTAAGTCACAGGAAAACAATCTTGAATATTACGAGGAACAAAAGTAAATAATAATCCATAACTGATACAATATAGTGATATCCGTTTCGAAAGCACACATGAACACATAAGTTCCAAGAAATTCTTTCATAAAGATTTCAATGAAAACCTCAATCAAATATAATTTCGAGTTAACTTCACGTGAAAACGTCAATCAATGGAAATTGGATTTTTATAAGCTTCAACGCTACGGAGGTCGTTAACGACTTTCCCATAGCATTTAATTGAGGCTTCGAAGTGATTTGTTGCAAATCAGAAAACAATTGAAACGGCCATTTTTACTTTTTTAACTAAAGTTTTTTGTAAAAACCTTAGTTGAGAAAAGATGAAGTAGATGATGATGATGTCCTGCGTCGTCTAAATAACACGATTATTTTAATTCCATGATTTACTAGCAAGCATAAACAAATAAGTTAAAACACGGTCATAAATGGGATATCAACTGTAATAGCCTAATGATGAAGGTGTATATATGTTCCATTGAGGATCGAATCCAAGACTTCGTGATTGTTAATTGCAACACATTAATGAGAGCCCACTTTGAGCACGTACAACGATACTTGGTTAAAGTAGTTGGAAGTAGGAATACTAGTAATAATAACCATAAAACAATATTCAACACTATCAACATTCTCCTGCCCTTATCACAATTTGTTTGACGTCGGCTCAACATGTCTATTTCTTCCATACTTCTCTATTAGTCGTCATCTCGGTAGTCACCCCCTTTCTAACCATAATTCACACATTCCATCTATCGTTTGTTTGGTCTTCCCTACTCTTATGGCCATGGACATTCATACTCAAAACTCGCCTCATGACATGATTATAATACAATATTTAACACTAATCTGTGCTAATATATATGTATGTATTTACTTAACGCAATTAGAAAACAAATAAACTAGCTAAATTTAACCTTGACAATCACAATCGCCTACGGAACTACGTAACTAAACTAGAACTAAACAAAAAGGTAGATGAGAAAAACTTACTCAACATCGTAGAGCAGGATTCCATTTAATCCTTTCGTGTAAGTGGTAATACCAGTAATCAGCACCGAGAAGACGACAGCGATGGTGGTGACAATTTTGCCAATACGCTTGTTCCATTGCCAGAGACAGAACAGGGCTGTACCCATGACAGCTAAGTGGTAGTCTGCTGGGATATACCAGGATACTTGTTGACACTGAAATTAAATTAGACAAAGAAATGAATAATACCGTAAATGGATAGGTTTTTGCAGTTGATAAGTAGAGGTGGCTTAGAAAAAAATCAGTCTTTAAGTTTGTCAAAAAATAGATGTTTACTTCTATCCTACTAGGTATTATCTCCTTTATTTATTTATCTCAGAGAATCTCAAGAAAAGAAGAAGAAGAAGAAGGTTGACTGGTAGAAAATGCCTATGGCATTAAGTCCGCCCTGTACATGTGTGTTTGAAGTATTAAATAAATAAATCTCAAAAAAAAACAAAACCATAAAATGTTAGTACGTAACAAAAAGTGTACCAAAAATTATGTTGGTATTATATATACCTCCTACACCTAACTGATGTTTATGGCTGACCTTATCCAATGATTTATGGAGCTGTTCATTTCAGAACAGATCTAACAAGACAAATAAGGTAAAAACTTCTTACAATATTATCACTATCCACGTAGTTTCCAAGCATCAGTAGAGCTACAAGCCAGGTCTTGGCGCACGCCTTCTGTTCTCTACCGATGATGCGTTTCCACAATGGGCCATCACCCACATATTCGGATACTGCTATTGTGTAGAATATTAGCACTGAGAAGGAGCCTATTAATCTGAAAAAAAAAGACATCAATTGATTTAAGATCGGATGATGTTAGGAACCTAACAGCTCAGTAATAATTGTCTTATCATCAACCCATGTCCTATTAAAGTTATTAAAAAATAGTGAAGTTAATCTACAATGAATAAATTACTATGAATTAGCAGCAACAACTACCTGTAGGCAACTTTAAACATTAATGGTTGATTAATAGCGAAATTTAATTACCTAATATGTAAATTTTTTTAAGACTATAACCTTCTGCGTCTGTCTTTCAAAAAGTTACCTAGATCTATCTATTTGTCTTGTTCATCATCAGGTTAAAAGTAAAAATAGGAAACACGTATCCTTACCTCACATAACGCTGTAATAAAGTAATTACGGGACTTCTCTTCTTCTCCATCAGACCTTTCATGAGGAGTAGTCCCGATATCACAAAGAAGTTCTCCACTGCTGGAAGATCTAAGTGTTGGAATGTGTTACCTAGTGTGCTGTTCTTTATGCTTATTAGCTGAAAGAATGAAAAATACATTAATGTTTCTTAACAACGTGACAGATTGTGTTTGACATTAAAAAAAAACGGTCAAGTCCGAGTCGGACTCGCGCCCTGAGGGTTTCGTACAAATTTGTAGGTATGTAACTACAAAAGTTTGATTGTTTCACTGCGGCAAGGAATTGCAGTCCTGAGTATTTGATATTTATTTCAACTTGATAACTCCACGCGTTCATGAAAAAAATTATCTTGACCGACGGACAGGCAGACGGACAACAAAGTAATCTTATAAGGGCTCCGTTTTTTCTTTTAAGGTACGGAACCCTAAAAGCGGTAGCCAGGAAGTTAACCAGTTTACATAAAAACTTACAAACATAAGGCATGTTCTGAACTATTGCTGGAAAAAATGCAGTAAATACTTACTTGATCGTAATCACGTCCATTACTCATAGAACCGGCGACAATGAACACAAACACATGGACGCAGGTCGTGAAGCTTAGAGCAATGGCCTTTGTGAAACTAAGGACTGGGACCTCATCATCCGAGATCTTGACGAAAGAAGACCAGTTTCTCTTGAGGCTGAAGGAATATGCTATTCTTCGCACTGTAAAGGAGAAACTGGAGATTATAATATCAGTATCACGCTTGGGTAGGCATAGGAGTACATACACAGTACATTTCGCTAGATAGAATACATCTCATAGGGGACGGGCCAAAATATGTATTCAAAAAATCCAAGCTTCTACTGAAAATATCCGAAAGATAAACCCATCAGGGAACCCTTCACCCGACCAAAGCACGCATCTTTATGACCACAACTCCAAAGAGGCAAGCTTAATTTTGTAAACAAACTTAATGGGCTTGTAAATAATATACTATGAAAACATAATCAATTATTTTCTAAGCTCCCACTTGTTTTAACTTGGTTAAGATTCAAGTGCAGCATCGTTGAGAACAAGCTTTTAATAGTAGGTACTTCAAAGCCTTCTTATAAACTTGTTAGTTTTTGTTTTTCTCGTATTATTTTCTCAGGGTAACATTGTCTATATTAAAACTGCTCGAGTACCTACAGAGAAAATACTGGTCTAAAGTTTCAGGTGTTGGTGAGGTGTCGGTGTCGATGTCGGTTTAATCATACAAGGCACGGGGTAACACGTTAAGCCGTTGCTCCTACCCCTGATCTCTCTCCGGCCGCGTCGGATTCGTGCCGTCCAAACGGACTATGAGAGTGAGGGAAGAGAGAGAGTGCACCGGTGTCTACGCACACACTTGTGCACTATAATATCTCCCGCGCCGAAGGTTGAGATTGCCACGGCTGAAATACGTTGCCCTGTGACAGCTGGCTTGCGCTCAGTTGCGTCAAATTCGGGCACGAATATGTTATAATTCATGATGGCGTGTTTAATCTCCAGTATAGTTAATACATAACTTTTAAGGAGCACATTCACGATACAATTTTTTAACGTAAAACCATTGCAATGTAACTCTTATACCATCGATATAAAGTATAAATTAGAATGATTGCCGAGAGTTGTATAAAATACACCGCATCATAAACTTTATTACAATGAGGTATAAGTGACATTGCAATGACTTTCTAATACCTTTACATATTTTTTATCGTCATGTGCTCCTTTAGTGTCATTACTATGCTGTTTTTTTTTTGTATTTTCTCATATTCTTTTAAATGTATTGTTATACGGTGAATGTTTTATTTTAAGTAAATAAGGACAATTGGTAAGTACCGTGCATTCTGAAGATCTCAACAAGCATGTAATATGAATCAAAATCAAAAGTCATTTAGGCTGAGAATCAGCACTTTTCGAACGTGAAAATTACAAAAGACAGTCCCCTAAAAACGCCCGCCCTTCACCACTTCCTAGTGTTATCGCTGGGAAGAAGAAGTGGCGCAACAAACTCCGCAGCAAGAATTATCATAATATATTAATTTATTAGTGCTCTAATAGCTGTAAATATTATTATTATTTTGCCACTTCAGCAATCATGCAACATAAGTCATTCGTTCATTATGTTAATTATTTGAGTAAATAATAATCATTTCTAAGGATTACTTACCTGTCGAATCTGTGTTGTCATATTGTAGATAGATTGTTGATGTGATAGCTGCCACAACTAGCCCTGCCATGGTATATCTGAAAATAATAATTATAATCTTGAGAAAGTGCTGGACACAGACCCCCTCTCTGTAAGAAAGAGTGGGCCCTTACCCGACACGCGGGCCCAGTGCAAGTTGGTAGATGTCAAATGTCTTCGAATTTTTGGTTCTAGAACATGCCGGTTTCCTCACAATGTATTCTTTTACCGTTTTGAGACCAGTTGTGATGAAGTAAATTGCAATAAGTGAAGTGCATGCCTGTCTGGGTTCGAACCCACGGTCTACTCGTAATTCGCGGCCATTAAACCACTGGGCTACCACTGCTCTACGAGTTTTAGACAAAATGACGTAATAGAAGGAATCTAGTACATGAACAAACAAAAATGAGTATGTTTCGGACAGTATTTGTATTTCTGACTACGTCAACATCTTTCCACGTGCGATGAATAATAATAAACATAGATCAAGTTCCATCGACTTGGTAATGGCAATATTACAAGGTGCAAAAGTTATTAACCAATTGTTGAACCATTTTTTGCCATTTATAAAACAAAACACTGACTCACATGAACAGATAAAACTTCAAGCTGTATTCAGTCTTCACTCCAGCTTTTTGACAGTAATCCACAGTGATATCAGGTTGCAAAGGAGTGATGGGATTTACCAAGTATATAGTCTTCAGAATCTTGGAAATTGATTCATGGTTGCACACTGCAGGTAAGCAAGTACCCCATGATATTGTGTCAGCCTTTCTGCCTTCTTTGGATTTTACCTGTGGAAGCAATTAAAACTTGTCAAGGTTTTCGTCTTACGTCAGTTTTCATAATTATCGATTCACATTTAAGGTTTTTCATTTGTAAAACATAGGTGTTTGAAATAGAATAGGTACAGAGATCTCTGTTTTGCCGTTAACGGCGTACAAATATCAAGTAGATAGGGTATACGAAATTACAATTTAGTAATAACATTTTTGCTAAAAATTTAATGACAAGCTAACAGAGTTAATCTATCCGCATTATCCTCTATCAAAGTTATGAATATTTCATACAAATTTTGTTTAAAACATTTAAAATGTTAGAAACATAATTACATTTTTTATATATAACTTATACATAAAACATGTAAAGTATAAGTCATCATCTGCCTGCCTTTTCCCAACTATGTTGGGGTCGGCTTCCAGTCTAACCGGATGCAGCTGAATACCAGTATTTTACATGGAGCGACTGCCTATCTGACCTCTCACCTCCACAACCCAGTAACTGGGTAATACGATACCCCTTGGTAAGACTGGTCGTCAGACTTTCGGGCTTCTGACGACCCGTAACGACTGTCAAAGATCCACGAATGACAGCCGGGACCAACGGCTTAACGTGCTTTCCGAGGCATGGAGGGGTCTTGGTATGTGAAAGTGGTCACCCATCCACGGACCATCCACAGCAAGCATAACCTGATCGATCGACCCGTGCGGCTGTTATTACTTAGCCACAAGCCCATTGAATTTTAAATAAAAAGACACTCATACGTTACTCATATTCGTTCGTCTGTTAATAAAAGAGTATGTAACATAATGTACATACTCACAGTTATCTACATTCATTCTTCCAGGTCAGAACAAGCATTCTGTTACCGTTAGGCGCTGATCTGATTATTCCTCACGACACGATTTATCCATAATCAGTACACAGACACAGCTCCAACTTTAACATGAGTCTACGACGATTTAGTGTCATCCAAGGGTTGGCAATTTCGCCTACATTGATGGATATCATTTTTCCTATAAACACTATACTTCTAACACAAAATAACTATATATTTTATTGTATTTTAGTAATAATATATTTTATTATGACAGCTATGACAACGACGTTTAATACGTCGCCATGGCAACGTATCTTTCTAATTCTTACCGGCCTGTATCTTTTTATATGCAAACTTATGTCTGTACTATGTAAAGAAGCCACTGGCCGAATTCTTATCTCAAATTCATATTTTCTACATGATGCTGTTCTACGAGTTTTCTTTATGGATGTACGCAGAGCAAGGATCAGTTCGAGGTTCGCCTCTACAGCGAACAGTATAAGGAGCCTGATACTCCAGGGCCACCTATCCTGATACTCCAGGGCCTCTTATCCCGGAAATACCCAGCGTACCTGACGGACCCTGCCTACGCCGCCGTCCTCCGCCCTCCGTGAAGGGCTCCTCCATCTACTAGGCCGCGCCTCACCCGAGGGCCGCCTCACCTGAAGGCCGCCTCACCTGAGGGCCGCCTCACCTGAACGCCGCCTCACCTGGCGGGCTGACGAGCGTCTCCGCCGTGCCTCTCTCTCCTGCTGCCGTGCTGCGTCCTGGCCTGTTGCGTGGGCCCTCCTGTCCGCACCTGACGGGCTGACAGCGTCTCCGCCGTGCCTCTCTCTCCTGCTGCTGTGCTGCGTCCTGGCCTGCTGCGTGGGCCCTCCTACGGGTGTCCTCCGCGTCGCTACGCACCAGCACCAGTCCTCACCTGTTCCTGCTCCTCCTGTTTCTGCTCCTGTTCCTGGACCACCAATTGTATCTTCACCTCAGCCTCTATCACGCATCGTCATCCTACACCCCACCTCCACATTATACACACCACTCTTCAGACCATCTCCATCTTTACTTGTAAATATATCTCTAATTGTTGTCAACCTCCCTTTCTTTAATTTCTTTTACCTAAAAGCTTTAGTTTCTTTGTCGCTACACGACAAGTAGTAAGCATAAATGTTGTTGAATGGAGAGAGACAGAGAGTGGAGGGCCAAAGAAAAGATAGATGGATTGTGTGAGGAACGACATCAAGTGTCGGGAGTGAGTGATAGCGTGGTGTTTGACAGGGGAGAATGGAAGGTGAAAACGTGTTGCGCCGACCCCATGTAATAGGTGACAAGGTCAGGAAGATGATACACACACATACATATGAAGTGGGAAAGTATGGGACACAAATGATAGAGGATTTAATGTTTTATATTTCTAGAATAATGAAGTCCACATACAATGAAACACGATATACAATTTATGATGGAAGCTGAATGTCTGTACAAGGAATATGAATTGAATTACTGTAATTAATTAAGGAAAATATATTTCTTGTCGAGAAAAAACCACTGACGTTTTTATCTTAAGTCAAGTCATCATCTCCTCTATGGTGACTCACTAAAGAGTACCAACGCTACACTACCGTCAAGGGCGATAGTGATCAGGAAAGCGCACCTTACGGCCTGACCGTGTCCTTTTGATGTTGTCGTCTTCGGTCGTCGGCGTTGAATTGATGACTGGTGTATCTTGTGGAGTTCGTTCTTGTCTATGTTTGTTATGGTGTGCAGTGTTGTTGTGTGTTATTGTGGTGTGTGAGTCCTGAAGTATGTAGGCCGGTTTCACTCGGTCTACCGACACTGTGACTATTTTACCGTTAAAAAGGAGTTTGAATACTTTGTTTCCCCTTTCTAGTACTTCATGTGGTCCTGTGTATGCTGGCTTGAATGAACCAGATGACGCGTTATCCCTTAAGAATACGTGCGACGCGGTGGAAAGGTCCTTAAACACGAATATAGCCCGACTGTTGGAATGTCGCGATGCTGATGACGGCTGTAAGTTCCTAGCGAACATGCGTAACCTGGATATGTAGTCGGTCACGTCAGTGTTGTTGACCGCTTCTGGTTCGAAGAAGTCACCTGGCAGGCGTAATGTTTCCCCGTACACCAACTCAGCCGGAGTTGCCTGTACGTCATCCTTGTGTGCACTTCGGATGCCCAACAGAACTAGCGGTAGTGATTCTACCCAGTTTTGGTTCCCATAGCAGGTAATAGCTGTTTTTAGCTGTCTGTGGAACCGCTCAACCATACCATTACAGGCAGGGTGGTAAGCGGTTGTCTTCCGATGCTCAAATCCAGATAAGTCTGACAGGTCTTTGAATAGGGCCGACTCAAATTGTCTGCCACGATCTGTCACTATTTTTGTAGGGCAGCCGAAGCGTGCAATCCATCCATACAAGAGAGCATTAGCCACTGTTTTAGCTGTAATATCCTTGATTGGTATTGCTTCAGGCCATCGCGTGAAGCGATCTACAGCGGTGAGACAGTACCGGAATCCGTGAGAGATTGGCAGTGGCCCAATCATATCTATATGAATGTGCATAAACCGCAATCGTGGTAGTTTGAAGTTGCCCAGGGGTGCGGAGACATGGCGAGTGATTTTCGCACGCTGGCATGATACACAGTTTCGTGTCCATTCTCTGCAGTCTTTCTTCACTTCGGGCCATACGTAACGCTCTGCTACCAGTTTGGCACTGGCGTTGGCTCCTGGATGACTCAAGGAATGTAGATTATCGAAGACTTGGCGGCGAAGTTCTCTCGTGACATATGGTCTTGGTGTCTTGCTACTCTCATCGCAGTACAGTTCAGACAGCGTTCCCGGCAGTTTAATCTTTTTCAGACGAAGTGATGTTTCCCCGTCAAGCAGCTGTTTGAGCTCTAGATCGGAACTCTGGGATTTGGCTAGTACATTCAAGTCGATAGGCTGGGTGATTGCCTCTACTCGTGACAGGGTATCGGCAACAACGTTATCCTTGCCCGAAATATGCCTGATGTCTGTGGTAAACTGCGAGATAAAATCCAGGTGTCTGAACTGTCGTGGTGAGCAATTCTCCTTTCGTGTATGAAACGCGAAACAGATGGGTTTGTGGTCTGTGTAGATAACAAACTCTCTGGCCTCGACCATATGTCGGAAGTATTTGATCGCTTCATATATCGCGAGCAGTTCGCGGTCATAAGGGGAGTACTTACACTGACTTGTGCTTGCTTGTCGATAGTGGGCTGAGTCTTGTATCTTGCGATGCTTGCCAGACCAGCTGAGGTTCCAGTGGGTCGGAACCGGTTGTCGCATAGTTCACGGTGAGTCGGAACTGTCTGCGGAGATGTCCCCAGTGAGTCGGGGTGGCGCTGCGTTATACTCCAGTGCGTCGGATGTAGTACAGCGCCGGGTTGCGGCTGGCTGCTGCGTCGACCAGGAGAGGGTGCTCTGCTTGTTGACCGGCCGAAGGTGCAGTGTGCTGTGCCAAGGTTGCTGATGAGGCTGAGGGTGATGACCAGGTATGCGCGGACGCTGCATGCTGGTGGTCAGGATACCCGTTAAAGCCGTGGATGCTGGCTGGCTGGGTGACTCGCTGCTGAAGCTTGCGGGAGTGATGATGATGACGTCACGCTGAAGTGTTTACACGAAGGCTGACGTTCATACTCGGGCCACCAGTTTGGAGGTATGAGGAACAGGGTGTAAAGTTCACTCATCCCCCATTGAAAAGAGAGGATCCTCCGACCAGACGGGTGTTGTGTCTGGCGGGCAATTGCCCAACGATTGATGTTGGGAAATTGAATCTATGCTAAGTGCGCGGTAAACTCTGCTTGCGAGATGCAGGATTTGCGTGACGTCAGTATGACGCGTTGTTCGCATGTGGCGCTACACATACATAGACTCACGCCTTCTTCCCATAGGGGTAGGCAGAAGGTACAGAACGCTACCAGCTGCGATCCTTATTATACTCTTTTTGCCTCGTTTACGAAAGAAGGAAGAAGATGACTCACATTTAAAAACTCTTCAGTCCTTCCAAAAACATCAGCACTGCCATATTCCTTTTCTTCTCTATCCGTTAGTTTGACATCAGATAGGCAATATTGCGTGGCAATCTTCGGCTCAGCAAAATTGGAAGGTGCCTTCAAACATTGGTCGTAATTACCGAAACTGTATTTGGAGCCGTAGAAACTACCAACTGGATGATGCATCGAATTCCATACTAAAAGAATATGATTGTGATTAGAAGATTCATATTATTACTTATATACTATTTTAGATATTGGTCTATCTATGAAATGAGATACCTACACATGATATATATATATATTTTTTTTTTCTTTAATATTTTCTTATGGTATTCTCAATAAAAAATCTTTAAAGCTCTTATCTGCTTTTATTTGTTAAAGGGACCGTGAAAATGTCGAGTCTTGCTTGTAAAAATGAACATAATACACACATGTTCATTTTTACAAGCAAGACTCGACATTTTCACGTTCCTTTTAACAAAGACACAGGTGCCCAGCAATGGGAATATATAATACATTATACAATGCATACTAAAGTTCTTATACTTACTCCAAACCGCCCAAACCGTGTAATTCTTCACATTGTTCAATAATAATAGTGTCTGGTCTATGCAAGGTCTCTCATTTTCGCTCCATTCTAGGTTTTCTAAGCCTTCTATGACGATGTCTACTTCTGTCTTCCTGCTGTTTGTGATATATTCAGCTGAGGATATACCTGAAACATCAACATTACATAATATTGTACTCCTATATCTTCAAAGTGATGGGCAGAGGGCGAGGTGTACACCTAGTACCTATACCCACATTCCACCCTTTAGAGTATGTATTTATAGTGTATTCTGTGTATTCTCCTCCGGGAAAGTACAACAAAAGAAAAAAGAAAGAAAGAAAAAACATTTATTTAGCACAGACTAAAAAACACACAATACACCAGATACATACATCAGATAGCAACTAATAAAAAAACAAATAGAAAGTATAAAGACCAATGTAAGAAATCAGCACATAGGTAAGTGTGCCTCACGGCTGCACCAAAAAGGCCCAGTTCAGCAAAAATGCCAGACAATAGTGCCTGACGCTGGTTTTCAACTGAACCTGATGTGTGTGAGGTGACGGATGTAAATCAGTTTTACACTGCTACGTGACGTGTGTATGCATACTGCATACTTATACATACTTATACTGCATAATTATACTTAAATAAGATAAATATGTGACAAATAAAAAATAGTAACGAATATGTACATAAATAGTGTGAGTCGAGTAATATTGCAAAAAAAAACTACAAAAAAAACTGACAAATATAATGAGACGGCCGCGTGATAGAACTTCGTTAGTATGTAAATAAATAAACTCTTCGAAACGACTCAGAACAGGTTTTAAAACGATGCCTAACTTCCAACAAACTCAACTCTACCTATTCCTACCACAAACCAATGCTGTTTTGTGGTAAAACATAGCAATGCTGTATTCCGGTTGAAAAAGCGTGGATTGTGTAATTACTTCCACAAGTGCATGTGCGTCATTGCAACTTTATCACCAGGATCATGACAACGCATGGGAAATTCCTTGTTTGCACGTGTCGATAGTTCGGGACCTTCCATCAAGTGGACTGTTCGTCAAGCTATCACATTAAAAATTAAAAGCCTATAAATTAAGAAACTTTTAGTACATAACTGGCGAAATGTGGGTTGACTATAGTATCATTTTATATAAATTACTTTTTACTATAGGTCATCTGCCCATTTTCAGTAACACTATGCGACACCTAAATGTAATACGTACATTAAGCAGTTACTTAGCATTAAAACACATAACTCCACAGACAACAGTGACTACAACTTACATATATTATCGAAGCTTACGAGTTGCCTATTGAGAAACAGGGGTAGTTTTTCGATGTGTGTTTTCCCGTCTGTAAAAGTTAGTTAATCGGGAGTAGGTTTTACTCCGAAATATAGAGACACTTTCGGATGGGCCCGTTTCTTCGTTGACGGACTTAAACAGCTTTCCCCAGACGTTGCTCGACGCGTGCCGCTTGTGTGTGTGAGGAATAATTAAAATACGGAAAAGTTTAACGTATAAAAGCCTTTAAAAAAATGTTTTTCCCTTAAACGTCTGGAATGGTCTTTCAGGCATAGAACCACACATGAGTGAACCATTGAGTGGACCTGTCCAGACCGGCTGTCAGTTTTAATACTCACTTTACACATTACAGTATGCTGTTTTCTTTAAGGTAAAAGTTATGATGACACATTTAATTTTAAAAAAACTTGAGAGGTGTCAAGGGACACCCGGATGGAACGAAGTTCAAAGAGAGAGAGAGAGAAACACGCGCACGCCGCACGGCTTACAACTATAGCAAAAAGTGTCGTTCCAACTTTTGGTCTTAATTTTTTCCGTCTAGCCCCCTTTCGCAACGCGCGATAAGGAACTTCGTTCCAAAAGAATTATAGTGACGTTTCACGAAACATCGGAAAAAAATTGTCGTGTTGTTTAGTACTTATATAATACAACTAATTTCGACTAGGTCACAGATCAATAATTCATTAAGTCGTATTCCTTGCCTTTTATTAATTACCTTAAAAAAATGCTGCACTAATCACTTATACTCGTAATACAGGTTATTACGAGTTATCATAAAAAATTTATAAAAACAAAAGATAATTAATGTCACTGCACTGTACCCGGCACAATATTTTGTTTATTGCAAAACCTTTCCTACAAGCCCGATGGATGTAAATTATTTACATTTTCAGGTTTGAATTTGATGGAACAAACCAATTTTCGGTCAGTTGCTGGCCTTGCTAAAAAACTGAGTTATTTTGTTAAAATTGGGTCAGGCTTGGCACACCGTGGGTGCCTGGGGGCCGACTGTCTAAGTCATGAACGGGCCCGTCCGAAATTAGTTCGATACTTCAAAATGAACCGAATATTAACTTTTTAGGAAGGTTAAAAACACATCAGGAGTAACAACAACTGTCAAATCGTGTTGTCATTAGTTCTTAGTTCGGGCCCTAAACTAATCTAATGTCCTTTGTTCGAACGGAGAAGGAAGCGTCCGTTAATACGGATTCCGTGCTTAGAAATTAGAACCTCTGAGGCAGGCATCCGTCACCGAGGCAGGCCTAAGAAACGCTGGCACGACTGCCTAGTCTCGTTCTTGATCTGCTGAAACAGGCAACTGACAAAGATGAATGGAAAAGCATGAGGGACGGCTTCGCCCAACAGTGGGAGAGCAAAAATTAAAAAAAAAACGTATAGAAAAAAAATGCTGTTCAGTACATTTTGGCCGCATAGGTAACGCACTTTTCTATGAAACCGCAGATGACGACCAAAAATTTGTCCGCTACGATCTATCTAGAATCATGTGCAGAATTGATGGTTGCAGTATGCGTGTCGATGTCCCTGCCACCACCACCTGCCACACCTGTATATTTTCTTCCATATTATTTTTGATATTACAAACAATACTTAATTTAATTGTTATATTAATCAAATTTAGTTTACAATTATTATTCGTGTAATTTTTTTACTTAGTTTATATTTTGACAAATCTTAGATACAATAAACAAGCTAATATTAAAATTAATATTTTTTCCATTCTTGAGCTTGTTTAAATTTTTTACCACATTTTTAAATATACAAATAATTATATTTTCTTTTTTTAAAATAGAATGGAAGAAATACTTACAGAAAAAACTGGCCAGAACTATCTGAATGACAATACATGTTACCTTCATTTTTGCACTTTTTTAATTTAACACATTTAATGTCCTATCTGCCACACCTTTACATGGGAACTAAAATATGTGTAACGTACGCAGTGGTATTTAAACAGCCGGGTTCATGCGGCTATTTTTGTTGAATGAACTTGTATTTTATATGATAATTTAACGATAACGATTTTTTTGTGGTACTACTAGTCTATCTCTGAGATACATAGACTAGTTTAACCACAGCCTAAAATATAGAAATGAATTAATTAAATGTTCATTAATTAGGCCTTCGGTTTACTAAGTACGAAATTAGATTTTGTTTTTTTTTTATTTTTTAGGTATTTCTGTATTTTTACATTCGTTAAATTATATAACCTAACCTGGTTTTTTTTTCGTAACTGGTTTATTTTGAAAAATATTACTGACGGTTACTCTAATCCGTTACAAAATTAAATTGTAGGGTCTTTAAGTATACGGTTTTAGTAGGATGTAGGTAAGCTATGTTTAGTTTGAAAAATGTTTTTTTTTCTTAATCAAAAAAACTTAAGCAACATGAAGGTGCAAGGGGTCAGTACACACTAGAAGAAAAAGCCTTGTCCTTTTTAGAGGCTAAATTGATATCGACAAAATACCATCTATCGACATCAGAGTCAGAACAAACTTCTTTTTTATGCTCAAGCCACATTCCGGAATATCCTTTTTTTTATTATTAATTTACAATTGCTACGGTTGGCTAAGGGTCCAAAAACACAAAAGATGGTAAAAACGGAGCGACCAGCGAGTTATGTGACTATTAACTGACTAACAGTCACATAACTCGCTGGTCGCTCCGTAATAACATTATTAATTTCTTGTAATATATGTACATGTTTTATGCCAACCCGCACTGGGCCCGCGTGGTGGATTACGGCCCACTCTTTTTCACCGAGAGGCCTGTGTCCCAGCAATGGGAACGTTAAAAGCCATGTCATCCGTGTCAGCCATCATGTTTGTGTTTTGTATTTGAATAAAAAATAATAACATGATATTTTGCTAGCAACACTTCACTGTTAATATGTATTTCGAAGTCAATCACAGGTTTTATTATTATTTTTCCTGTAATGTCATCTTTTCTGAAGAAGTTTTCATTTGATTGAAGTTATAAAATTCAGGGCTGGTCGAAAAAATACTTTAACAACTTTCACTCTAATAACATCTTTCAATTAAATAACAAGTACTAATTCTTCTTACGTTGTCTTAATCTAAGGTAAGGTAATTAATGTAAACCTAAAGTTGAGGAAATAAACCTAATGTTCTCTCAAATTAGTCAACCAGGAAAAAAAACGTATTCGTTCAATTCTTGTGCTCACAACACTAAACAGACGAAAATACTAACATCGTACAAATATGTGTATTATGTGACTAAACAAATAATTAAATATAAACAAAAGCGGCTGAACAAACAGTTCTCCATTATTATGACATAAAGCACATGCTTCATCTTATAAATAAAAAAAAATATTGTAGACACGCCTCGCACAGAATAACTAATGGTACTAGTAGTGGTCGCAACCGCTTCTGCTGACCATGAGGTCCTGGGTTTGATTCCTGGGTCAGGAAAAGTGCTATTAGGTTTTTCCATCTTGAATTTCTCAGTAGCAGCACGGAGTCTGGATTTGTGAACTAACCTAAAAAGTGAGGAAATATTAAATATCACATTAAAAATAATAAAATAATCATTGTATGTGGGTAGCGTCAGTTATGTAGAAGGACGATTCTAGTCTAACCGGATAGAACTAAATATCAGTATTTTACATGGAACGACTGTCTATCTGACCTGACTATAATTTAGTTCTGAGCGGTTATTATATAAAAGCCCTTATAATAATCAACAGTGCTTAGAAAAAAAAAAGAAAGAAAATACATTTATTTCTGGCGAACATGACGCAGAGACGAAACACAAAAAGAACAAACCTTCAGTAATCTGTGCTTCTTGTTTTTTTCGTGTCGATGGTATTTTGTTTTTATATTGTTTGAGCCCAGTAGGTAACTGTAGTTAGCTACTGGTGCTAAGTAGTGACCCTCGTCGACACTTCTTCATTCCTCGTGTTATGATTATCCAGCTATCAAGGTCGGTAGCAGGGCTGAATGCTCACTTTACGCCGGATGTACCATACTGTATCGGACTAGTTAAAGATGCCTCATAATAAACTTAATTAATATGAAATTTTAAGAGAACATTTCTAAGCAAAGATGCCTTCATAGCCCACAAAATAATGTTCAAAGTTGTTAATTTGATTAAGACTTAAACTTCCTCTAACTTAGTATACCTAATTAGTAAGATTAGCTAACTTTAACTCGGCACATTTAGGATGACTTAGCTTGATTTCTTCATGTTCCTACTTTTAGGCAAAAAATTGGTCCTTGCGTTTACCATATTTGTTATTATTTCTTTTGCGATTAAGTTTTGGTGGTCATTTTTAAATAGAAATCTATTTATCATGCTCTTGTTTTTACCCCAATTTATTTCGGACCCAGCATGTCTTCTTCTTCCAAACAATTTGTCTATTACTTAGTCGTCATCTGAGTAGTCGCTCCCTTTCCAGCCATATCACCTTTCACACAGTCCATCCATCGTTTCTTCATTCATATTCAAAGCTTTCCTCTCGACATTATCCTAATAATAGTGTTTTACTACCTATATTTACTATTATTCTACCTTCATAATATTTGAAGCTGTTAATCTTTGGCAGTCGTTACGGATAGTCAGAAGTCCAAAAGTCTGACAAATTACCAACTGGGTTGTGGAGCTCTCCATATAAAATACTGATATTCATCTGCATCCAGTTAGACTGGAAGCTGACCCTAAAATAGATGGGAAGGGCATTATGTCCGCCTTTGCACATTTTTGTGCGAAAAGTTTAAATAAATAAGAAGCTGGCTGATTGATTGAGTCATCTACACAAATGTACTAGATCGTACTACCTATTTAAATAGTTAAACAAACTTGTTTGATTTCCATTTTAATAAAACAAATGTGTAGGTAGTAGGTACTTCCCGGAGTGACTCTTTCACTGCCCTACTAGGCACATAATAATTACCACTTAACTTATTATTGGAAAAATGTCTGACGCACGTTCATTCTCAGTTTTGTTAACCTTTAAGATGTGGGATACCAAATAATTGTTATGCTCGTTAGATACTTTTTAGGGTTCCGTAGCCAAATGGCAACGGAACCCTTATGGATTCGTCATGTCTGTCTGTCTGTCTGTCTGTCTGTCTGTCTGTCTGTCCGTCCGTCCGTATGTCACAGCCGCTTTTTTCCGAAACTATAAGAGCTATACTGTTGAAACTTGGTAAGTAGATGTATTCTGTGAACCGCATTAAGATTTTCGCACAAAAATAGAAAAAAAACCGGCCAAGTGCGAGTCGGACTCGCCCATGAAGGGTTCCGTTACGTTACGATTTATGACGTATTAAAAAAAAACTACTCACTAAATCTCGTTCAAACCAATTTTCGGTGGAAGTTTATATGGTAATGTACATCATATATTTTTTTTAGTTTTATCATTCTCTTATTTTAGAAGTTACAGGGGGGGGGACACACATTTTACCACTTTGGAAGTGTCTCTCGCGCAAACTATTCAGTTTAGAAAAAAATGATATTAGAAACCTCAATATCATTTTTGAAGACCTATCCATAGATACCACACACGTAAGGGTTTGAAGAAAAAAAAAATTTTGAGTTTCAGTTCTAAGTATGGGGACCCCCAAAATTTATTGTTTTTTTTCTATTTTTGTGTGAAAATCTTAATGCGGTTCACAGAATACATCTACTTACCAAGTTTCAACAGTATAGCTCTTATAGTTTCGGAAAAAAGCGGCTGTGACATACGGACGGACAGACAGACAGACAGACATGACGAATCCATAAGGGTTCCGTTGCCATTTGGCTACGGAACCCTAAAAACAATAAATTTTGGGGGTCCCCATACTTAGAACTGAAACTCAAAATTTTTTTTTTCATCAAACCCATACGTGTGGGGTATCTATGGATAGGTCTTCAAAAATGATATTGAGGTTTCTAATATCATTTTTTTCTAAACTGAATAGTTTGCGCGAGAGACACTTCCAAAGTGGTAAAATGTGTGTCCCCCCCCCCCTGTAACTTCTAAAATAAGAGAATGATAAAACTAAAAAAAATATATGATGTACATTACCATATAAACTTCCACCGAAAATTGGTTTGAACGAGATCTAGTGAGTAGTTTTTGTTTAATACGTCATAAATCGTAACGTAACGGAACCCTTCATGGGCGAGTCCGACTCGCACTTGGCCGGTTTTTTATTATGTTTTACCTGTTGTATGAATTTTATCTATTCAAACTAGAGCACCGTAATTGCTTAGCAAAATCTGAAGTCTTACTTTTTGTAGACCTAAGAAACTTAATTCAGATAGTTTGTTTTAACAAGTTCTAACTTTTAGGAATGCCTGACTGATTCTTTGGAAAAGATTTTTATTAACTATAAAAATCTTTTCCAAAGAATGACAATTTTTTTTAACTATTCCAAAATTTCTTTGCCCTTTAACCAAGGAGATTCAAAATCTAATTAAATCCTGAACCTGTTACCTGCAGAGTTTGCAAGGCAAAGGCTTTTTTACTCTCCTTCCACTTTTCATATATATAATCTAAGGACCACCTTTTTTGGAAGGAGTCAAACAAGTCTCGCTATCTCGGTCAAGTCTTTACCTTTGTCGCTTCAATGAACTCAGCCTATAGCAGACGACTACTGGACATAGGCCTCACGCAGGCTGCGCCACAACACCCTATTCTTCGCCTTCCGTATCCAGTTTGTCGCAGCCATCTTTAGATCGTCGGTCGTCTGCTTCGCCTGCGCATATTCTGCTTCCAATACAAAAAAGTAGCCTATGTCTTTCTCCGGGTCCCAAGCTACCTATATATTAAAAATAACGATGGGGTCAATGTTTTAGGTGTAAAAACATAACAGACAGACAATTCGCATATATAATACGAGGAGGTGTGTGGATAGAAAGAGCCTTGAGGTTTGTCCACTGATCCGATATGCGTCAGCGTGGCACATAACCCAGATATTCCAAAAACACAAGACAGTCGGAACACAAATTGTAAAATAAATCTTGCCCTTTCACTGGGGTTTTACACTTGAGCCAATCATGAGCTGTATTTACATATAACGGAACTTATTCAAGTTACAACAAATAAGTTACTATTATTCGTAATTACCTTAATATAAACCTGTACGCAAAGAAAGGCTTAACCAAAAGGATGTCAAAATATAATATCACTAGGCAGTGTCAGGTGCGTCGTACTCGCAAGCGGCGCCGGCGTGCGTGTATGGCAAGATGGTTGGCCGTAAACGAAACGAAAGGAGCGTCTAATGATCGTGGCAGGTGACGTTCTGTAGTTTCTACCAACCCCCATGGGAAGACTGTGTGAGTTTATGTATGTATGTAAGCCTGAGGTTGTTTTAAAGACTAGATGACAAGTTTAGAATCTGTATGAAAGTGACTGTTCAGATTATTCGAATGTGCTTTCTTAAAACGCACCCCACCTCTATATTGTGTTAAAAACATCAAACATGTATAACAAATCGTTACCTGGGAGCCTGACTAAGTGACATTCTATCGCCGGTAACCATTTTATCATTTAACATTTGTATCAGATTCTGACACCGCGCTAGGCAGCAAGCATGATGATCAATATCAATCAATCCCTTGCCATATCATCATTCTCCTGCGCTTATCCCAATTTATTCGGAGTCATTGCAACATGTCCTTTTCTTCTAAACTTCTCTATTCATGTTCATCTCGGTATATGTAGTCGTCCCCTTTCTTGCCATAATCATCTATCAAACAGTCCATAATCTTTCCATTTCTGTATGAGAAGAAGCGTTTGACCTGCAGAAGGGCAGGTGAACGACCATAATAATTTTTCAGGTTTTTATCATTACACAAGGTCATTGAAATAAATAAGTGCAGGGTTTTATTAATAAAACAAAGAATGATTTTGATTTTAAATGCTTTTTTATCATGTTCGTTTTATTTTGGGAGTTGTTTCTGCAAAACCTGTAGTTTCCAATTCGTCTTTGGTCTTTTGGGTTCGAGAGTGGTTTTTCAACCTGTAAATAAATTTTTATTAATTTTTGTTATATTTGTACATAATACTTGATCGTCGTTGCTACAACTGACCTAATTAAAATGACGTCTCAGTATATTGCTCTCGATTCATTGAAAAGATGATATATGTGAAGAACTAGTATAAATACCATGTTGGAATGGAGTGTATAAAAAGATACATAAGCATAATCAACATATAATGTTCCCACTGCTGTTTTGAGAGCAGTGGTGATGAAATAATTTACATAAATTAAAGCTCTTGTCTGGGTTCGAACCTCGAACTACAACTCAGAACCTACAACTCATAAGTCGCGGCCACCACTGCTCACTAAAAAAGATGATAAAAGCATAATTATATTACTGGTATTAGGAAACCTAGCTACCAGTGTTCTTAATTTTACAGAGAGGAAACAACACCAGTATTGATATAAGAAGAAAAAAACTTGAGAGATGTCAAGGGACACCTGGATGGAACGAAGTTGTTATTATTTTTTATTAATTATTATGTACAA
Source organism: Apamea anceps (assembly GCA_951799955.1). NCBI lineage: Eukaryota > Metazoa > Arthropoda > Insecta > Lepidoptera > Noctuidae > Apamea > Apamea anceps. The sequence continues at coordinate 674,833 of OX637525.1, forward strand.
AAAACCTGTATACACTCAACAAAAATAATCGTCGCGACACCACACTGTTCAATGCGAAATAGAAAGATGAAACGAAAATAACTGGCTTGCTTTCTATAAGAGAGAGAGAGAGAGACAGACAGAGAAACACGCGCACGCCAAGTGTCATTCCAACTTTTGGTCTTAATTTTTTCCGTCTAGCCCCCTTTCGCAACGCGCGCTAGGGAACTTCATTCCAAAACATAGCACACCCACCTCTATTAGCATATCGCCATCAACCGGGCTGTAACTAAAACAAACCCAATACAAAAAATCCAATGACTTTTGGTGGTTTGAACCCAGGAATACACACAAATACAACCACTGGAAAAAAATACCGCTTTCTGCATAAAGTCCTTGACCGAACGAGAGCTCTTAGGTGTTGATCCATACTCTTGGCAGTTCGTTTGGCCACGACACTAGAGTATCGTCACAATGACCCGAGTCTGTTAACTCAGACAGTTGCAGCATCGCGTGACTAGTTTTAGTTCTTATTATTTTGTTTAGCATGAACTAGATATTACGTCATTAGTAAAAGTAAATTTTAGAATTGACCTTTTTTAGGCAAATTATGTAGAATATAATTTAACCTTTAGATCTCTCAGACTATTGAATTTTCATTTTCTGACAATTTCAATTTCTTTAAATAAAATAATGCGGATAACAAACGCGTAGATTCGTTTTGTATAATAACTATCTTACTTTTATTAGATAGATAACTCGCATTATTTTGCTGCAAGCGGTTGGACTGGCAGCCGACCCAACAGAGTTAGGTAAGGTTAGAAAGATGATGATAAACAGGAAGCTGGTCTTCTCATCTCTTACCCAGAATTGATTAATAGGTTGACGATGTTATTCAGGGGTGCTTCCACAAACATCCATAGCAGAGTTGCAAATATTATAGACATCATCATGACCCCAAAGCTATGCAAAACCTGTAAAAAATGTCACATTAAACACAGTTTTTTCGGGTAAGTCCTTCAAAAAGCGCCCGGCTTTGGCGATAAGACCGGGAGTGTGGGATTTATACCACACTAAAACCACCCGGGGTTCATCATCTGCACATGAAGGAAGAAGGAAGGGGTAGCATTACCTCTCAAATGACCGATCCGTAACATGCACCATACATATGAATTTATAAAGCAAAGATCTACTTCTTTTTGATGAGACTGTGCAAATCGCCATCCGTTGTAGTAGATAAAGGTAACCTACCGCTGAGCAAGAAATATAATTTCATGTATTTAAACTAACCTCAAATAATCCCAATTTTCTTTCTAAACATATTATGGAACACTAATATAATCAATTCGCCTCTTTTTGTGAACCTCTAGTAATTGCTATTTTGAGGTCCTAAAAATACTAAATAGCCAATCAACTGGACCTTTAGGAATCCGATCACACACCTTCACCTTCGGGGTATTATTGAGAAAAAAAACAAATTAAGTTAATAAACAAACCTCGGAATATATCAAATCAAATTGTTGTAAATTCCTCCTTGAGTACATATTTTGTTGTAAGATTACTGAGTGCGTCAAATATATTCCGTAGCAGAGTCGGCTTAGTATTGTGAAACCATGCCAGCTTGTGAATTTGCGTACGGAGGCTGAAGTAAAAACGACAGAAATTAGTATGATTATGCTGTTAAGAAACACGTGTATTTAATTGAACCTCTAATAATTCCCATTTTGCGCTCCTGATTGAACACTCAAATATAAACTTTGCGCCTCTTTTTGTGAACCTCAAATAATCCCTATATTGAGGCCCTAAAAATACTAAATTGCCAAGTAACTGCGACCAGCTTTGATATATGTAGTTATCTTAACCTAAGCCGTTATGTCGGGGTACCCTAGCTTAGTTACTGCCATAACCTAGAGTCATGGTTCATAGTACCAAAAAAAAAAAAGATTTTTAATTTTAAAAGATCGCTCTTGGTGATAAGACCGTCCATTGTATCACCCTTTGTAAAATGTCTATATTATTTCTGTAATTTATATGGTGTGCATAATAAAGAAGATTCTATTCCGTTCTACCAAACACTATTGGCAGGTTTGTTATTGCTCGGTGAAGGCCTCCCTACTCTTTCCACCTCACTCTGTCCAGAGCTGTGACCAACACAATAATCTTTCTCCTCGGCATAAATAATCTATTTTTGTAGAACTCGTTCTGACAGGATGAAATCTGTTGTCATTTTTGTATTCTTGTTAATCTATTTATTCCATTCCTTTTTAACTGAAGAAAAATATGACCACGCATAACTTTTTACAGAGTTCTCCGGTTTTGATAATTCTATTTTATTGGAAAGGGTATACCCCAAAGTTAGTCCCATATAAATTTGGAAAATAAATTCCAACCCTAAGGGTGGGAAAATAGGGGTGATTTATTGTTCACTCACAGATTTGAACGCTGAGTTGTGTATTATTACTCTACTCAGTGCCACATATGCCTGCCCTTTGGCAAAAAATAGATTATATTTTAAATAATTTTGAGTCGGCGCCGTTTAAATTTAAGGCAATTTAGTGATCTTTGTTTATTGATTGTTTGGTGCCGACTCAAAATTACTTAGGTATACTTACATTAGTTTAAGAACTTAGCTAATAAGGTTAAATAAAAAAAAGGTTTATTATTTTTTGCTTTTCAGTTTTTTTCGGCGGTTTGATTTTTTTTTTTTTTTGTTAAAAAGATTTTACGAATAATATTCTCATAAAAATATTGCTAACCTCAGCTTTTTTTAAATGAATTAATGAGACCGCTCTTGGTCTCGACTCGACCAAATAATTATTTAATTGAATGTTTTGTTTTTCTTTATGTGCATCACTTTGCGTACTATTGTATACTCGTAGAAGGAAGTTTTTCAAAACTAACAGACAGTTGATACTAGGGAGTTTGTTGCGCCATTTCTTCTTCCCAGCTAAAGCACTAGGAGGTGGTAAAGGGTGGGTTGTCTGTGTGTGTGTGTGTGTGTGTGTTTTGGGGGACTGTCTTATGTAATTTCGACGTTCGAAAAGTGCTAATGCTCAGCCTAGTAAATGACTTGATTTTAATTTTGACCCAGCAAATTATTCAAACAAAAAAGGTCTTACCAATATCCCCGTACTCCACAATACCAATAGTAATGCATGTACATAAAGCCCAGAGGTTTCTGCTGAAAGTTGCATATAAAGCTGAACTCAGATGGTCATACTCCAAAGTAACCCATGATAAAGGCTCTGTCACCACTTTGTAAGTAACTACACAAGCTACTGCGAACAGGAGGGCCACAAGATTCTGAAACAACAATAAGTACTTACATATTAAATTGAGAATAAAATACTAAAACTAGGTTACCACCTTAACATGGGTCTTAAACATAACTGGCGAAATGTTATAGGTACACCTCTGCCAACCCTTCGGGAAATACAGGCGTGGTGTTATGTTATATGTAAACGTAACGCAAAGCATTTTGCAACTTGAATTCTCAAGGAGCCGAATTAATATAATTAAAATAATATATATATATATATATATATATATAATTAAATAATATATAATTAAAATATTAATATAATTAAAATAATAATATATATTATTAAAATAATAAATAACAGTAGAGTAGTAACATACCTTAGAAATAACATTTCTATAGTTACTAGGCTTATAAACTGAAATGATGTATCCCATAGCCATTCCTATAAGATAAGGGCCAGCGCGGTTGTGACTGCGAATGTAGGTGTCCAGGTATACGTCATTCTTCCTGAAGTCGAGGATTTTTCTGAAAATTACGATTATTAGTTCAAACGGAGTATGTTCTTTCTGCTCAATCGCTTCTTCCCATGGGGGTACCATGGGAAGAAGCCGTGAGTTTATGTATGTTAGGACATAAATACTGAACTTACTCCAAATCATGAAACAGTATCATTCCAGGCAGTTTTTTCCAGTATGTAACAGCTCCAGGTATCAATAAGGCTAATATTACTGTGACAATAGTAACAACTTGTCCCATAGTCCTGTCCTTCTGCCATATTAAATACAATATGGTCCCCATAATAGCTAACTGGTAGTCACACGGTATGTACCAGCTTACTATAAGGCACTGAAATGTAAAAAAGGGTAGTAAATCAATTCATTACGTACTTTCTGATAACATCGTAAGAAAACCTGGGGGTCTACTCCGAAGTGGTAAATGTATCGTATCGGCCGAATGTTCGGCCGTTTGCTGCTACGAAATTACTATTTGGTTCGGTCGGTCCCGGTCCTACATTCCTACACTCTTTCGAATATTGACTATGGTCCCGAGCCAACTGAGCCGAACGGAACCTTTTTCGCATTTTTCAATAATATTCGGTTCGGCAATGTGTCGGTCCGATCGGATTATTTGCACTTTGTACTTCGGAGTAGAGCCCCTGGACTTATAGGTTAATACTAGCTGTTGCCCACGACTTCTTCTGCGATCCAGGATCAAAAGTTGTATGGCCTTCCTCAGGTCATGGTCTACCCATGCGCCAAATTTAAACCAAATCTGTTTAGCCGTTTTAGTGTGAAAGCGTAGCAAACAAACATACAAAAAATCAAATCTTTTCTTTTTATATTACTAGGCGATTCCAGACTTATCTAAAGTCTGAAATCGCTAATCCGTCTTTAGCAAGCGTGGTGATCAAGCGTGGTGATCAAGCGTGGTGATCAAGTGTGGTGATCAAGCATGGTGATCAAACGTGGTGATCAAGTGTGGTGATCAAGCGTGGTGATCAATGCTCGTGCCGTCTCTGTATAACCAGAGGTCTTTACCCTGCAGCGGGACCATAATAGGCTGGTATTATAAATAATCAATCACCTTTCATTATTTTTAGCACGAAGGACCATTTTTGGTAAAAATACGCTACTGGTTTTAAAATATTCGGCATAAAAGGCTTATAAAGTTAATTTTAATAGGACATAAGATATTTTTGTCCCGATATTCCCTCGGGGTCGAGACATGCTAGATATAGATATATATTTACAAACATATATATTTCTTTAAGCATACTCACTATATCCTCGCTGTTCACATAGTTATTGAGCATCATAAGGCCAAGCCACCAGTGGTCAGCACAGGCCTTTTGTTCTCTACCAGCAAACTTCTGCCAAATAGGACCATCACCCGTATACATAGATACTGATGCCACGTAGAACATCACTACTGCGAATGAAGCTGTGAGCCTGAAAATACAAGCATTTGTTATTTCTTTATATTTTTGACAAGTCGAACATTTTTAGAATATTACGTTGTATAGTGGTATCGTCAACAAACCGGCATGTCCTAGAACCAAAATCCGAAGACATGTGACATCCACCAACCGGTTTTTTATTATTACGGCTCACTCCTCTTTCACAGAGTTGAGGCCTGTGTCCCAGCAGTGCGTTATAGGCTTCTATTGTGGTATCATGGCAAGCCGAAATGATTTGGAAGCTCTATTTCTGGCAACGACGTAGCATTTCGTTTTAAATATTGTTTAGCCAATGCTTTGTTTTTAGAATTTAGATTATCTTGATTTATTAGTTTTCGAACCTTTTCCATTTTGAAATGTTTATTTGGTTATTCTTACCTAAAATATCGGTTAGTTAATGCGACTATAGGTTTCTTCTTCTTCTCCATTAAACCTTTAACGAGTAGGAGTCCTGATACCATAAGAAAGTTATCAACCGGTAAATCTATATGCTTTACCGAATTTAGAAGAGGACTCTCAGTCTCCAATATCATCTGAAATATTGTAATAAATCAGTTTGATTTAAGATAAGAAGGAGTCAATATTTGCCATATTTTCAGGCTCTGTTTTATTATTTGATTGCTCAATAGACCTTTAGTAAAAGGGTCTAAGCGAAGAGTTCAAAACATGTAACGTAGCATTAAAACTTTCGACAGGATCGTCACCGTTTCAAAGACGCAGCAGATGATGTCATAAACTGCAATAGTTAAAAAATGGTCCATGCTCTTTGGCTGATCCTTTTAAAACCGTCTGTCAATGATGATTGATGAATTTAATCAGTTTCATCCGCGTGAAATTTCTTGTTTATACATAAAATATATCTTATAATACTCGACAATACCTACAATATTGTCGAGTGTTAATCTTCTCCTTATTGTGAAACAAGTATCGCTTCTCAATAGTGAAAGAATTTTTGGAATCGGATCAGTAATTCCAAAGATTACCTACAAGCTCTTTATAATATTAGTATTGTTTCAATTTATTATAAGAATGTCGCGTTAGCTTACGTCATCAAAATCCAATCCGTTGCTAATAGGTCCCATAACTTCAAAGAAAGCAGTATGTGTGCTAACAGCTAGTGTTGCTAGGCCCACTTTTAACAAGTTCAGCATTCCTATCTCTTCGTTTGTTTTCTTTGTCAATGATGTCCAATTTCGTGGCATAGAGAATGAATCAATTATGCCATGTATTACTGAAATCAAAAGTAGACTGAGATTTCCAACCTTAAAAGGAAGACGGAACCTTCGGGCTACGTACTATCGCCAAAACCTATATCTGACCATTTTGAAAACAAAATCCCGTGCAGGATGATGACTAAAGCTGTGTCCGTGAGTAAAACAAAAGAGGGTCTTTTTAGGTCGACTAATAATATGCGCTGCAAGCAGGAATAGTCCTTACGGTGGTCAGATATAGATTTTGGCGATAGTACGCACTGACAGGTGGCTTGCTTAGCGCCTAGAGCCGAGCGAGTCACCTTGTGAGCAGCGAAGTGAAACGAACGCCCTAGAATTTTCGCAACCGGCCGCACTGCGCGCTTGGCGCCTTCGCTAGTCGACTAGCGTGTATCGAAGGATGTTAAGTCACTAAGCTCTACGCGCTAAGCAAGCCACCTATCAGTGTGTACGTAGCCTAATAAGATCTCTCTTTTGACACGCAGGTTTTTTGTCATTAACTAAGTTACTGACAGGGCTATAAAACATATTATTTTAGGGCCGTAAAACCACACCTGGAGAAGTTCTGATTCATCTGGGAGAATATTTTAAATTCTGTAAAAAAAATATATAAATAAATAGTGGATTATTGAATTATCATTTTTGATGCGAGAAGACAGATCGCAGTGGCGACACTTAGGGGCCTATGTCCAGCAGTGTACGTCTTTTGCTGAAACGATAATTAAATTAGTCTGATCGTAAGGACTATTCCGGACACTGTGAATCAGACCTTTCATGGAATTTGGCCTTGAGATAGCAACTTTGTTTGACATTTAAGTCGTTTTCACCCTTGGGAAGAATTAGGATCCCAAGTTACAGTGGTTTTAAGTTATGTAGTAACTTCAAGTGTTGTTAGATCCTTTAGAGTTTTGCTTAAATTAAGTGGTATAAACATGAGGGAATTTGCTTCATTAGATCACAGAAACTTAAATTCTTAAGTAACTGTACTCAAAAGACTTACCGCCAGATTTTGTGTTTGAGTGATGCAGATAGCATGTTGAAAGAATTGAAGCAGTTAATAACGTGATTATTAGTGTTCTGAAATAACATGAAATAAAGAGAATTTTAGCAATTTGTTTTAGTTCTAGGTTTTAGTATTGATTAGCAACGTGATATGAAAAATTGGTATTTTATTGGCTAAATTTTTGGTCTTTTGTTTAGCAGTTGGATAATAAGTTCAATTGTTTTTAGAAAACAGAAATACGCTGCTTCTTACTTCGCGTGTCAATGGCAATCTATACATATACATTCAGCCCAGAATTTGGATACGAGCCTGGCACGTTCAATAGCGTACATCAACTCCTGTAGCGTGTATACAAGAGGACATGCTAGATACGATATTAAGTGCCCAATTTTTTGTGGGACAGCACCACATTTACACTCCAGGGCAGAGTCATATATGAGTCTTCATCTGCGCAGGTTTTCTTTGTTTCGAGCTACCTGAGTCGGGGGTCTATTTAAACATTTCCAGATTGAATACACTGCTTATCAATCTTTGAATTTTTCTTCATTTTACACTATAGGAGAAACAAAATGGGTTTTGTGAGGGACTCCAACTTACATAAAAGCATAAAATCCAAAAGTGTACTCCGTCTTCTCCCCAGCAACTTGACAGAAATTGACGGTAATCTCTGGTACTGATGGAGTCAAAGGGTTTGCTAGGTATATCGTCTTCATGATCTTCGCTATGGTACCAGGCTTGCAGGTGGATGGGAGGCAGGTGCCCCAGATCACTTTATTTAGATCTCTGCCTATTTTGGTTTTTGTCTGTAAAAAGTAAATTATTATGAATGAGAACCGAGTAGTGGAGTCTTAAAATCTGCATGTCGTCTTGGTTCAAAATCTGGCATATTAAATGTATTTGAATGTTGGTGGGTGTTACTATAAGTACACCTACTGCCTAACCCGTCAGAGAAAACAAGCGTACCATTATGTGTGTTTGTTTAGCAACCATAAAAATGGAAATGTGTATTGATGTAAGGCGGAGGACACTGATTCCTGTAACACAGGTTCGCCTAGCACAAGACTCAGTGGCTTCACATGTATGGTTGTAATATTTTTTATGTCAATAAAGTTTATAATAATTATTATTACCCCTATTAGAGAATTAATGGTCATCATTACAACGCTACGCTAGATCTTTCGCAGGATGGTTATGTATTGCGTTCACCAATTAAACTCACGTATAAACTACTTACTGCAACATAAGGACCAGTAGCTCCCAGCACATTTCGATCACCCCCTTCATTTTTATCACCAGTCAATGTAACATCGGCTAGACAATACTGAGTGACCATTTTGGGGTCAGCAGACATTGAAGGTGCGTTCAAACATTGGTTATAATTACCCAAACTGTATTTGGATCCGTAAAATGTACCAACTGGATTTTGCATGGAGTTCCATACTGGAAAATTTTGGAAATGAATTTTAATTTTTTGCGGAAGTTTTAACGAATGAAAAATCAACAATCTTATTTTGTGCATCAAAAATATGTCTCATTGTCGTTATCGACGGCCTAGAATATGAAGTAAACTTTAGAGATCAAGCTCATTAGTAAGCTCTTGCAAGTTATGATTATCATTTCATTACACAATATAAAAGAGTAGAATTTATCCTGTCTTTATAATCGCTTATTTCTTCTTAAAAACAATAGATTTCGATAAGGTTTTCACCCCACCATTTCGAGAATTTATTCCGAAATGTATGTCTATAATATTATATTCATATTAAACGACAATAAAGAAATCTCGATTTTTGTCAAGTCGCAAAAACCGTGTATCAGGGGCGGACCAGTTTAGTTAGTAAATATGTTTTTAATCTAGCTAAAACTTACTCCAAACTGCCCATACGGTGTAATTTCGCACGTTGTTCAACACTGATAAAGTTTGGTCCAAACATGGTCTTTCGTGATCACTCCAAGATTGGTCCTTCAGACCGCTTAGCACAATATCTACCGTAGTTATATCCTTTGGGGGTAGAGCTTCTGCCAAAGTAACACCTGAAAAATATGAATAAAAAAGTATTTTAAGCCTTCGCCTCGCATGCACGACGTTGTGGGTTCAAATCTGGGGAAGTACCAATATGACTTTTTCAATATATAAAATGTACTGTCTTAGTTTATCTTGGTCATCACTGACATCGGTGAAGGAAAACATTGCGAGGAAACCTGGACTTATAGTTAATATAAGTCTGACATCGCCAACCCATCTTGAGCAAGCGTGGTGATCAATGCTGGTTCCTTCTCTGTGTGAAGAAGCCTTTGCCCTGAGTGGGAAAGTAATAGGCTGGTATTACTGCCTCTTCTCCAGGTTTCCTTACGATGTTTCCCTTCTCATCACATCGTGAGGAAACCGGCCCGTCCTAGAATCAAAAATTCGAAGACATGTGACATCTACCAACCCGCATTGGGCCAGCGTGGTAGATTACAGCCTCTCGAAGAGAGAATGCCTTGGTCCCAGCAGTGGGAACATTATAGGCTGATTATGTATCCCTTCACTGATATATAATATTCGAGATAAACTCAGAATGTACAAATACAATTAGGTATTATAAAAAAAAAAATCACACACTTAGAAAACTCAATATCAAAATACAAGACGCCTTCATTTCTACACGTGTAGGTTCCTTAACAATCTATGAGACCGAATGATTCGTTTTGACGTAAAGTCTGTCGACACTTCTAGTTAGTAACTCGTGTATCAAACAATGAAGGTCTTTTATTTTACTAAGCTTTATAAATTGTGTACCTTGGTGATGTAATTACTAACATTTTCTAATCTTAAAATGTTGTCAGGGTACCGTTGTGTTTTATCTGTCGAAAAACATTTAGCCGTTTACCGCAAGAGTAATAAGGGAGTCGTGGCTAAATGATAACGGCCGCACAGGTCAATCGAATGTTAAGCTACGCTTGCCGCGGTCGGTTCGTAGATGGGTCACTATCCATTACAAAACGAGACCCCTTCGTGAATCGGAAAGCACGTTGGTCCCGGTTGACATTCGTAGATCTGTGACAGCCCTTACGGGTAGAAGCCTAAAAGTCTGACATCCAGGTTTACCAAGGGGTATTATTTTACTCAGGAACTGGGTCTTATCGTGGATCCCAATCCACGACCACCTTCGATTGACCCGTGCGGCCGTAATAATTTAGACACGAGCCCGCCTCTTTCCATTTATTATTATTATTTATTTTACCATTTATGTACACACATATATAAACAGACAACGAAAAACAATAAAAAAATAGATACAGAGGTGATGCTTATTTCATAAGAAATCTCCTCCAGCATACCTGAGATTGGACAATGGATACAGAGATGTAGACAGCGTGTGATAGAGCAAAGGAGACAAAAAATAATACATATAATCAATAATAATAATATCCCTGGACATTTCACACAGCGCCATCTAGTCCCAAGCTAAGCAACCTAATGCTTGTGTTATGATAACAAGATGGCTGATAAACTACTTATATACATTTTTTTTTTTTGTAAATACATACATATTATAGATAGAAAAACACCCAGACTCGGAACAAATACATGTAGGTCATACAAATATTTGTTCCGTGCGGGAATCGAACCCGCGACACGCAGCGCAGCAGTCAATCGCTTAACCACTGCGCCAACCGTGCCGTCGAATCAAGAAACAATGCACTTAAAAACTAAATGAGAATACGAGAATATACTAACATACATACAAATAAACATACATAAATACTTCTAAAATAAATATTCCATAATAATTATTAATTAATTTAATAATTTTCCATTGAATACGGGGCTATATTTCATCATCATCTTCCGTTCGTTTAATATAACCGTAAGGAATGGATTGTACGGAACGCGCACGGTTCGAAGGATCAATTTTTATTGTGACAGTAGCGGTGTCCTAGAGCGCAGAACTATAATTTACATTATATGTTTCAAAAGCGATGGCATACTTTAGTGTAGTCTTCCATAGAAACTCATACAATACAGTTATATTACTGAAGACAAAACGCCTTGAACAATGACACCATGTAGAGGTAGAGTTTTTATGCAAACGAAGTTATAGGCAAGGTATTCTCACACTGTATTTATATAAGTAGTAGTTCTTCTAACTGATCAGACCGCTGTGCTGCTGGGGAGTTTGTTGCGCCCATAGATATAGGAAAGAAGGAGATGTGCCCCGGTTGTTGAAAATGTATAATAATAATAATATAATAATAATATCCCTGGACATTTCACACAGCGCCATCTAGTCCCAAGCTAAGCAACCTAATGCTTGTGTTATGGTAACAAGATGGCTGATAAACTACTTATATACATTTTTTTTTTTTTGTAAATACATACATATTATAGATAGAAAAACACCCAGACTCGGAACAAATACATGTAGGTCATACAAATATTTGTTCCGTGCGGGAAACGAACCCGCGACACGCAGCGCAGTAGTCAATCGCTTAACCACTGCGCCAACCGTGCCGTCAAAGTATCAGAACTCAATGTCGTTACGTCGGTCCTACCACCGCGCCACTACTACACATGTAGTTCAGTAAAAGCAATAGATACAAAGTCACGCGCACACTTGCAGTTCATAAATCAGAACGTACAACAGAATCAATTATGAACCTTAACTCATCAAACACAGCGTGCATTTACGAGTACCATGCGCCGTACAACTTACTCACACAAAAACATCTGTCGCTATCGTTGTGCTGTGCAAAAGCCATTTATTTTACATATACGCTAGTGATTGACTAAATCGGAAAGTTATCGATTCTCCCATTTATTATTGTACTAAAATGAATTTTGGGGTTCTGAAAATAAAATAAATAAAAAACGATATGTCCACAAAATATTATATTATAAATCAAAAAAAAAAATTTAAAAAAAATTGAATTTTTTTTTTAACATTGTACGAGTAGTACATCTTAAGGGTCTTCCAACCGGATTTAAACGTCATCTTGTTAGGTCTTCCAACTAGGTTAAAACGGTTGACAAATTGTAAAAATAACTATATATTCGTTGGGTAATCGACATTGTTGTCGATAACCTACGTTGGTGGATCAACACAACCACATCACTAGCTCGCCGCAAGACACAGCGGCTGTACTATGCGACGCTCCGCATAAATAAAGTATCGTTGAGTAATTTTTACATTGCTTGTCCACTTAACTTAGCGACATACTTAGGTAGTGGTTAAGGAGCTAAAATCGTACAGCCACTGCAATATTTGAAAACAAAAATAACGCCTAGTGTATGATCGCGTTGATCACACCGCGACAGCACAAACACACCTCCTTGCCACTTCTTCTGTTTTTACATTTTTAAGGTTGCGCCACTTCCTTCTTCCCAGCTTAAAGCGCTAGGAAGTGCAGAATTAGTAACACATTCATCTGTACTTGGAAGGTTTCAACTTTATGGGGTTTATTTATAAACGATGATTAATGTTAAGTGACTTTTAAACGTCAAAAATGTATGGTTAAACAGTTGCTAATCACTATTGAAAAGCAAGGTTTCAAGAGCTAAAGGTCTAAACTTACACTTCTTATCAGATTTCCAGACCTAACAGCCAGCTTGCGCTAACTACAATCCATCGTAGTGTTCAGTACGGTATACCACAAAAAGGACTCTCAGTCTCAAATAAATCATCTTCGATTAATAAATCAAGTGTAATGATTTATAAATGCTAAGTTCCGAGTCTAACCTTTAAACGTAACATTGTTTATGTTTTAAGTGAATGTACTTAAGCGGCTTGGGCTCTGTTAGAATCTGTTAATACAGGGTGGCATCCCGAGCCTAAAAGCTATGGAACAGCTAAGGTTTTCTTTTTAATAGCAGACGAAAAATGTCAGTTGTTCAGAATCATGACACTAAATCCATGGTAAAAGGTTGCACGTCGAGGTCCCTGCCACCACAGGCTGCACCAAACAATCCAAATATACAGATATTTGGATGTATTTGGTACGTGCATGCTCTTATATTAGTCCATATTAGTCTTTTGGTCCTGAATGTAAAATTGACTAGCTGCGCCCCGCGGTTTAACCCGCATAAGTTTCGATCCCGTGGGAATATCGGGATAAAAAGTATTCTATGTGTTATTCCTGGTTATAAACTATCTGTGTGCCAAATATCATCCAAATCCGTTCAATAGTTATGGCGTGAAAGAGTAACAAACGTCCATCCATCCGTCCATCCATCCATCCATACAAACTTTCGCGTTTATTAAGTACGGTACGATAGGACTTGTATGTTGAATTGTTAAATAAGGCATTGACTGTCACCGCGGTCACTGGTGTCCGCCAACAATAGATTTTCTATTTTGTCTGTTGTCTGACAGTCAACGTGTTAATAGCGTTTTTTCATCAGAAAAAAAAACCGTCAAAAGAAGCATAATAATTATTGTATTATTCCTTATTTTATAGGACCGAATGTTGATTTGTTTTCAAGTGGATTTCCACTTTTCGTGCTTATAAATAAATGAAAATATAATTAAATAAACATCTGAGATAGAAATGAAAGGAAAAGGGAAAAGAAAAATGTAAGTTATTTTCAAATATCTCACTCAACTCTTATTTCAGGTACAAGTTGTCTACTTTTCCTTCAAGATACAGTTGCAAAAACAAATGATAAAAACTCATGGATGAGTTTCCTTCTTCGTCACCAGAAATCCAAGTTGAAAAGTTGCGACATATTATTTTAGAAGACCAACAAAAGCTGAACTGATTGATTGATCGGTATTCTTCGTTGATACAAAGTATTTGTGAGAGGGGCCCAAGTTTCACACAAATCTTGACTTAGATTTTCTTCTTAAATTTTTTTCGTTACACACGGCGGATTATTTCGGAGGATTATTCATGCTGATTCAAATTTGATCGGATTAATAGCATTATCACATGATAATGCTATTAGTCCTTTGCTTGTGTTACAAAAAGACGACGATGACGAATGACGTCATCAGGAGTCATTAGGATTACTTACTAAAAATATTTAACACGAGTGATCATTTCAATATTGGCAATTAGCAATTTTGTTGTTAAGGGCATGTATTTTATCGAACCTGAAATAATTTCCTTTTTGGTTTCCTAAAACCATTATTGAACCTCTAATATAATGGAATGTGCCTCTTTTTGTGAAACTAATAATTCCTACTTTGGGTTCCCAAAAATACTAATATAAATAGCCAAGACACTGCGACCAATTTGAATGTAGCGCTCGCAGGCCACTACCGTGGTACCCACGTGGTGGTACCGCTTGCTTTGCTCGCTCGACTCGTGGACACAGTTTGCAGTTATGCGGAACTGTAATCCACTAAAACTCCACGGTGTCCTCCTCTGCCGCTTACGGCGGGAACACGGGCACGCGTTAGCACTCATCCCTGAACCCGCCGCGGCTGTCCGTCACCGGACCCACCTCTGGGGAGGTCTCCCCATCACCGGCGCACCAGAACACATAGCACGCCGTGACCACCCCAGGGACCAAACCAGCACATGGGCGCCAGACGACCCCGTGTCTGGGCACCCTTGGCCCCCCTGCGACGGGTCAGGTCATTGGCCCCGCCGCCTGTCAATTTTCACAGTTCTAACCTAGCCTAACCCGTTGGGTCAGGGTATCCCCCCCCCGGTGGGTTCCCGCATTGTCGAGGCGGGGGGGCTCAGTAGCCGTGGCGAGCTGGGCCACGGTGAAGCTAAGAGGAACCCCAGCGGGGGCCGCTCGTCCGGGCTGTGCGGTTTAGCCCGACGTAGCGGCCCACGGGTAGGTTGCGGTGCCGCGACATCGCGACCTACCTGAGGCGGGCCGCGATGTCCCCCGTGAGGGAGACATTGCGGCTGAGGACAGAGGCCGCGGCGGGAGGGGTTCTCCCTTCCTTCCGCGGCCTTGACGGGGCCGCCACCGTGAGATGGCGGACGCGGCGGGGCCGCAGGGGAAGAGGAGTGTCGGTGTTTCGTTGCCGCTCTCCCTATCCTCTGCGGCCGTAGCTCCCCCAACGCGGGGGGCATGCGGGGCCCGCCTTTCAGGCGGGCGTGGAGGCCAGCAGGCAACGGGTGCGGGGGCACCGTTGCCTGTTTTGCACAGGCCTCCACCTTGTGGGACGGGAATGGCCAGGTGTTCTCGGCCATTCCCGTAGCCCCCCAACCTGGGGGGCATGTGGGGCCCGCCATACCATCTTGGCGGGCATGCGCCGGGAGGGCTGTGGATGTAAAGGCTATGCCGGATTCCCATGGCCCTCCCATCACGGCGACGCGGGAACACCGCTGAGTTTTAGTGGGTATACTGTCATTCCGACAGGGAGTCCCACATACCCCGTCTCGTCCCCCGGGAGGCGGGGATGCATAAAGCATTTCTCAGCGACAAAAAAAAAAAAAAAAAAGGGTATCCTAGCTTAGTTACTGCGACCAACTGTTAGTAAAGGCTAGAATTTTAAAAAGTGTGCGTCATTAGAAGCCCGAAAAATATTTAGAGGTTCATTAAATGAACAAAGTGTACATCATTTCATCATTTGAAGGACAATAAGTTATTAGAGGTTCAGTTCGAGGCAAAACGATTCTGCAAGGATCGTTCAGTGGTGTTCTGTAGTTTCTGCCTACCCCATGGGAAGAAGATGCCTGTTTACATAGGTGTATGTAGGATCAATTAAATACTTCCCATTTCCTTCATCATCTATCTATGTAACAGATTACAATTATTCAAATGTTTTGTGGTTTTCCGCATTATAAACATTCTTGTAAATTGTAATTTCGTCCTTGGAACCATTAAACTAACAGTTTGTGGACGCGATATGTAAATAACAATGGTCTTGGGTTTTCTGTAAGTATATTATTTCTCTGGCTTTTTATAGCTAGTAATAGGAGCTTCACTGCAGGATCAAGGCTTTTTCTACAAACAAAAAAAATTATATTATCATTACCTTATACAACATATGTATCCGGTCAGACCATCAAACTGAACAACTTTCTCCATGGGACTGACATCGTTATCGCGAAAAAATAATCAGCCGTCCCATACATTTGGGTCGAGTAGGTATTGAAGTTTTTTATGGGACAGTTGATATTTTTTCCTTTCTGATAAATGCTATTCTGAGCTCAGTTTTAATGCGAAACTGTATGTTTGAGATGACACATCACACGTTACCACGTCATTCAACGAACCTTTAGTTTTCAATCACGTCCGCTTTCCTTTTTATGACGACAAACTCTGTGTGACGTCACTAGGTTCACATTTAACCTTTCACGCTGTATTGATTCGTAACGATATCACAACGTTTCAGTTTTCTACTGAAATTCTCTGAAACATAAATGGAAAAGTCATGTGACGATGCGGTTTCATGAACGGTCTGGTAAACGTCAACCTCTACCCTGAAAATGCGTCAACACTGAGAATTTTCTATGACCTACACAAAACATTGCAGCTGCAAAAAATATGCAAATTTCAAGGGTGATTCTGACAAGTCTTTAGCGTTCTTTCGTAACACATAACATCACCCCTGTATTCCCCGAAGGATTAGGCAGAGGTGCACTTATCCTAGTACTGAGTACACTCTCATTTCGACTATGTTGAAGTCCCATGTTACAGGGGGCGAGCCTATTGCCATCAACCGGGCACGAAATCCAGACTCCAGGCTGCTGCTGAGAAATTCCACATGGAAAAACCCAATAACACTTTGTCCGACGCGGCAATCGATCCAAGACCTCATGCTCAGCAGTATTGGTTTAATAATATCTACATGTATACGTCTACTATTGTATATGTTTGCAATTCAGTTAGTGCTAACTGAACAGCAAACATCAAAGGCAGTAAGTGCAAAATCAATATCTTCAGTTATACGTCGGAATATCAACAGCTATATATCTTTGTATATTTAGACGCAGCTGAATATATTGGTAGCTGTTCTTGTAATATTAGCTCTGGGCCACAGAGCACGGAATCTTCGCTCCGTGCGTTAAGCGCATCACTTCTGTCATGCATCGGCAAGGGTAGTGTGGGACGCTCCCCAGCTAGATGGAATGACGACCTTAAGGAGGTGGCTGGGACATACTTGATGCGGAAGGCGGAGGACGGTGTTATGGCGCAGCCTGAGAGAGGCCTGAGATAGGCAGTCGGTTAGTGTCATGTGAGCAGACGGTGGCACGATTATATGTTATGGAGAGTGTTGACAGTGCTGCATTTTTGTCATGTACCTACTTGAAAAAAGTGCAATAAATTTATGCTAATGTGAATAATTCCATGACATATTCCACACACTGTATACTTATGTTTACAAAAATAAAGATTCTGATTCTGAATAAAATTTAGATAAACAAATGACGATGACCTAAATAGGTACTTTAACTATGTATACATTATTTTATTTTAAAGTCACTTTTCGTGTAGATATGTCTGTGTGACCAAGGGGTATCGTATTACCCAGTAACTGGGTTGTGGAGGTCAGATAGGCAGTCGCTCCATGTAAAACACTGGTATTCAGCTGCATCCGGTTAGACTGGAAGCCGACCCCCAACATAGTTGGGAAAGAGGCAAGGCAGATGATGATGACGATGTCTGTGTGACGTGACCGCTTTGTGCTTCTAAACTACGCAACGGATTTTATGCAGTTTTCACTGTAATTTAGAGAAATTTATTCTGGAAGGTTTATACAGCGGAAAAATACTATAATATTAAACTTACATAAAATAAAGAAATCTTGATGTTTTATCAAGTCGTAAAAACCGCGCGAAGCAGGGGTGAGGCGCTTGTTTACATATTATATTTTGTAGTTGTTGCTAGGTCGTGTTACTCCGAATGCTGGAGCCAACATGTTGGTCTGTTCGGCCAACCGTCTGTGTTTGCCAAACTTTTCTGCATGTACCCTCTGAGGTGAAGTCATCAATCTTCAACTTAGCTGTTTGTTTAGAAAACTTTCCTTTTTTTTTTACTTTGCCAACTCTCAATACTTCTCTCCCAAGATATCGTACGAGAATAGAATAATGATTATTATTGGTTTACGGGATGTCGACAAGATTTTTTCCTGTAGGTACTAATAATAATTTTATACGTTTTTGATCATCGGCTACAATTGCTAACGAGGGTGGGCGCTGATACCTATTATTACAATTACCTATAACTATACAGTCACACAAAAAAGTATGAAGACGTAACAAACCAAAACACTTTATTTTTTTATAATCGCCGCTTTTTTACGTTAGCGTAACTGTTTTAGATACTAATGATCTGCTAAACATTAATACGAAACAGACCCCTTTTTCGCTAAAACCAAACAACTTTCCGACACGCTCTAAACAAGAATATACGCGTCTACTTGGAAACCTCCTCCTTTTTCCGTCGGTAAAAACACAGAGCATCTATTTCTAGTACAAGTATTTGACTAACTGCGCCCACAGAACTGCAATACAACGCGTAAATCATTAATCTGTGTCACAAAGGAGCTAGCAGGAAGACAAACAAACTCCCTGCGCGAATTTGGACTAACAAACGGGAATTTAGGCAAACATCTCCGTTGACTGTGGAAACTTTAATAGCGGCGTAGTTTTAATAGGGCCGGAGTCAGGAAACGGGGTTGCTGACGTTTAATTGTAATGAGTGTACATATTAAAAGTGGGGCCCGTGGGTATATAATAACAGCCGCACAGGTCGATTGATCAGTTTAAGCTACACTTGCCGCGGTTGGTCTGTAAATGGGTGACCAGACCATCTTTACATACCCTCCCCCATTCCCTCCGTGCCTCAGAAAGAACGTTAAGCCGTTGGTCCCGGCTGTTATTCATGGATCTTTGACAGTCGTTACGGGTAGTCAGAAACTCGTTAGTCTGACAACCAGTCTTACCAAGGGGTATCGTATTATCCAGTTACTGGGTTGTGGAGGTCAGATAGGCAGTCGCTCCATGTAAAATACTGGTACTAAGCTGCATCCGGTTAGACTGGAAGCCGACCCCAATATAGTTGGGAAAAGGCTAGGCAGATGGAGGAGTGTATTAAAAGTGTAGGATAAGGTTGTTGTGTCAATGAATTGGGGTAGCAATAATATACTCGTACATATAAAATTAATTTATTGCCGATCGTAGGCTCGCATCCTACTTAGTATAAAACAAAGTCTCTCTCGGGTTGGCCTGTTTACCGCTTAAATCTTCTAAGCTTCACAATGGATTTTGAATCTCATCCAGCATTTATTTTGGAAGGTTTTTTAAGGGTTTGTAGGATCCAATAATATTTAATTTAGATAAAACACAGAAATCCCGATGTTTTGTAATGTCCACACATCAGTACAATGATGCACCCGTGCGAAGCAGAGTTGGATCGCTAGTATAGCTAAAATGTTGGAAAGTTAAAATAATACACATCTTTGTAATAAAAAAAAACGATGATGTTTGTTGCTTGATGCTTCCGAGAATTATAATGATTTCTAGAAAGATAAAAAAACCTTGTGAAAAAAGATTGTGTAGCACAAGTACTTGTATACTTATACAAATAAGTTTTTTGAAGTATTCTAGGATTTTTTTTTTGTCGTGGGTGGTTTCAATTATACATACACCCACACAAACACCCACTACGATTTTAGGTAAATCCGGAACCAAAACCTAGCTAAGATCAGTAGCAAAATCATACGATTGACATTTCATACATAAAAGAAAAGTGAAAGATGTAGGAAAATTAGAGGTATTTTTCACAGATTGAGACTCAGATCAGACTGTAAACGTTCTTAAAATTACGAGAATTTCCCCTCAGATGTTTATGCACGTAAACGAAGCAAAAGGACTATGTCATTTCATTCTCTAGCTATAACTTCGTCCCGTCACAATCGCAAAATCGCGTACACTTACATCCAAAAGCGTTTCTTGAACTTTAATAGCCGAAAATAGTTTTAATAAGAGCCCGAAACGACTATAACAAAAGTGATAAAACTCAGCCGCCTGTCTTATACCGGCTGAACCTCCGCATTTTATATTTAAGATTTATTATAGGAACAATAAATTTTACCGTGTGGAAACTTTTGTTGGACGAGTACGGTTGAGGAGAAAAGTGTTATTAGAATATAAATTTTCCTTACGTTTTGGATTTTGGAATGAGTTTTTTTTTATGTAATTTTGATTGTTTTAATACAGGTTTTTTAGAGGTTTCGTAAAGCCTCATAATGTCATACCGGTGTAAACATTTTTGCAAGTATGAGATAAGCTCCATATTTTAAAATATTTTTTTTATGTTAGCAAAATGTAGATGAGTGCCAGGTGGTACAGCATTTTGACATTAACATAAATGCAAGTTCCCTTTAATACATTTTATTTATTTTAGTTGTTCCATTTCCTTATTACCTTAGGCATTCGTACTAAACATTAAATTTCTTATCTAAAATAATAACCCAAACAACCTCTTCGTAAAACATAAATTTATTATTTAATTTTAGGAATCGCGAGCTCAAAGCTATAAAACATTTACAGCCATTTTTATTTCGTTTTTTATTACAAAGATAATGCCGTAAAGGGTTCTGAAAACTTCCTAGAATGTTCTAGTCTTAAGCAAGTTATTAATTTTCATGTTTTCTATTTTTCTTTTAGCGTTTTGGATAGAAGGAAAAGTAAATCTGTATTGTTTGTTGTTTTATGTAAATAGCTGTGCCGGAAGTTTTATAATTTTCTTGGAGCGAACGTTATTATTATTTCCTTCATATATTCAACTACGTTGTTAAATTTCGTTTATAATAGATCGTTACTATGTGAAATAGTAGGAAAGTGGCAAAGAAATTCATTTTTTTATTGTAACTAGTACTTCGCCCGCACCCTTTGCCCAAGTGTAGAGCATATTGTCTCGTGTTTTTTTTTTTTTAATATTGCCTATTACACTCAGGGATAATGTGGCTTCCCATTTGTGATTTTTTTTTTGGAATCGAAAGAGTAGTTCCGAAAATTACTATATACACCACTCACAAATTTCACCTCTTTTTTTAATATTAACTCGAAAAACTAGCGCACTCAATATTGATGCAAATACGAAATAAATACAGTTTACTTTTCCTTTCTTTCTTTTAAAATATAGAAAAATTGTCATAAAAATCTTAACGCAATGGCTTCATAAGCACGAGCCACTGTGAAAGAAAAAAAGCCCATTTACATCCGAAGATTCAACAGCATTTTTATTTAATTAAATAAAATATTCCAGAGGCGTCTGTACATTATTTTAGTTGTAAGAAACTTGAACCGTTCCAAGTGGATTAATGTCCAAAGTTTAAACACTGTAGGCCAACTTACTAAATTTTGTAAAGCATTTAAAAGCAGACATGTAACACGAATTTTATTAAGTTGAGCCCAAGTGTGGCGTTACCTTTATTTAACTTTCCTTTTTTTTGGTGAATTTTTAATTTTTTATAGCGTTTCCTGGGGTGACTTTTACTTTTTATTTAAAGACGGGAAGATTAGGGTGGATTATTAAGTAAGATGTTTTTTTTTCATCGTTTGTTCAACCATAAAGCGTAGATTGTACAATTTTTTTTTCTTGTTTTGATCGCGATTGTACCTATTTTTGTTGAATGTAATGTCAATTACCCTGTTAGCATAATTTTCTCATTATTTGTTTCTTTTTTTCAGGTAAGTACCAAATCAACTGAAGACTTTCAAAATAAGGTAACAGCGGCTAACAGGTAACACACAAAGAAACGCCATTATTTTTATTCAATAAAAATAAACAATTGACAGCGCGAAAAGCCCTCCAAAATGACGCCTACCTCAAAACAAATATAGCTACTATCTAATAATAAATGCCGCATCAAGTTTCGATTGTACCGTACCTCAGGCACCCATTGTACCTCTATCAAAAAGATTTCATGCTTCTGGCCCGAGGGTATACTGATAAATCATTCTCTTACCCCGAGTTATAAAGTTACCCACTTTAGGGTGAGCACACATTGGCGTGGGCCGCAACGGAAAAGTTGCGCTGCGAATTCATACCTTTGCATACAGCCAGCGGTTAAGTTAATTATGCAGCCAGCTAACTACGAGTACAACTACTTTTAACACCATGTGTGCTGGGTAGTCAAATCTGCAAAATTACTTGTCTGTGTAAGACGCACGCAATTATAATGAAATATACCCCAGTGGTGCTAAGATGTGTATTTACTGTCTACATCTCAAATTCAGCCAATTTTTTCCACCAACCCGCACTGGGCCCGCGTGATGGATTGTATGTAGTGTAGAAAAACTTCACTCCTTGATCGTAGAATCAAACAATGAAACAGTGATGAATCGACAGACTGACGACAATCACGTCACACAACGCGCATACATAGCGTTACGGCACGCCATTATGTCACCACCCTAACGTTTTTACGTCACGGTTCACAAAATAATTCGATTTTGCAGATTTTTTTTTTTTTTCAATATTAGTTTTCATTGATCGTAGTTGCAAAATTATTGTTTATTGAATTATAATATATTTGAATATTTTTCGCTTCTTCGCTTATTTTTGCGCTTTATAAAATGTAGAAGACACTTTTAAAAAAACAATGGCTTTCCCTGAATATCATGAAATATGCTTAAATCACAAGGTTTCCATGATCCAAACTAATTTAAAAGATTGCCAAGTTATTTAAGTTACTAACTTAGCCCATTACCTATCGGCCTATTTATCATTTTAAGTAGGTTTTAGTAAATTTTAGATACTTTCAAGATAAGTTTGAAACTGAGCGTGCTGATGCTGTGTTTAAATATAAATAGAGTAGTACATAGGTATTGTTTTTATTGTATCCTATATCCTTCTCTAGGTTCCAAGCATCCGTCGGTTCAGTAGTTGATGCGTGAAAAATTAACAGACAGTGTTACTTTCGCATTTTGGACTTGGACACTTGGGATTGGACTGGAACACACTTAAATTGACACTAGAAGTCAAGAAACTAAAAATCCAAACCTCACAACCTTACGTACTTTGGGCACTACCTTAACCCAATTTCCAAATGTAAATAAAATCACCCCGAATGCCTTTTAACCACATAAGTGGGTATTTCAAAACATGTTAGGTTCCCATCAGATACCCGCACATACATTGCTCGGTCTTGGCGACCACCCTAATATATTCACCGTTAGGATCTTATAAATCAGCCGGGTTGCCGACCAAATAATGGGTGGCTTTCTGATTTTATGTCTGTATGTAAGTATTGAGGTGAATAGAAAAAAGTCGTATTAAAAATTTAGGGTAATACGGGTAGGATAAAAACCTAAGAGCAATTGTGACTTAGCTACATTTGGTAAGAACCCTACTAGAGTACTTAAAGGAGACGCAGATGACGATGATGATACCACATCAGCATAGACATCTGTTTAACCTTTTCTCAGCTATGTTGGTGTTGACAAAATTAATTGCTACCATCATGTCTTACTGTATGTATTTATTCAAAATTACATTCTAATGAAAAAGAAGAGTAATTTTTATGAAGAATATTTCCGATGTTCTGTGCAGTTAGTTAAACCTAATTTTGATAATGATTTCGACTCCGTAACGCTATTTTAATGCAATTTTTTTAAACAGATAGAAACAAACTGTGATTCTTATTTGTGTGTGAAAATCCTCATGGATCCAGTTCGACGGCTAACAAACAAACTCGGAGGAATAATCATCTAAGTTTGTTTTGGTCTTTGTCGTGATTCCGATATCCTATTTAAATAATAAACAATTTCATTTAATTTTATTCACTTTATTTCCCCTTCTTAGCATCTCAGGCTTTAAGATCTTCAAAGGTTTACTTCCCTCTGTGCCATACCTTTGCAACTTCAAAAAAGTAGGTCGGTTTCTCTCGGCCAACCCAGAGAATTATCAACCTCTGCAATCACAACTAACCTAACCACAATTTCAACTATTCCAATGGATGCTGCGAACTTGAATCTCCGAAACTGGCAAGTTAAACCACTCAAATTGAGCGTTGATAAGCATCATTCCAAAAACTAGCCTATTTCAGAAGTTAGCCCAATTAATTAATGAAGACCCGATCGCCATTGAAGTTGGAAGGTTTTGCAAAACGTTTGAATCGCACGCCTTCAGATATAAAGTTTGGGTGGTAGGGTGGGTGGTGGGGTTTTGATTGATATTGGGACAGTCTTGACGATCATTTTGCTGAACTATTTTAGGTACCTAAATACCTGCTTTATTCACCAAATATTTAATTTATCTATGATTTAAACGAGTGAGAGAAAATAAGTGTAAAAAATCGTAGCTTCTTTTCTTGTGAATTTGGAAGTGAGCTGAATATTGAGTTTTACGAAGATAATCTACGGTTTTTTTTTTCATTATTTGTGGTCTCATGTTGAAAATACAAAGGTCTATCTAGTAAAGGTCGATTCATAAGTCAAACATAATTATATACAACTTTGCAAGTGTTGAACTTCATTTAATGACGTTTCTCATGATATTCTTTAGAGATTTATAGGAAATCAATATGTAGAATATAGGTAAATTGGAAAACTTCACGGAGACAGTCTCAGCATTACCAACCTACATAGCCACCCTTCCCCGACCAAATTAACTTCACTTCGAACCGATTGAAGCCAGCGATATATTCCAAAAGTTCCAGAAATTTATCTAGCAAACTTGAATTAACTCAAGACTAGAGAATTTAACTGCGAGACGAGTTATCTCCGCGTTTTCTGGTTAAAGTGTGCAGTTAGCTTAGAGGTTTGGCAAGTATAAAGGGGTCACATAAAAACATTTTCTTGAAATAGTTTAGTGCCAAGTGAATCTTGGTGAAAGGATCGAAAGAAAGATGAGTGACTGCCTCGTCGGTGAAGTGCTCGCAAACGCTACCGCTGAGCATGGTCGTGGGTTCTATTCCCACGGCGGGCAAAGTATTCTTGGGTTTTTTCAGTACAGTCAACAGCAAAAGTAGATGATCAAAATCACAAATTCAATACTAATGAACGGAGTTCGCGTCAGAACGTACTAGTAGTAAATGTTTAGTATAATTTACAATCACATACTTTTGAATCACTTCGACGCCACACAGTTCTGACGCGAACTCCGTTCAATAGTATTGAATTTCTGATTTTGATCATCTAATTTTGCTGTTGACTGTACCAGCCCGGATGTGCCCTACCAGCACGCTTGCTGGCTGGTTCATCTTGAACCTACTAAGTATGAAGGAAAAACATATTTGAATGTCCAACTTATCAGGTTTCTTATGAGACATGAACAGTACATTATTAATTAGTAGACTGACGGAATTTTCCAGAATCGTAATCAGTTTTGTGTTTCGACGTGAAAATGATAAGGTTAACAAGTGTCACTTTTTTCACGCACTACCGCGTTATCTTTCACCCCAAGTCCGTTTGCGACAAAAGATAGGAAAAATTAATTCAAAAGATCGCTCAACTTGAAATACCTGTCGAATCATTTTTCGAGGCCGTTTGCTCAGGCAAAGGTCACGATTGATGTTTTCAGTTCCAAACATATACAGATACATATATAAGCTCACGCCTTCTTCTTGCAGGTAGGCAGACACTACAGAGCGCCTCCTGCTACGATCCCTACATACTACTTCTGCTTCGTTTACGCTCATAGATCAGAGGGTCAATTCTCGTAATTTTAAGAACGTTCACAGTCTGATCTCAGTCTCAATCTGTCAAAAATAACCTCTAATTTCCCTACATTTTTGACAAGTTTTTGACATTTTTTTGTCGCCGAGATGAGACTGCGACTAGATTTTGAACGTTGTAAATTACGAGAATTGGTCTTCTGGTCATACACGCACTCCGGTTGCGAGTACTAAGCACCTGACTTCCTGAATAACAAAACCAATAAGGTCACCATGTCCTTCTAGGGGGTTCCCGTCGTTTCCATTCACATCTGCCTGGTCGTTTGTTAGTCGCCTTTCATTCATCCTCTCCTAACACATACTTAATATAGGTATATCGAAGTAAATTACCACAAGACATTCCTTTGAAAATAAATGATATACTCCCAACGAATAAATGATGCCCCAATAAGTGATGTAGGTACTATATTTGGAAGCTTGAAGCTTGATTACTTTTAAGTAGGTAGTGAATATTTTATTTGTACTTTTATAGGTTATGATTTGGACTTAATTTATGTTCAGTAAAGTATTGTACCGTGAAAATGTGTGGGTACTTACCACCTTATAAAAACGAGCCGCACTATATATAGGTTCCATTCTGTTGAAACTCACATGTTTCTTCTCGACATCCGTGTGTCACTAACGGGATTGAGCAGAATACCAGCCTCAGGTATTGTACCAGGCGTATGCTGAGCTGGACTCCCATTTGGTGCAACCATGAGACACACACCGCCCAGTAGTGATCGACCGTTATAGATTTATTTATACGAGGTGTCTATGGGTCAATTTATCTTTTCAATCTTTGTTTTTTTTTTGTTTATGTTTCACCTTTTTTTGATGTTTTTTTTTTATTACTTGTATTGCGTCTTTTGTTGCACTGAATAAACGTTTTATCCTATCTATCTAAAATACTAGTACAGCTGCATCTGGAAAAACTGGAAACCGCCAACACGGTATGTAGTTGCGAAGAGGCTAGACAAATGATGATAACCAGTCAATAATGATACGTCTGGAAATCATAATGCTAGGGAGTTTGTTGCAACTTCTCCCAGCTAATAAAGCACCAGGAAGTGGTGAAGAGCGAGCGTTTGGGGGACTGTCGAATGACATCCACCACGCGGGTCCAGTGCGGGTTGTTAAATGTCACATGTCTTCGAATATCTGGTTCTAAAACATGCCAGTTTCCTCGCGATGTTTTCCTTCACAAAATACCAGCACCAGCTACTAAACACGTTTCCCGCTCCCTTGACATCAGCGCGTAACGCGATACTTTTTCATACATTTGTACCGCCATGATACGTTGTTGCAAAAGGCGTATTATAAATCTACTTTTTCGCGTCTGTTTATAAATGTTAGCATCATATCTCCGCGCGTTTTATCACTGGTGATAAATTGATTCACTTAGGACCTGACAAAGGGGTATGTAGCTAGTATAGTTTGAGGGTAGGCGGAGATAGAGAGCGTAGTAGATAGCTGTTTATATTTTTGTTGAAGAAATTGTGGCTGGAAGTAGTTTTGGTGATACGGTTTTATCTGCCATCGTAGTCTATCACACTCAGCTCTCATCAACACGCTGCACTCAAATGGCTTCCAATAGTCTCGGATCCTTTTAGTCAGGTGTGCGAAAACGTTCTACTTTTCTGTTCAAAGGAGCATTAGAAGATAATAAAGGGAGATGATCCCTTAAATTGGAGATACATGAAAACAAAAGACGCTATGCATTCAAAAGCATCAGTTTACCAAATATCACGCCATCATTCTCAGTTTCGCTTCGCTCAGCTCCGCTTTTCTCGGTCCCATTGAATAATAAAGCTTGAAGATAGACGACAATGTATCACACAGTAGAATGAAAACAAGGAAGGCTACGTCTTATAAGGAGTGCTGAAAATTTTAGACTAATTCCTCGATCTTTGTAAGGCCCATAGAGATGTTGGTACAGCCATATTAATTCCTGCCGATTTGAGGACGTAAAGAACCCTAGGTACTGAAGCCGCGACTAACGTGGCCACCTACTGGGCCAAAGTAATATAGTTAACTAGGCAAATGTATCATCGATTCGAAAACAAGAAGAAGCCACAATTCTAAATAAACTGGTAATTTTACGTTTTCTTTATACAGTGTACAATTTTAAAGCTAGATTGTCAATAAATTCGATTTATGCTATGCAACAGCTCTATATTAAGTCAGTAAGTCACTATAACTTACACAATAATGAATTTACCTCCAGATACTTAAATGCGACTTAACTTTAAGACGGTCTTACAACTATTTATGTTGCTAAAATACACATTAAAGTGACGGAGACAGCATGAGACTTAACGACGACTTAAAATGGCGTCGCATTTGACTCTTTGCCCTTCGTAGATTTATTGATTCAAATAAATGTTATTAGCCCAGAACTTTCAAAATAGTAATATAAATTATATAATCTACTCAAACCAATTTATTACTTTTTTCTTCAGTCAACAGTTTTCCTTATCCCTTTCCTTAGAGACAACCCCATCTCTGAAATAACATATCTTTGTATGCCAGTTATCTTTTGGGAAATAATGTTGAATCGTTGGGCCACTATTTTATTCAGATTACTAGTGCTGTGTCAACGTGTAAAAGGTTTGTTCCTTTTAAAATGGAATTACTGTCATTTTGATGGAAGTCTGAAAGTGGCACCGGTGACCGAAAAGTTGTGTGGAAATTGATTGTCATGGTATAGGCATGTGATGCGAAGGAATGAGGAAAATGTATAAATGGAATTTTTCGTTCGACGAAAAATGTCAAAGCAGGTGCTCCAGAATCATGTACTGAATTCATGGTAACAGGTTGCGAGTCGATGTCCTGCCACACTCTTAAAATTTTTCTTTATTATTCGAGTTAATTAATTATCTTTTTGTACGCACGTGTTTCTGTGGAAAATAAATCAAATTTTCTTTCTAATTAGTGCTCCGGTGTTCTTAAAAATAAACAAACTGATATTTTTATGCGAACAATGGTTTTCACTTTTCGGAAAAAGAATTTCGTATTTTGAAGGATAAAAATTAAGTAAAACTTAACCTTTATTACCTTTTCTACAACATTAAAACGATCCTACCTAAAAACGTTAACCACCTAAAACTCGATTTTACGATTCTGATTTAATTTATAGAAAAAGAGTCCAATTTGTGACCCAGAGTAAAAGAAAAAAGAAAAAAAAAAAACATAAATATCCTTTTTGTACCGAGCGTAGTTAATAAAGGAATATGTATAAGGCTTTTGTCATGGCCAGCGATGGTAAAACGTAATTATTTTTTATATTTTACCCTCGAGCACAGAATAGAAACTCAAAAGAAGTTTCACTTCTTACAAAAGCTCTCGCAGAAGTAAAAAAGAAAAGCGAGTGCAATGTTCGTCTTCAATATTCGTCAGGAAATGCTCATTTACTAGATTCCCTTGCTTCAATTTTCCCGAGTAATCTTGGTGGGATTTCTACAACTATTTTGCCTAATGACTGAAAACAATGGTAGCATGAGAAACATTTCCTTCTTGTAATTATAATCAAACGGTACTGCGGTACAAATACATTTCTCCGAGGTAACTTCTTGGTGTAATTTCAAGGAAAATGTTGTCTGAGATAAATATCGGGCTATTCTTTTGGAAAATAAGTTGGATTTTTGAATTACATTTTGTGAGGTAAAAACATGGCTTATCTTAAGGGTAAAAGATAACGATTGAAAGATTAAAATCAGGTAAAGTCATTCATATGAAAATTCATCGTCTAATTGTCTCATCTGACTTAAATATCTTCATTATCACGCTTGAATTTTCCTAACTACCCACCGTAGTAAAGTAGAAGACCATTATCTTATTCATATCTTACCATGGTTTCGAGTTCCATACAATACGGACTGACTTATTGTCTCGTTGACCTAGTATCCCAATTTGGAGAAGGGAATAGGGAATTGCGTTAAATTCCCTTGTCGCAACTACGAACTACAAACAAATGTTTGGTTGTCATTTATCCAAAAACGGTTCGGTTTACCAGTATACCAGTAGTCAGTACCCTTTAGTAAAGTTTCTTGCCCGTTCCTCTCCACAGGAAGCTACTTCGCTTTGAAATGGGCAACTATCATAGCTTCATCTTTCTGACTGACCGACTCCTTGACAGTTGAAAAGTGCCAGTTATTAGTTTAATTGAAGTTTGGGCTTGAGTTTGAGCTTGCTTTGAGTTTAAGTTTTTCAGTTGATACTTGAAAAATATATATAAAAAAACATGACAGTCTGTGACCCTACCTAGAATCGAACTCAAGTCCTTTCACTCAGCAGCGTCCTAGTTGAAAGAAAAAGAACCCGCAACCTCCCTCCAAACCTCTGAGAAAACCAGTTTAATCAAAATAAGTACCTATTTACTCAAATAAAGGTTGATTTTTCCAAAGATAATTTTATCCGAGGAATAGTTTTGAATTTTTGACATTTGTTCTATAAAAAACCGGCCAAGTGCGAGTCGGACTCGCCCATGAAGGGTTCCGTTACGTTACGATTTATGACGTATTAAAAAAAAACTACTCACTAGATCTCGTTCAAACCAATTTTCGGTGGAAGTTTATATGGTAATGTACATCATATATTTTTTTTAGTTTTATCATTCTCTTATTTTAGAAGTTACAGGGGGGGGACACACACATTTTACGACTTTGGAAGTGTCTCTCGCGCAAACTATTCAGTTTAGAAAAAAATGATATTAGAAACCTCAATATCATTTTTGAAGACCTATCCATAGATACCCCACACGTATGGGTTTGATGAAAAAAAAAATTTTGAGTTTCAGTTCTAAGTATGGGGACCCCCAAAATTTATTGTTTTTTTTCTATTTTTGTGTGAAAATCTTAATGCGGTTCACAGAATACATCTACTTACCAAGTTTCAACAGTATAGCTCTTATAGTTTCGGAAAAAAGCGGCTGTGACATACGGACGGACAGACAGACAGACAGACAGACAGACAGACATGACGAATCCATAAGGGTTCCGTTGCCATTTGGCTACGGAACCCTAAAAAAACTGTCAGACGTCAATTTTATTCCACTGTTAAAAGTTATTTGTCGATTGAAAAATCAACCCTAAAACTACTATTTTCCTGCAATTTGTAATAAATAGTCCTTAATTAGTCAATCAATTAATAATATACATGTTGATGTTTAAAACCTTTCCAGGCTAAATTATTCCGAATAATTTCGAATAAAATTAAACAAACAGAGAGAATTGTTATCTTGGTAATTTATTGGTCGAATAAATTTTATTCGGCTCACGGTAGAACGCCTAGCAATTTGATTTCGATAATAATTGGAATTTTAAGTGTAGTTTTTAGTGCTGATCGGGTAGAAAATTACCTTTTATTGGGCATTTTCAAGCCCTACCTACATATTTGGTGCGGTGTTAGCTCAGCAGTTAACATATCTTAATATATTTTTTATCTTTTATTATAAAGAACCAGGATCTTAATAATTAATTACAATCTAACCTATAAGACTTATATCCAATTTTAATCTAACTGAGTAAACCTTTTTTCTACGTGATAATCATTTTAAAACTTAGAATAGTGTTGATTGTACTTTACACAAATCCGTTCCACTTTCGTAGAGTCTGATATAATGATATAAACACTTATGTGTTATGATGTGAATCGTTTTCATTATTATTTCTTCACTAACTCAATAGGTTTTGTTCGTTTTAGCCTTTGCACTATATTTGTTTGGTCTAATAGTGCGAAGTCGTGGTTGAGTCGGATGGTTAACATACTGACTAACAAGTAACAGGACATGTTCAACTTCAACCACTTGCTTAGCTTAGTAGGATGGCTTTTTTAATCCATCTATTGTTGAGCCAGTCATTTCGTACAAAAGAATATCAGTTGTCATTTAAATAAACTGACAATTCATGTGGGGAGCCATTTTGCTTAACAATAAATTTCCCTGACTTTATATTAAAATGAAATGACGAGTCTTTTCTGATAAGCCCATTAAAAGGATTCATAAATAAAAAAATATTTCCGCATTTCATAAAACTTATGTAACCGACAATCTAAAAATCTTGTTCAAAATATTATATTTTACAAAAACGGAGTCATGAATTTGTATTCGAATTTCAATCGGAAATAAACAAAATGTAACCGAAACACATCAATTTATCCCAAATCTCGTTGATACAGCCAAAGAGCTGAAATCTGGAGTACTAGCGATGTTATGTTTTTGAACAATACCGGGATTTTTGCGGGACATTTTGTGTCTATCCCGCGATATATATTTTGCTTGCATATTCTTTGAAGATTTGGCTAGTAGTTGTGGTCAAACGGTCGTCTATTCGTGCAGGAATAGTGATATTCTGCTTTACAGGGTTTAAATTGTTTTTATATACTATATAGTTTGAATACGCGGTTATTTTATGCGCGCTCTGGTGCCCACAGACATAACTCTAGTTTAGTAGTAGTTGACTGGCATGATGTAACTGTTGCAGTTACTAATTCACTGTTAGTAAAATAACTTTAACTAAAAAACCAAGTAAAAATTATCAACATCTTAAAAAATATGTAAAAGTATAAAAAGTCAGTGTTGTTATGTTATTACTAGCTGCACCGAGCGGTCTTCCTGTTGTGGTATAGTCATTTATTCTAGGTGCATCGTCTTCACACCATCATCTGCCTGCCTTTTCTCAGCTATGTTGTGGTCGGCTTTCAGTCTAACCGGATGCAGCTGGACACCAGTATTTTACATGGAGCGACTGCCTATCTGAAAGAAAAGAAAGAAAGAAAATACATGTATTTGCGGCAAACATGACGCATAAAATATAACATAAACACACAAAAAAAATAACAAGTTGGGGGTAAACATGCGTCACATCCACGCAAAACGGCCATCGATCAGCATAATGCTAAGACCCTATACGAGACAGAGCCCCAGCGCTGGTTCACCACCAACAACACCACCATAAGCTAGTTTACTGGTTGAGCTGGTGGTGGTGATCTGACCTCTACAACCCAATTACTGGGTAATACGATACCCCCGTCGTATAATCGTTGGTCCCGTC
Organism: Apamea anceps; assembly: GCA_951799955.1. Lineage (NCBI taxonomy): Eukaryota > Metazoa > Arthropoda > Insecta > Lepidoptera > Noctuidae > Apamea > Apamea anceps. The sequence goes on from OX637525.1 coordinate 707,854, forward strand.
AGAAGCCCGAAACTCTGACAACCAGTCTCACCGAGGGGTATCCTATTACCCAATAACTAGGTTATAGAGGTCAGTTATGACGGCACGGTTGGCGCAGTGGTTCAGCGATTGACTGCTGCTCTGCGTGTCGCGGGTTCGATTCCCGCACGGAACAAATATTTGTATGGCCTACAAGTAGTTGTTCCGGGTCTGGCTGTTTGTGTATGTGAGTTTAAATGTTTGTAAACGCACCCACGATACAGGAGAAATTTCTAGTGTGGGGCAACGTTTTTTTCAAAAAGAAAAAAAATAAAAGATAAAAAAATATGCAGCCGCTCCATCTAAAATACTGGTATTCAGCTGCATCGGGTTAGACTGGAAGCCGACCCCAACATAGTTGGGAAAAGGCAGGCAGATGATGATGATGAAAAAGATTAGTATAGATGTAGATTAACTTAGTATACCTATTATTATATGCTTTCGGTTTAACTTTTTATAACAGAACCTTTTTATTTTTCGCATCATAAATGCCAATTATTTTGGGTTCCGTAGTTCAAGTGGGATGATTTTTTTTCTCGCGTCTAGCCCATAGTGTATCATTCGATAGCCCTTTATAAGGTAGGTCGGTTGAGAGGTTGCTAAGACGATTTTTTGATTTAGAACTTTATAGTGCATATTTTTGTTAAAATAGGGCGTCCCCCCTCTAAAAGCTAAACGGCTGGCTCAAAAAATCTGAAAATTTCATGATAGTAGTCCATATGATGAACTTTGAAAGAAAACTATAACGGCTTAGATAACTTTGTTAGTTCAGAAGTTACGCGTATAGAGGCCTAACTTGTAAACTGCGCTTACTCGGAAAACTTCGTACAAAAATAACGAAATAATAAGTAAACGTGTAAAATTTCTATATCTATTCTATACTTATAATAAATCTGTAGAAGTGAAAATTCTGTACATTGAAAATATCAAAAAAATAAATGGCAGGGGGTGTTACTAGACCGACACCGAACCCAAAAATGTGATTAAAAAAATTTTTGTCTGTCTGTCTGTCTGTCGGTCTGTCTGTCTGTCTGTCTGTTTGTTCAGGCATCACGCAAAAACTACCGGTTCGATTACGATGAAACTTGGTATAATTATTCTTTAATATCCTGGGCACCACACTGGGTACTTTTTATCCCGGAAAAGTATATACAATAAAAAACAAACTTAATTTTGCGGTTCGATCCCTAGATCCGATTACTGTACCAACCGCAAATAATAAGTTTGTCGTAGGTTAGGTCACACGCAGTGGAGTTCATTTTTATTCCTTTTACTTTTTAGAGTTATTTAGGTTTATTTTTATATAAGTCGTAGGTATAGATTTTAATTTTAAAGTATAGGTAGTATATTTGATAGTGTACGTAGTGACCGTAGGTTATTTTATAATACTGTTAGGTAGGATAGTCATTCGTATAGATATTAGATTTTAGAGATTTTGCTTATTTATTGAGTTTAGATTGAGGGGCCCGTGGCTAAATAATAACAGCCGCACAGGTCGATCGGTCAGGTTAAGCTACGCTTGCCGCGGTCGGTCTGTGGATGGGTGACCATCTTTACATACCGAGACACCTCCGTGCCTCGGAAAGCACGTTAAGCCGTTGGTCTCGGCTGTCATTCGTGGATCTTTGACAGTCGTTACGGGTAGTCAGAAGCCCGAAAGTCTGACAACCAGTCGTACCAAGGGTATCGTATTATCCAATAACTGGGTTGTGGAGGTCAGATAGGCAGTCGCTCCATGTAAAATACTGGTATTCAGCTGCATCCGGTTAGACTGGAAGCCGGCCCTGAACATAGTTGGGAAAAGGCTAGGCAGATGATGATTGAGTTTAGATTAGTTATCGTCATAAATAGGTTTATTTAGGTAGGTAGGTATTTTATTTTCTGTTATTGAGTTTATTTATTTTTTTAATTAGGTAGGTACTTAGGTAAAGATATCATATAGGTACCCTCTTAATCACCATTAATGAGACACAATTGGTTTTCTATTGTAATTAGCCACAAAGGGCCCGCGAGATAGATGGCATCCTGGTGCACATACATTTTATCCTGTTAGCACGTTCCCGTGGGATAATTTCCGACATCCACGCGGGCGAAGCCGCGGGCAGAAGCTAGTTAAAAATAAAATCATAACAATTATCTACTGGACACGATTTTATTTAAATTTGAATCCTGAAAAGAGGGTAAATAAAATTAGGGGCTTAAAATTTTACACTCGATAGATGGCGTTGTGCATTTATTCAATGGTTAAACCGTTTTATTCAATTAATTTATTCATAGTAATAAATACCAACCCCGCCTTCTAAATCCACGTGCCATTATGGGTGACTACGGAACCCTATTCTATGGTGAACTAGGTTCTAAAAATGCAGCAGACGTGTTAGGTATCCTAATTAATATGCATATTATAAAAAGTACACAGGTGGATTAATGATTATGTTAGTAAAAAAAAACCGGCCAAGTGCGTGTGCCTGACACGCACTCGGCCGGTTTTTTTTTTACTTTTAGAACCTAGTTCACCTTAGAATTAATACCTGTTATTAATGATTAACAAGATCCGGGTCGAAAATCAAATGATTATTACCCACGTCCAAATCTGATATGATCGTAAAACAAAAAAAAACTTGTTTTAACTTTCCAGTAATCATTTTGAAACCTCGATAAATTCGATATCATCAATCAAAAATCCCGTACTCTCCCGTGACCCCGGGATTTTCGATACATTTCCCATCCCTACCAACCCACTGGGAATTGGGGAGTCGTCAACACAAATTGTGATCGAAATAGTCTGCTGAAGAAATTGAAAAAGAACTGGCAACCCCGAGGGGCTTGTATAGACAAAGGGATATTATACGAGTACATGAGTATGACTTTCGGAGTAAAAATCGCCATGCAGTAGTTTTTTACACTGGCAACATTCTCCGCATGAAAAATCTGTGGAGTTTTTTGGCTCCGTGACTGGGAGTGGAGACGAATAAAGGAGTATTTTTCGTCAAAGTCGAGGGTGTTCTGAACGTTGTCTAGTGTTGAAATTTTATTATTACTTGTTCACTTACTTTTATCACTCTTTGTGGACTTTAAGGTCTCTGCACACAGCTCCGGGACGGGACGGCAACGCGGCGCTGGCGCGGCGGCAGTGTTCACACTGCGGGCGCGATCACGTCCCGTCCCGCCGCGCTTTTCTTTCATCAAAAAAGATGTTGAGCGAATCAGACATAGAAACGCTATTGCTCATAGTTGCGCTAGCTAAGAAAAAAACAACGTAAATGGAAATGGGTGCATGAAATAAATCAAAAACGCGTTCGCGTCCCGCCACGCCCCGCCCCGCCGCTTTTGACTTGTATTCCCGCTCGGCGCGGCGGCGGCGGGGCGTGACGGTTACCGTCGCGTCGAGCGGGGCGGCTCTGTGTGGCGTCGTCCGTAATATCTAGTACATTACAACTGCTCAGCGTCGCGTCGCCGTCCCTTCCCGCCCCGCCCCGCCCGCTGTGTGCAGAGACCTTTACAGGTTTTTGTAGTCAAAAGGTAGGAAGATATGTATTCTCTGATTTACGCTTACTTCATTTATGCTGAAAGCTGAGCTGAAAGTGAGAGTACTATAGGTACACGTCTGCCTAACCCATCGGGGAATACAGGAGAGATGTTATATTTATGTTATCATTCATGCTTACATTTAAAATATTTTTTTGCTGACTTTCTTGTCGATAAAGTATGACCGCTAAAGATGGAATCTTTGATTCGATTCCCAGGATCGTGTTATCGAGTTTGTCGATAAGGAAATTCAGAATTTATTTAGCCCACATTAGGACTTATAACGTAGCTGGAATGTCGAGAAAATGCTTTCTGTCACCTTCTTAGTCAATGATGACAAAGTTATACTTGAAAAATTTTTAATGTCACTTGCCAGTTTGTCAGCTCCCTAATTGCGTAGCACAATCACAATCCGAAGGGTTTAAGGAAGTTCAAAATCCATTCGTTTATAAGATTCTAATATTCGTCAGCTTGACAACGTAAATAACTCGAATGACTTACGAGATTTAAGTTGTGGGTTCGAACCGACATTACCAACCACACTGGGCCCGCGTGGTGGATTACCGCCCACCCCTCTCATAGAGAGAAGGCCTGTGTCCCAGCAGTGGGAACAATATACGCTGATTATGCTACCATTGAAAGTGTGTTACGTAATTAGGCTGCAGGTTGAAATCCACAATCTCAAATTCTATAATGGGTGTTTAATATAGTGTAGTCGTAAGTTGTGTGTATGTATGTTTAATGTACGATTTCAAACCTAACCTCACCTAACCCCCTCGATAAAACAAACAATTCAATTCAACATTAATGTTTGCCTCTAATTGCTGCAAGTGTTGGGCTTTGATTCCAGCAATGAAATCGCCATCACAGAGCATATGGTGCCATATTGAATCCTATTGCTTTGCAGAACAAATGATACACAATCACAAGACCTTTGCCAGACGAATACCAACCTTCTAGAGTAACCGATAGAGGTTGTGAGAAGTGTAAAGGTAAGTTGGTAAACGTGAAGGCACATATGGCCCAAGTTTGAAGTGGTGTGGCGTATTTAAATGTTAATTAAATCAATTAATTAATGGAAATTCTTTTGAGCATTGATTGGATGAAGGCTGGCTGGTGTGTGTTCTAATGAGAATAAGGTTGGTTATTTGGGTTAAGCGTACTGAAGTATTATGCTCATTAGGAAACAAGTTAAATTTACAAATAGGTTTGGTCTTAGCCTACTTTTAGACAGTCTCATCAAGCCCTTCATTAAGTCGTGATATTGTCAAATCTATATCTATACTAATATTATAAAGAGGAAAGATTTGTTTGTTTGTTTGCATTGAATAGGCTCCGAAACTACTGAACCGATTTGAAAATTTCTTTCACTGTTGGGAAGCTACACTATCCCCGGGTGACATAGACTATTTTATATTTTCGAAGAAAATAGGGATCATTACATAAAACTCCAATAATGTAACCCAAAGTGTAAAAAAAAATATCTAAAATATTCTTGAAAAAGGGTTTATGTGTGTGTATTATAATTTTTAATTTTGAATTTTTTGTTAATTATCCGCGCGAAGCCGGGGTGGGCCGCTAGTCTTATATAATTAGGTAAACATGAGATTCGACAACAGATATGTTTTCGGAATACTTACGGGAGAGATAGATACAGGTCCAGGCAACATTTTTATACGATTCTTAGGATTAAAAAAAAATTGGGAGACAACGAAAGCATTAGGTACTCATCCTTTTATTAGGAGAGCTCCAGTTATGTATGTCGAAATAATATGTCAGATTTGGTGATACTCGAATGACTTCATTACATAGTAGATAACAATCATGTTAATAGTGTGAGTTCTGCCTATAAAATATTTTCGAAGGTGCCACACAATATCCATTGCGCCGTTAGAAGAAAAGAAGTCCATCTCAAATTTACTAAAACCAGTAATGGACAAACTGCAACCATTGTTTAAACTGCCACACCAACCAAAACTGGCATTTAAAACATCACACATCATTCAACGGTAAAGGGTAATCCAGACTCGCTGTCTCCTATAAAATAAAGCCATTCACCATTCAATGTGACATTTGGCACGCTTCCCCTAATTGCTCGTGTGTGCTAGCCTTTATTCCGCCCTTTTATACCCCTTTTGTTCTTGATTGCTTAATGCCAGCATTTTTAATTACTGGGGCGACTTTTGAAATATTTTTGTCATTCAATTATTAACTTTTTTTTAGTGTTTTCTGAACGGTTTACTTTGTTCTGAGCATTTTCAAAAAACAGGTCAAGTGCGAGTCGGACTCGCGCACCGAGGGTTTCGTACAAAGTAAAAACTTTTTTGCAAAAAAATACAACCGACTTCCAAAAACGACACTAGAAAGTGAAAAATAACTTTAATTTCGGAAGTCGGTGTCGTTGAGTTCGCATATTCGTTGTTTGCCACCGACTTCCGAAATTAAAGTTATTTTTCACTTTCTAGTGTCGTTTTTGGAAGTCGGTTGTATTTTTTTGCAAAAAAGTTTTTATTTTTCACTTTTTAGTTGTAATTTTTACCAGTAATTTTGGTTTAAAAACCAAACTACTGAACCGTTTTTGATGAAATTTCTATGGGACCATTTGGGAAGTATACCCTTTCCAACAAAAAAAGAATTTTTCAAATCGGTTAGCAAGCGACGGAGTTATGCCCGAACAAACATAAAAAAAAAAAAATACAAACATCCGAATTGAGAACCTCCTCCTTTTTTAGAAGTCGGTTAAAAATTTACGGTTTTCGCCAATTGACATGAATTTGGAGACATGAAATTTGGAGGGTGCGTTCTTAGTGAAGAGTAGGAGAAGAGTAAGAGGTATCCACTAAGAAAGGGTTTTTCGAAATTCCACCTCTAAGAGGGTGAAATGGGGGATATTGTTTGTATGAAAAATCTTATTCCTTGAGTTAATAAACTTGAAACTTGCCACCAATACTAATCTAAGTAAATTATGAAGTTTGGCATTTTATGTTTTTCTAAAGTACCCCCTAAAAGGGGATTGGGGGTTTCAAAGTTTGTATGGAAGAATTTTAGCGCGCGGTCCGAATATCTCGAAACTCACTATTTATACCTACGATCGAAAGTAAAGAATAATGTGTATCAGGGTTTTTCGAAAATTACCCCTGACGGGCTGAAAAGGGGTAGTCAATTTTACAGGCGAGGATTTTATTGCATGGCTTGATTAACTCGAAAATTAGTATGAATAATCTTTGAGTCAAGTTATGAATACATCCCAAACGATTTTTTTAAATTCCACCCCTGTGGGGGTGAAAAGCGGGGATACAGTTTATATGAAAAATCTTCTTTATTAGATTAATAAACTTGAAACTTTTCAAGAATACTCGCCTAAGTAAGTACTAAAGCTTATCATTATAAGTTTTTCAAAACTACCCCTCGGAGGGGGGATATAGGGGTGTTGAAGTTTATGTGGAAGAATTTGAGTCCGATTAACTCGAAACTCAGTATTAATACTTTTGACAGAAAATAATTAATAATAAGTATGTAAAGTTGGTCAACAATTGACCCCTGATGGGGCAAAAAGGGGTAATTCGTTTTATAAGGGAAGGATTTCAACTTGAAACTGTATTTTACATTTTCACACCTAAACCACTGAACTTGTGATTTGGCAAAGAGATAGATGGCATCCTGGGGAAGGCATCATACTTTTTATCCTGGTAGCATGTTCCCGTGGGATAATTTCCGACACCCACGCGGGCGAAGCCGCGGACAGAAGCTAGTCTGTGCTATAAGACATTGCTTCGTACCAAATTTCAAGATTCTGACTTCACGGGAAGTACCCTGTAGGTTTTGATTCCCTTGCAAGTGTCGAACATTTGCGGAAATTTGCAAAGGCAGGTGATGATGATGTTGAATGTGTATATCTATAAAATACTAGCTGACCCGGCAAACGTTGTTTTGCCATATCAATTATTTCTAGCTGCCCGGCGCTACTTCGTTCGCGTGGTGTCCTGCCCCCCACCCTACTCCTACCCTACTCCTACACTACTCCTACTCTACTCCTAACCTACCCCTACACTACTCCTTACCTATTCCTACACTACTCCTACCCTACTTCTATAAGTAAATAACAGTATTAAATAAGAAACGTATCCTATGTCCGTCTGCTGGTTCTAAGCTACCTCCCCACCAATTTTCAGCCAAATCGGTTCAGCCGTTCTTGAGTTATAAAATAGTGTAACTACTTTCTTTTATTAGTTTCAGTTTCTATTTTGGCATACATATCAACGATGTACTGATATAAACACAAAGCCATAATTATCGCTGAAAATTTGCTTTAATCGAAGCACGTCAAAAATTAAATGACCGCATAAATGACATAACAACATGCTTGTACTGTCAACACTGAAAAAAGTTTCAATTTGACAGCACAATCCCTATCTGAAAAAAGTTTCAATTTGACAGCAAAATCCCTATTAACAAAATAATCCGCCATTTATTGAATTCATTTGTTACAAAAAATGTGATAAATAAAGAACCGCTCTACCGATTTTGTGAAAACTTCACATAAACCATCTACTAAATAGTCCAAACAAAGCCTAAACATTTGGTTTGGATAGGTGAGCCCGTTCTTGAGTTATAAAACTACAACGAAAAGTGGCATTGATTTTTATAATATATAGATTAATTTCTATGCCCGCATTCGCTGCTTATAGCAGTGGTGGCACAGTGGTAACGACTTACGAGTCTACAACTCGTAAGTTCAGGGTTCAAACTCAGGCAGACGCTTTTCTTTGTGTGAATAATTTCATCAGCACTGCAACATTATAGGCTGTAATGCTTGATAGACCTGCTAATTTTATTATGAGTGTTCTCAAAAGAGTGGTCTTTGAGAACACTTATAATAAAATCAGCAGGTCTATCAGGTCTATATACCTACCAGGAGTGGCCAAGAATATTCGAAATGATGAACCAGATCAGCAACTTTGTAGAAATAATGAGAATTAAATATGGGGAGTTGAGGAGAAATACTCAATTCGGGGAATTGGTCAAACGCTTCGCCCGGTTCCAAACTGTTTCATAGATTCAAAGCGTGTTTACGTTTTCAATGGCTAAATGTTGACATATTCCATATCAACATGTAGCCATTGAAAACGTATCACGTTCACAAAATATACGAGTATTCCCTTAAAACAAAGCGGTGTTTCGTGTCTGCTGTGTGACTGCTTAGTTCTAAGGCTAGATATCGACGGGCTTTCACGTAAATTCCGAGAATTTATTCCTGAAGTTTTATTTGCATAAAATATTAATATTTAACTTATAGAATATTATGCTAAGCTAGTAGTAGTTAGCTTATGCTAAGAGAACTGAGTAAAGTTTCGACTAGTAACTGCAATTCTACTTCTAAAGTCTTGTCTACGGTTATTATGTTATTATTTTAAAGTAGGATGAGTCGGGTTGACTGGCAATAATTTACTAGTTGGACTACAACGTTATCTTGTCATGGTTTTGGCATGCCATGTGTGCAAATTATTATCTACTTTGGTAGGTATTATACTTTCTACCTATAATTCTGCTTAAAAAACCTAATTCATCAATGCTGTCATAAAATGTTCAACTTTTTCCACAAAACAATCAATTTTCCACAAAAAATATAATATACGACATGTGTCTGTGTGATCGTCCAATTATTTGGGAATAACGTCTGCCTCAGACGGGGCGCGCCACAATATATAAATTACTTGGCGTAGGTCAAACGACGATGGTGTAAGAGATAAGGTGGCCGCGATGTGTATGATGCTGGTACTTTTATTTATTTATTTGGTACACCAACAACCGCACAGAAAAATCACAGAATGTATGGTTATAAACGTGACGCTTGTAAATTGGTCTTTAAGATTGTGTAGTGTGAAAAAAACCCTATGAGTGGCCTGTGTCCCAGCAGTGATAACATTATAGGCTGATTATGTGTATGTGTGTGAGTGAAATAAGGAAAGGTCTTTGTCGCACAGTGCACAGGTCAATACAGGAGGAAAAATTGCGACACCATCCTCGAAATATTATAGGGACACTTGAAGACAAGTCTTTGTATTTTTGTAGGAAATAAAAAAAAATCAAATTCGGTTTCGTTGGCTGAACTAGTGACTTAACATCCTTCGATACACGCTAGTCGAGCAGCAAAGCCGCCAAGCGCGCAGTGCGGCCGGTTGCGAAAATTCTAGGGCGTTCGTTTCACTTCGCTACAAGGTGACTCGCTAGGCTCTAGGCGCTAAGCAAGCCACCTGTCAGTGCGTACGTGGCCTTACAAAAACAAATGTAAACCGTACTGTACGAGTGTTTATTTCAATGCAGTGGCTAACTTTTATTACACTGGTCCTAAAATAAAATAGTCCAAAATCTCAAGCAAACATTAGACCGAAACCACTGACCTAATAACCCAGCAACACACAGTACAACAATACAAACAAACTCTTTGTACAAAAACTTACAAAATTATACATTCACAAAAATGATTTATATTTACAGGCAGACACTAAAATATACAACTTTCCGCTTTTAAATTACGCCACAAGCAAATGCAGTCAGAATGCGTTCGTTATGGCCAGTTTTGGAGAAAAGCCAGCAAATACGGACGACCAACGGATAGGCACGAAATATATATGATTTGTTAATATCATAACTTAGAGCAGGAAATGAAAAATCTTATGTCGTGAACTTTTGATCCGGATTTTTAGAGCTAAGCTCATATATTGGGGGATGTTAGGGGATGGACACACTTGGAAATTGATTTTTCTGACTAAGCCCCGGTTTAGACAAAGCTTTTGGCAAGTAACATGATTGTTTGTTGTTATTTTGGTAAACCAATCACAAAAGCTGAAACGCATAAGATAAGATGAGAACTTTGACCAAGCTTTCGAAACGGAAGATGAAACCTATTATTTATGTTTCGTTGTAGGTGTATAATTAAACATGGATTTCTAAGCAGACCGCTGTAGTATAATATATATTTATATTAGTATATTACCTACTATTAATGATATACTAAATTCTTTAAATATCATAACCGGTTTCACAGATTCTGATCAGAATTTACTCTTGTTTTTTTTTTATTAAGTCACATAGGAAACCTGATACATAAACAAGTTCACAGATGGACATACAATAGATAACATAGCATTTTCTGTATAAGGAACTACAGTACATCTAGCAATTCATTCGCAATTACCAACGCTTCGAAATGCTGAGAATTTTCTCAATTCCTCCCATGTCGAGAGACTAAAGAGACGCCAGAGTGCGCAGTGCGGCTGGTCAAGACTATTCGAATATAATTGTTGAATTAGAGCTAAAGTTTTGTCCTAAAATATTGAGTGTGGATATACACGCTATACAGGGTGGCAGGGACCCGTTACTATGGATTCAGTACTTGCGGTGAAATTTTCCGTCAGTTATATTAAACAAATAATTGCTGTTCCATACATTTTGACCGCGTGGGTATTGTACTTTTATAGGAAACAGCAGATTTTTATTTTAATGACAAAGAATTTCTATGCTAAAGGGTCTAGAACGTGTGCCGAATTAATTCATGGTTACAGTTTGTGTGTCGATGTGCTTGCCACCCCGTATTCACGCTGCATTTGTTTTAATACACCGACTAAAGCCCAAGTTACACGATGCAAGTTACATACTTCTTGCCTGTGACGTAAAATAAAATAAAAGAAACAACTTGTATCGCTGCTTCAACTTATGGTATGCGGTATGCCACAGACAATCAAACCGCACCGTAAATTAGGCTCTAGCGTTGTCGTTTGTCAACTGAATTTGTGTCGCGATATTTTTAGGCTACACAGTGTAGTAGACAGGTTGTTGGAGTGTGTTGTCTGCCTTAGATAATAATCTTCATACCGCAACTCTACATGTATAGATCTATTTATACTAATAACAAAGATGAAGAGTTTGTTTGTTTGTACCCGCTAGTCTCTGGAACTACGGACTGGATTTGAAAAAATATTTTTGCATTGGATAGCCTAATTCTTCTAATTCTATAGGCTATTTTACATCTCGTTAGGACAGAACGCTATAACGAAGTAATAGCGGGGGCAGACGATGCGATGCGGTGGGGTGGGTCGGGGGAGCAAGAAAGGAAGCAAGTATAAGACATTTATCGAGAAAAATATGTAATATTGTAAGCCAAATTTCCAATAATCAATTAATTACTTTTCTTAGAAACGACACATTTCCATTGACCTATATTAACGAGAATCATCAAAGAAGTGATTCATTAACTCGAATTAACATTTGTTTCCTATTCTCATTAACAGACCGACATTGCACACAAACGAACACAAAAACTTCTGTAACAAGTTTTTAAATGAATTATAATTTATTAGAAAATAAGTTTTCCTGTCAATAAGCAAGTAATTTGATGTTATTTTGAAACGACAGCGGACGAGGCTAACGAAGAGACTTGTTCTCAAAGGCATTGGAGAAATATTCTCTGTTTCGTGGAGAAGGATTTTGTTTTTATTGCGTTTTATTGGGAAAGAGTTTGTGTTATACCTATTATTTTAGTTATATTCGCAATAGTTTAGTGTCATCAAAGTCTGTGGTCTTGGCCGTTATTTCCATGATGATTTAACAAAATGAAGCATTTTAATAGGCTTATATATTATAGGTATATATATCACCTGAGGAGGCTCTCGTTGGGCAGCTGGATCAAAGGTTTGATTCAGAAAGCGGTACTTCTGCACACGGCTCGCATTGTCAGTAGGTTCCTCTCTCTGGATCCCTGACTACCGGTAGCTTAAACCCTGTTCTTGATACCGGTGGGCTAATATTTTTTTATATTTTTAAATGTTTTTATAGTTTTTATATTATAATTTAAAAAAATATAATTTATATGTATTTATATTGAAATATAGGTAGATATTTATTATTATGGAAATGAATGAAATTAAACAAATAGGCACATAAAACAAGAAGCTTACACATTTTGACTTACAAATAAGGAGATTTTTAGGAATATCTATATGAAAGCAAAAACGTTTCTGACAGAAAAATATTAGCTTTTAAGAGATTGTCTTCCAGAGAAAAAAATATCATAAAGGAACTCTTCATAATATAATTGTTCAACAAAAGATTTTCTTCATAAAGTCTACTAAACTATTTCCAGAAATACTATTTCAAAACTACAGGTCAAAACGAAACCCGAAACCCATAAAATTTGAAAAACCATATAATAAATGCCCATAAAACACTGGAAAATAAATTTTAATTTATTACCACTGCATTGTCAGTGCCCTTTATGCGCTTCCAAATATTAAAATGCATGCTCATAAGTCATTATGAAACGACTGTCATTTTTATTGATGATGACGATAGTTAAATAATTAATGTCGATTAATTTTGTCGGCAATAAAATGACGGGACAGTAACTGACGGGGTTATGGATGGAAACTTACTTGCTTTGCACGTTTTGGTTTATTTCAGGAACGACATTTAGAGCGGAGCAGTTGATGATGCTTAATGGCTTCATAAAGAAGTAATATAAGATGAATTGAGATTATTTGATGAAGATTAGTACTTAAGCATGAACATTGTACCACCTACGCCCACTCTACTAAACGGATTTGGATGAAATTTGGCACACATATAGACCATGGCCTGGGTAAAGACAGGCTACTTTTATCCTAGATGATGGACAAAGTTCCGGGCAACAGCTAGTGATTTCATAAAGAAGTAATAGTAGAGGAATTGATTATTAAAATTTGAAGCACCTACTATCCTATCTTTTGAAATAACTAATAGAACTTTAATTGAATTTATACCTGCATATCACGAATGTAGTACATTCACATTTCGTAGAGCTACATAAGTCTAAGAGCACTATAATCTATCCTTAGTGCCCAGACAGCCGTTCCACCAGCATTGTCAGCATCCCCATTAATCTCCATTAAAAACCCGCTCCACAAAGCTAAGCGAGCATGACCATCCTGGACATATAACTCAAAAAAATCGATATTCATTTAAACCGAGCCAAATCCGGGGGTACAGTAAAACTAAAAATTAAACAATCCTACTTGGTTCTTTGCCAAGTATCTTTGTTTCATTGATGCATATCTTGGGTTACTTGGCACGGGGCTCTGTGAAAACGGTCTTCCTGACTGGTAGCAGCGTTGATTTTCTTGATAAAAATTACAATATGTTCGAGTCTTTTTGAATTTGGGTGTCTTTGCATTTTCGAAGCAAGTAAACATCTGAAGATAGATGTAAACTTGTTTGAGGAAGAGATCAAGATTGGATTTCTTTAAACCGATCGTAAAGTATCGTTTCTTTCTAAGAATTTTCTGATTTATTGCTGGAGCACTTTGGAAAAGTCTTATGTTTTTTAACGAGCTCTTGAATTTTAATGATGAAGCTACGAGTATATTCACGGATGCAGATCATTATTCAATTCTAAATATCGTAAAAACTATCGGTTTCATTTTTATTATGATTTGGGCGTCAAATGTTATTCTTTCTAGGACTACCTCTCTTTTATAGTTCCTTTTATGGTTTATTCAATTCATAATTCACTGAAGCTTCTTAGAAAACAACAATTACCATTTTAACCGACAAAAAAAAATCCTTAAAATATTCTCAGCTGCCCGGTTCATTAATGCCCATTACTTCTACCAATTCTTATAATCCACTAGCCTTTATTACATCATAAATATTTGACTCCAACCTGACTATTTTAATTTTAAAAATACCCTTTTCAGCTTTATTAACTTTGTCGTATTCAAGTTTCTAACAAAGCACGAAATATCGGGCCAATCTTAAATGTTGGCACTTATACCGATGCAGGGGTTCTATCAATACAGATTTTTATCTCTGGACTTCCTGCATAGTTGGGAGCCGTATTTTGTAGTTATGTACGTATTTTTCGATGCTGGGAATAGGGGCAGCCGATTCGAGCCAAGGTGCTGTATTTAAGTTATTCTGTCAAGTGTTTGGAACTTATATACCGGTTTTGCTATATCTAGAGTGAAAGTTTTCAAATCGTATATTTCAATTAGACCAGCTGCATCCGGTTATACTGGAAGCCGACCCCAATATAGTTGGGAATAGGCTAGGTAGATGAGTTTATTATACCTTATACGGCTGCAAATGATTTATTTATTATATTATTCCTTAAGGCATTTTCTCCTTTAACTTTCTAGTCTACGATAATACTACTTACTAACGTCTCGTGGTAATTACGTCAAAAGCGTTCTTTCAAAGGAAAACTTAATAAGAATGTTTAAAGAGAAATTAAAATTGGCTCAGAACAACTTCGAACTTACCTACCGTAAGTACTAGACATGTAGACGTTTTAACTAATACTTTAAATTATTATTGTTCTGTTGTCTACAACATGATCTACTTTGATCATGTTGTAGACAACAGAACAATAATAATATTTGAAAATGTCCTAAAAATACAGCATAACAGCATAATCAATCTATAATGTTCCCACTGCTGGGACACAGGCCTCTTCTCTGTAGAGGGTGTGGGCCTTAACCAACCACGCGGGTCTAGTGCGGGTTGGTGGATGTCACATGTACAAATACACTAGTTAGTTTGCTCGAAAATGTCAACGACCATCGATGACCTTACGATCATCAGCAGACATAATGTTATGAACTGACCTGCCAGTTGCTGTTATGCTGGTATCCCGAGCCTCATCTCCACACAAATCATCAAAAGAAATACCATTTAAAACCCACTCAATAAAAATTTCAACAGGTCCAAAACTCACACAGAAAATGCCGAGTTAAAAAATATATATATACAAAAACTCTCGACCTAAAATTTTGTTTTTTTTTTGTCCTTTGTGTTTCACGGACGTGCGCATTTGAAGCTCACAGTTCTGCCGTGTGCCTTTGAGGCGTGTCAATATATGCCTTGTTGTTTATTAAAAGCCTACCAACCATGTTTCTGTCCGAAATTTTGATAGAGCACTCGTGTTTTATTAAAAGGGAAACGAAAGTGGCGATTTTTCCACGAACGCTTTCGCTTGTGGAGTTAATATTTGTTTTGTGAATGTCAAAAGTTTTTCTATGATGTTTGTGAAACAATACAACCAAGGCTGAGGGACATTTTTATATTTTAAAGCTCTCAAAAAACACTTTTAGGTCAAATGTAGGCATCCAACTGTACCACACTAGAGTGATCGCTTCACTGCAGAGCAAAGGTCTCTCTTTCCCTTTTCCACACCTGTCTGTCCTCGGCCAATGCAGGCCAGTCCTATCGATAGGCCTACAGACCCACTATCCATACGTACTACAAAATAATAATATTATAAATTAGAAAATAACTCTGTCTGTATGTTACCTTTTCACGCCTAAACCACTGAACGTATTTCGATAAAATTTTGCAAGGAGATAGATGGTATCCTGGGGAAGGACATATGCTACTTTTTGTCCCGGTAGCACGTTCCCGTGGGATAATTTCCGATATCCACGCGGGCGAAGTCGTGGGTTGAAGCTAGTGTACCATAAAATAGTCAGAGCAATCTCTTAGTTTTGTACATGCAATAGACTTAGAAAGCAAAAAAAACATCACTTCTAGATGACAAAGTATTTCCCATTAAAAATCTTCACAAAAACCTGAAACTCGATCGCATCTTAAATGTGTAACAGGTAAAATGGTTTGATTGTTTGTAAAACGTAATCTCTGGAAGGACTGAACCGATTACAAAAAAATATTTCATTGATAAAAACCTACACTAATATGATATGTTTTATAATGTAACTGACACCCTCGCCGACGAAGTCGCGGGGGTGTCAGAAGCTAGTTGAAATAAAAATGTTATTGGTAACTTCAGTAATTCATTTGATCAACAGAAAACAGTGTTAAATTTTTCATACAGTTAGCGTCGATGGTTGTGTTTCCAAGCTTGCAAGGGTTCACTCAAAGGATTCGTGTTTTCAATAACAAATGAAGTGTCATGGCGGATTTCTTGGGTTTGCTTTCGTGTCATACTAATTGCTATTGGATCCCTAGGGTTATGGTTATAGTAGCTATTAGTTTTGAGTTAAAATTACTTCGTGGAAACTATTTCATTAGGTATTTAATTCGAATATATTTGTAACCTTTTTGTGTGTATTTGATTCTATGAATTCTTGTAAGTGTTCTACGAATAAATTCCTAGAAAAACGTGCTTTGAAGCTATATTCTCATAATCAGAACCACTTCGAAAACTCATATATCGGTCGATCAGGAGTCATTTTTAGTATGGGCTGAAATAACCAATAAAATGAAACGAAATGTTTATTTCTATGAATAGATCTTCTAAGACACTTTTACAAGTCAATGTTCGTCAATAATTTAAAACAAGATGGCATCGGCATTACCTAGTTGAAGAAAAATTTGTAACCAAATAAACTTTAACAGTACCAGACCAGAATAACAGGCTAGCAAAAATCAAATCTAAGAACATTACAAGCTAAAGAACAATACTTCCCCTAAAATAATTTACTACAACAAGGTCTCTAAAAGCGTGAAATGTGTAATAAACTACTGGAAGCAAAGCCAGGCCGCAATCAAGCTACACAATAGGTCTTCAAATAGTGGCCGCGAGCAAATACAGCTCCAAATGAGGTGCCTAAGTGTGGGGCAAGCCTTCATTGTCCTTATTTGGCCTTAGTCTTTTGGTAGGGAATTTTTTTGGTTCTTTGTCTGTAGCTGTTCATTGGTATTTGTGGTTTTTAGGGTTCCGTACTTGAAGGGCTAAAACGGGCCCATTTGTGGAAGCCTACGCTGTCTATATGTCTTCAAATTCAAATATTTATTACTCTCAAGTAGTAAAACAGTTATTGCAGTTTTAAAGGTCTAGCACCTGACACATGTAAACATGGTAAGGGCACAGCAATTTAAATAATATTGACACAACATAACATCCTGCCTTGTTTCCCCGAAAGGTTAGACAGAGATGTACCCACAGTAGGTACATACTATATTTCGCTAGCAACTATGTTTAAGTCCCGTGTAATAGGGGGCGAGAAAATGGTCCAAAAATCTCGATGATGGTCATCTATGAGTCTACAAGACCTGCAACATTCTCACATTCACAAAATGGAAAAAAAACCTCAAAGAAATCTCGATGTTTTGTCAGATTGTAAAACCCGCGCGAAGTACGAGCGGGTCGCTAGTACAAGATAAATGAATAAAAAGACTTATTAACCTGTGTATATATTCACTGAGTGATCATACATCTTACCACAAAAGACCAAAGTATTTTTTGGTCTTTTATCATTGAGCACGTCAAAAGAAGTACAGCTCCGGGTTTTAATTAGGCCGGTCTTATCTACTTTCGCCAGGCGTCTAGGGAGGGAAGGAAGTTGAAAAAGTCAATAATTACCTTTTCCCACGGTCAGAAGTGGCTTTTAGTAGGCGGGTGTGGCTGCAGTGGGAGCGGGAAGCGGGTCGTCGAAAAACGTTAGTCCACGAGTTAGGCGAGATTCTTTTACAGTTTTTCCGAATTTGTTAATTTTATAAAGTATCTTAAGAAGTCATCAGAAACTATAACATTCACTTTGTTTGCAGTAATGTTAGTAATCCTAATCTATTTCTAGTTTCATCTTTCTTACTGAACGACTCCTTGGCAATTCAAAAGTGCCTGTAATTGGTTTAATTGAAATAAATACTTTGATTTCCGCGACCCAAACTAAAACTGAGTTTATATCTCGGAAATACACGAAGCTATAGGTATTAAGGAATTAAAAGGTTATGGGAAGCAAATCTGTAATTTTTTCCTTCAAGAAAAAAAACACTTTCTGAGCTACCTAAAATTAATTTTAAAAAAACGCTTCCACTAATCACGCTACCGCTTGTCACTAAGCCCCATCCTAACCTTACAAGCGGCACTTCTAATTGCATTATTAACCTGGCACATTTCGATCGGCGGAACCCTTTTGTTTCCTCGACTTTTTTTCAGGGTTCTCTTTTCCTTTTTCCTACCAGAATTAGATTAGAGAATTATTTAAATGTATTTTTTGAAGAAACACTTCTCCTTAGGAGTTTTCTTGTTTTTGAGTAAACTGATTTGTGTTGTTTAGACCCCAGAAAGAAGTTATGAGGTTATTTGTTTATTTCTGGGGTTTGTTGCAGTTTTAATTAATTTTAGTGAATTATTATTATTAATTATTTAACCAACTAGTAGTGGTTGTACTATTGAATAATTATTATTTGTTAAGTTTTAATATGGACTACTCTGAGTCTGAATTTGTGTTGCCACTATTGTAAACAAACAAAAACGCGCGGGCAGGCGATGCGATGCGACGGGGTGGTTCAGGGGAATATTAATTTCACTCGGACGAAGTCGCAGACTGAAGCTAGTCATAGTTATATTAAGGTCTTCGTAAAATGAATTAACAGCAACACCAAGAAAAGTCTTAATCATCCACTCCTTAACATAAAAAGTTAATAATAAAACCATCAGCTAACACCTAATTAGGAATAAAGATGTTCAAACTGACGATTTGCCCCTAATTTCAGTCTCCCCATCACTTATTCCGAACATCTCACGAAGTTTGTGAACGAAAGAAATAAAGTAAAAGGGTCTAACGAATATACAGTTAGTGAGTTAGTTTAGTAAATGTTTAGACGAAGCGCGAATGGTAAATGGATAAGTGAGTAAGGTAGTAAGAAAGGGTGCTGTAAAGTTTGACGTTGAAAGTAAATAATAAATGTAGTCTAGAATTTACTAATGGCATTGATTTAAAGCGGCAGTTGTTTATTGTAGTTATGGTAAATTAAAAATGACAAAATCCATGTTTATTAACAAGTTCGGCAGTAAAAACTAAGCAGTAAACTAAATGATAAGAGTAATTTAATAAATAACTAAGCAGTAAAATCACTGAACGGGCGGGCAGACACGTGTGGACAGTGTTACAGAGAGGACTTGATAATTTATTTTTAAGCTTTTCACTATTTCTTTGCTATTTTTAGGACGAAATCTTTCACAAAAACCCTATATTTTCCCGCCAGGGTTATCACACACACACATCAGCATACATCTCCGAAGAGACTGCTATATTATGAATAATATCCCCCACTATAATCTTATCCATATTTTATTGTTAGAATCTCCCGGCCCGTTGTCATGGTAACGGCAGCCATGATGCTCTACAGAATATAGCCATTCATTGAGTATTGATGGAATGTTTTGTAGGAGATTCTTGTGTGTTAGGGGTGGGTAGACGCTTTTTTTTTCGTAATCTGTTTTGAATGAAACGGAGAGAATTTTTGAGTGGAAAACGTTGAAATTAATATCATATTGGTCAAGGAAAATGGGTTTGTTTATTCGTGGAGACCACAATAAATAAAAACCCTGGCAGCATAGGAGTTTTTTGAAAACATCAAATATCCAAAACCCAAAGTGCGATATTAAAGATTTTTTTAAAATATTTGTGCTCATACGCAAGAGCGACGCGCTTCAACGGCACAGGCAACTGCAGCCAGTGACGGGTGTCGACGGCTGCCACTGAGCTAATTTCAGACTCAATTTTCAAAATATAAATTACGTTGGTTCTCTAAAAAACAATATTTTTTGTAATAAGTCTTATAGAGATACTATTTACTATTATTTTTCATGTTTTAATGATAGTTTTAACCTGTGGCTGACATGTCATTAAATTTTTTTTTGGCTCAAAATATTGCTCAAATTAAAAGACCTAAAGTAAAAAAGATAATTACGTCGTGAGGTTATTGAGGGTCACTACAAATAACTAATCTTTGAAATCGTTAGTTAATTACTCGATTCTGAAAAAAGAGAACTGAGTGTAAGCCCGCTTTCACTAACGTCAAGAAAACCAACATACATACATAAACTCACACTTTCTTCCCATGGGGGTAGGCAGAAATTACAGAACGTCGCATTCTATGATCCTTACATACTCCTTATGCCTCGTTTACGTTCATCCATCTGGTAGTACACGCACGCCGCCAGTTGCGAGTACTACGCACTTGACCTTTCTGAAGGACGACACCAATAAGGTCGCTATATGTTCTTCTAGAGCAAACTAACGTAGGTTAGGTAATACCAACGGAAGCAGTTTTCTAAGCAACCACTCCCGTTTAGCAGGTCGTTTCTCAGTGGGTAACTCGTAAGTTTTGAAGTTTTTCACACTTTCCTACAGTTATGTCTGTCAATTATGCTAGAAACCTGTTGCTAGGCAATCGGTACATTGGCGCTAAGTAACTGCCTAATAAATTTACTCATTACATTTATGTGTCGCATATGGTTGGTGAAAACGGGTATTAGTTGTGAAGCAACTTAGCAGAAGCCTAGATCCAGCTGTTGACCTCGATACGCCGAGTTAATTGATTGCGTCACATGTTGAATGAGGTTTTCTTGATAAAGGAATATATAATAATAAGTATAAACTGTTATAGGGCTTTTCCATCTGGAACTTCTCAGTATCAGCCCGGAGTCTGAGTTCGTGCCCGGTTGATGGTAGTAGGCTCGCCCCCTGTTGCATGGGAACTGTGACTGTGCTATAGGTACATTTCTGCCTTCGCTTCGGGGATTACAGACATGATGTTATCTTAGGTTACTTTTATTTTAGAAAAATAATTAGTAAAGAGACACATTATTGTTTTCCGACATCCACGCAAACGAAGTCGCGGTCACAGCTTGTATTGAATATACAGAAAAAGCGACGTCATGGCTAAGACGCGTAAAGACCACCAGTCCCGATCCCAATTCTATTTCCGAAAAATCAAAACGTTCGTCTACCTATCTGCTTTTTTTTTCTGGCAACACAAAACCAATACAAAGTGCCACGTAGACCGCAACAAAGCCAGGTTCTCACCTTTGTGTTCAGCGTCGCTTGTCAGACAACAATATCCGGTTACTGACCGCAAGCTATAAGTGAATAGCGGGCATTATGTGCCGATAGTTTCGGCAGACTGGCTCATCCCTACTAAAGATTGAGCGCCTTGAATTGTTTGGTTCTTGTGGTCTTTCGGTACGGAGGAACCAAAGCATTTGGACCAAGGGAAGGCTGGGTTTGTTTGAAACTATATATTGTAGTAATTGTACTGGACTTACACAAGGCTTAATTATAGTGACATTCCGTGTGGTGACGGACGGAAAGAATAGCACCATGTTATTTCTTCCCGTGGGTGTCGTAAAAAGCGACTAAGGGACTTATCAGAGAATGGATAGAGAAATAACGCTGCTGCGTTCTCTATGTACTTTAAGACATAGTGCGGTCGCCAAACCGTCAGCTAAGCGTGGCGATTATGGCAAATTCCCCTCCCCCCTTCCGATAACAAGCACCATCGTTACATAGAATCCGTGGCCGAATAAAATAAGACAGATCTTAGCTTAAAAGAGTTTCTTGTCCACTTTTTTTCCATGCGAACACAATTCCTTTTAGAAGGGACAACTAGATTCAATTCTTCTTGTAAATGTTGATACTTGTGTCTGTGTGTGTCTTTTAATAGAAATAAGATATTTGACTTTGATTTAAAATGCCTACTAAACATAACCATTACATAAAATCCGCTTCAGCTCATAAATGAAGTCGGAAACCATCTCTCTGTGTTTATAAATGTTTGTGGCAGGTTCCACTGCGAGTTCGGTTACAATTACATTATAATATTCAACTTCACACAGAACTTGGTAGCGTGAAAAATAGTCCGTGAAAGTCAAGAAGATAACGTGCTGACTTTGGTGTCTCCTTGGATAATTAGAGGTTCTACGTTAGATATAGTTAGTAGCTTAGAAAATGTTTCTTGCACCAGAAAGATATACAGCTTTGTTGTTGTAGACCACAGAGCTACCTTGGACGTGCTGAAAATTTACATAATCTACTTTTTTATAAGTATTTGGGTACTGAATGAAAGTATCAATGAACTACGCTAATTTATTGCTGAATAATACGGAATTCTATGCCGTGAGATACTTTGGCCACATTGCCCACAGAGGTACCAAAAACATGGAAAGTCTAATGGTGACTGAAAAAATAGAGCGCAAAAGACCTAAAGCCGAAGCTCAAAAAGGTGGTCGGATCAAATAACTAAGCAATTGCAAATTCCTGGTAGGGTGTGGTTGTGAAAAGCCATGTCGCAAACAATCAAAGTGACCACTGCGCTGCCACCGATGACCAGGCCCATGATCGTAACAGATGGATCAAAGATCAGTGAGAGAACGATTGAGAACAGAATAGTGAATATAGGTCACCTTATTTCCCCTATACAACACCCGGTTTTCCATCTTAGCCTTCAGTCAAATCCAACTGCTTTCTATAAGTCCCTCATCATCATCTGCCTAGCCTTTTCCCAACTATGTTGGGGTCGGCTTCCAGTCTAACCGGATGCAGCTGAATACCAGTATTTTACATGGAGCGACTGCCTATCTGACTTCCACAACCCAGTTACTGGGTAATACGATACCCCTCGGTAAGACTGGTTGTCAGACTTTCGGGCTTCTGACTACCTGTAACGACTGTCAAAGATCCACGAATGACAGCCGGGACCAACGGCTTAACGTGCTTTCCGAGGCACGGAGGGTCTCGGTATGTAAAGATGGTCACCCATCCACAGACCAACCGCGGCAAGCGTAGCTTAACCTGACCGATCGACCTGTGCGGCTGTTATTATTTAGCCACGGGCCCTTATGCCCCGGGCTTTCTATAAGTCCCTGACTAAGTTTAATTTGATTTATCTAAGAGGTATTTTATTGGTTGGTTTGTCAAACCCAGAGCTGAGTCAAATCGTTCTATATTTATACTAATATGTATATGGAGAACGTTTTCCAGTTAAACCAGCGCCCTAATTGCGTAACACACTTTCAATCACTATCTGAATCATTTTGAAGGTTATTGATAATCCATTGCTTCATATGCTAGAAAAAATTGTCTGCTCAACAACGTAAATAACGCAATTAATGTTGTTGAACTGTCAAAATGAAAGTTATTGCTATTGTTAGTGTGTTACGCAGTTACCCCGCAGAGGCGTTTAACATGATATATAACAAATCACAGGCTCATTTTTGATTTTTCATGTTTAAATCAGAGGCCAATTTTTTGCCGAAAATGAATGACTTTCTCGACATCCCTTGGGATTATATTTTAATTTACGATGTTCGGTTTTTAATACCTACCCACAAAATGGAACTGATGATTAATAATAATTTATGCTATTTGAATTAATTTAATAATTTAGGGGCTGATAAAGTCAGGTAAAATGAAATATTTATTGGTGTTTTTAGCCTACTGTGCTTTGGAGTAAGAAAATCTTGGTCTTTTCGGTTGAATTCAAAATAA
Organism: Apamea anceps; assembly: GCA_951799955.1. NCBI lineage: Eukaryota > Metazoa > Arthropoda > Insecta > Lepidoptera > Noctuidae > Apamea > Apamea anceps. Next base: position 731,667 of record OX637525.1, read on the forward strand.
ATTGAAGAAACTGTACTGTGACTATTATCTGGCTGTTATTTGCCTCATATACTTTAAAAACCTTGTCTCATAGAGAGAAGGTATTAGCATTGATAGCAATGATAACCACGCTTGCGTGTTTGCCATTCAACACTGACGACTATAAAAAAATTGCCTTCATGTGGTACGCTTTCGGCACGTCTTGGATGACAAAAACCCCGGAACACCTTCGCGGTGCACGGCAGCACGTGGCCATTACGTGATACCATCCTCCAGATGAAAGAATCCTTATTTAACTTAACCTGTTGTTTTGTTTTTGTTCACAGCACCCCCAACTGCAGTGGAAATCACGAACCATCCCCCCAACTCGAAGCTGGAGGTTAAAGAGGGGGAGGATGTGTCTCTGGAGTGTCTGGTGAAGAACGCCAAGCCTGCAGCCAGGATCGTGTGGTTCAGAGGGAACGTGGAGCTCAAGGGGGACAAAGGTAATGTTTTATAGTTGGTCTTCTCATATTCACATGTAAGATTTGTGTACAACTGACTCGTAATTGCTTTACCAAACTAAGACTGAATGTCGCTTGCACGTCATAAAATGTCACGGTCTATTTTTGCTTTCATAGTTAGATTGTTTCATGCTTATTGAAATTTCATTTCACTGGAAGTTTTTTCAAAAGTGGTAAAGTAATTAAGGATGTATCAAAATCAAAAGTCATTTATTTAAATTAGACTGAGAATCAGCACATTGCGAACGTCAAAAGTACATAAGACAGTTCCCCAAAACGCCCGCTCTTCACAACTCTAACTGCTTTCGCTGGTAAGAAAAACTGGTGCAACAAACTACCCAGCAGCATAGCCGTCTGTGTCTGTTCAGTTAGATTCTATACAATAGTTGGATACCAGGTATGGGTAGGATGATTCTACATCCATCTTTTTTTGGTATGCATCTTTTCTCATTTATAATTAACACATTGATAGTGGTTGCATGCAGTTGAGATGAAAATGCTAAGGGGTATGCGGTGTTACGCGAATGGATAGAATAAGAAATGCGGAAATCTGAATGTGGCACTAGTAACTGAAAAGTTGTATGGGAATCGGTTGACACGGGCATGTGATGACGAAAATTTCCTGAGGAAAGTTTAATGTATGAATGTGAATGGCTACAGTAGTGAGAAAAGTTTAATGTCTGAATGTAAATGGCTATAGGAGTAGGGGTAGACCAAAAAAAGGTGGATGGACTGTGTGAAAGATGATGATTATGGCTAGAAAGGGGGTGGGGGAATTATGGGAGAAAAAGACATGTTGCGCCGACCACCAATAACATGGGATAAGGGCAGGAGAATGATGAATGGTCTAATTCAATTATTTGACATAAAGACATGGGTTTGACAGCAATTTAAATTAGACTTCACAAATCATACAGCTATAAAAATATCTGCTAGTTATAAGCTACATTCTAAGCTACTCTAGCGTGGTAAATCTAGTTATTTACTACACGAGCAGCATATTGGAAGGTATGGTATTCCCAAAAGATTTGCAAGAGGGATGCTGTCGACGAATCGACACCTTTCTTGGAGAGCGGTCAGTCCCTAGTGGTAGTGTTGCAATTCTATGCAGGTCTGTAGTTGTTTTATATCGATCTAGAGTGAATTTGTAACTCTGAAGAAATTCGAAAACAAAGTAGAAGAAAATAATGTTTTGCGCTTCAAATATATTGGGAGCACTATAAAACAATAAAACAACAACAATAACAACAACGATAAGAGCATAATTTAAATGAGTGTTCATGGATTTTCTTGCCCGTTCTTCTCCATAAGAACCTTGGGAACGGACAACTAGTTTCATCATTCTCACTGACCACCCTCTTGACAATTCAGTGCTTGTAAATGGTGGTTGAAATAAAAACTTTGAATTTGAGATTCAAAGTTACTTACTTACTTAGAAAGTTATATCCGTGTTCCTATGGAAACTCCGCGGTTACTGTTTTTATCGAATTATTAGTAATCTGACCCTTTTGAAGGGTACTATAAAACTACTGAATGTTTTGTAGTAGGTACTTCAAAAAGGTCAAGCAGCCAATTGTAACCACGGCGTGTGTACCTATGACTAAGCAACCAAAATACATACGTAAGGATCGTAGCATATGACGGACTATAGTTTCTGCCTACGTTCAAGGGGAAAAGGCTTGAGCTTTTTAGTAAGTATGTGTATGTGAATAATACTTATACCCCCGACATTTAATGACCCCTCAACATTCTACCATTACATATGGTGCACAAATATTTAATTTTATTTTGCACAGTGCAATAATTTTACAATTCAAAATACAATTCAATTCGATTTTACAATTTTTTTTTTCAATCTGCCTAGCTTTTTCTAACTATGTTGGGGTCAACTTGCAGTCTAATCGGATGCAGCTGGATTCCAGTATTTTACATAGAGCGACTGCCTATCGGATCTCCACAACCCAATCAATCTGTATTCTTCTAATAATAAACTTGAAGAGTTTGTTTCTATGTTTGTTTGAACGCGCTAATCTCGGAAACTACCGGTCGGGTTTGAATTTTTTTTTTGTATTTGTTAGCCTAATTCTTGAGAAAAGGTATAGACTATTTAACATCACGCTATGACCCTCAGGAGCTGAGCAAACAGAAAAAAACTCAGAAAGAAAGCTAAGCAAAAACGAGGTAATAGCGCGGGCAGAAGATGTGATGCTTGGATTGGGTTGGGGAGCAAGAAATTTCACGCGAACGAAGTCGCAGGCAAAATCTAGTATATTATGTAATTAGATATAAAATCTCTGATTACATTGCTTTTTTTTTCGTTTCCAATATTTGTACTAAAACGCTTTGACGTAGCGAGAAAGCAAACAGAAAAATAAATACGGGAGAATGTATCTACAGCCAATTTGAAATATCTCGAAAACAGCAAAATAAATATCGAAACTTTTAATCCAATTCGTCAGTGCAAGGATTTAAAAAATTCAATATCGCTTTACCAGTCATCCAGGTTTCCAATTAATATCAGATCATGTATACATAGGTATGTATCCAACTTATATTCGATTGCCCCAAGATATATTTTTCTGTGGCCGAAGTTACTGACCCGGAAAATCGTATCCGATTTTTGATTTCGAGATATTATTGTTTTTGTTTCGATGTTCGAGAAAAGAAATAATGGTTCATATGGATTTGCAATCTGTGTTCCATGTGAAGAGAAAGATTAAGGGAAGGTAGCTCGATTGGTTTGATGTTTATCAAGTGGCTTTTGGAGTTCAAGGGTATTTATGTATACAGGGTGGCAGGGACATCGACGCGGAGCTTGTTGCCATGGATTCAAGTACGTGAGTTTAAACCCCCCTCGGCAGAAACTTTTCGGCGGTTATTTAAACAAATATCAGTTGTGTCATAGTGCAATACCTATGCTCTCAAAATATATTGAACAGCAGACTTTTTTTAGTAACCGACAAAAAATTTCAACTCATAAAAAACCGGGGCGTCTAAAATCATTGATTGCTTTTTTGCGTTTTATTAGCCCGTCGATGTCCCTGCCACCTTGTTCAGCATTATCAGATAGGTGTATCTAGTCATATTTAAGGGTGTGGTACAGACCATCAAACTGAACAACTTTCTCTATGAGACCATCATCGTAACACGAAAAAATAATCAGCCATCCCATACTTTCGATGAATGATTCGATTCGATTCGATGAATTCTTTAAACTTTATGACTACTCAACAAAACATTTTTTTCACTAACCACTATATCGATATCAGCGACTACTTTAATTTTCCACACACAACTTCAAAAGTACCCTCAAATAACACCAATTTAATATTAGTTTATTTCATGAAGCACTCCACTCGATAATTGGGTGGCCCAACACTAATTGGCTCATCGCTACGTCTGTACGGTCATTAATTAAACAAGTTTTCGATTTCAATTAGTAAACAATTGCACTGTGCTATTAACGAGGTTCGATGAGTAGTGATGGGGTGATATCGATAGTTATGTGCATTTTGCGATGGATATATCGACTTCAGGGTTAATTTGTTCGATTATTTTGTTAGTTTATTAAAAATACACTTTAAAACTATTTTTTGCGAGTTTACTTAAAAAAAAAAAAATTAAAAAAAATATGTAAGTACTTACTTAAAACATTTTACCTAAAATAACAGTTAATTTGTGTGTTCGTAAATTTTAAAAAGGAAAATTCATTTTGCGGTTCCCACGAAACAGGAAAATATGTTATAATTCATGTCCAAAAAAAAAACCATAAAAAATTAATAACCCAACAACTCACTGAGAAACGAAAAAGTGAGCTTGAGGAAGATTGACATCTACTGTCTTCCATTATTTATGAAAACACTTTCAAATATGTATATAAAACCATAGCACCGTAAAATAATCCATCTCAAATTTTTCGCATATTAAACAAAATAAAATGAACTGACGTAAAACCCTAAGTTTACTGACAAATATTAATGAGAAAAAGTCGATATCGACGCCCGTCACTACACGCAACTGCGAGTTTCGTGGCATAAAATATTAGATGTCGATATCCGTTAGTTGCATCACTAGAGATTCGGTTTGCTAGCGTCACTAGATGTGTCAAGGGAATAAAGTTGCCGAAAATCATTTAAAATTTACAAGAATTAGATGTTAACCACTTAAGATATAATTATGATATTTAAATAAAAAGTAAAAGACCAAAATAAAAAAGTAAAAGGTATTCCAATAGCAATATTACACAGAATTTCCATTACTGCAATTTGCCAGAAAGTAAGTATTAAGTTCCATTTAATTCATCGCAGTTTTGTTAATTGATCTGACATAGTTCTCACAGCGAGCTTAAATTGGCAGGAAAACAACAGTTACATTCTGTTCCTTTATTTATACATATATATTCTAGTTTTAAAAATGTGCAAAACATTGTTTGATCGTGACATAACTTATGGAAAAACGTACGTTTGTGGGTGTAGGTATAATTACTGGTTTGGTCATGCAAGGACCAATAGTTTCGAATTCAATGCTAATCACGTTAAACCAATCAAAAAGTTAGAACACAATAAAGAAGTAACATCACTTTAATAACGATAATTTGAGTGTGTTATTATTATGAACGTAAACGAAGTAAGAGGAGTATGTAACTATCGCAGCAGGTGGCGTTCTGTAGTGTGTGGCGAAGAAGGCGTGAGCTTATGTATAAACACATTTACTCAAAATCAATCAGGTAAATCAAATGTCACTGACACGTCTTTAAAAACTAGCTCCCATAGCCAGCCAATTTCAAGTCACATCTAGTTACTCTAGCTCCTTAAATCCGCGCCTCTGCGAGTAATAACCGCATGTGACATTGACATGACCCCACCGCGTTCCATATTCCGAGGTATTTGGGGGCGAAAAAAAAATCTAAATTTTTCCGATTTCCTCCCCTGACGCCATTTTTATCTGACAGCGGGAAATCATTTGAAGTTTTTAATTTGATTTCTTATTCGCTTTATGAAGTTACGATTGGGATATTGGTGGAATCCGGGGGCAGAATTTTTGTTGGTGAAAGGTTTTATGGATTTTTTTGTAAAGTTTTGGGTGCCCTATTTAAGTTGGTGAAGTTTAATATAAGAAGTGTATACCTTGGAGTGGGAGGCGGAGGTATACAGGAACATCTATACGCAAACTGTTACCATGAATTCAGTACGTGATGCACCCACCGCCACCCACCAGCCTTTAAATTTTTCGTCGGTTAAAAAAGTATCTGTTCCATTATATTTTCATCGCGTAGGTGATTTTTTTTTATTCGACGAAATTTTTCTGTGCCCCCCCTATAATCATGAGCTGAATTCATGGTAACATTTTGCCCATCAATGTCCTTTACAAGTTGCACAGTGTAATGTAAACCTACACTTCGCCATGTCGGTATGTTTAACTCCAATGTAATAGGAAGCGAATTTGCAAGCCACTCACCGGGCACAATTGAGAAATTCATGTTCAGACAACCCAATAACGCAACCTGAGTATCGAAACCAAACCCACACATTCAGTGGTAGTCAATTATATTATTGGTGTGGTGACCCTAAACAAATTGTAGACAGTAGGTATTGTAAGAACTCGCAAACAATTTTCAAACACCCAAGTTAACGTTTTCAGTTCAACAAGATTTTTGAATTCTGAAAAACATCGTAATTCTGAGGATTTGATATTACCTACAAAAATATTTGGTTGAAAACAATTTATTCTTTGAGGCTCTGATTTATTCTGTAATTATAAGATTGTTTATATGATTAATATAAAAATCGTTATTAAAATATCGTATTATATATATAATATTTTTGCCGTAACCAAAACAGAACGTATAAAATTATGATGACAAATGTCCCTAAGAAAAGCACGGCCACATAGCCAGACGAGATTTTCGTGGCCTGATGCGGATAATGTGGCTGTAGTAAGGATATGGTGTGCGGAAACCACAGCTAATATATTGAGGAAAATAAAACAAATGTAGCCGTGATGTGAACAGATAATAGAAGAATATTTTGATGAAATACTAGAAGTGGAATAAGATTATATATAAAAGCAAAAAGCGTTGCTTATGACTTTAGTGAAAGCTAATGACGAGTGACAGACTTTTAACATCAAAATGTACTAAGGCAGTGGTTCCTAACCTTTTCAATACTGTTACCCCCGTGATCTATGTGGAAAACTGATTTTACCCAAGCTTCAAAATGATATCAAAACAAACAATACAAGCAAATATAATAGTTATTTGTTATACAAGAGTGCAAAGTTGCTTTTTAACCGCGTGTTCAATTTTGATGACCGAGCAAGCGAAGGATTCTAAAATTGAATCACGAGCGCAGCGAGTGATTCAAAATTAGAATCCTGAGCGTTAGCGAGGGAATCAAAAGAGCACGAGGTGAAAAATCTTTGCACTCGAGTGCAACACGTAACTTTTCATTCCACCTCAGCGAGGAAATGACTAAATGCAAAAAAAAAACGTTTACAATCACAAGATAGGTACACTTTTATTTCAGTTTAGGTATTAATTACTACATTATGACAGGTAAGTATTACAGAATAATCTTTAAATAATCACAAAATAATACTAAGGTGTAATTAAGGAAATTTTAAAGTAACGTTGCTACAGTTATTTAAATTGAGTGTAATATTTTTGTTTGGTACTGTAATATTGGTGTTAGTCACTTGTGTACTGTTTTTCGGTAAACTATCTGTCATACTTAATAGTTGTACCGATTCATCGGATTCCCTTGGCGTGAATGTTGGAGAGAGAGGGAGATGGTTAGGTGTTTCATAACGGCTTATTTTTGATGTAGAAGGGCCAGTCCAAGGATCCGATTGAGGCTCTTTCAGTGTAATGGCTCCTACGATGCCTTCACATATTTTAGACTTATTTTGGATGGAATCTTCTATGTATCCCTCTACAACTGCATTGGACTTCCAGCCTCCGTGGCGCTTAAGGGACAGGAGATCAGCTCCGGAATCAGCCAAAAGTGTGGCTGAAGTTCGTCGGAAACAATGACCCGTGTACAACAGGGGTTCTGGAAGTTCAAGAAATGTTGCTATTTCTCGTGGGATACTGCCAATTTTATTAGTACCCATAGGCTGTCTAACACACTTTCCATTGCGATACTGTAGAAAAAATCGATTGATTGGAGTGTTAGGCGGGCGTAAGGCTTGATATTTCTCAACAATCGTTACGTATTCCTTGCGAATGACGAAGTTGCGGTCTCTTTTTGTCTTTGTATTAGGTAAATTAATTAATAGTAAGTCATCTGAATGTTTCTCAATGTTTTTGACATTAGGTTGTGTTAGTTCATTAGTTCGACATGCTCCGTTTATTCCAATAATAAGAACAACCTGTAACGTAAAGAGTATTGTAGTAGATAAATGAATAAAATTGATATGAACGCATAATTATGCCTATCAACATCTACTAAGTATACTATTTAATTGAGATTAATATACTTAAGTAGATACTGAATGTGCAACTGACTTACTTTTGCCGCCAAATATACGGAATCGGGTGCTTCGTTAAGAAACTTTTCAATATCAGATACTGTGAAAACCTTCGATTGTTTTGGTTGATGACCAGATGAGGCTCTTTTTAAAAATGCCACTAATTTAGGATAGGTATCGATATGTTTGTCTTTTTTCATCTTTGTTGTTGCTTTTAGCATCGAATACGTACTCCATAGAGTGCTTGCTTTCTTGTTCTCGGATAATTCTATAAAATATGCCAGCAAAACGTTTTCTGAGAAAGTTTTGGCTCCTTTTGCTAGTCGCCACGTGTTGAACATATAGTACTGTTTTAAATACTTCTCGCGTGATTGTTGAGGGAGAAAGCTCATTTGCGCATTATTAACAGTTTCAGTCAATTCTGTTGGCGTCAAGCAAACTTCCTCGTCGCTAGAATCACTCATTTTAGTTTTTTCACTTGTTTTCAAGTTTCTTGTTTTTAATATAAGGTTTAACAATGACGTGAAAAAATGCCGCGTAAAGAACCGCGTACAAAGCAAATTGAAAAAAGAACACCAAGAAGGTTCCGAGTCTGAGTTTTTAACAAATTAAAAAAAAGTTGTATGATATATTCGGCACCATAAAGGTAGCACTAAATAGGTTTAATGTTTTTTTTAATTCACAAACTTAGTGCACACGATGTTCTAAATTCAATTTACTTTATACTCTAGAGAATAAAAACGGCTTTTCCACTCAGATATTGAAGATTAAAAATACTCTTTCCAAGATGGTGGGATGAAAACATCTTTATTAATCAACAAATTGCACAACTGCATTACAATTTTTAGATATTTATACGTATAACATATCACTTTCTTTAATTTCGTCAATAACGGTTGCCAAAATATCGTTACTCATGTCTGAAATGCGTTTTTGAACTGTTGTATTTGAGAGTGATATTTGTTTAATCTTAGCCACATGCTGTTCGCCAATAACGAGCGATACTGCATCACACAAGCAAGGCTTGATAAGATCTTCTCCAATAGTATGCGGTTTTTTGTTCATAGCAATACGATAAGCAATTTGATATGAAGCGTGAAGACACGACTCGTTTGCCTTTTGCATATTTCCTGTGGAATCCATTCGAGAAGATTTCAGCATGCTCTCTTTTCTCTTAAAAAAGTCAATATCTTTACCTACAAACTCTTTGTGAACTTTCTCGAAATGTTCTTTTAATTTGCTCGGTTTCATGCTCTCTGGATTAAGCACTTTATTACGTATAACACACTGAGGCTTTTCTATATTTCTGTCCACAATATTTGTGAAACCCCATTGTAAAAATGCTTCTTTATATGAGCGTTTTTTTCCGGACGTAGAAGCTATGACAACTAAAACAATCGTGAAAAAATGTTACGGATAATAAAGAAGTACATTTACAAACTATCATTATTAACATTTTAAACAATAGTTATTTGTTATACAAGAGTGCAAAGTTGCTTTTTAACCGCGTGTTCAATTTTGATGACCGAGCAAGCGAAGGATTCTAAAATTGAATCACGAGCGCAGCGAGTGATTCAAAATTAGAATCCTGAGCGTTAGCGAGGGAATCAAAAGAGCACGAGGTGAAAAATCTTTGCACTCGAGTGCAACACGTAACTTTTCATTCCACCTCAGCGAGGAAATGACTAAATGCAAAAAAAAAACGTTTACAATCACAAGATAGGTACACTTTTATTTCAGTTTAGGTATTAATTACTACATTTAGAGTGCTTGCTTTCTTGTTCTCGGATAATTCTATAAAATATGCCAGCAAAACGTTTTCTGAGAAAGTTTTGGCTCCTTTTGCTAGTCGCCACGTGTTGAACATATCGTACTGTTTTAAATACTTCTCGCGTGATTGTTGAGGGAGAAAGCTCATTTGCGCATTATTAACAGTTTCAGTCAATTCTGTTGGCGTCAAGCAAACTTCCTCGTCGCTAGAATCACTCATTTTAGTTTTTTCACTTGTTTTCAAGTTTCTTGTTTTTAATATAAGGTTTAACAATGACGTGAAAAAATGCCGCGTAAAGAACCGCGTACAAAGCAAATTGAAAAAAGAACACCAAGAAGGTTCCGAGTCTGAGTTTTTAACAAATTAAAAAAAAGTTGTATGATATATTCGGCACCATAGAGGTAGCAGTAAATAGGTTTAATGTTTTTTTTAATTCACAAACTTAGTGCACACGATGTTCTAAATTCAATTTACTTTATCCTCTAGAGAATAAAAACGGCTTTTCCACTCAGATATTGAAGATTAAAAATACTCTTTCCGAGATGGTGGGATGAAAAATATATTACTATTTGTCGAGTTATACCACGTACCTTTGTTTTACGAGTAGCCCGATATTACGATTACGACACAGTAAAATGCATCATTGTCACGGATCGTCCTGAAAAACAAACACAAACGTAAAACAATGGTAAGTGATATAAATCCCGATAAATAGTAATAAAATACAATTGATAAAATTGGCATTGTTTGTTGGTACTTACCTTCAAGAATTAGATATTTTATTTCATAAGTGGGTAGGTACGCAATGCAAAATAATCGAAACACGCTCGTCCACTCAATCTCAAACTGCTACTACACTACAGCGCACGCGAAGCGGGCGGCGCGGACGCTTGCAACAGACAAACGAAACGAGTGCTAGAACGAGCACATAATTTGTCACTGCGCAGCGCTCTGTAACTTTTTTCTATTTTACTATTATAATAATTAGGTTCTTTGTTACCCCCGTGAAATAGCTGATTTACCCCTATGGGGGTAATTACCCCCAGGTTAGGAACCCCTGTACTAAGGTCTTTGTGAAATAAATAATCATAAAGTAATAGAAAAGAAGGAAAATTCTATTTATATTGAAAAAAAATAATAATTGAAAGTACTTTAGCTCAATTTTCTTCGAAGTTAGACTGAGAGTCAATCATGCAATGTCCATCATCATCAACATTATGAGCAGCCTGGTACCAACCACTGCTGAGTATAGGCCTCCTTTGGTGCTATGCTTTCCTGGTCTGTGCGAGCCTTTACTAGGTCTTGCCCGCAATCGTCTGACATCCCACGTCTAGCTATTAATCTGCTTTGTGGAAAAAGTTAATCCTGGCCAGAAATAACAAAAAAACATTTTACCTCACAGGAATACTAAGTAAAACTTATCCCTCATCTTATGTTATCTGGAAAGCAATTCATACACGAATAATGTATCTCAATACAAAGATGAAAGATATATAGATATATTTGTAGATAATAGCAGCAATAACACAGATACTGAAACCATGAAAGGTTCGATGCTGGAGGCTCGTTTCGGCAACTTACTGTCTGAGTTATAGACGAGAGCGGTAAAAAATAAATTAATAGTTTAAAAAACACTAGAAAAACACGCTTTTATAAATGCACGTAAAAACAAAAAATAAATTAAGGATCGTTCAAGTTGTCTCTATTTCTGGTCTGAAGTGTAAACTATGTGCTTTTCATTATGATATTTGATTGTAAAAGCGTGTGGCGCGGGAACAGGAAAAACTTTTTGTATAACTTGCTGAGAAATCAAGTTAAGCCATGTTACGGGAAGCAGGTTACACTTCAGCCCAGAAATAGAGACAACTTGAACGATCCATAATTTATTTTCCGTTTTTACGTGTATTTATAAAAGCGTGTTTTTCTGGTGTTTTTTAAACTATTAATTTATTTTATACTTTTTGGTCTTTGATACCGAAATAATTTTATTTAACATTTATACATTATTTTAAGCAGGCGAATGAGCCCGCATCCTCTCCATCTCCGCCAGTGCGTCTGTATTGCATGATGTTTTATCTGTCAGCTTAGAACAATCTAGCTCTTCAATCTGGAGACCACTAAGTGATTTTACTCTACTTAGGGCCACATGCCTGTCCTGCCGCAAAAGTAGGGGACCCTAAATACACCACTGCGTGGTCTACCGTACAGCCTTGCATCTTGCGCACGGTAGATGCCCAACTTATAATCACTGGGAGCGTGCGCCTTTCCACCGTACCGTAGCTATACTTGGCTGGGAACTGGATGCCTATAGGCTGAATTAGGTGCTCACCATCGTTTCCAAAATTAACTTTGATGGACGGTATGTCGGTTTCATACATTTGTTCGCGGTTTAATTAATTAAATAACATTTTAAAAAAATTTTAATTTGTTTGGTTTTTTTTTTCATCATCAGACCTAAGAAATCGAAAACAGCTATGATACGATTTTCCATCATGAAGTTCCAGTTCATATCTTTCGGCTCCATCATCAGATCAATTCGACAGTACCATATTATTGTATTGTCATCAGAACTACATACAGCTGCTAATTTTCATTACGCTACGACCCTTGGAAGATGGTTAAAATAGTTACCTTAGATTCCATTACAAAGTCAAAGTCAAAGATCTTTATTGTGAGACAGTGGTTACAGAGTTGTTATGTACATGATAATTGGTGTGCTTTTGCACTGCTCCACCATGTTAGGCATACAATAATTTACAGTTTGTTATAGGTAATTATTAGACCTAAGTTTATGTGATAATTATATTATATTAATTCAAATAGAAATTTCAATTGCAATAGAGCTTTATTTTGCATCAAAACATAAAAACAGTTTAGCACTAACTCATCACGAATCTGTCGGACAGAGTTAGTTACATATAGGTCGACCTAATAAAAGCATGTTAAAAAATAGTAGTACTTCAAACAAATAATTTAAAGTGATATAGAGAAGGACACAATTCATTCCATATAAGTCTAGTATACCGGGTGATATTTTTTTCTAATCTACAGGTCATAAAATATTATGTAATTTTTCTCTAGGGAACTAAGAGTATAGTGCAGAAACCTACCAAAACGCCCTTGAAAAAAACACCCTGTGTACAGACGCCAGCACATCGAGCTACTACAATCTGTCAAATTTCTTTAATAGATTTTCAACTTTATCGCTAAAGCATTAAGGTTCAAGATTGATTGGGAAAATTTGACAGTTTCGAGTAGCTTGACCTGCTGGCGCCTGTACCAGACTTTCTGATAAATATGGTTATGATAATCTGAAAAATTCTCTGATAACATTGGTTTCATAAAAAGTGTGTGCTGTTAAATTGAAATGCAACTTATTATACAGGAGAAGATAATTGATAAAATGTTTACAATATTAAACTGCTTACTGAAACAATTGACATACTACAGATTACGACGACAATACAAAGTATAGAAGAAGACATGGTTGCGCTGACTCCAAATATACTGGGATAAGGGAATGATGAATGACAATACACATATTTTTAACAGTAACCGCTCCCACTTTTAACATAAGCCTACAGCCAAGACGTTTGTAAGCGTTTTGCGGTTTTCAAACCATCTATTTATTGGAGGAAGGAGTTTTTGTGGTCGCCCCAAAAGCGGGGCTTATGGCAGATGGATACTCATTCAGACTTATTAATACTTATTTCGCAGACAAAAATGTGAAGACACAATTTGAAACGTCTGTGGAAAGGAATTACTTTTTTGTAGTAGGTCTGAACGATGTTTGCGATATAGATTCATTGGTTGTGAATGGTATGGGAATTTAGTTCAAGAAAGAAGTTAAAGAAAGATGATGTAGGTAAAGGAATATTGTTTGGTAATTGCGTAGTTTATTAGATTGCCATGCAGTAGATCAACGTAGGGGTTATAGTTATAGACAATGACAATTAATCTCAAAATTACTGAAATTCTCGATTAAAGTACTTCGTCATTTTAATTTGATAACATTCATGATAACAAGTCCTTTTTATTCCAATAATAATCCTTCAACGAATGCAAGAATAACGAAGATAAATTAACTAACCAGTAGCAAATTTAAAAATCGCCAACTACTGCGAACGAAAACCTCAACAAAGAGTGCTTCAAGCTCAGAAATTTTCAATAATTAATTTACTCGGAAATATTCCCAAAGATTCCCTAATTATTACCGTCGAAGCAGATCTGTCGAATACACGTCGTTGACTTTCGATAACTTGGCCCGAAAATTTTCATTACAACCGCACTGAAGCTGGGTTGACAGATTTTAAAACGGGAGATTTAATTGGCTTTCGAGATCCGAACCAGTAGTGATAGGATGTATTGGGTATCAATTATTTCTGGCACTGATCCGGCAATTTGGATTAAATAAGCGCGCATCATCATGTCGAGGTGGACGGAATTTTGGGAAATGTTGACCTATGTTGATGATGTGCTGATTTGTATTACCGATAAAACATTTAAATTTAATTTACTGCCCATCTCATTTGGAAGAAAGTAAGGAACATAAAAATTATCTCGTAAATTAGTGACGTTCGAAACTTTTGAAAGGAAAACCAACATTATGTACATACTATAAATATTTTACTTTCACACACTCATCCCGTGTATCACTAACGGAATGCAGCAGAATACCAGCGTCAGGTATTGTACCTGGCATATGCTGAGCTGGATTCCCATTTGGTGCAACCATGAAACACACGCCGCCCAGTAGTGATCGACCGTTATAGATTTACTTGTACGAGGTGTCTATGGGTCCATTTGGCTTTTTAGTCTTTGTTTTTTTTTTGTTTCACCTATTTTGATGTTTTTTTTTTATAACTTGTATTGTGTCTTTTGTTGCACTTAATAAAAGTTTTATCTATCTATCTATCACCCTTTTGTTTACGTCACAACAAATTACATTATCATCATTCATTCGTCAGTTTATTTTGGGTTATTAAGTGGGAATTAAGTGTCCGCACTTGTAAATCTGGTTTTCTTTTTTGTACTGTTTGTTCCGTTCCCACAGACAAACCGTGAAAACGGTTTTGTGGGGCATAGTTTATAAGCAAGATTTTTTGTAAACTTACTATATTATTAATAAAGAAATAATAATAATGAGAGTCCATCAACTCCACATTCTTTTCATCTCCATTCATGCAAATTTCTTTACATCACACCCGATGAGCAACTAATACCCGCCAGACCATATAAACAGAACATTAACGTAACAGAGCACTTTATTCTGCACAAAATGGCGGCATTTCGACAAATTCACGCGCTGGAGATCGCGACGCATTACGTTATGACGTCAGAGTGGCTGTGGACACACGGCGAGTGGGATATTTCTGCTTTTCCTTTTTATTGTTTGATAAAGGAACACTTGTGGTGTAAGTTTTGTTAGTGGTGCTGTTAAGGTGGCTGACAGACGTTTTAAGTTGATGTGTTTAGTGGTTTGAAGGTGTCCGTGAAAGAGTTTGTCTGGGAAAGTTGGAAGAGTATGTTGGAATTGAAAGGCACTTGAGACATTCCTACTTTATCGTGAAGGTTGTTAAAAAGAAAGGAAGAAGGAAGTTCGTTGAAGGTTGTTGGTTGTGAAATATGATATGAACCCTGACTACTGAGATGACGAATAATAGAGAAGTATGGAAGAATGTACATGCAGCGCCGGCCCGAAATAAATTGAGATGCAGGCAAGTGAATGATGATAAGCCACTGGAAAGTATTTATCTGTTTGCAAATAATAATAATAATAATATCCCTGGACATTTCACACAGCGCCATCTAGTCCCAAGCTAAGCAACCTAATGCTTGTGTTATGGTAACAAGATGGCTGATAAACTACTTATATATATATATATTTTGTTTGTAAATACATACATATTATAGATAGAAAAACACCCACACTCGGAACAAATACATGTAGGTCATACAAATATTTGTTCTGTGCGGGAATCGAACCCGCGGCACGCAGCGCAGCAGTCAATCGCTTAACCACTGCGCCAACCGTGCCGTCAAATCAATTAAATCACCGAAAATAACTGATATGAACCGACAGAAAAAAAACAGAAAGTAATTTTCTTTTACTCGCACTCGGCCCAATCCATCACAAAGAGGAGGCCTGAGTGTTTCCTAGCAGTGGACATATTATAATTAGGATTATTTTTCCGTGAAATTTTGAAAAAACTATCCTTCATACCTTTTTCCTTGCTGAATGGGCCCGCTATTAACCTCGATCACGCCTGATGGAATGCGTAAATCTTCGGTAAGGTCTGTGATGACCCTTTAAAGCAATAAAGATTTCAGACTATTTTCCAGTCATATACAGAAAACTATCTCCTAAAACACAGTCTCAACGTTATCCCGAACTTTAATTCTCAAACACAACCCCCCTACATTCTCAGCGGGCCACTGTCAGTACCTAGATAGCTTAAATTAAGCACAAGCGTTCCCCAGTGTGTGATCACACCTTAACAACGCCGGAATAAAGCGCTCGCTTAAAATATGTAGTTATGTTAATGTCTGGGACGGCCTTTACAGTTTAGTAGTTTGTTTTAAACATTGTTTTGTGTCTTGTTTATTTAAAATGTTAATGGCTCTTTGTTTGAATGGGTTGTTGATGAATTAACAAGTCTATTAACTTCTTTTTTCTTTATTATTTTATCCGTTGCTGTTACTGCCTTACTGCGGGGTGATGCCACCACTACATCTTGTTAGTTAGATCGAGCTAATAAAAAAAAATAGTAAAAAAAAAACATTTATTTCAGGTACCACATAACCCATATTAGAAAAACATCTTTAAATCAAAATGATTACAAATTAATAAATACAAACCATCACACATTAATAAATACAATATAAATACAACATCAACACATAAATTAGATAAAACTTATTCAAATTCATACTCAATTATAATTAATTTACATTCACTACAGTACTTCCCCTGTCCCTTACGGGCGACGCTATATGTAACTTGTCTGTCACAGCAGTGATGATGAGATGATGATCTTTGAGCTCTTAAATTCTGAGTTGAGCTACACGACTGACAAATGCTAGCACTAACTAGACAGCGCCACTCAAATCTGTGTAGTTCTTTCCTCAAAAGACTTTTTCTAAATTAATATCCCATTGCTACGCATGAGATCCTGGGTTTGATTCCCGGATCGGGCAAAGTGTTATTGGGTTTTTTTCATCTGGAATTTCTCAGTAGCAGCTGGCAATCTGAATCAGTGCTCGCTAGATGGCAATAGGCTCGCCCCCTATCAGATAGAACTTAAAAATAACTAGCGAAATGTGGATGCTGATGTTGGTTAATTGATTTGTTATTTTTTCGTAATTATTAATTGTAATTTCTTTTGTTGTAGTTTCAAAGGAAGAAATCAAGGAAGTGGAGAATTCTAACGGAAACCCCAAGGCTATGAGATACACCACGGTATCCAGGTACGTACATCCGTTTATTCATATAATAATATAGGTACCTACTTTAACAAATCGATCAAATGTAACATTAAACAAAGATCAACACATCTAATGGCTTCAAAGTGGCAAATAAAACCCTATTGTAAGTCTAGACACACAACATTATACATAAGACAGCTCTCAAACCTCCTTTCACAGATTCCCAATGTGTTGCTTAAATAAACACACAATATATAAACTCTAGCTAGATTAAAACGCACAACACTAAAAACAAATACCGCTTTTCCTCCATAAGGGTTACAAACAAAAAACTGAACACGACAGGAACACATCAAGTCTTCACAAGTAATTGACAACTGGTTGCAATAGGGACGTGCCACAAAAACTGGTCGCAGTCGCAGCTATACTCCTTGGTAGTTAAAGTTATGACGTCAGAACTGGTTGCTGGGGCTAGAATAGCTTAGAAAGGAATTTAGGGTTCAGTGAGAATTCTCTGATAGATAACAAGGATAATACTCGTATTTTATCATGATAGATTTTGACTTCCCCTTCTTATTTTGTTTATACGTACCTAAAACCAATCAACCAATTAATTCAGCCTATCGCAGTCCACCGCTGGACAAAGTCCTCTCCCAGGCTACGCAACAACACTAGGTTCTACGCCTTCTGCACACAGCCACCTTTCTCAGGTCATCGGTCCATCTAGCTGGGGGCCGTCCCACACTACGCTTGCCGATACGTGGTCTTCACTCCAGGACTCATCTATTCCACCGGCCATCGGTCATCACTTCAGTTTGCCTGCTCTGCAAGCTATGTATGTTGGTAACTCCGGTTTTTTCCGGATAATTTCATTAAAATTTCTGATTTTATCCTTCAAAGAAACTCCAAGCATTGCCTGGTCTATAGCACGCTAAGCGACCTTTAAGACCTAAAATACAATATCTACCAAATTCAAAAACCCCGTTTTCAGGAGTGCTTAGGAAAAAATCATGTCCCAAGATATTTATCGCAGTAAAGGTTTACGGTATTAGTATCGCGCTTAGTCGCTTACGCTGAAAATTAATTATTTATCATCTTCAAAATATTTCAAAGGAAACCTCAAGATTCCAACCGGGCAGGTTTTTCTTAATTAATTCAAATTACGATCATGAAAAAAAAACATCTTAATTATTTGCAATTTTCTCCCGTCAATCAATTATTACAAGAGAGTAAAAAAAATACAAAAAACTTGTTTTATACTGTTAAAAAATAAGCATTATTATTACATTTTAATATTCATTCTAATAAAGAAATATAAGATTATCCTCTTAGACCCAAACCTAACCTGTGTCAAAATTTGACAGCGATTGTCGCAGAAACAAATTAGTTTTAGCTACGGAACCATTCCTTTAATATTATGTTTAACTGACATCATAATAATATCACGATGTTTAGGGTTCCGTAATTTTGTTAGTGTGTTGAACCCCTGGTTCAAGTTATGGGGACATATACCTGGGTAAATTTAAGAGGGGTTTATGGGTAAATAGCAGGCAATCGTATCAATAAATCTGGCGGGTTAAGGTGTTCTTGCCTAGGTCAATTTATGGATGGGTTTTAATTTTTTGCACAAAGAGGATCCTCAGACCTTTCAGCGTTGAGCCCTTAATTTGACCGGGTTAGCAGTGTTATAGCAGATAAAATTATCATGGTAATAGGGTCGCCCCTTTATTCCATTGGACTTACGATATTACGGGCGGAATGCGTGTGTACTATGATATACCGCTACCTACCCCTTCATGAAAAACAGCTGTAATAGTTGTATTTGGAAATCATAAAATGTCTCAATAAGATTTTTCAAATAACTCCATTGTATCCTTAATTTACGTAAAACATCCTCCAAACAGTTTGAACAAACATCAGGAGTTGTAACGACTTCAACTTTTCATGAAAATTGTTAAAATTTTGAAAACTTTTCAACGAGAGAGCGTTATAGGCTGAACTAAGTTATAACATGACATACATACAAATTATGTTTTGGTTTCAAATGTTAGTTAGCAAATACAATTTGTGGGAGTGGTATTGTAGACCTTTTCGAAGTATCTGATTTTAGGAAAGTTCTTTGACTAACAAACAATGCACACAGGGTAGAGTCTATATTTCATAGAAGCTAAAGTCGGGGTAATTATTTGTTTATCAAATTAACTGCCAACTTAAATTGTTGTTCGTATATTCAAAACACAACTACCATTTTTTTGTTGTATGAAATGGCTATAACATATCAAAATTACGTAGTGTGTCAATTTGATAAACAATTAATTTCCCTGACTGTACGAAGTATGGAGATTTAAAGACTCGGCCCCAATATTTGTGATTTTTCAATTAGAATTTAATAATGCCAATCAAACAATAATTGTTGAAAAACATGGCAAAATATAAAGTTGAAATCTTAAATACAGATGAATATGATACTAACTCCCTTTAGTCAGTGATTGTAGTGTAAGTAAGTGTAAATAAACCCAGTTCAGGTTAAATTCTCACAATTTAACCTGAACTGGGTTTATTTACACTTCCATCAGATACTTTGGAAACAGACTATAGTTATATGCAAAAGCTACTATACGATGTAAGGACTCCATAAAATAATTAAAACTACGTGAAATTCAGCTCACCAAAAAAGAGTCCAACATTTCGATTTATTTAACATCAACAAAGTACGGGTTTTCCTGCTAGGCGAAATGTCACGTAGCTGAAAATTACTAAATGCACTTAATTTATTACGGAGTCGACTTCTCGGTGGCTCAGATAAACCGGGTTACAATAAAGTGGGACAAGGGATGTGTAGTGTGTGTGATTTGGGGAAATTGCTAGTTAATCTTTAAAGGTTTTATTTTGAGAAATTGCTTTGAGGCTAATCTTATCAAGGGCCATCGTGTTATCCAGTAACCGTTATAGAGTTCAGGCCTTTGCTCCATGTAAAATATTGCTATTCACCTTCATCTGGTAACACTGTCAGCCGACCCCAATATAGTTGGGAAAAGGAAATAAATAAATTATGGTACTTCAGTGGTGACAAAACCAGTATAATCTGGCCTCTTATTCCACTAAGACTCCGTAGTACGTTAGGCAGCTCAAGGTCGAAGCGATTACCACTGACCACTGAAATGCCGCCTAATGTACGTCGTGTCTAAAATGATGTCAAAAATTAGATATAGGTTTCATTTGAGTGCTTACACTGAGTACCCCTTGGTACACTAAGTAACCCCTGGTACTTAGTCTCGTTTTAGAATTTCCAAAGATTTAAATTTATACAATTTAAAATTCAACTATCGTAAACAGCAGGATGTTGCTCTCACGCAAAAATGGTTTATTACCAGCTGGAAATGCTAAATCTATTTTTAACCGACTTCAAAAAAGGAGGAGGTTCTCAATTCGACGGTATGTTTTTAGGGTTCCGTAGCCAAATGGCAACGGAACCCTTATGGATTCGTCATGTCTGTCTGTCTGTCTGTCTGTCCGTCCGTCCGTATGTCACAGCCGCTTTTTTCCGAAACTATAAGAGCTATACTGTTGAAACTTGGTAAGTAGATGTATTCTGTGAACCGCATTAAGATTTTTACACAAAAATAGAAAAAAAACAATAAATTTTGGGGGTCCCCATACTTAGAACTGAAACTCAAAAATTTTTTTTTTCATCAAACCCATACGTGTGGGGTATCTATGGATAGGTCTTCAAAAATGATATTGAGGTTTCTAATATCATTTTTTTCTAAACTGAATAGTTTGCGCGAGAGACACTTCCAAAGTGGTAAAATGTGTCCCCCCCCCCCCCCCCCGTGTAACTTCTAAAATAAGAAAATGATAAAACTAAAAAAAATATATGATGTACATTACCGTGTAAACTTCCACCGAAAATTGGTTTGAACGAGATCTAGTAAGTAGTTTTTTTTTTAATACGTCATAAATCGTAAAACGGAACCCTTCATGGGCGAGTCCGACTCGCACTTGGCCGGTTTTTTTTTTGTGTGTGTTTGTTACGCCATAACTCCGCCAATTGTGCACCGATTTTCAAAATTCTTTTTTTGTTCGAAAGGAGATACTTCTGAAGTGGTCATAGAAATTTCATCAAAAACGGTTCAGTAGTTGGGTTTTTAAACCAAAATTACTGGTAAAAATTACAACTTAAAAGTGAAAAATAAAAACGTTTTTGCAAAAAAAAACAACCGACTTCCAAAAACGACACTACAAAGTGAAAAATAACTTTAATTTCGGAAGTCGGTGGCAAACAACGAAAATGCGAACCCAACGACACCGACTTCCGAAATTAAAGTTATTTTTCACTTTGTAGTGTCGTTTTTGGAAGTCGGTTGTTTTTTTTTGCAAAAACGTTTTTATTTTTCACTTTTAAGTTGTAATTTTTACCAGTAATTTTGGTTTAAAAACCCAACTACTGAACCGTTTTTGATGAAATTTCTATGACCAATTTTCGGTGGAAGTTTACATGGTAATGTACATCATATATTTTTTTTAGTTTTATCATTCTCTTATTTTAGAAGTTACAGGGGGGGAGACACACACATTTTATCACTTTGGAAGTGTCTCTCGCGCAAACTATTCAGTTTAGAAAAAAATGATTTTAGAAACCTCAATATTATTTTTGAAGACCTATCCAGAGTTTCAGTTTTAAGTATGAGGAATACCCAATTTTTTTTTTTTCTATTTTTGTGTGAAAATCTTAATGCGGTTCACAGGATACATCTACTTACCAAGTTTCAACAGTATAGTTCTTATAGTTTCGGAAAAAAGTGGCTGTGACATACGGACGGATAGGCAGACAGACATGACCAATTCATAAGGGTTCCATTTTTTTCCATTTGGCTACGGAACCCTAAAAACAGTTACTTTGTTGTCGAGTTTAGAAGTACCTATGGCAAAAAATACAAAGTTGCGTATTGAGAAAAACGTGTCTGACCTTATTTTATTCATGCAAAAATAATACGGTTTTATAACTAATTTATATAATTTAACAAAAAAAAAACAACTGACTTCCAAAAACGACACTACAAAGTGAAAAATAACTTTAATTTCGGAAGTCGGTGGCAAACAACGAAAATGCGAACCCAACGACACCGACTTCCGAAATTAAAGTTATTTTTCACTTTGTAGTGTCGTTTTTGGAAGTCAGTTGTTTTTTTTTTGTTAAATTATATAAATTAGTTATAAAACCGTATTATTTTTGCATGAATAAAATAAGGTCAGACACGTTTTTCTCAATACGCAACTTTGTATTTTTTGCCATAGGTACTTCTAAACTCGACAACAAAGTAACTGTTTTTAGGGTTCCGTAGCCAAATGGAAAAAAATGGAACCCTTATGAATTGGTCATGTCTGTCTGCCTATCCGTCCGTATGTCACAGCCACTTTTTTCCGAAACTATAAGAACTATACTGTTGAAACTTGGTAAGTAGATGTATCCTGTGAACCGCATTAAGATTTTCACACAAAAATAGAAAAAAAAAAAATTGGGTATTCCTCATACTTAAAACTGAAACTCTGGATAGGTCTTCAAAAATAATATTGAGGTTTCTAAAATCATTTTTTTCTAAACTGAATAGTTTGCGCGAGAGACACTTCCAAAGTGATAAAATGTGTGTGTCTCCCCCCCTGTAACTTCTAAAATAAGAGAATGATAAAACTAAAAAAAATATATGATGTACATTACCATGTAAACTTCCACCGAAAATTGGTTTGAACGAGATCTAAGTAAGTAGTTTTTTTTTAATACTTCTTTGCTCGATATCAATAATGGCAAAAGGTAGGCACTTGAAATATTCACTTAGTACTTAGTTGTATTTTTACTTTAATAAAAAATCATAAAATTTAAATAAAATAAATATTTAAGGGGGGCTCCCATACAACAGACGTGATTTTTATAGATAAGGGTACGGAATCCTTCGTGCGCGAGTCCGACTCGCACTTGTTTAGTTATTCCATCTATTTCCTTGGATTCTACTTAGCATACTTTTTTCTTCATCACAAACATTATATAGTTAACCTCAAAATTGATTTACCACCCTAAGGTTGAATGTCGCTTACTCGTAATACAATGTCAAGGTATATGTTTACTTTAATGTCACAGTTAGATAGTTTCAATTTACTGGGAGGTTTTGTCAAAAATGTCAAAGGAACTATGCGCTTTCTCTCGCATACCGCTGCACATCTCGTAGTCGACGAAGCCGTAGAATTAGAACAAAATTTTCTCGTTCGCAAATAATCACAACTACCCTCAATACAAAAAAAATTAACGGAAAATATCCGTTTCAGCCATGACACATGACCGTATCCCGTCATAAAATATTTTATTTTTTTAACGCGATATCATTCGTTTAATTTTAGTGAAACGGTGAGTTGGCAGATACGCCACCATTTTTTATTTCTTTTTGAGCGCATTTTTATTTGTATTGGTGGTAAATAAAATTGCGAATGCAGTTTTTTTTTTGTTATTAATTGCATGAGGTTTTAAATCTTTTAGTTTTGTTTACATTTTGAGGTAGTTTTATGGGAATTGGGGCTGTTAAATATAGATGCCACAAGTGAATGCAAATCAAATCAAAAGTCATTTACTCAAATAAGGCTGAGAATCAGCACTTCTCGAACGTCAAAATTACAAAAGACTGTCCCCCAAAACCGCCCGCCCTTCACCACTTCCTAGTGCTATCGCTGGGAAGAAGAAGTGGCGCAACAAACTCCCTAGCAGCACATCTGTCTGAATGTACAGTTAGGGAAATTAATTGTTAAGCAAATTGACTACAAACTTAAATTGTCTGTAAATTCAAACTACAATGTCTTCTTCTTAGCGTGTCGATGGCAATCTATATTATTAAAAAGTCGACCGAGAATTTGGACTGGAAGAATTTGGGCTTTTTTTAATTCTTTGACAGTTGTGATTGACACAGCAAAATGGCAGATTACTTTTTATAAAAATATGTCCACCGTAATATCTAGAAAATGGAGACTTAAACATTGTATTGAAATGTTCATTTTGCGATGTAGACATTTTAAAAGAAATTCTTTTAAAATATTAAGACAGAAATACGATATCCATTGTATTTTTACTAATAAAGCACTGATCATTAAATGTACTGCTATTGATAAACATGATGTATAGTTGTGCGAATTTGTTTCATAATTAATATCTCTGACTGAACCTACCTAATAAAACCACACATCTATGGTAACAACATTGACAGCGCCTTTATATCGTAGCATTAAGGGCGGTTTTCGTGATTCAAAGTATTACCACTGATGTGCTGTGTTAAGTAATATACTACGTCATAATAATGACATCATACTGCGATCACCAATCCACTTGGCAAGCTTGCCTTGCCAAGATCGCTCATTATAACTGACTATGAAGAGGTTAACGTCCGGCAATTGACATTATACAGGGTAATAGGCGATGTGTTATGCAATTTGTGTATTTATGTAAATTTTTCATTAAGACGCAAATTGTACAGCAAATAGCACAAACTGTAATAGACATACGCGAAAAATATCAACCTGTAATTGTCCCTACTACAGGGTAAAGTTGTTTTCTCATACAAAGATGAAAAGCTCATCAAGTAGGCAAAGATGTGCTTTTGTTAAAACAACGCTATGCTAATGATGGTTTTCTACAGAAATTCAGAAACTTATTAATGAATCAAATTTCACAATACCAATCGCTCATGTGTCCTTGTTGTCGCTCAAAAATTCAGGATAAAACAGACTGTCAAAATGTTGAGCAAAAGTCTTCAAACAAACAACTCCAAAAACAAAAGACACTACAACTAATCCTGTTCTCTTTAAACATGTGTACTACTATTAAAAGCAAATCACAAAGTCTGCAATGAAATAAATTCTGCATTATTGCAGATTTAACCCGATATAACCGGATTAAACCGGATCCGGGACGTCGCGCAAGTGACAGCGAGGGAATTACGCGACATGTCCCGTCTGAAATTAAATGCGTAGCCACAATAGCTTGATGTTTTACGGAAAATTTCTGTGAATGTGGCGGTTATGTTGCAGTTTTAGTACATAGTTGAACATAGTTTATCTATAAAAAGCCGCACCAAGAACTTCTCCTGTATTGTGGTTGTGTCTATAAACAAAATGTAACATTTACCTACAGTTGTCTGTATTAACAGCTACTCTTTGCACATTGAAGTAGGTACCTACATGAGTAAAAAGTAAACCAATGAATGCATTCGTAAAAATTACCTGCAACTATATGAAAGTCTTAGAAAATATAGGTAAGTATTTGTTTCAATCTGGATTAGAACCTTGGACCCGTAGCGTAGACTTCCAGCAGCAGTGCAAACTGTGCCATCGTTAATTTTATTAGTGTTCGTGTTAATAGCCACATAGCACGTGATCAAACATGGTTGTCAATGTTGTTTTATTATCAAGAAGGAAGTATTTTACGGTAATATAAATGAGTCAACAGTGTTAAGTATGTGATAATAAACCTCAGTCAGGTACTTACTTATTAATTTGGGTCAAAGTTCATCTTCACCTGTCGCATTGCCATTAGCTAGAAAACGTTATGTTTGCCACCAAATAGCATAATCAGTCGATACGTTCCCTGTGCTAGGACACAGACCTCCTGTCTATGAGAGGGAGTGGGCTGTAATCCACCAAGCGGGCCCAGTGCGGATTGGTAGATGTCACATGTCTTCGAATTTAAATAAATTTAGATCACACCGTAGCAAAAACATGGCATGTCTGTCAACAAGCTTCCATAGTGACCCATGTACAACAATGACGACCGATGTTCGTGTTGTAGGTCGTGAGTTCGAACCCAGCCAGGCGCTTTGCTTTGTGTAAATAATTTTATCATCACTGCCCTCAAAAACGGTGAAGGGAAAAATCGTGAGGTAACTAACCGGCATGTCCTGGAACCAAATTTTCGAAGACATATATAACCCGCACTGGTAGCCTGAGAATTTAAGTATTTTTTATTTTGATAATACAATTATTATGCTGTGTGATTTTAATCTAAAAATGCAAATACATAACATAGCTCTATTTATTTATTTATTTTACCATTTATGTACACACATATATAAACAGACATTGAAAAACAGAACAGAAAAAATAGGTACAGAGATGATGCTCTATCTTAAAAACCTAACAATCTCACCCACATACATTTGCCCTAGTTTTTCACACACACATCTTAAAACAAGGTTTTCTGAACCATATAGTATGCATAGCATATTTACTGTATCATGAATCTGTACTAGAATCTAGCTAGGAGTCACGTTTTGTAATAACGGGTTCCGCATAGATATTTCACACCCTTGTTTCATAAATCATAAAAAAATATGTAAGTTACATGTTGGTTACAAGTTTAGGTCAAGATTTTGGGTTAAAACTTCTTTGAAAAAGGCTTTGTGTGAGAATTAATTTATTTATTTATTAATAATCAACAGTTTTGCACCACACATACCAGTTATCTGTCAAGACTATAGTAACACGTACAAATAATTAAGACTTATGACATTTCTAATTTGTAAAATCAAACCTGTTTTCCTTTATATTTTCAGTGTCTTAGCAAAGGAAAAAATAAAGATTTTCCACATTCATGTTGTTATTTTCTAAGACTCTCCAGCCGTTGCATATTATTACTCTGTGTGCTATGGGGCTGTTGCTCACATCTGTTGGAGAGTCGTTTACTTACAAACGAATACATAACATATTCTTTTATATGAGTCTTCTGGAGGACATTCAGTTCTCTTTAAGTTTTGAGTAGAATATTTTAAACACCGCAACTTAAATAAACATAGCAATATTCCAATCTCTCTAGGGCCAATATAAAACCGCCATATGACAGGTGAAAATACGAATTTTTTTTAGGTTTAATAGTTATTAAACAGCACCATGTGTCTATTTTGTTTGTTTTTGACAAATATGTCGCATTTCCAGTTATATTAAGTAGGGTCCTGCGGGTCACTTGTGTAACACACTTCCTACATATAGCAATGGCTTTCATTTGACAGTTCAACAATATTCATTATGTTATTAACGTTGTTAAGAAGACCATTTTTCGAACATAAAAAGCAATGGATTAGCAATAATTCAGATTGTGACTGGTAGTGTGTTACGCAGTTAGGGAGCTGGTAACACCAGGTTTAAAACCGGTATTCTAATACTTTATTAAAATGTTCTCATAAACCTCCCGGGCCGTTTTGATAAAACCATCTTACCCTAGACTTAGTATGAAGCACATTTTACCGAAGATAGAGAGACGAGAAGACTAACAAAATCTTATACTAACAGATAAGTGACCGAACTTCGAGGACTACATTAATTTCTGATTCAACTCAAAATCTCTGTGGGAATGTCCTCTTAATTGGAAGATTAGAACATTTATGACTATCAAGTGTGGTTATCATAGCGTGGAAGACGTCCCTTACTCTTTGCTTCATTATATCGAATTTGGCATTTACCTGTTCGTGCGATAATTGGGTAATGAGCTCGATTCCGGGGAAGGTTTAAAGGGCATATTTTGTTTTAGAAAATATCCAATTAAATTATGATTAGTTATTTTAAGGAAAATAAGTTACCCTGTATAATTACTTCACCAGTTGATAGTAAACTTTTACTGATAAAAGTATAGCGCGATAGCACTAGGAAGTGGTGAAGGGCGGGCGTTTTTGAGGAACTGTCTTTTGTAATTTTGACGTTCGAAAAGTGCTGATTCTCAGCCCAATTTGAATAAATGACTTTTGATTTTAATTTTTTTTTTTTAAGTACTAAATCCTACTAATATTATAAACGTGAAAGTTTGTATGGATGGATGAATTAATGTTTGTTACTCTTTCACGCAAAAACTATCGAACGGATTTGAATGAAATTTGGCACACGGATGGTTTATAACCAGGATTATTCCCACGGGATCGAAACTTATGCGGGTGAAACCGCGGGGCGCAGCTAGTACTTAATAAAGAAAGTTTATTTTTATTCAAATATAAGTATTTAGTGTCTCTCTTTCTATGACTTTGCACTGATATTATAAAAACTCAACCTGTACGTCATCTCACAATTTATCTCCCTGTCTTACTTACGTGCTATTAATTCTAAACCTTATCCTCTTTGTCCACAGAGTACATTTCAAAGCGACAGCAGACGATGATTACGCCGACTTCACTTGCGAGGCCAGACACGAAGCTTTGCAACGAGATAGTCCTATGAGGAGTACTGTTCAGCTCAGCGTACTCTGTAAGTGATCAATATATTGTTAGGAGTAGAACCAAACATTCACATTCACGGGGACTGCGTTAGGTATGTCATCATCGCCTGCCTATTCCCAACTATGATGGGGCCGAATTCTAGTCTAACCGGATGCAGCTGAATATCAATATTTTACATGGAGCGACTGCCTATCTGACCTCCACAATTTAGGTTTCTGTGTAACACGATACCCTTCGGTTATAGTGATCGTCCTGCTTTCGAGCGTGGAACCTGAGATGGAAACACGCTTGTACGATATGAGTACACACAGAAAGCAGGGCTAATAGAGATCTCTATTCCTAAACAGCACCTTTCGCCGAAAACTTAGTTGATAGAAAACATCGTTCGTAGACATCTCGGTACATAGGAAGCACTGTTGTTGATAGCACTTTTTACCGTAAACTTTGTTCATAGAAACCACTGTTTCCAGATACCTCGGTTCACAGAAAGCGCGTCTGGAGAAGAAACTATTAATATTTATTACCTAATTACTAAATTTCGGTTTTCTCTCGAGTTAAAGTAGTGCATGCATATTCCTGACAGTCACCAATCAGCACTGGGCGGCCCGCGTGGTGGAATGAAGACGACTCTCTCTTACAGAGAGGAAGCCCGTGTCCTGGCAGTGCAAAAGCAATTAAAGGATGAGTGTTTAGGCGTCCTAGGTTCGAACTCCAGTTAAGAAAAAGAGTAACCGGGTTTATCTTTATGGGATTTCTTAGTGCCAGTGCGTAGTCTGGATATGTGCCAGTTGGTTTACCCCCTTTTACATGGGAGTAAGCATAACTGGCGAAATGTGGTTGTACGGTCACCGAAGGAGTTCAGTAACCAGGTCGTCGGATATAGTTGAAGTTTAGTAAGGAACCGATGGATGTTTACGAATAAAATTTAATTGAATTAATAGATATAAACAGTTCATTTATCAACTAAAATGTGTACTGTAGGTACACTAATCCTGCTTAACCCTTCGGGAAATATAGGCGTTAAGTTATTTAAAAATGGCTTCGACAGCAAGACAACTAGTCACCACAAACAGTACTATTTTTAGGATCATTACATTTGAAAAACTGATTAATACCAATATTACGTACCCTTATTATCCTTTTCTATGTAATATTTGATTATTTATTACATATACTAACAAACAAATAAGTAATGGGGACAACCACAAGAGCATTACATCTCCCGCGTGGACGATATTTCTATCACAATCGCATCAAATTGGGACGAGCTCTCCTGCTGTGAAGCCAAATATACTAAGTAACTGGTGTTTGTGGGTTTAACTGTATTTTGGAAGTAAATATTAAGTAAATACTATGTTCGATTCCTAAGGTGGGTAGATTTTAAATAATTACTTTTATACGTATCCCATTTTTTCCAACCCGACTGCGAGGAAGCTCGAAAAGGAGCTTGATGTTTTTTTGTTATTCAACAGAATAACATATTCACTTTTTATCTTACTTCACAAATAAGTAAAATAAGACTGTGTTATAGCAATTTCATCCAACTCTCACAGAATGACAGTTGTGATTTAAATTTACGGGACAATTCAAGTTAGTAGTAGTCTTTATCATACACACTTGATTATCAATTTACTTTAGACATCGTTACAATGGCTGACATCGGCTTTGCTTGCCATAGTAAAAAATAGAATAGAAGTCGGTAAACAATTTCTCAGACTGTACAAACAGTACCTATGTTTATATTTTTATTCCATCTCCTGCTCCCTATGAGCAAAAACAACGCAAAAGTTAAGCTCCCCACACACGACTTCTATAAACAAATTGTAAGCGAAAGGTTTATTTCCACGACACGACACGACTACGAGACGGGACAACATGAATTATTAATGTTGCGCTCGATTGAAACAGTGGTGCCATCTAGTGTTGAGGTCTGTGAACTTGGGTGATGGATTGGACAATTTTATAAAACTTGTTGAGAGTTATTTTTAACAGAAAATTATTTGTTTGTATGTTCTAACACAAAATCCAGAACTAGAAACTCATCATTTTTTTTAAGTCAGGTAAATAATATATCAAACAAAAATTCTAAAGAAATAAGCTTGTCCGAAATTCTTTGTTGTTCCAATAGCAACCACACTTGGCAATTTCATAACGTTTTAAAGTTATAGCTACTAAAAACATTAAGACGACTCTTAGTGCTATTATGATCATCACGACATCTTATCGATTTAAAAAGTTAAGCTAGCAATAGACTTTTGAATCACGCTAAGTATTCATAAAAATTCTAGGCCAGACTTATAATAATACGCCAACTCAGCTGATCTCTCTATAACAACACTTCCACATCGTCTCACAAATTCGCAACTCGCCTCGGTTTGTTTTCTCGCGACGACACGACTTCGACGGACATGAATTATTAATAAACCGTTCGATTGAGACCGCCAGTTCAACGTTTACATTGAAGAATGTTACTAGCTTGCAGCGCCATCTAGTTGTGAGGGTTGGATGTTTGTTTGTTTATTGTTTTGGAAGTCGCTTGTCAAGGGTGTGTGTGCTTGACCGTGCACTATAGGCAGTTGCGCTACAAACTAAATTATTTTTACTAACCTAACCTAAATGCAGAATAAAGTGTTTTACTAATACGGTATTCATTTGCAATAATACGGTGAGATATGCTGAACTTCTACAATGTATAATGTAACGTAACACCCTGTAAACATGTTTCTGGCAAAATAAATTATTCTTATTCTATTCTAATACAATTTTCCTTTTTCCTACAATGAAAAGAATGAAAACACGGAATAAAAATAACAAAAACATTTATGTATTATAATTGAATTTTGAATTTTAAAAAAAATTGTAAATCACAGTTAAATTCTCGTGAACTAATAATTGCTTTTTTTTAACTGAAAAAACTTAATTTAAGCATTTAACGCGATTTTACTGCACTTAAGAAGTACAATAACTTCTTCCTAACTCGTATCGGCCCGAAATATAAAATGGAGGCTACATACGGTACTTTAATTCACTCCCAAATATTCAAGGTGTGTAATACTTGCTTACTTTTTCAGCTTTAAAAACGAAGTTAAGTAGAAAATCTTAACATCTTCATGTAACTCAAGTCAGCACATGTTGTCTTAATAGTTTCGACCCAAATTTACTCAGAATTTAAATAGAGGAAACTGGGCTAAAACGGAATAGAGAATGTAAGTTTTCTTCTGTTATTCCCCCAGCTTTAATTTCGAATTTTAGAACTGGAAATTGCGTTGGGAAATTCTTATTTCTTCATTGTGCAGCTCTAAGGAAAACAGACCGTCTGATTTACTATTTAAAGAACTATTTTGTATCTTCTTTTGCTGTGCTTCGCTGTGAATTTTCTGAATTTCTGGCGGTACTGCGCTGAGTATATTTGAGTGTTACTTTCATGGGTAGCGGGATTGTCCGAAAGGGTTACCGCTGCCCTGGAACATAAAGGGCTAAGGAAGGAACACGGGTGGGT
Source organism: Apamea anceps (assembly GCA_951799955.1). Taxonomy (NCBI): domain Eukaryota; kingdom Metazoa; phylum Arthropoda; class Insecta; order Lepidoptera; family Noctuidae; genus Apamea; species Apamea anceps. Next base: position 763,545 of record OX637525.1, read on the forward strand.
TTTAGTCAGTAAGAGTCTGACACTCCCTCCTGCTCCACCCAGAGCGGGAGGAGTCATTTGATGATTTCCCATCCTAAAAAAAAAAAAAAAAAAAAAAAAAAAAAAAAAAAAAAAAAAAAAAAAAAAAAAAAAATTTTACTTTCATGCATTTATTTCTTGTGACATTTTGTAATTGGTTGCTAATTTTATACCATTATAAAAAGACTCATGATACTGCAATGTAAATTCTAATGCCAACAGAGGGGTAATTGCGTACCGCACTAACAGTTGCAATACCTTTCATTTTGACAATTCGACAACATTCATTGCGGCATTTACGTCGTCGAGCAGACGAATTTTTCAATCATATGAAACTGAAGCAATGGATTAGGAGTTTCTTTAAAAATCCTTCGGATGTACAAAGAAAGTGTTTTACGCAATTGGGACGCAGATTAGAAAGAAAATGTACGCATAGACGCTACGCACTTACGAAAAATAAATTCCGTCTCAAGTTTAAAACGCGAACCAAATCCTTCAATATCTCGATCTCGAAATTCATTCTTAAAAACGTTATTTTTCTTTTAAAAGAAACCTTCGTTCCTCAAAGGCCTAAAAGCTACAATCGAAATTGATCAGTCTCGAAATTTTCGACTCCGAACGCAATTAATTCCCCCACCATCGAATAGCGATAAAGTCAATAGGGGGACATTGGGGAAAAGCAAACATTGCCAGTGCCGCTTTAAATGGAAAATTAATAATTCATGGGTCTAAGTCCGTGTCCGGTTCGGTAGCGTGTCGTTGCGTTGGAGTGGGCTGTTTGCTTTCCCCGACCTACCCTGCAAAAATGTAATTTGTTGGAAAATTATGATTGGATTCTATTTCTTGTAATTTTTTATTTTTACGCTGATTTTTGGACTGAATGAATCAGGTATTTTTATGAACTTTTAAAGCGGTTAAAAGGTTTTATAGGTATGTAGGGTTTAAAACAAACAAAATTAAATGAACATTGTTTCAATTTGCCTTTTGTTCTAGGTCGACGTGAATTACCAAAGATACAATTTGATTTGGGAGACAGTGGTCATTGCAGTCAGTTGTTTTTTCAGCATCTGTTAAGGAAAAGAGCTTCCTAACTTGTTGCCAACAACCACACATAGTCTCAAAAAGTTGAAGTCAATTCATGCCAATATCCAGTGCCGATCAAGCATTTTCAAATCCTTACGAATGAAGGTCGTGGCCCAGTGGTAACGGCCGCGAGTTACGGGTTGTGTGTACGTGGGTTCGAAATCAAGTAGTCACTTTACTTTGTGAAAATTATTTCATTACCACTGCTCTCAAAACGATAAAGGAAAACATTGTGTGGAAAACGACATTTACTAAAACCAAAAATTCGAAGACTTGTGACGTCTACCAACCCGCACTGGATTACGGCGCACCCACCTTTCACAGAGCGGAGGCTTGTTTCTTAGCAATGGGAACATTAGATGCTGATAATGCGTATGTTGTTGCGACGTAATTGCTTCCAAAACACCATAATACCTACACAGGAGTTGTGAAATCATGTGTCATAAGCAACTGTGACATGGGTTCGTGGCTAAATAATAACAGCCACACGGGTCGATCGAAGTTTCAGCAACGCTTGCTAAAGTCGGTCCGTGGATGGGTGACCAAGACTAGGAAAAAACGTTAAAGCGTTGGTCCCGGCTGTCATTTGTAGATCATTGACGGTCGTTACAGGTAGTCAGAAGCCCGAAAGTCTAACAACAAGTCCTACCAAGGAGTATCCGTGTTACCCTGTATCTGGGTTTTGGAGGTCAGACATAGGCAGTCGCTCCATGTAAAATCCTGGTATTCAACTGAATCAAGTTAGACTATAAGCCGACCCCAACATAGTTGGACAAAAGGCTATGCAGATGGTGAAGCAGCTGTGACGAAAGAAAATTTGCTTTAATTAACACTTTTTACTCTTAATATCCATTATAAAGTTCAAGTATAATCACCATGTATATTAATTACGTTATTAATATACATGGTGTTTCATTATGAGCTTGCTGAATTCCATCGTGAAATTACATTGAGCACTTTGTTTTCTTTCCCCTATGCTCAGCTTACATAGCGTAGTGATGGGACAGTTAGGATGTCGATACTTTAAATTAAGTTTTAGATTATTGTAGTAGTCTTAATTTTTAAAGTCTGGTGACGTGTTACAATTTTCATTCGAATTATTTTTAAGAATAATGGGAATGCAAATATTTTGCATCGAAATCTTCTGTTCTTTTAACTTATTTGAGAAATATTAATATTATTATTCAATAAATAAATAAGAATGTGTTTTCTTTAAATTGAAATATAGTATTTACATTCAAATAGGTAAAATAAAATACCTAACTGCTTATGAAAAGCAAATAATTTCTCAGTGTTTTTTAAATCCCCTTAGTCTCTTAGATCTAGTTCTTCGATCCTTTTCAACTTCAGATCATCTATCTTTTACATAAAACAGTATCCATGGCGACCATTTATAAATCCCAAGGAAGCCTTAAACGAAATAAAATCTTTTTTTAGGGTTCTGTACCCAGAGGGTGCTAACGAGACACTATTACTAAGGCTTCGCTGTCTGTCCGTCCGTCCATCTATGACAAGTAACGGCCCTTTTATTTAAGTATCTTTTGAACAGTAAAAGGTAGACACTTGAAATTTTCACAATGTGTACTACTATGGCTGCTGCTCTAATCCTACTAATAATAAAAATGTGAAAGTTTGTATGGATAGATGGATGTTTGTTACTCTTTCACGCAAAAACTACTGAATGGATTTAGATGAAATTTTACCCACAGATGGTTTATAACCAGGATTAACATATAAGATACTTTTTATCTCGATATTCTCACGGGATCGAAACCTATGCGGGTGAAACCGCGAGGTGCAGCTAGTAAAAAAAAACAGGTTGCACTCCGGGAGTGCCGGCAGAAGTGAAAACTTGAATATTAACGTTGTGCATTTTTTATATTTTAGAATGCGATCTACTCTCCCTCCGTCTTACGAATTTTCGGTCAGGTCACGTGTCCTGCCGCGAGTTTAACATTTTTTACCCATCACAACAAAGTGCACAACGCTGCTAATGAAGTTCATTTCAATAAAGTTAAAAATGAAAGGGGGTCATAAAAGAAACGCTTTTTTGGCGTTTTTAGAAAATATAGTTAATGATTGTACGGTGGTACGGAGCCCGTCGTATGCGCGTTCGACTCGCACTTGGCCACTTCTTTTTTATCGCAAGTAACAAGATTTACCGAAGCTCCGAATTAAATTTTGGTTACGAGTATTTTATTTTGTTGTAGCAAGGTCTACCTTAATTGATTGAATAAGGCGTTACTTTGCGGGAATCCCTTCTAAAATAATGGTGGTCGGAAATACTTTTCTTTGAGCCCTGGACAAGGCAGGATTAATAAATCAAATAAGTTTGGTTCGATAAAGGTCGGATCTAATCTTAGGGTTAAGGTTTTCGGCTTTTTCAAATCTTATTTCGAAGACTGATGGATGTAAAAAGTTTTGTTACTAGACGTAGGAAATGGCGGCTTAGCCGAGAGATTAATAAATCAAAGATGATGTAGGTGTCTGAGGGTCAGATATGATTTTCAACTTCATGTCAAGTATAGTTTTTTTTACGAGATAATTTACTCAATTATGATCCCAGTAACATACGTCGCTCATTGCATGGGCATTTATTAATTATGTTAATCATATATTACATGCACATCTGTTTAATAGTTTCATGTTGGACATTTACTGTTTGCATAAATGTAGGTATATATTCCTTTGTGGATAGAATCCCTGATTTATTCAAAATATCGATACTACAATTTAACCGTTTTTATCGATACCGCCCCACCTCAATCACAAACGCTATAGGAGGTGAAGTATTTAAAAAAATTAACATAAAATAATAAAAAAATAACAAAACAAAAACAAAGGCTTTTTGCACAAAGAGAATAGACAGGGAAGTAAAATAGCCTTGAGCCAATCACGGAGAGGAAAAACCTTACCATTGTACTAATTGTAAACAGTACTCTTTTATGAATTTTGATTATAATTGTCGTACATTTCGTGCTATTTTGCTAATTAAAAAGGATTTTAAAGGTGTACGGTTTTGGATGAAGGATTTTTCTTGAATAAGGACCGATCAAACGATTACTCTTAAGCTATTTTTTTTATTGAGAATATTAATGTTTGATCACCAACAGACAGATGACCTGAAAAATGCAGGATACGAAAGTCAGGGTGGTTAATTTTGTAAACAAAAAGCAGCATTCAACTTTATTATATTTAGTAAGATTAGAAATCCGTACCTACCATCAAGTCTGTGAAATTGCTTCAAATTGCTAAAATTTAACGTTGTAGATGGAGACATCCGCACATACTCGTAAGTGGTAACAAATTGACATTGATAGCGCCTTTTGTGCCGTAGCATTAAGAACGATTTTCGTAGTGCAAGCGTTAGCACTGATGTACGGTGGACTGTAAGTACAGTCAACAAAAGAGATAGGAAATTCTAATAATTAAATGAAATCTCATTCGAAAACATCCGTGTAGATCCTGTTTTTTTTTTTCAAAATTGACATAAATATCTATCTCTCTTTTTCTTTCTCTGCTCTATTAACTCCTTTAAGTACTACTCAGTCTCAATCTGCTTAGCCTTTTCTCAACTATGTTGGGGTCGGCTTCCAGTCTAACCGGCACCCTAATTGCGTAACACACAATTAATCGGAATTGGTTCCATTTTGACAGTTCAACAACATTCATTGCGTTATTTACGTGTTGAGCAGACTAATTTTTCGAACATAAGAAGCCAATGGATTAGCAATTTGCTTCAAAATGATTCAGATTACTATTGATTGTGTGGTACGCAATTAGGGTGCGGATGCAACTAAATATCAGTATTTTAAGTAAGACTGGTTGTCAGGCATTTGGGCTTCTGATAACCCGTGACGATTGTCGTTTGTCAAAGATTTACGAATCTCACCTCAAAATTAACTCTTCATTCTGTCTTTCCCTTCTTCACACAACATGTTCAAATCGTTAATATGTACTCATGTTCTTTCAAATTTAAGACGCGTATGAACAGTTTTATCCGAATTATAATAAAAGTTAAACATACCGAACATGACTGAAGTTGTACAGCGTAACATTGTGTTTGGTTGCGTGTCACACCGACGAGAGCATAGTAGTATTAGAATGTGATTGATACACTGTTATGAAAATAAATCTTATCATACTACATAATAACGAGCATACTCGTAGATACGTGCTCACTATGTCAGACAAAATTAAGATAAAATTAAGGTTTTCTTTACCATAGATAGTTCCAATATAAATAAACTTATTTTGGAGACAACCTTTACTGCTAGGCTTAAGTTTTCCCATAGATTTCCACTAAATTCAATTACATTAAAAATAATCAACATCATAAATAATATCATTAGATAAAAGTATCAACAGTATTCAATAAAAACTTACTAATGTATTATTATTCCATAAATCTTAGTAATGGATGATATTAAACTAAAAACACTTATTCTTCTTCACTTCTTCTTACATCGTCATTGATCAAATTTTAATGTCATCTACCTCTGCTTAGGTTTTGAACCTTGAAACTTGGAAACCAACGAGCTTATATCGAATTTATTGACATTGCAAATAAGTGTTTTATCATTGGAATGAAACAATAACATTGAACGAAACGATTTGCCTTTTATCGTGGCTCGAATAAGCTGGTTCACTTTAGGGTTTCTATTAAAATGTTAAGTATTTTATCTTTTGTTTTATTTTGTGACGACGCTTGGGGGAGACCTTTCGGCTGATATGACGATGATGAGTATTAATTTTGGTTTTATTGTAAAAAAAGAAAATAAGATACCATTAATAAGAGAAACCTAAGTTTTGCACGGTATGTCTCTAGACATTGGACGAATGAAGAGCGTTTAAACCTTTCAGAGTAATCGGCAAAGTCTTAATTACTTAAGTATGTTGGGAACAAAAGTAAAATACTGTAATAGGAAACCGAAGAGACAAGCCGCCAAGTCAAATTAAAATTAACTTCAAAATACACCATCCTCATCCTCTGCCTAGGCTTTCCCCGTCTTTCAGTCCAACCTGGTGCAGTTTTTAAAATACTCATAAAAAAATCAAGAAACAACGAAACACAAAATCGCATTTTATCTCCTACGTTTCCTACAATTTACATCTCAACACTGCTCGCTTTCCGAGCAAAATTCAAAGCAGAAACTCAATTAGAATTACGCTTCGGTGTGACAAGCGCCCTACAAGTAACAAATTCGTCGTTTCTCGGTACAATGCCCTCTTAATTACAAACGCTAGACTTGACATGCGTATTACTTGCGTACCGTGTACCGCGTACTACGCGAGATTTTCCATGCGAATAGGGTTAGCGTATTGAATTGAGGAAGTTTTAAACGAATTAATACGATGTTGTGGAATTTTCATGGAAAGGTTCGGAAAGTTGGAGGATTATGGTGTATGGTGGGTAAACGAATTTAAGATGTTTGAGAGTTGGAGAGTTGGTGTTATTTTTATGCGAGATTATTTTTATTTTATATTTACTGCTATTATTAAGGCTTAAGGCACTCACACTTACAAGTTCTTTTAGAGCCGTTATAGCTGCATTTTAATATTGTTTCGAATAAGTTTCCCCACATTCCGATAACTGGGTTGCAGACTCGAATCTCACATGCACAAACCAGCAGATTAATAATAATATAATATCCCTGGACATTTCACACAGCGCCATCTAGTCCCAAGCTAAGCAACCTAATGCTTGTGTTATGGTATCAAGATGGCTGATAAACTACTTATATACTTTTTTTTTTGTAAATACATACATATTATAGATAGAAAAACACCCAGACTCGGAACAAATACATGTAGGACTTACAAATATTTGTTCTGTGCGGGAATCGAACCCGCGACACGCAGCGCAGCAGTCCGATCGCTCAGCCACTGCGCTAACCGTGTTGTCAAAAGAAGATTGGAACAACTACCATGAACTATACAAGGTGCCTGATTCTCAGCCTTATTTAAATAGATTAAGGGGGCAAGGTAGCCCGCGAAATTCAAATTTAAATGACTATTTCATGAAATATCGACCAATAGGATTATTTAAACTTTAAACACTCTATATTTTTTATCTCCTTGCTTTAAACTCAGATCCCGTATTAGAAAATTCAATCATTCTCCATTCATTATCTCTCCTTCTGCCAAAACCTCTACTATCAAAATATGGACATCAAAATAACCACTATACAATGAACGATCGAAGTAGAAAGAATTCAAGGCTACCAACAGTACCATCCCTACGTCTGAACTTAATTATTCTAAGGGGAATGGAATGGTACAGAGGGATGGAGGGGGGCGAATCTGAGATCTTGTAATTGTCAATTTGCTACATTCCTTTCGTGTACACATACAGTAGCTTTTGTCCGTGACTTCGTTTGCATACTAACTTTTAGCACGGCGTTTGACCTTCTATGGGGGTTTTTAGAAAAGAGATTTCTTTGGGCGCATTCTTTACGATACACAGTAGTGATCAATTTTCGATAACTGCTCAATTGTACGAGTAAGTCACCATTTCTGTCTCAGGCTGAACGTCATGTGATGACTCTTCAGTTTTTGAAGGACAATAATTTTAAGCTTTTTTAAAAATATTTTTGCTGCACCAACACTAGTGACAAAAATACTATAAAAATATATACCTAATATTATTACGTCGTTTCAAAATGACACTGAGTGAATTCTTTTTTATATATTTCGCGTACGAACTGGTTGTGCGTAGTCAGTCTAACTGACGGCCGTCTTTTTTCTATTAATAGAAAACAATTATCTTCCACTATTGTTCAAACCCCACTCAATCTATATCAAATCGACCAAAAACGAACGCAACACAGACTAATACAGGGTCATACACTAAACACGGCCCATACACTATACAGGGGCCATCATAATATTATATACTCAATGGCTCATAACGTATGAATTGACCCCCCAATCGAGAGAGCGTATAAAACTATTCAAGCTTAAATATCCTGGGTTCCGTGATAAAAATAAATCGGTTTCAACCTTCATAGGGACTTGAGAAGGTAATAGTTATGTTGTAATAAGATATTTCGGCTTGAAAGTAGGTTTTGCTATTTATGTCAACGGTTAAGAGTTTTTGGGGGCCGTTAGAGGGAAGTGTGAGATTATTCAAATTTGGTAAAAGCTTTTTTAACTAAAGAAGTGATGGGGTCTGGAAGCCCACCGTACGTGTATGTAAAGGGGTAATCTCTGTCTATTTATCATTGCAGTATTACATATCAACGGCATTGCTTTCACCACCAATTTATCACAAAGGGGAGACTGATCACGCTCTCATAGAGGATGGCTTGTGTCCCAGCAGTGGGAATATTATAGGCTCATTATATACTATGTGCTTGTTATTTCTATTCATTCTTGCTTGGTAGTTTATTTTACTTGTATAGGAAGAGAGAAAAGGTCCACACTTTATCAGAAACCAAAGGGGCGAACAACGTTTAGTGTTAAATATAATTAATGTTGTCTATTCACTGAATATAATACCCTGATTCAGTTCCACTGAGCTCTCCTAAAATACAATATTAATCATACCTTGCGAAGTCATTTATCAAAATTTAACCCAAAAATACGAACCCAGTCAGCGGGAAAATTTATATTTTTAAGACAAAATGATTTACAGTGTAATCGCACAAACAAATGATATGACCCTCAAGATAGGGATCGTTTTATTATTTTTCTTAAAGAACCCTTATTAATAATGTTACGGAACCCCGTTTTTGGGGTTAATGAACTCTCGTCGAAGGCAATTTTCCCGTACACTCGTTTGGAAAAGTGTTTCTTTGTGGTAAAAAATCTTTATGAGTATATTTTTTTTTCTTTTGATCATTCTCAGCATCTTTTGTTACGAAAAGGGATTTTTAAAACAAAAGAGTTGTATGCGTGGCATGTCAGTCGGGTAAAGTGAAAGATGATAGCATTGAGTCCTTTTATTTTATTTTTTCTCTTACCTACTTTATCTACCTGTTTCTTTGGAATGCGTTTTGGAATAAAATATTTCTTATTAAGTTGATTCAGAAATTTACTTATTTCATCTTATGTGCATTATGTTATATTTCATGCCTTAAATATTACGGAACTGACGTAAGCTTAGCTTATTTGATCTGAAATACTCTTAGGACTTATATAGACAAAGTGTTAGGCAGAATTTGAAATTGAAAAACAGTTTAGTAACAATTTAATGAAAACAATCAAGTCTAGATTTCTCTTTTGTTCCATCTTATTGTGATTGTGGAAATACCTAGAAATCAAGGCCAAACTAACTATTTAAATTGAGTTTTTCCACTAAAATAACAATTTCATTATTTTTGTGGATGCCGTTTTCGCATTCAATATAATGAGTATTTTGTACATTTTAAATGGTGCTTGTAGTTAAATGCTGTTATTGTATTACAGGTATATACGTGAGTATGCTGAAAAGCATCAAATTACCAATAAAAATAAAGTTCTTCTTCTTTGTAACTCATATTAAATAAATAATCATTGCCTGAAATATGGTGGGTACACAAGATGTTAAATTAAATTATAGCACAGGACACATTTCACCCTCATTACGGGCATGCAAAATTACAGTTAATTTACAAAAATAATTTTTAAAATTACAATTATTACAACTATTTGAATTATTACAATTTATAAGAAAATTTGAATTACAATAATTTAAATAACAATTATTAGAATTATAGTGATTTCAATTACTTAAATTATTATTAAAGACAAAGTCACAGGAAATAAGAGGAATAACCATTATCTTAGTGGACACCAAATCGACATGTGCTTTTATTCAAAACATCTTTGACAGTGTTGAAGCTCTCCTGTATTAACCATTTTCGCAAGGCACAACAGAATCCTTTATATGGCAGATCGGTCATTCCTCTGGGCAAAGAGTTATATATTAGAGGTGCCATATAGGCACAGTTCTTTCTGAACAGTTGTAGCTTGGGCACAGGCATTTTTAGAGGCAGGTGGTGGTTTTACGCTTAAATGTATTGTCGTTGGTGGTGAAAAGATGACTTGGTATTTAACAAATTTAGCTACTTCATAAATGTATATGTAGGGAACAGTTAGTAGATTTTTAGATTTAAAGATCGGTTTACATGATTCCGACCAATCCATACCGTACAGTGCCCGAATGCATTTTTTCTGTGCTATGAACACCCTCGTGATGTCACAGGAATTTCCCCAGACAATTATAGCGTATAATGCGCGTGTGCGTAGCGTATTATTAGCGTATAATGGAGCATAATTATGTAAGCGTGATGTACCAATGGTACATCACGCGTACACCATAATAGAAGTATGCCTGCTCGTCACGTCTTTTACCTTATTTTTTTATTAGTTTTTACTTTATAAATTCCACTAGCTTCTGCCCACGACTTCGCTATACGCGTGCTTGTAAAAAAAAAACTGTCAGTGAAATAATTTAAGTGATCGGATCAGTGTTTCCAGAGTTTATCTGCCCTTAACAATCACATCATGAACAAACAATTTTATATTAAAAAAAAGTAACCTATTGTTCTCGTCTGTACCTCATGACGTCACTCCCATTTTCCACATAAATCATTATCAGATTTCTGTTTACCACTATCTACAAAAACTCAAAGTATTTACTTGGAATTAAGTTTTCATGATAATTCCTATAATAAAGATAAAAACATACATTATATTTTTAACATTATCATGAACACACACATGAGCCGCTCAGTGTTCATGTAATGTTACAAATATAATATAAGTAATAATACGGCTAAATAATAACAGCCGGTGGGTGACCATCTATCACATGTCGAGACCCCGCTGTTCTTCGGTAAGCACGTTAAGCCGCTGGTACTGGCTTTCATTCGTAGATCTTTGACAGTCGTTACGGGTAGTCAGATGCCCAAAAGTCTGATAACCACTCTTACAAAGGGGTATCGTGCTACTAAGTAGTACCGGGGTTGTGAAGGTCAAATTTTAATATGCAGTCGCTCTATATAAAAACTTTTTTGCAAAAAAATACAACCGACTTCCAAAAACGACACTAGAAAGTGAAAAATAACTTTAATTTCGGAAGTCGGTGTCGTTGGGTTCGCATTTCGTTGTTTGCCACCGACTTCCGAAATTAAAGTTATTTTTCACTTTCTAGTGTCGTTTTTGGAAGTCGGTTGTATTTTTTTGCAAAAAAGTTTTTATTTTTCACTTTTTAGTTGTAATTTTTACCAGTAATTTTGGTTTAAAAACCAAACTACTGAACCGTTTTTGATGAAATTTCTATGGGACCATTTGGGAAGTATGTCCTTTCCAACAAAAAAAGAATTTTTGAAATCAGTTGGCAAACGACGAAGTTATGCGCGAACAAACATAAAAAAAAAAAAAAAATACAAACATCCGAATTGAGAACCTCCTCCTTTTTTAGAAGTCGGTTAAAAATACTGGTATTCGGCTTCATCCGGTTAGACTGGAAGCCGACCCCAACATAGTTGGGAAAAGGCTAGGCAGATTGATTGAGATGACAACTAATATAGGTAGTTATATAGTAAAAGAATTTTGAAAAAAATAACAATACGATAGCAGAACATCACGCCTGTAATTCCCAAAGGATAGAGGTGTCCCTGTAGTACCTACATTTCGCCAGTTATGTTTAAAGGTAATTAGTTAAGTAATATGTAATAGGGACTGACTCTAGGCATCACCTGGGCACAAGTTCAGACACCGGGGTGCTAATGCGAAATTCCTATTCGCAACACGATATGTTGGTATATTATTTCCCGAAATAAAAATCTTATTATGTTTATCTTCCTCAGATCCTCCCGGAGCCCCGTACATCGAAGGCTACGCTGAAGGCGAGACGGTACGTCGAGGACAGAGCCTCGAGCTGGTCTGCAGGAGTCGAGGTGGAAACCCACCGGCCCAACTCATCTGGTACAAGAATGGGGAGCAGATCCGGATGGCGTATCGGTAAGTGTTTTATTTTATCTTTATTACAATAGAATTACTGATGTTTTATTTACAAGTGATAAGGTTATCCTCTTTGCTGGTCTAGAAGTCCAAGTCGGGCAGAGTACACAGCCAATATCATTAGGTCTAACTGTAGTTAGGGAAATAATTACTTACCAAATCGACATACTACGTCAATTTACAGTTTTATAGCCATTTCATGTCAAAGAATGACAGTTGCGATTCGAATATACGGACAATTTAAGTTTGCAAACAATTAATTTCTCTGACTTAACGCCAAAAGTTTATTTCTTCTGGCTTCCTGTCGGCAAAATCTCTATATGAACAGCTCCAGTCAACAAAGTTGTTAGCTATCTTCAAAGATCCATCAGAAAATCAATAAACTCAGTTTAGAGTTCACCAAACCTCAACCAAGTATATTTGGGTTTTTTTTTTTTTGAAGCAATCCCACTCACTTTAATTTAAAATTAAAAGGGTTACAGTAAAACCTCAAAAGACATTAAAATCGTTAGATCCTTTGGCAAGAATCTAATTACATGAAATGTAATTAGCGAACATTCTAATTAAAGCTAAGTTTAATTAGTTTTTTTTTTTTTGTAGAAAATATATCTTAATTTTATGCTTTAAATTGGATTTTTTCTTTGAAAGATAACGTTAAGTAGGGCTTGTAATAATAGGCATGAAATTCGATTCCCGGGCAGAGCAAAAATATTTTAGAATTTTTCTGTTATAAAATTCTGTCCAAATAAGTTTGGAATTTTTCTTACGATGCGTTACAGTTATAAACTACCAAAATCAAAAGGCAATTATTCAAATTAGGCTGAGAATCAGCACTTCTCGAACGTCAACATTACAAAAGACAGTACCCCAAACCCGCCCTTCACCACTTCCTAGTGCTATCGCTGGGAAGAAGAAGTGGCGCAACAAACTCCCCAGCAGCACAGCTGTCTGTTCAGTTAGAAAATACTTGATACTTGATTGTATACAATACTAGGTGTTAAGTAATTAATATTACAAGGCACAGAACATAAAATTAAATTATTTGCCATATGTCAGCTAGCCACGCCAATATACCAACAAATATAATAAAAACTATACGTGCTCAAGCTAATTAATTAAAATGTATATAAAAACTTACTACCTAAATAAAAGCCTCCAGGCATAAAGGCCGTGACGGCTTACATATTTATGCATTGTTGGGTTCTGTTCACATAGCTGTCACTTACCACCACCTATTCCATTTAAAAGGTAAATTTCTGAAAATCGAAACCACAACTCCCATTTACAAAAAAAAATCTAGACCTACTTTAAAAATCAGGCGTCTTCTTCAGATTTTTTTTTCACGGCATTTTCAGTGCCTAACCGCGCGAAAGTGTGGCTTACATAAATATTTATATGAACGTGCTGAAAAATTCAGTGACGCGAACATCGAACTTGCTTCCGTTGGCTGAAAATCAATGTGAAAAGCTTTTCGAATGTCTTCGAGCGAAAAATGTATCGCTTATATTAGTTTTCATCTGTATTCGTGTGTAGCGAAAAATCCTACATAGTACAGTCAAACGCACATCACTCTACGAAAATTACCCTTACCATTACGACATAAAGGCGCTGTGAATTTTAAAATGTTTCCACTGATATTTGGTTGACTGTACCTCCCTGAATGTTTTATATCAGCCTGTAGTCGGTAGTGTCGGTAGTGTCGGCGACAGCCGTCGACACTACAACATGCCGCTCGTGTATTTGAGCACCGTACTGACACGAGCACGGTACACGAGCGATACGTTGTCGACCGTTGCAGTTGCGTCTTTCGTCTAAGCGTGTCACTCGTGTGTATGCACATTTCTTGTTAGTCATTTAATTTAGGACCTAGTATAAATATGTAGTTGTGTAAAATATTGTAAAAGTTATTTAAAGCATGAAAGTATAATATGTTTAAGATTCATCTATATTCAATGAATAGCTGTGTCAGTAAAGCCACCGCATTCTAGTTGCCGGAAGTAAAAGTATCCGGATGACGACCAAAACGTGTTTTCAAAGAATTTAAAACTCAATCAAAATTTCCTTTAAAAAATTCGTCAGTATAATCTAATCGCTGACAACCAGTCCTTAAACTTCCTTGTTCAAAAAAAAATAATGAAACAACAAAAAAAGTTGTCATGACGTTTTTTTTTTTCTTAAAATCTGCTGAATAACAACCGCTTAGATTCCCAATATAAAGTATACAATACCAAGGCAAACTGGCAAACTCAGCTTTTTGCCTATAAAAAGCCCCCCCCCCCCCCACCCCTATTTGGGGGATCGTATTAAGCTGGCAACAGATAGGGCGTATGTCCTCATGATTTATGTAAGCTGAAGTATAGTGATGGGACAAGCGTATCGATAAAATTGTAAATGGACGGTTTTTTGGTTACGAAATTACTTCATATTTTACCAACAAAAAGAGGATTCATCAAAAATAGTATCGATAAATAAAATTGGCTTTTGGGATTCAGATCACGTATTGTTCATTTTATTTAATGCTGTCTTGTAAAATGTTATGCATGATTAGTTTTTCTCTCTGATATGTATCATAATTCTAAGTTTCTGATTTGGTACCCAAAAAGTATCTTCCCTACGCGATCTTTATGCGTATCATATTATCTTGTCATGATAGAATGACTCGCTTAACTTAACAAGTTCAGTTTGACTTAGTTAGAGTTTTTTCTCACCAAACTCGACTTCCTTGGTCATTATGCTTCAGTAATAAAATACATTTTCCGACAAGGAAAATGTTGCTCAAAAGCTGAATCAACAAAAACCAATTACAACGTTGTAACTATCGACAAGATCTTATCGTAAGTACACGTTGTTTGCACCCGTTACTTATAAAATTGTATTAAGACGTGAATACAGGCGACGGAAGCTGATTTATGGGCCTCACTAACTAACTGCACTCGCTAGTGGTGCGCCGCATATCGATAAACAAATAAAAATACGGTGATTTAAATTCAAATCGGACTGCGTTGCCGCGTGTTCCGCGGAATACGATTGGCATAAGTACAGGTCACAGGTTTTCTCCTCGACAAACACTAGCTTAATTCATTCACTTTTTCTTAATTAACCGTTTAAAACGTTCATATCGTTTTGTTTTCTTACGGTTTTTCATGATTAGTGCACATAATGTTCCTAATAACGTCGATAATTATTTAATAGAATCAACTAAACTATCGACGTCGACACAAACCGATGGCAATAGAAATGTTTGCCAACTATAATTGGGTTTGTAGTAGAGTGAAATCCGACATAATGAGATGGTTCGGTAAACACATAAGTAAATATTCAGTAACAACACTATGATTGAATATTCTATGCCATATTTGACAATAGGATAATCATTATTGTACATAATTATGTTGTTTTACATTAGTAATTAAAAGTTTTATTATTTGATTAGTTACTAGGTAATTTCATATATAAGTACTAACTTGGAAAAGTATTTGTATTCACAGAACAGAATTAGAATTTGTATTTGTATTCCTTTGTACAGATTTTTCTATAAAAATCGTGACTCGTAGTTGCTTTTTAGCACACGTATACTTTGAGGAACGAATAAGAAAAAAGATTCTGCCTAGCCTTTTCCTAATCATCTAGGAGTTGGCTTCCAGTCTAACCGGATGCAGCTGAATACCAGATTTTTACAAGGTGCAACTCCCTATCTGATCTCCACACCCCAACACTGTTACTGGGTAATACTGGGCGAACCCCTTGTTAAGACTAATTTCGGGCTTCTGACGCCCCTAATTACCGTCAAAGATCCACAAACGAAAGCCGAGACCAACGGCTTTTAACGTGCTTTCCGAGGTAAGGAGGGGCGTCGGTGTGTAAAGATGGTCACACATCCACAAACCAACCGCGGCAAGCGTAACTGCCTAGCTACGAGCCATGACTTCTTTATCATAATTACACAAACAAAAAAAAAACAATGATATTGAGAACCTATATATAACGAAAGATTTTAATCTCCTTCATCAATTTCTATATGATTCAAAATTCTGCGTACCTACTCACTAACGAATTCAAAGCACAACAATTATAAGAATGGTAGAATACATCAAACAGAAAATAGGTCAAAGAAACAAATTAAGACCACTTCAAGCTCACTCAAAAGATCTTTATAATTTGTATTCTGACTCAGGCTGAAGATTAGTAAATACCGGTTTATCTTTCAGATATTTTCATGAAATATCTTAGATACCTCTTATTGTTATGTGTTCCAACTGTGAGATAGTGATCATGAATAATGTATGTTCTCATTTATTTAATTGATTCACTAAATAAACTACAAGATTCCTGATGTATTTATTCCTAGATAAATACTGGTATTCAGCACTGAACCGATCGTTACGAAATATGACAATTAATTGTCATATTTCATAACGATCGGTTCATTGGTTTAAGCGTGAAAACGTAACAAACAAACATACAGAGTTACTTTCGCATGTAAAACATTATTATGTATAGCGTTTAGTGACTTGTAATATTATGAGATTTAACCTCTATGAATCTCAGCTCCATCAATCTCAGGTCTATTGAAGTATCTATAAATATTGTTCAACACCGTAAAGATGAACCATAACACATCCATCTACTCAAACCATTTAATCACTAAATCCTCGCGAATTCCCATTTCACATTTTCAATACCTTACAAGCAACATTGTAATATTGAAATTCCTTTAACATTACACAGCACAAAATTTAAACTTACAATATTTTCAACCGACAGCGAAAACAAATCGCGTACCCGTCTAATACATTTAAAGCTTTGAAACGGAACAAATCAATTCCCTAATAACAATTGAATACTGAACGCATTTCGCAAACCTAGCGGAAAATAGCCCTATCCGTTTTATCGATAATCAATTCCAACACTAGTACTAAAAAGTGGCCCTACCTCGATAATATTTTACTTTTCCCTTCACTTTTTACCTGACTTAAAGTGTAGTCTGTCGATTTATTTAGTCCGAAGAATTTATGAGAAAATTTTCTTTATTCATTTACCTTTTTTAAGAGAAAAGCTGTTTATTTATTAGTTTCGTAGTAAGTCAGGACTTAGGGGAGTAGTAACTTCATTCACACCTGACGATTTTAGAGATGTTTTGTGAAAGACGTGAATTTGTTAGTTTAGTAAAAGTGTCATGTTTTTCAGATAGTGGTAAAAATTAGAGTCGATGACTCTTGACCCTTGGAGATTTTGTGGATGGTGGGGCTAAATTATAATAACCGCACAGGTCGATCTTTAAGCAACACTTGTTGAGGTCAAACCGTGGATGGGTGACCATCCATTACATATCGTGACCTCTCCGCACGCACGTTAATCCGTTGGTGCCGGGTGTGATTCGTAGATCTTTGACACGTAACGGGTGGTCAGAAGCTCGAAACACTGACAACCAGTCTTACCAAGGGGATACCCTTTGGTAAGACTCATTGTCCACACGTCCACAACCAATTAAGCTACCTTACTTAGTTGTGGAGGTAAGATAGGCACTCCATGTAAATTACTGGTATTCAGCTGCATCCGGTTAGACTGGGAGTCGACCCTAACTTAGTCGGGAAAAGGCCACGCAGATGACGAGTAAGAGAGCGTCCTGTTTTTCAGTAGGTGGATATGAAGATATAAATTATTGTTACCTTTTTATGTTCAGAATATATGCTGCCAAGTCCCCAAATGAATTGGGATAAGAGCAGGAGAATTATAGCACTTTCGACTATGGTTTGGCTATGGTTGGGTTTGACGAAAGTTTAAATGTCTTTTGAACCCTTTGTAAAGTATACGCCTCAAAAGTGGTAAAGTAATTACGATGTCTTATTTACCCACAAACACAACATTTTATACTTAGGTACTTATAACGTTATCATAGACGTAGGCACAAAAACCTTTCTGATTTTCAGAAACTAGAACTTTATTATCCTAGACGTAAGCAAGAAACCTTTCTGGTTCTCAAAAAGGTTATTTACTTCAAGAATTAGTATTCCAGGCCCGATCGTAAGGTAGTGTATACACATCATGTCTCCTCATATTTCTTTGCAAATATTATCAAGAAAAAAGTGACAGGATTTTATATTATCTACAGATTTGGCTGAGTTCATGAAAAACTTGTCTAGACACGTAAGAAACGTGTTCAATCATGTGTACTGGCTTTATTTGGTACCTTCATGCGTTTTGCTTTTGTTGGGCGTACAGAAGAGTACCGAAAAGTCTGTATAGTATGTGGATGTCACTGTAGGGCTCTTTGTGAAGGAGCTCGTCCGGGGAAGTAACACCACCGCACCTATCAAAAACCCCCGACTACGAGAAACCATATAAAAAGAAAAAAATAACCTTGAAATTATGACCCTACGTAAGTACGTATGAATTTTTTTGATTAAATGTTGTCCTGTCGGGGGACCGCTCTAATTATTAGCCTAACGTTCTGTTAAAGTTTAAAATAGTAGCGGTCCCCCGACAGGACAATATTTAATCAAAAAATTTCATACGTACTTACGTAGGGTCATAATTTCAAGGTTATTTTTTTCTTTTTATATGGTTTCTCGTAGTCGGGGGTTTTTTTAATTTTTAATTTAATTTTTTATTTCATGCTTTTTGTAGGGACTCCTTATTATTTCTTTTCTTTTATTTTATTGCGTTTTAAGATTCAGGTAATCTGGTATTTAATCAGGTTTTTTGTAATTCGCCATTTTGTGGTAGTGGCCACCTTGGATTTGAAATTTGTCATAGTGTATAGTATTCTACTAGTCAAGCCCTTTCGTTTGATACCCATATTGAGGGAGTTGTGAAAAAAAATGTAATTTGCCAATTTGTGGTAGCGGCCATCTTGGATTTGAAATTTGTCATAGTGTATAGTATTCTACTAGTCAAGCCCTTTCATTTGATACCCATATTGAGGGAGTTGTGAAAAAATATGTAATCCGCCATTTTGTAGCGGCGGCCATCTTGGACCGATTTTCATCAAACATAGCTAAGAACACTCCCGACAAATTCACCTTTCAAACAAAAAAAACAAAATTAAAATCGGTTCATCCGTTCGGGAGCTACGATGCCACAGACAGACATACACACACACACACACACACACACACACACACACACACACACAGACACGTCAAACTTATAACACCCCGTCGTTTTTGCGTCGGGGGTTAAAAATACTACAGTAGATTTCAGAGCTTCGTTGATCTGGTGGTCGCAGACGTCACTGCTGACCCTGACGTCCTGGGTTCGAGCCCTGAGTCTAAATGTGCGCTCGGTTGATGACAATAGGCTCGCCCCTGTTACATGGGACTTCAACATAACATGCGAAATGTGGGTGTACTATAGGTATACCTCTATCTATCCCTCCGGCGAATACAGTGAGGCGTGATGTTATGTATGATTTCAAAGCACTTTCTTCACAGCATTACAAAACTAATATAACCAAACTATTGGCCCCCTAAAACAACCTTTCCCCACCCCTACCCCCATAACTTATAGCCTTATAGCCTATTCTAACCACAAGGCTAAGAGCAACGCAAAATACGACGCCATATTTCCTGGGAAAGAAAACTCTTGAAAATTGTATGCATATTATTGGCGTTAATATAAGAAGCTTGGCACAAAGAGACGTGTGTAGAATATACAATATGTACAGGAAATATTATGGAGCATGTTTTACTAAAAGGGTGTAAGCAGAAGTTTTTAGGAATAATAATAGTGGGGTGTAATTGTAACAGTGTGAGGCAAAGGGCTTTGTTCTGAAAGCTGGAAGTAGCATTGATCAACTTTGCTTTGTGTTGGTGATTTCTAAACTAGTACAGCTAATCTATGTATATTATAAAAATCTGACAGTACAGTCTTAGGTGACTGTGAGTGTGAGCTGTCATTCCACCTGGTGTTAGAGATTGACACTATTGACAGCTCACAGAAAGCTCACTTCACGTAAGTTTTCTCGGTGAGATTTTTACATGATAATTTGCTTACAATTCACATGATTCAGTGTATTGCAATAGCCAATATCAATTTGAAACGGTCAACTGTACATCTATGGCATCAGTTTGAATTTTTTTGCCTTTATGTCGTAACACAAAAGGGCGGTTTTAAAAAAAATCAAATTGAAATATGTCAAATTAAATATAGCCATACATTAGGTAGTTATATGATCTATCCTGACAATAGGCACACAAGAATCAGTAATCGTGTAGCTTAACCCTATCTTTGGGAGGTCAACAACACATAATGCTATCACTAGGACAGTTGAGTAATTCAATATACATAGTTTCCATTCTCCCATAGGACTTCGCTATAGAAAGCAAAATTCGTGAATACAAAGCATAAATAATATTATCCATATATAAACAAGGCACTAACGAATAATAATGTTTGTCCATAGTGATGCGAATATATCGACTATTGTTATTTGAATTTATTGGGTAAACAGAGCGAATAGATTGGTTGAAAGGGAAAAGTATGTGTACAATCTTTTTTATGTTTATTTGAATCGTATAGAGTTGGGTAGGGATGGTACGATATGTGACACAAATGGTTCTTGTAAATACCATGCATTGAGTTTTTGTTTTCGTTCAGTAATATTAGGAGCTCTTACAATTCTGAGTAAAAGCTACTTAATATCCTGTCCAGAGTGTCCTGTTGTCTGTACGTTACAGGAACTGATGGACTAAACTGGTTACTAAAGGTGCCCAACTCGTAGCCAAATTCTGAGCTGACTCTACTTAGATTGCTATCGAAACGCTAAGTAAGATAAAGCTACTCACACCTATATTCAAATTTTATTTGTTTCAAAGTGACGTTTTTTGAAGTCAAACAAATATCAACTTTATTTTAATGGTCATTAAGTAGATTTCAGAGTGACTAGCACTATTGAAAAAGTTATAAAAATGTTTGAAGTTGTAACGTAAACTGAACTTTATTGTGTAGGAACTAAATTACAATTTTTTTCCAAAAACTCATATTTGTTTACATTTTTGCCGAATATGTCGTGAATGCAGATTACACATCTATACTCACACGAACACCCACACCTGGCGCATAAATAGATACTCCCTTTCTTTGTATTTAATTAATTTAAACCCCTTTTACTTTCTCCCCTACGTTTCTAATCCTCAGAATTAATTGTACTACTCTAATTTATTTTTACAAAATGGCACATTACTAAATTAAGTGTCACCTTGTATCTGTGTACTTTTTTATGTCATATAAATGCTTTCTAATTCTACTGTCATAACTATTTCAATTTGAAAGGGATGTCAGTTGGCAATTTACAGGCACATGAGACAATCCAACCTTGTTTCTAACGTTGCCTACGCGCAGCATACTGGGTGCTGTTGATATATCGGCAATATTAACCATTATATAGACTAACGCCATATTTTTTTTATTTTTTGTCTTCTATCACACGCTGTCTACATCTCTGTATCTATTGTCCTATCTCAGGTGTGCTGGAAGAGATTTCTTATGAAATAAGCATCACCTCTGTACCTATTTTTTCTGTTCTGTTTTTAATTGTCTGTTTATATATGTGTGTACACAAATGTAAATAAATGAAAATAATAAATATTTGCATACTCATTTGTGAATAAACAATTGAATGCGAAACTAAATATTTCCTTCATTAATTATTATATTTGAATGTGTACCTAATTCTGTATTACAAAATCAAATTAAAATAACTAATATGTAATATGTAATTGGACTTTGATACAAGATAATACAGGTTGATTAGGTTTAATGAGCTTATGTTTTTACTTTTTTTAAATTTAGGTATGAATGACAGGTTTAATTAGAATATATCGCGATAGTCCGTAATTTGACGTTTCATAATGATTTGAGGTGTATTATTATTATATTAATAAAATCTATTAAGCATAACTAAACCTGTAGTTTTGCTTATCATACAAAAAATATTTACGAGTACCAATCTTGGTAAAATGACAAAGACATGTTGCGCCGACCCCAAATAAATTGAGATAAGGGCAGCAGAAAAAAAAACCTTGGTAAAATTATTGGTGATTACAGTTTGTTGTTCTTAGCAGACAGGAGTAGTAGGTATTTGAATATTAATTACCCAGTAACTGGTTGTGGAGGTCAGATAGGCAGTCGCTCTATATAAAATACTGGTATTCGGCAGCATCCAGTTAGACGACCCCAACATAGTTGGGGGAAGGCTAGCAGACAGGAGGACACTGCTGCATTTTCTCTCTGACGTAACATCTAAGTTGTTACAGCATAATAACAAATTATATTTTCCTTACCAGGCACTAATAAAAATATTTCCTATATGTATAATGTAACATACGGAACACACCAAAGCTTACAGCATTGAAAATTCTTTTTAATCTAAAAACAACAATATCTTATAGCCCATAAACCAATATTTATTAAAGTCGAAAAGTTTCTTAAGCCAAAATATACTTTGTACGTTCCTCGACATCGTAAAAATGTCACAGGTCTATTGTTAGTTGGTACAATAGTATCGACTGTCGATAAATATTACGTGTTGCGCGTCACTACGTTAGTTATATTGAAAATATGTTTTGGGCATTTTATTAGATGTTGGTCGTGGATCGTTGAACAATTGTTTTTATTTGTTTATTCAATGTTTTTGTGCAGCGTGCAAAATTATATTTTTGATGACGTAAACCAACGTCGATTTTTTAAGTTCAATCTATAGACGTTAGCAATATTGTTGTGTACAAGTATAAATATTTTCCATAGTGAAATTCAGTGCTATTGGATTTTATATATTATTCATTAAAATTTGCACACCAATTTAGGCAATAAGAAAAGGAAAACGATCTCACACACATGGCACACATTCTGTAAAATTTATTCGTCGTCTTGATTCAAAGTAGTCGGTCAAAAACATCTCCATATTCTTTCCCTACCTCAAAAAACTTTGTGCCCCTCTAAAAACATGGGCTATATTTCAAAAAATTTCTTCAGTCCGTAATGAAATTTCGGAAGACCTCACTGACTTGCCCTCAAGCCGGCCTTACGCCGTTCCTAATCTCGGCCTATTTATCATTCTGTCGGCTCCTGTCGGAACGTCGTGATAGCTGAATTATCAGCTTATTTTGCATCTTATAGATTCTGTTTTTTACTGCTTCATGGTAATTATTATCTGCCATGTTGCTTTTTCTTGTGCTGTGTCGTAAAATTATAATATTACATTTTGGATTTCTATATTTTATTGGCGGTTATTAGTAAATAAATTGATGTTGGATTCCTATATTTAACTTTCCAGTTATAGTATTTTCATCTCACGGAGCGACGCGCGCTTTACTTGTGATTACCTAGTGTTCTACAAACACGCTATGATTGTAAGCACAGGAACTCTCGGTACCGTCCGAGATAATGGCGAAGTCAAGTGTGTGTGTGTGCGTGTGTTATATGTCGACGCTTGTAACTCGTCTTCACGCACACACACAATCGCAGCGCGTTTGTATACTTGGCAATCACAAGTAAAGCGCGCGTCGGTTTGTGAGATAAAAATACTATATCAGTGATAATTACGAGTAGTTATTGGAAATCTAGTACCTATGTTGTAGAATCATATCATGTCAATAGAAATAATTGATGGTTTTTATTTTGGTCAACCAGTCACAACTGCTAACAGGATATTTAACAACAGATTTACTGATTAGAGATATAATCAGTCTTTTGTAAAACTTCTCGTAATCTCCGTTTATAAATAGTACGTACGTGAACTTTCACCTTTAAGAAAGCTTTCAAGTAAAAGGTCAGGAAAGAAAATCTAAATAAAGAAAAGATGGATCTGGTGTAGTCAACACATGGCGTATAACATCCTTATTTAAATAAACGATAAATTATTATAGAATTTGGGAATATAAGAAAATCATTATGGCAGAAAATACTAAAATAATTTCTAAAAAAAGATTTTCAATCTAAAAGCTTTCAATTGCAGATTCAAAACCTAGCCACCTACCGCCGCCGCCTACCTACCTACATTTTCGGATGTATTTTGAATTGTTTTTTTTTTCAATTTTATTTATTTACATAAAAAATGTTATAGAAATCCTGTACTTAATGGCTTGTAATTATCATGGTCATCGATGCTATTTTTGTGTGTATAAAAAAGGCTTAAACCTTGCAGATACAGTTCCAGATAATCATTACCCTTATATTCACCAAAGGGGTAGGCAGAGATGTATAGGCACAGTCTGCCTTCTCACCAGTTTGTAATCATCATCTGCCTAACCTTTTCCCAACTAGGTACATTGGTTTCAACTGCCAATCTAACCGCACGGAGCTGAATGCCAGTATTGTACATCGACTTCCGCGACTGCTTATCTGACCTCTACAACCCAGTTACTACAGTATTTTTATTATTATAGAAACAAAACACTCAACACTAAAACTATGGCATCACCACACATCACTTTATTTACCTCACTCTAAGCTGAAATGCCACTTATATAACATAACTGTGCCTCTATGTACAGTAGGCATCCTTTGAGGCGGCGCAGTATCGCGGTATTACACCGAAAGTAGTAAGATAATAGACTTTGAGATGACGCGCGTGTGTGGTACAAGTTATGAGAGAACTAGGAAAGAAAAATGGATTATTTTGCACAAATAAAACGCACATTTCAAAAATGATTCACTTGAAACGATAGTCAAAAAATATACTCACCGAATATCATCTCCTGCTTCTTTCCACAGATCCAGTTGAAAGTCGTGGTGGAAAAAAACGTCGGGAGAACCCCGTCAGGAACGAATTTCCTTACGCAACACTCGCATGCGCACACGCTCGTATATAACATAAAGAGCCAGTAGCTTCAAAAATCCAACACCTCGATACGAACTCAATTCAAAATAGAAATCGAGCCAAAAACTTCCTGAATTAAAATAGTCTCCGCTCTTATTACTTAAACCCCGCCTGCCCGAGTTTCACGTCAGCCATTTTCCTTTGTAACCCTACACCAGAGTCGATGTTGGAATCCTCGAGAAACCGAGAAACCGTCTCAGACGTAATCGCTTCTCACAGTTTTGATTTTCTTTGTGAGCCTTTCAGGCGAAGTCTGGGTGAGATTTTGGATTGGTTTTCGAGCTGGAAGGTTTAGTTGGTAGTGTAGTTGTTGACATAAAATAAAATTGGTTGTCTCGCTTAGTGAGTGCGTGAGTGAAAACACAGGCATAATAGAGAAAATCATCATGCTGAATGACAAAATGATCACATTGAAGATTTCAGTTCCTGTTATTACTTAGGTACTAACTGTATCCTGCAACTTCATCTGCGATCCGAATCGAAAAGTAGCATATGTCCTTTTCCAGGTCCCAGTTCAGTGGTTTAGGCGTGGAAATGAAACAGACAGATAGAATTATTTTGGCATTTGGACTAAGTTTTAATTTACAATAAGTAGGTACCCACTGTAAAACAACTGAAAGGAAAGCAAAGGGTGGCAATATTTTTTGTGACAACAGAAGTTACTATCTAAACATTTGTCCATATTGGGTTCAAATCAAAACCCCTACCAATTAAAACTTCAAACGATTTCAACCTACCAACGATCTCTCCTTACTAAAAACACAAGCACATGATGAAACACACTACAAATTAATAAACTATTACAGGCCTATAATCAACTGCGATGGCTATTTCTAGCTCATTGCGGGCCACTAAAATGGCCATCGACTGACCCTCATGTAGCCTGTATGTAATAGCCGCTGTTAACGACTGTCTATTGTCCATTGATGCTTTTGTTACTACATACATGGTCCTCTAGTTTGTAAATGAAGCAATGGACATTTAATTTGACATTGATTGTTCAATTTAGGAATTAAATTACTGCGTTATTATATTTTTTTGTATTGTATTATATTTGATTTGTAGTCATTGCTCGTTTCATTGTGGAAAATAATAGCTCAATGGACAAGCAAGCAAAAGTTAGATTCGATTCTTTGCATTATTGACGAAAATCACGTAGAATATTATAACTTACTAGCTGACCCGGCGAACGTCGTACCGCCATATTCCAGTCTTTTTTTCTTTTAATTTTCTTCTATACAAACCTTGTCCTAACAATAACAAAAACAAAAAAAAAAAGAATTTTCCAATTTGGTGCAGTCGATTGGAAGTTATGCGCGTACATACATTTCAGTGATTCATTTTTATTTATATAGATTTAGAAAAGTATACAAGGCAGCCTACACGATTGGTATTCATTCTTTTTCAAAAACTTCTATGATAACCCCTAAAACGCCTTTTACGACACGAAAAAAAAGATAACTACATCTCACAAGAAACCCCTCGTCTGCCAATATTAAAAAACAATCAACACACGCAAAAGTTGTTCCAAATACGTCACTTGATAAAACTTTTGGACAACTCAAGACCCTCTCGACGTAACCTTGTCGCGACGTAAAAACGTGAAGCGTCTTAACGATAGATTGATTAATGGATACCCGCATCTCTAGTGTAACGTGTGACTCTGGCACGAGGTATCTTTTTGTATTTTTTGGTTGGAGTTTTTTGAAGCTTTATGGGGATATAATAGTGTTTTTAATGTTAAATCTAATGTTATTAGGTTACCTTAAAAAGAAAAACCGGACTAACTATGTGATCCTTTAGTCGTCTGTCAGAGGTTTTTCTCCGGATCTATGCAACTAGTCCCGATGACGCGCACCGGTCGCCAGTCAAAGATCAAAAACATATTTTGTTTACATTTATTTTTGGGTCGGTTAGCGACTGTTTCGGAGATTTTTAATGCATTCTTCAAACTAGTGAAGCCACAGATCATACATACACCGAGAAACATAACTACATTTGCTGGCGCCGAATTAGCGGTTTCTGACTGAAATCCTAGTTTCCTGACTATAGTTTCTTTAAGCTTTAGTATTTAGTGTCTTAGGATCACTTACATAGATAATACGAATGTCAATTTAAGTTGTTAGAAGATTTTGAACCCGCACTCTGTAGTTTATTGTAGAAAAAAATGTCCGTGCTCTTGTTTAAACATAATAATTTTCCTTTTGTAAAGGCTGTTTTCAAGATTTTGTTCTTTACAGCAGCTGTTTCTGGCAACTTGAGTTCAAACGCTAAAGCCCTACACATTTCAAGTTCCTTCCAGCTCCATAGTTCTTTACAGAAAAGTGTGCTTTCAGGAACCATGTAGTTCCCACAAGAAATATTTTGTTCTTTCCGTTTTCTTCAAAAGGTG
Source organism: Apamea anceps (assembly GCA_951799955.1). Lineage (NCBI taxonomy): Eukaryota > Metazoa > Arthropoda > Insecta > Lepidoptera > Noctuidae > Apamea > Apamea anceps. The sequence continues at coordinate 790,808 of OX637525.1, forward strand.
CTAACTTCAAACACTGAGAATATACTTAGTGGAAAATACTGAGCCGAGTACTAATTTCGTAGAAAAAAGCCACGTTAAAAAGCAAAACACTTGTTTTAGAAGTTTTTATCTCTTCGGTTAGAAAGGGCTAGTGTTTTTTAAGACTAAAAACTCACATAATTTACTTTTAATAGTGTTGATATGACTCCAGAATAAACAAAAACAAATTATATTATATGGCACAGGATCTTTTATCGCGTGGCTGAAATCGGCCGCCATCTTGATTTTTAAATACGATTTCTATCCAATGCTAACCAACAATGACCCCTTGCCAATTTCATTCGAGCACCATCAGGTCCTTCATTTGTCAATACGGTCAAAAGCAGAACATCCTAAATCAATAATACAATTTAAATTAGGTTGAGAATCGGCCCAGTCAAAAGACAGCCCCCAAACCGCCCACTCTTCACGTAGATACCAATAAAGAAGATCGGATTAGAAACTCCATGGTAACCAACTCCCAAGATACAAATAGTGCTACTTCCACACTACTACTTACTTTCAAAAGAAACGCCCCATAAAGCCTAGTCTCCAACGAATAAAAGGACATTTCACTGGATCTTAAAAAGATATATCTTTAGCAGTTAGCGCTTAAAACATTTACCGAGCTTCGAGATTAAGTTATAAATAACGCCTCGAAAAATTTAGAGAGAAATTTATAAAACGTAGCGGAATTTAGAAGCGGCAGCGCTTTTTTTGATTTTTTTACACTTTTTCGCTTGGTTCGTTTTATGTGAACCGATTATGGGATGTAAGGTTTTAGAGTACTTTGATCTAAGCTGGTTTTTTTTAACCTTGTCTAGGCTAGAAGAATGAGTCTAGAATCGTTGTTCTTGAGAAAATAGGGGCTATTTTTAGTTCTTCTTGTTGGTCTTGATAACTAAGAGAATTCGACAATTGAGATCTGGTGAATAAATTAAGTATTTGAATTCTTTGTTTGACATTAGATAGATTGATTTTTGTTTCGTATCATTTTTGGCATTTGCTCTAGTTTATATTAAAAGTCAGTGTTAAGTGCCAGTGTCAGAACAGCAAGCATAGTTTCATCATAAATAGAGCGGGAAAATTTAATGTTGCTGTAAAATAGCTATGAAACCTCAATACGCTTCCGCCTACAACTCGCCCCACACACTCAAGTACTTGCAACGTCTTCCACACGTTCAGTTTGATTTATTTCAGTCATAATAACTAAAAGATATCTCAGTGCTTTATATAGAGATTAAAAACAACGCCTTTCTTTGGCTGTACCATTGCTTTTACATAATATTCTTCTTTAATAAAAACTTTAGCATTCACAAAAAAATATTTCTTTTTATTTTATGAGTCCGGGGCCTTAAGCAAACCCTTTACAACCTTTGATACCATGTTAAAACTCAACTAAAGCTTTGGTTTCCTTAGAAAGCGATGAACGGTCACACAAAAACCGTCGGCCAAATACAGAACGTTTTTTGTCACCATAATGTCAAATACTAATGAAAATTACAGATTTTGACGGAACCGTTCTTCTAGGAAATTTAAGATCATCGCAATTTAGCTCGCTACCTTGATGTCACCTCCATGTAAAACAAATGCATGCTAATATACACGCTCGTACATGCCAGGTATCGAGGTAACCCCCAAGCAGCCCGCGATGTATCGCAGTGAGGTATCCTCCGGTGTGTGCGTGCGTGTCTATTAGCATACATTTGTTTCACATGGAGGTGACATCGACATAGCTAGCTAAACCGCGATCGCGAGGTTTCGCAGTGAGGCATCTCCGGCATATTTTAGCACCCTTATATCAAAATTATAGTCAGTGGACTATTTATAACAACAAAAGACGATCACCAAGCCGTCTCCCAAGCTTGATGACATAAGCAAAATCAATTCTAAAGACCCATCCAGCAGTAGGTATATTAACACAAGTAGAAACGATTGCCACCTCTTTTCCCAAAAGCTTAAGGTATCTTATCGCACACCCTTGCGTAGGTGACAGTATCTACATATTTAGTTTCAGAGTGATATAGGCCAAGTCTGGAACTGAAAACTTTGTAACAGGTGAACCCAATTTTGTTTTGTTCGACCTTGGTATTCAACCTCAGATGTGGGTCGAAATAGGATTTACATAGGCTATTGTATTTCAGTCTAGCAAAAAGTTATTTTGCATTTAGGCTGTAGACTATACCCGATCAAAATTGCTGTTAGCTTTTTCAACTATACACATAACATCACGCTTATAATTCTCAAAGAGAAAGGCAGAGATTTACAATCACGAGCTGTCAATCAATCAATTGCGGTTTTTGCATGAAATACGAATGCAAAGTTGAAATACGACACATTACATAAACCTATGGGTTCGAAAATGCTACGTTCGTAACAACATAAAATTTCATTCAAAAATAAAGGAGTAAATCGCTTTTGAGTAAAGCCGAGTGTATACATACTTTTGCTCGTGACTGTTCCTATAGTACACCCACATTTCACCAGTTACGTTTAAGCCCCATGTAATGGGGGGCCAGCTTATTGCGATCGCACAAATCCGAGACACGGTAAGACTCCGGGCGGCTACTGAGAAATTCCAAGTAGAAAAACCTAATAACACTTTTCCCGATCTGAGAATCGAACCCAAGATCTCACGCTCAGCAGCAGTGACCACAAAACTAACCAAGAAATGATTCTTAAGGCAAGATTCTTACGTTTTATACACGAAACAAGAAGTCAATAGTTGTGTCTAGAATGGTACTGAGCAATAATTGCACTAGGTTACTTTAATTGCTTCACTGTTTGCCATCGTCGGCAGTAACTGGTTTGAACATTGAATGAGGTAGGTACCTTTGTTGCACACGATTGACTGAATTCCTTTTGATACAAACGACAGTTTAGTTCACCTAGTTCTTATAATTGGTGTCGATTCGAAGTCGACAAGTCAAATAAGGTCATGCATATGACAGCAACCTATTACAGACCCCACACCAAAAAGAAGAATAAAATAAACACAGTAGATTCAACTTCTCAACACCAATCGAAAAAATGTAGGTCGAATCGGACCCTTTTTCGAAGTCCGTATTTTCATAGAAAAGAGCCAAATTACCACAGGGGTCGAAAATGTTTTGAATGGAAGGAACGGGATGTTTAACCAGGGCTTTTCGAAGACGTGTCCGTTATTGAGAGCTCAATAGATAGTTTGGTAAATAAATAGTGGGTATACGTGGGCGCTCTTTTGGAAAGTTTTTTGCTATGGAATGTATTTAGACACAACATCACGCCTGTATTCCGAAGGGCTAGGCAGAGGTGTATCTATAGTAAAATCACATTTCGCCAGATATGTTCAAGTTTCACGTAACAAGGGGCGAGCCCGGTGCCATCTACTGGGCACAAATCCAGACTCCAGGCTGCTATTGAGAAATGCCAGATAAAAACCTAATGACACTTTGCCCAATCCGGGAATCGAACCCAGAACCTCATGCTCAGCAGCAGCGCTGGCGATCTCTAAACCAACAAGGCAGGCAATATATTTCGAATTTATTATTTTTAATTTAATAAATCTCTAGAAATGGTATAGTTGACTGCTTAAGCCTTAATATTGAAAGATTTTTTTACAACACTGAATTTGTTAAGACATTTTTATATAAACAAAACGTTTTCTACCAAAACGACCTTTGATATTTATTAAGACAGCTCAAGTTAAAAGGACAGATAGTCTGAAACAGACTGACACGCTTTCAATTTTTTATCTTTTAAAGATAAAAATGTCAAACCTGTCACGCTATTCTTTTTAGATGACCAGCCACATAAAAGATCGTTTTTTGTTTGTTTTTATAAAAAGATAGCGTATAAAATGCAGTTGTTGAATGAAGCTTGGATTTGCGCCAATGTGATTTTTATTTTTCTTTCATAAATGTCTGGTTTGACAATTGATCTAGCTTCTTTTTGCTTTCAAGACTGAACTATTCAGGCTTTTATGTAAACTGAGAAGGTCATATTTTTAAGGAAAGTACAGGGTGGTAGAATTGACTGTAACCATGAATTCAGCACATGATTCCGTTAGCGTAGAAATTTTTTGTCGTTGATCAAAAAAAAAAATTACTGTTTCAAAGAAAAGCGCAAGTAGTCAAAATATATGGAACAGCCATTTTTAGTAACACAAATAACCGACGGAAAACTTCAACGCACGGAGGTTCAAATTATGTACTGTATCCATGGTTACAGTTTGTGCGTCGATGCCCTTGCCACCCTGTATTGTAGTTGTGAAGAAAGCCTGGACTTAAAAGTCTGAAATCGGTAACACGCAGTGAGCAAACGTGGTGATCAATGCTCCTCTGAATGAGAAGAGAACTTTACCCTCCAATAGGTCAATTATACGTAGGTCGATGTTATCAAGGGTCAAACGCAATATGATTGATTGTTATCTCGTCGATCAATCATTCTATTGTTTAAAACTCAAAGGCTTGTTATAATATGCTAGTGAGAATTACTTATTAATTTGGCTACCAAATTCACTATTAATTTGCGTTATTGAATTTTCCAAATATGTTGTTTGATAAACTCGTTAGGCTGCACTTCGTGAAGCTAACCTCAATGTTGGTATTTCTGAAAAGGCTGTGGAGATAACATTAAAATATTTTGACACAATTTTTATTAGTTTTGGATTTTGATACTGAGACTCATCATCAGCTTCCAGTCTAACCAGATTGATTTGAGTATTTTTCATGGAGCGACTGACTACCTGAGCTCCACAACCCAGTTATTGGGTAACACGGCACTAATGATACCCAAAATACAGGTTGTGCCTAGTTTGGGACCAACGCTATCACCACAATGTAATTTTAATGTTAAAATAAACAATTTTTGATATTTTTTTTTTTTTACTTTACGCGGTAAGACTGGTTGTCAGACTGTCGCGCTTCAGACTACCTGTACGTAATGCGACTATAAGTTCAAAAATATTGGTTGGGAAAAGAATGAAGCTCTCAAAATGTTCCCATCATTCCCCTATAAAATGGCATTCCTTACCAAATAATTATCTCCTAATTAAACAATAATAATTAAGATTACTAAACAAAAAAAGTAATTAGAATCCCATGCACTTTTATGTAAAAAGTCTTGCACCAATAAATCTATTAGAATGCAGGGTCACGGTTCAGAGAGCCGCAGCGTGGGAACTGATGGGATCTTGTGAATGGGGCTCCCTGATTTAGTTTCAAGTGTTATAAGTAGTGTGTGGTGGGTAGCCGCTTTCTTTTGAGGAAGGTTTGGAGTATGGTGTTAAATCGAAGCTATTATCTGTTTCTTCTTTTCTGTTTTCTCTTTTTTTCTTATTTCTCTTTCTTTCTTTTCTTCTCTCTTTCCTTTTCTCCTCTATTTTATGTCAGTTTTCTTCTCCTCTTTGTATCGATGAGCATTAGAAGGCATCCCGGGAAAGTACTAAAAGCATGTTTGTCGCCAAAGCCACCAATGCTCGCCAATGCCGGTGATATTATACGCTCATAAAGAGTCTCTTCATTCTGCCTTTTATAATAAGCTACCTTATAAAGGAAAACATTGAATTAGACACTGGATTACTGTCGGTCAGATAGGCAGCCGCTTCATGTAAAATACTGGCATTCAGCTGAATCCGATTATACTGGAAGCTGATCCTAACATAGTTGGGAAAAGGCTAGGCAGATGATTGAATTAGACAAGATAATAATGAGGGTTTGTGTAGTGCAACCAGGGAAGTTAATTTATAAGCAAATAAAAAGTAGCCATATCATACAACTGTTATTAAATGACTATTGTGATTTAAATATAAAGACAATTTAAGTTGTAGTCAATTTGGTTAGCAATTATGTGACTTTACATTTATAAACCCTCCGTTTCTGAAAGTCTACTCAATCAAATCTACTGCCAAATATGTCGTCTAGTGATTTTTTTGGCTGTGGTTAATTTGGGTAACCAATCACAACTGGTAATATACTCTGCCTTTAAAACTAGGGAAAAATTAATTATGCCATAAAATTGAATAAAAATAAGCCTAAAAATAAAATAATATAAATCGCTACCTCCCACAGCTCACACCACGCACAAAATAATTAGCCCATGTGAATGCACGGTTGATTGGTAGCAGTCGTTGTCACAATTAGTATAGCAACCGGTTGCTGACAAGTGTTGGTGTCACGACCCTTTGATTGTTGAACGGGATGTAAGACAATTTGTGTAACTACCCTACAGGAGGAATTGGAAACTATTGGTGTTAGGTGACACAAGCTTTTGGTGTTACATTAATGATTTTATTATTCGTTTTGTAGAGATTGTAATAATTTGAAAATTTTTTGTCGCAGTATACTTTATGTCAAAAAGAAAATTGATCAAAACTTTATTTCACCATTTACAAAAATTCAGTTTCAGTAATTTAGAAAACCAACCTGAAAACACCTGAAATAAAACTTAACGTTTTACATGTGTTTTTTTTTGTACATACTCGTACTAATAGCCCGGTACGTCTGGTGCAGTTAATCATATTTGAATTGCGAAAAACAATGTGATAAAATCGTTAGCCGAATTTTGTTAATTTTCTCTAAATATAATTAAAAATAGAAAAGGACACTGCCCCCTTTAACACACAAACTCGCGTCCACCCACCAAAATGTAACCCAAAACTACTGTTGTTTGTAATAAAAACGATCTGTGGTCACCAAAGTATCCCACGGGATCGGGTTATGGGTTTCTCTCCATGGGAAAATGGGTCCATGGTGTAAGGTGCCATAACAAGAATGACGCGGTCTATTGGATGTTCTATGATGTTTTGTTCAATTTTGTATTGAATTATTCAATGGTGGAATGAATTATTTAAGGAGTGACGATGGAACGGTTTTTTGAGCACGAAGTTTCGGGTTTAAAAGGTGATGATATCAGTGATGTCTGTCTGTAGTTGCTAAAATATTTTTTTTTCACTAAAAATATTTTAAGGAACCGTGGATTTTATTGGACTAAAATTGCTAAAATACTGAAAGACGAGGTAATCTTTAAGAGAGTGTGAAAAAGGTGTTTACTCATGTAAATTCGTCCTTAAACAAAACCAAACAGGCCTAAAGATTCCAAAAATGATTGGATTTTAAATTCGTCACTCTAAGACTGTATTACTCAGTAGGTACTCCAAACGCTTTAAAATTTCAACATCCCAAGAATTTCAAAGAGGAAATTATTCATCTCGGGAGCGGGCGAAGTTTGAAACTGGGGTCGGCAGAGTTCGAGGTGCTTCAACAATATTTATAGAAAATAAAATATAGACTACGGAAGGATGTGGTTAAGCGGTTTTTTGCAACTTTCGCAGTGTTTTTAGTTTTGAATACCTGAACGGGGAAGTTTGAAATTTTCAAGATTGTTTTTTTTTTATTTTTTGCGCCGATTTTTTCGTATATATTTTAAGAGGGGGAAGTAGTAGGGTTATGTTTTCCTCATTTTGTTTTTGTTGCGTATGTATGCTTCTGTCTGTAATGAAATATAAAATGTATGACTACATAACGTATGTCTGTGTAAGGGAACGAAAGATGGAAAGCGTCTGGTGTTCTGTATATTGTACCTACTTGGCAGATTATGTTTAAATATACTTATGTTAACTCCATAATATACTTGCTTTTTAGTTTTCTTGCGGTTAAGATATAACCGATTTTGAAGACCATTTAATTAAATATTCTCACCAAGACTACCTTCAGAGAAATTTAAACAATATATATGATATATAATTCGCCATTCGCCTTAGTAATATTTTAATTTAAACTACTAGACATTAAATTAAAGGCAACGAATTTTATGCACGAACACAATAATTATACATTTGACGAAACATCTAACTATTATTATATTCTGCAATCAAATTCAAAGTTAGTAATTAATCAGAAATGCTTTGATGACTATACCGTCGCCGTGCGCACTAATTATTTCGAATTTGTATATGAGTTTAATATCAGTCGGGTGGTTTGCAATTACTGAATGACGATTTCATAATTATTAGTCATAGTTATTTGTATGAGGCAGTTCTATTTAAGCCTATACAGATAGGTATATTGATAAGGCTTATAGAGTATTTCATGTAGTATTTGAATGTTTACCCAATTACCAATTCGATTCACCTACGTTTGCGGGCATTCCTAGCGTCGCTGCGAGTACGGAAAATAATAATTGTCATTTGAATATATAAAGGCTTAGCCCATTTACATACGGACGGCACGGTTGGCGCAGTGGTTAAGCAATTGACTGCTGCGCTGCGTTTCGCGGGTTCGATTCCCGCACGGAACAAATATTTGTATGGCTTACAAGTAGTTGTTCCGGGTCTGGCTGTTTGTATATGCGAGTTTTAATGTTCGTAAACGCACCTACGATACAGGAGAAATTCCTAGTGTGGGGCAACGTTTTTTAAAACATAAAACAAAACATGTGCTATTATGAAGATTCTGTTGTCAAATATGTTTACAGTTTACCTAGTTGGAGAAGAGCTCTTTGAAAAGGAGCACAATCGGGGAAGTACTTTCGCTGGGCAACGTTGCAATTATTAGTGCGTAAGACTATTTTGCTTTGTTTCTCTGAGGACTCTATCATTTAAATTATACCTAGTAGTAATTAATAAAATACGTGGCTTGTTGTTGGGGTGCTATAGGCTTAATAATAACAGCCGCACAGGCCGATCTTCAAGGTCAGACAATGCGTGCCGAGGTAGGTCCGTGAATGGGTGAACATCCATTACATACCGAGACCTCTTCGTGCCTCGGAAAGTATGTCAAGTTGTTAGTCGCGGCTGTCATTTGTAGATCTTTAACAATTGGTACCGGTAATCAGAAGCCCGAAAGTCCGACAACCAGTCTTGCTAAGGGGCATCGTGTTACCAAGTAACGGGGTTGTGGAGGTCAGATAGGCAGTCGAACCGTGTTAAATACTGTTATTCAGATGCATCCGGTCAGCCTGGAAGTCAACCCTAACATAGTTGGGAAAAGGCTAAGCAGATGACGATGAATAGAATGCGTTGCAGTATTTAAATGCAATACCTAATTGCTAAAAATTAAGCGTAGCAACCATCCCGACACAGCAGTATTATAGGACAATAGGATCACATGAGGTTTTGTGTTGTCATGCGTAGACGCAAATATGTGTTATACTGTGACGCACAACAAGAAGTGTTGTCGTAGCGTGTTACCACATTATTTGCATTAAAATATTTCTGGCCTTGACTTGCACTATAGTACCTTTAATACCTACTTCACTTTGATAACTCAACATAATATATTTAGGTACTATTAACGGTAATGAGCTGTTTTTTTCTAAATAAAATTCATGTAGGTATACCGCGACTGAATTGAACAGTAGGTGTGAGTGCCCTGCGACAGTGGGACAGTTATTATTGTCATTTTATTTATTTCAAAAGTGTCGTGTAGTTTACATGGTAACCTGTATTATTAAGGTTTGCCAGCCCAGGTTCCCACAGAAAGAGTACAGCATTTTTAATAGAGACTGCTTAGGACTATAAGGTATACGATTAAATCGTATGCTAACTTGTACTAAGTGTGTGCAGTATTAGTATGTATGTGTGTTTTGTGATGTAGGTGTGGCGTTTGTTTGGTGGAGTAAAAAACGGAGTCTTAGAGGCCACTACACTAAGATTACGAAGTAAACAGAATTCAGTGTCGTCATTATAAAAATGCCTGCTTGTAAAACTAAAATAGAGCAAAAAAATAACCCTAAAACCATGAATATAATCCCTTGTTTAACTAAAAAGTAAAAATGCAATTAAAAATTCAATAGCGCGAACTCAAAAGGGGGGAAAGCGGAGATAAGTCAAACTTCCGGCCTGTGATATTGTTTTCCAAGTTGTTCGTACTCCTTCTGAAGGTTTTCGATGTAAAGAAGATTTTACGGAATTAACTTGTTTCCCTTCGCGTTTCGACGGTATAAATAAAAGTGTTTGTGGTTGAAATGGGGTTAGTGAAAAGAGGGATCGGATTATTTTTACCAATTCTATATACAGGGTTATTGTAAAAACACCAACAACCTCTTAAGAGGTCATTGTACTTGTCATTATGAACAACTTTTACTATGGGACCAAACCTAAAATCACGAAAAATAAATTAGCTGTTCCCTACATTTATGTTCGATTAACTCGTCAAAGTGTAGAGAACAGCTGATTTTTTTTCCCCATAGTAAAAGTTGTTCATAATGACGAATACAATGACCTCTTAAGAGGTTATTGGTGTTTTTCCAATAACCCTGTATATAATATCATATGATAGATTCAAGTGTTCGTGAATTGAAACATATAAAGTCAAGGAAACTTAAATTGTACGTAGCGATATTAAAATCACAATTCTCATCTCTGACAGTTGTATGAAATAGCTATAACACGATAAATTGACGTAGGGTGTTAATTTCTTAAACAATTAATTTCCCTGATTATGTGTCAGACTTGGCACTTACCCGTTTTGTAAGGTAAAGGAGATGATAATTTTTTTATAGTTGAATCGTAGAAATAACCTAGATAGGTATTCCCTCGAGAATTGAAGATAATCATAGAATACTAGCTGCGCTGATCCCGTGAGATATCGGGATAAAACTACCTAAGTCTTACGTACTAATCCAGTCATTTGTCATTAAGTTGCCAAAAAACGCTCTGTATTTGGACAACCATTATTGTGTGACCGTTCACCGCTTTCTTCGAAAACCAAAGCTTAAGGTTGGCTTTGGAAAACGCAATGCAGATGTCTTTAAGTGGCAGTAACTACTTCAAAATCAAATGGATCGCCAGTTGTTTTGCCAACGTAATGAAAACTACTCTACTTGAAATAAGTCTCTATGGGCAAACAACTGGTTTTTGGACCATCGTATTTTTGACCTTCTTATCTGACAGCTGTTTTAAATGCAGCCGAAAAGTCTACTCGACCCATCAAAGTAATCCCCCCAACGAGTTTCAGATTTAACACAAAGTAACCTGATATCTCTTTCTACAGTATTTAAAGTATATTACACTAGAAAGAGACGGATATAGAAATCTTATCTTCTCCTTAATCTACTCTATAACCGTGGGAAAACTGACGGGCCATGAATTTCAATATTAATACGAGATCCTCTCTACCGGATAATGGTTTGTTTCATAAAAAATCTATTATGGATTCTTTGTTCTTGGCATTTTCCCAAGATGGCTGTTTGAGGTACCCTTAAAATGTTTTATCAATATTTTGGAAATTGTTTGTAGTGAAAATTTTAGTGGAGAAGATTTTAGAAGTCGATTTACTATAAAATTGTGTGGGCTAAAAGATAAAGGGCTTTGAGTTAAAGATTTGGTTTTCATAACCATCTTTATGATAGACTTTTTTATCATTTTCATCACCATTGGGTTTGGTTTTTGGAATCATTTTTTTTTCTGTGTCGGTACCTACTTTAAAAACACCGCAATACTTTAACAATTGGATTCGATTAATCGTAATAAAACTAACTAACTACTAACTTATTGTCATTATGATGTTTTTTTTTTTATTAATTGAATTTTTTGGGTAGTAACATCGCATTGGCGTTAGAGCTGTTAGGTTGTTATTTACGAAATTTGGGAATAAATAAATAAATAACCTTCTCCATAAACAATATAACATCACGCCTAAAATCTCCTTCTGGTTAAGAAGAGGTGTACCAATAGTACAACCGCATTTCGCCAGTTATGTATTATTGAGTCACATGAAACTGACATACAAAGAACAATGCTCATGGATGTATGGAATCCCGTAACATGCTGCATCAAAGTCAAAGTTTGTTTTTTATAGTCTACACTTATCATATTAACTCCTACAAAAGTTCTTTTTGTAAACAAAACCCAGGTTTCGGAGATTTTCATAAAAATCGAGATAATCTAAAAATTAGGTACTTTATTTTTTTTGACATGTCATACAAGAACGGCTATTACTGCTCTAAAAAAATGATAATCGTTTCAATAAAAATTCTATTCTATTTTATTCTAGTTATTCTTAATTAATGTAGAATTGGAGAATCGGCAAAGTACCTATAACTAATTTTTTTCCATGTGTTTTGAAAGACGTGATCATGGAACTTTCAAAATTCAAGGTTATATTAATCATATCGTTTGAAACGGAACATCATGTAAAGGGAACAAAACAACATCAACACTTTTTTACTTTAAATTAAATTCCCTGTTCAAAAATCAAATACCCGACACGTGATGTCGCAAAAAATTATGAAAATAATTACTATAATATTTTGATCTTGATGCATGAGACTTTTTGGTACGACTTTTGGTCATTGTCCTTTATTATTATTAATAAACTGTAATGATTTTATTGCAAAATAAACAACTAAAGGAAATACAAGGTGTCGTTTTGCATCCTCGTCAAATTCAAGGAGGTAACTATGCTACTGATTTTCGACACGAATCAATAATAAAATAAGTAGGTTTTTTTTCTCATTATAAAACGCGGACTGTTTGAGACCGCACTGTAAAAGGGCACATTCAAAGAACAGAATCGCGTTATGGTATCGTTACCATAGCGCGATTCTGTTCTTTGAATGTGGTGTATTCTGAAATAGTACTGTCAAACATAAATAACTAAAAAAAAAACAGAGGGTGGAGTGGAGGATGCAAAACAACAGCTTGTTTTTACAATAGTAAAAGATAAAACTATTGTTATTACTTTATCTCTAGAAGTTCCCAAAGAGAATAACAATAATCTAATATAAGACAAGAATCTATCATCATCTGCCTAGCCTTTTCCCAACTATGTTGGGGTCGGCTTCCAGTCTAACCGGATGCAGCTGAATACCAGTATTTTACATGGAGCGACTATCTGACCTCCACAACCCAGTAACTGGGTAATACGATACCCCTTGGTAAGACTGGTTGTCAGACTTTCGGGCTTCTGACTACCCGTAACGACTGTCAAAGATCCACGAATGACAGCCAGTACCTATATAAAAATAAAACCTATATAAGACAAGAACCTATATAAAACTGTAAATGTAGTTAATAAAGGTAGACTCGAAATTTAATCTAGATAGATCTCCAGATTAAACTTAGGTTAGGTATTCAAATGAGAATATTGTAGTCCAAACAGGTGTTTATATAAACAAGGAAGGATAAATGATACAGAAGGTTTTTATTTAGCTGAAGTAACTAAAATCAAAGAACAGTGAGGTTGAGACGAATTAATTAGTCTATGAAGAAAGTATCAAACAAAATGATTAAATATAGCCATACCGCTTTAACTAAAAAACGTTGTACATCCACTAGTATTTGCATATTATTTCGTTTAAATAGAAATGTGTGTCTCGATTCGTTTTCTCCTGCTCTTTTATTAGACCGACCTTGACGAAAATAGTTGACGCCATTTTAAAAAGGTTATGGTTTATCAAAAGTATTAAGTAAAAATCATCGTCATCTGTGTAGCTTTTCCCAACTATGTTTGGGCCAGGATGGTCGGGCTAGACTAGATCTAGTCGGATGCAGCTAAATATTTGTATTTTACATGGAGATTTGACTATGTATAAAACTACAATAATTCACTAATCATGTTCATGTTCTCTGTTGTTACAGAACCAGTGGAAGAATGTCAGAAAACGTGCTGTCTTTTAAAGCTGATGCGTCAGACAACAAGGCGCGGTACACCTGTGAAGCTAAGAATGTGATGATCAGCAACACTTTGAAGGCTGAGATAGACCTGACTGTGTTATGTGAGTACATATTTTTAAATTTTCCTCTGCTCAGTTGCTTGCTTTTTTTTTGCTGCTGCTTTTTCGGTCAGCAAGATCTAAAGCTGAAAAGAAAGATAGAAATAGCACAGAGAAGACATAAATTAATGACGTGGCCATTGTAGGTGTAGCGACCGTTACCAAGTCATGCACAATTATCTACTCACTGTCTTTATTTTACTTTTAGTCTGAACTGTGGACTTTCATTTTATGTGAAAGCTTAATTAACAACACAGACATTCTGCAAGCACTATTCAATTTAATATAATGAAATGAGAAAAAGACTGGTAGTAGTAATTATTACTGATTACTTTTATGTTTTGCATTTGATGATAATTTCTTGTTAAGTTCGTTACTTAAATATAAAGCTGATTACAATCATAGTAATAGATGAAATAAGCAAAACGGAGAATTCAGTGGCTAGCAATTGGAGAGGCCTTTATGCAGTAGTGGTCTGCTATACATTGACTAATATAAGATAATGATGACGACAATATAAAACTACATCTAAAACTTGACCTAAAACTTACCTCTATACTCACAATTCCAATAAAAACTCATAACTTTGTTACTCAATAATACTGAGACCAAGCTTATAACAAAAACACTACATCATAAAGATATTCAAAGTGAACTTAAACTTGTAAGCTTACACAATATTTGTCAGAATCCAATAAGAGGCAGAGGCACCGATCGCATTTTGAATAGGAAAGCATCAAAGACCGAAATCCCTTTGGGAAATAAACAGGAACAACCTCAAAGCAATTAGATTGTATCGCAAAGTAATAAATACAGAAAATGTACGAACAATAAGATTTTGAACTGAAAATTTCCGACATTTTGTGGACTTGATATTTATTTTGTAAGTGGACTAAGTACTGGGATTATTTGGAGTAATGCTTTGTAATCAGCACTTCTATCGAAGCCTTATGAAACTAATAATAACTTGAGACTGGAAATGGAGTATTTGTTCAGGTATTTTCTTCTACAGTTTTAGAATGGTTGGTATATTATTCAGGTCGCTGAAAATTAAGTAGAATTTTATTTAGTACGGAATGCTTTTGTTAGATTAATTCTGAATCATAATTACAATATTATACGATAGATAAACTTAATTATAGTAGAAACAACATTCCTTGGTTGCTTATTACATTGGCTACTCGTTCAAAAAGTGATGGGTTTTATAAATTGAGTCCCACAATATGTTACTAAAATCGTCTTTAAAATCAGAGAATCTCTTTTCTGTTGTAACCTATAATCATATTTTCGTCCACCATTTCCAAAGCCCATTCCTATTTGTCACAAAATAACAAAAAACATGACCCATCTTAGCTCACCGCATCTCGCAGCATCATCCTTCAATCTTCTCCTTATCCTACCGAAGGACTTCGGTATCAAAACGAATAATATTCTTTAAGCAACCCCAGTCTATCCCCTAAGAGCAACGAATCCTTTGATAATATAACTCTATCAGGTACAGGGTAGTCAAAAAGCGCAGTAATTTCGATTCCGTGTGGTGCAAGCGATGAAGGGAATAAATACTTTTCTTAAATGCTTCTAGTATTCGTGAATATCCATTTACGAACATTAGAAGAATTTTAGCAGGTTTTTTAGAAGGTTATATTTTACTTTTGTATATTTTGTTATGGATAAAATCTAAAGCTGAGGTTTTTGGCTTTATGTCAGGATTGGCTAGATTCGTGTATAGACCAAAACATTGCTACATTATTATAATTCATATTTAATATTTCCATTGGTTCCACTAGTCTCTTATTGGCTTAAGTCAATTAAAGAGGCTGTTAATTCAAGTGACACATTATTACTTAGCGTCAGTTTAAAATGTGCAATCTTATTACTTTTCATCCGTTATTCATCAAGGTGAAATCCATTTGGAATGTCCAAGTAATCTGGATTTATAATTTTTCTCTCCCAAAAATTCTTCTATCTTGGCCCACATCTCAAACAAGTATCCCCTAAATCCCGTCTTATTGTTTATTTACAAAGAACAGGCAGGTAGTCTGATGTAATCGTCCAACCGTGGAGGGCTCAGTTTTTTCTGTACAAAACACATTTGCTTGACTTGTCAAAGACTTTTGAAGTAAAAGATCGATTTAGAGATCTTTGGTTGTATGATGTCGCTGGCTTGGGAATAATAAATTATGGAAAAGGCTTTGTTTTTTGTGGTTTTTGGTTTAATAGGGTAAATGCTGATGAAAATGGGAATTACTTTGATAGTAATACATTGATATTACAACCTTTAATCGCGAGGATTTTTTGTTACATTCGATGTGTCATGCCGTTGCAAATTATAATATTATTTCATATATTCATTCATTTTGTTCTGTAGTACTAAGAGAAGCCTAATGTAACCCAGGTTATAAATAATGCATAATGACATGCTATACATTATAATACTGTCCATGTAAATATATTTTTCCTTACTATGTAGCATGTTCTCATTAAAACTACGTGCTTAACAACTTATTTTACTACCAGCTTGAGTTTTATAAACCTGAAACATTTTTACTACGCATTAGCGTCCGTACTGACCAAAGTTTTGATACCCGACATCAACATGACGAAAGCCGCTCTCTAAATCCACGCAGATTTAGGGATTACTATCTACTTATACCCAAACTAATTACTGTTAATTGGGTTTTGCTTACCCCTTAAGAGATAAAGTCGTGAGTGATACTTAATTGACTTTTGGTGGCCTTGTTAAAGGGCCGTTGGTATCGTAATCGGCCGATACTCTAATTAATTAGTTAGCTTTATTAATATTCATTGACTTATGCTAGCTATCTTTAGTAATACTCGTATTAGAGTGAGGTTATCTATCAATATTGATCACAATTGATCTTTAATAATACAATTTAACCTAGGTGTTTGCTCTTCTATAAAGACGACGGCACGGTTGGCGCAGTAGTTAAGCGATTGACTGCTGCGCTGCGTGTCGCAGGTTCGATTCCCGCACGGAACAAAAATTTGTATGGCCTACAAGTAGTTGTTCCGGGTCTGGCTGTTTGTGTATGTGAGTTTATATATTTGTAAACGCACCCACGATACAGGAGAAATTCTTAGTGTGGGGCAACATTTAAAAAAAAAGCTTTTGTAGTTCGTTTACGTTTCAGTAGAGACATTTAAGAAATTATTGTAAGCCACTTTTACTACGATAGCTTAAAATTTGAAGGTAAAACATAACTACTTTGTTTATTCTAAAGCCTGCATGTAAAGCCAGACTTATAGCAACGTTTGTTTTCCTTTTGCCGCTGTTAACTGGAAGTTACTCGTATATTATTTAAGCTTCTAGGGGTTGGCAACCATTTTGGCGCCGCTAACTATGTAAAAACTAGAGAGACTTACCCGACATGCATTTTGTATGAAACATGTTTAACTGCTAATACAAATTTAAAACGTAAAGTTGAAAGAATATCTAATTTGTTGTCAGCTTCATAAAGGGTCATATCAAAGGGATTATAAACGCAAGCAAGTACTAGAAAATACTCTAGCTTTTAGCTTTACTCTTTATGCTTAGCCTTAAAGCTTAAAGAGTTCTTAGATTATATTTTAAATGGTTTGTTGTACTAGTAATATTTAAAGAAATCTCTTGTTTAAAGAAAAAGCTATTTACAGCGTTCACATTAAACAGTTTTAAATTGATTATCAGACTCATCTCATAGTCAAAATGTTTACGTATCAAGCTCGGTCCTCACATCAAACAATTGTAATCGCCTCACGTTTTACCAACTCCCTAAACGAAACAGCTCAATGATACAAGCATAAATCACCAACTCCCACAGCGACATTCAAATTTATTTGACATTTATACGAAGAGGGCAAAGTTTTAATTTGTTCCGACTCCATTGACGCCCCCCAGAAGTTTGCCGAACGTATTTTTACGTTAAACTCTTACTTCTATCGCTCCCATCTCGAAATGTACACTGAAATTGGAATTTTCTTTTTTGAAATGTTATATTTTTAAGTAGTTTTCTCCAGAAAAAGTCGTTAGTAATATTTGGGTTAACTTTAACGTAGTAATACTTTGTCTACTGTGCCAAACTTAAGTATTTTGTTATTGGCTGAACCACTTACACATCAATAAATACTCTCGCTAGTTTGAATAAAATGTAAAAATTAAACTACTACCTAATAATTGGTGACCTTAAATAATACCACTCCAAAATTCTTCGCATTATTAGATAAATACTCTCTGTAACATAAACCTTCTCCATAACCTTTTCAGTCTTGTATTTTAACAACGTCATCAGATACATTTATAAATTTATCATTCATTCTATTGTACTTAAATCATCCATTAGAATTTCATCAATTTAAACCACCGTAAAATTACACTTGAAATAAGAATGTAGCCACGTTCTGTAATATAATTCAAGTTTGATAGTGTAAGTGTCCTGTCACCCTTGAGACAACCTTAGACAAAGATATACCTAACTATCTATGTATAATATTAATAATTCTGCTCATACATTAGCAGCTGACTTTTACTAATGTTGATCAAATTGCATACTTTGTTCTTACTTACGCGTTATCAGATTAATTTGTAAATTATGCAGCAGAAAATTAGAAAGAATCAAAATTAAATGCTCCTTTTTTCGGTCCACTCATTTTAAGGTCGATAGCAAGAAGGTTAGTACTAGATGAGACAAGGATTTATTACGTTAAAGAGGATAAGCAGAATACTATATTTACGGCTGATTAAACAAATCTAGAAAAGTAACCGTGACAAACAATGTAATAATTCAAATAGAATATGAAACATGACAGTTCATTTATTTGTTAGCAGAGCAGGTAATTTCAATTAATGAGATTTCTAATTACCTACATAGTTTATTTACAACAGTAATGTTACGAATTGTTTGTTTCAGACAATTAAGCAGAACATTTGTATTCATTAATTATTTCTAATTATGATAGATCAAATTCAGTTTTATAATGAGAAATGCAAATGCACAACATCAATTTGATTCTAACTACACAAAATGCAAAAAGAATAAACTATTTTTTCTCCTCCCAAAGTATACATCATCTCATAAAAATCAAATCAATCTTTCAAATAAATCAGATTTCTCCAGCGATTGATTTTACATAGGCTTTCGACTCTCTCCGCCAACATGCAGGCTTTCAAAATGTAATAAATTTCGCATGATACCGTGGTTACGTGGCTTAGTACGATATTAGTGATGCATTAAATTGCCATGCTGTAGAATTTGCTATCTAATTTATTCAGTGTCAGGCTCTGCTGTTAAAATCAATGCATAATGTGACGATCTTTTGTAAATATATTAACTAGGTCGCTGTATTGACGGGAGTTTCTTCTTACTTCGGGGTAATCTTTGGTTTAAAATAGTATTATTGAAATCTGTGTCTGTTTGGCTCTCTGTATTAAAATATATGTACATAGTTATACCAACATCATTATCATCGGGCTATAGTAGTCCACTGCTGGATATTAGTCTTCAATTAAATACTTATCTTTCCTGATTTAACATTTCCTACGTCGTCATTTATTTTATCAACCATTTGAATAGAGAACCCTTGACTCATTCAAGGCTTCTCTAAACTTTCATGTCATCCTTATCAAATTATCATAATTATTTTCTTGCCACTATCCCAAATTATTTGGTGTCGGCGCTGCATGACTTTTACTTCCATACTTCTCTGACTCTCCATATCAAATGACCAACTCTTTTTTCTCTTTCAGTTGCCCCATCACACGTGACAATCTCCGGACCTTCAGAAGCCAGGGTTGGAGATCCAGTGCCTCTAACTTGCAGCACAGCTCCCTCAAACCCAGCCGCAGATATCAAGTGGCTGGTACTAGGGAAGCATCACAAGGAAGCTAGCAACAGAACTATTATATCGCCTGAAGGTAAATGTTTATTGTTTATTGATTTTTAGTAGGCAATTAATGAAAGAACTCCATGTGATAGACTTGCTTATAGAAATATCACTTTAACTATTGCGATCGCTAAACTGTGTGAAAGATAGCAGAAAATAGAAATAGAAAATATTTATTGTCCAGGTAAGCAGGTTCACAGGTTAACAGCAAGTTAAAACGACATGAGTGGCTTAAGATATTACCTAGTTAGTCTATCTATATGTCGGAGATGGCATGTCTGTCTCTCGTTAGCATCAGGCATATTTTTAAAGCTACTGTGGGCGTACTATGGGTAGTGTTGGTTAACACAATAGAAAAACGGTTTGCACTTCAAATCAGATTATAATTTACGAACAAGTTAGTCACACTAGCGAATCAAGCACTATAGGTACACGTTCAACGATACGGAACGCTGACAGTTTCTGAGCACATTTTGTTCGTACGATGTCCAATGATTCAATGATCCCGAGAGCTCTGCTTACACCTTTCTTTGTAGCGGTCGCTCCCACCACGAACTCAGGCTAGACTCTGTCCAGCGCCACGAGATGGCGCTGACGTTCCGAATAGTCAAACGAATGACTCCGACATATATATATCTTGGGGCTCAGAGTGTGAATTCCAGAGTGGAGACTAGAGAGGTGATTTCAGATAGAAGTGCTTATGCAATTATTATAAGTAAGTACGTGAGATATTTCAATTGAGACTATAACAGCCAAATCTCAAGCGCCAATTAATTTTAAAGGATTTTTAAAGTTCTCAGTTGCACTGTGCGCCTATGGAAAGACAGAGACAGCCTGATATTTAAAAGCGACATCAGTTATGTTTCAGTATTTGACCGTAAGGCCATCTGTTAACAAGCACATACATTTATAATTCGTGTTTATCAATTTAAAGTAGGTGGTCTACCTATTTGACACTCTTTCACACAAAAAGTATTCCCATATAGCTCTATGCGAAAATTGGCAAATACATAATTTTAATTTCAAGGACTGTCACAGTTTGGCAATGTCAAACGATCGCGGAAAACATATGTTCAAGGACTGCAGTTAGCGAAACCTTGGCCTAGATTTCTTGAACAAGACCTCGACTATACAAAGACGAATAGATTGAATTGCCGAAGGTTGATACGAAAGCCGACACAGCTATTGATAATTTAAAATATGAAGCCGTTCAAGGCATTTTACGTTGTATAGAAAGACTTGGTGAAATGTATGAGGAACTTTAATAAGGTATTATGAAAGAAAAATAATGTTTCAAATGTAACTAATTAAATTGATTCAGTATAGAATTTTGAAAGAAAGTAATATGAAGAAAACAATATCGTTTCAATTATTAGTTAAAATACATTTATTTTGATAGCATTACATCTTGAGATTTATTTATCTCGATTCGTCATTGAATTCATAATTGAAACTTGAAGAATGGCAGAAAAACAATCGAAATTGCTCTTTATGAGGACATTATTTTTTTCGAACTATTTCTCGTCGGTGGATATGGCAATAATAGCTCATATTGTGGATTTGCATTGTCAGCAACATTGGTAGTGGTTTCTCTACCCAGTCCGTACTACGCGTAGGCATCGTCATTAATGAAGCTTTCTACAAATTTTTCAACTCTATAATTTGTGCTATTCTTCTCAGGTGGCTGGATCACGACCTCAAACATAACGGTAGTTGTGGAACCCAACAAGAGGTCCATCGTCGTCGTCTGCCACGGCATCAACGGACAACTCACTGAGAACGTCGTCGCTACACATACCATCAATGTGTTATGTAAGTACTTTAGTTTTTACTGTTCTGTCATTATTTTAGTATCGCACTTAAAACATGATGGAATTGACGTACATAGATTACTATTTTTATAAATGTTTGGTTTTAGGGTTTTATTATGTTGACAAAATAAATAAACTTTACGTTACGATTACGTCATTATTTTGATGAATTTTTAATAAAATGGTGTCGCTAAGTATCTATATGACGGCACGGTTGGCGCAGTGGTTAAGCGATTGACTGCTGCGCTGCGTGTCGCGGGTTCGATTCCCGCACGGAACAAATATTTGTATGACCTACATGTATTTGTTCCGAGTCTGGGTGTTTTTCTATCTATAATATGTATGTATTTACAAAAAAAAAAATGTATATAAGTAAGTTTATCAGCCATCTTGTTACCATAACACAAGCATTAGGTTGCTTAGCTTGGGACTAGATGGCGCTGTGTGAAATGTCCAGGGATATTATTATTTATTATTATTATTTAGAAAAATAAAATATTTTAGAAAAAAACAAGGCACAATATTGCAACCTTGTCACGTGTCAGAAATAGAAAAAATTAAATTAAAAATTTAAAAAACCCCCGACTACGTGAAACCCTATAAAAAGAAAAAAATAACCTTGAAATTATGACCCTACGTAAGTACGTACGAAATTTTTTGATTAAATATTGTCCTGTCGGGGGACCGCTACTATTTTAAACTTTAACAGAACGTTAGGCTAATAATTAGAGCGGTCCCCCGACGGGACAACATTTAATCAAAAAATTTCATACGTACTTACGTAGGGTCATAATTTCAAGGTTATTTTTTTCTTTTTATAGGGTTTCACGTAGTCGGGGGTTTTTTAAATTTTTAATTTAATTTTTTATTTCATGCTTTTTGTAGGGACTCCTTATTATTTCTTTTCTTTTATTTTCTTGCGTTTTAAGATTCAGGTAATTTGGTATTTAATCAGGTTTTTTGTAATTCGCCATTTTGTGGGGGTGGCCATCTAGGATTTGAAATTTATCATAGTGTATAGTATTCTACTAGTCAAGCCCTTTCATTTGATACCCATATTGAGGGAGTTGTGAAAAAAAAATGTAATTTGCCATTTTGTGGTGGCGGCCATATTGGATTTGAAATTTATCATAGTGTATAGTATTCTACTAGTCAAGCCCTTTCATTTGATACCCATATTGAGGGAGTTGTGAAAAAATATGTAATACGCCATTTTGTAGCGGCGGCCATCTTGGACCGATTTTCATCAAACATAGCTAAGAACACTCCCGACAAATTCACCTTTCAAACAAAAAAAACAAAATTAAAATCGGGTCATCCGTTCGGGAGCTACGATGCCACAGACAGACATACACACACACACACACACACACACACAGACACGTCAAACTTATAACACCCCGTCGTTTTTGCGTCGGGGGTTAAAAAAAAATATGTTGCAAAAATAACAAGATATCAAAATGACAGATTACTTTTTATAAAAATATGTCCACCGTAATATCTAGAAAATGGAGACTTAAACATTGTATTGAAATGTTCATTTTGCGATGTAGACATTTCAAAAGAGATTCTTTTAAAATATTAAGACAGAAATATGATATCCATTGTATTTTTACTAAAGTATTCTATTATTTTAATTATTGTGAATGTGAAGACTATGTGGGTCATTTTATTTTTTATTTTTCTCTCTGTTCTGTTAGTTTTTGTCATGGTCTGGCAGTTTGAGTAATTAATGTGGCCTACCCAAATGTCCTTTCTTTGGTATTGTTGGTCGAATCGTTGAGCTCCTTAAGTTTTGAGTTGAGCTGCACGATTTCTGACATACGCGTGCACTGACTGGACAGGTCCTCTCAATCTGTGTGGTTCTTTCCTCAAAAGACCATCTCAGACATCGACCTACATGGTCTTCATATGATCTGACCAAGATTATGTCTGGACTTTAAAAGAGACTGTGACGTCTGAGTTTGTTTCGGCCTTTCTTCTCAGACTAGTCAGAGGAAACGTCGACCTCATCTAGTTTTAAAATATGATTGACGTGTAAAAGTGTTTGTACAAACCTACTTACAAAATAAAATCATTTATCATTTATCTATACTTATAATAAATCTGTAGAAGTGAAAATTCTGTACATTGAAAATATAAAAAAAATAAATGGCAGGGGGTGTTACTAGACCGACACCGAACCCAAAAATGTGATTAAAAAAATTTTTGTCTGTCTGTCTGTCTGTCTGTCTGTCTGTTTGTTCAGGCATCACGCAAAAACTACCGGTTCGATTACGATGAAACTTGGTATAATTATTCTTTAATATCCTGGGCACCACACTGGGTACTTTTTATCCCGGAAAAGTATATACAATAAAAAACAAACTTAATTTTGCGGTTCGATCCCTAAACCCGATTACTGTACCAACCGCAAATAATAAGTTTGTCGTAGGTTAGGTCACCCGCAGTGGAGTTCATTTTTATTCCTTTTACTTTTTACAGTTAGTTAGGTTTATTTTTATATAAGTCGTAGGTATAGATTTTAATTTTAAAGTATAGGTAGTATATTTGATAGTGTACGTAGTGACCGAAGGTTATTTTATAATACTGTTAGGTAGGATAGTCATTCGTATAGATATTAGTTTTTAGAGATTTTGCTTGTTTATTGAGTTTAGATTGAGGGGCCCGTGGCTAAATAATAACAGCCGCACAGGTCGATCGGTCAGGTTAAGCTACGCTTGCCGCGGTCGGTCTGTGGATGGGTGACCATCTTTACATACCGAGACACCTCCGTGCCTCGGAAAGCACGTTAAGCCGTTGGTCCCGGCTGTCATTCGTGGATCTTTGACAGTCGTTACGGGTAGTCAGAAGCCCGAAAGTCTGACAACCAGTCGTACCAAGGGTATCGTATTACCCAATAACTGGGTTGTGGAGGTCAGATAGGCAGTCGCTCCATGTAAAATACTGGTATTCAGCTGCATCCGGTTAGACTGGAAGCCGGCCCTGAACATAGTTAGGAAAAGGCTAGGCAGATGATGATTGAGTTTAGATTAGTTATCGTCATAAATAGGTTTATTTAGGTAGGTAGGTATTTTATTTTCTGTTATTGAGTTTATTTATTTTTTTAATTAGGTAGGTACTTAGGTAAAGATATCATATAGGTACCCTCTTAATCACCATTAATGAGACACAATTGGTTTTCTATTGTAATTAGCCACAAAGGGCCCGCGAGATAGATGGCATCCTGGTGCACATACATTTTATCCTGTTAGCACGTTCCCGTGGGATAATTTCCGACATCCACGCGGGCGAAGCCGCGGGCAGAAGCTAGTTTATTTAATAAAGCACTGATCATTAAAAGTACTGCTATTGAAAAACATTGTGTTTACCCAATTATGAAAATACAATTAAATGAAATCTATAGAAATAATACCTAGGTATTTTAGGTATAGTTTCAGAGATGATAAATACCTAAGCTGGAAAACGAATAAATTCCTGATCACAAAACTCAAAACACGTCATCAAAACCAATAATACTTTTCCCACCTACCTACAGCAGAAATCGAAAATTCCATTACCCTACAAAATATGATAATCCATGGCTTAAGTAAACACGAAAGATTTTCCATCAAATACCTATTTGATTAGAGAGCTGTCATGAACAGAATCGGGCCGAAGCATATTGATATGCACGAAAAATATATCGTGATATACCGTAAGGTTAACAAGATTTTCCGAAGTTTTAATACGAAATGTGTCAGCACCTTATTTATATGAACTAACTTGGCGCCATCTTTAAAAATATGGGCTGTTTTAAAATTGGAATTGTAAATTTGAAACTAAACGTTCTCATTTGTTTTGTCTTGGCTTGTTTTGGGACCCTTGTGAGGTATTGTAACGTCTTACCAAGGAATTGTCCTATCTGACATCCATAACCCAGTTACACGATAGCGTGTAACTGGGTTATGGAGGTCAGATAGGCAGTCGCTCCATGTAAAATGTGTGACTCGCTAACTAGGAGTTGAATTAAATATTAAACACAAAGGATGGGTACCAGCGTCCTCCAATATACTAATTACAGCATACTGCAATTTCACTTCGTCCGCCAACCGATTATGGCAATTTCCTTTCTCAATTTGAAAGCCCCTGTTCAGTTAACTTATTACCTGCCAGTCTCACAAACAACAAGTAACCATCCAATTTTATATTTATTAAACATTGAGTATTTCGTGGAATTACAACATGAACTAAACTTGAAGAGCCAAGCAAAGAGAATAATTTATAACGCAACTCCTCGACTACGGATTAACTGTCACTCCTTGAGCTATTAGAAGCTCCAAGACTATTATGAACTGCAGTGGTAAAAGGTGGTAAGCTAGGGCTTATCACCTTGTCACGGTATGCTAGTTGCGAAATGTAAATAGAAATTGTCTTTGCAATTTTAGTATGCTAGGAATTTTTGTAGTGCAGCTTTTTGTGTAGGAACTCGTCCAGGAAAGTAGTGTTACCATGCATTTTTTGACGCCAAGTAGCATTGCTTGCTGCTTACGTTCTGGCTTGAAAGAGGTCGGTGTAATTACAGACACATGAGATATTTTAGCCTTGTCTCAGGGATGCCTACGCACCTGCAATACCTGTGATATTATAAAGTAGACGATCATAGGCCCGGTTGATGCAACAAGCCTCGCCCCCTAATACATGACACCTAAACATAACTTGTGAAATGTGGGTGTACTATCGGTATACCTCTGCCCAACCCTTCGGGGATTCCTGGCGTGATGTTATGTTATGAACATAGGCAGCGGTAACCACTAATCTTCAGATGGGCCGCGTGTTTGATTTCGCCCAACTGCCGCCTGTATGTTTATTGTTAAAAGTAGAGAGGCTTAACAAAAGCAACGGTAGTCGCGACCAGTGCCAGGATGGGATTACTATTTTAGCGCGACGATGTTCCGCAAAACACTTCCAAACATTTTGTTTAACTCAAAGATTTAAATCGTAGATTTGCTCCACCGTGTCAAAAGATGGCCCCGTTTCTGTTTAGTTTTGACACCTAACTCTCACAATATCGCAGAGACTTGGATTTGATTGTCATGAAAACATCACTATTATTGTGTGACCGCATTCTTCTCACTTTGGACACTTTGGACACTTTTTTGCGCGATTTAGTGCGGTGAGGGCAAATATAGTACGTGAGCACTATGTACTTTTAGCACTATGTACTTTCTATAAAGCTACAATTTACTGGGTACGTCTTTCATTGACTTGAATGTGCCCTGGCGACTGTGAGTATGTCATGCTCACTCTAATGTCTCGCTGGTGGTGGCGTGTGTGTTGGATCTGGCTCCCTCCAAAATGGTTGTGCTGAATGGTGCTGATCCTCCATACGTCATGTTCGAGAACGGGCGCCGTCAGTAGGGACTGGTCATCTCTTAGCTGCCACGGCTTATTTTAATTTTTAATTTCTGAATTGTTTTTATGTTTTTTAGAACGGACGCTTTTAACGTGCACGTATTTCTACATCGTTCTCACATGGTTAATTTCAACACGAATGATGTAGTCAAATATTTTGTAACAATTTTATGATTTAAAAGAGTGTCCATGGAGTTTCTTGCCCGTTCTTCTCCATAGGTACCTACGCCTTGGAATGGGCAACTAGCTTCATCTTTCTGACTGACCGACCTTTGAAAATTCAAAAGTGCCTGTAATTGCTTCAGTTGAATTAAATAATTTGAGTTTGAGTTTATAACGATTTAAATCTTTGGTTTAAAGTTTGTATGGACAGTCGCGGACTACACCAAGCATTAACATAAAACATTCCCCCACAACCCTTCACCCCCATCACCAATCACCATCCCTACTACACAACAATAATTACATCCCTAACCACATATTTTCCGACATTTTTCCCACACATGGTAACTTAATCAGGAGTCTATTTGACTTTATAATAACTCCGTCGACTTGAAACCCTTAGGAAACGTGACTTGAAAACCTAGTGCTACTCACAACGTGTTGTGGCGTTATCTTGAACCAACCTGTATATTAAATACGAGATGTACGAACGAAGGACATATTTCGGAGTAGTGTGGCGAATTTTAAATATTAAGTTTACGAGGTTCTTGTAATGGCTTTTTGTGTGAAATATTCTGCACCCTAATTGCGTAACACACAATCAATCGTAATCTGAATCATTTTGAAGCAAATTGCCAATCCATTGCTTCATAAGTTCGAAAAATTTGTCTGCTCAACACGTAAATAACGCAATGAATGTTGTTGAACTGTCAAAATGAAACCGATTCCGATTGATTGTGTGTTACGCAATTAGGGTGCTGCTCAAGATTTATAGCAAAAAAATTGTTCGTTTTTCTTATAAATTCGTCGATACTAAGTAACTTTTGCAAAAATTCTCGCGTTTATAATTAATCGTTCCATAAAAAGACCCAGCTTATGACATAACTACTTCTATTGTACAGAAACGAATGGCAGAATAATTAAGAAAAAACCCCCTAACGTAGATTTTTTCTTAGGGGTAGACTCATGTGCTGAATTCATGGTTACCGTTTGCACGTCGATGTCCTTGCCACCCTGTATAGATAGCCTCAGGTAAAACCAGTAATTTGTAGAGTGAAAATATCGGTGGCATATATTTTAGACCATCTGATCCTTCAGAAACAACAGGTTCAGGTTATCATTTGTAATGCACGATTATTATAAGACGTATCAAGACGTATACTCAGTATAATATGTAATTCAGGAATTGCATATGCCTTTACAACGTGATCAATCGTGTGAGACCCGCCTATCCCACAAAGCTTTACAATCTTACCATATCATACATACATATTATTACATTCGCAAAATATTATATTCTCGAATTATTATATTCTCTAAATATTAGCTGTACAATCAAACACAGTGAAAAATAAAAATGAATTTATTGCATCTACAAATAACTCACACATTAAACCTATTTTTTTTTCGGAAATCAACCCTTAAAACGCCTTCACTAAAACGGAAAGCCCTTCACTAAAATAATTGGAAATATAAAGCTCTACTAACTGCAGGAAACTGAAATATTTTGTAAAATGCAACGGCCAACGTTTCAGTATTTCTTTTTCAAAGAATTTCTCCAATTCCTTTTGCATAACACATGTACGAGTTTGAGGTTTTAAATTCTTTCAATATTTTGTAGCATTCGGGCGCGATGTTGTTTTTTTTTTATGGAATGTTTGAATTATTGCTGTTTAAGTTAGTGCAATGCGCTTGATATTGAGGATTTTTGGATTGTGGAATATGTTGTTTATTTGCTTTTGAATTTGTTTATTGGAAGTTACTACTGGAAGTTTCACTGTGTAATCCATTGATAGTTGATATTTTTTATGCAGATGTTGGTCCTATATCGGCTTCTAAATAATATGTTATTAAGGAGTATTTTTAAATTTGTATGTACATGATTAAATAGACTTACGTGATTTTTTTTAACCTCACAAAAACTTTGGTTGTGAAGTTTTAAAATCAGCGGCATAATAGTAATAAATATCCATATAAACAATATCTTACAATTTGTAACGACAGTACTCACAATCAAATCATCCAATTCCTTCCAAAATGGCTTCTTTCATTCATATTTCAAAACACCTTAAAGAGATTAGTAGCCCATTCTCATTAAAACCTTATAACTCTACCACTCCATCTTAAAACCATAAAAACTCGAATCAAAACTTGACCACGGGTAATACAACTGCCATACAGAACAGCCCCTCCATCAGTTGTGGTCTAACCCTTACGCAATCGTGGTAACTAAGATTACCCTTTAAATCATTTCTAGTCGGGGGTAAGACCCCTTAGTACCCCTTGTGGTCAAGTTGGGTGCTTTGTAAATCGTATGTGGTTGTAGGCGATCTTTGCTATAGACCTTGTATTCTGAAATGGGGGTAAAATATAGGTATAAGTACGCTATTTTTGGAACCTAACGAATACATATAGGAGCTCAACTGTCACTAATGTAACACAATTACTTTTTCTATTGTTACCGAATCTAATAAGCTTGCCTAACAGACGAGGGGATATATTAATTATTAGGTACTATCAGGAGTAAATGGAGCACATTGATAAATGATATTTATTTCTGCCATATAGGCTCGCCCCTGTTACATGGGACTTAGACATAACTGGCGAAATGTGGATTGACTACAGGAGCACCTCTGCCTAGCCCTTCGGGAAAAACAGACGTTATAATATTATGTCATTTTGTTTATGTAAATTGGTTGTAAAAAATACTTTAATACGTCATAAAAATATACCCTCGGGAAATAGAGGGTTGATGTTATGTTGTTGAGAAGTCATGTTATCTATGGAAATAAAAAGTATGTGATGGTATTCCAAAAATGCTTTAACGTGTGTAAAAGTAATATGCAGCACACAGATAAAAAATACCAACAAATTCCTTTGACCCATTGACATAACAAACCCAGTGAACCACGAAACTACGAAATCATGAAATCTATCCAACTATATAATTTATCTATAATATCTATACTTAATTATAAATTAAAGTCGCTTTTCGTGTCTGTCTGTGTGAAGGTGTTGTGTTGCGCAACGGATTTAGATGCGGTTTTCATCATCATTTACAAAATGTATTCGGTAAGGTTTATGTGCATTTTTTTTTTATTTGTACTATAATTTATTCAGACTACATTAGTATTTAACTATTAAAGACATCTATCGAGATGTCTTTTTTGTTTATGACATAACAACGGTTTTTGCAAGTCATAAAACCGCGCGAAACTGGGGCGGGACGCTAGTTATACATAAAATGATAAAACTATTGCTAAATAAACAACGGACAAAACGTCCGGTCTGTACGAATTATCATAATATTTGCGGAACCGGAAACGCAGCTGACGTCACAGCCGCTGCCGGCATTTCGGGGTTCGGTAGGGAAATTGTGTAATCCATTGTGGTAGTTTTGGATACATACATAATATATTGGGCTTTTGGAAGGTGGGTGAGTATGATGAATTACTTTTGTTTTAGTTTTAATAGTTTACCTTCACGCACAACTGTACCGCGCCGCGTTACAATATAACATCTCGCCTGTATTCCCCGAAGGGTTTGGCAGAGGTGTACCTATATAGGACACCCACATTTATGTTACAGTATTGTTTTCGTATGATAAATCCTATTATTTCTGTCTATCTTGTCTGCGAAAAATTACCCAAATATTTCGGGGCCCATTTCGAGTGCCAAACGACAAATGAAATAAAAGGTTAAACAATAACACACACAACACAACACACACAACTAATAACATACATCAATTATTTATGATATACAGACAGAAGTAAAAATCCACTCTATTTATTTTTCTCACTTTAACTCAGCCGATTGAGAAGAAAAATCAGTGTCGGGAACCAATCGATCTAAAATCTGGCTTACTGAACGGAACCCTAGACTGTAAATTCATTACACCCAGTATTTTTTCCGTCGGCCTAACGCGATAAACCCTAGGTCGGATTAAACAGCTTTTTAAACTGCTGGTGCTGTCTCTTTCTCTCTTATTCGTTTTTATTTGCCATCTCTTACTAGCAACGGATTTATGCCGTCGTTTTTTTAGTGGTTTAAAGTTAGCGCACCAGGTTTTTGGGATGGAGGAAATGGGGGACGATGTGTGTGTGTTTGCTATAAAATTGGGAAAAAGTTTTAGGACTTTTGCTAAGTATATTTTGAATTATACACAAAATTCTGAAGTACGGCCGCAGGATTCAGCTCATACGATTTAAATATAAAAGTTGACTCCATTCGGTAAACTATTTTAATAGATGGATAGAATACTCTTTATCATGTACACCATATGAATTACAGACATAACAGTTGTAGTGAGTGAATGTAGTAGTATTGAGAAGCAGCATAGAATGTAGCAGATTTTCTGATCAAAGATCAAAATCGTCTTTTTTTTATCTACCTATCCATTTTCATTCGTGATGACCTTTGAATGTCCGAGTTACCCAAGCCATAGATTGAATAGAAAAGGTATGCGATATTTACACCCACAGGTACCTGTACCTTTTCCATTTGGAATTTCTCAGTAGCAGCCCGCAGTCTGTGTGGCCGGTTGAAGGCGGACTGAAACATAACGAGTGAAATGTGGGTGTATACTCATACCTCTGCCTTTCCCTGTGAGGATCATAGACGTGATGTTATCCTTAAATGCATGTATAAAGGTCCAAGATCTATTTACGTAACCTAAGTTTACATAGGCAACTATATACCTAATAACATACCTTTTTGTCACATTTCTAAAAGCTGTTATTTTACGTTCGTCATTAACATAACGCTAGTGTGGCTTTTGAATGTTTAATTCGGCCGCCATGTTGGATTTGAGGTCAGGTCGCGCCGTCAAATGAAATGGCTGCGTTTTTAGTGCGAATGAATAGGTTCGCCTGGAGGTGTTTGGGTGTAAAACAAGCAGTTTCTGGCCTTGAGTTTTGTAGGATGAATGAGATATTTTATGTGTCATGTATTCAGCTCTATATTTACGTGTATGCATCGATCTAGGTTTACTGAAGTAGAAAGAGATGAGGTAAACAGTTTCAGTGACTGAAATCTAACAGCAACACGAAATGGCCTTACACTAGCTGTTGAGCGAACTATTAGTAAATGAGTAAGCTGTTACTTTTTTAAAGCTAACTCACACCAATAGTTTTAATGGGTTTAATATAATATTGGCGATCCGGCAAAGAACCAGTTGTCAACATAGCTCACAAAATAAGCGAGCTGAAGTGGCAATGGGCCGGCCATATTAGCCGTAGAACCGATACCGCTGGGGTAGACATGTTCTTGAGTGGAGACCGCGAATCGGTAAACGTAAGGTGGGACGCCCACCCTCGGGCTTAGTGGAGCGACGATCTTCGCAGGATGGCTGGTAGCAGCTGGATGAGAGTTGCCGAAAATCGAGTTGAATGTCGTGTAACTGGAGAGGCCTATGTCCAGCAGTGGACTGCTATAGGCTGATGATGATAATATAATATACAGATAAACAAACTCCAACGCCTCAAAAGCCTTGAAAAAGGGTGCAAATACTGTTTTTTCAATAAACAACAACAATGGAATTTCAAACGTTGTTGCATTGTGTAACTCCACAATACATCCGCACCCTCCTAACTTAGCTCATCTCTCGCTCATCTTTCAACAAAGCCTAATCTTCATTCTTGTTATTTTTAGTCTACGCCTACATTTCATTACGACCAGTATTTAGGACGAATAATTGTATTTTGAATTAGTCCCCACTAATTGTATAAAGGAATTGTAGAGATCAAAAGTAATACGGAGTTCCCTTCGTTGCTATGTTACTACATTCTATTATTTCTTTTGTGAGGATGTCAACTAGCCTGTGAAAGCAAAGCTGAATTAATGATGTTTTCATTACTGGCGTCTTACCAGATAGTGATTAGCACTATTTTTAACCGACTTCTAAAAAAGGAGGAGGTTCTCAATTCGGATATTTGTATTTTTTTTTTTTTATGTTTGTTCGCGCATAACTCTGTCGCTTGCCAACCGATTTGAAAAATTTTTTGTTGGAAAGGGTATACTTCCCAAATGGTCCCATAGAAATTTCATCAAAAACGGTTCAGTAGTTTGGTTTTTAAACCAAAATTACTGGTAAAAATTACAACTTGAAACAAACAAACAAACAAAGTGAAAAATAAAAACTTTTTTGCAAAAAAGAAGTCGGCGATTTCGGAAGTCGGCGGCAAACAACGAAAATACGAACCCAACGACACCGACTTCCGAAAGTTATTTTTCACTTTGTAGTGTCGTTTTTGGAAGTCGGTTGTTTTTTTTTTTTGCAAAAAAGTTTTAGTATTCCTATTATCATTTTTAACTTCAATATCTATTAGGTCTAATAACAATCAGCCTATAACTTTCCCAGTGCTGGGACTCAGGTTTCCTCTGTGAGCGAGAGGGGCGCCCACACGCGCGCCCAGTGCGGGTTGGTAGATGTTTTAGGTCTAATAATGGTAAATTTCAGGGTAATGAAATGTATAAAACTAAATGTCATTATTAATTTCTTGTTATGTTATGTTGATCCTTTTTCATTTCAAATACACCACATAATGACTCAAAACATCGTTAAAAATCTGGATCCGCCAGCATGCAAGCAACCGTGATGATGAATGTTCGTTCCTTTGTATATTTTTTTGGGATACCTAACTGAAAACATCATACTCATCATTATGATCAACTTTTATTATAGGACCAACCCTGACATCGCGAATAAAAATCAGCTGCTCCATACATTTATGTTCGTACTATCTGCGCCCCGCGGTTTCACCCCCATACGTTTCGATCCCGTGGGAATATCGTGATAAAAAGTATCCTATGTGTTTAACTTGGTTATAAACTATCGGTGTACCAAATTTTATCCAAATCCGTTTAGTAGTTTTTGCGTGAAAGAGTAACAAACATCCATCCATCCCTCCATACAAACTTTCGCGTTTATAATATTAGTGGGATAACTCGACGAAATATAGGGAGCAGCTGACGTTTTGTACAATAACCGCTAAGCTCAACCACTCCTAAAAACTGAAAACTAATACACTCCATACCCATACCTTTTTTTTTTTTTTATTATCTCAATTTATTTACGGGGTTTTTTCTTTACAGAATATGTCACCCCGATTATTGAATACATACAACTTATTTATAAATACATATAGTATACTAGTCTACCCGCAACCTTATAGCTAAAATAATAACCCATACCTTTTTGACAGAGCAAATATAATTCACCTTCCGAAATTGGCTCAAAAGCCAGGTCTTTCAAGGTCCACCCCTTAAACAAACATTCCTATACAAATCTTGTGTTTCATTCAAACATATGCTGAGCGTAGTAGCCAAGTTGTTATCTACCCTACATTAATCATTTCTTAAGGAGCTGGTGTAAAGGGCTGGGGACAGCGGTTTTTGTTAACTGGGGGACTGTGATTCTAAAGTTGTACTGAGTTTTTGAAATGTTTTGATTTATACAATAAAATATATGAGGTTTCAAAAAATGTGAAAATAAGAACTATTTGGCTACTGTTCCGTCATAAATCCATAAGATAAACAAAACTGTAGTTCGAAAAAAGATAAATATTTTTTGTCAAGTTAGAACTCAAGTTATTAAACTTAAAAAAATAAGTTATTTTAATCCCCCATTTTTTTTTACCCCGCTTCGTCTGTGCATTTAACCCACTATCAAACAGATTAGTAGAATGTATCAGTGGTCCACTGGCCAGCATAAACTTGAGATGGGGCCAGGAAACAGATTTACGTATGCTGATAACGGTTATCTTAATATGAGAGTAAAACTAGGCATTTGGCACTTTGCACTAGTGTGTTAATGATTATAGTACATTACTATGTACTATTATCACGAAGCATTTTGTTTCGTTTTCCTATTAAAACGGAACAAAATGCTTCAAAATCCATATAATGTATGTATGTGTCTAAACTCACCGTAGTTACGTGAAAATTGGATGCTCATTAACCGATGACCTTTTAATTTAATCTACCTTTGCTTTATTGTTAACTGAAGAGACTTTTCAAGCCACTTAGTCTTTTTTCGTGAAAATTCGAACTCGTAATGAGCCCAATATTTCAATATTTCTTAACCACAAAAACTTCAAGAAAGGGCAGTACGTAGTTTGAAAAATCTAAATCATTGACTTTGAAAAGACGTTGTCACTGAAATCAACACAGAAAATGAGCAAAACCTAAAAATAGGTCTTATTCAAAGCTCATTCAGCCTCTCGCTTCAGACCAAAACTTAAGACTAACATTTTTAGGCCACTGCCAAGGTGACGATGCAAAAAATCTTTTCACATGTTGTTTACTGACCCCCTTTCTTGGGGGACTATGATAATACCCCCTTTTTGGCCCGTCTTGTATGCATACACGCTTTTTGTATACACTTGCGTTTTCATGCCGGGTTGAATAGATGGCAGTTTTTGTAGGAATCTTATTTGATTATGGGGCGTATTACAAGTTGTGGGGAGGTAGGATTTAAGATGAGGTGTTGTTACAAATTTTAGTTAAAATGTCACTACAATTTTAAAGGTGTAATTTGTATTCAAAATTACACCTTTAAAATTATAGTGTCCCTCATTTTTTTAAGGTTTAACGGCGCTGCACTGTGTAAATAAATAATCGAAAAAGAACTGCGAAGGATATGCCTTGTTTCTCTTTATAACAGACCGCGCCGAAGCCAATAATGCGTTATGTTTTTATCAAATACTGGTATTCTCCAGCGTGGATTTTATTAACCTGGATAAAATTATCCTATGCGTTAACCCAAGTTATAAAATATCTGTGTGCCAAATCCGTTCATCTGTTTATACGTCATTGAGAAACGAAAATCCAAATATACAAACTTTCATATTAATATAGAATAGAATACTCTTTATTATGTACACATATAAATTACAGATATAAATATAGTTTACAGTCAGTACAAGAATTACTCTTCACAATTACAATCATATAGTATGTATTACACTCAAAGAGCCTTCACAATTGCTTGTGGTAAATTGTGAAGGCTCTTTGAGTGCGCCTACCTGCAAACGGCAGTGGGACTAAATACTTCATGGGTTTAAATGAAGGTGGATAATAGCAGGAACCTCTGTCTACTGCGTTAGGTAAAATAAGCGTGATACGACATAACACTGTTAACAATATAATGGAGTGATGTTGAATATTTTATAATAAAAAAAAAACATTCGTACTCCGAATAAATATTCCACGACTTGCTTTTGACTACTGTATCAACGGAAAAATATAAAAAAATCAATATGACTTTAAACCCGATTAACGTAGGTACTTAAATAATATACAGAGCGAGATGGCAGCAAAGCGGACGAGTACTTCGGTGCCTCAGTGTCCTTTTGTTTTTGTATTTATTTGTATTGTGATTTAATTTAGCACCTAGTACAAATAGTTAGTTCTGGTAAATATTGTCAAAGTTGAATAAAATATAGGTGTACGCCGGAGTAAGTGAATGATTGAGATTGATGATGAATTTCGCAATATTATTTTTATCGATTTTTTTGCTGGGCAAATTGTAAAATGATTTTGAAATATCTTTACTGAATGAAAATGTAAATTCATGGCAGAATTTCATACGTTAATTCTGAAAATGCTTACTCAAAGTATAAGAATATTTAGCTCTTACGTGGTTAAAGATTAGCTAGTCAGCAAGTTAGTAGCGAAGCTGACTATCCAGTATCTATGTGCTAGACGAGCGCTTAATACCTACCGTCGTTCGTGGAGGCTCTTTAATACTAATGACATAAACTCATGCCTATGGAGGTAGGGAGAACCTATGGGGGTAGGGAGAAACTACAGAACGCGACCTGCTGTGATCCTTATATACTCCTTTTGCATCGTTAACGTTCATACATTTGGTCATACACGCACGCCGGTTGCGAGTAACATCACCAGTAAGGTCACTTTATTATACTGATGAGTCCACAACAATCAAAGACACTACCATAGATAAAAAATACATAGTGTGAGTATCTTACTAAATAAAATATTCCATTTGCATATTAATCATTTTGAAATCACTCTATTTAGTTAGTTTTGTCTTATCAACAAAAAAAGCTAAAAAGTAAATACATACAAAATCTACGTAAACACACACACATAAAAAAGCAGAATACATCATCTAATCTCAGCACTAAAAAACTCCATTACTTAAATTAAATCGTTGTGTGCACAGCCTTATATGTAGGGGTGCTCCGTCCAGCACGTTTCCCTCATTAAAGTAATGAGACTGTGGACATCGCATGAATTAATTGCTCAACTGTTAGCTGCGGTGACATCCCTAGTCACAAGTGTGGCTATAATTGTTGCAGGGCAGCCCTGAAATTTTGCGTTTTAATGTACTTTGTTGTGTGCCATTCGTGTTTATATTTTGCAGATAAAAAAGCGTTGTATGGGTTTTTAAAAGCTGGTTTTTATAGATTTTTTTTATGGAGCTTTGAGCTGTAAAGTTTCAGGATAAAGTGTGCTGTAAGCTGTATTTAAATAAGTAGTATTACTGTGGTTTGTTTTATTCCCATTTCGTGTTTAATACTTGTGGATTCGTGGAAATATTCTCCACGTCCTTATAACGGTGAATATATTCACTCACTATGTTCGGCAATTAAAGTAGGTATAGGTACAAGCTATGTTTGTAGTCAAATACAGCAACAAAATTAAATGGTAATTTACCTAATTTTTCAGAGTCTGGCTTATAGCGTTTTAACTATCTTTTCCAAAATAAATTGAAGTGTAAACCTAACCAGATGCAGTTAGCTATCAGTATTTTACGCATACAGACTGTCATTTGGTTTTAACCAATACATAGGAATATTTCGATGCAATATTTTAGTTTTTTATATATAATGTATAATATATATATATAATAATACCAGGCTGCAACTATCATAATATAACAAAAAACTTTTCTCATACAGAGTTGTTCACTACGTGTTGACGATTTCAAACCATAAATTCCTCTCCAGAACTTCTGAGTTTTCTACCGTATTTATATCATTAAAGCTAATCAAGTAATGAAATATTTATCAATACCAGTGTACAACCCATCCGTCGTATCAACTGATTCCTTCGAGGATAACCCTGTTATCTCACTGATGAATGGTAACGATAACATGACAGGGTAGCTGGTTTGATGCCCGATTGAAGTTGTAAAGACGGTTCTTGGGGTATACGGTGATTGTGATAACATAATGCATGATATTTTTATAGGATAAGCTGAGATGGAAGAGATTTTATGGAGCGTATCTTGAAGAGGAATGGTAATTAGGAAAATTTATATTTTTTACCTTTACTCTTGGATCTCTTG
Organism: Apamea anceps; assembly: GCA_951799955.1. NCBI lineage: Eukaryota > Metazoa > Arthropoda > Insecta > Lepidoptera > Noctuidae > Apamea > Apamea anceps. The sequence goes on from OX637525.1 coordinate 829,085, forward strand.
AGGGGCCCGTGGTTAAATAATAACAGCCGCACAGGTCGATCGGTCAGGTTAAGCTACGCTTGCCGCGGTTGGTCTGTGGATGGGTGACCATCTTTACATACCGAAACCCCTCCGTGCCTCGGAAAGCACGTTAAGCCGTTGGTCCCGGCTGTCATTCGTGGATCTTTGACAGTCGTTACGGGTAGTCAGAAGCCCGAAAGTCTGACAACCCGTCTTACTAAGGGGTATCGTATTACCCAGTAACTGGGTTGTGGAGGTCAGATAGGCAGTCGCTCCATGTAAAATACTGGTATTCAGCTGCATCCGGTTAGACTGGAAGCCGACCCCAACATAGTTGGGAAAAGGTTAGGCAGATGATGATGACTCTTGGATCAAGGTTGCATTTACAGACACAAATCTCAGACACACAAAAAGGCATTTGTACTCACTGATCTATTTAAAATTATGCATAATATATCTGCCTCGTTCATCCACTGCTTGCAAGCGTGACTGCTAAGTCTGTGGTCCCGGACCGTACAAAGTATTATTGGCATTTCTATTACTAAATTCTCAGTACCCGGACTCTGAATGTGGTGCAAGGTTAATCATTATTAATCGCAAGAATCGCTTCCTTCCACATTGGGCTAGGAATCCCTAAGTAAATATACAAGTCTAACCATAAGTTGGAAGGGGCCTATGTCCAGCAGAGAACGTCTTTCGACTGAAATTATGATGATGGTGATGATGAACCATAGGAACGTCTCTGTCTACCCCTTCTGGAAATACAGGCGTGATGCCACGTTATAGAGCATAGAAAGCCGCACCTTCATATAAAATAGGCCGAGAAACTAGGTTGAATAAAAATGACGATATTACTTAGTGAAATCATGTTGTGAGTTACATATTCAAGTCACAATGTAGTGAACGCATTAGTCGGTATTGAAGGAAATATACATAATAATATTATAATAATGCGTATATATACTAGTGTTGGAACGTGGGTTCTCTTGTGGTTGAAGTTGGTTTTATATTGAGCACTTACCTAATAGGTACAAACTATGAAGAAGAGTCACTTAGCAATCAAAAAGTCGGGTTACAAATACCTTCTTAAAATATGGACATTATTTTAAAACTTAGCTGTATTGTAGCAAAGGAAAACTGCATTTATTGATTTGAATTAAAAAACCTGCAATGAGCAAGTATGATGACCAAACCTACGTAAACAAAAAACATACGTACACATTTCAAACCCATTTTCTTGTCTGTCTCTTATTGACGTTTCCACCACAAAACCAGACTTTATGGCCTGATAAGCCCCAGCAGTAAAAAACAAATGTATATCTACCGTTTATACGAAAAGAAGAACAAGAAGACCCTTTTATATCTAAAATCAAACTTGCTATAAGTATCTACTAATAAAATTTCCGAATCCAAAACCTGATCAATCACATCAAAATCAACCCATCAGTATCCAATCTCAAAAAAACATACGCACAAACGAAACAACGGTCGTGCGCCCACTTCCTCAATCCTATCTAATGACATACATACCTATACATCTCTATTACATCAGTGGTATATATGTATGTAAAAACATTAATCATACTGGAATGCTGTTACTTGCGTTTTGTATGATTTCTTGCTTATTTATTAACAGTTATATTATTGCGTTTATGATGGTTTAACTTGTAGAGTTATGTGCTAAGAAGTAATGGCATCGTGAATTACCTACTTGTAGACTGTTTTGATTTTTATCTTAAAGGTTCTTTTAGAACAACAAAAAATACAGAGATTAGTAGGTATAACGTAAATATTAACAATAATTAGCCCATAATTTCCCACTGCTGGGACACAAGCCTCCTCTCTGTGTGACGGAGTGGGCCATAATCCACCACGCGGGCTCAGTGTGGGTTGGTGGATAATATTAAAATTATTATTTCCTTCATTTTAATTTACAGATATAAGTACAATTTTTAAATATGAGGATATAAAAACACGGTATATAAAATTATTACGAACGTTATAAAAGAAAATAACTATGCGTAATTGGAAGCGTACATAATGGTTAATTAGAACAATACAGCGTGCTTAAGTAGGTATTAACTAACTAATTATTCCTCAGAAACATAAAGATCCTCTGAAAACTGAGGAAATCATTACTGACCTTTCATTAAAATCTGTTGTACTGTGGTCTTATCAAATTAATGTCTAATCATTGCAAATGAAATAGTAGCAAGATATGCTTTTCATGATTAAGAATCAAATTGTTCAAGTCCTAAACCTTTAAACGTGATCAAATGTTCACAGAATACCACTGCTTTTTTTCATTAAGATCTCACTGTTGTAGTTAATTCAGAATAATTTTGACAAATCATATTTCTACCTACGCCTCAATCCTTTTCAAACGTAATCATAACAATATCTTCAGAAAGCTTGACTACAATTAATTTACACGTTCAAAATTCGAGTCTCAGAAATTTAAAATAATACGTTTTCAGCATCGAGGTGAAAACACTTTGAAGACTGAAACACAGAATAAGTAATAGATACAGAAAGAAGGTCGGAAGAAGGTCGGGTCGGTTGGTCGAGTTCGTATGTGTGCGTGCGTTGTCGTTCGTAGTATGCAGCCGACCTTCTGTAGGTACTAATCTGTGACTGAAAAAGACTTAAAGTTCTCAATGTCACCTGAAGGCCAATTCTCGTAATTTAAAACGTTCAAAATCTAGTTGCAGTCTCATCTCAGCGACAAACAAATGTCAAAACTTATAAAAAATGTAGGGAAATTAGAGGTATTTTTGACAGATTGAGATCAGACTGTGAACGTTCTTAAAATTATGAGAATTGCCCCTCTGTTTTGGTCTCTGACAGTTTTCTTGTTAATATAGAGTATCGTGAAACAGCTTACGAGCAAGAGCAAATTAGGATAGCGAGTTTTTGTGAGTGCTTGTTAACATACGGGTATGAAGTTTGAGAGGCGAAGCTGCGGTTTGAACGGGTTTTAGTCTTGTTTGCAAGTGTACTTTTAAAGATATGAAAACGCAGGTATTGATAATACGTCGATTTAACCAATGTCCTCCTATAGTAGTATAACGCCAGATTTAGTTTAAATCGACACCCTAGTGAGTTATATACGGATCCTGGAGCATATTTTGCGTGAAGTTAGATGTAGCGGTCAAGCAAATCACATAAAAATTAAAGTATATAATAAAGGCCAGTCAACTCTCTTTCCAGGCTACTGTAAGTCTAATTCGAGGATTATTCAAATCTACTGATAAATGTTTTATGTTAAAAAGGAAATGTAATCTTAGGACTATGATATTTGCCGGTACATTTAAATTGGTTAGACTGTCTATGATACATTTTATTGTTAATTACTTATAATAGCCCATACACCTCAACAAATACAATAGTTTTCTCCAGTTCTAATCCAAGGTCACGCAGAGAAAATCTTACCGGTCCGTCCCCAACTTTCCTCTCGTATATTCCAGCAAGGTTGTCGCATGAATCCTGATTGCAGTGGGCACGTGACGAGAATATCACCGTAACCGCTATCTGATACGGCGAACGGTTATTTATTGGGTAAATCTCTAGTTATTTCGGCTGGTTACGTCCTTGGTTGAAGGTTTTTGGGTTCGGCTTGGTTCGTATTAAGGATATTTGGGTTTTTGAATCTTCTTTTTTTCGTTTCAACGGTACACCTATGACTTTAAGTGTCTTATATTATTTGGACCCAGTAGCCACATTTATTGTGGCATCTGAGGCGTTGTTCAGATCGCCAAGGATGCAGGTGAACGGAAATTGGGGACACTCCATCAGATGGAACATATTCTGTTAAGGAGCAACGCACTCGCACTGGATGTTGGCTGAATCTATGCATAATATAACTTTAAGTCTGTCTGTCTGTCTGTGTGACCGCGTTGTTCTTTTAAACTCCGCAACGGATTTTGAAGCAGTTTTCACCATAATTTAATTTAAAATAAGCTTCCAGTTTATGTATTATTATGTTACTATACAGTGTAAAGAACTAATAAAAATATAATAAATGGGTTATTGGCATTTTCCTTTACGCCGTCATTTGATGCAAAACACACACATAAATTATTCTGCACTGCAAAAAAAATTGGATATTGTATACACCTTCTTGTCTACGCGGAAATGTTGCCATTTTCTTAGAACTAATAAACTCTGCGAAGCTCACAGTATAATTACAATGTTATATAAACACGTACATGGTATCCAATTAGGAACATCCCTAAACTAGGGCTGTACCCATTATTTTAATCACCGTTCCGTGACTAGACCCTTCCTTATAATTTGTAATTGCAAGGGTAGTTACTGACTCGCGACAGAGTTTGTAATAAAAACTTTTTTGCAAAAAAAGACAACCGACTTCCAAAAACGACACTACAAAGTGAAAAATAACTTTAATTTCGGAAGTCGGTGTCGTTGGGTTCGCATTTTTGTTGTTTGCCACCGACTTCCGAAATTAAAGTTATTTTTCACTTTGTAGTGTCGTTTTTGGAAGTCGGTTGTCTTTTTTTGCAAAAAAGTTTTTATTTTTCACTTTTTAGTTGTAATTTTGGCTTAAAAACCAAACTACTAAACCGTTTTTGATGAAATTTTTATGGGACCATTTGGGAAGTATACCCTTTCCAACAAAAAAAAGAATTTTCAAATCGGTTGGCAAGCGACGGAGTTATGCGAATTAGATTTTTTGGTCGTGTCAAAAAATACTTATAATTATGTTTTTTTCCATTTTTTTAAAATAAATATTCTGTTCTGTTGCTTTTAAATTATTGTAAAAATGTTGAAAAATTGTTTTACTATTATGTTTCAGGATGAAAAGTATTTTCATGCATTTATAAAAAAGAATATTGTGCAAATAGCATACATTTTTACTTTTAAAAAACTGGCTGGCAAAATCAAATAAAAACTGATGCTGAGTTACGAAGCAATAGTTTCGATAGTTAAACTAACAAATTTTAAGTTTAGAGCTTAAAAACTGACTAGAAAATGCAAGTGATTAAAAAACGACATAAAAATCGCACGACTCAATTGCAAAACCGCAAGTGTACAACCGACTCTTGCTCACTCCCAGCCTGTCATTTCATACTGATAATTAATGATTATTAACTACATAATTAAGGCAAAGGAATGACAGGGCAATGAAAGAGATCCTCCTTTAATTGTGTTTTCGATCTTGGGGGTTAAGTTGAACGAACAAGGCCTATGTTTTGATGGGTGACCACTCAAGCGGTAAGCCTCGGGCCTTTAATTTGCTTAATTTAAAATGGAGGTTAATTTGTGGTTAATGGAGTAAAGTAAGGATAATTTTGATCGATTCCATACTGGTTTATTAGTTATGAAATAGTATGGTCTACTCTAGCGTAGTAATAAATTATTACTAAGCTAGAGTGGAGAAAATTGTACTTTTTGTTTTTCCGATAAACTGGTAACAATTCTCTCGATATGATTATTTTGATAGCAAAGTTAGTAGTTACACACCAAACAAATCTTTGGAACGTCGTCGAAACGTTCGATATAATTCCGCTAGAATACTCTCAATTTTAACTGCATTTATCCTAACTAAATAAATATCGTACAATTTTATCGTAGCATTCTACCTTAAAGAAACTGAACTCTTAAACTGAACTCTTTTTGAACCAAAAGTTAAGTCAACCACCACCCCTGCTTAAAAAGTGATGGGTCACTCTATAACACTCCCCTCTTTGTTTCAGACCCTCCAACAGCACCTATGATCACTGGATACGTCCCTGGGACCACCTTGTCTGCTGGTACCGTTCAGAGGTTGTCATGTATATCTTCGGGAGGCAACCCTTTGGCTACACTGACGTGGTTTAAGAATGATAAAAAAGTAAGTTCTACTGCTTTCAAGTAGGCACGACTTATCACAGAAAAGCTGGTACCGTGGTGGAAAGATTGGTAAGTCAGAAATGTTGGTTGTGTACCGACCATCCACTGGGCGACCATAATCGCGACCGTGGCGCAGTAACTAACATTTTACTGAAACATAAGATCATGGTCGCTCCGTGAGCGAGAATTCTAAGCCCACCGACCCACTTTGTTACTACAACCGCGACCATAATCGCTTCATCCTGCATCTAACATAGCATTGTTATAAACCTGCGACCAGTGGGTCGTGGTCGCGTATGCGATACGTTTAATGATAGGTACGATAATCATTAATGTGTTGCCTATCATAGAGATAAAGTTGTAAGTAATCTCTACAGTAATTTCACCGAGACCCCACCCTTTAGATACGATTACATCAAAGCTGTGTGGCGGCAAAATGGAAACAGGAGCTAGCTGTTAATATGTATGTCACATTGAGTTTTAGAAAGAGACTGTTACACTGGTATGAGTGACAGGGACGACACTCTACAATGTAAAACTTTTTCTAAAACTAGAAAGAAAGAAAGAAAAGGTATTGAGACTCGCAATGTTATAACACAAAAAAAAAAACAATGAAAACAACAGTACAGTATTTTTATCTCACGAAGTGACGGGCGCTTTACTTGTGGTAACCAAGTGTACAAACACGCTGTGAATGTGTGTCGTTTCGTTAGATAAAAATACAATGTATAAAAACTAAAAAGTCCTATACGAGGTCAAAAGAATATCTTAACATGTGACCGTCCCAGAGCGGGAGGGGTCATTTGATGATTTCCCATCCTGAAAAAAAAAACATGTGACCGTAACACATATGTATGTAGTTAGATGTGCCATTTTACTAACCAAATACAGTACGATGTAAGCTATTATGCAACAAGATAGTCGACTGGAATATTTTGAACAAAAGAGATAGTTATTACAATATTTATACATTTCATTCGAGTATCGATATCGAATCATTCCAGTCCACTAAACTATTCTTAACAGTGAAACAATGAAAGCTTCCGAACCATTCCGATATGAAAACGAAATTATTTAGGTCCAAAAATATTAATATTGCAAAATGCTAGAGCGAAGCGAATATCGACTGCTCTATTTCGTTTTATGGTGAACTAAATGAGGATGTTAGAGGTGGTTGAAAGTGGCTCCGGTGGTCGAGAAGTTATAAGAGGTAGTAGGTATGGGTCATGTGATGCAAAGGTATGAGGGATATGTGGTGAGGAAAGTTTTTAGTATGAATTTAGATGGAAAAAGATGAGAGAATGATCGACAGAAAGAGGCAGCGTCATCCTGTTTGCTATATCAGTATACAGTGATCAACCTTTCCGTCTTGTAAGCTTAGATTAGAAGGAACCATGAGACTTCAAAAGAATATACTCAACAGGATATTTTGGATCTTCAAAAACTCACATTATTCTTCTATTTCAGATTCACTCGGTAACAAAAACGACTGAGCGTTCAGTGTCTGCTGAGATCTCGATCCTGACGAACGTGACTGATAACCAAGCTCAGTACAGATGTGAGGCGACCAACAGCGCTACTGAAATACCGCTGTTTGAAACTGTTACACTGAATGTTTATTGTAAGTATAACTATAATTCATTTCACAGCCCCAAGGTTCTGTAAGGTGTTAGAGAGATCATTGTTCCAGCATGGAACAGAGATGGAGCTATACAGGGCGAATAGCCTTTTTCGCAACGGAACAGTTATGGCTTAACCAAGGCCCTGAGGACCGAGACAATGAAAAAGTCAAAAATGTATGGTACTGACTGATAAGCCACCGAAAAGCTTATGTCAGTCCTGTTGAAAGTCTTTGTAAATATCCAATTTATGTGTGTTACGCAATTACCCCGGTGATCATTGATCAAATCTCTTTGCAGTCAATTTACTGCGAAATGGGGTTGGCCGAAATAACAACAGCCAATCAAATCACTGAGTGGATTGAATAGGATTTCAGAAACCAGGGGTTAATTGGTTCCCTAAATAGTAAATGAAATAACTGGAGAACCTACCGTAAGGGATATTGCAAAATATATTATCTTAACTCCTTACTATTCAAGAGAATTCGTATCGAATGTTTACTTAGGACTGACTAAAGATTACAGCTGATTTTGTACTCCTACAAATTGGGTTTACGATGTCTTTGACTAGCATATAAGTAGTGGAAACTTCGCCAACCACGTAGTTTAAAGTTTTCGAATACCCTTCATACATCCATATGTTTATTTTCAGAATAGAATTCTACTCGTATATTCGATGAATTTCCAAATGTTTAGAACCGAAACTAAGCTACTATTTTATTCATCCTTACTACCAATAACTTTGGCAATGCATCTGAAAGCGTTGGTAGTAAATATATAGCGTAATCATAATAAAAAACCACTAAATGCGCCTTAAATTGAACTTAGTAACATACCTACCAAAAACAGGCTAATTGCAGATCTAACTCCATGTGTGATAATGATAGAATTAAAGAACACGATAATCTCAGTTTTATACGAAAACTCATCCCTAGTTTGTCAAAACATATCTTTAAAATAACTTTCTTTCAACAGTCGCTCCCGAAGCAGTGAAAGTGCGAGTGGAACCAGAAGAGCTCAAAGTAGGAATCGAAGCCACTCTCTTCTGTGACGCGGCCAGCAGTAACCCGCCTGCGACACTCTCGTGGTGGCGGGATGGAATACCAGTGCAAGGTGAGTGGAAGGATGTACTAAACAGTTGTTTTATAGTGCTGCACTAGCCATTTAGATCACTAGCCTCCTGCCCGTGTCCCAATTTATTTGGGGTTTGGCCGATGGCGTACCAATTTTTTCAAATAGATGGCTCTGTGTGGCGTCGTCCGTAATATCTAGTACATTACAACTGCTCAGCGCCGCGTCGCCGTCCCGTCCCGTCCCGTCCCGCCCCGCCCGCTGTGTGCAGAGACCTTAAAGCGGATTTTAATCTTATTTTGGCCATATCCTACCATTTGATGTCTTCAATTTTTAATTTTCTATTTAGGTTTTAACCTATCTGCTAGAAAAAGTTAAATGTATCGTATACCACATTTTCAACTATATAGGTATCACTGAGCCAACACTTTTGAAAACATGTCAGGGTCACGGCTAAATCACAAGTAAACTTCTTTCATAAATAGTCTTATTGACCCAAAGCGAATCTTCATTGACAATTTAACAAACCAATACAGGACTCTGTTCACACTGTTTTGCATGTAAATCCCTTGTCTGTACACATTCGTGATTTAGCCGTGCGTAGCAAATCGATTCCGCTACATGGCTGCGTCGGACTAGTAAGTCGTCAATATGTAGCTAGCAGAGTTACTGGCATGGTCTGTCACTTTCTAGTATGTTGTTTCAGTATTTGTAATTTTGACCAACTTTTCCTAAGGGTCCTCTTAGAGCGGGTTCAAATGAGAGCAACTTTTCGTTCAAAATAAGTCAAATGATTCTACAATTTAGGTTTCGCGTCTATATTTATACAACTTTTTAAAATACCGTTTGTCGAAAGTGTCGTCAACATGAGTTATGGTTTTACTCCGTTGATATTTACACACAAATTTGAATGAGGATTCCTTCAGTAACCCCCGAATTCTCTAAGGCGTTCAATAAACTTTCCACCGCTATAATTCTGCGTTTTAGGATTTGGTCGATAATCCATGATTTAATTGTAAATACATTTAGTAACAAACGTTCGAAGAGAGAGGATAGATGGTTATAATATTATAACCCAAGACCCAGTTCCAGAAGTTACAACCTCTTCATCTTTTCCAGGCCTACCACCAAAGAAGACGAAAGGCCTCCACGGAGGGACAGTGTCCACGATCGAACTAAAGCTCTCTATTACCAAGGAACTGAACGGTGCCGTGTACACCTGTCAGGCCATGAACGAAGCGTTACAGAGGAGTGTCCACGATGCGCTGCCGCTCAAAGTTTTATGTAAGTATTGGGAAGAAGAATTTTCTGTAACTTTTATTGGGCTGTGCGTAAATATAGTTACTAAATTCCGAAGTTGGAAGAAGCTAATATTAAAATATTATCGTGATAGCTTTCACATACAATTTTTACTTTATTAATTATGCTTGTGTGCGAGATTATCGATCGCGATTTGATGTTTTTGAGGAGTTATCCATTTCTTAATATTCTTGATAACCCGTAGAATAAAGTAAAATATATCAGTGATGATAGAAAATGATCAATAGGTCAATCCAGTTTGACCTTTCGGTCGGATGGCCGACCCACGACTTGTCCATTGTTATTATTTTCAAACCTGTAGAATATACTGCTTCGCGTCAAAATAGTTAGGCAATCCTGAAGCAAGATGCTTTGCTGTGTCGAGCACACTTTGAATTTTGTTCAACTAACTAACCAAAACTATTATTTCTAGATGCGCCAATATTCGATGAGACTACACCCTACACGACAGTTGGAGTAGAAAATGAGCCGCTCATCATAGTGTTACGAGCTGATGGTAATCCTGGGAGCATCACATATACCTGGACCAAGGATGGACTGCCTATCACGCAGTCTTCTTACAGTACTGGAAGTAAGTAGTACAAAAATAATAAAGTTTTGTAAAGTTGATGATGAAAGAAGTGCTATGCTCTTTAGCTATAAATAGATCGTGACTTGAGATAGGTTTACAGAAAGTGTTCTGGCAGTTCAAAGCTTATTCGTGATTCGTTTGTGTATTTTTAACTAATAACATAAAGTAATTAAGTTATTTAAAAAACTTCGTTTTGGACACGTAGTTTCAGAAACTTATTTCCTTAGAAAGCTAAATAATGAGTTTTTTTTTAGTTAAAAATCATTGTTCTTGGAACCAGAATCATTTAAAAAATTACTAACAGAAAAATTTAATTTGGAGACGTAATTAAAATTTTGTTTATTTTTTTCTCTTCTAGCTAAGAAATTAGACAGGCCTTATGAGAATTCCTTGTAATTAACTAAACGTTTCAAAAACCACTAATTGCTATATCCATAGAAGGCCTACTTTTGTAAAACATAAAAACTGACACTTAATTATAGTAGTATTTTAGTTCATTTAATTAATTCCTAACCAACCACAACAGATCAATTACCAATACGCAAATAGTTTCAAAAGCTACAACAGTAATGACTGTAACATTTATTTAACAACAAATAATTTAATTCTAGCACACAATCATCTGTATTTAGCTTTTGATCAAGCATCATTAACACAATTGATAGCCTATGAGAATTTGTTTTGTGATAAACAATATTAATATTAATCCTCTCACTTTCGGTATGGTATTTAGTTGAAACCAATAGTTGTGGTCAATCATTATCAGCGTTTCGGATAAATGCGGTTGATATGTAAATTGGTATATACCTACTTTTTGATTGTAGAATTACGAGTTTTATTTATTGATCTATTTGTAGAAATAGAACAATAAATGGACAACTCGTAATTGGATACTAACAAGAAAACCAAATTCTGATTTCACTAGTAAAATTATAGTTGATTTGATTAAAAATGACGTGAAAGATGATGAATAGGAACAAACAACAAGTAACAAGGAACTTAATAACGAAGATGAGATATAAATAAATCTAATGAGTGTTAATATGAATAATGAGAGAATTAGGGTTAAAACTGTTTAGAAAATGAACAAACGGCTATTTGTCTAACATGTATGCATGCGGGCTATTGGGTTACCTAACAATGAACATAAAGGGTGAAAATATTAGAGAAATTATTATTTAAACAGTTCCAAGTGGAACAACAATGTGCATTTAGTTCATGGTTATCATCTAATACGTGTCACTGACAAGCACATATCTTTTTGCTATCTAAAACTCCAAATCAAAAAAATTTAGTAAAACTTAAATAATATTAAGCAATTCACAAACGAAAACATTTTATCTTCGAAAACCTACTCGTAGATCACATTCTTGTATTAAAACTGGTCTGGTAATTAATTTTCACTTCTTTCCTCCAGATGACAGGATAATATCAGAAGGCAGTATGCTGAACATGACAAAGCTGACACGACATGATGCAGGCATCTACACGTGTGAAGCTGTGAACTCTCAAGGAGCGGTTGTTGCTAATATCAGCGTCTCTGTACATTGTAAGTATTTAATGCTCAGAATTCTTGATCCCTTAAGTAATTACGTTTGTTGGATTCATAAACTAGAGTGCTGAATTATCTTAATATTAGCCAAAACCGATATTCTCTCGACAAAGCGACGCTCATTAAAGCCAAACATTTTCTCAAACTCCATGTGCTATAGGTATTTACGACCACGAATATATTATGTTACTTGCTTTAAAGGGTATAACTGATGCTCAACTCAATTTTATCCGATTTTCCACCATTTAAAGCACTAGGAAGTGGTGAATGGCGGGCGTTTTGGGGGGCTGTCTTACGTAATTTTGACGTTCGAAAAGTACTGATTCTCAGCCTTATTTGAATAAATGACTTGATTTGATTTTGTTCTTTACATAATAATATGTATAATGAAATAGGAACAAATTCAAAACTGTAGTCAAATATTTTTGATAAAAGTAGTTGCTACGAGGTGTCGGAACAAGTCTGATACCGAAAATATATTTTTTTGAATTTTTGTCCGTTTGTCAAAAACAACTGAACGGATTCGGATGAAATTTGAGACACCGATAGTTTATAACCTAGATTACAACATAGGGTACTTTTAATTCCGGTAGTACGTTTCCGTGGGATATTTCCGACATCCACGTGGGTGAAGCGGCGACCAAAAGCTAATTCAAAATATAATACACCGCTGCTAAAATGTCACCCAAAGCCTCTTACAAAATATGGCACGAAGCGGAAAATAACATTATATCGAACATTTAATACAACTTTGACGTAACTAAGCCCTGTGCTGCCTCCAAAACATAATGATGGCTCCATAATACCCTCAACATTAAACTTCATAGCTTCGCAAACGGAATTATTGATCAACTATTGTCAGTAATGTGCCGATCAAACTTGGAAAGGGTGCAGTATTTTTATCTCACGTAACGACGCACGCTTTGCTTATGATAACCAAGTGAACAAAACGTTGTGATTGTGTGCGAGAGGACGAGTAGCGTCAGTACGTAACACACACACACACACACATCTCCAACTGCGCCATTGTCTCGGAGTTCGGACGGTACCGAGAGCTCCTTCACTTACACACACAGTCACATCGTGTACACTTGGAAACGACAGGAAAAGCGCGCGTCGCTCGCGTCTCGTGATTCGATAAAAAAACTATAACAAATCGGCAGTATTTTTGGAACCCCGTCTCTTAAAGAACGATCCCGCAGGTTAATTACATATTTCTTCTATAGCGGTTGAAGCGGTTTTCCTCTGCAGGAAATTTAATACTTTGTAGAAGTAGAACGTTTTATGTAGTTTATTAAATTATGAGAGTGAACTTGGTTTATCTTGATTTAATATACCTTGTGGACGCTGGTACTAAGTTGTTCTTTGTATCGATTTTATATAGGACCTAGGTTTATATGAACGTCTTTTGGTTGATATTGTTGAGGGCATAATAATGACTTATTATTTTGTTCATATCTAGTTGTGGATCAAATTGATTCATAACGAGGTCACAATGTGAGAGGTAATGTTCCATATCAACCTATGTATAAAAAATAAATGAGACTAAATGAGAGTTTTATTGCAGATCCGGCGAGTATAAAGTCTATGACACAGCTTGAAGTCCTGAGTCCTAATCAAGATGCTTCAATATCTTGCACAGCGGATGGTGAGTTGGTTGTATTATCTTTACTGGCGTTAGGGTTGTGGTCAAATTGAAGAAAAACAAGGCTGTTTTATTGAAAAACTTCTTAAAACCTTACTACTTATTGCTTTTCTGTTATATTCGCTTATATTCCCACTGGAAAAAAATCTAGTACAAATTATGGCAAAACCTATTTATAACGATTACAAAGTACAATTGAAAGTAAATAACTTTTCCAGAAATGCAAACATTGAAATTCGGATGCAAATTCATAAAAAAATAGCAAAACTCGCTTATTTTACGATCACATACGGATCAAATATCGTTTTATGTAATTTATTATTCTCATTGACAGCTACCCAACAAGGGAACCACCTTTCAACAAATATTTAATTTCAGGCAACCCGTTAACAGCCGACAACATACGCTGGGAGCGAAAAGGGCACAAAATCAACTCAAACCAAGTAACATTCGAACCTCGAAACCTGACCAGCACTTTAGTCATAAAACAAGCGACCAGAGAAGATGTCGGGAACTTCCAATGTGTGGTTGATAATGGCATTGGAAGTGAATCGAGGCAAGATGTTATGTTGGTGGTGAAATTCAAGCCAGAGCTGGATAGCTCTCCGAGTCTGATGAAGTCAGCTTCGAATGTGGGACAGGTCGGGAGGTTGACTTGCAAGTAAGTGATATTTTACTACTCGGCAATGAATGTATAAATACTCGTAGGGCGTTTGAGCCCTTCAATGCTACCCACATGCCATGTACCAGCGCTGGGCTCTGTCTCGTGCGGCACGTAGCGTTGTGCTGAGCGCTGGCCGTTTGAGCCCTTCAATGCTTTTTTGTTTGTTTTCTTTTTTATGCGACATGTTTTCCGCAAATAAATGTATTTTCTTTCTTTATGTATGACTTTCTTAAATAAGGTTTATTGCAAAATTGTATCTTATTTAAAAAGTGACGAGAGACGCTTACGCCTCACGCCGCCGTTCCCTCGTGGCAACTTCTGAGCGTGGGTCGTGGGTTCAGTGTTTAAATCGTGAATCTGACAAATTATTAATGAACTTTTCTATTAGGAGTTTGTTAGTAGCAGTCCAATCTGGTTTTTCAGTCTGGTGCCCGGCTGGTGGCAATTAAGTCGCAAAGTATTTGTCCAAAAACTATTAATTCGTTTTTTCACTGTTGTTATCTGAAAATACTACTACAGACATACACGTGAAAAATGAATTGGTTTTGGCACGTGCTTACTATATCATTTTATTTGTATATCTTAATAAGTAGGTAGGTAGGTAGTTGTGACGATCCAATGATAAAAAAAATATTTAAAAAATTTCGATATTAAATAAAATCTGCTTATCTTAAGAGGGAAAAGATAGTGAATATAAGGGACAGTAAGAAAGGTGGTGGGGGGAGTCTAAGACTGAGTTATTACGATCAAATAGGACGTGAAGTGTCAGAGGGAAAGATATATGAATGGAAAGGTTTTCAACTTGCCTGCTTTCTAGGTTTAGTTCTCTCTATACTCGTACTGTGTAAAACATACATTTTTAAACCTCACCGCTAGGACATAAAATAAACGTCCATTGTCTTCTAATCACAAAGTACTAAACAGTAGGTTCCCATCTCACACAAATAAGAGGCCCTGCATGCGAACACTACACATACTCTTTTTCCTTTGTTTTTTCCCTTTCTCCAATGCCTAAGTAAGTTTTTATTATAAAGACTACAAAATTCAAATTAAATGTTACTGGCTATAATATATATTATAATTATAATACTCGAGGGGTTTGGCGCTGATAGTCGAAATACAGGCTCTGCCTAGTTCAACTACAGATGACTATATCATTTATATTATTCCAAATTAGCCTGTTAAAATATCTTGTAATTTATGTCTTAGTTTCTTCAATAAACAAACATTATAAACATTAGTAGGTCTGTTGCACATAGGTCTCCCTTTGCTTGTGCCAATCTCCACGCCCCTGTGTCAGCCGCATCCAGGTTTAAGCTGCAGCACTACCGTATGAGCACAGAAGGAGGGGTTAATAGGATCACTAGGTTCAGACAAGATCACTAGTAATCTTCAGCAAGGATAGTAATGAATATCATTGCTCATCAATCATGAATTGCTCGTTAGAATTACGATTTAATTAACTAAGGATTAGTCAGGCAGTTAGATTAAAGTACACCTGTGCCTAATACCGTGTTAAAGGATCAAAACGATTTAAAATGTAATTGATATGGTAATAATTTTGAGCTTAGATCGAGCTTTATTGCTGTGGTGTGTAATGATGATGAATGTGATTCGTGATTTAAGTGGGTATAGCAGTCACAGCTAAGATTCGAATAATTGCAATTTCAACGTCAACATCCAATTTATTTATCACCGTTTTGAAGGAATCTTTTAATTCTAAAACAAAAACAAAATGTGATAGTAGGCACTTACAATTTGTTTTCTGATTTTGAAAATCGTAGTCTTTAGGACTTTCTTTTGCATCATGGTTATGTAGATAGGTACTTATTCCACATGCAGATTGACCCAGACTTAAAACAACTATCTATAGGCAATACAAATATTTGTGGCTCACGGGCACCGGTACGCCCGGCTCTACACTAATCCAATACTGTTCTATCCAAGTCAATAATTTGACTACTATTAAATCCATACTTATTCCAACATTGCAAACATCGACATTATCAACCTACGGTAGTCCACTGCTTGATACATAATCTACTTATGACACCATTCTAACCCCCTATTTCTTCTAGATGCAAATCAGCACCCGCACCGAACTTCACCTGGTCTAAGAATGGAGCCAAACTACCCGTCAACACCTCTACTAAGTACTTTGCAGAGTACCACAAGCTTGATCCCATCACCTACACTTCGGTGCTTCTCATCAATGACGTCAGCTCCTCAGACTACGGATCGTATGAGTGTGGAGCGAGGAATGACTTGGGATTCTCCACGACGTCTGTTAAGCTGGATATTACTAGTGCCCCAGGTAACATTCTAAACTAAAGATATGACCGATGAAATGTATTAATGTTAATATTCTAGTACTACTCACATTGTTTCAAGCATCAAAGTTACGAAGACTGCTTGATATTATTATAAGCAATGGAACACTTTTTAACAGATATAGCAGTGGGCCCCACCTAGGCACAGCCTATACTCGTAGTGACCAGAGGGGCAATTCTCGTAATTTTAAGAACGTTCACAGTCTGATCTCAGTCTCAATCTGTCAAAAATACCTCTAATTTCCTTACATTTTGACAAGTTTTCGACAGTTGTTTGTCGCCGAGATGCGACTGCGAATAGATTTTTAACGTTTTAAATGACGTGAATTGGCCTTCTGGTCACTGGATAAAGTTAATAATTTAATCTAGATTTTTTATAAACGTTTAGAGACTGTGGACCACAATATAGTACTACCAGCACAAATCGTAAACTATAGTTAATTAAGCAAAAAGAAAAATTAGAACAGCAATTGGGACGACATGAGTAGCTTAAAATATTACCTATAGCTAGTTTACAATATCTATATCTATACTTCTATACTTAATATATAAAGAGGAAAGATTTGATTGTTTGTTTGCATTGAATAGGCTCCGAAACTACTAAACCGATTTAAAAAATTCTTTTACTGTTGGAAAGCTACACTATGCCCGGGTGACATAGGCTATATCATATTTTCAAAAAAATTAGGGATCCTTACTAAAACTCCAATAATGTAACCCAAGGTAAAAATATTGCCTAAAATATTCTTTACATCGCGTGCGCTGCGAAAACTATTGATGATAGAATATGATAATGTACTACGACTTCGTAGAACACATAGTTATTTACAAAAAGTGTCGCGACAGCATATGTCTATCTATTGTAGTTATGCCACAATAAGTGTTTTTTTTATTTTAAAAATGTAATTGAAATGCCGCCGCTAGAAGAGGCTCTTTATTTGTATCTTGATATTAATCCTTATCAAAATAAATTACTTCATATTCAAGACTGCTTCAATATCTTTAAGTATATAACTTTTTGAATTATTCAATTCGGACATTCAATTCGAAAGATATGACGAGTTTAAAAATGAAAGTATTAACTAATATCGAAGACGCAGTCCATTACCCACAGGAATTTTTAAATTGTCTAAACCCTTCTGGACTGCCACCACATGAATTGACGTTAAAAATCAGAATTCCAATCATGCTTTTGAAAAATTTAAGCCCTCCGAGCATGTGCAATGGGACGAGGCTGCTTATTAAAGAATTGAAGGATAATTTAACTGTAGCGATTAGCGAGCCATTACCACCGGCAAGCAGCTGGTCAACTGTCTCATATACCGAGGATACCGATGATCCCAACTGATTTGCCAATCCCATTTAAGCGGCTTCAATTTCCGGTAAAAACATCTTTCGCCTTAACTATTAACAACTCCCAAGGCCAAACCTTCGAATTAGTAGGGATCGACCTACGAAAAGAATGTTTTACACATGGCCAACTTTCACCCGTAACACAAGTTTAATCTTAGCTTGGGTGCCAGAGGTTTAAACTCAGTGGTATTCTTACAATTTTTAGGTTTATATAGTCTGTTCTACATAGTGCTATTTTTGTTAAATTGAAAACTTGGAAATAAAGCATTATTATTATTAACTGTATGCTGGCCTATCGCGGATCGGAGCTCCTGAAAATCAATTTATTTTGCTGCCACAAAATAAAACAACGGCAAATATCGTTTACAGGGAAGCTCTGACTCAATAAATTGAATGGCTTTTGTTTTGTACATAATTATGATCTTTTTACAAAAATTAGAAATAAAAAAAATTAAATAAGTACTTATTAAAAAAAACAACAAAAAAACCATTAAAATAAAAAAAAAATCATTGAATTAATAATATTCAAACTTTCTTTATAATTTTCTTTTTTTAGTAACCTGACGCAAATAGACGGGTTTATGTGTGTAATTGTTTATTATAATTTTTCATTTTGAAATTTTTGTTAATTCCCCGTGCGAAGCCGGGGCGGGCCGCTAGTATTATATAATTACCATTATAAATGCACCATCTCAAATAACTTGTGAAGTTATGAACTGTCATGGTAGTCTTAACTTCAGTTGCATCGGCTGTAATCAATCCATCCTCAAACCGTTCTCATCTTTGTTCCAGATCAAGTGATATCACTGATGGTGACGAATGTGACCCATAACACCGTGACGTTACAATGGGTGCCCGGGTTCGATGGCGGACTGCAGTCTTGGTTTAGGATACGATACAGGCAAGTTTTTCTGAATCATAAACCATTTTGTGATACGAGTACCTATAAAATTACCGTAATAAATTGGTTTTTTATAATATATCAAAAACTGTATAAGTGAAACTAGAGAATTTCTTATTTAGCCAGTTCTTTTTTACCACTTTATAGAAAAAAAAAATATGCCAGAATAATTACTAACATTAAAACAGCTTATTAAAGCGTACTAAAATATTGACCCCAACAACGGAACCATCAAACTACAGCCCGGAATTTTAACAAAACTTATTTTTACAGGAGAATCTTCGAAGAATCTTACAAATACGAAGATGTCGTACCTAGAAACGCCACAAAATTCACAATCGGTGGTCTAGAACGAAACACTGACTACGTATTCTCCGTCATGGCTATCAACAAAATTGGCCAAAGCAAATACAGACCTGATGACACCAAAGTTACTACACTAAGTGAGTTCACAATATAATTTGTATTTTAATTATTTTTACTCAAAGAAGAAATAAATGCCTTTTATGACAAGATATGAAGGTGGTATGAATGTACAGACAGGCCATTGGCAACCAGCAATGCGTAATGAATTCAAATTATATTTGAAATTGTCAAACAAGACGTGTCGTGTCAAAATTCAAATTAACGGAGTCACAATGTTTATAAACACAGTCTATACTTTATTGCACTGGGTTCGAATCCCAAATATCAATAAGTCTGGTCAAACCAATTATCTTAGAAGAGTTTCTCAAGGTACTATACTTAGCCTAATCCAAACCAAATCTTTCCACGCTGCTCAGACATGATCCCCTCATCAATACAGTCTTCCTCTGAAGAATACAACTACAATGTACCAGGAGTTTTCATAATAACTGGTACAATAGTAGGAACAGCTTTGATACTGCTAAATGTATTGTTGATCGGATTCTGTCTTCATAAAAGGACCAATAAAAGGATTCGAGGTTTGGGTTCGCTTTTCAATCGATATTTTTTTGGATGTTAGTTTTTAGACTTTCGTTATGATTTTGGTTTTGTGTCTGTATTTTTGAATATTACGATGTAGTTTTGATATTTTGGTAAAATTGTTTAAATTTTAAATTTTATAGTGTACTCTACTTATACATACATACATAATACATATTCTAAACAAGCATATTATTATATTTTTAACGCATTTTAAAACATTAAAAATTTACTATTTTCCACTTAAAAAACGAACACTTCTAGAATTTCACTAAAAGCAATTCCCATTTGACGCTAAAATGTTTAAAACATAAAACAAAAAATTGTGAAGCGAGGCAGTACTCCAATGGTACATTAAAAGCATATCTACTGAAACGAAGGCTCTGAAGCTTTCAGTTACAAAGAGCGACCGTGAAAATTATATTAGAGTCAAGGGCGACATAAAAGTTCACTCAAATAGTAACTTGTTCTTGAATTTTGTTAGAGAAAGTATATTCTTCAGTTTGTAGTGACGGCAGTGTCACAGAAGATGAATTTTGTTGAGTACTGCTTAACAAAATAGTTTTGTTTGACTGTTTCGTTAATTTATGTACATTCATGATAGAAAGAATTTAACAATATTCATGAGTAAGATAGATGAAGAGTTTTAGATTAAAATTGTCAAATATCTACTTGAAATGTTGAATTGTTTTACTCTGTTTCTTTTTGTAAAGAGTGAAATAAGATTGGATGGGTGGCGTTCCCGTTTTATATTTAGTTTGACAAAAAAAAAGATGTACGATTTTTTAAAATTAAAACTTTAGAAACGTTTACTATAAAAACAACGGATACCAAATACGAATTGAACAAAATAATATATTTAAACAAAAAACAGGCTAGTTAAAAGCATCGTTTACATGTTGTATCGCAAATGGACGAAATCAATATTTTCTTAAACATTTACTGACACAAAACCATTTTTTTTGCTTTTTTATTTTTGCTAATTATTTTATTTTCTCTTCTTTTAAAGCTTCTTCAGAAGTAGGCGAGCTGAATGTTGTGTCAACAGAATTCGTAGAAACAGCTGATGTGTCCAAATCTGTAGTTATTTACGTGTCAATCACTGGAGTCGTATTAGTGTTAATAAACGCCGCCTTAGTTGCTTGTTTTGTATTGAAAAGACGTTCTAGACGATTGAAAGGTAAGTTTTTGGTTTTATTTTCGCTTTTACTGTTAGTTTGTTTTTTATGTCGTTTGCATGTAGAACTACTGTTTGAAATTTATTACCTCCATCTGTCAATTATTTTTTATCACTGACGGATTTTTCGTAAATCTAATTATGTTTTGTCATATCCAATCAACTGAGTTGATAGATGTTTTTACCGGAGATGGTAAATACAGTTGAAGAATATTGTTATATATTTTACATGCTATAATTCTCATGAGTAATTTAATTATGAACGTGTTCAAGCATTGCGGTTATTACGTGACCTATAAAGTGTAACAAAAGTATATTTCCCTGGCTCCAGGCTAAGTCTGCTCCTGCTCCCTAAAGGACAAAATGTCTATAAATTCGTACATAATAACATAATATTTTCAGCAAAATTCTGCTCATTTTAAGTAATTAATTTGTCCTTGTTAGAACATAACCCTTCTTGTAAATTAATAACTTCATGTAAGGTACTTAAATTTCTTGACAAATATTTTACTCGTTAATTCTAAGGTTATATTTGGGGTTATTTACATAAAAACAAATTAGCTAGGGCTAGGGTCTACAAATAAACTGGCAAAAGAATTAGTGCCTACTATCAGAAATATTATGACAGCAGAAAGAGAATGCCTACTGTTGGCCATGCTTTTAATTAAATTCTTTGCTCGTAACTATATTATCGATACAATACATTTCTAAGGATATATTGAAATGTAACGTAGTAAAATGTATACTAATTCGTAAAACAGAATTAATAACGAATGTACCTATAAAGGCAAAAGTAATAATATTGATTCAATCAAAACAAAAGCAGTCCTCGTTATTTTACGAGGAGCAAAGGCAAGTTATTTATACAAAGTTTTCAATTACATCAATAATAATATTAACGATATGGTTAAGTCGTATCGTACGGTTCGATGCCTAAATGGGCAGCAATTCCTGTGTAATTATTGTTGTATTTGCTATTTTTTTTTATTTGTATCGACATTTACTTTTATGAATTGAATTGAATTTCTAGCAATTACTCTTGGTTGTGGTTATGTAAATTTACTTTCCGGTCCGCCAAAATAGGCGCAGTCTTTTTATTTTAGCTCATAAATATTCATAGTTCCAGAAACCATGAATTGCTTGAATCGTTGATACAATTGATTTTTGATTCAATGGATCAATCATTTTGCTTTCCGATTAGGTACTACTTCTATTTTGATTAGATTTAGAAGTTTTTCCAAGTCAAAATGATTTACTCATTTTATAGTATTCAATTCTATATAGTTAAACCATTTCACAAAGTCCAGTCTTGTTACCACTATGACGTTAAATATAAGGTTCAAATTGCGATACCCAACTAACAGGACTTCGTGAAATGGTACAATTATATCAGAGGGCCTAGACAGAGTGACATCGTTGACTATCAGCGAAAACATATTATGGGACTGACATAAGCTACCGAAAAGTTTATGTTATTCCTATTGAAAGTCATTGTAGAAAAACGAAATACTTTGAAAGCGATTGTTACTTGTCTAGGCTCAGTAGCTTCATTTAAATCTATAAGTTTCTCATATACATCATTTTCTACAATATCTCTATCACTTTTCACAGAACAAGCCGGCCAAGCGTCAAAATCAGCAACAATAGAGATGTACGCACCATCATCATACAATGACACGATGACGGGAGAAACCCTCAGTTCCGTCTCTGAGAAGTCGGAGACTTACTCCCAGGATGAGGGACAGGATGATAGGCAGCCGCCGCCAATACCGGAGGTGCCGTCGATGCCGACTAGGCATATGTTGAGTCAGGTAAGGGTGTCAATATTGACGGATGTTAAGAAAGATTTATTTTGCGTTTCATTAATGGAGAATAACGAAGAAGATTCTAAGCCAGACATACGAAATTCCATAATTTTAATTAATCTGGGTCGAGTGGTCGTATTTTTCTTTATTATTCTTTCAAAAACCATTATTTCTGGCATAAAACTTACCGCAATTTCCTCCCCTACAGACAACAGATGCGTTCCTAATGGATGACCAGGGCCTCGTCATCCCGCCCCCGCTAGACTACCCTCCTCCTAACTACGCGGTCTACGATGGAGACCATGCCAGGACTCTGCCGCATCCTCATAGACATAAGGATATTAGTGGGCACAGTACGCTGGGAAGAAGTGCTGGTGAGTAGACGAATAGTTTTCGTGTTCATTTATGAATAGGTGTACATACGGGTATGTAATTGAGTTTTTATACTCTAATAGTCAATTAAACATTGTGGGGACTAACAGCGGGGTTTGCATAACACTCTAACAGTAGTAATGATTTTCATTTCGACAACCTTCAAATTACCTTGGGACAGTTCTTATTCTTTTTTATTATCTAGACTATAACTGCCCAAACTCAAACCCATAAATATTAATTCTAATTATTTATTTTAAGGATTACCAACAAGAGAAACATTACAATAATATTCTGTAAAATAAAAATGCATACTACGTTATCTTGTAATGCACAATTATAGGTAACCACAGCTAATCCTTAACAGAATGATATGCTACTTATTTGATATTCATCACCAAATTTGATCTTAATCCCCATGATTTACATACATTTCTACATGGTAATGGCGTCTCATGAAGTTTCAGCATCTGCAAGTCCTGCTTGATACATCACTATATCTCATTCTTTTAATATCTAGTAATACATTTCTCGTTTTATTTTTGTCACCAGGCAAGAACAACTACGTGCCGGCTCCAAGTCCGATGCCGCCATTGGACGGTTCATATTACAACATGGCGTCGGATAGGTACTTGTCATACCCGCCGCTGATTGGGGAATATTTGCAGCAGGTAAGACTTATACACTTGAAATTCAGGTTGTTGTTTATTCATTTTTAACCCCCGACGCAAAAACGACGGGGTGTTATAAGTTTGACGTGTCTGTGTGTGTGTGTGTGTGTGTGTGTGTGTGTGTGTGTGTGTGTGTATGTCTGTCTGTGGCATCGTAGCTCCCGAACGGATCAACCGATTTTAATTTTGTTTTTTTTGTTTGAAAGGTGAATTTTAATTGTAGTGATCCATTCTTCTTAATAGGTATCGTGTTGTTTTTATGTGTAACTATTTACACATAACACCACGCCTTGATTCCTTGAAGGGTAGGGCAGAGGTGTATTATACAATTGTGGTTCTGATGTTAAAATCAACGAAGCAAGTCGCGAGAGGCAAAGGCCCGGCTGGCTTCTTCTTATTTCTGTTGCAATATGATAATATCATGCTATGCTCAAGGCATGAGCTACGTGTGGCGGCATCGTCCGAAAGGGTTACCGCTGCCCTGGAACATAAAGGGCTAAGGAAGGAACACGGGTGGGTTTTAGTCAGTAAGAGTCTGACACTCCCTCATGCTCCACCCAGAGCGGGAGGGGTCATTTGATGATTTCCCATCCTCAAAAAAAAAGAAAGGCGTGAGCTACGCCTGGTGAACGCTTACACTAATATTTTGAGTCTATTTAAAGGAAGTTCCTCGACTAATACAGACACTCAAGTCGTCTAGACAACTGCCTCAGAAACGCCCTCCAAATTGAAGTCTACACTGTCATAAAATGATTTCATTGGTCGATTTATCCTACCTTACATAAAAGATATTGATCTCCCAAATCTTCTCATCCTTCATTTTCCACATTTATGACCGCGTTATTTCGGACTCTGACCGATTATGATATACTTTCGACTCTATCATGAACCACGAACATCCTCCGCAGCAACAAGGCCGCACGCCTCCCGCGCAGCAGTACGGCGCGGGGCTCGCCAAGCCCGTCCTGCTGAACGGCGGCGCGCCCGCGGGCTCGCCCTCGCACATGGCGAGCCCGCCGCACGGTTATGCGCTTGATGGTAAGTTTTGATGAGGCTTTATAGTATATGTATATTGACTAGATAAAATTCCCAAGGTTAGTTTCTCAAAATGCGTACACTGACTGGACAGTAGACCACTCCCCTTAAATCTGTGTAGTTCTTAACTGAAACGACCACCTCAGACGCAAGTTTACATAGTCCTCACTTGATCTGACCAGGATTATGTCTGGACTTTAAAAGAGACAGTGACCTGTGACTTTTAACATTATAATTTTCCCTAATTTCAAGAAAATCTTGAGTAGGATACATCTTATATGTAGAGTACCTTGCAGTAATCTCAGAAATATTTTTTGTTGAAGAAATCCCTATATCCAATTTTAATTTCGTCACAAACTTTTTCATTCAAAACAACATTAAATTCTATCTTTAGACAGTTCAGTGTAACCGAGAACAAATTAGTTGTAAAAGAGCTCAGATACATTAAACAATAAAGAATTCTATCTTTAGACAGACAATCGGCCGGGGGCACACTGAGGCGCCAGAGACTCGACAAGATGGCCGCCGTGCCGCCGCCTGACGTCACCGTACTGCACCAGGGGACTTGTGGACAGGTGAGACTGATATACTTTTATCATATAAAATAGAAAGAATTTACCTCTAAAACGGACACAGTGCATTGAAGTTCGCTCCCCATATTGCCGATAAGTTTGAGTTCGATAGTTTCGAGTTTATTTAAACCCCATAATCTTGCAATATGGATGTAAACCCTATAGTAGCAAGCATATTTGGTTTAGCAAGCCTAATTAGCAAGCCAACATGGCTGTCAAATTCGCTTAAATCTGTTATTGTACATATACGATAACTTTAATTTTCTGTAATAAACTTTATATTCTACTAGTATGTTCCTTTATTTACCCTTTTTTGAGAAAAATCCACAGTATTTATAATACCTCGATATTTGTAAATATTTACTTTGATAGATAGATACTAATATTATAAAGAGGTAAAATTTGTTTGTTTGTATGTAGGAAGTAATCTCCGGAGGTATTGATCCAATTCTAAAAATGTTTTCACTGGTAGAAAGCTACATTATGTGTGAGTGCTAGGCTATAAATTATGTTTACATCATGCATTTTAGCTGAGCTATCACAACTTTTGTCTAGTAAGTCGGAAATCTCGGTAACCTCTTAAAACAGAATTATTTGCATGCGCTGCTTAAACAGTTGCATATAACTAAAAAAAAAATGGCAATCTGGTTCGTCTATATTTCTATCCTTTATATTTTATCTTTAAATATCGTTTTATGTTTAAAAAGTATTTTTTTGACATGCTTACGTTTGGATGAAAATATAAATTTTAAGTATGAATCCTTATCAAAATAAATTGTCCTTTACAGTATGCCAATTGGTCTTATAGTTTCGGAGATAATATAAAATTACTAAAAACGCAAAATGCCGCTAAAACATTCACGAATACAACTTTCATTCATCGCGTGCACATGCTTTATGCAGACGTTTTATCCATTCACCCATAGATGGCGTTGTGCAAATACGTCATTTTTCTGAATTCCGATGTTAAGAGTTTTCGCGGATTGATGACCCTCTCGATTTATTTAAACTGAAGAGATTGTTTGTTAGTTTGTTTGGTTGAATGCGCTAATCTCAGGAACTGCTGGTTCGAATTGAAAAATTATTTTTGTGTTAGATAGTCTATTTATCGAGGAAGGCTCTAGGTTATATAACATCACGCTGCGAACAATAGGAGCGGAGCATCAATGGAAAATGTTGCAAAAACAGGAACAATTATTCCTTATTGAGAGCGTCTGTTGCGTGCGCTGCGCAAAAGGTTTAAGTTACGCAGAAATCATGTATGATGGAATTGTTCCTTTTTAAAAGATCTAAAAAAAAAGTCCGCGACGGCATATGTCTATCTTTTAAGATTGACTCACTATAACCTTTTTTATGGTAATCAAATTTGTTCGAAATTAATGCATTATTTGCGTACCTACTAATATTATAAATTCGAAAATAACGCTGTAATGCTTTCACGGGTAAACAACTGAATCGATTTTGATGAAATTTAGTATAGAGTAAGCTTGAACCTCACGGAAGGACATAGTAATACTTTTTATCCAACCGCGATAAGCTGAAGAGTTTGTTTGTTTGAATGCGCTAATCTCTGGAACTACCAGTCGGATTTGAAAATATATTTTTACATTTGATAGCGCAATTCCTTAGGAAGGCTATAGGCTATTTAACATTACGCAAGAACTATTTCGGGCAGAGCATATAGAAAAAAAAGGTCAGAAAACGAAGTTGGTAATAGCGCGGGCGGGCGATGCGATGCGACGGGGTAGTAGGTCGGGGGAACAAGAAATTTAACGCGGACGAAGTCGCGGACAGAAGCTAGTTCGAAAGATCGTCTTCTTTTCTTCTAAACCCCTTTTTCACTAAACAGGACACATACCCTAAATAAAGACCTCTTACTACATACATCTACCATACAAATTGTAACAAATAGGTCTATCTTACGACCTAGAATCCCTTAGGTAGAGGACAAATTGTGACAGATAGCCAACGGATAGCCCTTAGCCAGGCGGACACAATGACCTATTGTAGGTACTGTTCGCTCTGAAGTTGATACTGGTATAGGATATCTATCCAACGTATGTTTTTTGAAGTGTTTTGTTTTAGCAACTAGATTTGAATAGCAGATTGATCAAATGTAAAAAATATAAATATTTGTGGCTTTTAAATTCTTTTTGCTAAGGTTGGCACATACATAAGGTTTTTTCAACTCGGTTAATTTGTTCTTTTAACCAGTTTCCATTGCCAGCAAAAAAAAATGAAACCATAGCTTTTCACGTTAATCAATTACTAGACAGAATTTGCGGAAAATTTTCACAATTATCATGGTCTAAAGGCCCCAATTGTAAACGAGAGCAAAAGACGCCTGAAAATACAAAAACCGGCCAAGTGCGAGTCGGACTCGCCCATGAAGGGTTCCGTTACGTTACGATTTATGACGTATTAAAAAAAAACTACTCACTAGATCTCGTTCAAACCAATTTTCTGTGGAAGTTTATATGGTAATGTACATCATATATTTTTTTTAGTTTTATCATTCTCTTATTTTAGAAGTTACAGGGGGGGGGACACACATTTTACCACTTTAGAAGTGTCTCTCGCGCAAACTATTCAGTTTAGAAAAAAATGATATTAGAAACCTCAATATCATTTTTGAAGACCTATCCATAGATACCCCACAGGTATGGGTTTGATGAAAAAAAAAATTTTGAGTTTCAGTTCTAAGTATGGGGACCCCCAAAATTTATTGTTTTTTTTCTATTTTTGTGTGAAAATCTTAATGCGGTTCACAGAATACATCTACTTACCAAGTTTCAACAGTATAGCTCTTATAGTTTCGGAAAAAAGCGGCTGTGACATACGGACGGACAGACAGACAGACAGACAGACAGACAGACAGACATGGCGAATCCATAAGGGTTCCGTTGCCATTTGGCTACGGAACCCTAATAAAAACCCAGTTCTGTTTATGACAATTTACTACAAATAAACAAACGTTATACAAAGACAAAATACCCAGAATTACTCTAATAAGCTCCTTTGATCCATTTGGACGTATTTCATCTCGCTTACAATACTTTTACATAACCAGTTAGGCATGAACGATCTCATAATTTAAGATTAATTAACAACAAATTCTCTCTCCATTGCTAAAGCTTTGAAATTCTAGTCTCCGACAACTT
The DNA here is from genome assembly GCA_951799955.1 of Apamea anceps. Lineage (NCBI taxonomy): Eukaryota > Metazoa > Arthropoda > Insecta > Lepidoptera > Noctuidae > Apamea > Apamea anceps. The sequence continues at coordinate 857,702 of OX637525.1, forward strand.
TTCAATGAATTCGAAAATTCTCAACTTTTTGCTAATACTTTGTCATTTTACGCCCAGAACGTAATTGTGTAAATGCCGTAAGAAAATACGTGATTCAATTTCTATTGGGCTTAATTGAAATGGTCTATTTAGTAAATTTTGTTATTTTCGATTTCGAATCGAAACTGATTTAAGCTTTGGGCTTATAAAAGCAATCATATATTTGATAAGGCTTTTGAAAATAGAATAGTCTTAAAATAAATATTAGAAAATATCTAGTTCATTTATAATAAAGTCATTGAAACCGTAGTTTTCTTATAGCAATTAAACTAGACAATCGGTAACTGCCACTTTTAGCGTATGTCCCAAATCTTTCTAACATACCTCTTTTGTTACAGCACCTAGTCCAAACTCCAGCGCCGAAGCAGCCCCAGTCAATCCTAAAGGACCCATCACGTCACAAATATGGCAACCAATACGGTAGCCCCATATCATCGAGCACGCCGCAAAACTCCAATCAGATACTCACAGTTCAGAACCTCACTTCTGACGTCCCACAATATGGGACCATCAAAAAAGAAAACAAAAAACAAAACGTCACAATCGACGAATCATTCAACAAAAGAAGTGAAACACACGTCGTCTAAACCGACAAAAAAAAAACACTAAAGTGACAAACTAAAAACGTCAAGTGACAAACTAAAAGTGTAAATTGACAAACTTAAAGTGTGAAGTCGGGTATGAGTGTAAAACTTTGAAGTGAAGTGTAAATAAATGGACTAGATAAAATTGTAGATAGATTTAAAATAATTGAATGTGATACATGAACGAACTCTCAAACGATTAGTGTCCATTGCGTAGATAGATATGACAACGTTGCCTAAATTAGAATTTGGGCTAGTCAGGTTGTATTAAAATGTTCGACTGACTTATCATATTGTAATAGGTAATACGTCCAAATGACATAGGCGAACAAAAAAATATGATTTTTTCAATGTCCAATTGTAAAATCATTTTAGATAATACATTTAGATGGTAAATGTACGATTTTATTCTTTTTCATTTTTGTTTAAAGGCTGGATCTTGTGTTGTTCGACAATTTGGTGATTTATTGATTTGATTGACTTCGCTAGATTTTAAAGAAAATTAACTTAGGTACTACTATAAAAGTATAACTATAAGAATAAAGTCACATTTGATGCGTGAACTTCTTTTCTGACAGTTTTAATAAAACTGTGAAAATGACGTGACTAAATTATGGAAAAGGTTTTTTTCAGTTTGGTAGTTAAAAACCTCCACAAATTGTCGAACAAATTACTTAAATGCGAATCCAAATTTTTATTGATTCCAGTAAAGGATCTCTCGTAATTAAGTTTTTAAGATAATTATGATTGTTATAAAAATACGATTTTGAAAAAGAAATTATTAAATCGGGAAAAGTTTTGAATTTTATCCTGTCGTCGTTTTTTACTTAAAATTGTTCTCTAGAAAGTGTTAAATACATTTTTATTGTTAGAAATGGTTTTCGAGACTTAAAAAGTTGTTCCTGGCGATTTACTTTATTCGTTTTGAGATATTTTTTGTAAATTACATTTTGTAGTTACATTTTCTTTTTGTACGTTTACGTTTTTTTTTCTGAAATTGCGTTTTAAAACTTTTTAATTAAATACTAAACTATTACAAAAGACCCCATTACGTAATGTGTCAAATATTGAACGACTGTCATTTATAAACTGTAAATTGTAATTTTTTACAAAGATTAACTGTATTTACAGTTTTAATTATTATTTTGTAAATTTTTACTCGTAAGTTACTTTTTCTCTGCATTTTTACGATGTAAATAAGAAAAAATAATAATACTCAAAGCGCGAACTGACAATAAAAATAAGTTCAATTAATTTTAATTTATGTCCATCTTGATTCTATGTAAATAATATATGTACCTAATTGTATTTTTTACATTAATAGCATTTCAGCCCCAAAATTTAATCGGTCATAATACACATGCCAAAGTTTTATTAATTTTAAACTTTAAGTTATTAAGATACTTAATTATTTTCTATTATATTTTCTTTACATCGAAGTTGTAACAATTGCAATGATTTTCTCTAAAGTTTCGACTAACTGTCAATTCCTTTTCATAAGTTCTCCAAATTTGAGAGTCCATCCAATGACGAAATACGATTTTATATTTACAAAAAAGTCTATTGTTACATTTCGAATAAAAATAAAAAACCTAATAATATTTTTTGTTTTATTTTAGTTCCTTTTATTTCCTTTATTTTCCTTTTTTACATGAAAATTCCAATTATTAAAACATATCAATCGAGGAAAAGAAAACCTTTTGATTTGTCTGTTTTTTTTTTTTACAAAATGTATAATGAACTGAAAAAGTGCCAAAGCAGATCTTTTTTTCGCGAGTAAATAACCATTTAGATAATAAATATTAGCTGGGTTGACGTCCTTCTACATTTAAGTAAATTTAGTAAAATATTAAAACCGTGCCTTATACTTTTACGCCATTTTGAGAATAAAATATCACTTTAAATATTGCCAATTTAGTATAAAGAATATAAAACGAACTTTTTAGTAATAAGTGCATTCTTTACATTACATATTTCTTGAATTATGATCATTAAAACATCGAGGCTTTGCGTTTTAATCAATTTCAATAAAAAATAAGTGTACTGTTTTTTTAACATTTATTTTATTTTTACCCTGTCTCGAAGTTCAAAATGTAAAAAATGTTTTACATCGTTAGTTCGTTGCAAATTATTGTTGCTGTTTTTTCTTAATTTAATTTTTAAAAAAATATGAGCTTGTCATCTAGCGGTAAGTGCTAATCGAATGTTCAAAACATATTGTCAATATGATTAAGATAATTAAAAATAATTAATTAATTAAACAAGTCAATGTTAAAACTTCGGTAATAATCGTCAGTTTAATAATTATGAAAAAGATGTGGTTATTCATTAAAATTATCTACGTAATTATATTTTTAAGTCCAATATTTTGAAAATTATTTATAATTACATTTTTTTTTCCAAGTTGGAACAGATCCACATCTTTAAAAAAAAATAAGTATTTTCTAATTATTTAATGTTGTTAAATAAAATTATTATTAATCTTATAGGTTTCGCCAACTTGTTGACCTAAGAAAAAAGGTTTTAATCATTTTATATATAAAAACAAGTTGGTGAACCCTTATTTCAGATAAAGATAACTTCATCTTCAGCGATCATTGTAAAATAAGCCCAATCGATAAATAAATAAGGTTGTAAATTGTTCTGTAATTCCAAAAAAAAATGTGACTTTGATATTACGTACTTACATAAAGCTCATTTGTGTAATCAGCATAAAATTGAATTAAAGCGTATATGTTAAAACGATCTTTTAATTACATACCCTTAACTGAAATGACAAAATACAGATGGTATTTTGGATACACGGACAAATTCAGGACTTTTACTTAAATTGATGTAGCTCGATCCAGTTTAGTGGATTACGACACACTCCCACAGAGTGGAGGCCTGAGTCCCAGCAGTGGTGGCAGTTTTAGGCTAATTATGTTTATGATCAGACTGTGAACGGTCTTAAAATTACGTGAATTGCCCCTTTCATTGTGAACGTTTTTAAAATTACGAGAATTGCCCCTCAGATCTCAATCTGTCAAAAAATACTTCTAATTTCCCCAATACTTCACTAATACTTCCATCGATCGTCGATCATCAATCAGAGGTGTACAGTCACGAGCACCAATATGTCAACACTTAACAACTTTCAATTGCGATTTTTTAGTGAAATAACGAATACAACGTTGAAATACGACACATTACATAAACCTATGGGTTCGAAAAAGCTCATAAAATTGAATTGAAAAATAAAGGAGTAAATCGCTTTTGAATAAAGCCGAGTGTATACATACTTTTGATCGTGACTGTACCTATAGTACACCCACATTTCACCAGTTATGTTTAAGTTCCATGTAACAGGGGGCAATTCTATTGCCATTAACCGGCACAAATCCAGACTCCAGGCTGTTGCTGAGAAATTTTGCCCGACTTGGGAATTGAACCCAGGAACCCTCATGCTTAGCAGTAGCGTTTGCGACCACTAGACCAACCATACTTTATTACTATAATTATTGTTATTACCAGAAGCTTTCAGCACCCGAAACTCGCACAAACAGGTAATCCTTCACACAAACACTACATAAATCGCACGAAACACGCTTCAGGTCAGAATCTGAAAATGGAGAATTATAATTTCGCAAAGCCAAGGGAATTACTCGTGTTAATTCGGAAGTGTAAATCCGTGCCTAATATGCTAAATACAGGTCTACCGTCAAATGCAGATCTCTGTGACGTGTGCTGCAAGTTATGAGCGGCAAACTGGGTGCGCCAGAGAAAGATTTTTTATTCAACTTTAGTAAAATAGCTGGCTACCCAAGCATGTTTCGCATAGTTTTTACGACTTGACAAAAGATCGAGAAATCAATGCTATATAAGTTTAGAATAAATTATACAGGCTGACACTAAAAAAATTTGTTAATTATGTACAAGTATTTAAAAAAAAGGGCACAAAGCAAAAAGGCAAAAAGGGCCATTGGGCATAAAAACTGTGTCCACATCGCTTACAATAGGAATAGTGCCGAAACGGCTGCAGCATCGCTACGTTGGGTAGCAATGTTAATTCTTTTGACTAACAATAGGCCAGCCCTCTAGTCACGTGAAGAGTCGAACAACCGCTTAGCTATATCCCGAAGTTACCCCAGCTTTCAACGGTTATAATAATGTCTTCTGCAATTAGTCATTTTTAACATTTTTAACGACACCCAAAAACGCCTATTTAGATGAATTGAGATTTATTTTTAACTAAGTTTTCTCATAGTAAAATATTAAGTTACTAAGTTGGATAAATGCCAGAATAATATCTTAATCGATAAACTTAAAACTACGGCCCTAAAGCACTAATTCAGATAACACCCTTTTCAGTTTATTCAGTGAAGAGTTCAAATTTTCAATCCATTATTTGCTGATGTAATAGATTACGTCGGAAATCTATGAAAGGATTTTCAGCTTGGATACGTAGGAGGAATAATATTGAGGCAGGCGTCGTCCATTCAGATCACATTTTTTTGTGTAAAATACATAGAAAACTGCAGTTTTTTAATACTTACGCATGGATTGGTGATTATTGTTTGTTATAAAAGTGAAAATAAGTCATCTTTTTCCTATAATCGATTTGTTGGTTTTTACAGCAACTGGCATAGACGGGGGTACCTATACGGATGGTGGAGGATAGGGTATAGGGGCTCAGCCCGAGAGAGGCCTATGTCCTGCAGTGGACTGGTCTGAATTGATTGGTTAAAAACAATTCCACCGCTTAAGTGTTTCATCCAATAACTAGATGATTGGACGAAGAAGGCAACGTACAAGGACAATAAAGGTTGAAAAATACAACGAACTGTCTTGACAAACGGTTTTATGTGTAAAGAATGATAGTTCATGTACGTGCACTTCGGACGGACTTAATGCAGCTAGCAAAATAACCCAAAAACAGATAACCAATAAAGTCTACGTTATTACATATGAGGCGGCCAAGAAATCGGTGCACAAAGGAGATGTTTTTTTCTTAAAAACATTAATTCTATAATAAAATCGCTTCCGCTCCTGACTTGCACTACCACCTGCAATACGTATGAGTTCAGTGCCATATTGATATGTTAATGGTAGCTACACGGAGTGATAGCGGGTGGAGCACGTTTTCATACCTCCCCGCTTGTTTTATAGCTCCACATATGGATTGAGGTGAGTTTTATAAAGAAATAATAGAATAAACGTTTATCTATTTAATGATTTTCTTTATATTTGTTTGTAAATCGAGATGTAGGTCGTCGTTGGTTATCACGTTGTGAAAAGAGGCCACAGAGAGGAATTGAGGAAAGGGCTTATCCCGCCGAAGACGATAACCTTCAAGGTCAGCCCAGTTTGCATCACCCGGAAAGCTACATTTTTTGTAGCACGTACAAAAATAGTGGAGCAAAGAGGACAACATTGCATTCTTTCAGAAATATCAAAACGCAGTATGTGATGTGGATGACCAACGTTAGCTTTAATCCAACACTCTTTGGCCTCCTCTAATGGATGATAGTCATGAGAAAAATTCCGATGGAAGAATACGTTACAATTTAGAAACCACAAGCTGGTGAATAAGGTTATTTTATCATCAACCTGACGTTTGAATTACAGCTTCCTTTGCAAAAAAATATTAAAGCTACAAAACTACGCAAGGAAAAACAAAACACTGAACCATTTCTACGTCCCTACTCTAGTAATTCCATAAAAAAACTGAAGCACCTAAATTCCTTCCCCACTAACTGAGCACGATCACCTACATAGGTACCACAGAACACGTATAATAGTGCCTGCAACTCTAACTTGCCTAAAAGCTAAACCCTGTAGTAGATATTAGCGTTACGTACGCGGTGAACCGCGACACAAATCGACACCTGATGAATATTGAAAATTTTTGCTGAATTTTTCGGATTAAGTGCCTGGTTTTTGAGGTTTGAGTTTATTGAGAGGTGAAAATTTGTTTTTAAAGTTTGAATTTATTAGTTTGTAAAGGAGAAAGTGAAGGTAGTGACTATGAAAAGTAAGGTAGAAGGTTAAGATTAGAGGCTTCTTATTACAGGCATTCAGATATGGATGAATCGTATTTACGTTCTGCAGTAGCCAGTAGTAACTTCTTCATCATCTGCCTGCCTTGTACCAACTATGTTGGGGTCGGTTTCCAGTCAAACCGGATTCAACTGAATAAGTACCTGTATTTTACATAGAGCGACCACCTATCTGCGTTCTGACCTCCACAACCCAATTACTAGGTAACACGATACCCGTTGGTAAGACAGTCACCAAGCATAAATTGACCAAAAAAAGTAAAATTAACTTAGGCTCATAAATGATCACAGGAGAATTATCTTGTATCAACATGAGCTTTAATACCTTTTGCCTTTTTAATGGCTTTTACCATGGTGATAAGAATTATTCAGTCAGCAAGCTTTATAGCATGCCTGAACAGGATGTACCTGACGAACTTAAGTACCTACCGACATTTGTAAAGGTATTGTTACCAAAGAGAGTGAGATTCCTATTTTTAGCCGCCACGACCTCGAAACGTCAAAGTTATCGTATTATCGCGTTTCCTCCACTTTTCTTATATTTACGGCAAACAAATCAAGATTTATATAAGATTTATCTGAGAACAACAAATAAGTCATTCGTACCCCAATCTTTATTATGATGCTGTTTCCTTGTAGGGTAAGCAGCGTACTAGTTTGTGCTTGTATTTCCATATGTAAAAAATATTGTAACCGATCTTACTATTCTCAAGTAAGTACGAGTTATATGAGACAATTATATATAGCATGTGTGTCATGAAAATCATTACGTCGATACATGTTGTGTGTTGTGTGCCCGATAGGACTTCCCATCAGTAAAAATGACGAACATCCCACACAAACTATCATCCCCAAAATTTTCATTAAAATTTTCTAAAATCCTTCTTTGCTGCTCACCTTCATTATACTCTTCTGCATTACTTCATGCTTGCTTGCTCCAGTGGTTTAGGCTGTACGTTGTCTTTGAGCGGTGAATGCTTATGCGAACCCCGCACCCCCGGCCATAGGGAGAGGTGGAACACCGCGGTGGTTTTAGCCGGTAAGAGTCCGGCATACCCCTCCGTCACCCCCGCGATGGAGGAAGTCCATGAGGATTTCCATCGAGAAACCAAAAAAAAGGCTGTGCGTTATTTGTCAGTGAATTTTTATTAGGTAAGTAGTAATGCCCACTAAATTGGAAGTGAGATTTTTACAATATAGATCGGCAGAGCTGACTGCCCAGCTTAATCATTGGTCAGCCAGTCCCAAAACTGATGGGCAAAGTTTGTGTATATCAAACAGTTATAAACTTCGCTACGGAGTAATAAAACAGGCAAATCCCCTGGGTTTTACAACACTCACAAAAAGAGGCAGCATACAGTATTAAAAGCCACAAAAATCCTTTGACCCCCAGCATAAAACATACGTAAAGTATAAAATAAAAGAAGCTACAATATTTATCATAATATTATTATTTCGAACCAATAAAATATGATTCCTGTCTGTGCGGGTTTCGCATCCAATAAACGTTGGGCATTCGGCTCGGCCCATTCCTCCCTACCTATCTGTGATGAAATACGGGGACGGTTAGCAGAAAAACTTAATAAAAAACTCGGTTATTTTTTTTTAATTTTATTTATTTATTTAAACTTTTCGCACAAAAAGGTACAAAGGCTGACTTAATGCCTTAGGCATTCTCTACCAGTCAACCAAGAGTGGTGAAGAGATTGGATGGCAGGTGCTTTGGTTGAGAGACACAATAATAAAAAAAAACTCTTAAAACTAGGTACACAAATACATAAATAGGTTATATACAGATAAATACTATTACTATAATATATATCTATAATATATATACAAAATCAGATGATGAGAGATCAAAATCAGAGAGATGTGTTGAGATGACTACGCTATTACTTTTTTGTTAATTTGTTTTGAAAATAACTCTGCTCGCTTAAATATGTACGTTTGCCCGTATATCCGTTTGTACGATGTCCGTTTGCAAATATCTTAAAAAGTACAGAGGTACATTGAAGAAGAAACAGGTACATATACTCCTAGAGGCGAGTACATTGCATTGGTACACACCTAAAACACTAATTCTGGGGGGCCGTGCGAGGCAAACGTACATACTTAAATGCATACCGACTGGTGGCCGTCCTGATATCAAGAGGAAGCGCATTCCAAAGAAGAATATGAAAAGAAGAATGAACAAAGTCAGACGTATGAGAAGGACACAGTAAGAGAAGATTGTTAAAAGAACGCAGATTCTTAGCGTGTGAAGAACATAGATATTGGAAGTGAGATACGAGATAAGAAGGAGGAGTGGGAGAGTTGAGAAGGGAGAAAAGCGTGGTCAAAGCGAGCAAACTTCTTCTCTGGCGAATGGACATCCATTTGAGCTCAGACCTATAGCTCGACATATGGTCATATTTCCTGAGGTTGAATATGAACCGGATACCATTATTGAGCAATCTGTCGAAGTTATCCAGCAAAACTGCATTCAAGTCAAAGTAGCACACGTCACCATAGTCGATTATAGGGAAAATCAAAGTCTGCACAAGCATGGTCTTCGTCTTAGCAGACAAAAGAGTACGGTTGACCCTTTGAGTAACACTAAAGACCTGCCCCAGCAGTCTCGACATTCATAGCGATCGCTTTACGACCGAATTCGGTCGCAAAGTCCTGTCACCATACATTTCACCTGTCAATTCGGGACTTTGCGACCGAATTAGGTCGTAAAGCGATGCCTATGAATGTCGAGACTGCTGGGGCTGGCGTTGCCAACTAATCGTTGAGTCAAGAAGTAAACATTTTATGACGTAAGTATTTTGTTTTGTTTAAGTAGTGTTTTAAAACGTGTTAGGGTTACATAGATACATCGTGAAAATATTAAATCAAAACAAAATGGTTCATGTTTGCATAAAAAACATATTAAATATTTTGTCTCAGTCCATCCATAATGTTTTGACATAAATATTTGATGTTGTACATTGACAAACGCTTTGCTTATTTTAACAATTCTATTAATATTTAGTAATGTATTATTTATTGAGAGTGAAATAGTGTACAATAAAATACCGGAGCCTATTAGAAGAAAACACGAGCTAAATTATTCAAAAAATATTTAAATACATAATTTCTTAACTCAAAAAGCATATTATTCCATCAATGAATACCTAGAAGATAAATATGTGCGGTAATAATTAGTTATTTAATTTGTGATTATGTTTGTCAGTTATGAAAATATTTAAAATTTAATAATTAAAGAAATATTATTATGTTCTAACATTTTAAATGTTCTAATCAAATTTCGTATGCAATATTGTTAAGTTTGATAGAGTATAATTAACTCTGTTACTCGTACCTTGTTATTTAATTTTAACAAAAAGATTAATATATAATTGTTACTTCGCATGCTTTTGCGTAATTTCCCTACTTGATATTTGTACGCCGTTAACGGCAAAACATAGAGATCTCTCTACCTATTCTATTTCAAACACCTATTTTTACCCCTATGTTTTTCAAATAAAAACTTTGACTTTGACTTTGAGTACCCAATGGCTAGGTTTTTGAGCACATTTCTAAACTGCTTCACCGAAAATCACACTATGATTTAATTTGTAAAAAAAAAACACCTTTGAACAAAAATGTCTTCCGCTACTTTTTGTGCTAACGCCCCACAAAAGCTTAGTTTAGATTCCGTCACAAGTTCTTTATGTGAAACAATATGAGGTCCCCTGCTAAGGTCAGCCTTTTTACATTCCCTATATTTGCTATAAACGAAAATATTTTCAGACGACGCTTATTACAGACCTTTATTTGTGCTCACTGGTAGCCGGTTTTCAGGCTATCCTTTCTGATTGTGGATAAGATGTGATGTGTAGGCAAGATTTTAGTTTTGTCTTGTTTTGATTTTGGTTAAGATTAAGAGCCAATTGCACCAATAAAACTGACCGCGATCAGCGCAAATATAAATCGCATTCAAGAGCTGACTGAAATTTTGTTTTTTTTTTTGGAATTGCCGCATTTGCAGGCTCGCCTCTTAGTAAGTAGGGAAATTAATTGTTAGGTAAATTGAATTCCAAATTGTCGGTATATTCAAATCACAACTGTCATTTTTGACAGTTGTACGGAAAGGCACGTCAAATTGACTAGAGTGTCAACGTGCTTAACAATTGATTTTGCTGACTGAACAGACGCCAGCACATCAAGCTACTACAATCTATCAAAATTCTTTAATAGATTTCAACTTTATCGCTAAAGCATTAAGGTTCAAGGTTGATTGGGAAAATTTGACAGTTTCGGGTAGGTTGACCTGCAGGCGTCTGTACATGAATCTTCTAGCATAGCTGTACAGCAAAGTGAACGGATTTCAACCATCGAGAATTACAGGCCTGATGCGTTGCATTCAATTCGAAACAAAATGAATGAATTTAAATGACCCAAACAAATTAAAACAGCAAAGTTAAACAAAATGAAAGGTTTTCCTATTCACACCATAAAATAAAAATCCTACAAAAGTTATAATTACGCGTCTTCAATACACGAACAGTCTTCTAATTTGACAGTCACACTGATTGAATGAGTCTTTTCAAAATAGCTGCTTACTAAATGGCGCCGATACACTCCACTCCTCAAATAATTAATCCTAAGCGTTTTAAAGTCCATATAATTGAGAGGCCTTCAGATTTTTCTATGAAGCTCGTTACAGGACATTGAAAGCATCGTTGAAAATACTATTTAAGGAAATTAATTGATTTGTAATGTCGGCCGTATTTTTATCAGGTTTCTGGAGTGTTTAAGGCAGACTGAAGTAATAATAATAATCATCTTTATTCATGAATATGAGACAACCATACAGAGCAACTTAAAAATAAACCCAGGATATAACAATAACCGTTTAAAATTATTTTGACAATAAATTTAGACAGTTGGGGAACTTGAAATGGCAGATTGTAATGGGTTTGGTTGTCTTTGGACTGATTCGCCCTATCCCCTCGTACTAGTATAGAACTGTATCACGAGCGGATAGTCTTCCTCAACCTTAGATCAACAGATTCCCACAAGGTTCCAGTCACAAGTTATCTAGTTACATATTATATATCAAAGAATAATAATAATAATAAAATAATAATAAATCATAAAACAAATCAAAGTACCAATCAAATCATAAATCAAATCATAGGACATTTGTATTAATTAATTAAATTACATGATTGGGATAGTCTGTGTCGTTTTGTTTTTGGGTGTGGGTATATGTATATTTATATGTTATGTGTATATGTTATATGGATGTTTTTGTGTGTGTGCAGTTCTGTGTGCTTTATTATTTATGTGCCTTGTTTATACCAATTTTCTTAGTAGATTTTCAGTGCTATTGTAGTCTAGTGTTTCAAATATTTATCGATAGTCTTCTTGCATGTTTGGCTATCAAGATTCTTTAATTTTAGTTCTTTACTTACTTTGTTGTAAAGGCTAGGACCGAGATAATTGTGAAATTTGTGAAAAAGTGGTAAGTTAATAGTGCTACAAGGATATTTAGGTAGGTACCTGAATGACATTGACAGGGGGGCGCTATTGGTAAACATTTGTGAAATTGTCACAGAAATTGTATTGAAAAAACAAGAAGTTCCGATTTTAGGCACGAGCTGTTGTCCTTGCATCGTTGTACCTATAGTTGACAAAGTCATAATAAGCAACTCGTTTTCTTCAAGTAGTTGCCTAAATGTAGGTGGTAACTAAATCTCACAAACAATCATTAAAGACTGTGAATGATTTATTTCATCTTGATTGTACAGCAACAGCAATAAGCTCGCCCCCTATTTACATGTGACTGAAACATAACTGGCGAAATGTGTGTTACTTGTCACCACTGCCTACCCTTTCGTAGGCGTGGCGTTCTGTTAAAATATCATCATCACGTTTTTTATTGTATTCATCGTTTAATTTTGACCTTTTTCAGATTTCTTATGTTGTAAGCGGCGACAAAAATATACTTATATCTTCTAGCTTTTGATTGTAGCTTCGCCCGCGTGGGTGTCGAAAATGATCCCTCTGGAACGTACTACCGCCGGATCAAAAGTATGTCACCTATGTCCTATCCCAGGTCACTACGTGTGCCAAATTTCATCCAAATCCGTTGAGCCGTTAAGGCGTGAAAGGTAACTGACAGAGCTGCTTTCATATTTATAATATTACTACCCACGACCACTACCCATTGTTGCCCACGACTTCGTCTGCAATCCGGGATGATAAGTAGCCTATGTCCTTACCCAGCTCATGGTCTATGTGTGTGCCAAATTTCATCTAAACCCGTTCAGCCGTTTTAGCGTAAAAGCGTAACAAACAAACTCACTTTCGCATCTATAATATTAAGTATGGATATCGGCAAAACGTCCTTGGTTAATCCGTCAGCAAAAAGCTCAACTATAACTTAGTACACAGCCAAAAACTAAACTGTCCATCCCCATAACAACAGTTAACCGTGACGTTCCATAAGTAGGTTATTTTAACAGCAACCGGCTCCATCGTTAACATACCGGGTTTAACTGTGTTTTTATATGGAGTAATTAAATTTTATGAGTTCCAGCAGTATGAATGGGTACGGATAAACATATGCCTCGACTATTCATTTTATTACTGAAAAAGGTTTCCAATTCAATAAACGATTTTTTGGGGATCGTATTTTTAGCGTTTAGTGATAATTTGTACTCGGTAGAAATGTTTTCTACCTGAAAGAATAGGTTTCAATAGTTTGTACGTGTTAGAGTAAACCAATCATCATTTCAGCCTATCCCAGTCTACTGCTGGACATAGGCCTCTTCCAGGCTGCGCCACAACACCTTGTCCTCCGCCATCGGTATCCAGACCCAGCCACTTTCTTAAGGTCTTCGTTCCATCTAGCTGGAGGGCTAAAAAAATAAAAATAAATCTAATAAAACTTCAGAGTGGCTTTCCACAGACAAGGTTACCATTCCCTCTGAGTACGAGCAGAAGTCAGAATGTGCTGGATTTGGTCCACACGGACCTATGTGGACCAATGGAAAATAAATTACTTAGAATGGGTTCTTATTTTCTGATTTTTGTTGTTTTGTTGACGACTACAGTCGAATGAGTTCTGTGTATTTTCTTCAGTCAAAACATCAAACATTCAAGTACTTTAAATAAAGAGTTCAAAATGTTAGTCGAGAATCAGCAATCCAAGAGGACAAAAACATTAAGATCTGATAATGGCGGTGAGTTCTGTTCAACCGAAATGGAGAACTATTTGAAAAAATGTGGTATAGTACATCAGAAAACCACTGCATATACTCCTGAACAGAACGGAGTGGCTGAGCGGTATAACAGGTCAATCGTTGAGAAGGCACGCTGTCTACTATTTGATGCCAATTTTGAAAAGAAGTTCTGGGCGGAGGCTGTTAACACAGCTGCGTATTTAAAGAATAGATCGCCAGCAGCAAGCCTAGATAGGGATATTACACCCTATGAAATGTGGACGGGCAGAAAGCCAAATGTTAGTCATTTGCGAATCTTTGGCAGCCCAGTGATGGTCCATGTGCCCAAGGACAAGCGTAAAAAGTGGGATAAAAAGGCAAACAAGATGTTCCTAGTCGGTTATTCAGATAATACCAAAGGTTGCCGTTTGTTTGACCCACAATCAAAGAAGATCATTGTTGGCAGAGATGTGGTAGTCATGGAGGACACCAATGACAGATCTGCAGCAACTATATTGATAGAGAACCAACAAGAGAGCACCGAGAACAGTAAGTCAGACAGCACAGATATGATAGAAGATGATGATGCAAGTGATCCAACTCATGTTCCTAATGAAACATTAAGTGAATTAGAAGTCAGTTTCCATGATCTACTCACACCGGCTGATACAACTGTTGTAACTCAGTCACAGGTTTTGGATCTTCCAAAGAAGCGTAATATAAGAAAACCAAATTACTATGGTTATTCCAATATTCGTGTGGAAGATGTGACAGGTGAGCAGATTTCACTAAATGAAGCTATGAGTGGACCTGAGGAAACGCAGTTGAAACTTTTAAGGACAATGGTCCTTAAAAAAATTCAACTCTTCCTTTATTGCACATCGCCAAGTGTTATTACACTTGGGAGCTTGCGGACAGACAAAAAGCATGGTACAGTGGTGAAAAACAGGTGAGTGTTTAAAAAGAAATACAATAGTGAGGGTGAAGTGCGGTACAGTGCCAGGCTTGTTGCAAAGGGATTTACCCAGAAGATAGGTATTGACTTTGCTGAAACTTTCTCACCTGTATTAAGGTATTCTACCCTTAGACAACCTTATTATGCTTTAACTGTTAACTAAACCTTAATATGAATCACCTTGGTGTACCAACAGTATTTTTAAATGGTTTACTAAGTGAAAATGTGTTTACTGAAATACCTGAGTAATCTTCATTTGAGAATTGTCCTAATGAAGTGTTAAAATTAAAACGAGCAATCTATGATCTTAAGCAATCTGCTAGGGCCTGGTATACTAGAGTGGAAGATTGTTTGTTAGGTTTAGGTTACAGAAAATCTAAGTATGAACCTTGTCTCTATATAAAGTGCAATAAAAATGTCAAAGTGTTTGTAGTTTTATTTGTGGATGGTTTCTTTGTATTTTATAATTGTAAAAACTCTTATTTACAGTTACAGACTCAACTTATAATTATAAAATTTAAAATAAAGGATTTTGGTCAGATTAAACAGAGTCTAGGCATGAGAGAGTCACTGTTAAAAAAGACTATATTACCAAGAGCAATTTATTAGTCATATTTTAGATATTATATTATTATTATATTAATATGATTGCTCAGATACCCCTATGGAAGTTAATTTAAAGTTGGATAAAGATGCAAATAATAATTGTGATAAAAAATACCCCTACCAACAGTTGATTGGTAGTCTGATGTATCTCTCTGTGTCAACAAGACCAGATTTAGCTTATAGTGTTAGTTATTTAAGCCAATTCAATAATTGTTTTGAAGAAAAACATTTAAAAAGATTGTTGAAATATCTGCAGAAAAGTAAAAGCTATAGTTTAGTACATAAGAAAGATAGTAATAGTAGTTTACATGGTTTTGCTGATGCTGACTGGGCATCATGCACTTTAGACAGAAGGTCTTATACCGGATTTTATTTTGTTATGTCAGGTTTGTTATCTTCCTGCCAGGGTAGCGGCATCGTCCGAAAGGGTTACCGCTGCCCTGGAACATAAAGGGCTAAGGAAGGAACACGGGTGGGTTTTAGTCAGTAAGAGTCTGACACTCCCTTCTGCTCCACCCAGAGCGGGAGGAGTCATTTCCCATCCTCAAAAAAAAAAAAAGGTTTTTTATCTTTTATGAGTCCAGAAAGCAAAGAATGGTAGCTTTTTCAGCAAAGAGGCTATTTATTTAAACAATTTAATATGTGATATCTTAGAAATAAATGAAAGGATACCTGTAAGCCTGTATAGTGATAGCCAAAGCTCACTAAGTTTAGCTGCTAATCCGTTATTTCACAAACGGACAAAACACTTAAATGTTCGACATCATTTTGTTCGTGAATGTGTATTTCATAGTAGAGTGAAGCTTGAATATGTATCTACCTCTGAACTGCCAGCTGATTTACTTACAAAAAGTCTTTGTAGCGATAAACATTATAAGTTTCTAAAAATGGTTGTTGAGAAAATATAAGTATTTTTATCTCAACATAGTTTAATATATTTTTGTTTATGTTTGTGTAGTTTATTTTGTTACGAGGGGATGTTAATTATGTATCAAAAGAAACTACATGGTACTTCTAGCGCTACTAGCGCCATCTGTTATATCTGTTAGTGTAACTGTGTGACGTATCTAGAATATTTGAAATAAACGACAGTCTGTTGAAAGCCACTCTGAAGTTTTATTAATCCCACACTACGCTTGCCGAGATGCAGTGTCCACTTCAGGACTCGTCTGCTCAACCGGCCATCGGTCCTTCGATAAACATGACCAACACACTGCCACTTCAGTTTACTTACTCTGCAAGCTATGTCGGAAACTCCGATTCTTTTCCGGATAATTTAGTTTCTGATTCCATCCTCCAAAGAGACTCCGGGTCATATTGAAATAAAATCGTGTCCAATAGATGTTTACGCTACTTCTGAGCTGTCAAAGAGTGGACGTGTTTTTGGTGTAATAAAAATACATGAAATAAAACAATACAAAACAACCCTTAAAGTTCTTACAAATAGAGACACAATTTGAGTGAACAAGTGCGCGCATTTAATTCAAAAATTTTGCCAAAATTATATTCCTGATCGCTGCATTAGCTGAGGTAGGCTCCACCTCACCTCGGGGAAAAGAGACAAGTTGCTGATTCGCGATAATTCATCCCTGTCGCACAGCGGCCGCCCGGCCCGCACGTGCGTTACCTACCTACGACGTGCACACCTGCCGATCAAAATTCCCGGAATCAGGAACTCGTAAGCGCCTCATAATAAGTATTACGTTACTATCTTGTTTGTTGTCGAAATGGTTAACAACAGCTGTGCGAATTGCACTAAACCAATAAGATCAACACAACCCATAAACTGCTCGAACGGTGCCTACCACTATCACGCTAATTATGTGCAAACATAAAGGAGTCGCGCAAACTGATCGAAGAACAGCGACAGTGTTGGAAATGCCCTCACTGTCAAAGCAGTGAAACCAGCACTGGTCACACGAGTACCGCCTCTGGCAACACTTGTATTTCATCCCAACACATTTCTGAGAGCCAAAAATCTGTTGAATTACACAATAAGCCAACCTGTAACCGTGGACTCTAATACGCTGAATAACCTAGCTTTAGAAATGAAGCTAATCCGCGAAAGTGTCACAGAGATAAAGTCCGAAATAAGGTCATTGACCGACCATATCACGCAGTGCAATAGCTGCCTTGATGAATACGGGCACAAATTTGCCCGTGCCGAGGAAAAAATACACAATCTCGAAAAATGTGCCTCTCTAAACATAATACTACAAAATACTGTATCGCAACTTAAAGAACAACTCAACTCTCAGGCCCAGCAGTCCCTAAGAAATTACATAGAAATCATAGAAATAAACGAAACTCCAACAGAAAGTCTGACCCACATAGTTCGCGTCATCTCTCATAAAATTGGTGTTGATCTTGACGAGAAGGATTTAAATTACGTGACGCGTGCTGGACCGCGCCGTCAAAAGCACAACAATGGCGACCTAACAACGGAGTCTGACAACAAGCTTCCCCGTTCACTAGTGATCCGATTCCTGAGACAAGACAAACGAAATTAATTTTTAAGTCCGCTAAAAATAGACGTAACCTTAACTGCGCTGACATTGACATATAAGTTACCAAAGGAAGCATATTCTTTAATGAGCGCTTATCACCAGACAAACGCCGTTTATTTCGTGAGTCACGCCAACTCACTAAAAATGCAGGATTCAAATACTGTTGGATTAAAAACGGTTCTATTTACATACGTAAACGGGAGGGAATTCCACCCATTCATATCACAAGACTGGACGAATTTACCGTCATGTTCCTGGTGCTCATGACTGCACCTCTCCACAAACAAACTCACTTATTATTGCCAACTAGTACATACTTTAAAAAACTTTATTTACCACTTTGTTTTTGTTTACTTCCAATTTTTAACTATTTTGTGTCAAATAGAAGTAATTTTTGTTCTTATTTACATTTAACCTTACAATATTTCGTGTCTTACAGACTAATTCTGTGTTCTTTTCTTTATTGTTAACAAATGTTTTGTGTCTTAATTGTTAACGATTTCGTGTTTTACAAAATAATTTTTTGTACCAGTTTATTTCTAATTGCTAACAACTGTTTTATGTCTTAAATAAATATTTATTCGTATTGTTTACTTTTGATCGTTAATTATTTCGTGTCTTATAGAAATTTTCTCTGTTTATTTTCATTTTTTAACTATTTTACGTCCTGTAAAAGGTAAATTTATTAAACGTTTCATGTTCATATTATATCACCTACATATACCTTAATTATACAAACCATGTCCCCTACACATACCTTAAAAATACACACCATACCACCTACACATACCAATATCAGAAGCTTCCAACACAATTATGACAACTTTGCGGTAATCCTACGGCGAACCACGATCTGCTTTGATGTTGTCATTTTAACGGAATGGTGGCTTACTGACGGCAGTATTATAGATCCTCTGCCAGGATATAATGCATATCGCACAACAATTCAGCAACATAAAAACGGAGGTATAATTTGCTTTGTTAAAACTAATTACAAGACTTTAGCCTTCGGGCCTACAATACTAGACGCAGATCGACTTCTCGTAACCATAGATAATAATGTCGCAATACTTGGCATCTATAGATCTCCTTCTTTTAGTAATCAAGAACCATTTTTAAACTCATTGGACACCTTATTGAGCTCACTGGAAAATAAACAATCACTGATTGTCACTGGCGACATAAATATTAATATTTGCAACACTACCAATAATCAGTCATCAGAATACCTCTGTCTAATGTCTTGCCATGGGCTACTTCCTGCCATAACCAGTCCAACTAGGGACAGTAAATTTTTCGTCGGTTATTAAAAAAATATATTGCTGTTCCATACATTTTGACCACGTAGGTATTGCACTTTACTTGATATACGACGAAAAATTTCGACGCTATGGGGTCTAGTATCTTGTGCTGAATCCATGCTTACAGTTTGCGCGTCGATGTCCCTGCCACGCTGTATATCATGATCAGTAATTGAGGACTTGCCAATATTTCCTTACGTAAACCATCAACTAGTACTGCAAAGAGATGGATAAGTAAAACAGATACCGAAGCAGTTATTGCTGACCTAAACAGTGTTGACTGGTCTGTCATCACGAATGACACAAATATAAATACACCAACCACTGAATTTACGAACATTTTTACTTCCACTGTAGACAAACACACGCGAAATGTAAAAATTGGTAAAAAATTGACATGCATAAAACCATGGATCACCCCGGGAATTATAAGATGCATGATCCATCGTGACAAGTTGCATAATGATTATAAATCTAACCCTGATGATCCTGTCCGAAAACAACTATACAAACGATAGATAAACTTTTTTTCCAAACTTCTTTCAAGAATCAGATCTGACTACAATAACCAACAGATTGTTGATAACAAAGACAATCCAAAAAACCTCTGAAAAGCAATAAAACCAATAGGTCACATATCTCCTAAAAGTAATGAAACCTCCAACTACTGAGCCCCAATAAAGAAAAAGAAACACCGAATGGCAAACCCACACTCTCTTCTCCTTGAACTGACAGAAGCATACGAAATTATTAAAATTACTAGCTGCGCCCCGCGGTTTCACCCGCATAAGTTTCGATCCCGTAAGAATATCAGGATAAAAAGTATGCTGTATGTTAATCCTGGTTATAAACCATATATCCAAATCCATTCAGTAGTTTTTGCTTGAAAGAGTAACGCACATCCATCCATCCATACAAACTTTCACGTTTATAATATTAAGTAGGTTATCTGACATCAAAGTTGATAGTGCTCCAGGACTAGACAAAACTTCGGTTATTCTTATCAAAAGAACTTTAAAATCCTTACTAGTACCAATGATGCACATCTTCAACCTGAGCCTTAAGACCGGTATCTCCCCAGAATGTTGAAAAATAGCTGCAGTTTCCCCATCCACAAAAGCGGTCCCAAAAATGCACCAGATAACTACAGCCCTATACCACTGCTAAGCTCTGTCTCTAAAATATTATAGAGGATAGTTAACTCTCATCTTATTTCTTTCATTGATAAAAATCATCTCATATTATCTGATAACCAATTTGGTTTCCAAAAGAATACGTCAATCGAGGATGCTGTAATTGTTCTTACCGATTGTGTCTCCTCTCATATTGAGAAAAATGAAAAATGCGTTGCCATCTTCCTTGATCTTGCAAAGGCATTCGACACGGTTTCAACTGGCTTTCTCCTTAAGGAACTAGAATGCATAGAAATACGAGGAATTTGCCGTGAATGATTCAAAAGCTGCCTGACAAACCGGAAACAGTACACGAAAGTAAATTCTTTCACCTAGTGATCAACTCCCCATTGATTTTGGAGTTCCACGGGGTAGCGCACTTGGTCCCACGCTTTTCAATGTCTACAAATATTAACGATATACTAAACCATTCCCTAAATAATGCTGATATTATAACTTATGCAGATGACACTGTCGTAATATTTCACGGAAAATCGTGGGTACATGTATACTCTCTAGTAGAACAGGGATTATCACTAATCGCGAACAAACTGGACAGAAACCTACTCACGCTATTAATGGCAGTAAAACTAAATATACTGTTTTCTCCAAAACACACCACCTTAAACTCAAACTACATCACTGCTCTTCTAACAATTCTACTTCCTTTTGCGACTGTCCTCCTCTTGAACTTGCCTCTTACATCAAATACTTCGGTATTCTTATCGACGACCACCTCACATTTAAACAACATATATCAAACCTTTCTGGCAGAATAAGAAAACTTATTCACACTATGCGTAGACTACGAGACAGTTTGCCCACAGACACTACAACAAGTTTACCTAGCACTATGCCAATCGATAATTCAGTATTGCATCAGCGTGTGGGGTTACTAAACATATATCATAAGCAAAAGAAATTACAGAATCCCAACACCTGACAGCACCACATTGCTAACAAGACGCTCCCCGGCCTACTCTCTCATTAATACTTAGTCTAAAGTCTGCAAACTCTGCGAAATTAAAAAAACTACTAAATTCAATTGCAAAAAAAATTAGTATTTTAACAAAAAAATGCACTTTAACGTTAAATATCTCGGAACGGACACCTTAATCAAAAAATCGTCTTAGCAACCTCTCAATGTCTTCAAAATACCTATCTAATGATACCCCACACTTCGGGGTAGACGCGAGAAAAAAAATCATCACCCCTTTACGTGTAGAGGTCCCAAAAAAAAAATCGTGATTTTATTTTAGTATTTTATCAATGTGATAAATACACATAAGTATTAATACAAAGTTTCATCTTTCTAGCACTAACCGTTTGGAAGGTAATCCGAGGACGGACGGACATGACGAAACTATAAGGGTTCCGAGACATTTGCCGTTTTTTAGGGTTCCGCTCAACAAGAAAATCGTCGAACTGGTAAGTAAGAGATTGAGAGTTCGGACCTATCCGTACAAGAGTCTACTTTTATGACAAGTATCTGAGTAGTGGTTTATTCAATACACAAAGCGGTTGCAAATTATTTCTAATATTCCGACCACCGCTCGTTCTACCAAGGGTGACTATCCAATACATTTAATTGTGTTTAAGTGTATAATAGAGCATAGCGTAAGCATAATCAGCCTATAACGTTCCCACCGCGGAGACACAGGCCTCCTCTCGGTGAGAGGGAGTGCGCTATAATCTACCACGCAGGCTCAGTGGGGGTTGGTAGATGTGACATGTCTCGCAGTGGAGACGAAATAATTTACAAAAAGTAAAACGTCTGTTCGGGTTGGAACCTGCGACCTACAAGTCGCAACTATTACCACTGGGCCATCACTGATACCATAAAAGACCATAATACGAATATTTTGTTCCCTTAAAAACATTTTACAAAGAGAAATTAAAGTACATTATTGCTTTGATCCTTAACTCATTAAGCTCCATGCAGCAAACACAATTACAAATCGATTATTTCCGGTCATATCCGACAAAGTTCAATGTGTTAATAAAGCGAGCACAGTCCATCTTTATGCTCGTTGCATTAACTCATTAAATATGTTAAATGCTCGTCCAGAGAGCAGGAGCGACGATTGTGCTCAAGGTGGAAGTAAGTAACAGAATTAATTTGTACAGATACAGTCGGTTACAGTTGGATGGTGTTATGTGACACGGCGCGTGCCAGAAATTAATTTAAATAATGTGCTATTTAAATAACGACAGACGTTGTAGGTACATTTATGATATATTTTGATTTCTCTCATGTCGGTGAAAAGATTAGTAACTTAGTGACATTTTTGACTGCAATTGTGTGCGTCTACTGCGCAATAATTAATAGTTTTCGTTTTCTTTTTCTTAGTCAGTGGGTTGGTGGACACCAGGGTAACTGTCAAGGAGTGACAGACGAACGCGTAGTGTTATTGTACACTGCGGATGATACGTTGCATACGGATTATTATTTAGTAAATAGTTAAAACACTGCCAACAAAAAATGGGGTATCGAGATTTTGCATGGCGCCTTACATTTGGACTCGTAGAGACTTTTTTAAAGCAAATCAGTCTCCAAACTTTTGGACATTGCTATGCTATGTTATGCTATGCAGGAATTTCTCAGTAGCAGCCCAGAGTCTGGATTTGTGACAACAGGCTCGTCAATATTAAATTGGACTGGAACATAACTGCCAAAATGATGGCATTACAGGCGTGCTTTTATGTTATCCTATACTAATAACAACATTATCCAAGTACTCAAATAATCCAGTGTAGTCCATAAATCTGCTCTCAAAACTATCATGTTACCGTTTGTGATTGTTGAACTGAATAACAAAAACCAATCATTTATGTTGGCGTGGGATTTAACAACAGATTAAATGGTACTCTTTTGAAGTTCTGATTTGTAGGCAATCCTTTCAGGATGTAGGATTAGTTTTTTGTTTGTATTGTACATAAAAAATTGGATTGAAATATAATACTTTAAGTACCTTGTGCGCGAAATAAATAAAATCATCTCCACAACACTGTTACAGCGACTATAAATGGTTGATATGGCTAGATACTCATATTGAGATGGCTTCATTATCGTTCTCTAGCTCATAACCCAATTTAATTGAGATCGGCGTAACATGTCTTATTCTTCCATACTTCTCTATTACACGTGATCTCGGTAGTCACCCCCATTCTAGCCATATCATCTTTCACACAGTGCATCCATCGTTTCTTTGGTCTTCCCCTACTCTTATAGCCATTGACATTCATACTCAACTCTTAGTCTTTCTTCACGACATTTCCCTCATTCCTCCGTATCACATGCCTGTACCATGACAACCGATTTCCTCAAAAGTAATACTGAGCTCACACACATATACTGAGCTAATCCCAAATAAATTGGGATAAGAGCAGGAAGCAGGATGGAGGATAATGATGATTTTTTATATTATAATGCAACTTTAGAACAGAAGAAAATTTAGAACAGAAGAAACAAATTGCCCACCTATCTCAGGAAGTTGAAATATTGAAACAGATTTGCCGAAGTCCACGAACAACTTCTCGTCAGTCAACCATGCAGAAACTTAATGTCAAGCGACGTCTAACTGAATCATTTGGGGACCCTCTGCTCATGACGCCTAGCTCACCTAGTGTTGAAAAACTTTCTACACACACTTACTCAATGGTTCAACAAACAAAGAATCAAAGCTCAAACCAAATTAATCAAACAACAAATCTGGGTAGTTCTGAGAAAAGTGTTACAGTATCAGTTATGAATCTACAAGACAGTCAAACGTTGGAACGCAGTATAGAACTTCCATGTGCTCAAACTTCACTGAATAACACTAAAAATCAAGTTTTAGATAATTCAAAAGTCTACAACTCAACAGGTGTTCCAAAAATTATCATTTTAGGTGACCAACAAGTACGAGGTTTGGCCAGTAAAATGAAGTTACAGAGGGATGCAAATAAGTGGAATAACGTTTATTCTATATCAGGATTTTCAAACCTAAGCTCAACTAGTTCGCAAATATTATGTAAAATAGATGATTATATAAAAAACTTGCATAACGATGACATAGTAATATTGGGTATAGGTAGCAATGACAAAAACCCTTACAAATTACTATCAGACTTGATTCCAACCCTTCAAAAACTAAAAAATAACCAAGTATTTGTATTAAATATTATTAATAATCCCTATTTGAATGTTCAGTTATTAAATCAAAATATTAAATTGTTCTTGCAAATTTTTCCTAACTGTAAGTTCATTGATACAACTGAGAATATATATAATTATAACAGTTATAATTACATATCGAAGACAATGCTATGTTATAAACTAAATATAGAAATTGATAACATTAACTTAAGGAGAATTATGGACACAGCCAATACATTAAAACACACTTACACTTCATCGAACTCAAACATAAATAGTATCCACGTAAACAAAAAAGGAACAATCCCCTACTATTTTAAGTTACAAAAAAGAGCCCCTCTTCAGCCATTAAATGCCAGTGAAGCTACTGCAATTATACCGAACCCTAATGTACCTAGTAAGACCACATTTTTTCGAATCTAAACGTAAATGTACACTTTTTCACCAAAACATCGCTGGCATTTTAAATAAAACAGATTTACTAGAAATTACTCTACAAGAACTGCATGAAAGGGGTACAAATATTGATGTCTTATGTTTTTCAGAAACTTTCATAAAAAGAGGATCAGAAAGCAACTTAATACTAAAAAATTACAAGCTAGTATCATCTTTTTCTAGACCTGACCAAAGGCGAGGCGGAACATGCATTATGGTTAAAAAGGACCTCGAATGTAAACATATCCCTAAATTAGTTGCACCATTATTATATGATTTCGAATATTGTGCAATAGAAATTATCACTCTTAAAGTCATTGTCATTTGTATTTACCGTACTCCAAATTCAAACTTAAGTTTGTTTTTGAAAAACCTAGAGGATATTTTAAGGAAAATAACAAAACGAAATAAAAATAACATAATACTATGCGGTGATTGGAACATTGACGCGTTAAAGCGTAATAATAATTATAAAGAACTAGAACTTATCTTACATAACCATAATATCTCCAACCATATAAATAAACCAACAAGAAAATCATCATGTATAGATCTCATCGCAAGCGATATACCTAATGTTCAGCCTCAAGTACATATCCTTGCATTATCTGACCATGAGACAGGTCAGTCCATTAGCTTCGATTCGTCTGTAGATACTGCAAAATGCAGAAAACAATTTTGGTTTGAAAAGAGAAGAGATCTAAGTCAAAACAACATTGAAAAGTTCATATCATGCATATCATCTCTTTCATTTTCAGAAATATACGAATCTGATGATACTGATCTAGCATTTAATCACTTTCATGATACACTATCCCTATTTTACGATCTCTGTTTTCCCATCCTAAGAGTAAAAATTACGAACAAACCAGTAAAAACTAAATGGATAACAAAAGGAATAAAAAGATGTTGCGTCAGGAAAAGAAGTATGTATTTAAAATATAGGCTATTAAATTCTAACAAAACCCTACACCTAAACCACTACCAAAATTACACTAGAATATTGAGACGATGTATATTACATGCTCAGAAAATTGATAACACTCGCTATATACTTCAATCGAACAATACATGTAAAGCCGCCTGGGATATAATAAAAAAGAATAGTTCAGATACCGATAGTAACGCCGAAATTTCTTCCATTACAATCGATCAGTGCACATACACTGATGGCGACAAAATAGCAAACCAATTTAATGACTTTTTTATCAACATGACAAACAAAACAAAAATCCATAATTCTGAAACACCAATTGACTATAAACATACCATCACTGACATATCAGATAGCATCTTTTTGACTCCAACTGAGGAAAATTCTGTGTATAAAGCTATTCATTCCTTAAATTCAACTAACTCAACTGGCTATGACAACATTAATACAAAGATTCTTAAGCGTTGCTCTAAATATATATCTCGCCCACTGGCCCACATTATTAATTTATCATTTTTTCAAGGTTTATTCCCCACCAAACTAAAGTTTTCTATTGTTAAACCATTATATAAAAAAGGAGATAAAAATGATATGAACAATTATCGTCCTATTACTCTAATACCCATAATTTCAAAGATTTTTGAAAGAATTATGTACGATAGATTACACTCCTTTATAATAAAACACGCAATTTTAAAAGAGGAACAATTTGGTTTCAGGAAGGGTAAATCAACAACTCTCGCATGTTTTTCTCTCATGAAAAAGATTACATCAAGTCTTAACGAAAAAAGGTCAATAGCATCAATATTTCTTGATATGTCAAAAGCTTTTGACTTCGTAGATCACAAACTGCTTCTCTACAAATTGAATCGCTATGGTATTAGGGGAAATGCATTAAACTGGATAAAAACATATCTGTTTAATCGCCAGCAATGTGTAGAAATATCTAGACGTAATATATCAGAAAAAAATATATTTAGATCTACCTATCGTCAAAACTCCTGTGGGGTTCCCCAGGGCAGTATATTAGGACCCTTTTTGTTTTTATTATATATTAATGATTTGCCCAACGTGACCCCATATTCATGCATTCTGTACGCCGACGATACTACTCTTAGTATTGAACTCACTGATAAAAATATCGCCAAATACGAAAAAGAGATAAATGACACACTAAACAAAATAATAGATTGGTTAAAAGACAACAATTTACATGTCAATATCGGTAAAACTAAACTTATACAGTTCCAAACTTATAATAGCAAACATCACGGATTAAAAATAAGATATGCAAGTGACACTATAGAAGAGGTTAAAAGTGCTACTTTTTTAGGTATAACTTTAGATAAATTTTGCAACTGGAAAGAACATATTGAAAAATTATGCACTAAGCTGCAAAGATTCGTATTTGTTTTAGGTAGAATAACTCGTGTAGCTGGTATCAATGCAGCACTTTATGCTTATCATGGTTACGTAGCATCAATTCTACGCTACGGTATTATCATATGGGGCAATTCTGTGGATTTTATTAAGGCATTTCGAGCCCAAAAAAAGTGTATTCGATCAATAACCAAAGCCCAACCATTAGACAGCTGTGTCCCACTCTTTAAAAGTTTAAAAATATTGCCACTCCCATCTTTATATATATTCGAACTTTGTATCTTTGTGCGTAAAAACATGGGTTTATTTAAATTACGTAATGATGTTGTGGTAAGAAAAAGCAGAGATCTCCACCAATTATATGTACCTCAACAACGAATTAAACTATTCTCCAATAATGTTTACTGTATGGCAATTCGTATTTATAATAAATTACCTAATGTTTTCAAAGATCTTAATTTCATGACATTTAAAAAGAAATTATTTGACTTCCTATTATCTAAGTGTTATTACTCAACAGATGAGTTTTTAAATGAAAAGTTTGACTCTAAATTTAAATTGGACGACGAATTGCCCTTACATTCGTAATGATTGAATTTAATTTGATAACTGTGACATTGTATTGAATAATTCTTAACACTGTATTTGATTAATTTCTGACATTATATTTAGTATTCCTTGACATTATATTTAGATTGCCTGGACATTGTATTTAATAATTCCTGACATATTTAGTATACCGTTAAATTGTATTTAATAACTCTTGACATTCTTATTAGTATGCGTTGACATTGTATACAATAATCCCTCCAAATTGTATTTAATATCAGATAATGTTTACCTAGGTTTGCCAATTCATTTTGATTTCATTTAAATTTTTGAAAATATTTGTACGCTGGAAACAGCAGAATATTTTGGACGTAGAATTGTAGTAACACCTTGTAACAACAATATTCTAACAAATAAACTTATTATTATTATTATTATTATATTATTATAACTAAAATGCCCTTCAAAATGGTTGAGCTGAATGGTGCTAATCCAAGCGTCATGTTCGTGAACGGGCGCCGTCAGTAGGAACTGGTCATCTCTTTGTTGCCATGGCTTATTTTAATTTAATTTAATATTTGAATTGCTTTTGTTTTTTTTAAGTTTTCATTACGGACGCTTTTAACGTTCTGCATCGTTCTCAAATGCATAATTTCTAACATAAATGATGTAACCAATACTCTGTAACCATATAATTTTGATTTAAAAGAGTGTCCATGGAGTTTCTTGCCCGTTCTTCTCCATAGGTACCTACGCTTTGGCATGGGCAACTAGCTTAATTTTTCTGACTGACCGACCCCTTGACAATTCAAAAGTGCCTGTAATTGGTTTAATTGAAATAAATACTTTGAGTTTGAGTTTGATTAAAGGGAGAGGGAACTTTGCCCAGCAGTCGAACATTTCCAACTAGATAGATAGACAGTTGTGACACGTAGTTTTATTAGACTTTTATTATAATACAAGGCGAGTGCCCGACGGCATTCCTATCGGCAAAAAATTACGAACTTCCATACAAACTTTAATCCCCTTCTTAACCTATTTGGGGATTCATTTTCAAAATTCCTTACTCAGTGCTCACTTTCCTTGTATAAGGAACTCTTGTGCAGAATATCATAGTTATAGAGACAGTGATTAAAGCTGTGTGCTGTCTGTCAGTGAATGAAAGACATTCAAAATATTACTTGTTCCATCACAGCATATTGCATAACACCATCCGTTTGAAAGCTCATCAAGCCTCGAGAAAATGTCATTAACGTCAGTAGCGAGACGTAAAAGAGGCTTCTGCGCCATTTCTTAGTGCATCCCTGATCATAATTATTCATTCCCTTTTGCGCACGCTTCGGTACTCATGGAATTAGATGGGACTCTCTATATTATGTATCAGTAGTCTAATTCGACAAAAGGAAATAATTTCTATGATATTTAAAGGATCAAATTAAATAAGCTGACAAAACTTCACAGAATTGATGGTCGATGTTTAATGAAGATAAAAAAGATAAATGTAGTGTTGAATACCGTACAATATTCAACACTACATTTTATCTTTTTTAAATTCTTTAGTAAAAAGGACACGTTTCGTGTATTCTTGTATGGGGACATCCTTTATCGTTATTTTATTTTTATTAATTGTTGTAATAGCGGCTAAAGTAAACAATCTGTGAAAATTTCAAGTGTCTACCTGTTACGGTTCAAAAGATACAGCCCGTAACAGGAGGGACGGACGGTGGAGCATTAGTGTGTAAAACAGCGAAAGTGTGTCTTTTAATTACGGGAGGACACTGGCTCCTGCAACACAGTTTTAACTAGTGCGGGAGCCAGAGAATTCCATACTCTTGTGTACAAATTGTTTTATGTCAATAAATATTTCTTATGTTTTTTTTATGTTAGTAATAGGGTGCCGTTGGCAACCTTTGGGTACGGAAACCTAACAAAAAAAAAACGATCCTCATAACTTAAACTGACTGACTACCAGCAGCCATTAGCGCCGGAAACAGTTGCTGCAGGTAGTTATTCAAAATTATGAGTTTAGAAAATGTTTGTTTGTGTGGCCATACCCATCCCGTCTGTGAAGTTTTGTCAGCTAATTGAATTGAACCCTATAACGTATATAGGGTCTAATTAACTTAGCTGGCTGTTGAATGCTAAAACAAGATTTTGGTGTACATCGAAACAAAACAATTAATAAAATCAAACAACCAACTTTGATGTATGTTCTGTGGTTTTGCCAAACTTTTTAATGAATGAAACGTGTTTCATCAACACATAATATTACATAACATAACATCACTCCTGTAATGCCGGAAGGGTTAGGTAGAGGTTTTTTGTTTTATTTATTGAAATAACACTTTACCCAAGCTTGAAATCGAACCCAGGACCTCATTGTGAGCAGTAGCGAGGCCACTAGGCCAACGAAGCTGTCACACACAATAATAACTCAGTTACTGAAGATTTCCGATATTATTTAGCCATACGCCTTTAGTACGACTATTTAAAAAAAAAACTAAATTAATGCACATTCACTCACCCTACCTGACTTCGCCGTGTGCTCCTTCTATCGTTGCCCATGATCATATGTGCCTACACCAGGCAGTTAACGCATGCTGTTGCCAAATGTTGGAGTTGGTAAACCAGCATATGTATCTAGGTCTGATTATAGACAGTAAGTTCCACTGGAGGCCGCACATTGATCATGTATGTTCTGAACTTAGATCTGTGTTAGCAAAGCTATACATACTAAGTATAAACTACCATATAAAACTCTTCGGACTTTGTATCTAGCACTGGCCGATTCCGTAATTTGCTATGATGTAAGTAGCTATGGGTGTATATTTAAGACGTATGTCGAGAATGTTTACAATTTGCAGTTTAGAATATTAAAAACAATTGTAACAAAAACAATAAAATCACAATGCCAGGATGATGACACGGGTCTATTTAAACACTGCCGGGTTGTACACGTTTTCGACAGAATCAGCATGTGCGTTTTGAGCGAGAATTACCATAATGTAACAAATTTAGGAAAAAATGCAAGACCGAAGTCGTTGCGTTGTTTGTCATACATACCTTCATTTAAGATTCCTCCATATAATAATGTTTACGGACAACAGACGTGGGAATACATGCTGCCATCAATATTGAATGGCCTACCTACCGAAATCTGTGATGTAATAAACAAGGATAATTATAAAAAATATTTAAAAAAAACACTTCCTTGATTTGTAATTTAAGAATTTATTGAACGTGTGGGTACATCTATGTAATGAATGCGCCGAGATGATGTGTCCAATATATCACGGTTAAACCCGCGATGGTTTGTGTGGTATATTTTTTTTTTGTCATAACTTATATTATACCATTTTTTGAATAATAAACAAAAAAAAAAGAAAATAAGGCAACCCTTACTAACCTTGAAGTACCTAAGTATATAATAAATAAGTTATAATGGTGTCGTATCAGAAAATTGAGTATTATTTTTTATAGCATTTCCTTGTAATGTGCAATCGTTACAAAAACGACAGCTTTGTAAATGTTTCTCTTTTGTATTTTTGCTTATTCTACTAATACTTTCTTTCCTTATTGTGTGGTGGCCTGACCTTGAATTCTATACATTGTATGTTTTAGGCTTGCTATGCAGAAAGAGGCCTTCGATCAAGATAATTATGTAGTTTTAAGCACACTTGGAGGATGCCTAGTTGTCTAAGTTCCCACTATATCTATAAGTATCAATTTACTAAGGATCCTTAAACTGCAGCGTATTAAGCTATTTGCAAAATTAGACTAATCCGTTTTCATGAATAACTATTGTTCCTGTTGCCATGATGATAAAAGTAGCCAGTTAGCAAGTTTGGTAGTGGGGCTGACTGATGAGTGCGTCGGACCACAAGAATAGATTTTCGTGGACGCTCTTATATTAGCAGACACAGTATTCCTATTAGCTGCTAACATTACTTTGTTATGAATTACTAGCTTTTGCTCGCGGCTTCGCCCACGTGGACGGCGAAAGTTAGCCAGTCGCTCTTTGTAAAATACTGGTATTCCAGCTGCATCTGGTTAGACTGGAAGCCGACCCTGACATACTTAAGGAAAAGCTAGACAGATGATGAGACCAGCTGGATGTTTTTAACCGACTTCAAAAAAAGGAGGAGGTTCTCAATTCGGTTGTATTTTTTTTTTTTTTTTTTTTTTTTTTATGTTTGTTACCTCAGAACTCCGTTGTTTATCGATCGATTTGCAAATTTTTTTTTTAACCCTAAAGGATATGCTTCCAGATTGGTCCCATTTTTTTCAAAATCCAGTTCTGATGATGGGATCCATGAGGAATCGAGGGAACTCCTCAAATATTATAGGCAACTATATAGTAATTTTAATATTTTCATCGAGAAATCAAGCGTTTACAGTCAAAAAGTAACATTTGATGAAGTGGAACTGGTGAAGAAGATCAGATATGGCTAACGGAACTTGTCACTCGCATAGATATCACAATCAAGATAGTTAAGCAACTATGACAATACAAATAAACATACAATCCTGAATAGTTATATTGAAAATGTTATCATTGAACTGATCTGATGATCATGATGGAGCCGGAAGACAGGTACCGGAACTCCGTAATTAATCAACGTATTCTAGCCGTGTTTGGGCTTATTAGAATTGTCATGAAATGCACTTTGGCTATAAGTTACTATCGAACTGATCTGATGATGGAGCTGGAAGGTGGAAGGTTGGCATGAGAACTTCAAAATAAAACAATGTATCCTAGCAGTATTTGGGCTTAGAACTGTCATGAGATGCACTCTGAATACAAGGTGCCATTGAAAATCTAGTTTTGATGTTATCATCAATGTGTCCACAAAACAACTTCTGAATTATTAAAGGCATTTTGCTTACAATGTTTAAAAAAAAATCGCTTCTATTATTTACTAAAATAAAATTGTATTCTTGGTAGTATGCACACGTTTCCACGCCACCTATGAGGTAGTGTGCTGGGCGCGTTTTTTTTAATGTGGTTTTTACTTTTACTCAAATGCAAGTCATTTGTTTGAATGTTCCTAGATAATAATGATATAATAAGGTGAAAAATATGAAATTAATGGGTCAGAAAATAACAATAGCGTCGGTCGCTTTGTATTTCACCGATATGCTTGTGCTATGTAGGTACCTACCGACTTACTTGTGCAATGTTCCCAGTAATGATAAAATAGGTTCCTACATTGAATGACTCATTAAAATAACAATAGCGTTGGTCGCTTTGTATTTCCAACTTGCCTGTGTTGAATGTTCCTAATAATGATAAAATAGGTTTTTATATTGAATTGGTTTTATAAAGTAACAATTGCGTCAGTCTCTTTGTATTTTACCGGCTTATCTATGCACGTGTGTATTGAATAATGCTAAAATAGATTACATTCCGTTGGGAGTCTTTGAATTTTACCTGTCTGTTGAATTTATACCAAAGATTAATTTATTTAACTTTTTTATTGTAACTATAAGAATCGACAGTATTTAATGCGTCATATTATCATCTCTCTACGGGATCAAATTAAAGATCAGAAAGTAGACAGTACCTAATATGTACCTACTTGTATGATATTGGTACTTCTTCAAAATAATATTCTATGTAGAAAAGATATTAACTACGTTGCCATTATATTATAATAAAAAATACACTAAACGGCTAGAAATAAAAAAAACTTTTTACAAAAAAAATAACCGCCT
The DNA here is from genome assembly GCA_951799955.1 of Apamea anceps. Taxonomy (NCBI): domain Eukaryota; kingdom Metazoa; phylum Arthropoda; class Insecta; order Lepidoptera; family Noctuidae; genus Apamea; species Apamea anceps. The sequence goes on from OX637525.1 coordinate 891,251, forward strand.
TCAAAAAAAGACAAACAAAAACGTTCCTGCACTAAAAAGTAAAAAATAAAAAATTGAATTCCTGTAAAGAAACTTAATTTAAAGGTAAACTTATTTGACATTAATATTTTGCAAATATTCAAAATTGTTTACTTCTTTTTGGAGTCGGTGCCAGCCAAGGCAAGGAAATACGTATGGGCAACAATACCTCGAAAAACGATCTCTAACATTTACTATAAAACTACCAAGATACCTATTGCATACCTAGAATAATTAAAACACAAATACAGACTAGACTGTACTCTAAAACAAATTGACACAATTTTCACAATAATTTCTTTTAAATAATAATAATTATAAATACGTATAAAAATCCCCTGCCACTTTTTAAGTACTTTGAAATTTTTGAAGCATTAAGTTTGTAAGCATCTGTTTTAAAATTTTATAATCGTGAATTGAAAAAATAAATGGCACAGGATACAACTGCTGGCACCGACTCCAAAAAGAAGTAAACAATTTTGAATATTTGCAAAATATTAATGTCAAATAAGTTTACCTTTAAATTAAGTTTCTTTACAGGAATTCAATTTTTTATTTTTTACTTTTTAGTGCAGGAACGTTTTTGTTTGTCTTTTTTTGAAGGCGGTTATTTTTTTTGTAAAAAGTTTTTTTTACAGATAACGAGTTGCTACGGCCTCTGCGTTGGCACATAATAGAAATAATCTAATCAATTAACAAACAGTTTTGGTTGCAAGGAATCCTAAGCACAGTTTGGATTGGAAATTGTGACCTCAGTGTGCATTTTTGAGTCGCACTTGGTCGATTGACATTGTTTACCATTAAAAGAAAGAAAGAAAATACATTTTCAAAGACTAAAAGATACACAAAAAATCAGATACATACATCAGGTAAAAACAAATAAAGAGTGAAAAGTCCGATGCAAGAAATTAGCAGGAAAGTGTGTCTCACGGCTGCACCATAAAGGCCCAGTTCGGCAAAAATGCCAGACACCTAGTGCCTGACGCTGGTTTTCAACTGGACCTGATGTGTGAGGTGACGGATGTAAATCAATTTTATACTGCAACGTGACATGTGTATGCATCTATCTATGTATATATAAATCAATTGTTGTTCGTTTGTCTCGCTAAAACTCGAGAACGGCGGGGCCGATTTAGCTGATTTTGGATTTGAAATGTTTGTCGTAGTCCAGGGAAGGTTTAAACGGTGAGAAAATATGGAAAAATTGCGAGGAAGATAGTAAAAACAACAATTACATTTTCTCATATAAACTGTTCTACCTACTTTACTTAATAACGAATATGTATAGTGTGATAATGAATAACATTGCAAAACGAGATAAATGAGACGGACGCATGATAGACCTTCGTTAATATGTAAGACTCCACATTATATAGTTTTTAAAAGACAAAATACTATTTAAAATAAATTAGTTTAATCAGAGAATTACTTATGTACAAAAGCACTTTACATTATGTGCCCAATTTTTCTTTGTCCGCTCAGTAAAGTGCCCTGCTTAACCTCAAAACATAATTACAATAAAATACACGATCATGTTTAACGAAGCGTTTTTACGAATTAAATTAAAAGAAACTATTACGTTTGTAAGTACAGGTACATTTTGGATAATTTGCATACTCTTTGGGACAAAGTGAGCTGGTCATATAGGGGTCTGTGTTTTGGACGTGAACGTTTAATGAAAACGTGTCTGATGACTAGTACCTATTCTTTACAGCGGTATGGGGTAAAGTTAGTGCATATAACATGGAATAGATAAGAGGCCCCTTATCTAATCTCGATTGTCGACAGGTGAAGATTTAAAGTAAGGTCTGTTCCAAAAGTATCCAATGAAAATGTAAACAAATGGGTCAAAAACGTACCTGTCATTAATCAAATGTCTGTCATCAAATCAAGTTGTAAATGCATTTACATATCAGTATTAATATGTAGATGCATTTACAACATGATTTGATTATTTGAATAAGTACTTACACAAGAAATTCTAATTTTGTAAACAAACCCCACGGTGGTTTGTTTAAAATTTCATCAGATACTTTTAATACATACATACACTGGATACATACATAGTACTGGATATTAGAGTCTGTCCCAACTGACCTGGTATATACATATGTAGTTGGACGGAAAGAAGTATGGCTATTCGCTTCTTAAATCAAGGTTACTTTGTAACATAGCGGTACAAACCACTTTTCATCCATCATCATCTATTGTCGCCATTGGAGTACTAATGCTGTGCCATTCTGGGTACTCATTGGAGATGAAGTTCGTAACCCGTTACTTTCCAGCAGCGTCGTGGACGATTGGTCTAACAGGACCACTAATTTCACATCTAATCGGAAACTACCGCGCCATATGCAGACCCAAACTACTAAGGCCCAGACACATTAAATTAATTACATTATCAACTACAAATACGTATGTTTTCAAGGCCCCAGACAGGCAACGGCCGCCAGGAAAGCCTTTGTCTAAAAGGGTCTCAAGCACCGCCTGGGAAATCGCACACTATACCGAACTTACTCAGAAAATAATGTTTTCTTTTAAATTGTTGGGAATAAAAAGCTATTGTGAGTTTATTGATCGCCTGTGTAAGTTGACTGAGGTTTCGAAAATGTTTTATAGTTATTGGAGTCCTTTTCTGTAGTGTATTTTCGGGGTCTTAAATTTATTATAAATTCTGGAACCTCCAGATAACGTCGAATTCAAAATTGAAACACTCTTTTAATTAAAGCTCTGTTACAAATACTTACTATATATTTATCAGGCGATATAATAATGGTGATTTTACTACTCCTTAATTACCTACAGAGTGTGTGTGGTGATCAGAAAATGTGCTGTCAAAGACCTATGTTAGTTTGACACCATTACCATTATCTGTTGAGACTGTACCCATTACACAGGACTCCTGCCGTCCTCGCCACTTCTTTTTTTTACTAGCCCACGCTGTCCCACTGCTGGGCAAAGGCCTCCCCCCACTCCTTCCATCTTCCGCGAGCCCGCGCGTCCTCCTTCCAGTTTTGACGGAACCTCGCCACAGAAGTGCTCCAAAATCTCCAGTGAACTGAACCAGACAGCCAGTTTAAACTAGTCCATACCGACACACATCGAAACACCTCCGAGTGCGCAATATCTTCAAATCAGATTTCAATTCATCGTTATTGAAATCTACGACCATATCAAGCGAGCATCATAACATATTTGTTCATTGATTGCCGATTGATTCCATTCAGAATAGTTTATAATTTAATATCGTAAATTCTGGTAAAAACTACATGTTCATTGTTCATTGTATTGCTATTTTATTTAATAATATCGTTGGGAAGTTTCTGACTCGTTTCGCGGTACAGGAGTTGTGGAATTTTATTTGGTTGGAGGTATTAAAATATTGCGGTTCCCGGCTACCAAGTACTACTAAGAATATGGTGTGGTAACAGAAAAACAATTTTAATAGACATTTATGTATCATCAAGCTTAAAGTTAATGCTAGGTGTAACATGTATTCATTATCATCAGCATAATTTTTGTCCACTGCTGGACATACGCTTCCCCTATGCTCCGCCACTTCGACCGGTTCCGTGCCACCCGCATTCAGTGAATTCCTGCGGCCTTCTGTCTCATCGTGGCCTTGACCGCTACCGTAGCCATTTGTTCTTTGTGCTTGTCATTTGGGGAGGAGGGTTCGACAACCAAGCTAGGGTTCGGTTAAGTTACGGTTTATTCCAAAAGGCCGACCTTCTATACCAATCATTATAATTATTTTATAGTCCAAACACTGCATTGATTTGAATATCGTCTAACAGAACTGTCAGTCCCGATTCTACCCTCATTGATTAACTCACCTTTTCACAATGGCACGAGCTCTCGAATGGCTGACGCCACCACGCAACGATATACGAGGGGAAGGAAGGCCCATCTACACGTCTGTTGCATTTTCTGGTCAATTTGTCATGAACAAATGCAACTACCACTGTTCAATTAATTAAATAAACAATTCCCAAATTCCCGTACCAAGTTACCCAGACAATTTAAGGGCCAATAATGTTAAACCGTTCGAAAAACGACAGGGCCCGGGTTTAATCGTATGGAATATCAGTTAGCACTGCACTCGACCGGGGTACGCGACCCCACTTTTAAGCAGTTCTTATGACTTATTGGGCTACGATATTAGGGTTTTTGAGTAGTCTATAACTTTATTTTTAGTACCTATTTTGAGATGATAGAAGAATCTTTATAAAACTTTATTCGTTTTTGGAGTGGCAATTTTAGTTTATTTTTCAAGTAAGTATTTCTATGGAATCATACGTATTATATTTTCTATTAATTTAATTATATTCAACTGAATTGTTACTGAAGAGCAATATGTGTACCAGTATGTGTGTTTATAATGGTTAATATTATTAAACAAGTAACTGTTTATAATGTATTTGATAAAGAAGAAAGATAAGGATTTGTCTCCAAAAATAATAATTTAAAAATTTTTGAATATGTAACTATTAAAAATATTATACCCCCAAAATGCCCGCCCTACACCTCTTCCTACTGCTTTCACTAGGAAGCAGAAGTGGCGCAACAAACTCCCCAGCAGCGCAGCTTCGGTTAAGGTAGAAAATACTTGATTCTATACAATAGTAGGTATGCAAAGTAATTAACATTACGAGACACACAATTAAATTGACTACCTAACATCAGTTCCAGTCCAACAACAAATTAATAGATTCAACAGAACAGAGCAAGCAATTTAATAGATTAATAGAAAACTATTCTAGTGAATAAAAGATCTCAGAATTTCTAATTCATAAAAAAATAATGACCAATAAATCCACACAATAAATACTTGAAATTCTTCACCAAAAATGCTCACATTTCAACATTTTCCTTCATAAATCGTAGGCAATAAAGGCTAGATATTGCCAAAAATCTTTCACCTAAGAATCTATTTTCATCTCGAGTACCTATTTATAAGATAGGAATATCGTTTGAGTGCACTTGAGCTCGATATAGCGGCTAAAGACCCCGAGATTCAATTTTATGAGGATTTAGTAAAAGTCGCTAAACGGATTGATAAATATCGGTTTAGGTTTCTTTTTAACCGACGAAAAAAAACGGAGGAGGTTCTCAAGTTGACAAGTATTTATTTTTTTATGTATATATGACCACGCATAGCTTTTTTACAGATTAGTCCGATTTTGATAATTCTTTTTTTATTGGAAAGGGTATACCCCAAAGTTGGTCCCAACCTTAAGGGTGGGAAAATAAGGGTGTTTTGTTCACTCACAGATTTAAATGCTGAGTTGTGTATTATTACTCTACTCAGTGCCACTTATGCCCCTTTTGAAAACAATTAGTAGATTATAGCCACAAAAAATGATAAAATAAAAACTTTTTTATCAAAAAAATTAAACCGCCGAAAAAACTAAAAAGCAAAAAATAATAAACGTTTTTTATTAAACCATAATAACTAAGTTCTTAAACTAATGTAAGTATACCTAAATAATTTTGAGTCGGCGCCATTTAAATTGAAGGCAATTTAGTGATCTTTGTTTATTGATTGTTTGGCGCCGACTCATTAGTTTAAGAACTTAGTTATTAAGGTTAAATTGAAAAAGTTTATTACTTACTAATTTTTTTGTTAAAAAGTTTTTATTGGGGAGTCTAGCTGAGATAATGGCTAAGATTTGAGCAGAAATAATGAGTTATTATTGTACCTACTTACCTATAAAGGACGTACCGAAGACAACAACAAAAACAACCAGTTTTTACAATTATAATTAGTTAAGTTACGGCCAACGCCTTACCAAATTCAAAAGTCAAAAGGTTTTTTTATTTAGGTAATATATATAATCAATCATTTTACACCAGAAACAGAGCTATTCATTTTTGGCATAGAAATACTGCAATCTGTAACAGCTTGTTAACTGTAGGTAACAGGCAGTCATATTTACAGATTGCAGATTTTTATATTAAATCAATTTGTCAAAGAACCTTTTTAGTGGGACCGCCCACTGAAGAACAAAGCCTTTCATCTCATACAGAGAAGAATGGAGCATTGATCATCACCCTTTATTAAGATTCTGGGCACTTGACTCCAGGTTTCACGACATATTAATTTAATTAACTCCAAGTCAGCGAATTCTTTGACAGAAAGCGGTTAGGTTGAAAGCGATCTCAGACCATTAAGTCCAGGTTTCCTTACGATGTTTTCACATATATACGTCAATGGTATAGTGGTATTCCAGATCAACAAAAAGTAGATAAGAATTAATCTACCTAGCCTTTTCTCTACTATGTTGGGGTTGGCTTCCAGTCTAACCGGATGCAGCTGAATACCAGTATTTTATTTACATGGAGCGACTGCCTGACGTTCAGATAAGACTTGTTAACCATGGCAAGAGTTTGGCAGACTTGGGCTTCTGACTGCCCATAACGTCTGTCAAAGATCTACGAATGACAGCCGGGACCAACGGCTTAACGTGCTTTCAGAGGCACGGAGGCGTCACCCATCCACAAACCGGACCGCCGCAAAAGTAGCTTAACCTTCGATCAACCCGTGCGGCTGATATTACTTCACTGAAAACCACAGACACCATCTTCTTCGTATTTATAAACTAAAACAACGTAGACTGAAGCACTAGGTACGAAGTAAATACTCGAACAAACCCATTACTCAGAAAAAAAAAACATACCGAACACTGTGCCTGACAAAGAATGATCTCAAAGTTAAATACGGAAATAGATACAGAAATTCAAGTTGATACAACTCAGGCACAGATCCCAATTTGTCAATTTCTAAATCAAAGTTGTTACTTTCACATAAATCTACATGGACATTTATGAAACGTCAGAAGCTGCACGTCTGAAGGTACACGGTCTCAATTGGTTCTTTCCTGTGGAAAAGACCCGGCAAGAATCTCCACGGTACTTTTAAAAATAATTGGCTTGTAAGCCATTGTAATGTTTTCAAATTACACTGTTTATATGTATGGGAGGGCTGTCAACAATTGTCAGGTACTACAACAGACAACTAGACTCATGTCTACAATGCCTACATCGTACTCACATTAATAAAATAGAAAATAATCGAGTTATAAGAAAAAATAACAATAAACTTAAAAAACACATGATTGTCGAATAACAAAACAACCAACGTCAAGCACAGGCAGACCGGTTTGGAAGACAGGGTTGTATAGTACGATAGTTACATGGGACTTAAATCTCTTGTAGGGGTGAAAATTTTGCCATGAACTGGGCACTCAAATCCAGACTCCAGGCTTCTAACTGTAAAAGTTAATGGAAAACCTAATAGCACTTTGCTTACCTGAAAATCAAAGCTATGGTCTGTTCCAAAAATATCTGATGAAAATGTAAACAAATGGATCAGAAAATGTACCCGTAGACGGCAATTTGTAGTACCACTTACAAAATGGGTGCTTTGATTTGATTATGTAAGTATAAATTAAATAATAAAAAAAAATGAACAGGGTTTGTTTACACTATACAATTATCCAATTTAAGTATTATGAAGTTAGTAGTAGTGTTGGCTCTTTTGGTTCACCGCAACCCCAAAGCAAAAGTCAGAATTCTTAGTAGACAAAGTCGAACTCCAAATAACAGTGGCCTTAAAAAAAATAGCGAACCTTCTACACTCTCTATCCAGTGCTATTGAGGTCAACCTACCTTTATCTTTAAGAAACAAGTACTGAAAGCAAAGTTTCAGTTATCCCCCCTTTGTCGGCTCGCAATATCCGGCCCACCAGCCCACAGGCCCACCGGAACTTCAATCAACAGTTTATTCTACCTTCTATGGCCATTTCCTGTTTATCATAGTTTCGTATTTGATAATATAATGGGTCTGATAGTATGCGGTGGCCTTTGAGCCCGAAGTTAGGGTTTCAAGAGTCAAAGTTGGGACGATTGGAAATGGGTTACAGGGCTTAGTCTGGGAAGTTTTGTGTGGGTCTTATGTACATTTGTCATTGTGAGATGGATGGCTTTTGCAGTGGTGATGGTTTAGGTCGTGACGGAAGTTGCAGAATTGAAATCTATTTAATAACATTCTTAAATCATTCATTCACTGACAGATAACGCACAGCCTTAACCGCTTGGTCTAGAAGCATGGCTCAAGAGTTCCTTATTTATGTAATACGTATTCCTCCAGTTTTTATTTACGAAATAAAGTCCTCACATTATAAGAAACAAAATCGAGACTGTTTCTTGTTGTTTTCTTTAAGTGTTTGGAAATAGTCATTCATTAGGATTATATGAACTTCGCAGAACTAGAGCAGTGCTGGCGCAGTGGTAGCGGCCGCGACTTACGAGTTGTAGGTCGTAGATTCGAACCCAGTCAGGCGCTTTACTTTGTGTAAATTACTTCATCACCACTGCTCTCAAAAGGGCGAAGGAAAACATCGTGAGGAAACCGGCATGTCCTATAACCAAAAATTCGAAGATAATATGTGACATCTACCAATCCGCACTGGGCCCACGTTGTGGATTACGGCCCACTCTCTCTCACCGACAGGAGGCCTGTGTCGCAGCAGTGGAAAACTTAAAGGCTGATTATGTATGTTAAGAATTATGAACTTAGAGGGTTGTATTGACAATTGTGTAAAAAATATATCAATACTTTAATAAATATACGGTAGAAGAGTATTATCATTCATACGTAGATACTTAAAAGCATCCAAAGATACCCTAAGAAACCAACACCCACTTTAATTGTTTTTTTAACGTCGACCCACATTCATTCATTTCTCCTGTATCCTGGGATTCCTGAGTACACAAACAAAACAATACATTTTTTTCTTAATATATTTATCTCGGCACCATGGGGTTCCGGACCTTTTAAATGGCGTACGAAGGGCCGGAGCCAGCTCGCAGAGACCCGTTAGACGCTTTTAATTAAATGAGGTACCTACCGGCGATTATCCCTATGCGCACCATGCAAGTGCTTCCAAGGACAACCCGGTTGGTGTAGGACTATTGCAGGATATGGAAACAAATATATTGGGTTATGGGTTTGGGTGGCTATCTAGGACTATGGGAAGACTATGGCCTCTGCCAAATCAATGTTTTATATAAAAATACAACCGACTTCCAAAAACGACACTACAAAGTGAAAAATAACTTTAATTTCGGAATTCGGTGTCGTTGGGTTGGCATTTTCGTTGTTTGCCACCGTTTTTGGAAGTCGGTTGTATTTTTTTACAAAAACGTTTTTATTTTTCACTTTTAAGTTGTAATTTTTACCAGTAATTTTGGTTTAAAAACCAAACTACTGAACTGTTTTTGATGAAATTTCTATGGCACCATTTGGGAAGTATACCCTTTCCAACAAAAAAAGAATTTTTCAAATCGGTTGGCAAGCGACGGAGTTATGCGCGAACAAACATAAAAAAAATATATATATATATAAACATCCGAATTGAGAACCTCCTCCTTTTTTAGAAGTCGGTTAAAAATACACAGATAAAATGGCAGAGGGGGCCTTGCACACTCAATAATGAGCCCTCGAATACTGTATCAATATTATTGTTATATGACCCGTAAAATACAACACACAAACAAGAGTTTTGTTTTGTTATTTTTTAGTTTCTTTTGTTCATATTATAATTATTGCTGTCGCAGTTGACTATAGTTACGATATTATGTATTTTTTTAAGTTTATTGTAAAGACATTTCTATTTATTTTAATATACTACTGTTTTTTTTTAACTTACAAAATAAAATAAAACATAAAATGTAGCACAAACAAACACAAAATTGAAAAATGTTTGCTCCTTGCGGAAAACGAACCCATTACACGTAGCTTAGCAACCAATACAAAAGCCACTGGTAAACGGTCCTAGTGGTATCTGCTTGCGATGAAATCATAGAGATATTTTCCTTACTTGCACATTGTGTAGACGTACGAGCATGAAGCTGATATCAGCCGGTCTATTCTGTATTCGGCTCATTTCGGCTCAGCGATCTAATCGACTTGCACTTTGACTCACTATACAGTTTAAAAGCGAAGACTTTGAAAAACCTAGATAATGATTAATTTACCTTTTTGTTTTTTTCTTCTTTGTTCTCTGTTTCAGGATCTATAACTTTTTGGATACTAGTAGTTGATATAAATTAGGGTAGTTTTCTTTTATTTTTTTTCTGTATCGTACGTACAACTTTCGTTTTGCACGCTGAGTTTACCTTTAAGTGATTGTACACTATTGTTTATCTGTTTTTGCTTGTTTTTTATGCCCATAACTGGTGTAAACAGTCGTTGGTAGACCAATAAATAAATAAAATAAAAATAAATTTCAATTCACATTTCGATCATTCGGTAGGCCAGTGAAAGAAACCGAGTGCCGAAATCCAACATCGTTGGATCGGTTCACTAATAAATTATTTTTTTACCTTTATTCATTTTGAGTTCAAACTTTTTACTTCGAAATGGCGAATGAAATACAAAAATGAACATAAAGTGAAGCGTCTGGTATCTGCTTTAGGACACATGAATGTATGCCTCGAGATACAGTCAACCATGTAAAGTCTAAACGCAAGAGAAGTTCAGGCGACAATTTAGTTATAACATAAGTTATAACAAGTTAGCAACTCGCCCTGTGGGGACTTCAGTCCGTCAAACATCACACCTTGTCCTGACTTGAAGTTGTTTCAAATTGTACTGTACTGTTTACTTATATTATACACTGATGCGGAAGCAAAAAAAAAAAATATATTTCGATACTAAATTTAATGAATGTAAATCTTTCTGTTTGCTATATTGTTGAACCTGAATGAACAAACCATTTTCTAATATACATATTTATGTACATACGGTACAAGTATATAAAAAGAAAAGAATCACAAGGTATCAACAAATTCGGCATCGTTGTCAACAGGAAAAGTTCTCAAAAAACTGGCAGCATTGCCACGTTGTACTTATGACAATGTTGATTCTTTGGCCAAAAATATATATTTCTTCTTTATATACTTGTACACACAATTGTTAAATAATATATTCATTCATTCAATTCAATTCATTTATTTCAGACAATGTCCATAGTCCTTTACTATTACAAAATGTATATATGTTGTTTTAATTTAAATTAAAAGATAGACAAGACACACACATACACAGACAGACAGACACACACACATGCTTACAGAGTTTTGGCAAGGTCTTGTAATTATTAATGATGATGCAGAGAATTTACTTGAAACATTTAATACCTATTAAATATTATATTTTCTTAGCCCTTTTAAAGAACAATTCTCAATTATTTCTGACCCTACCTTTGGATACATAGGTATATTGAACACATAGGCAAGTTACATCACTTTTCAATATTTAAATAACAGACAGAATTCATAAAAAATAGTCAAATTTTTACTATTTTGCCAACTTGGCACATGAACACGGTTGAAAGTTTTAGGCCGAAATGCAAACGAACCCTGGACATTTCGTAGTCAAAAATACATTTCTCCTACGTAAATAATGTTTTAATAATACTCTGTTGCGGTCAACGCGAAAATACACGGCGCGGTTAGTGTGGAAGTGGTTTTTTGTATTTACTTTTATTTTTATTTTATGTTAATGCTTAATGTAACGAAAGTGAAAGAGATTTTTACAAAGGTTACCCTATAGTGAGGAAAAAGTCTAAGATCGCCAATCCACCCTGAGCAAGCGTGATGATCAATGCTCATACCTTTTCTGTGTGAGAAGAGAGTGTACGCACCTTCAACACCGTGACATTTTTCAGAACGATACCTTAACTATTTGAACGTGGATTCACGCGAGACACAATGGTTTTTGAAAAAAAAATAAACTGTGTCTGTAATTAATTCGACCGTTAAAGGCATTGAAATGTCTGTTGTGCCAATAACTAGCATCATAGTATCTACAACGTTCGAAATTAATTTAACACACGGGTAGGGCTAGTAGCCAGTAATCATAAAAATTATAACAATATAAAATAAATAAACAACAAAAATAATTCGCAATTTGCAAACTACCTACGCCTGCACTACTCACCGACATTGGGCTCTCTCTCTCTTTCCTTCAATCCGCCTACTCTTTGCACGTTATTGGTTATAATTTCATTGATGCGTTAATATGATCCGTGCCCCCGGAAAATGACCCCTGCGCCACAGGTCTCTAGGTACAGGTTGCTCCAAGATGTAATTTTATATTAAAATTATTAATAAACTAGCTGTTGCCCGCGACTTCGTCTGCGATCCAGGAGAAAAAGTACCCTATGTCCTTCTCCAGGTCATGGTCTACCCAGGTGCCAAATTTCATCTAAATCCGTTCAGCAGTTTTAGCGTAATTATTAAATTTTCTAATTTTCTGCGCAACTATCTTAATTTTTTTTCCGTAAGTACCTTCTACAAAGTATTAGAAAACGTTTAGAAAAAGATGGATGAAATCGGTAAGGTCGTTCTCAAGTTATGGCGTGACCAAGGGAAATAGGGATTCATTTATATATATGTATATATAGATAGATAGATAAATAATAATGTATAATGAATTTAAAATATGTTCATAAATCGAAAACGAAACCGTATACGTGTGTTAAATTAATGTCGCCATTAGAGCTCCACGCTGTATACCTACTCCTCAAGGCAATGCACCTGACAGGTTCCATAATTATATCTCCAATACCTATTCAAGCTGTTAAGCTGCATAATATTGCTTCCTCCAATAAGCCCTTTGACAAACCCACAGACAAACCGCGAAAACAGTTTTACGGGGCATAGATATACATAATACGATTCCTGTAGACCTTTGTAAATAACTAATTTCGACAAAACAGAGATTTCTTTAGCTAATAAATTAGGTAAAGAAATCTCTGTTTCATAATGTTTCGTAAGTTTATTTAGTATACACATAAACTTTCTGGAATATTTTTTTCCCAGATGAAATTATTATTGTTTTTATCACTTCAAATCTCTTTCCATACCATCGGACTAACCCCCAAATGCGGACATGTCATAAAATTCTCATTTGCGTGTTGCCCGCAGTCTAGAGCCTGTGATATTATCCACTGTTTCGTTGGCTCCTTAGTTTTTATCTCCCCCTGTGCCCGCTATTATGCTAATGATATTTTTATGAAATAATGCCGTTTGTTTGAAAGAGAGGCGTGTGGTTTCAAGGATTAGTTGACAGCAGAGGTATGAATTTTATTTCGGCCACCGAGAGAATGCTTACTTGACATCTGTCAGTTGGACACAATTAAGAACTATTTCCACCTTAATAAACAAAAAGTTTTATCTTTAGACCCAGGTTTTAACCATCAAGCCATTTTTAATTTCAAACTTTATTCCGGCAAAGTTAAAGTTCTAATTACAAAAACTGTCGTTATACCCGAGTCTGAGTAGTCAATTTTGTAATAAGAACTTTAAGGTTTGGGCCTGGAGTAAAGTTAAAACTCGTTTTCTAATAAGATTTTTAAAGTTAAAAGTCGTATTCTACTCAGTGTTTGCAGTCCTGTCACAGTTATTTTACCTCTAATTTTGCAACACAGTGGTTTTAATTGTCCTTGCGTTAAATTTGCTATCAGATCTAAAAATAAACGTAAGAAAAGGTGCTGACGGATTAGATGGTATTCCATATAAACTAATAATATCTTGGCCTTATTTCGAGGAAGAAGCAGTAATCTGCCCAATTCCCACCTAAAAATAGAAAGATGAGATACTTATTACATTCACGAGAAAGATTATTTGTAAGGCACATCGTCCACGACGCCACTCAAACCTATAGCATAAGCATAATCAGCATATAATGTTCCCACTGCTGGGACACAGGCCTCCTCTCTGTGAGAGGGAGTGGGTCGTAATTCACCACGCGTAGATGTCACATGTCTTCGAATTTTTAATTCTAGGACGTGTCAGTTGCCTCACGAGGTTTTCCTTCACCGTTTTGGGAGCAGTGGTGATGAAATAATTTACACAAAGTAAAGCGCCTGACACAAACCTAACGTGTTGTAAACTCAAATCACTAATGAGTAGCCAGTATGACGTCACAGCACTACTATTTCAATGTCAGTCCGTACTAAAGAGAATTAAATAGTCATTGGTCCGTACATATTCAATGGTGATTGAGTTTGGAACCAGTCATTTTGAGTAGCATCGCATAGTCATCGCATAGTGGACAAGGGGCCTAGTGTAACACAATTATTGTACCCTTGAAGTTATAGGCTTCATTACACTTTAACATGTATTCTAAAGGGCTAGTAAATAATGACACCATGTGAATTTAACCTCAATTGAAACATGGTAGTGAACAAAAGGGCCAGCCACTCGTACCAATCAAGTTGTCAAACTGAGGGCTGGTTTTAGTTCCGGGCTGCGGGTTGTTCGAAAGAGATACCGTGGCCCCTGGCACAGGCAACTGAAGGAACACGGGTGGGTTTTAGTCAGTAAAAGTCTGACACGCCCTTCCGCTCAGCCCAGAACGGGAGAGGTCATTTGATGATTTCCCACCCAAAAAAAAAAGAGCTGGTTTTAGTGTCCAAATACACATTAAATTCCAGATAAAATAAATAATTAACAGAATTTGTTACTTATCTGCCGGAAAAATTAACTGGAACCTATCCAGAAGCGTTAAAACAAACCACAAGTTTCATAGTCATTTTATCCAACACCATAAAAAAGCCGTAAAACATTAACCCGTCACCACCGATAGACATTTTTAATCCCGCACACGTAATTTTTAATTTTAAAATTTTCAAAGCCAGGCTGACCAATTAAAAACAAATTACTTGCTCGACTAAGAGAGCACTCCACGCCCGCATTTCTACGTGGAAATACGTTTGAACATGGAATTCCACGTTCTAATTTCAAAAGGAGGCGAATGCGTTCATGAAATTCAAATTTTGGAATTCGTTTTCTATCGTTCTTTCTTTTATAAATCCCGGGATTAAACGATGTCAAACTGATAGCGGAATTCTTTTTGCGGGATTATGGGATGTTAACATTTTGGTGTTAAGAATGTAATTTGTGGTTTATGGGTTTTTAAAAGTTAGTGATGTATGTTTTTGGGGTGAGAGGTGACCCGTTTCCTTTTGTGTATATCTTTTTGGTTAATTTTCTGTTTAGGATAAGTAGCTTTGGTACCACAAAGTTTTTCCCCGTATGATAAAATACGTTTAACAGAACTTCTCTCTCCTAAAAATAGAAGTTCTATTATTATTATTATGCGTTACGAAATTTTTTTCTATAAATATAAAATAAATAAAATAATCACGTTGAATTTATGCCCGTTTGTCTGAATGTATATTCCGGATTGACGTAAAAACGGCTGAACAGATTTAGATGAAATTAGGCACACAGATAGGCAGTTTATAACCTGGATTATAGCATAGGGTAATTTTAATCTCGGTAGTATTTTCCCGTGGGATATTTACCGACATCCCCGCAGGCGAAGCCGCGGGCACAAGCTAGTTTTGTATAACGAGATAATTTACGTAGGTAAGACTCAGAGAACTTCTTTGAAAAACTATCTTGTAGTGTAGACAAGTTCTGAGCAAATGATAAAATAATTCTTAGCATTGTTGGAAATAACGAGACGAGCTCGAGGCTCGATCAGGTTAAGCTGCACTTGCCGAGGCCAGTTCGTAGATGAGTGAGTATGTATTTCATACCCCCTCCGTGCCCTTTAGCTGTCATTAATAGATCTTTGACAGTCGTTATGGGTAGTCAGAAGCCCGAAAGTCAGACAACCTGTCCTTACCAAGAGGTATTGTGTTACCCAGTAACTGGGTTAACCAAATTATTAAAAGAATTGCCAACACAAACCTAGATAAATATTCTACTATGGTTTTGCTATTAGGTAATAGCACTGGTATTACCAGAAAGGACATAGTGGATGGTGTTAACACCTTATTAAAGTTAAAAATAGGAAAGCTAATGTTGTGTGCTTTTCCTTACTCTGATACTTTATCAGATAATGAAAATATAACTGTTTTGCATTAAGACAAAACAGGTATTATATGTTGGAGAAAACACAGCAATGATATGAAGAATGCTTCTTATGATTTTGTGAAAATTCGAGAATGTCCTCCCTAAATCAGTAGGAATATCGAGAATACCTTCTTATTTCTGGCACCAGAGGGCGCCGTTAGCACTTTACCGCCATTTCAGCTGTCAAGCGTCATTGCAGTCTTCATCATCAGCAAGCTCCTTGTTTCATTGCTGTGTTTTCTCCAACATATAATACCTGTTTTGTCTTAATGCAAAACAGTTATATTATATGTATTCGAAAACACAGCAATGATATGAAGACCTGTTTGATATCTGCTGGTGACCAGAAAAAATAAAACACAAGAATGCAATGTGAATGCAAATTGTTAAAATTAACCCAAAAAAAAAAATTAAAACCAATTTTTTTATTATTGAACTTTCATATAGGTATTCAACTCTTAAGCTCTAATATTGGGAAAACTAAACAAATCAAATTTAACAATTCAGTCATTTAAAGTCATTAATTCAACTGACTTTGTAAGTAAATAAAAATAAGAACTTATTCTTTTCAATAAACTCAAGAAATTATGCAATCAATCTACTGCTAGATATGCATAAATCCACAACTGAGGATAAAATATCTCAAATTAATTAAAGTGATTAACACAACAACAGAACAAAAGCCTCTATCTTTGAATTAATAAAATAATAAAAATAATTGTTGGTTTCAACATTGAGATCACACCGTGAAATCTTAGCTACAAATTATGTTTAACTAAACGGTTTTAAAATTATTATAAAGTAAACCCACTGCAGCATCATCACTGACAGATCTATTTACTTCTTTGCAGTAATATCTTGAAAATGTTTCTACACACTTCCAATTTCCCCTCTCTAATATTTCCTGTACTGGTCTGTTGTCCAGCCATCCCCGAGAAGCTACAGCTGATCTTATACTACCTGGGGAGGCATCGATCTTAGCAAGCTTAAAGGCTGACCACACCCAACCTGCAATCATTGTTTTGGATGCAGGCCTGACCACTCCTATGATGGAGATGAAAAGAGATTTTACCTGACTATCCTGACAGCGTCTGGCTTCTGAGTTCTTAATCAACTCTTTAACATGAGTTACTGGGCAAATTCTAGGGTCTTGATGCCGTATTAGTAGCCAGCCCGATTGCCTGTGTGAACCTGTGTCAGTTTTTGAGCCGAACCTTGGCCAAAATGTCAAAGTGTCCCCAGACTCTGTAAACCCCTGCTCACTGAGTTCCAAGAGGGTAAGGTCATGTAGCCTTCGACCAGAAGCTAGTAAAAGGATCAATGCAGTCCGCCTGCTTTGGTCAAAAAGAGAATTTGAACAAGTAGATGATTTTAACCAGTCAAACAAAATATTTACATCCCATATAGGGAGCTTAGGTGGGTGTGGTTTAGACAAAGAAACAGCCTTTAAAACTTGCTGAATAAAAAAGTTCTTGGATAGGTTCTCTACCGTTGCTGCGCAATATGTTGAAATAGCAGATTTGTGTAACAGAATTGTACTATATGCAAACTTATTTTGCAGATATAGATTGGCCAAAAATCTAGCTACGTCCTTACCCTCTGGACATTTACTGTTCACCTTATGTGCCTTACTCCAATGTAGCCATCTTTTCAATGGGGCACTATAGGTGCTCAAGGTAGAGGGACGCCAGCTCTTTTTCAGTAATTGCTGCTCGTCCCGACTCCAATCAGTTACCTGATCTTCCCACCCCCAACTTTCCAAGCCTGAAGCCTTAGCTTGTCTACTTGAGGAGGGCTCAACTTCGTTGTCCAGTCTAACAGAACTTCCCTCAGGTTCTCTATCGTCAGAGGGGGGACTAGCGCGCGTGCCTGGAGATCCGGGAACCAGAAGCACTGTGTCCACCGTGGCGCTATCACAAGGTACGTCCCTACTGCCGTGTTGAGATGTGCCAGGACCCTGGGTATCATGCTCGGAGGTGGGAATACCCACGCTGTTTGAAAGTCCCACCTTCGACTGAAAGCGTCGCAGAAAAGCGCCGAGCCATCTTTTGAGTCTAAAGTCACATACCTTGTGACGATAGCGGTTTCTCTTGTGGCGAAGAGATCGACTTCGGGAACGCCCCACTGTCTGAATATTGCCTCCGTGGCTGGTGGTAGCAGATGCCACTCGGGTACGGGTCTTCCCCTTGATAGGCAATCTGCGATGCCGTTCAGGTTCCCTGGTAAGTGGAACGCTGTCATCGTTATGTTGAATCGATGAGTCAATTCCAGTAGCCTGGTTGTCAGCCCCAGTAAGTTTAACGAACGAGTTCCGCCCTGATTCCGTATGTATGCCACCAGAGTTCTGTTGTCTGACTGTATTAGTATGTGGGCATTTTGTAACAGTGCACCCTGGGACCTGATGACGGCAAAAACGGCATACATCTCCTTCATATTGGAGTGCCAGGCTTTTTGGTTTGTAGCCCATTTGCCTGAGAGGTATTGACTGTTTAAGTTCGCTCCCCAGCCCGCATCCGCTGCGTCTGTGGTTAAGAAATGTGTTATTTCTCTCTTGCGTAGTGGGGCTGGACTGCCCTCTATAGCATCCAACCACCACCGCAGATCCTCTCGCACTCTGGGGCACAGTGCTCTCTTCTGGCGTTTCCGAGTGAATCTTCTCAGAAAGAGCTGTGCCCTGCGACAGTAAAGTCGGCCCCGAGGGACCGCATGATTGGCGAAATTTAGCATGCCCAACAAACTTTGAAGCTCTCTTAATGAGCAGCTGTCTCGGTTCAAAATTTTCGTCAGAGAGTTTTTTATACCCAAAACCTTCCGGGTGGGTAATGCTACTGTCTGGTTCTGAGAGTCCCAGACCAGCCCTAAGTATTCCAGCCTGCGTGTGGGCTCGATTACGGACTTCTGGTAATTTACATGCCAACCCAAAGATTCCAAGATGGCCAGCGTTTCCGCAACCTGTGCCGTAAGCTTGGATTTGTCCTGACAAGCCAGGAGATAGTCGTCTAGGTATACTAAGAGGCGTACACCCCGATCCCGTAGGATTTCGGCCACCCAATTGGAAACGGCCGCAAACGCACGGGGAGCCGAGGACAGGCCGAACGGTAGCGCTGTTAACTGAAGGATTTCTCCATCGTAAACAACCCGTAAAAACCTTCTGTGTGTCTCCGCGACACTCAGATGGAAGTAAGCCTGGTGAAGATCGATCTTCACTAACCAATCGTTTTCCTGAAGAAAGTCTACTACATCCATCTGTGATATTAGATGAAAATGCCTTGTTGTTACATATATATTTAGAGCTTTGAGGTTGAAAATTGGGCGCAAACCCCCATCTGATTTCTTTACTAGGAACATTTTTGAAAAGAAGCCCGGGTCTAGAGTCATTGGCTTTTCTAAAATACCCTTGCTCTCCAACTCCTTGACCATCTGGGTCATTTCCGGGGAAACTTTGGTAGCCAGAGATTCTAAAAAATTTTTGGTTGGGTATTTCAGAGGGGGTTTCTTCCTGAAGGGTAAGCGGTAACCCGCTATTGAACTTATAATAAACTGGTTTGCCCCTAATTGAGCCCATTTTCCTGTGGAAAATTTCAGGCACCCCCCTCTGAAATCCCGGTGTGAGTCAGTTTTCTTTGGACTTAGAGTTTGACCCCTCGGCATTGGAACGACGCTGACGAAAGGGCCGAGTCTTTCGAACCAAATGCTTAAACTTCTTATCCGACTTCCTAGTTTTATTCTTATATTGGCTTTTCCTATTTTGGAAAGTTTGGTCCCCACGCTCTGAAACCTTCTTCTCTTTTAAATAAGTTGGAGTATTCAACCAGACCTGAGACCCTCCGAGGGACTGTATTATAGGCTGCAGAGCCGCTCTACTAAATAAGTACTCAGAGCTAGGTGGGACATTTCGTAATGTGTTTCTAAGATTTTCATTCGAAATTTCCTTCAAAACACGTTCACGCCTAACCTCAATACACTCGGAACGCTTTCCGCATATAATTTGCATGGTAGTTTCAGAGTTCTTATGACATAATGACCCCAGTCCAAAGAGAACAGAAATTTTTTCAAATAAAGTATTTGGATTTAAGCCTTGTGGATTAGTACTAGCCCAGTCAACAATAGATTGTAATCCTGTTCTTAATATCTGCCTCTGTTCCAAAACCTTATTGGATAAACCGGCTAAAATCAATTCAGTTGAAGCCAGATAGTCTTTGCTTTTATTAAAATGACATAATTCATCATTAACGTGAAGTCCTGTAAATCCTGGGGTCGCCAAGCAACCTTGCAGAACCTGCTTGTACCTAATGCCTTTCCACGCCTGAGAGTCAAACTGTTGGTAAGTGTAACTTATTTAGTTCTAAGAATCTATCCTTATCACTAGCTGGGATAATCTTTTTATCGTCAATATCGGTGTTTAAAGAACCCCAATTGAGAGACAGTGACTCGGGCTGAGTAGGTAATGTAATGAACGGCTCCGAATTAACAAGATGTTGCGAATCAATACATGAAGAAGTACTAGGCCTTACAGTACCACTATTTGGGTCTATCTTATTATAACAAACGGGATAATAGCTTAAATAATTCGAAATATACGACATTTGCGACATTAAAGTATCAATACGAGGATCGGTGCGAACTGGTTTCGACTTGTACTTACGGTTTCGCGTCGAGGTACGAGAACGTTTATTGGGCAGGGGTGAAGCTGTGCCCTCCTCAAACTCCGAGGATGAGGAGGAGCTGCTGTCCAATGCCCTCGAGCTTGTCGACGGTGCTTGTTCTCCCTCCGGAGCAACAATACCGGCTCGCTCGTGGTTCTCATTACCGCTACCTACCGGTTCCATTTATTGGTGAAATACACTGCTGTGTTTCTAAAAAGCACTAAAAACACTCTCGATAACACTTTTAACACTCATATAAGTAAGTTACAGAGGTTAAAAGGCACTTTAGAATAGTTTTTTCTTATTAGAAAAAAGTTTCAATCTAACTCGAAAGAATCACAAGAATGCAATGACGCTTGACAGCTGAAATGGCGGTAAAGTGCTAACGGCGCCCTCTGGTGCCAGAAATAAGAAGGTATTCTCGATATTCCTACTGATTTAGGGAGGACATTCTCGAATTTTCACAAAATCATAAGAAGCATTCTTCATATCATTGCTGTGTTTTCGAATACATATAATAATCATATTTATAAGTTGAATAATACTATTCACAAGCTGACATGTTGTCATAGTGACAAATTATTGTATTTTGACACTAACAAGTTTGTTAGTGGTTTTAAGTTAACTCAGAGAACTTTATCTCTGTCTGGGGAATGTAGACATCTGATTGCTATGTTGATAGCATATAATATTAACGAGGTTATAGCTAATATAACAAATTTTAGTATTAGTGACAAATCTGTGTTGCATAGTTATACTAACAACATTGTGATTGATTATGAATCATCATATTGTACAAAGGAGGATCCACCTACAATGCCAACATCCTTGGACGCCACTACCAGTCAGATAGGGTATTTCCCTCCTGCTGGAACTTATACGGGCAATCTAGACTCTCCAGTTGTAGCTGTGGAGGTATCTCCTGATAATAATTTAAACTAGTCAGTGAGACAACAGAAGTTACCCCTTCAAATAACCAATTATTATTACAGAATAATAAAAAGGTATCTTCTGGCAATATAATTAATAATAATAAGAAGAAACTAAAGGGTGTGCAACATATTTTAAAATTATTTAATCAAAATATCCAAGGTTGCGCTTCCAAATTACTGGAAATAGAATTGTTTTTGGAAAACACCAAGTTTGATGTCATTTGTTTAACAGAGCATTGGTTGAAAGATTATCAAGTAATGTCAATTAATTTTGAAAATTATTGTGTAGCAAGCCATTTCAGCCGACAACATATGATACATGGCGGGTCATTAATATTACTTAAAAATTCGATTAAATCCAAAGAACGTAAAGACATCATCGGGCTGTCTGTTGAACACATCATTGAATTGTCCTGTGTTGAGCTCGATAAGCATGTTATAGTATGCGTATACAGACCTCCTAGTTACCAGAATCTATCCGTGTTTGATTCTGTACTGGAAGATGTGTTAAAGAAACTTAGTACTAGTAGTAAGTCAATAGTCGTATGTGGAGATTTTAATATTAATTTATTGGAAAATAACTCGAATACTGTCAGATTATTGAGTCTTTTTGG
Organism: Apamea anceps; assembly: GCA_951799955.1. NCBI lineage: Eukaryota > Metazoa > Arthropoda > Insecta > Lepidoptera > Noctuidae > Apamea > Apamea anceps. The sequence goes on from OX637525.1 coordinate 913,397, forward strand.
GTCATTTGATTTGTCAAATGTGTTTATGGAACCAACCCGAGTGACAGCTTCTTCTGCCACTTGTATAGATAATATTTTTTGTAATTGCGATTACTTACACAAACAAATTGTAAATAAGTTGCCATCTGATCACAGTGGACAAATAATAACATTTAGTGCCTACATGCCTATACAAAAAATTGAAATAAGGTTTAGGCCAATTACATGTAAAAATTTAGAGAAATTAAACAATTCTTTGGCCAGTAAATTATGTGATCACAGTTTTAATAATATAGATGACACCAATGAGTTCTACGCCGAGTTCTTTTCACTATTAAACGCGCAATTTTATGACACTTTCCCACTGAAAACCAAAAGTATTTACACAAAGTTTTTATTCAGTGACTGGGCTACTCCAGGTATTCGTAAAAGCAGGGAAAAACTTTTTGAACTTTATGGTTTAAAGCAACATATGAAAAATACAAACTTTCATCAGTATGTTGCAAAATATTCAAAAACTTTTAAAAGGGTGTGCCAAAGAGCTAAAGCTCTTTATATAAGCAATAAAATAAAATCAGCTGATGATAAAATAAAAACTACCTGGCAAATAATAAATAGTGAAACAGGTAGGAAAAAACAGCGAAATAGTGAATTTAATTTAGAGACTGCACATGGCCCCATCAATTCAGATGTAGAAATAGCTCAGGAATTTGAAAACTTCTTTGCTAATATTCCCCTTAAGACTACTGAAGCATTAAATTCTTCCCCCACGCTTTCTGCTGCCTTACTTAAAAGGAATGTAAAGGCATGCCCTTTGGAGCTTAGGTTTCAGCATACAAACCCCCAGGCTGTTATAAGAGCTTTTAAAGATCTTAAAATTAAATCAACAGAAGATCTCTGGGGTATGTCGGTAAAAGTATGTAGATCTCTCATCGAAACCATTGCGCCCTATTTAGCTTTCATATTTAACACCAGTGTTGACCAAGGAGTCTTTCCGGATCTAATGAAACATAGTAAAGTAGTACCATTGTTCAAATCCGGTGATAGTAAAGAACCAAACAATTATAGACCTGTGTCAATTCTGCCAGTTCTCAGTAAGGTGTTTGAAAAGTTGATGCTCAATCAAATGTTACGTCACTTTAATAAAAATAACATCTTTCATGAACACCAGTACGGCTTCACCAAAGGGCGTTGTACCACTGACGCCGGTGTCACCCTAATGAAGAACATTTTTAACGCCTGGGAAGAAGCACAAGATGCTATTGGAATCTTTTGCGACCTCTCTAAAGCGTTCGATTGCGTAAACCATGAAACGCTTCTGATGAAACTCGAGCACTATGGGATTAGGAAAACAGCACTTGACTTGTTAAGATCATACCTGAAAGATAGAAAGGTTAAAGTCCAAGTAAATGGCGTAAACTCATTGGGGTCTGAAATGACAATGGGCGTTTCTCAAGGTTCGATATTGGGTCCATTCCTCTTTTTAGTTTATATTAATGATTTACCCCAATTACTTCAAAATCAACCGAAGATGGTGTTATTTGCAGATGACACATCATTGATCTTTAAAATAGACCGAAGGTCACAAAATCTTGACGACGTGAATAACTCTATTCTTCAGGTCCAAGATTGGTTTACGGTAAATAATTTAGTACTTAATGAAAAAAAAACCAAATGCATTAGATTTAAATTACCTAATGTTAGAAGTAGCGAATGTGACATCATATTGAATGGCCAAAAACTAGAATTTGTTAATCAAACAGTTTTTCTGGGAATCACGCTAGACGAGAAATTACAATGGGGACCTCATATAACATCTATTGCGGGGCGGCTAAGCTCGGCGGCTTATGCTGTTAGAAAGATAAGACAGCTAACAGATGAAGAAACCGCGCGTTTGGTCTATTTTAGTTACTTCCACAGTATTATGTCATATGGCATTTTACTGTGGGGTCGGGCTGCTGACATTGAATCCATTTTTATTTTGCAAAAAAGAGCTGTCAGAGCCATTTACAATCTACGTCGCCGCGAATCTCTTAGGGAACTATTTAAAAGGGTTAATATTATGACGGTACCTTGCCAATTCATTTATGAAAATATTATGTATGTAAGAAAAAATCAACATCTTTTTAATAAAATAAGTGATAGACATAATTTTAATACTAGAAATAAAGATAAATTAGATCAACCTTTTTTCAGATTATCTAAAGTACATACATCTTTTATGGGGTACTGTGTTAAATGTTACAACAAAATACCTTGTGAAATATTGCAATTAAATGAAAGAAAATTTAAAACTTACATTAAAATTACACTTTGTAAGCAAGGATATTACAAATTAGAGGATTATATCCAAGATAAGAATGCTTGGAAACATGCTGGTCCTGCTCCATAGGACAATCTCTAGAGTCTAGACAAAATCAAACTGGTTGCTAATGTAATTGTATAATTTATTCTTTTTTTTATTCTCTTTGACATTGATTTACATTCTGTAATTACTTAAAGTCACCCGGACTTATTACTCCTTATTATTTATTTATGAAAATAGTCTACTTTTGGAATTTTTGTAAATATGTGAGCACCATGTACCTATCACATAGTCAATTTATATGTCATGGTTTCATTAATTCATTTTAATTTTTTTTTACCTATTGTGGTATAGTAATTTTATGTTTAGGTGCATCGTCTTCACATATAATTATATAATTAATGTATGCAAAATATTGTAAAACATTTTAAAAGAGTAACGGTGGAGTTTCTTGCCCATTCTTCTCCATACGAAAACTACCTTTTGGAAGGGGCGACTAGAATCAATTTAATTTTAATTTTGACGTTCAAAAGTGCCTTTTATGTGCCTATTTGAATTAAATGATTTGACTTTGACTTTGACTTTGACTTTGACTGGGTTATAGAGGTCAGATAGGCAGTCGGTCCATGTAAAGTACTGGCAAAAATAAACCATACGTGATTTGATCACACAATATAAACGGAGGTGGTCCTACGATAACCAACTAGCAAAAGTAACACATGTAATAACTTAGTTATATACTTTACATACACAATGTCTATTTTTATTTCATCGTGTTCCACGACACGTCATGGGACCAAGTTTATCGAACGACGGAACAAGGCCTCTCTAAGATAGCGCAATCCTTAGACTATAACCTTTTGACACTTAACGTTAGTAAAAGTAAATACATTGCTTTTTCCAAAACTAGCTCCTCCAGTGCCTCTCAAACTATGTCCTTGAAAATACATACCTGTCCACAGATACACATAATTCCCTCACAACTGCCACGCCAACCCTGCGCATGTAAAGTCCTTGAACGAACTGACACGATCAAATACCTCGGTATAACATTAGATAACAACTTAACTTATAAAGCCCACATCTTTGCCCTTTCCTCCAGAGTACGAAAACTAATACACGTCTTGAAAAAACTCAGGGACTGCACCCCAAATCGATATTTTGCGAATGGTCTACTTTGCACTCTGCCAGTCGATCATAATGTACTGTATTTGCATTTGGGGACGCACTGGTAAGAGCGCATTTATAACGCTAGAAAGGGCGCAACGGGCACTGATCAAAGTCGCTATAAAAAAACCGTTTAGATTCCCCACTGACCTTCTATACCACGAGTTTCAAGTCCTCAGGGTAAGACAAATATTTGTACTCCAAGCAACGCTTAAATATTATGCAACAATAAAAAATCGACCTTACTACATGGACATAATAAACAAGCGTGTATTCAGAGTACCCATACCAAATGCCAAATCCGAACTAGCCAGACGCTGTACCTATTTTTCCCATCCCAACACGTACAATAAAGTTAACCAAATCTGCGACCTAAAAGACTGCTCTACCACCACCTGTAAAAAAATCCTAACTACAGCTCTTTTAAAATTATCATACGACACCACCGAAGCTTTGATATAGCACCTGCACACACATGCACACACCCCTACAAACACACATACAAACACGCACACACTCAGTCAAACACACACACACACACCATAGTACAAGCCTAGGATAAACCAATACCTAAATACTTTATTTTGTGATCAGAATCGCACGAATGTTTTATTTATTTTAACACTTATCTTTTTTATTTTTGTAACTATCTAACATCCTCAAACTGTAATGTAATGTTTAATATTGTAAAATTGCACTCCAGAGCCACAAGATACAAGCGATGCTTAGTTTGTGGCTCACCGAATCTGTCACATTGTATTTTTACTTTTTGAAGAATAAACTTTATTATTATTATTATTTACACTGCCGAGCAATGAAAAAGTTCCACCCACAAAATGCCGACAAACACCTTAATATCTCCTAAGACATATAATTTAAAATTTGAACATAATATTTACGTTTTTAGTTGGTAATATTCTGATGCGCTGTTAAATGTACTTCAATATTGCAGACGGCGTCATTAACTAGCCTTTCCCGTTTAGGAGTAATTTGGTGCTTTGTCATTGGAACTTTTTCATTGCTCGCGAGTGTATTATACACTAATAAAGGCAATGCATTCGAATATGTAACTTTGAGATTGCAATAATTGGTATGCCCTTACAAAGTTCATAAAAGGTATTAAAATAACTATGTTTCCTCATGAATTCATGCAATAAATGTTTGAGTAACCGAAAAAGCTCTCGAGTATAATCTTTTATCACTTCTCTTGCGTAGTGGGGGATTTTACAACCTTCTTTAAATAATTCATGCTTCTCAAGCATACGTTTTTTCCAGTGTAACCTTGATTTATATAAAATATTCATTTTTAAAGATATTGCTCTTTACATAACTTAGGATTTAGGACACAGAAAAAGTTTTCGTTTTCATAAGACACGTTCACAGACTAGACTTTTTCTTGGGAGATAATTTATCTTTTAAATTCCTTCGCTACATTTTGTTAAGACTTTTTCTGGGGTTTTAAAAACAAACCCAAGATAAAGTCTTGCTTTTTCAAACTGCGACTCGTTAGGTATTATTCAAAATTAACACATTTAGATAATCATGGTTACATAGTCAAGCACCCAGGGCTGTACCCAATATTCTCACAAAACGATAGAGGAAAAATAATAACACGGTTTTCGTACTCCTGCCCTTATCCCAATTAATTTAGGATCAGCGCAGCATGTCTTCTTTTACCTAAGATTTCTTTTTCAGTTTTTTTGGAAAATGGGAAACCACTTAACCAATTCCGCTAAGAAACATTACTTTATTATGTTGCGATTCGAGTAGCGGAACATCATGATAGTCAGTTGAATTGTAGCAATCTGTGCAAAATGTTGTAGCTTTCGACTTGGTAAAAGCAGTAAAGTACTTCGGACTTTTTAGTTTTTTCATAAAATAAAATCCATTTACAAAAAAAAAAAAAGTTTCGCTTTATAAACTTGTCGACTGTCATAGATATGTAAGTGCGAAACAAACGCGGTACTGCAACAAAAAGGCTTTGCGCGATGGTGTAGGCTTCCGAGCAAATCGGCGAAATCAAGGGGGAAATAGATAGAATGATAATTAAATCTGTGCGTTAGAACAGGCAGTTTCGCTTCTGTTTCGCTTGGCGTACGGAACTACTGCAGTTTCGCTGCTCTGGTTCGTGGCAGAGATATTATACCCGCCTAAATGTCATTCAAGCGCCAGCAGATGCTTGTAGCAGTGTATTATAGGGTAAAGAATAATACCGTGACCAAAAATGAATAAAACCTTTGTCATGCCAAAGGAGATGTTTGAAAACGGGCCCAGTATATGTACCTCGAAAAATCGAAGAAAATCCTTGGAATTCGGGAAAAACAGATAAATTGCACAAATGCATATTTTTCTTGTAATCATTTGATATTTATCAATTATTTTTATCGACTTTCAATATGGTGTCTCGCCAATTTAGGTATGTACTCTGTGGTTAAAAAATAATGACAGTATACCATAGATCGGCCATTGATCATAGATCGTGAACTGTCTACTGTCACATCTTGTCAGACTAAAAGTACGGTAACATAGTGATTCTCTTTGACAATGCAATATGGCAGAAATAAACATGTCAAACGTCAATAATCAATCAACATGACAGCTTACCACCATGACGGGTTTTTGTTGTGTGTTGCAATTTCAAGTGTACATTCTTGGGCTTTACTACCACACAAAGCCAATTTCTAGTAATTGGATGATTGAAAACTGTTTTATTTGTGTTTCCCCATTTTTTAGTATAGTGTACAAAGACCTGGCCGGGGCTCCATACATTTTGAAACATCTCCTTTAGTCTTTGAACCTAAAGGACATACCTACTCATTCGTGTGCTATTCGCCAAGGTCATATTTTGTCGCAAAGGTCTAAAAAGGTCCCGGTCCCTGTTTAGCGCTGGACGTCTGAAGCTTTTTATATTTCGTCTATTTTAGTGCCTATTCACACTATATTGCTGATAGCAAGGCGCTTTGCATACGGTTTTTGGTACATACCTAGGTTTCTTTTTTATGGATACCAATTTAGGTTTATATAGGAATGTTTTAAAAAATACAAGGCTGTTTTTTGGACATTCTGGTCTAAGTTTTTGTGGCTTTAAAACTATAAGGCTTCTTTTCATGATGAGACCATTCCCATATTAAAAACGCTCGCATTCGAATTTGACTCAATCTGACAAAAACATCTCTAAGTTACCTATATAGTTGTAAAGCTTTTGACATTGAACGTCGCTGAGAAGAGATTGTGGCCCTAATTAAAATTTTTAAGTAGGTACGTGAATTGGTCTTTTGAAGGACTGAGAATTTTTGATAACAACCTATTCGATCGGGTAAATGTTAACGTTTACTCACTTCAATTTTTAAGCAATGATTGTTTCCCATTAAAGTCAAATTGAAGTTTACCTACGTAAACGCGATCAAATAGGCATAAATACTCGTTCCAGGCCCTAGAGGGCCTAGTGTGATTTTTGACGAGTTCTCGCTTGAATGATTCACATGAACCTCTGCTTTACAGGAGACACCCTCAAACCCACGTAAAGTGCACCCATTGTACGAGTATGTGAACCCCTACTTATTTTTCTGTCAACCGCACTTTCAGTGTATAATTTGATTGACAGCACCTTAAGGTTGTTGCAGTAAGGGCGTTTTTCGCAGTTAACTTACTTTACGTACTTTAGCGGACTCGGCCCAGTTATATAGCTACGATTATTATGCGACCCACGTACATTAAAAGTATACCTTTTTTAAGGTACAGTGTCACCTGTTCCTATTACTTATTTTATTTTATTTAGGGTCTGAGATAATTTGAGTGACCATCTTTTAAGGATGTAAGTATTGATCCGTATAGATCGTATGGGGTTGTTAAAAATACTGATAATTTGGCTATATACTTTTAGTGCTCAACATTCTGAACAATTTTTATTTGAATTTTGAACATCCAAACATGACTTTTCTTTCATGTGCACAGTCACATTACGTTTTCCGATCTTTTTTTGTTTCACCTACAAATGAACTATGATCCCTTATAGAATCTAGGTCAATATTACTCTGAAACTAAACATCTATCCAGCAGTGCATAACATTCTCCAAGTAACAGCAAAGAATAGTACAGAAGGTCAACCCCATACAAGGAGTTAAAACAGGCGCACGCACATATAGACACGTCCGTGCGGCGACCTCAAACGAATATAAGTCGCGAGTGCGCTTGCACTCGGTGTACGTGAGGCATATGTGAAATAAAATTATGATTATTTCTGTTAGTAGAGTTTAAGAGACTTTTACACGTACTTACCTACATTTTTTGGTAGTAATTTAAAAAAAAAACTAGATGGCTCCGATATTTCCTTGCTGACTGATCCCTGAGAAAAGATTCATGAAACAAACAGAGGACATGGTCTCTTTTAAAGTCCAAACATTATATTACAAAGTGTGTGAGTCTAACAATGCACCGCATGCAATAGCCCTGACCTGTCCCGATCGACGGCATGCATGCAGTCATCGTGTAGCTCAGGCCTATGTTCAGGAGCTCAACGATTCGTAAATCGACGCTACCAGATATACAAGACATTTGTGTAGGCCACAAAAAATCCGCCGGACAGTAAATTGGTAAATAAAATAAATAATGGTAAATAAATAAATTATTAAGTCGTGTATCCTATATGTGCTTATCTAGCCTACATGGTACCCACGTGTACGTTTTCGCTCGATGTATGGAGTCGACCTTCTGTACTATTCTGTGGTAGTGGATGCCATTTAAGTGACCCCGGAGCGGACATGTGCAGAATTTATTATGAGTGTGTAAATTACCCTGCCATGTCTTACTACCAGGGTGCTACCCTGTTCAAACATGGACATTGAAGGGTTACACTTTCAAACAAACTTTGACGAGGTTGTTTATTTGGTTTGGGAATGAAAAAGGTATGTATTTTAATTGGTAGAGTGTAAAGAAAGCACAATGTGTACAAAAAGAGTTTGCGGAGTAAACGCAGCAATTAATTAGGATTTATTTCCTAAATCCTTCGGATTGTGATTGAAAGTGTGTTACGCAATGAGTCAAATTCAATCGTGGTCCATCAAAATCTTATTTTCAGCAGAAGTTTTATAATACGAGTATTATGGAATCACATAATAGTAAAGTCAATCAAATGTCTCATTTTACGTGTTGATTCGGTCATATTATCAGGTCATGAACATCTGCTGAAAAGGGGATGAACAAAGGGGAAATTGCCCTAATTGTCCCCTGGACAGTTGGATTCGTCATGTTGTGTTGGTACGTCATTATCATAGTGAGAGGCTCTGCCTATCCACGTTGTTCTACTTCCATAGGTTAGGAAGGGAAAAACTTCATAATTGGTTGTAATGCCATTTCTACACACTTAAAAAAAAAACTAAGAGAGAGAGACATTGAAGAGTAACTATTGAGTTTCTTGCCTATTCTTCACATTTTGGAAGGAGCAAATAGTAGTAAAAGGAGTAAACTTAATCTGCTTTCTTGTAAATTTTAACGTATAAAAGTTATTTTTAATGGCCTACTTGTAGCGAAATGATAATAGACTCAATGTATTGTTTGATTTAATAATCCTGCTGTGAAACAAACACACGCAAAAGTAGAGGCAATAGCAACATACATTAAACCCCGCCTTCTTCCAATGCGAGTAGGCAGGCAGCAACTACCTAAGTAAAAAAATAAAATCTCCTTAATCCGCCATGCTAATGAAAAAATCCGTTAATTTAAAAAAACAGGAGGGTATGTACATAAAAATCGTATTAAATCTCATCGAATATAACTTGGAGTGTTAATTTGGTTCAAATTTATCGCAGGCCAATTGCAAATATATAAGGGTGGTCGGGGGTAGAAAAGTGTTCCTGATTTATGTGCCGCGGTCGCTTTAAAACGGTAGTTCGGGAGCTTAGATTGGATTTGACATGTGTGAATAATAAAATTGGTTGAATGTTTAAAACAAATCGAGGATTTTGTTGTTGGATATTAAATAGGAATAAAATATATATACACTGGGTTAACTTCTTATACTAATTTATATAACTAACTAAAAATCTCCAAACGGCTGGTTGACACTTCCCGTGACACAAAGGCTGGCTTTTACCTTGGCCAGAGGCTAAGCATTGCCATAGAACGTGGCAATGCCACCAGTCTCTTGGGTACATTACCAGGCGACAGCGATGCGGAGGAATTTTACGACGCTATATTTTAGTAAGTTAATAGTTTTAGTTAGGTTCGGTTATAATATTTTTATTTTAATAGTTTGTTACTATTACTACATATATTATAACGTTACACTTGTCATTCTCGAAGGGTTTGGCAAAGGTGTATGTTACATCAACATCTCACTTAGTTATGTTTAAGTGTCATGTAATAGGACATATAATAGTACATTGACTACCTCGTCTGCATGGTGTTCACATGATCAGACCAAGATTATGTATGTCCGGACTTTAAAAGAGAATGTGACGTCTGAGTTTGTTTCGGCCTTGTCACAGTAGTCCGATAGGAAACGCCGACCTCATCTACCTTATTTTTTTTTATAATATATCGTGTAAAAAAGTGATTCCGATATCCTATTTACAGGATAAACAATTTCGTTTCATTTCGTCGTTCTAGTGGTCGCAATCTTTGGGACCTGGGCACTCCTGGGTTCGTTTCCAAGGTAGGACAGTGGTATTGAGTTTTTAAACTAAGAAATTCTCAGTAGCAGCCTGAAGTCTGCATATTTTGTGCTCGGTTAGTGGTGTCTATCTTGTGTACCAAAAACGCTTTGTGAGAGAAGTTTTACTAACAAACGTTTATAGTCTCGACGATTTCCAAGAATTAATTATCTTATTTGTAACAGTTCTGTAGCTGACAAAGTGATCTCAATATTTAGTTCATATTTTTTATAGTGACACACTGGAAATCAAACTGAGAAATTTTTAGCCTAGTAACTATAGGGATAAAAGCTTACAATAGCAATGAGCATTAAATGCAATGCTTCCGTTTAATTTCATCTTTTCCTAGAAACGCTCTGTTAACTCGATTACACGGACATAAACGTTAAGACGAAAAATTGCTCGCACGTGTCGTAACAAATCATGATAGACTAAATAGTCATACAAAGTTCCCTGTTCAGAAAAAAATATTATAGTATCCTTTTTTATTAGATAAGAAAGTGGTAAGTTATTTTTGGTTTTGTATGACTAAGATTAGTTATTTTTTGTATAATACTCGTACTAAGTCATTATTTGTAAAAGCACGATGGGATTGACATTTTCGCATACGTGTACAAAAATCCCTTAAACAAACAAGCGAAATAAAAAATGTTTCATATTGCGACAAAGTATAATTTGGCGAAATGGGAATGCAGAGAAAAGAGACCGCTTCTGAAAGAAAAAAGATAACAAAACATGACGCCTGTAATCCCAGAACGATTAGACAGAGTTGTACCTATAGAGGTTTGATCACTAGAAAACAATTAGTTCTTCATAACATCAATAATTTGCGCATTTATCTCGCCTGCTCGACTTCCGTATGTCATGAATTAAGTGCCACTTTCTTCCTTAAATTGTTTTTTTTTTATAATTGCACCTTGTATTTCCTATAAATTGATGTAAAGTACTTATGGTATGACCAAAACTGCTGTACCGCGCCTTAGAAATGCGCGGCGAGGCGGGGGGCGGGACACCGTGAGCAATGACGAATGAGCGGCCTGACTGCCCCCCCCCCCCCCCCGCGTCTCGCCGCGCAGATACCGAAACCGCGGTACAGCAGTTTTGGTCAAACTAAGTTATCATTTAATTGCTTTTTTAATATTCTGCATTTGTATTTTGTGTGTAGGTATGATGATGAATGTAAACGGTATGTCTACAAAAAATAAAAAAGGCCGTTAACGGTATGTCTACAAAAAATAAAAAAGGCCGTTCTACGCTCCCGACCTACGATTCCGGTCGATTCTAGAGCCGGTTACGACTGGCTTTATCCGGCTTGTCGCTTCTTTGGCTCAAAATGGCGGCATAATTCAGTCTACTTTGTGGCCCAACGGACGCCACTATTCGATTTAACCATTCTTAATGTAGAACTGTTTAACTTAGAATTAATGGTAAAGTTAATGTGTTTTATGTATGATTAGAAGAAATACTGTAGTTTATGGGAAACAGAAAGGTGACTTTAAGTGGGGTTTTTAGCTCGTACAGCCTAAGCTATTGAACCGATCGAAGAATTATTTTACACAATTACGTAGTCATGTTGATCAACAGTATTTTATTTATTTATTTATTTATCCTCACACTGGAACGCCAAACGGCAAATACACCAACGGAGCAAAAAATAACTTCATCCCCTGCTTTCCATCCATCCTGTGCGCGTGGATATCGAACGAGTGGCGATGGATCACGGTAGGCTCACGCAGCGTGCAAGTGCAACATTTCTCCATAGCCCATCACTCCTTCCATATTGCGCTCATTTATTGCGAATTTTATGTATGTATGGCTACATGATATAAAAGAAACGATAATAGAACTATGTCAAATTATTTCGTTTATTTCGTAGTACTTTTTTCAGTTTTGATGTAAACAATCCCTCGACGGAAAGTAATTGATACTTGACACATCTAGCTAGAGAATTGTCTATGAATTAGTTGAAAAGGGTCCTGTACCTATAATTTAACAAGCTACCATTTCCATAAAAATGGAACACAATAATGTAGAAAGCGTGAAAGTGTGTAATTTTTTTAAGCATAACATTCTAAAGCATAACTTTATTAAGCATAACATTCTAAAGCATAACTTTATTAAGCAAAACAATAATAATAAGGCGTAGTCCCCTATTTCTGTCTGCAGGGTTTAAAGGAACCTAACCGAGTCGGGGTGCCCGAATTCCCGAGCTCGCTTCGCTCGCTCTTGCATCCTAAGTTCTCATTGCCTTTTTACTAAATCGAGATGGTGTTAGACCTTGGGGCACCCCTACTCTTGGAAAAAGTGATTCAGAATCGAGTGAAAATAAATACGTAAAAATAACTCTTTGTTTCCATTTTTTCTATTAATTGTATGCCTAAATATTATTATGCCAATAATCATTAGGCCTAGTAACGTTATGCGAATTAAATTTATGCCATAACAAATGAGCCTTCAAGATAATTATGCCAACATAAACTGTATGCCAAAAAAAATATGGCAAAGTATTATTATGGCAAAATTAATTATACAAAAATCGTTGTGCCGAAGTACATTAGAAAAATGAATATTATGCGAAAAGAAGGGATTCCTAAAAAAAGAGATGGCTAAAAGACCAATACCTCAATGCCTAAAAAAACGGTTACGTTTATTTGAACAATATTTTACTCGGTGAATATATCTATTAATCTGACCAACTCAAAATGGGATTTATATTTAGGATAAAACACTGTTTATACTTAGATTTTTTCTTTAATCCTATGTTTAAACACACAATATGACTATAAAAAACCGCAATACTTACATTGTTGTTCGATAAAAGTGTGTAGTCGGCTCCCTGTCTATAATCTAGTTCAAACTACTTCAAACTGACAATGTAGTGCACAGAATGGCAACGCCGCTCCTTACCTCCTCCGAAGTAATAATTTGATTTTTTTGGCGCAGAAACTGTTTTTAGGGTTCCGTAGCTAAATGGCACGGAACCCTTATGGATTCGTCATGTCTGTCTGTCTGTCCGTCCGTATGTCACAGTCACTTTTTTCCGAAACTATAAGAACTATACTGCTGAAACTTGGTAAGTAGATGTATTCTGTGAACCGCATTAAGATTTTAGATTTATACACAAAAATAAAAAAATACAAAAATTTTGGGGTTCTCCATAGGTACTTAGAACTGAAACTCAATTTTTTTTTTCATCAAACCCATACGTGTGGGGTATCTATGGATAGGTCTTCAAAAATAATATTGAGGTTTCTAATATCATTTTTTTCTAAACTGAATAGTTTGCGCGAGAGACACTTGCAAAGTGTTAAAATGTGTCTCTCCCCCCCCCCCCCCCCCCCGTAACTTCTAAACTAAGAGAATGATAAAACTAAAAAAAATATATGATGTACATTACCATGTAAACTTCCACCGAAAATCGGTATGAACGAGATCTAGTAAGTACTTTTTTTTTAATACGTCATAAATCGTAAAACGGGACCCATTCATGGGCGAGTCCGACTCTCACTTGGCCGCTTTTTTTGTTTATTACGTGGAAACTACAAGGCCTATAGATTTGAAAATTTTGCTGCCTACGGCAGCTATTATGCCTTAATTAATGAGCTATAATACATAATCACATCTTCTTTCGTTTGGATGATATGACATGAGCAGCTGGGGTGCCGTCACTCCAGCTTACACATGTTTAGCGGTTTAATAACTCATAGAGTATTTTGACCAGAGATTCGAAAATTTTGCTGCCAATGGCAGTATTATGCCTTATTTTTTGAGCTATAATACATAATCATATCTTCTTTCGTTTGGAAGTTATGACATGAGCAGCTGGGGTGACGTCACTCCAGCTTACACACACGTTTTTGATCGTAGTTTCAACACTTTGTAAGTATTATCGTTCAGTTTTTTTCCTTCCTTGTGCAGCTATTAAGCCTTATTTTTCTGACTATAGTCCAAAACCCTAACCCCACTGGTTTGCCTGTATTGAATGAAGAAGCTGGGGTGACGTCACTCCAGCTAACACACACTAAACGACTCATATTAACGAAGTTTTTGTGGCAGCTAAATTAAGACTGGGAACTTTGATTGCAGCTATTATGTCTTAAATATTGGCATAGGTAGAACTATTCTCACATATCAGGAAGCTGGAGTTATACACACACATTGAGCGAATATCTGAACTCCACAACCCATTTACTGGGTAACACGATATCCCTTGTTATGACTGTTTGTCACTATGTCAAGCTTTCGGGCTTCTGACTATAGTGCCACAAGGTTAATTTGGCGCGTAGCGAAAATCGGTACTAACGTCACATCTTGTTAATATATTTCAAGTGACATTTCACAAACAATTGCAAAGATAATATTATCAACAGCGCCCCCTGTCATCGTCATTCGAGTGCCAAAATATCCTAGTAGCAGTGTACCCGTAACGATTGTACGATCTACGAATGACAGCCGAGACCAACGGCTCAACGTGGTTTCCGAGACGACCCCTTTAAAAGGGTTTTTTACAACACCGCCTTTGAACTAAAATTGTTTTTAAAAACATTGTAATAACTTTATAAACAGGCAACTCCTTTGACCATCCAACTAGGTGTAACTTAACTTTCAAAAGAATTCCTTTGCCAAGGTCAAGTGGCCTCAAGATGTTTTACCAAAGAGTTTTTGCTCGAAAATGTTCAAGTTTTTTTATAAAGGCTACTTTTGTTAAAAGGGAAAGAATCTCAGTGTAATGTGGTATGAAAAAGTCATTATTGTTTACCGGTTTTTTTGTTGTATACTAAGGGTTTTGTCGGTTATAATTTTCGGAATTAGATTTTTGTTGTCTCCGAAGCTTTTTTCACGAACTATGTTTAAGTAGGCTTTCAGTCTACTAAACAGAGGGCCGCCTAACCAGAGCGGAAACATTTGCATTTTAAGTTCTATTTCCAGTCTCTATCTGTCACAAATTGTAGGTATAAGTCTTTTGACTATGATTGTCGCTGAGATGAGATTGCGAATTGCGACTAGGTTTTTTGGAACGAAGTTCTTAAAAGTTTAGTCTTATTAGTTTTCGTGGTTTTCGAGGAAGCTGAGTAAGATCAAACTGAAAATCCAACGAGTAGGCTGCGAAAATTTCAAAAATTTTCTGTCGTTTTCATGGTTTCGCAGGTACTTAAGCCGACCATGAGGTCAAAATGAAAATCCAAGATGGCAACAACTCTACTAGAGCTTCTAAAAACTTATACTAGATGGCGCTGTATTAAAAACACGTATTAAATTCACACTTTCTCTCTATCTCTCTCTCTTTATACGAGTGTATGTGCGTGCGAATATCGCGTAAGGACTTTCGTTCCAGGCGGGGGTCCCCTGAACGCACGCTTTTTTTACAGACATTATTGTTTTTAGGTGTGGATGAAATGCAGTATTTAACTAAACAGCTGATAGCTTTTGGGGTAAACAAATACATGTTCTTGAGTAGAGAATGAAAAAGTAGAGATGTGAAAAAAGAAACATGGTGTCGGATATCATCAGAAAAAAAAGAGGGGAGAAAAAACCCACATACCCCAGCAACAGTTGAGCTTCAGTCTACGTGGAACGGCAATCTTTAGAAGGTTGGTTATAGTTGTTTACAAGTCTGGTTATGGTTGGATTAGAGTGCGTAAAGATCAGTGACTGGCAATAGGTTTTCCAGGAGTGTGCTAATGATGATGAAGCTATCTATGCCTTATTGCCTTTACGATGTCCACAAAGAGAGAAAGGTTATGCTTAACTGGACCATACTCATATTTGATTTACCACATGTATAATAAATAACAAACAGAGTGACATTATAATTATTTCAACAGGTAATCAACGGAGCAGAAAATATAATTATTATTGTTTCGGTAGGTACGGTTGCGAATAAAATTGAGTAATGTTTTTATATTTTGTACATGCGAGTGCGAAATTGTTTTTGATATATTTACTAGCTGTGGCCGCGGTGGCGCTCGCTTTTGGAATAAAAAAGTATTTTTCTTTATAAAAGTGTTCGACCGGGGAAGGAATACCTGTTTCTACTTCAAATTAGCATTGTTGTTCCAGTGGGTAGGTATGCGTCTCGGTGAAATTAAGATAACAAATGAGATAACTTATGTAGAAGTGGATGGACATGATTACAGATCGCTAACACATCGGCATTATATTTTCGAGCCGTTTGATGTTGAAATCCTTGGGCCGTTGGATCTGAGTGCTCATGGTTTGTTCAACGAAATCTCCAAACGGCTGGTTGACACTTCCCGTGACTCAAGGGCTGGCTTTTACCCTGGCCAGAGGCTAAGCGTTGCCATATAACGTGGCAATGCCGCTCTCTTGGATTTTTGAGGAATTTTTCGACGTCAAATTCTAGTTTCTTAATAGTTTTAGTTAGGTTAGTTTTATTATATTTTTATAGTTTGTTAGTTAATTTATTATGAGGGTTGTCCAGTGTATTATTTTTATCCTCTATTATAAATATGTCAAATTATTAGTAGATGGAACAAGGTCATTGCTAGTTTAGCAACCATACAATATTTTTTTAAACCTAAACGTAATCATTTTATACGACTCCCGTTACAAAAAATCAACGATTCTATCGTCGACAGTACTCAGATAAAACAATATGTAACAAACCAGTATTATTTTTGTCGAACTGAAGATTGATTCGTTGGTTTTTTATTGATATCATTTTTTTGGTTTATTTTCTGGATGATGGGACAAAATGGGCGTAAGTCCAACATAATTGAAATATATCTCAAATTATAGCTCTCAATTAGTACTATATTTCATACTATGGCAAAAAGTACCAAAATCAGAGCACAGAGATAGAGCCAATTGAACAAATAGCATTTTTCTGTATAATACCGAGGATTTGACTACATCTGTCACGTTTAAAAACAAAAGGTCAAGTTATGTTTACATGGCGCACACGCAGGTCACAATGTTTGCTCGAATTCACCCCCACTACTCCGCGCGCAAGCCGCCTCGCGCGCGGTTCAGGGGGCTTACCACCAGCAGAGCAGAAGTTGAACTGCACTGCTTTTTTGTCCTATGACTAAGTACATAAAAGCAGCGCAGTTCAACTTCTGCTCTTCTATAAGAGCTGATGGCAGGCCTCCAGTTCAGTCGTTGTTTACTTGTTACCGTAGTAAGACTTACTAACAATTTGTACTTATACGTATTTTTATAATGTCTAGAACTGAATGTTTATTATTTCGTTGTTATAAAATTTGGATTCGACGGCACTTACTTGTAATGGATTTTATTGTGTGTTCATAGCAAAAAAGAGCGACGGAATATTTTTTTAAAGTTTTGTTCATTATTAAATCTGTTTTTAATAGTAATTAATTGATCGTCCGATGCATTTATTATTTTAAAGAGTGAAATGGGTTCATGACTGAAGCTTCGTTTATAAAAATAAAGTTCGCTTATCTCTTACTTTTCTATTAGGTGAAAAAGCCCTCAATACGGTTGATTTAAGAATTTTTCTTTTAAACTTTTATGACACTTACAATACTAAGCAGTACGGTGAAAATATATGATCAGAGTTGTTATAAAAAACAACATAGGTGCGTGGATAGTACTGTACCATCGATTCGACGATTCGAGATTACGATAAAACTCTATATTCATAATCTGGTTCTACAAACACTGCAAGCAACGGCTGGCAAGCTTATGAAAGATCGCAACCCGCCACTGCTTCGCTCGGTTTCACGACTTGACAAAACCGAGATTTCTTTATTATATGAAAGTTTAGTTGTTGTGTTGTTTAGTTTATACAAATTAGCCTTGTGGAATAGATTCTCTAAATGACGGTGGAAACCGCATCAAAATCCGTCGTAAACAACGCGGACGCACAAACAGACATATAAAGCGACTTTATTTTTTAATATTATGCATAGATAGATATAGATTATCACTACAGTAACCAAGCATAGTTCACGACTCATTATAAAAAGACGAAAACAAAAACCAACCAAAACAGAATTCCCCGCTTGAATGGACGCCAAAACTCCGCGAAAAACGTTTTCATTTCCAGTTATTCATCCAAGACATCTTACACGATATCTCGGCGGTAACTTGAAAGATACATTTCAACAAATTTCAAAGTGAAATTATAAAATTCACAGTCAAACTCTCGCTAGGACTGGGCGAAGCCCGTCGTTCCAGTTTCACTGTAGTTTGCGTTCCAACTCACGCGTGCTAAAGGTTTATTTTAATAGTTTATAATAACGCCATCTGTTGGGGTGTTTGGGAAGTGTTTAATTGACTTTAGAAACATCTAGTGTGAAGATAATTGAATTATATTGGTTTATACAAAAATTGCTTATTATTTTTTTGAAGTGAAAACTTCTTTAGCGGAGTTGTGCACTTTTGTTGTGATGGGTAAAAAATGTTAAACTCGCGTCAGGACACGTGACCTGATCGAAAATTTGTAAGACGGAGGGAGAGTATTGTTCGTTTCATCCTTCAGCTGCCATAAACCTATCGTTTCAGCTTTAGAGATCGGCGATGATGGTTCTGGTAATGATGATGGTGAAAGAGTCGTTGAAACTATGGGTGGAGGTTGATTTTTCTGAGAGATAAACTTTTTAATGTAAAATAATTGTAATAGTTCTGAAGTGTTAAATTTTTAATGTAATAAATTGTCATGTTTGTGTACGATAGCGTAATAAATGAATATTGTTTTTACCACATAAATGATAATACTTTTATACAGATAATTAAAGTAATTCGTGCAAAATTATTCCAAAATATCAAAAATGCACAACGTTAATATTCAAGTTTTCACTTCTGCCGGCACTCCCGGAGTGCAACCCGTTGATTTTTTTTTCTGTTAATTGTTGTGAACTATAATAGTGTGAAGATAATCGAATATATTGATTTAAACAGAAATTGCTTATTATTTTATTCTTTCTGTTTATTGTATTTAGATTACATGACATAACATCACGCTTGTATTACCCGAAGGGAAAATTAAAGTGTACCTATAGTATACCCACATTTCGCTGGTTATGTTGGTATTCGCGGTCAAGTGTTTTTGTGTGTCAAAATGGACAACAAAGAACTACAAGAAGTAAAGCAATTTATTTCAAACAATGCATGTATTTACTTACTCTTCACAAACTTTTTGTACGCCACAAACTTGCACAAAAAGACTGTGGATTGAGGTTTGTTTCTTACCAACACTATAACCACATTCGTCCCGTAAATATTAAAAAGCATTTGTGTCACAAAGGAAACCAAAAGCTCAACTTCAAACTATTTTAATTACAAATTTCTCTGCATTGTGTGAGTCAGCCCCAACTAGCTTAGTTTAAATCAAAAATTTTGCATATCTTATCCAATTTAAATTTTAAAATTCATACTTATTCAGCTTCCTAAGTTGTGGCGTCAAACGTTTGACTTTTGTGTAAAGGTACTGTTTAACTTAGAACTTTAAACCTCATTGTAAAGAATACCTGATAAAAAAGTTGGTTTTCCTGGCGTTGAAAATAGATCCTATAAAAAATAGATGAACATGGAAAACCCTCCCTTCACCTGATTTAAAATTCGACCCTATGCACAGTTTTATCCTAACGAAACTTAAACTGCTACGTCTCCCGAAGGTTATAATTTAGTAAAAATACGTTTTTATTACATAAGGTGAGAGTCCCTGCTTGGGCGCCAGTATTCATTTTTACTCTAATCTTACAGCATTCTTGAACAACACAGATTTAAAAATTCATTACCGCTGAGATAAAACTGCGAGGTTTGGGGTCCCGCAGCTTTGTTTTAAAGTTAGTAGGTATACATTTTTTATTTGACGAAAAATATTTTTTGCAATTCCACGGTAACACGGTCACGGCCGTTACCGTGAAAGTTGATGAAAGTGTGCTTGGATGATGGAATAACGAAAGGAACTGATTATAAAACTGAGCTGAAATGAAAGCTTAATATTGTTATGGAAAACATCTATTTGATACCTGCCACAGTCACGATAAAACGAAGATAACACGACATAACATAATTCACGGAACAGTAATTTCTAACAACATACAAGACAAGTATTCTGTATACTTACAAACATATCATACTACCCACATTCCTAGATACACCTATGGTACATATTTTCTAGTCACTAAATGTGTGGATTAATCATGAATGAAATAGATTGTGATACCTAAATAGACATTTGACAAAAAATTGATCAGAGTAATAAATAGTTGCTAGAAGGGCCCAAGAGCGGATGGCCCAGTGGTTAAGGCCATGAAGCTCATGCACGTGGTTCAAATCCGGGCAGGAACCAGTGTGACTTACTTCATTCATACACGTACTTTCGGAGTTTATCTTAGACATTACTGACATCGGTGTAGGAAAACATCGTGAGGAAACCTGGACTTACTTAATATAAGTCTGAAATCGCGAACCCGTCTTGATCAAGCGTGGTGATTAATTGTTCGTGCCTTCTCTGTATGAGAAGGGGCCTTCTCCCTCCAGTGGGATAGCAATAGGTTGGCATTATAAGGTTATTATTTTTTCGGAAACAGTATAATAATACCCTGCTTTCTCTTCCCAAAATAAATTGGACAGTAACAGCCAAAAGTTAAACTAACACAGCATTCGCTGTGATACTTATATTGCACGACAAAGTAATTCTAAAATAATGACCTAGTTCACAAAAGCTTGAATTCACTTTATCTTTAGATATTTGGACCGGAAATATGGAAATATGGGTTATGGGGTACTTGCATTTGCATTTACATGTATTGTTGAATAAAATGCATTTTGTTTTAGAACTTCAGGCTTGAACTAGGATTTAGTTGTATTGAAACGTGAACAAAGATAAAAAAGACAAGCTTATTACTTTCTACAACATACAGGTGTGAAGGAATCACGAAACGTTGCAATTATCAATAAACAGATTGATTGTGTTATACTAACATGTACCGCCGGACTCGCCCATGACGGGTTCCGTTGAGTTGATTGAATGAAAGGTAAATTGCGGTTTACGATTTATGACGTATTAATAAAACCTACTTACTAGATCTCGTTCAAACCAATTTTCGGTGGAAGTTAAGAATTATCATGTAAGTGATTGTTACAGTGCTATCGTCTGCAAACATAGTTATAGGATATTCATAAGTTATAAATAAAAAACGGGCCTATCACGGTTCCTTGTGGTACACCGTATGAGATTTTACGTTCTCGAGACCTTATAATGTCTTCGTGTTTGGTAACTATGTTAATGTTGCTAACTTCAGTTATTTTTAACCCCCGACGCAAAAACGACGGGGTGTTATAAGTTTGACGTGTCTCTGTGTGTGTGTGTGTGTGTGGGGGTGTGTGGGGGTGTGTGTGTGTGTATGTCTGTCTGTGGCATCGTAGCTCCCGAACGGATGAACCGATTTTAATTTTGTTTTTTTTGTTTGAAAGGTGAATTTGTCGGGAGTGTTCTTAGCTATGTTTGATAAAAATCGGTCCAAAATGGCCGCCGCTACAAAATGGCGGATTACATATTTTTTCACAACTCCCTCAATATGGGTATCAAATGAAAGGGCTTGATTAGTAGAATACTATACACTATGATAAATTTCAAATCCAAGATGGCCGCCACCACAAAATGGCAAATTATTATTTTTTTTTTTCACAACTCCCTCAAATTGGGTATCAAATGAAAGGGCTTGCCTAGTAGAATACTATACACTATGACAAATTTCAAATCCAAGATGGCCACCAACACAAAATGGCGAATTACAAAAAACCTGATTAAATACCAAATTACCTGAATCTTAAAATGCAAGGAAATAAAAGAAAAGAAATAATAAGGAGTCCCTACAAAAAGCATGAAATAAAAAATTAAATTAAAAATTTAAAAAACCCCCGACTACGTGAAATCCTATAAAAAGAAAAAAATAACCTTGAAATTATGACCCTACGTAAGTACGTATGAAATTTTTTGATTAAATATTGTCCTGTCGGGGGACCGCTACTACTTTAAACTTTAACAGAATGTTAGGCTACTAATTAGAGCGGACCCCGACGGGACAACATTTAATCAAAAAATTTCATACGTACTTACGTAGGGTCATAATTTCAAGGTTATTTTTTTCTTTTTATAGGATTTCACGTAGTCGGGGGTTTTTTAAATTTTTATTTTTTGTTCTGTTTTCCAGATAAGATTTTATAAGTTCGAGCACGTTACCTCTAATGCCATAGACTTCTAATTTATTAAGTAATATATTATAATTAATTGACATAATTGAACGCTTGGGTCATATCGCAAAATATAGCGCATATGGGGGATCGTTTATCCATGCTACTCATAATAGGATTCAAAAAGTCATAAATTGCCATATTGATGGTTCTGTGCTGTATGAATCCTTTTTGTTCTTCGCAAAGTATATTACATTTTTCCATATAATTATATAATTCTCTGCAAATGTATTTCTCAAAGATCTTCGAAATAACCAGTATGAGCGAAATAGGTCTATAATATTCCATCAACTCCTTATCTTCTTTCTTAAATAAGGGTTTTATTATAGATGTTTTTAAAGCATCTGGATATTTACCCGTACAAATAATAAGGTTCAATATGTGGGTTAAACGTTCGCATATCGCGGTTGAGACAGACTTCAATATCTTTGTGGCGATTCCATTAAAACCAACACTGTTAGTATTTTTAGCGACATTATTATATTATTCAAATCGTGTGGTGTGCTGGGTGCCATAAACATTGAGTTATGTTTCATGGACGAGATGCATGTTTTCGGCTTGTAGTCAACATCTATTTTCGGACGTATTTTGTCAACGAAAAAGTCATTAAAAGCACTAGCGATATCATAAGGTTTGTATAAAATTTGGATCGCCACAAAAGTTCTCTTTTTTTCCTACTGCATAATTTAACGCCACGTGAAAGCCATTTTGGTTTGTTGATTAAATTTATTTTTATTTTTCTAAACGGAAAACACAACTCGTAAAATAACTTGAATATGTCGATAAATTTATTGTAAGCTACGTTGGGATCATCAGTTAGATTATATCTCCGAAAATTTGAGACTTCTTATGCTATTTTTAAATTTCTCTATATTATCGTTACTGTAATCTCTTCTAGTTGTATATAACTAAGATTTGATATTATATACATTGGGAACTGGAAATTGCAGTAGCTGTGCTGTATGGTCTGATAAAGCAAACTCAAGTACATCTGTCTTACACTCTTCTTAAAATTATGCGCAAAATTATCGATACATGTCCCACTAGCTATTCGAGTTGGCTGTTTAAGAGCAAGTTTCAAATTGTAACCTAGTAGTAGATATTCAAGTGCAACTGAATTGTTACTCGGTTTTAAGACATCAATATTAAAATCGCCTGCAATTGCAACATTCTTTGAACGTCTGTTAGATATCTCTTTAGGCAAAGTTTCAAGTTTATCAAAACAGTAATTTAAATTCCTGGCGTTTAGTACTTTGTAAATACATACAACTATTAATTTATAATTAACTAGCTTCTGCCCGCGGCTTCGCCCGCGTGGATGTCGGAAATTATCCCACGGGAACGTGCTAACAGGATAAAATGTACCTATGTGCTTCCCCAAGATGCCATCTATCTCTATGCCAAATCAGAAGTTCAGTGGTTTAGGCGTGAAAATGTAACATACAGTTTCAACTTCAAATCCTCCCCTTATAAACTGAATTACCCCTTTTTGTCCCGTCAGTGGTAAATTTTCGACAACTTTACATACTCCTACTTATTATTAATTATTTTCTGTCAAAAGTATCAATACTGAGTTTCGAGTTAATCGGACCGCGCATTCAAATTATTCCACACTAGCTTCTGCCCGCGGCTTCGCCCGCGTGGAAGTCGGAAATTATCCCACGGGAACGTGCTAACAGGATAAAATGTATGTGCTTCCCCAGGATGCCATCCATCTCGCGGGCCCTTTGTGGCTAATTACAATAGAAAACCAATTGTGTCTCATTAGTGGTGATTAAGAGGGTACCTATATGATATCTTTACCTAATTAAAAAAAAATAACCTACTTACCTAAATAAACCTATTTCTGATGATAACTAATCTAAACTCAATAAATAAGCTAAATCCCTAAAAACTAATATCTATACGAATGACTAATCCTACCTAACAGTATTATAAAATAACCTACGGTCACTACGTACACTAACAAATATACTACCTATACTATAAAATTAAAATCTATACCTACGACTTATAAAATTAAACCTAAATAACTCTAAAAACTAAAAGGAATAAAAAGGTCG
The DNA here is from genome assembly GCA_951799955.1 of Apamea anceps. Classification (NCBI taxonomy): domain Eukaryota; kingdom Metazoa; phylum Arthropoda; class Insecta; order Lepidoptera; family Noctuidae; genus Apamea; species Apamea anceps. The sequence goes on from OX637525.1 coordinate 937,750, forward strand.
CACAGATAATACTGCGGGTGACGTAACCTACGACAAACTTATTATTTGCGGTTGGTACAGTAATCGGTCTAGGGATCGAACCGCAAAATTAAGTTTGTTTTTTATTGTATATACTTTTCCGGGATAAAAAGTACCCAGTGTGGTGCCCAGGATATTAAAGAATAATTATACCAAGTTTCATCGTAATCGAACCGGTAGTTTTTGCGTGATGCCTGAACAAACAGACAGACAGACAAAAATTTTTGTAATCACATTTTTGGTTTCGGTGTAGGTCTAGTAACACCCCCTGCCATTTATTTTTTTGATATTTTCAATGTACAGAATTTTCACTTCTACAGATTTATTATAAGTATATAGATAAACTTCAACACCCCTATATCCCCCTTTGAGAGGTAGTTTTGAAAAACTTATAATGATACACTTTATTAATAATATCCCTGGACATTTCACACAGCGCCATCTAGTCCCAAGCTAAGCAACCTAATGCTTGTGTTATACATTTTTTTTTTTTTTGTAAATACATACATATTATAGATAGGAAAACACCCAGACTCGGAACAAATACATGTAGGTCATACAAATATTTGTTCCGTGCGGGAATCGAACCCGCGACACGCAGCGCAGCAGTCGATCGCTTAACCACTGCGCCAACCGTGCCGTCTTATTCTTATTACTTACTTAGGCGAGTATTCTTGAAAAGTTTAAGGTTTATTGACCTAATGAAGAAGATTTTTCATATAAACTGTATTCCCGCTTTTCACCCCCACAGGGGTGGAATTAAAAAAAGAATCGTTTGGGGTGTATTCATAACTTGACTCAAAGATTATTTATACTAATTTTCGAGTTAATGAAGCCATGCAGTAAAATCCTCCCCTGAAAACTTGACTACCCCATTTCAGCCCCTCAGGGGTAGATTTTCAAAAAACCCTGCTACACATTATTCTTTACTTTCAATATTAGGTATAAATACTGAGTTTCGAGTAAACCGGACTGCGCGCTAAAATTCTTCCATACAAACTTTGAAACCCCCCAATCCCTTATTAGGGGGTAATTTAGAAGAAAAAAAACTGCCAATCTTCATAATTTATTTAGATAAGTATTCGTGCCAAGTTTCAAGTTTATTAACTCAAGGAATAAGATTTTTCATACAAACGACTTCCCCCCTTTTCACCCTCTTATGGGTGGAATTTCGAAAAATCCGTTCTTAGTGGATGCCTACTCTTCACGAAGAACACACCCTCCAAATTTTATGTCTCTAGGACCAGCGGTTTAGGCTGTGCGTTGATCTATCAGTCAGTCAGTCAATCAGTCAGTCAGTCAGGACTTTGAATTTTATATATATAGATAGATAAGCTCGACAGCACAACATTCAAAAACCCCTGGTGATGACAGCTTTGATATTTGAGGAATTTCCCTCCATTGGTGGCAAGTATTAACAATTATACAAGTTCCTCCTCTCTTCTTTTCCTGTCTACTGCAATATGCAGCTAAACTGAAATTTGGTATGCACAGATGCTTTTCGTGACCTTTCATGATTAAATTTTCGGTAATACATATAATATCTACATTTATCAGCACATCACCATCTTCGTACTCGGGGTCAGCGGAGCATCTATTTCTTGAAATTTCCTTGCATCACGCTAAAATGCTTCTCGGAGTCGTTTACAGCCCTATCCTCAATATCGATTACTTTGACTCTTTTGATTCGCTTTTAGATGATTTCTGTCCCTCCTATGACCACGTAGTCTTGATGGGCGATTTTAATACTTGTCTTCTTCAAAACGATATCGTAATCACAAACTTCAATCTCTCTTAAGAATAGATAAGTAATTGTGTCTCATTAGTAACAGTTGAGCTCATATACCAAAATAATACGAGTTTTTATTTTGATTTTGCTATACACAGGTGGCTGTGTGATGCAAAATCAAAATATAAAGACCTTGACCTTGTTTTGTGTTAGGATTATATATCTTCTTATGTAAAATATGCACGATAATAGCAAGGTCATAACAGCTATTATATAATGTTCTTGCCTTATCTTTCACTATTAGTTTTTGTAATCAAAACAATTAAGAAAAGAAAACTTACTAAATTAATTTATATCCAGCCGACTAAAATATACGGAACGATTGTACAAAAATATCGAAGCTAACGCCACTATAACTAGAGATGTGTGCAGTACCTCTTAATTAATGTTTGAACACGGAACGTTGAAGCAACGGAACAGTGATCATTGTCACAGTGATTTTATACTCGTAACAGTTCTTTTTTTTTCGACATAGTTTTTATTCATGCGATATTTTATTGGCAATCGAATTAAAATTGGGTGTAGGTAGTGAGTGTATTTTGTAGTTTATTTGTGTATTGTTACTTGAACGTTATTGTGCAATTGTGGGTGTTGAAAGATCTGAATTTGGTTCTTAGATTGAGCAAATTAGAATGAAATCTTGTGGTGGTCATAAGGTTGACGTAATATCTGGGTCAAGTGTACTTAAGATCTTTAGATCTTTAACAGCTTTATTAAAAACAAAAATTAAATCAAATCAAATCATTTATTTTTGCAGAAAACACTGTTACAATGGTGGTATAAAACTTACATGTTTCAAATGATTCTACCGTAAGGCATGCAAAATGTATACAATCATAAAATATTTTCACAGAGACAATATAAATATTTTCCGATATTAAATTAATGTAATGTCATACAGATTAATTATTTATTTAATAATAGTAATATTTAAATTATTTCACTGTCATTATTAGAATTATTACAATATATCTATCATAATAATTGTTATTACTTGAAGTCACTGTGAGGTCGGGACTTGTGTAGGTTGGAACTTTGGAAAAATTAGTAGTCGTTCAAGTTATAGTAACATTTATTAACTAAAAGGCTCATTTGTTTTTTTTTTCGCGTAGGTTCAGAACGTAATTACGTTAAAAAATCTAGATTTCAAATAAAAGCGAATGAAAGAACATATTTTCGGAGAAATATTCGCAATATTATTTGCTTAAATTTTGTAATTAGTATGCTTAGTTTACTCGGTATTTTATACTCGCTCCTTGTTACATTAGGTCTACCTAACATCCAGTGAGAATACTCTCACTCAATATAATCACGCACGGGTTGATCGAAGGTTAAGTCTTGCCGCGGTCGGTTTGTGGTGGATGGGTGACCAACCAATATATATCGAGGCCCTTCCGAGCTTCGCAAAACAAACAGCCGGTTGGTGCGGATCTTTGATATTCGTTACGGTTAATCAGAAGTCCAAAAGTCTGACAACTAGTCATACTAAGGGGTATCGTGTTACCTAATAACTGGGTTGTGGAGGTCACATGTAGCTGCATCCGGTTAAGCTCAAAACCGATCCATTTCCAACATAGTTGAAAAAAAACAAGGTAGATTGATTGACATAAAATGCAGGATTCCCAAATAAAAATCAAAATGATTATAAACTATTTCTTGATTAAATTAATAATGATTCGAAAGACACGTGGCGCCATCTATTATCAAAATAACATTATTGTTGTTTTTCTCGGGAACAGCACTTTTTTTCGGGATGAAAGGTACCCTATGTCCGTTTACATACATGTATGCAAAATTTCAGGATGATCGGTTCAGTGGTTTAGGCGTGAAAAGGTTACAAACAAACTAACGTTCGCATTTATAATATTAGTTAGGATGACAAAAATTACTTAAATACAGCATATCTGGCAAAATCACCGTTATTTCCTTATTGTTACTTGTAAATAACTGTTAAAATTAATAACCCTCGGTTACCTCCGTGATAGAATGAAGGACATTCGTGTAATCCGGCCTTAATCCGCGGAAAATAAGTCGTCGTTTAACATAATGATGCACTCAGGCCTCAAGTTGACATAGCGGAAGGGAAGTTATTTGTATTGTGTCGAGGCTATTTTAGAATACGTAATGAAAATTATTGTGGTACTATTTTATTGGTTACTTTTCCTTTTCTATATCATCGAATTGAAATAGCTCTTCAAACTACCAATCTCTGTCGATCACAAAACCTTAAATTTAGAGGTAAATAATAATCATCTTGTTAATTAAAAGGTCAAAAAGCCGCTAAGCTGAAGTAGAATGCTAATACGCGTAGTAATTAAAAGGGTAAAGGCTATTAACGGCTGCATGTTAACGGCTGTTAACCATAGGTACACATATTCTGTAAAAAATTCAACTAGTTAGCTATTACGATTCTAAAGACACAGCCCTGTAATACACAGACTGACAGACCTACAGACGGCGTAGGCTTAGGCGGAAGAAGACCCGTTGCACGTTTAACATACCTATATGTAACATCACGCCTGTTGTACCCGAAGTGTAAGGCAGAGGTGTACTTATACCCCCACATTTCGCCAGTTTTAGGGGGTGAGTCTGTTGCCATCAACTGAGCACAAATTTAGACGTTAATATATGAATAAATCCGAGAAGAGAATACCCTATAACATTCCTCAAAATCCAAGCATTAAACCGAAGTATTTAAAACCTAGTGCATATGGGAGAACGCCATAAGTTAAGGCTGTCATGATATTTTACAGCCAGCGGGAACCATTACTCAAACCGTTATAAAACGGACGGAACAAAGCGAGCCGTACTACTGACAATGGTGCTTTAGTACACATAAATCATCGTGACGGGATTGTGGAAACTGGTATTTTTTGTGAACTTACTATAGCTGAGATTTAAAGTACTACAGTCATGGTTAAGCTGCAGAACTCAGGCTTCCAATAGCACATGCCAACTCAAACTCAAACCATAAGCATTTACATAACATCCACAATCAGCCTATAGTGTCCCACTGCTGGGACTCAGGCCGCCTCTTTGTGAGAGGGAGTGGGTCATAATTTACCACGCGGGCCCAGTGAAGGTTTATGGATAGGCATTTATTTATATTAAATCATTTGCAGGCACTTTTGAATTGTCAAAGGGTCAATCAGTTAGAAAGATGAAGCCAGTTGCTCATTCCAAAGCGAAGTAGGTTCTTATGAGGGCAAGAAAGTCCATGGACACTATTTAATCTCAATCATGATTAAAGTCATCGGTGAAGCTGCAGAACTCTGGGTTTGCCACTAGGTCAGGCTAATATTTTCGATGTGCTATGATCCTTACAGACTTGTGTTTAAAAACGAATCTACGACAAAGCAAAACTTTTCAGGCCAACGTCTTAAGATTGTTTTTCTTTATTTATAGGCAACATAATGCCGACCCCAAGTAACATGATTCAAGAGCAGAAATACGATAATGAACAAAGACAAAATTATTAACAAAACAAATAGCTACCTATATTTAAGATTGGTTACCACGAAACCCGTCCTTCAAGCGTAGTAAACAAAACACTTATAACTTCATCAAGTTATCAAGTAATCGATCAGTACTTTACTTGATTTTATAGCTTTCAAGTTACCCGGCTTTTAGAAGGGAACGCTTCGGTTAATGTAAACAGAGAACTTTAAGTCCCTGTCTTGGGGGTGAGGAAAATTTACCAGATAAGTAGAAGGTACCGACAGTATAGTCGACCTCGTCATATTTTTACTACTTTGACAACAATTCCCGGTAAATTGAAACTTCATGAGATGGAAACTATCTAACTGTCGCGTAGAAAAATAGATCGTGTCGTTTTTCTTCAGATGCATCCAGTTAGACTGGAAGCCTATTAGCCTACCCCAACAATATTGGGAAAAGGCTAGGCTAATGATGATGATTCCAATCTGTTTGGAAATTGTGGCAATTATGGTTTTTGTACACATACATAAACTCACGCTGAGTTTATTCTTCATTCATTCTTCTTATGAGTGTTGGTAGAAACTTCAGAACGTCACCTGCTACGATCCTTAAATTTTAATACTCCTTTTGCTTCGTTTACGTTTATTCATCTGGTCAGGCAGTCCGTGAAATGCTTACTCTTTCATAAGGCCCACCAGATTATAGTTTTATTCTCTCACATTTTAACATTCCTCTACCACAAAACAGTGGATAACATTACCCAATATTCTGTGACTCACAAACAAGTAGTCTGTGAGTGTATGTCGCGAGTGCGACGTCGCGAACGTTTCGTGACATGTTGCTGGCTGTTTAGTTGTGGACGGTATTTTGTTTGTAGGGCTGACACTTTGCTAGACGCTTAATAAAATATATCTAAATGAAATTCGTTTTTGAAGATATAATTAGCTCTTTTGGAAAAATATAGGCAACACTGAAAGATATGAAAACACAATCTTTATCTAGAGTAATATTACATAAACACATTAGCTAGGTAGAAACCGCGTGGTAGATTACAGCCCACTCCCTCTCGAAGAGAGGAGGCCTGTGTCTGATTAAACTAGGCAAGATACCAGTCTTGGGCGCTTCCATCCAAACCGAAGATATAAATAAATAAATACATGCTTTTCGAATTAATAGGACGCACAAATTACAAGTTTTTAGTTCAATAATGGCTCATAACTTTCAGTTTTGAAATGCAAAAAACTACAACAGACAGCTCACAAACTGAACCTTTTATAGTCAGTTTATTATATTGCAAACAACTAATTATAGCAGTAAGTACAGCATCAGGGCATATTACGAGTCTATCAAGCTTTGTACTAGGAAAATCAACAAATGGTACGCTATCATGGCTAGATTGTCTGACTGACATGCTTCTTGTTAATTTAAACTTTAGCTGTGAAAGATCTTAGCCATATGAATTTTTTTTTTTAAATATACTATACTGTATGCTACTGCCAACCCTGGCATAGTTAGTTTAAAGTTTGTCAAAAATACCCGCGACTCATGCCCGTCTGAATATTGAGAATTATTTGTATTTACTTGAGTTTGTTAGTGTTTTGTTTTAAACCGTCCAGACGACTCGACAGTTCGCGTTCGGAAATATTGTTATGTTTCGTAAAAGTTAGTTTGGAATGGAGTCGAGTGTATTCGTTTGTTTTATTTTTTCGGTAATTTTTGACGTTAAGAGTATTTTTTTTTTTTTTGTTAAAATAAAGAGATAAGTAGAAGTAAAAAATATTGAGAACTCGAATAAAAGCATAGGTTAGTCTCGAGTTTTTAGAGTTTCAAACATACGTAAAACGGACGTATCATCAGTTTTCCTAATCGTGATTTTTGAAGAATATTTTTTTTTAAATCACCCAAATGTATTTAAATAATCCTGATTTAAAATTGTTTTGTATTAAGTAAGCGTTTTCTAAACATATACTATTATTTTTTTCTGAAAACTGTGCCGATGTCGCTAATTCTATGTGTAGGTGTGTGTGTGGGGGTGTGTGTGTGTGTGTATGTAAAAAAAATGGGAAATCCTACTTAATATTATAAACGCGAAAGTTTGTATGGATGGATGGATGTTTGTTGTCTGATGGATGTTTGATGTTAATTTGTTGATGATGTTGTCTCTTTCGCGCAAAAACGAGTGAAGGGATTTGGATGAAATTTGGCATACATATAGTTTATAACTTGGATCAACACATAGAATACTTTTTATCCCGATATTCCCACGGTATCGAAACTTATGCGGATGAAACCGAGGGGCGCAGCTAGTATAACATAAAAAATAGCCCGTAGTGTGAAACTCGTAACACAATCACCGGAGAATAATCATGAGATAATCGCACCACACACCACGCCACAGTTAATCGTCATTCCCCGAGTCAATGACATAAGCTTAGCTACAATACTTGAGCCAATCCGGTCTGTATATTGGCGACTGTTTATCTCCTGTCTAACATTATAATCTAATGGTATTAGTATTATGACCTGTAGTGTTCGTCTCAATTGGCCGGTTTGTAACGTTCCAGCCGCTGGATCTAGATAGTTGACTCCAGCGCTGGATTGGACTGGATATTGTTGTCTACACTATTAGCCCTCGTACTGGATTTTCAACGCACTGCTGAGCGCCGAGAGTTAAAAATCTAATAATGTGTGTTTTGACGCGCAGAGATGCATGTATTAGGGTATTCAGTATATACTAGAAGTATATGTACCTTGTATATTAGGGGTAAAGTATGAAATTGCCGCTTGGTACTGAAAAGTTTAAATTCGTTTTTTTTTTAATATAACATATTTATTTAATCAAAATAATTACTATTGTTATCTATACATTGCTGCCATCTAATAGGACGGTCATTTATGCCTTTGCGATAGAACTCTCGTGATCTAGATTGGACAAACTGTGTGAAAGCATTTTGTACTGCCTCCTGAGAAGAAAAGTATTTATCACGTAGAAAATTGTCCAAATCACGAAAAAAATGGTAGTCCGTTGGAGCAAGGTCTGGCGAATACGGAGGGTGACGAATGGTTTCTAATTGCAGTTTCTGTAGAGTTAAAACGGTTTCTCGTGCTGTATGGTCTCGCGTTATCATGGAGCAATAATGGTGAAGGTCGATTCATGAGTCGGGGCTGTTTCACTGCTAGTTTTGCTATCATTGTTCGGAGTTTGGCACAGTAGACATCTGCCGCTATTGCTTGACCAGATCGGAGAAAGCTATAGTGAATAACACTATGCTGAGACCACCAAACAGTCACCATTACCTTTTTATTGGTAAGCTTTGCTTTAGGACACTGTTGCGGCGTTTGACCTGGGGTCAGCCGTTGCATTTTTCGCTTACGGTTATCGTAAAGAATCCATTTTTCATCACATGTCACAATTTTATCCAATATTCCTTCATTTCTGCATAGATTCAACAAGGCAACACAAGTTTCAAGGCGCGTTTCTTTCTGCAGATCAGTCAAATCATGAGGCACCAATTCTCATATTTTTTTTATTTTATTGATTTGACGCAAATGAGTCAATATTGTTGGTGAGGTAACGTTAAACCATGCCGCTAATTCCTGGGTAGTTTGGCTCGGATCGGCTTCCACCATCTCTTTCAATTCATTGTTATTCACCTGTGTGGGCGGTCTTCCACGAGGTTCGTTCTTTAAATCAAAGTTTCTGCCGCGTTAGTTCCGCGTCGGAACTCGTTTTAAAAAATAACTCGAATTTTCGAAGTATCCATCTTTCTTGTCTAAGCTGAATAAAGAAAACAACTGAACGTCGATAATCGAATGTTGCACATTTTTTAAAAGAAGAACTTCATAGGTACCGTGTGAAAAAAGTTTCACTCAAAAATCTCATACCATGAAGGTTCTATGTTAATTCGAAGAACTTATTACAATAAAACGGCAATTTCATACTATAACCCCTATTATTACCCAAATAACAAGCTTTGAATATCAGAATGGTTACTAGTTAGTTATTTACTGTGTATGAAGTTTATTATTGAATATGGTTTGCAGGGAAAGAAAAAAAAACAAAAAAATCAGAAAACTAGTCGTCCGTTCGTAAAACTAGGTCATCTCAATTTATAGTTATTTTTAACAAAAACAATTAATTCTATCCCTTGGACAACGGTCTAAGAGAATTAAAAATAATAGCAACATAATAACAATAGCTAGGAATATTGGCCATAATATGACTAACACAACAACATAGTCATAATAAGCAATAATTAAGGTATAATATCAAATTACTTAACTTACATGACATCTGGTCATCTATTCCACATAACAACGACACTAGAACTAACCAACTGAACATTTACTAAGGAACTGCCTTGATAACGTCGTCACAATCCTTTTCATACACTACCAACGTCTTTTACGTCAAACATCTACCGCCATTTTGAATCAATCACCGATCATCGTATATTTTTAACCCCCGACGCAAAAACGACGGGGTGTTATAAGTTTGACGTGTCTGTGTGTGTGTGTGTGTGTGTGTATGTCTGTCTGTGGCATCGTAGCTCCCGAACGGATGAACCGATTTTAATTTTGTTTTTTTTGTTTGAAAGGTGAATTTGTCGGGAGTGTTCTTAGCTATGTTTGATGAAAATCGGTCCAAGATGGCCGCCGCTACAAAATGGCGGATTACATATTTCTTCACAACTCCCTCAATATGGGTATCAAATGAAAGGGCTTGACTAGTAGAATACTATACACTATGACAAATTTCAAATCCAAGATGGCCACCACCACAAAATGGCGAATTACAAAAAACCTGATTAAATACCAAATTACCTGAATCTTAAAACGCAAGAAAATAAAAGAAAAGAAATAATAAGGAGTCCCTACAAAAAGCATGAAATAAAAAATTAAATTAAAAATTTAAAAAACCCCCGACTACGTGAAACCCTATAAAAAGAAAAAAATAACCTTGAAATTATGACCCTACGTAAGTACCTATGAAATTTTTTGATTAAATATTGTCCTGTCGGGGGACCGCTACTATTTTAAACTTTAACAGAACGTTAGGCTAATAATTAGAGCGGTCCCCCGACGGGATAATATTTAATCAAAAAATTTCATAGGTACTTACGTAGGGTCATAATTTCAAGGTTATTTTTTTCTTTTTATAGGGTTTCACGTAGTCGGGGGTTTTTTAAATTTTTAATTTTGGCTCAATATCTTCTAACACAGGTAATAATAAACAAATCTTATGTAGTGAATCCGTTTTAAAACATTATAAGGTAATTAATCAATTTAATAGGAGTTGATTCGTAATTCTTAGACATCATCAAAAAGTATATCAACATCAACTGACAATATTGTGCCAATCGTTTGAAACAACCAATTATATTAAAATAGCAATATAAAATCTAAGATATACTACAAGTATAATCAAATATTACTTAATAATTTATAGTAATAACATTTAAGTGTTTTTTACAAGTTAAGACTTGTTTTCTGTAAACACAATATCTAGTCAAATTAGGTACTTCTAAGTTGGTCCCAAGCTTCGTAAATGTGATAGATGCCATTATCCAACAAACAATATTCTAATATTATAATTATATCAAAATGAAATATCTAATACACGCTGTTGGATTCTCAATGCTCGGATTAACACAGAGCTAAAAAATCAAGTGTGCGATAAAAAATCGTTGCGTTAATAAATCGCCCGTGCATATATTATTTTATACAGGGTGGCAGGGACATCGACATGCAACCTGTTAGCATAAATTCAGTGCATGATAATGAACCATTAAAAAAAATTGCTGTTATATTTTGACATACATTTTGACCGCGTAGGTATTGCACTTTTCTATGAAATAGCTGTTTTTTTTTTTTGTAACTGGCGAAAAATGTCTACGCTAGTGGGTCTCATGTGCTGAGATCATAATTATAGTTTGCGCATCGATGTCCTTATCACCTGTATATTTCGCTTTTAAATAAAGTAATAACCACACGTTCCAATCTATTGTCGGACACGGCTGGGTGACGTCAATGCAATTATTGCCAATAGGCTTTGTATAGAGTCGTTTGTAAACGATATTGCATTAGTTCATTAAGGTACTGCTATGGAACATGCGGAGCGGAAACGGTTCCGTGAATGATCGCCAAGCAGCCGTAAGTTCCTAAAGTGTGGTCTTACTACTGGCACTTTAATTATGTTGTTATGTCATACAAGCACACATACATGAACTCGTGTCCCCTTCAAATGAGGGTAGGTAGAAAGTACCACCACCAACCCACGTAATAGGGGGCGAGCCTATTGCCATCAACCGGGTACAGATTCAGACTCCGGGCTGCTACTAAGAATGAAAAAACACAATAACACTTTGCCCGACCTGGGAATCGAGCCAAGGACCAAAAACTCATGCTCAGCAGTAACGCTTCGCTCCGCTAGACCATCGAGGTAGTCAGTCAGTCGGGGCTGTTGTGATATCATTTCAGTTTAATACTTCTGCATTTTATTATAATTGACTACGTCATTCATTTACGACGCATGTATTCCAGAGCACTGCTTGCGAACTCTAGACTAATATTGCAGTCGTTACATCGTATTCTAAAGCAGCTTACCTCATACAGTAAGACCACACATTCCAGCTCCGCGTCCCACATAGCACGCCCCTTCCTGTTTGTTTTGCCACGTTAATGATGTGGTCTGCGAGGGAATTATGTTCAATGACCATTTGTGCACGCGCGGTGATTAGATGCGGCAATTTGATTGTCATGGACTAAATGAGGCTGATGAAAGAGAGATGGACTTGGGGCTTAAGGAACAATTTGCAAAGAATGAGGTTATTATTTCGAAACTTTAGGAACAGTAACAAGGGTCTTTTGGCACTTGAATGACATTGACAGAGAGACGTTGTTGGTGAACATTTGTGACATTCTTTTATAAAATGTTATTGAAAAAATAAGATGGCTTTAGTCGAGATTTTTCCACGCGTGAAATGATCCATGTACTGTTGTATCTGCCAAATACACTTTTAATTTCTTGTCAGAGAGCATCGAACCTCGCCAATGGCGGACGTGCCATTTTGAAATAAACTGTTTTTGCATCGTGTTGATCGATAGTATAATATGACGAAACAAAAAATATTCAGTGATGAATCTCGTCAGTAGTACTTATACCTACTTTGTGACACATTTGAGTTAAATACTTAAGTTTTTTATTACTAGCGGTAATATGAAGTGGCTAGGCTTACGTTAAGATGGGTCTTATAAATGAACATGGCATGGTACCGCCAACACTGGCACAAGACATGGAAATAAAGTGGCCTACAATCTGCTCTTGATGATGATAAAGATAACGTCCTCCTTATTCAGATAAACAACAAGCATCGGTCATAGTACGACGGTCACAGATCACTGTCTATTGACCACATTATTTTTTTGCCATATCGTTGAAACTCTTGGCCTTCATCACACCTGGTGGTAAGTAATGATCAGGCCGAAGGTGGAAGCGAGCTTCCACATAGAAACTGGCTATCTGACCTCGAACTGCCGAAACACTATAATGCTGTTAACATTGCTGTGGCGACAGACTTAAATAAGATGGTGGTAGCTAGCCAGGCAGACTTACTTTCTTTCTTTCAAAAAGCTCCACTACCAACCAAACCGAGCAGAAAATTTTACCCCCGCTGGGAATCAAACCCGGGACCTCCAGGTTTGAGACAGGTGATCGAACACAGAGGGGACTAAAATTTAAATAAATTGCCAATACAACTAGACCACAGAGGTGACTAAAATTATAATGGCCGATTATCGAATCCCGGTTTTCTACGTATAACTAAAATCGCAAAAGTTGCGCAAACTCAATACTTTCGCTAACGCCCCTTTATTAGTACAAACAGGCACTATACTATACCCTAACACACGCCTAAACAAAGTACATCTTCAATCTACTTGGCACATAAAATCCTTCAGACGAACTCGCATTTGCTCTCAATTCCCGCCATCTTGGTCCTTCTCATCGAATACCAATTAACTGCACTAGCTGCAACTCTGCTTACCCTTTCAATGCGTCGTCAATAATACCACGAGTTGAATGTGTCTGCGTGATACATTGACAATGCTTCTATGCGATGGAACTGGGGTATTACGTATGAGATACGAAGTTGATTGTCGATGTGATGTTGCGCAACAGTAGTGCCACTTTTTTATTGAACACGACATTTTTTCCTGGTTTTCCCATAGGATTGAATCATATCTTTTTTATTTGTTTATATCTTTGGTTAGACGTGTTAACACTGACTGCGAGGTGGCCTATCGTAGTTTGGAATTTCAATAGAATATTTTGTTACCACTGACGGGCGACCTACTATACACGCGTACAGTATATAGCAATAGTACCCTTGAATTAAACCGCCTGTACTGCATAAAAGTAAAGACGGTTTCAAGGTCCATAGTTGACCTTGAAACCGTCTTTACTTTGTATTACTATTGACGTGCTACTTACTGCACTAAACGCTGCGTACTGTCTACAAGTTACTGTTGAGAAGGGTCCTAATAGGGTGCTACATAGGTTCTATCAATCAGCAATGACACAGTAACTATTCTCTTAACACGTAATACCCCAGCTGGTGGTATACCACCATACCATACCATACCATATAGCTATAGCTTGTAGTCCCCAGCATATCGCGATAACGAGGTGTCACGCTATCGAGAGTGACACGATCCATGTGCCTACTATTTGACGTGATGCATTGACTTTTAATTGACTGCAATGGATGGTTCCATTGCAGTTAATCACGTTATGATATTTAGATTTGAATATTTTTTTTTATATTTATTTTCTTCTAAAAAGGTTTTCCCTTGGCTGCTTCACCTGCAATTGAGACTTTTATTTCTTTTTCACGCTGGTTAGCTTACTAAAGAGCAAGCTAACCAGCACTTTTACACTAACGCTCATACTGTCGTCTCTTTCCCACATTATCTTTACACGGATGCAGTTGCTATGATCATCAAATTCCGGATGCAATCACTGGATTGGACCAAGTATTAATAATACTACTAACTACTACTCAAAAATCTCGTCAACTATTGAGAATTTCCAAATAAATAATAACCGGTAATATAAATATTAAATGGTGAAATCCGCATCAAAATCCGTTGCGTAGTTTAGAAAAACAACTTGGCCACACTGACAGGACACGAAAAACGACTTTAATTTATTTATAATACGAATATGTATAGATATATTATTTACAGGCGTGATGCAATATTCAATGAAAAAACCATACCACACAGTTCCGCGATAGTTTCTCTGTTAACCGCGCCGCGTTATCACGGCGTGTCACGCAGTCCTGTTCAACACTATTCTGACGTTTTTGATTGATTTTTAGCTTCGAATGCAGCGGGACATTTATGGAGTGACATTCTGTTATCTGTGGTGTAGCTAGGTCAGTTGGTGTCGGTTTGTTGTTGTGGGTGAAAGGCGCAACTGCTAAATTGAATTTTGTTTTTGTATGCGTCAGAATAGGATTAGGTATGGTGGGTGTATGTGGCTTCTCAGCTGAATTAAAGTTCATAATTATTTATAGTACATCGCCAGTTATGTTTTAAAGTCCCATATAGTAGGGGTGAACCTATTATCATCAACCGGGCATAACTCCAAACTCAGGGCTGCTACTGAGCAATTCTGATAGAAAAACCCAATAACACTTTGCCCGACCTGGGAATCGAACCCAGGACCTCATGCTCAACAGCAGCGCTTGGAATCGCTAGACAAACAAACGGTAGCAGTAGTAGTTGGTGATTTTATTAAGCAAAAATATACATGTAAAAACATTGTGTTTACTTTAGTTTTTTTTATAAGACGTCTTTGTATGTGCATCATGCATAAATAGCCGATATAGTCTCGGCAAACAACATTTTTTATGAATGTATATAGTGTAGCAACATGATAAATGGTATTCTAACCTTCGCAGCGAAGATAGGCTACATTCGCCACAAAGAAGCACACGCTCGTAACCCATAGCCGTCAAAAACAGAATTGGTTACCGTAGCCGAAATTGGCATGGGAATATATACACATACTATATATTGTGTAGCATTACAAATGTTTGAGCATAAGGAATATTTACATAGGATTTTACAGGATACTGCAAACATTCTAAAAAAGTTCCAAATAAGTATCAGTAAATCCGAGTTTTCTGCCCAGCACATCTATTTATCTTCACCATAGACAAACATTAGCCCATTTACGTCCATCTTTAAAAACTTTAACCCTTAACCTTGCGCCTTCTAATATACAACATGAAAAGGCACTAAACTATAAGTAGCCAAGCATCCCAGCACAACTTATAGACTGCCTAGAATCTGTAACTAATTACTCTTAAAGTTAACTAAAGAACTTAGGCGAACGTCAAACGCAAACGCAGGCGTGCTACACACGCTCGAATTGGTTTGAAGTTAGTGTTAGCTTGATAATAGATTCATTTCTATAATCTTAATACGCGAGGAGCTCGTGGCTAAGTAATAACAGCCGCACGGGTCCTTAATGTTAAGCAACGCTAGCCGAGATCCGTTCGTGGATTGGTGACCATCCATTACATACCGAGACCCGTCCGTGCTTTGGAAAGCGCGTTAAGCGCTTTGTGACGGCTATAATTCATAGATATTTGACAGTCGTTACAGGTAGTCGAAATCCCGAAAGTCTGACAGGCAGTTTAACCAAGGGGTATCTGTTAGCCAACCTGGGGTGGAGATCAGATAGGCAGCCTGCTCCATGTAAAATACTGGTATTCAGCCGCATCCGGGTAAACTAGAAGCCGACCTGAACGTAATTGGGAAGAGGCTAGGCAAATTTTGTCACAATAACATTATACTTAAATACTTTGGGACAGCTCTAAACCCAGCAGTTGACAACTTTCGCCTTACTGATGATAATGAATAGAAATGTTTTTTTTTTAATGTTGCTTTGTTTCTTACTTAATCTCATACAGATTTGGATAAAATTGGAAAGAGAAAAACACCCCAAAACAATTATGGCTTATCCAAAGAAGAGAGAAACCGCGAGCAAAACTAGTTTAAGTAACATTTTGATAGGTTAGTAATATTGAATTCAACTTGCATACCTTTCTGCTAGTTTTGGGATAGGAAGGATAATGGATTAACTGGCACTACACCGGCACCCAGAGCTTATAGACTAATACTTCTAATGAAGAGCGACTGCGTCGTTAGTCTAGTGCTCTAGTGGTGCTACGAAATATTTGTTATAGAGCAAAATTACACAATTAAATCCATCCCCTATCTATCTGGTACCTTTTTCCACCTAAACCACTGAACCGCACCCTAATTCCGTAACACACTATCAATCACAATCTGAGTCATTTTGAAGGATATTGCTAATCCATTGCTTCATATGTTCGAAAAACGTATCTGCTCAACAACGTAAATAACGCAATGAATGTTATTGAACTGTCAAAATTAAAGCCATTCCTTTCCATTGGTAAAACTGGTTATCAGGCTTTTAGGCTTCTGATTACCCGTAACGACGAATGGCATCCTTGTGCAACAGCTTTACGAGCTTTTCGGGGCACGGAGAAGATGTGTGTGACTGACACTGATCACTTGACAGTTTGTGGCCAGCCTTACCTAATATCTCGTAGAACGCAAACTCTTACAACCTACGTCTTCTAGTTCAGACAGCTCTCAGTTCACGCGTGTGCCGACAACTCGAGAGCCTTTAGGCACTTCTACACTCACTTTACTTTTCCGATATACCTACCTATATTCTTTTAATGCGGTGGCCATACTTTCTGACATTACTACAAAATAGTATATGAACTTTACGAAAATGCATCTAGTTTTAATTATTTCTTTTTGACGTGTACAAGAGTTTTTTAAAACCAACTTACAAAAATAAAATAATTATCATTAATCAATTGTGCTCGGTTAATGACAGTATTCTAAGCCCCTGAGACTTTCCATAACAAGCAAAATGAGGGTATTCTATTACTTCTCTGCTTACTCCTTCGGATAATACAGTAGTGATATTATGTTAATAATTCAAACATGAGTCAGCTTAAAACAAATATAAATAAATGCTGGTACAAGAACCAACACACTTGTTATCTTTTTTTTTTTTTTTGAGGATGGGAAATCATCAAATGACCCCTCCCGCTCTGGGTGGAGCAGAAGGGAGTGTCAGACTCTTACTGACTAAAACCCACCCGTGTTCCTTCCTTAGCCCTTTATGTTCCAGAGCGGCGGTAACCCTTTCGGACAATCCCGCTACCCACACTTGTTATCTTTAATTTCCCGCTCTCAATTCGTGGTCGCCCTACATAACATTTCCTGTGGAAGCATCAATCAGTTCTATAATGACGTCACCACAGAAAAACACGGTTAGAGGGTGGTTATATTTTTTTATTACATCTTAACAAGTTCGTGTTTGAAAATATTTTTTGTGTTAAAATGTTAGTTTTTTTTTTAAGATTAGGTTAACTTTTGCTTTTGCGGCGTCTTCTAGTTTTGTTGATAGGGTTTCGTTTAGTTGGAATTTGGAACAATTAGGGTTAAGAAATTTTTACAGCTGATTGTAAGATATTTTGGTCCCATAATCCTTATTCATTTCCAATTAATATGCCAAATAACGAGTTCTACTTATACTGTTCTAAGTATAAATTCCTGCCTTTATACGAATGGGGAACTACTGATACACATTGATCAGTCTCGTGAGTCTGCGGGACTGGCAGTGAATCTACCCTTTCCCGAACCTGGAAATCCTGTCTACAATCCGTCTGTTACTTTAGGTCGCATGGTGCAGACATCCTGAACTTATTTATATATTTATTTATCACGTTTTAGATATATGATAGGTTAGGGCTGTAGGGCTTATAGGGCTCAGGGTCGTAGGGACTGTTAGGCTGGTAGGTCTCTGTAGGTTCCTTTAACTTATCATATATTTTCATGTACCGTCACACCCTTGACTACTTTGCGGCTTTACGTGACGTCTGTTAAGGGTGGACGTACACACATCTTTATGTTGCTAATATGCTAAGTATGCATTATATAGTTTTTGATATTGCTTACCTAAGTCAGGTAAGCAATATTAAAAACTTATAGGATTACACAGAACACAAAAGAATCTTAGACTCACAAGTTTTTTTTTTTTACTGATATTTCATTTGATGGACTGAGCACATATTTTTAAGTTAGCTTTTTATTTTGATAGGACCTTGAACTGGCAGAGCAGAACTCAGTCGTAGGTTGTATCTCAGGCAGGCAATTTACTTGTGTAATTTATTCTTTCACCACTCACTGTTCTCAAGACACTTAAGCCAAATATCGTGAGGAAACCGGCATGTCCTAGAACCAAAAATTCGTAGCATTCACCAACCCACACTGGGTGTGAACCCCGCGTGGTAGATTATGGCCACCTAACAGAGAGGATGCCTGTTGTCCCAACAGTGGGAACGTATATATATAGACTGATTATGCTTATGATTATTATTGAACTTGCGCCACTCATGTTTCCGCCACCACATAACGCAACAACTTAGCCCTAACTTTACTAAAACAACACACTGTAACTACTCTATAAAACTTTATAAAAAAAACCTTCCCGAAGCCACCTACATGTCACCCGCAGATTGATGATGTCCACAGATTATGTTCACTAGTGAAATTAAAAAAGTTGCCCAAGTGTCTTCATCCGGTGTCTTGGGAAGTTTTTGCCCAAAAATTTGGGATTTTCTTCCTCTCCGTGATAAGATTGGCGAGTGAAAAGTTTTGTGTAGGGTTCTTCGTACCAGGTGGGGTGAGAATGACATTGTAATAATGGAGTTACTTAGATAAATAGAACTGTTATGACTTGTGTTTGCCTCCCGTTACAAGTAAATTAAGCTTTCTTAACAGAAGAAAGCTTAAAGATGTGATTTCACAGACATAATAAAAAAATAAAAATAAACAACCAATCACTACTAATGAAATAGTTTTGTGCTTTAAAATTCACAAGTATACAGGGTTTTTGTATAAATATTTTACTTGGTAAAAAACAACATAACATAAAACTAACCTCAATAATTATCAAATGAAAAACCTCTTTAAGATATAGTATAAACAAATGTAGTATAGCAAATAAACAAATCCAAGCGCTCAATTTGTAGCGGACACAAAATGGCTTCCAAGTACATTTTCTAATCTATTTCTTTACATTTTAATCAATAGTTTTGGAAAAGACTATAGGTATTAATAATGCTCCAAAAAGGAACTGGTCGATGTCAACAGAAGTATTTTCATCTCAATCCCATTCGCATTACAGTGCCGTTTGCAATAAAGCTAGGATTTCTCTGTTCTTAGTACTTATGCTCCTATTACTAACTTTAAGTAGGTACGCTTTGTATAGTGATGAAGATTTTTGATATGACTTGCTTTTGAGGCCGAAGTCTGGATTTGTGCCCGTAATGGCAATATACAAAGTAAAGCGCCTGCTTGGGTTTGAACCCACGACCTTAACCCAGTAAGTTGGGGCGCATACCACTGGGCTACCACTGCACCAAACGGCATTGTATAATCTCATCACTACTACCCTCGGTGAAAGAAAACATCGTGAGAAAACCATATTCTAGAACTGAAAATTCGAAGACATTGATTCCTTATCCGCGTGGTGGCCACCCAGTGTAGTTATGTGATGGCAGTACACTCGCACCCAATTACATAAGACTAAGACATAACTAGCGAAATGTGGGGTGTACTATGGGTAAACATCTGCCTAACCTTTCGACGGAAACAACATGATGATAGGTTGAGCATGTGTTTTTTAGCGAGTTTGATTCTTGCACGCTGTGAGTAGTACAGTCACGAGCAAAAGTATGTATACACTCGGCTTTATTCAAAAGCGATTTACTCCTTTATTTTTTTATGAAATTTTATGTTGTTACTAAGATAGCATTTTCGAACCCATAGGTTTATGTAATGTGTCGTATTTCAACGTTGCATACGTTATTTCACAAAAAAATCGCAATTGAAAGTTGCCAAGTGTTGACATATTGGTGCTCGTGACTGTACGTAGGGACTATTTTGTTAATAAAGCTATAAGTGTCTGTATTTTTCTAAATCAATTACTTTTCTCTTAAACTCAATTCATAAACTCTTCCTCTGTTATGAACAAAACATAACATCATGGCTGTTTTCTTCAGATAGAGACAGAGAGGAACAGTACAACCATAATAATTCGTGAATTTATCTATATTTTTTCTGTAATATAGAACAGCGACGACCTAAAGAAGGTGGCTGAGACAGACTATTTACGAAAGGTGTAGGCCAGGATATTGTGGTGCAGCCTGGGAGAGGCCTATGTCCAGCAGTGGACTGCGATTTGATTGATAGGGCTGCGCCAATTTCCGTTAACCGTGCACAAATCCAGACTCTACTAAGAAATTCCAAACGAAATAACCCAATAACACTTTTCTTGCTTCGGGAATTAAAACTTCACCACTCTCCCCCACCCCATCCTTCAGCGCGTGCAACCCACTCTAGACCAACGAGGTATATTAATACTTTACTCTTAAAACAAAGTCACCGCATAAAAATGCCCACTCATGACACAGACAAGTAACAATATATCTACAGAGCTGTCACACTTAACGTTCACAGTCACTTGCTTACGACATCCATTTTAACTTTCGTTAAGGCACCTATCCCACCACCGACATAGAAGCGACTAGCTATCAATAGTTTACTCGCTCAAGAAACGTACCAAAGATTGTTGGACCCGTCTAAGTCAAAGAGATACATTTAATAGTTGATCGCTGACTGTTCGCGCCAGGGCTAGTTTGTTGCAGTGACAAGACCTATCAAAGAGGGTACTCGCTCTGCGGCGCTCGTTCGGCGGGCAGAATAATCGCTGAGGGACTTACGCTTGGTGCACGTTAAGCGAGTCGCTCGTCGCCGTCACGCACTCGCGTGTTGTTGCTCGCCAACTAATTTTTAGTTGCTAGCTACTCTTACTCGCTTTTCGTTAATCGCCGGTGGTGGGACAAGTGCCTTAAACGATCGGAGAATTTCTACTTCATTTTTGAATTATTTATTTAGTTGTTCGTTTGTAACAGATATTTTTTTTTCTTGGAACTAGTTAGTAGCTCTGAAAATATCAGTTGACTTAAACATTAACATCGTTTTGTTTTTAATGACTTTTTGCTTGAAAAACTAGACGTTTTGTTTTGATTTACCCAGAGTTTATAGAAATGAAAATTGCTAGAAAAATTAGCAATGATTATACTGTCAATGATGATAACCTTAGTTACCTCTGACTTACGATGTAAGAAAACATCATAAAGAAACATGGACAAAATTATTTGGAATCGCGTTTAAACGTATGCAAGTGAGAAATGTCATACCGACTCCTTGACAGTTAAAAAGTGGCTGTAGGTTAATTAAAATAAATGCTTTGAATATGAGTTTGACACTGTATATTTTTTTCAGAAACAGATGAAAATATCAAGAATTTTCTACCACCGTCCGATGAAACCAGTCCCGCCTGGCCGCTCTGGTAGCAAAAGCTAGTAAAGGTATAAAATTAAAAGTGTTCGCTCGGAGTGGCACGTCTCATTACCTTGTTCAGATGAGAATTAAACCGTTCCTGAGTTAATGAATGGCGAGTGTCGTCTGTCGTTTATAATTTGGATGCGGTTTTTTAAGTAATTAGAAAAGATATTTTTCTTTAAGGCCACTTCCTAATCGAAAGCAATCGTCACGGTTGTTTATTTATTAGGCACTTCAACAATGTGTACACCTACAATATGACTTAACAATTGCAAACTTAAAGTCTAAGTGACCCATAACTTAAAGAAAAGTATACACACGGTCTATATATGAATTTGACATACTCGCGCCATCAAATAAGTCGCGTATGTTGTGTGTCATAAATTATAGAAAAGATCGCGTTATCGCGTATTCGTGCGACAGTCGCTTACGGTTAGGACGCAGGGTAAGAATGTTGTGAGAACTGGAGGACACTACAATCGAATCAATGTAGAATGTAGTGACTATTGATAAAAGTGAAGTAAATAATGTTTGTGTTTAGTTTTTCTTGAATACGTATAGGCTAAAATAAAACAGAGAAACGAACTCTGAATCATTTTCCTTCCCCTTCCGTAAGAAAATATTATAACATTTTCCGTCGTTTCTAAGCATCATTTCCTACTTAGTTGGACTGTCTGACGGATTGACAGATGGCCATACTCGCTAAATTAGGGGCAGATATATATTATAGCATTACTCACATGCATGAGGATGTCCCGGATACTAGCCTTAAGCTGTTCACGTGGTAGTGCCATATAAATTGTTACTATTTGCAGATAAATGTTCGGTTTACGATCAGCCTCCTCGAAAAGTATTTCTAGAATTATTTTTCCACGCGTCTTAAGAATAAAACATAACTGGTAGAACTCTAAAAACTTTTTCAACCATCTGCTGATCCCCTAAGTGATAAAAAGTATCATTTTATGATGTCATAGAACAAACCGTGCGCCTGATTATAAACCATATCGATCTCATGGTCGTAGGCCATAAAACAAATCATAGGGGCAGGGTCTGAATGATACAAGGTATCCAGTTCATTGATCTAGTACAAAGAAGTTATGTGGCTATGCCCGTGTTTGATTCCTATTTTAGACTGAAGTCCCATTTACAAGATGCCAATGTTTTACCTGTAGCATACAATAAAATTGAAGCAACAGATAACTTGCTTCGTAAAATCTGTTGAGACGACGCAACTTCTAACATTTCTCCAACGTATGGTATGTCACAGACAATGTATCACAATTTTAAAACAGTCTTAACATCCGGTTCTTAGTGCGAAAATCGACGTGTCAAAATTAAACTCGTGTCAGGTGATCAGAAGGTTCGAAACGTTCAAAATCTAGTCGCAGTCTCATCTCGGCGACAAACAAATGTCAAAAACTTGTCAAAATGTAGGGAAATTAGAAGTATTTTTCAGACTGTGAACGTTCTTAAAATTACGAGAGATGCCTCTCTGATTGGTACTCGTATTTTTATATTTCGGTCAACCAAACACAGCAGTTAAAAAGCGTTTGTCAATTTGTTAGTAAATTTTTGTTCCATATTCAGTAGATTTGCCAGAAAACAGCGGGAGATACCTAAGAGAAGTAATTAGAATTACCCTTAAATAAAGAACTTTCATTCGAATTACAGGACTCGCACTCCAGTGGCGAATCATCGGTTCCTTTTACCGTTAATGTCAGTGGTAGTCATTAGAATTAAGCAAAAGCGATCTCCATCCAATCGTATTCACAGTTAGGCAATACACGTTCCGATCTTTTTTGTAAACAACTTGAAGTTAGCTGTCAATAGTGACAACTAGGTGGAATGACAGCTAACTACAAGCTCACTTCAGCTCAGTCTTCACGGTGATATTTGTACAGAAGCTTGTCTTATTCATACTCTGTGCTATAAAATAAAGGTCGTAGAGTTTTTATGAAGAGTTCCTCTATAAACGTGGATTGAGTTCAGTGTTTCGATTGGAAAACATAAAATTGGAATGATGAGGGGTCTTGTGTTATGTCGTATGTTTCCTATTGTTCGGGGTGAGCAGAGATGTTGAGTGAAATCGATAAGAGGATAAACTTCTTGAAACAATTTTTGTTCGGAAGTTACCATCATAGTTTGTGGTTTTGTGAAAGACAGAGTGATAGGATGAACTTAATTTAGTAGTGGGACATTAACGGCTTAATTTAGTGTCTGACACACATGACACTCTTCTTTGAGCGCCTGACAGACGTGACACTCAAGTTTGTCACTCGTGACACTAAATCTCCGAGTGGCCGACCTCCGTAACACTCCATCCACTCCGAGTGTCTGATACCAGCAAAACTCATCCGCGAGTCTCTGATCAGGGATTTGACACCGCTGCGCTACATAGTTGCTACGACACATTGCTACGCTAGATTGCTACCCAACTCTGCTACGCCATATTGCTACACTTCATACCATGCTACGATCAAATGAATCTTTCTTACGGCTGGCTCTTCGACACTACACTTGGCGTATTTGTGCAAACCTTGGCATCATCTATTGGAAAAAGAATCGAGTATATTATGTATTGCCTAATTAACGCAAATATTTGGGCCAATACGCCAAGTGCCATCTACCTACATTTTACTTAACTTTGCCGCCTCCATTCTTCGTTCTTCCACAACCCTCATCAAGGGAATTCCATTGTATCACTTGTAATGGCCGCTCTGAAAAGAAAAAATAGACATAATCAACGTCAGACCAGAATATACGAAGGCAACTTAATTATTGGATAAAATAATAAGATTTTAATTCAAACGGCTGTTTCTTTCGAGTTTTAGGAAGGTAGTCCTAATTGCTTTTTTGTATTCAAGGTTTTTAAGGAAAAGAGAATTAGCAGAGACCCGAATTAATTTGTAATTATGGAATGCATTACCAAAGATTTCAGGAATGACGATACTTCAATCAGTAGCTACGGTCTATTCAAATCGTTGTTTGTTGCTGATATTATTTCTACTTAAACAAAATATCAACTTTGTGTTAGTGTAAATTACATTGATTTTAGAATGACTGCCATTGAAAATAACACAAAAAAATTGAAGTTGTAGCGCAAACTGAACTTTATTTATTTATTTATCTCATGGAACAGTTTTACATGGTTCCCTATCCATTTGCATAAAATTTTAAGACCTAATATAACTTGGCATACTTTTGTTTGTCCTAATTATATTTTCGCATAAATTATTTACGCATAACAGCTTACGCATAATTTTTTTACGCATAATTGCTCTTATCATAATAATGATTAAGCATAACATTCTAAAGCATACATTTTTTAAGCATAACATTCTAAAGCATAACTTTATTAAGCATAACATTCTAAAGCATACCTTTATTAAGCATAACAATAATAATAAGGCGTAGTCGACGGGGCCCCGCTTGGCGGGGCCCCTATTTCTGTCTGCAGGGCTTAAAGGAACCTAACCTGTCCGAGTCGGGGTGCCCCAATTCCCGAGCTCGCTTCGCTCGCTCTTGCATCCTAAGTTCTCATTGCCTTTTTACTAAATCAACATGTGTTAGACCTTGAGGCGCCCCGACTCTTGGAAAAAGTGATTCAGAATCAAGTGAAAATAAAAACGTAAAAATAACTCAAATTTGTTTCCGTTATTTCTATTAATTGTATGCCTAAATACTATTATGCTAATAATCATTAGGCCTAGCCTTCAAGATAATTATGCCAACATAAACTGTATGCCAAAAAAAAATATGGCAAAGTATTATTATGCCAAAACAAATTATGCCAATGAAGAAGTACTTTAAAATACCTAATATTTTAATGTACTTCTGCATACACTATATTTCGAGTTTTGTTTTTTTCTGGTAGAAGTATGTACTGATTTTCACCAGAACCAGATCTCGATAGGGCAACATATAGTTGCCCGTGCGAAAAACACTCTTGGCGTAAATCTATTCCTACGTGCTTAAATGTTTCCCCCGGGGCCTTATTAATTGTTACGGCAAACGATACCTTCACCGGAAATTGAATTCTTTTAAAATTAAAAGGCAAATCCGTTGGTATCATACGGATGCGAGGTATCAGCACTGTTTGCCCTACTGCTGGACCAGTCAAAACTGTAGCACCAATTATGTTATTGCGAAGAAATTTTACTTGGAGTCTGGTTCCGTTGCATAAATTTGGTGGTTTAAGGTTTCTTAGCAACACAATTGGAGTGCCAGTTTTTAATTTAAGTGAATGTGGTGGAAGGCCACTCGGATTTAGAGAATTTGTAAACTCTTGTGGGTAATGTACCACATCCTCTTGATCCATTACGTTATCAATGGACATAGTTCACGCTATTTCCTGGAAGTTTTCCCAGTATTATATTACTGATGTCGTCAACGCTACTATTTCTAGCTGCCAATATTGCCCTTTGACACATCCACTGATAGTCTTTTTTTTCTATATGGCCTACATCTGGGTAGACTTTGGAGATTAGGTCTTCAATGTTGGTAACTTTCTCACCTAAATCACGATCAATTTCAATTTCGTTTCCGATATGAGGAACTTTCCCGTCTCCTATTAAAAGTACTTTTGAAGGAAAATTTATACTATCTCCACCCAAATGTGCTCTCATATTAGTAGATAGTTTTATGGTATGAACGAACTTCCATAATGGAGAAGTTTTTAAGCACGACTTTACAATGTCAGCTCTGGTTCCCCTAACTATCACCGGTAATGTTTGGTATACGATAAGCCTATAACCTAACCACGTTAAAAGAATTACCCTAAAATACTACAAAATCAAATAATGTACCTATCTATTTAGATAAGAAAAGTAACAAAAATAAGTAAACCAAAACAAATAAGGAAATTAACAAATATTATATTAATTGGAAAACTAATTACTTACTTACTCAAATATTAATTAGTATACGTACGTTAAGCCTATAGCCTATCCACGTTAAAAGAATTGCCCTAAATAATAGAAAATCAAATAATGTATCTATTTAGATAAGGAAATTAACAAAAATAAGTAAACCAAAACCAAACTTATTCATCTAAAAAGTATTAAACGAAGATATTCTGGAAAGAATAAAATTTAAAAAGTAGTGCGCTGACCACAACCGTTCCGTAAGGAGCCGACCTCGCGTCTGAGCCGCGCGGCATGGTATCTTGCACAGATAGCTGGGGCCACCGCCCGTCCCCCGCATGACTGCCCGCCGGCTCTGCACATTGCGCGCGCAACAGTTGATCATTATTTTGCTGTGATGTTATTTTAAAACTACGATATCTCCTAAGATATTAATTGAAATCAAATGATGTAAAGGGCAATTTTGTTTTAAATTAAATACTTGTGATGAATAAAGTATTTATTTGGATAAGGATTAATATCATGTTTATAAAAACACCTTCGTAATTATTGCAATATTTTAGATCCAGTGATAGTTATGGTGAGCTAACCTTAAAAGATAGACATGCTATCGCATGCATGCTATCGCGGACTTTTTTTTTTGAACTTTTAAAGAG
This sequence comes from Apamea anceps, assembly GCA_951799955.1. Lineage (NCBI taxonomy): Eukaryota > Metazoa > Arthropoda > Insecta > Lepidoptera > Noctuidae > Apamea > Apamea anceps. Next base: position 965,040 of record OX637525.1, read on the forward strand.
GAACAATTCTGTCATACATGATTTATGCGAAACTTTAACCGTTTACGCAGCGCACACAGCGGAAGCTCTCAATAGGAAAAAAGTCTCCCGATTTTGAAACATTCTTCATTGGTGCTCCGTTCCTATTGATCTTAGCGTGATGATATATAGCCTATAGCCTTCCTCGATAAATAGGCTATCCAATACAAAAAGAATTTTTCAAAACCGACCTATAGTTCCTGAGATTAGCGCGTTCAAACAAACAAACAAACTCTTCAGCTTTATAATACTAGTATAGATGCTAAAGTATTTTTTCCAATGACACATATTTGTTTTCATTTTTGGAAACTAAATTGCTAACGTCGTCGCTTGCATATTTTAGCCAATCATTGAAAACGTACGTAATTAAATGCTTTCAATTACAACTAATTTAGTGAAACTTATTCATTATGTTGATTGCATAAGCTATCTCACTATGCAACAAACATTGTCTGTGAATATTAAGTATAACCTTCTTTTTTCTCTCCCAGTCAGGTAAAAAGAAACAACTACCTACGTGTTTGCCCGTGGTACGCGAGAAGATTATAACGCAGCTTTTGACGGCCACGGGCATTTAAAATACACAGTTTTCTTGATAACTTTTAAAACTTCTTACTTTGTAGTTATTTCTAGGAAAATTATAAGTTGCAAAGGGTTTTTATAAACCGTACAAAGAATTTCACTTGATTTTTCTTTGGTAATTCCAGACGGTGTTTTTTATTGCAAAATATTAGGATACACACGTCGTATTAAAATGTGGGCTGTGAAACAAGCGATTATTATTTTCACCTCCTTTTGATTAAAGTAGATGTCCTCGTGAAAGCGTCTGTAGTGCTTGATTTACATGTTTAGTATTAGTTGACAGAAAATAACCTTCTCCAACTGCACACCAGCTCCGGAGTCTTTGGTAGAATGTACCAATGCCTTTCTGATGATGCTTCATAGACAAATCCCTTGTCTTTCAGGACCAGTTTGTTTTGGCCTGAAAATAGGAAAACAACACTTATTTGTCGAGATCTACACATAATAATAGTTGTTAAAAAACCATTTTTAACCGTTTTGAGTAAAAAATATCCAAAATTTACCTATAACAATATTTTCACTTAATTCTCTCAATTATCATAATTGCCTTACCAATGCGTAACACTGCCAATCACACTTTGAATCATTTTGAAGGTTATTGCTAATCCATTGCTTCATATATCTATCTCATAAATACAGGAATGAATGTTGTTGAAATGTCAAAATGAATGCCATTGCGTTGCCATTGATAGTGTATTACGCAATTACCCCCCAGACCAATCCACGCTTACGCCATCTCTCCGCTCACCTGCCACTCAATGGCCATACCCTTATTATCGTTTAGCAAATGGTTATTGGCGTAAAAAGTACGTGCGATAATAAAAAAAACGTTGCTAGTGAGCATTACCCGTGAGTGCGCGCAACCATTCGCTTTCATGAATATAATTCTTTATTTGTTATCTTGTTTCATTGGATAACAGCAGTATAAGAAGAAAGGAAGGATATTAACGTGGAGTGAATACAGGGTTGTAGGATTAGCTAGAAGTTTTTTGTTTTGATTGCTAAGGAGGTAAAGCCTATCGCTAATACAAAAAAATTGGTGGGTTGGAATCTTATTATTTAAGTTAGAATCTAAATAAACTGGTGATCGTAGAATTATTCGTTAATTTTGTCCTTTTTTCTTTTAAAACTGACCTCTATACACATACTCTCAATTGGCATTAGGGTTCCTAAAAGGCGTATAATATATCGAAACTCCATAAAATGGCGCCATTACAGAGTCACACATAGAGAAAAAGCAACGAGTAAGTACCACATTTATTGCTCAATAGTGATTTCAGATATTTACATCTTTTTTTCACAGTCTTCCATCAATGTCAGAGTTCCTACAAGGTCAATAATTGCTAGGTCATAATTAAAACCAACTACAGACACCATTCTGGCTACAGCAGTCAAACTACCCAAAAAACCCAGGAACTAACAAGCAAACATTATAAACACATACTATACCTACATACAGTAGGGTAAAAGCCCCCGAAATCCTATTAAATGCGCGACGGCGCGGTATACCATACTTGAGTGGGTCCGCGGTCCAAATTGCATCTAAGCTATGCAACTATTTATGTGGTAGGAGGCATGAGATGTCGCGTGGCGCTGGGTTTACGGAATATTTATGGGTGCCGTTGGTGTGGTGCATGTCTCTTTTAGGTGTAGCTGTGAAACGGGAGCTGAGAGTGAAGAAAAAGATACAAGTGGTTCGTCAAAGGAGGAACGTAGTTGCATTTACAATAATATATTCTTTACCCTTTGTATCCGAGAATCGTATTTTTTTTTACAAAAACTGAATATCATCATGCTTCGGTTACATTAGTCGAGCCTGTTGCTAATAAAAACAAAATCTTGTAATCGAATGTGTCGTTTGTTACAATTCGAAACCAACTGTTTTCATCACATTATGGAATGCCATAAAGAATTGAGAATTGAAATTAATTGTGTCGAAAGTCACTGGGTTTCATATTCACTTTTCTGATGTTGATTTTTATAATACACTTATTCCATTACTAGCTTCTGCCCGCGGCTTCGCCCGCGTGGATGTCGGAAATTATCCCACGGGAACGTGGTAACAGGATAAAATGTACCTATGTGCTTCCCCAGAATGCCATCTATCTCGCGGGCCCTTTGTGGCTAATTACAATAGAAAACCAATTGTGTCTCATTAGTGGTGATTAAGAGGGTACCTATATGATATCTTTACCTAAGTACCTACCTAATAAAAAAAAAAAAAACTCAATAACAGAAAATTAAATACCTACCTACCTAAATAAACCTATTTCTGATGATAACTAATCTAAACTCAATAAATAAGCAAAATCCCTAAAAACTAATATACGAATGACTAATCCTACCTAACAGTATTATAAAATAACCTACGGTCACTACGTACACTATCAAATATACTACCTATACTTTAAAATTAAAATCTATACCTACGATTTATATAAAAATAAACCTAAATAACTCTAAAAACTAAAAGAAATAAAAATGAACTCCATTGCGGCGACTTAACCTACGACAAACTTATTATTTGCGGTTGGTGGAGTAATCGGGTCTAGAGATCGAACCGCAAAATTAAGTTTGTTTTTTATTGTATATACTTTTCCGGGATAAAAAGTACCCAGTGTGGTGCCCAGGATATTAAAGAATAATTATACCAAGTTTCAACGTAATCGAACCGGTAGTTTTTGCGTGATGCCTGAACAAACAGACAGACAGACAGACAGACAGACCGACAGACAGACAGACAGACAGACCGACAGACAGACAGACAAAAATTTTTTTAATCACATTTTTGGGTTCGGTGTCGGTCTAGTAACACCCCCTGCCATTTATTTTTTTGATATTTTCAATGTACAGAATTTTCACTTCTACAGATTTATTATAAGTATAGAAGATTATATTTTTATCTATTATCCTTTTTTTCTCAGCGTGTCGAAGGCAACCCATTCATTAGAAAGAAAGGAAGAAATTTTACTGGTTCTAATCTTACATTACGTTAAATGAACCACAAACGACGATTAAACCGGTACCGCATCTAACTTGTACCACACCGTTGGCTAGGGCGAGTGGTGTAATTATCGGCCTCACTACACAAATTGAATTAAAAGGTTATTTAGTTTTTATGTTCCGTGCACTCTTGCAAGGTAAAAATGAATGCAAAGCCCGATAACTGGGCTTAAGACTAAGTTGCGATATGTGAAAATCGGAAAAGAAAATATGGCAGAGATAAAAAAAATGCCTATTAAATTCTTAGGTAGGTACTTGGAGAGGGCTTGAAACAACCACTTGTAACATTATAACTTGTAACATTATCTATAGGTATTTCATAAGGTTTCCAGCTTTATTTTTTTTTAAGTAGTTTGCTTTCGCAACGTATTAGTACTGTGTTCGCAGTCTCCAAATAAAAAAACCAGCGGGGTAATGGCGTACCACGCTTAGAATGGGAATGCTATTCATTTGACAAATCCATAACATTCATTGAGTTATTTACGTTGTCGAGCAGACGAATTTTTCAAAACATATGGAGCCATGGATCAGGAATATCCTGCAAAATCCTTCGGATTATAAGAGAAAGTGTGTTACGCAATACTGCTCGTGATCAATGCTCACGCCTTCTCTGTATGAGAAGGTTTCGGAATTTTATTGTAGGTATTCATTTATGTTGTCTTCATTCAACTAGACTTTACCTTAATAAAAAATCTATTATATTTTGATCTTATATATTTTAGTTACCATGAACAAGTTTTAACACGCTAAAACAATATTCCCACTCAAAAAACATCAACTTTTAGGAGCTTATGCTCCGCAAAAATAGAATATCAAGTAAAATAGTTATTTCATTCGGAAACGACTAACAATACACAAACAAAACATAAAAATAATAACTCGCTGTTTGTTGACTAGAAAAAGCTTTTATTTGTTTGAAAAAAAAAAACTAGATGTTGCCCACGGCTACGCCTGCCCTGCACGTAGTTTTGAATTGTATGGTAAAAATATGGTAGTACTTAGTTATCGCGATTGTTAAGTGTGGATACCTACCGATCTATTCTGTAAAAATCTAACCGTGAAAACTTAGATGAAGTGAGCCTTAAGAGAGCTGTCAATAGTGTCAATCCCGACACGACAAAGCTTTTTAGGTTTTCATTGAAATTGTCAATAGCAGCTCGGACGCTAAATGGTTCACTCCAGTCCAGTCCCATGTAACAACTTACTACATTACACCACACCTGTTTTTCCAGAAAGGTTCGGCAGAGATGTATTTAAAGTACACCCGTATTTCTCTAGTTATTTTTCATTTAAGCAACAAGATAGCATCACGGCTAGTTTTCCCCCAAGGTATACCCACATTTCAACAGTAATGTTTTCTTAGTTAATAGCGATAGTATCGCTTTAACTCGCGTCTCCATTTGAAAAGTTGTGACACTCATAACATAACTGGCGAAATGTGAATATATATTCACATTTACACATATAAACAAACATTGCATATACGAGTATATGCAATGTTTGTTTAATTTCTAAAAAAATATTTATCGTTGAAACTAGCATCTACTATAAACCGTCATCTATCCAACCTTTTTCCAACTATTTGGGGTCGGCTTCCAGTCTAACCGGATGCAGCTTATTAGTTTAGCCATTATTTTACATGGAGCGACTACCTATTTATACTCCACAACCCAGTTACTGGTTAAGATAGTACCCCGTGGTAAGACTGGTTGTCAGACTTTCGAGCTTCTAACTACGTAACGACCTTTAAAGATGTACATCGATCTTTTAAATGATACCTTGGACCAACAGCTTAACCTCGCCTTAGTACCTACTATATAATTAAAATAATCAATTAACAAAATTATTCTGTACAAAATTAAGTCATGAACACTATGTTCTAATTCACTAGAAACGTTACAGTGAAAACTAGAACAACACTTAGATAAGTATTTTACTAATCACCAAAACACTCGAGTAGTCTTACTAATTAGTACTAATTGGTACTAAGGAGGATTAAGCCTAGTTATTGTGTTAATGCATTATTCTCTTTAATTACTGTTCTCTTGGTAGTGAAACGACTTTTCGTGGGTGGTAACTGAAAAATGTGGAAGATTTTAAAACATTACACCTGTATCCAACGAGGTAGAAACAGATTTAAATATATTGATCTTAAGACTATTTATTTAAATTGTGTGGGTAGTACTTACAAACGTAAATAAAATGCCTACCCGCATGGGAATAAGGTGACATTCCCATGGGGGTAGGCATAAACGATTGTTAAATACTCTTGTTGGGTAGTATTGATTCTTAATGGGTTCCCTGTATCTGGCAGAATCTTGATGCTCCGAAATTTATTTGGCACCCCGGCTTCGCACGGGTAATTAACAAAAATGTCAAAATTAAAAAATATAATACACACACATAAACCCTTCTATTTGTGTCAGGTTACTAAAAAAAGAAAATTATAAAGAAAGTTTGAATATTATTACATATTTTAATGAACTTTTATTTTTATTTTAATGATTTTTTTATTATTATTTATTTTTTTGTTATTTTTTAATAAGTACGTATTTTTTTTTTCTAATTTTTTAAAAAGATCATATTACCTATACAGGATAATTTTTTATTCAGTGCGTAAATTTTTACAGGGTGTTCTACCCATGAATATGAACAACATTCACTATGGGACCATCTCTGAAATCACGAAAAAAAAATCAGCAGATTCATACATTTTGGTCGAGTAGGTATTGAACTTTTATAAGAAACAGCTGATTTTTTTTTTGTGATTTCAGAGATGGTCCCATAGTGAAAGTTGTTCATATTCATGGGTAGAACACCCTGTGAAAATTTACGCACTGCATAAAAAATTATCCTGTATACAAAACAAAAGGCATTCAATTTATTGAGTCAGAGCATGTAAACGATATTTGACGTTTTTTTTATTTTGTGGCAGCAAAATAAAATTTTCAAGAGCCGCGATGGGCCAACATACAGTTGGCCTTGAGTAAAACATTCTTTTTATAGATCGATCCCTACTAATTCGAAGGTTTGGCCTTGGGACTTGTTAATAGTTAAGGCGAAAGATGTTTTTACCGGAAATTGAAGCCGTTTAAATGGGATTGGCAAATCAGTTGGGATCATCGGGATCCTCGGTATATGAGACAGTTGACCAGCTGCTTGCCGGTGGTAATGGTCGCTTCAGTTAAATTATCCTTCAATTCTTTAATAAGCAGTCTCGTCCCATTGCACATGCTCGGAGGGCTTAAATTTCTCAAAAGCATGATTGGAATTCTGATTTTTAACGTCAATTCATGTGGTGGCAGTCCAGAAGGATTTAGATAATTTAAAAATTCCTGTGGGTGCGTCTTCGATATTAGCTGTTACAGTGTCGATCGATTTGTATTTTTTTATTTGGCCGGGGACTTTTTTAATAATCAAATTGTTTATTTCGTTGACCGTATCATTCCTAGGTGTCACTATTGCCCTAGAACACAACCAACGACAGTCCTTTTCGTCCTCCCGTACAGCCCGTACCCCAGTAACGCCTACATTGCATAAGTTGCTGCCTAGCCAGCCGAGCAGGGTGAGTGGGTACCACGCAACTTTTTTCTAATAATTAATGTCCGAATTGAATAATTCAAAAAGTTATTAAAGGTATTGAAGCAGTCTTGAATGTGAAGTAATTTATTTTGATGAGAATTAATATCAAGATACAAATAAAGAGCCTTTTCTAGCGGCGGCATTTCAATTACATTTTTAAAATAAAAGAACACTTGTTGTGGCATAACTATAATAGTTAGACATAGGTAATATGCTGTCGCGACACTTTTTGTAAATAGTTATGTGTTCTACGAAGTCGTAGTACATTATTATATTCTATCATCAATAGTTTTCACAGCACACGCGATGTAAAGAATATTTTAGGTATTTTTTTTTTTACACCTCGGGTTACGTTATTGGAGCTTTAGTAAGGATCCGTAATTTTTTTGAAAATATTTTTAACCTTAAATTAAAATTAAAATATTGTCTAAAAAAGTGAATATGTTATGCTACAAAAGTTAGTGACAGAAACAAATCGCTGCAAAACCGACTCCACGTAGTCTTGTCTGCCCTACCCCTAGAGTGTAATTTAAGGCCGCAAAGGCGCGGAGGGGCGAGGTGGCCCGCGAGCTGAGGATCGGTGCGGTGCGGTGGTGATTGCTAAAACCATCTGCGACAATAAGCTCGCGTGGGACCGCCGGAGCTCCGCAGCGCCGGAGCCGTGACAGAAGCCATACTTGCTGCATGTTGCATGCTCGCTTGCATACTGAAAGCTTGCTTGCATGCTGAATGCTTGCTTGCATGCATAGTGTATGCTTGTTTGCATGCTGCATGCTTGCTGCATTTTGCATGCTCGCTACATGCATGGTGTATGCTTGTTTGCATGTTTGCATGATGCATGCTTGCTTGCATGGTGCATGCTTGTTTTGCATGCATGGTGTATGCATGTTTGCATGCTTACACCAAGCATATAGAAGCAGTCCGTGGCGAAAAAAAAATAGTGTTCAATCAATTTCCTTTATTTTAAAGTAAACATAACAATTATATTTTTAAATATTAGAATATAAAAAGTATAAAAACATTTAAAAATATAAAAAATAGTAGCCCACCGGTATCGGGAACAGGGTTCAAGATACCGGCGGTCAGGGCTCCAGAGAATCAATTTTATTATTATGGTAAGAAATGCGAAATTATTTTGGATATGAAATTTACGCCTAAAGGTGATTCTGACTTACAAAATTATGAGTTTTGAATGTAAGATAAATGAGTTTATGCCAAATGATTTTCAGCGAAATGAAGTTTATGCTATCCGCTGTTATGCAAAATAATATTATGACATAAAAAGTTCTGCTATAAATGGTTATATATAAATGGTATTAACATATTGAAGTGAAAATCTTGTGACTTTTGCGATTTTGTGACCAGTTTTTCCAATTATATTTCCAATTAGAAGACAAGACATAATTAATTGCTACTACACAGCAAAAACCTATTATATTGGTAGAGGCTGTATATTGGTGCAAGGGATCCCTTCTTTTCGCATAATGTTCTTTGTCCTAATATACTTCGGCATAACGATTTTGGCACAATTTGTTTTGGCATAATAATACTTCAGCATAATTTTTTTAGGCATACATTTTATGTTGGCATAATCATCTTAAAGACTAATTTATTTTGGCATAAATTTGATTCGCATAACGTTACTAGGCCTAATGATTATTAGCATAATAATATTTGGGCATACAATTAATAGAAATAACGGAAACAAATTTGAGTTATTTTTACGTAAATATTTTCACTCGATTCTGTATCACTTTTTCCAAGAGTCGGGGTGCCCCAAGGTCTAACACATCTCGATTTAGTAAAAAGGCAATGAGAACTTAGGATGCAAGAGCGAGCGAAGCGAGCTCGGGAATTGGGGCACCCCGACTCGGACAGGTTAGGTTCGAAGGGGATGACGGGGGCTCAAGTGAGCGAGCGGAGCGAGCGAACGAGCCCCCGTCATCCCCTTCGTGTTAGGTTCCTTTAAACCCTGCAGACAGAAATAGGGGCCCCGCGAAGCGGGGCTCCGTCGACTACGCCTTATTATTATTGTTATGCTTAATAAAGTTATGCTTTAGAATGTTATGCTTAATAAAGTTATGCTTTAGAATGTTATGCTTAATCATTATTATGGTTAGAGAAATTATGCGTAAAAAAATTATGCGTAAGCTGTTATGCGTAAATAATTTATGCGAAAATATAATTAGGACAAACAAAAGTATGCCAAGTTATATTAGGTCTTAAAATTTTATGCAAATGGATAGGGAACCTTGGTGCAATTACCCTACCATGAGCGTCCAACGGTCAGGATCTTTTATTTATAACATAATTTTTAACAAAAATATTTTTTCTATGCAAGAAATATGCATGAAACTTTGAAATAAACGTGGGCCCAGGTCAGGAAAATGTAATTGCATTTTTCCATTAAGATTTTTTCTGTATAGTAGACAGAAACAGAGACCGGGTTGCCTCTGTTTCTGTCTCCGGAGGGTGGCTGGCCCCCCAAGGGACTTAAAAAGAACTGGTGAAATGTCACTGTACTAAAACACCCCTGCCTATCCCTTTTAGGAATACAGGTGCATGTTATGTTACATAAATCATACAAGTAACATTTGTAGTATCAAACTTGCATTAGTTTAAAGAAAAGGTTTTAATAATATGAAGAGGCCGGCCCAACAGCTTCGCAGACATCTTGGGTACTGTGTTGAATGTAATGGAGACAGCTTTTTTTTAGTACTTAATCAAGTATGGAAGAAAAAGACATGTTGCGCCGACCCCAAATAAATTGGGATAAGGGTAGGAAACTGAATATAATGAAACAAATACAAGTTATTTTATGCAGTAAGTTGCCATATCTTTATTATTTTTGTTAAATTAAACACAGCAATTCTGTTTAGCAGGAGAAATAAGAACGGTGGTATTATTTTTTACTTTTGAATTTCAAAAGAATTTTCCAGGGAAGTAAAACATTGCGGGAAAACTTAGACTAATTATTGGTTTGTAACAAGCATGAGCTAACCTTGATGATCTATAATGGTTCCTTAGCCGTTTGAACTAAATATGTATATGCTGATAATGTTCCTTTCGATATGTCATGCTGGCCGGTGGTAAAAGCCTTGCCTCTCGTGCTCATGTGGGTTCAAATCCGGGAAAATAGCAACGTGACTTTTGCAATTCATATCTACCTACTTTCTGAGTTTATCTTGGACTTTACTGACATTGATGAAAGTAAGACATCGTGAGGAAACCTGGAATTAAAATTAATAGAAGTCTGAATTCACCAACCTGTCTTGAGCAAGCGTGGTGACATGCTCGTGCCTTCTCTGTATAAGAAGAGACCTTTGCTCTGCAGTGAGATAATAACAGGCTGGTATTTTTTTTTTCATGTCATAGACCGCGATGATAGTAAATTAGCTTACCTACGTAGGTATACTGAAACCTAACGGAAGTCCGAACGTGACTCCAATTCCTGCCAATGCATTCAAATAGAAACATTCAATACACAACGTTCATAGAATAGACCAACAGACAAACAAACATTATTTGCATACTGCATGTATGTAGATTGTTGGTACACTGTGGTGCCCGGGTATCAATGGGCCAGTCACTCTATACAGGTGGGCGTCGCCAAGGGCTATTTTGTGGCGAAAACGACTTACGGACCACCTATGTTTAGGTACATTGTGCGTCTTACAAAAAGTACCTAGGTGAGTTTAAATGTATTATTGCATTGACGTAGGTAACCGAAAGAAAAACTGAAAAGTGTGATGTGATAATCCTGTTACAGTATTTTTATCTCACGAGCGACACGCGCTAGATTATTTTAACCAAGTGTACAAACACACTGTGAATGTGTCTGTAAGCGCATAATATACAAACAGTCACAAGCCCGATATATGACAACTTGCCAATGCAAATTAAGTTGTATGTAAAATTAAGTAGTCTTCGTTTTGTAACTAAAATCTGAAATTATTACAGAGGTAAGTCACATTGTAAAAATGCTGGACAACAGACTGGTAATCAAAATATTATATTTCTCCCGAAATCCACCTCCACACTTCCACACCCCACATTAGTTCAGCGAAGGTGGTTGAAAAAAAAATTAAATTCTCCTTTGTTCCCGCTTGTAAGTGCCACTCTGAAATATCACTCACTTCTGATATATGGCACTGGATCTGGGTTACTGAGTGAACTGAAGTGCTTTCACTTAAAGTAGTAACTGGAGTATAATATCAGCCTGTAACCGTACCACTGTAGGGCAAAAGTATCTTTTAAATCATAAACACTCCTTCTTCGCATGGGGTAGGCAGTAACTACAGAACTGCCAGCTGCTCGGATCCTAACATACTCCTTTGTTTACGTTCATACAACTGGTCACACACGCACGCCGGTTACGAGTACCACGCACCTGACCTTTCTAAAGAACATCACGAGTAAGGTCGTTCTATGTCCTTTTAATACAGAGAAAATACGAGCTGACTACGTGTTTGCCATTTCGGGGCCATAAAGACTAAGGGGACCACTGTTATAGCAGGTCAATACCCATTATATACAAAGGTTGTCTTTTAGCAATAAGCGCGCCCGTTGTGTCACCCTATGAAAAATGTGTAATATTATATGAGAAATTTTTATGCAACTTTTAACTGTCACCTTGACCTGCACATCAACTGCCTTGAAAATCATTAAGGACATCTGTGAATAAAGGGTATAAAGAACGACAATTTCACAAATGAAACTTACACGATCATGCAGCGCTTCTAAACTGCGTTCAAGAACTGTCAGTGTCAGTATTCCACAACAATGATGACACTGACAGCTCTTGTACTCGGTGCTGATGTGCTGATCGCATTCAGTTTAATTAGTGAAACCCGCTCTAAGTTGTTAATGTACTTAAAATAGTTATTTGCTTTGACTTGAGTTCTTTGCTATCACAAAAATATCCTACACTTCTCAATACGTAACATGTCTCCACAAAAACAGACTAACTTGCAATACTAAGCACCCTATACAGGGGCATAGCTACCGCTGTATCAGCCGTATCAACGATACGGGGCCCCTGAGCTACAGGGGCCCCCGACGTGACGTGTATAAGCAAAAAATTTTAAAATAATATCCAGAACCTAAAATTCTTGTTGATAAATGATATTTATTTCTGTAAATTGGTTCAAAAATATGTTTAAAAAGGGGGTGAGTACCGAGATGACGACTAATAGAGAAGTGTGGAAGAAAACTGTGACTAGCTCATTGGTCTAGTGGTCGCAAGCGCTACTGCTGAGCATGAGGTCCTTGGTTCGATTCCCGGGTCGGTCAAAGTGTTATTGGGTCTCGGCTTCCAATCTAACCGGATGCAGCTGAATGCCAGTATTTCACCTCCGGAGCGACTGGCTATCTGACCGCCACAACCCAGTTACTGGGTAATATGATGTCCCTTGGTAATACTGGGTGTCACACTTTCGGGCTTCTGACGACCCGTAACAACTGTCAAAGACCCACGAATGACATCCGGGACCAACGGCTTAACGTGCTTTCCGAGGCACGGAGGGGTCTCGGTATGTTAAGACGGTCACCCATCCACGGACCTATCGCGACAAGCGTAGCTTAACCTTCAATCGACTCGTGCGGCTATTATTACTTAGCCGCGAGCCCCTCACCTTCTAAGTCAGTATGCTATATTCTGATTTTGTAAAAACAATACCCTCTGTAGCTTCACAGTTGGGTAAAAAGGGCCCCCAAAAAAATTTGATACAGGGCCTCATTAGGATGAGCTACGCCACTGACCCTATACAGAAGAAACGTGGCGATACATAAATACATGCTAATAAACTGCGCATAATAAGGAAATGTACTCGCAAACAAGACTTAACGACACATCCTGGTCAAATATAACCTGCTTATGTCTATAACAAAACGTTCATAAAAGCATACAGATTTTGTTGTTTTGTTTTGAAACTAGGGTAGTGCGAGAGCGAAGTGAAAGTCTAGAGAGAAATGTTGGCGAAGCGAATGCGTTGCTAGAACTAAGCTGGACTGACGTAGACTTTTTTTTTCGTTTACCAACCTATTTTCTTCAAATAAAATATTTGTATTTGAATGCTCTAGGCAATAAGGGAGCGATATTTATGTGTTTTTATTTTGTATATTCGTTTTTTTTAATGTTTTTAAATTCGTAGCGGCTGGCGTTCTGTAGTTTCTGCCTACCCCTATGGGAAAAAAGGATGAGTTTCTAAGTATTTAAGTAACTATGTTTTATCTTGTATAATGTTCAAGTACGCTATTTAATATTGTAATGTTGTCTTTTAATTTTAAATACATGCGAGATCTATATTTTTTGTTTTAAAAGTACACTTGCTCTAAAACAACTTATAAAATGTTCCAGCCGGGCCAAAATCACTTGGTTTTTCAAGATATCGCCAAGCGGTTGGTCGACTCTTCACGTGACCAGAGAACTGCACTAATTTTTGGCCAAAGAATCAGTATCGCCATACAACGAGGCAATACTACCAGCCTTTTGGGCACTTTTCCTGTTCACAGCGATACGGATGAATTTTTTGGTGACTCTTCCCCATTTTCTTTTATTTTTTTTATATACGTACTAATACATGTGCAAGATAAGAGCCTCTTATCCTACTGTCGTTATGTTTCCCATAGGTTAGTCTAAAACCATACGTAATAGCAATCCTTTCAGCAAAAAAGTACTCGCATAGTTTTTTTTATGGACCAGATTGACTTCACAATCAAGTTTTTCAAATTGTCAAAAAAGCTACCAGAGCTCCGCTATTTACCTTATGCTAACGTCACTTAATTGAATAAGCCTAAAACTGGCTGCAACTGGCGCGTACTGATTGTTTTTTTGCTGTTTTTAGTGATAATAATTAAATAGATGTAGGTTTACTTACCACAATACTCTTACTCAGGAGAATTAGGTTATATTTTTGAAAAATGTTTGAGTTTCGTTCTTGATGGAAAGCGATGGATGAGGTCTACGTTGGAACGAGCGTGCGTAAAATAGTAATCTAAACTAAACTAGTAAACCGCCCTTTCTTTGCGCGGTTTTTACGAATTGACAAAAACATCGAGATTTCTGTGCTATATCTAAGTTAAATGTCAAAGTATTATATTATACACATAGACCTTCCGGAATGAATTGTCTTAATAATTGTGACAACTGCATCAAAATCCATTGCATAGGTCAGAAGATCTAAGCGGTCACACAGACAAACACGGAAAGCGACTTTAATTTATAATTGTAAAAGTCACCGTATGATTGTGAACATCGTATACTGTCGTTATATTGTTCCACACTGCTTACAATATATCGTATTAATTTATAATTTCGCGAGATAGATTATAAACTAGCGATGTTCATAATTATACAGTAACATTTATATAGATAAAGATGTAAGCTGTAACATCTTGTCAATAGAACTACATAAGTTGTCAGTACAGCTAACTGATTGGTCAGCGAGGCAACATTCAAAAGTATAATTGAATCCGTGTGTGGATGTCCTTGTGGCGAGTCCTTTAAAAAGATTCGTGTGTTTCTTTTATATTTTATTTTCCTGAAAGTATCTTTTCAAAAGATTCCGAAAAGGTTGGACCGTGTTTTTGTTTACCTTAATTGAAATAAGGAAGAGGGTGCTAAGAAATAAATAAGCTCGATTGATTAAAAGTAATCAGCGGTCTTTGAAGATGGATTAAATAAACATATTTGACCATCTAGAGCAAATGCTTTGGTGAACACTTTTGGTTAGAAATAATTGCATGGTGCCTTGAGATAGAAAGAGGTTTTAATATAGATAGAGGTATTTTTGACAGATTGAGACTTAGATCAGACTGTGAATGTTCTTAAAATAACGAGAATTGCCCCTCTGATGTTGTGTTATTTATAGGTTGACCGAAAGATTTGCGTACCTACTTACTAGTGTCTTTTTTCTGAGTCAACCTGTTAAAACAAGCTAGTTTGTAACTCTCTTATTGATCAGTGGTTTGCAAGCGTGACCTTTGAGTTGAAATCCTGGATTTGACGCCCGGTTAGGGCAAAAAGTTATTTGATTATTCCATTAAAAATCTCAGCAACAGCCCGAAGTTTGCACATAATATGCTGTCAATGGCGATAGACTCTCACCCTCTATAACATGCGATTTATGATTTTGGTATTGGTACCAGATAGTTCTGCCTATCCCTTTCAGAAATACAGGCCGAAATGTTATTAAACCTTATTATAATGCACATCACGTGCTCCATGTAAACACGTTTTCATTAATGAGCGGCTCGTAACGAACTCTTTGATGTTCACTTGTTCGACTACGAGTATGACTATGTATGTCAGCGTATGACGAGTCGACGAGTAAGCTATGGTGGTGTATTGGCAGAACTTAAAGGCAATCCTACTTAATATTTTTAACGCGAAAGTTTGTGAGGATGTTTGTTACTCTTTCACGCAAAAACTACTTAACGGATTTCGATGAAACTTTACAATAATATAGCTTCATCAGAATAACACATAGGATACTTTTTATCCCCATATTCCCATGGGATCGACAGTTATGTGGGTGAAACCGCGGGGCACTGCTAGTACTTTATAACTTAGTCTCGTGTTACATCTATTTGTTCATATCGTGTTAAAGCTAGATCAAGGCACACAAATCGATTTGCCGAAAACTATGATCAATAATCGAACGAAAAGTTTTCGGAATCATGTGGCCACCAGGAAACATGCGTGTGTGTCCAACTTATTTAATACATACAGGCAAATAAAACATTTTAGCTTCGTCTCTGAAATGGCAATGCGTCTACTAGGTGCATACCTACTTACCATCTCAGGTATACCTATGCTTGTCTTTATAATAATAATAATAATTTTTATTTATTCAAGCTACAAAGACTCACTTGTTAGTAAAAACTTACGACTATGTTAGTAAAACACAGACACTATAAAATTAACGGTCACCGTTGCGACATCCCATGAGAGACGGCACAACAGTGACCCACGTACACACAGTCTAGGCGACTCGCAATCATGCTTAGGACACTGTTGGAGCCGCCCCACACCCTGCGCACCAGGGAAGTGCACCTTTTACGCATTGTTGCGAAAAAGCAATCTACATGCGCATCTGCGAACATCCCTGACGCACTACAGAAACGGGGCAGCCCCACCAGTATCCTAAACGCATTGTTATATTGAACGCGGAGAGCGCTGTACGATCTTGGCGTATACTTAGCCCACAGGCTGCATGAGTAAAAAGCAGTACAGTAGGCTCGAAAGAGCGTGATTTTAACAGGAAGTGAGCATCGTGCAAACCTTTATACGTCTATTATATTATATGTCTAAATACGAATACCAACGAGGACTTTTCTAAATCTGTATTTTCAGTGATTTTTTAAAGGTTTAGCGCACATAAACAAGAAGAGATTTCTTAACACTTGCGTTTAATTCCATTATTTCATTTCTAATAGCAAATCAACTTGGAGTTTTGATCAAAATTTGCATCGTTGCAGGTATATACGAGGGTGACACTGAAAGTTCTTAGAAAATCAAAATCGGAACAAACTAGCAAGTTATTAATATCTTTTCAAAATAGTGTCCATTTACATCAATACATCGCTGCATCCCATGGAACCACTGAGAAAAGCATTTTGCCCACTCGTTCTTAGGGGTCTCTTAGACGGCATTTTGAAACGCAGCCACTGCTTCTTCGGCGTCAATAAAACCCCTTCCTCGAAGATTTTCTTTTATTTTCGGAAATAAATAAAAATCGCAAGGTGCGAGGTCGGGGCTATAGGGCGGGTGACCCAGTAATTCCACGTCTGACGTCGCCAAGTAGTCGATTGTTTGCTTGGCGGTGTGCGACGAGGCGTTGTCGTGGTGAAGGAGGATCCTACTGCGAGGTCGTTTCTCCCGAACCTTTTCCAAGACAAGTGGCAAGCAATTGTTTGTGTACCACTCTGCACTAACTATTTTTCGATCCTCAAAAACAATTGTTGCGTAATGACCTGTCCTTCCGAAGAACGAGGCCACCATCCTTTTTCCCACGCTTCGACCTCTCTTCACTTTAGTTGGCAACACTTGAGAAGAAAACACCCAGACAGCAGACTGTCTCTTAGTTTCAGGATCATAATAATAAATCCTGCTTTGGTCAACCGTAAGTATGTCGAACACAGCATTTGAAAAGGTGAAAGGCCAATCGAAGTCTATCATAACTTTCTTGTTAACTCAAATGACAGTCTCGAACGTCATAAAAAATCATTGTACGAAAATTTTCTCGCGTTAAATTCATGCTGACCTGACGCAGACCATTTTCAATTTGTCGTCAAATCGTAAACAAATGACAAATTAATAAAATACATACACAATAATATTGGCAAAGAGTTCCACTTTCAAAATTTGAACTTATTGGAACTCGCGTTGCGAAAGGGGGCTAGACGGAAAAAATTAATTAACTTTTTGCTATAGTTGTAAGCCGTGCGGCGTGCGCGTGTTTCTCTGTCTGTCTCTCTATCTCTTATAGAAAGTAAGCCAGTTTTTTTGAAAAAAATATTATTATAACTTAAAAAAAAATATATTACTATTCCTTCACTAATTAATCGAAAGGAACTTCGTTCCATCCGGGTGTCCCTTGACACCTCTTAAGTTTTTTTTTACTATATCGTTTACAAGTGGCCAGTTCTAAAAACTTTCAGTGTCGCCCTCGTATATATATTCGTAGATAGATAGATAAATAATGTATTTAGTGCACACTAAAGAAATAGCACAACACACAAAAGCACAATTAAATAGTCAAACTCAAACTCAAATCATTTATTTCAATTAAACCATTTCAGGCACTTTTGAATTGTCAACATTTTAAATAGTCGGTCAGTTAGTCAGAAAGTGAAGCTAAGGCCCATTCCAAAACGTAGATTTCTTTGGAGAAGAACGGGCAAGAAACTCCAAGGACACTCTTTTAAATCAAAATATTATTACAAAATCCTGAGTACTTACATTATTCTTATTGCTTCTATATGTGAAAACAATGAAATAAAAAACAATTTAAAATATAAAATTAAGTTAAGTTAAGAGATGACCAGTCTCAACCGACGGCGCCCGTTCACGAACATGACGCGTGGATCAGCACCACCCAGCTCAACCATTTTGTAGGGAACCGAATGATCCAAAACACGCGCCACCACCAGTGAGACATGTAAGTGAGGATGACATTAACTAAGTACATAAATAGTAAAACTAAGAAAACACAAGAGGCCAATAAACAAACCCCTCCCACATAAAGGAGGCCTGTGTCCCAGCAGTGGGAATATTATAGGCTGATTACGATGATATACAACAAAAAAAAACTCATTAGCGATTTTTTTAAGTATTGAAGAGACTTAGTAAATACATTTATCAACTTGAGACCTCTACCTACCCACTTCCGTACCAAACGTTCACCACCATTAGACACGCCCCGCTAATAAAACTACAGTGAAGGAATTATTTTCTGCCAACTTGTCTGCCACTAAGTTTTGGAGTTGCCATGTTCAATATTTTCCCCTATATTTAGGGAAAATGTTCAAATAATAACGATGAACATATTAAACAGTCTTAAAATAATATGAACGTGTTTATAAAAAAGGAGGGGAAAATCATAGGGCACCAAAAATTCGTCATTGCTGTCAACACAAAAGTGCCAAAAAGGATGGCAGTATTGCCACGTTGTATTGGATTGGTGATCCTAAATCAAACTGAACTCACAAAGACGGCACTTTTTGAAATTTTATAAAACAAAATTACCTACGACGAAGGGAATAATTATCGAGGAAGAAAATACCAGCTTTGCGAATAAAAAAATATCTACAAGGTTAGTCTTTGTTTACCGTGGTCCATGAATAAACTGGAAACTTTGCTCCATCCTAAGCAAACTAAATATGTACAATATGTATAGGCATAAATGATGTCACATTGGAAGAGTCAGAAACTGCAACCAGTACCATTTTTTTCACCAAGTAGAATTTCAGTATTTCAGATTTTAAAGATATGAGAGCCAAATAGACTAATCGAAGAAGCATTGAAACTGATATAACCACAACAGCTTAACATCAGGGCGCCTAAGCAAAGTGACATTCTATCAGCAATAACGATGATGGAAAAGCTTATGTCAATCATGTTGAAAATCGTTGTAGAGACTTGTACGAAACGCTTCCTTTGCGAGAATAGCGATTCCTACATTTTTAGGCTCCCGAGTTGTGTAAATATCTAGCAGTTACTTACGTTTACACTAAAGGCAGTGTTGAAGGCGGGCATTTTGGAAGACTGTCGACGTTAAATTTCAATAAAAACTACCTATTTCAGAAGAAAATTCTTGTCCGTTACTGGCAACCCAGCTAACTCAGCACCCGCTAACTACATAATCCGGGATGTTAGTTAGTTAGTTGTTATAATTCGATGCGATCGGTCCATTCGGTCCGCAGCGGTCGCGGATTACTATTTATTGCTCTTCTTATTATTTGTTACGTGAGTACGTGGTTTTAGGGGTCAGTCTAGATTAAGGTTTGACTTTTATGATTCATATGAGCCTAAAGATGGGAGGTAATTATATTTATTACTCACTTAGGTACTTAGTAAAATTGGAGATAAAAAGGAAGAAATCCATTGAAAAATTACGTTAAAGTACAGAAATTCACTGAAACCATTGTAATGATCTATTCATTATGGTTGTTTGATCGATGAATATGGTACCCTTAGTAAGCATAATAATTATTAGTACCCACTATGATTTCATAACAAGAGCCCTCCTATACCTACCGCCAAAAAAAATGCTAATAGGTACCTTTCAACACTGCCTTCACTACGAGTAGGAACGCGTTTGGAAAATCCCGTTATGTTGCTGAAATAGTACTAACCATACCGCTGATGTTACGTTCAGTCTTCTAATTACTTAGCTATTCATCAAAAAATCATCCCGATCTTCCCGATCCCGATCATTTATGTACCCACAAAAATAAAAGGTGGTGGCCTAAATCAAATTCCTCACTTAAAAAACCAATCACTAAAATAAGGGACCACCACATTAAAAAATGTGAACCTTTTAACCATACTGATGTATAAAAATAAAGGAGAAATAAAAATTCATTTTGCGTACTAATGAAGTTTCAAAGCCTTGCAATTAGCGACTGAGTTATTTTGCGGAAAAACGCAATTAAGGATGGGCGGGAGGCCGAAGGCCGAATGACACGAAATATGTAGATATAAACAGAAGGCCGGTTACGTGCAACGAGCCAAAACAGGCGCACGCTCATATAGACACGTATAGTCTGTTCCAAAAGCATCTGATGAAAATGTAAATAAACCCCGTTCAGGTTACTTACGCAATAACTCACTAAAAGAGTTAGTAACAAATTCTTCTGTATTTGGAAGGTTTCAACTTTATATCTCACCACTTCTTCCAATAATTATTGTTTGAATAACATTATCAAATTGTTCTTGAAAAATCATTGACTGCAATTGAAGTTATAAAATTAACCACAATTTTACCATCAAACGAAAAACAAAAAAGAAAAAAAAGAAAGCAATTTAAAATTATTTCGGGTTAAAGTATTTTAATAATCAAAATCAAAGCTCTCGATTTGTACCACAGACACGTTTTCTGATCAGTTTCAGATTATCAGATACTTTTGAAATAGACTATACGTACGATGATCTCAAAACAAATGACAGTCGCAGCACTCGTTGTACGTGAAGCGTGTTTATGTGTGTGTGTAAATGTGTATGTCATTTTTGCTCGTTGCATGAAGTCGGCCTTCTGTACCTATCTATTTAAAGCGAATGGTTTGTCCCCCTATCGTTCCTCGTCTATTGTTCAGCTGGTGAAAGGAACTAATCGAGTGCTAAGATAGCTCGTGGACTTGGTTTCATTTTATTCTGTTATATGATTTCTGGTATTGCGGAGTCTGTGACCTGTATTTATGTAATTGGAAATGAAGTTACAGGTGTTACAATGAAATAAACAGCGTCTTTATTTTTTGTGTTAGAACTTTCAGCAATCGGTGTGACAAAGCAATTGTGTCAGATTTTATCTTAGAATTGATGATACGGTTGGCTCAGCTGTTTAGTGATTGATTTCGAATTATATGTTCGATTCCTGTATTGAACATTCAATATTTTTAGGGTCAACTAATAATCATTGCTTTAGGGGTTACCGCTAGTAATACCTACACGAAACTATTATTAATATTATACCATACATATTATTTTGTCTATGTGGTAAAAAAAGATAATAATATACTATCAGCTCTGTAGCAAACTTTGTAACGAATTATAAAATAGTTAAGACGACTAGTAGCAGCTTGTTTCCTCGGGTCACAAATTAGTGTAAAAGTATGTAAAAGCTACAACTAAATACACATAATGGCCACATGTTGAGTGTGGGCGTATCTCAGCCCTTTTGATTTGATTAAACAAAGGGATAACTTTTTAAACTAAGTTATTATGTAAAGGTCAATTACAATTACACTATTATTAGACTTGTTTATGACTGTGGTTTCATGTTATGGATTACCGTAGCCGAAAGTAAGTAGATACGCCTATAGATGTCTAGTTAATTTAGAAAACTCCTAATGACTTGCGAGAGTCACTTACTTAAGAGTTCAAATTGAAACCTCTCAAATTCCTGAAATTAAATGTCCAAGAACGATACTTCACTACGGCCAGCTGACTCTCAACCTTTCTGCTACGACCTATGTATATTATATTCTGGTAGGACGAGGAATAATATTACAAAAAATATTTTTGTAGCCGACGACGAAACCCGGAAACCGAACACGCCCCAACACTAGTGACCTTATTATTCTAGTGAACGGCGAACTCTCGCCTCGAGTTATTTATTTCTAAGTTCTTCACGTTTTTTGACAGAAATTATAAATATGGTGGATTTATTTTGATTATGAAATATATTTTCATGATTTTTGGTTTGAAAAGTTAATGGATGGGGGATTATTACGATGCCTAAAGGCTGATTGGAGATTTGATATAACATTATTTTGTCTTCGCATTTTCTTCGCAGGAGAGTAAGCCAGAAACATTATGTAAAAAAAATAGGTTCTATATGTCTGTGTCTTATTAACAGTGTTTTGTTTATTATTTACTGCCAGCCCCTGTTTTGCACAGTTTTTACAACTTGACAAAACTTTGAGATTTCTGTATTATCTTGTAAAGTTAATAATATTAATATAGTATACACGTAAAACCTTCTAGAATAAACACTCTAAATGATGGTGAAAACCGCATCCATCTGTTGTGCAGTTTACCCTCGAATCTTGTACTGAATTCATAGTTACAGTTTGCGCATCGATGTCCCTGCCACCCTGTATTTGGAAAACCCACAAACCAGTGCCTTAAAAAAGGAATCTGGCGACACTTAAACTACAAAAACATGCAAATTCGACCCATAAAATTAGTTTGATCATCGTTTCTTTTACAAACCGGCCTTGCAAAGCCGTGATATACATACATAGCCCATAATTTATAAATATTTAGGCATATTCGATACATTATCTTCGTCCATAAAATTCGGGTATCCTCTGCGCATAGAAATTGTCCGTTTAATATAAAATTATTGCTGTACCGGCTACCCTTAATCAGTATTGTAGGGTAAGCAGGACCAGGAGGCTAAGTAATGTGCTGTGCTTGCAAAAATATAGAGTGGTAAATCAGAACTGGGAGAGTATTTTTCGTTTAAAAACTTTTCTCCCCTTCAGATTTCTTGTGTATTGTAGATGAGTTCACAGATGAGTTACCTAAGGTTTTCAATTTGCATTTTAAAAAGCCTTTCCTTTAAATTTTTTGCTGTGTCGTTGATGCGGGTCGTAACTCGTAAACACAATAAAGTTAGTGAAATTAATAGTTTATTTTCAAACAAGTTAATATTTACCTACATAATATGTAAGCTAACATACTTAAAATAATACTTAATATATACATATCTAATGTATATCTAAAAAAGGGGGACAGAGAATCATGGGGCATTAAAAACTTCGTCCGCATCGCTCTCAACAGGGAAACTTGCCCAAAAAGCTGGCAGCATTGCCACGTTGTACGGCGATGCTGATCGTTGGCCAAAAAATAGGTGACGTGAAGAGTCGGGTCGACTTTGTTGAATACTATATCGATTGTTAAAGGTTATAATTGCTTTTCAAATTGTCGACCCGCCAACTTAAATCGTTCGAAAAGAAAAGAAAAAAAAAATTGAAAAAGTTGTTTGAAAATAAAAGTAATAAATACATAATATTTGTAACAATTGTCTGTATGTTCTAATATTTCCTAAAAAATAATATTCGAACTGTCATTCTTTGACAGTTGTATGAAAGGGCTATAACACGGAGACTTGACGTAGTGCGGTAGTGTGTCTTGATTTTTCCCTGACTATACATCATCATCATCATTTCGACCCGGAATTACCCACTGCTGGGTATAGGGCTACCCTTTTTTCTACTATACTTCCCGCTTCCGTGCGTCCCTCATCCAGGTGTTTCCAGCGACAATATCATCAACTCAATACGCTTTTGACGGCCCTGGTTTCTTTAACTGTACATGCCATGCAGTAAATGCCCATGTATTTGTGTATGTTAGATTTATCATAATTTATATCACTAAGAGAATATCCCTATTCTCATAATAATTCGTTACGAGCAGGTATCAAATCTGAGACTCGTATGCCAAAGTGCATCAATCATTCTTTTCTTGACACAGTAATCGTTTCTGTGCAGTGCAAAGGGTTTAATACAATTATACTTAGAAAATCCATAAATATGTATTAAAAAAACTTCATCATCCTAATCAACCCCATGGTCCCACAGCAGGGACACAGGGCAACATTATATCATCATTATCTGCCTAGCCTTTTCCCAACTATGTTGGGGTCAGCTACCAGTCTTACCGGATGCAGCTGAATATCAGTATTTTGCATGGAGCGACTGCCTATCTGACCTCCACAACCCAGCTACTGGGTACCCCAACATTATATCAATATATATATATTTTTGATGCACAAAAAAATACTTGCGAAGTATATCAACATAAAATTCGATTCGACAAACGACAAATGAGTTGTCGTCAACTTCGAAATCAGACGCGAATTTCCCACAATTTTTTCCTTATCCTGTTGTAGAATAATTTAGTAACATGACATCATAATTTAGGGAAAACGTGTAAAGTAGAAACATTACCTTTAAGTATATATCACTTATGTATATATCACTTATGCCACATAAATAACTGGCAGACATATTTACATCCCTTCTGAGGGATGAAAAAACCGAATTAGGAGAACATGAGAACAATAATGTTATCAAAATAGGAGGCATCATGGTCCTGTCAGCAAAAAAAAGCAATTTTAATCTGCCTAATGTTGGGAGCCCCTTTATACCACACGGCTCATTTGGTAGGTGTTCTGTAATAAACCTAAATACCAGTAACATTTCAAATTTGTATGCATCTCACCAGACTTTGTTTGTGTGACATTTCCTTTTTTTCCATTTAAAAAAAATAGGCAATTAAGCAATCGGTACGTTTTATTAACACGCTTTTTTTTTTCATATAATATGTACACACTTCTCGCGAATGCACCCCGAGAGATGGGCAAAGATCGTCACTCACTGGACGCCTGAGGGGGAACATCGCCGTCGAGGTACACCACGGCGAAGGTGGTGTGACGATCTGGTAACGTTCGCAGGGACAACATGGCCAGAGATCCCGCAAGAAACGGAGGTTTGGAAGGAAAAAGGGGAGGCCTTTTATCAGCAGTGGGACACAAACAGGCTAACAAACAAAAAAAAATGTGCACAGATTCCACCGAGATTATAGGGCCGATTTACGTATATCTTTTTTATTTGGTAGAAAAAACCCGCAACCCGGTGGTACCAAGTAAATTGTATTAACTTTGCTTGTGGAGTTTATAAGTTAGCTTCAATAATATTATGTTCTCACATAGCATATTAATAGTGGTACCCTAATTTGTGTGGGGTACATATACCATTACTAAAAAAGTAAAAAAAAAACTAGTTCAGTTTCAGTTATCGTGTGTGATGATACGGATACTACTTGTGACATCTGCATTGTGATGATACTAATGCTACTTGTGATACCTGTATATTTATTGATTGGATCGCCAACAGAGGCTACACAGTTACATGCATGTAAACATTAACAAGGAGAAATACAAGTGTGCACCTCCAATTATTGGCGACCACATCATTCACTAGGTACAGCAAGTTTGATAAGGACGAACACATTAAAATAAATTACAATACAATACACGAAAATTACGTATGGAAGGGAAACAAAATTAATTAACAAAGCAAAACCTGCAAAACAGTACGGGTACAAAATAAAAATAATACAAACTAATTTCACTAACATACTCGTTTCAATATACTATACCAAAGACATGTTAGTATTACGCCGGCTACGCTTTCGTAGCACAGCGTAGACCAGCTACGTGCTACGCCGTTTAGTAAACTGTAGCAGATTGATCTCATCGTCTTAAGATTTAATAAAAATAAGTCAATGCTACTTATTACTTCGGAATGTAAACCAAAAAGTAAAGACAAGTCTGCTTTTCTATGTGGTTACCGGGAATGATTAGTTTGACAAATGGTACGAGCTATTAAAAATCAATAAGGACATTATTTAAGTTTTTGTATATAGTTTGGTTTTCTGTTCCTATCCATGTTAGAATATTATTTTTATTTATTTCCTTATTATTGTACCCCCTAGGATATGTTGTAGAGTTTTTTATTTTTTTATTTATACCAACTTAATTTGTTAACTACCTGCAGCAACAATAAACAATATTCTATTTTATTTTCTTAATACGTGGCATTGCTGCCAGTCTTCTGGCCACGTTTCTGAATGACAACAATGCGAATGAGTAGGTACATCGCCACCAAAATGTCCTTTTGTTTTTGTATTTATTTGTATTAGGCCAGTCATATCAAACATTATACATTCGGTACAGATACATTATGCATACGGTTTTCAGGCTGAATCAGATAATTTTTAGTGTTAGATATGACTGGCCTATATAGTTAGTAATTTAATTTAGTGTAAATAGTTCTGTAAAATATTGTAAAAGTTATGTACCTAAGTAGACAAAAAAATCTTTTCCTAAACATATACTTTAACCAAGTCTTAATCCACTACTACACTAGCCAATAGTAATCGTACCGCAGTCGTATCACGATCGTTCCTTATAAACCCTCACTGCCATACTTCATTCACGTCTGTCTTACCACTACCCAATGAACGTAGGTCTTATTTGTATTGAAACAAAATGCTGATTTTATACTTTTTCGACCCTCATAAGTCATGTCATCAGGAATTACTTAGGGTGTTTCAAAAAGTAGGAATTTCTGAGAAATTGAACCAGTTAGTCTAAAGGTTCCACAACTAGTGTCGGAAAACATAATATTACATCACCCCTTTTTTCCCCGAAGGGTTAAGCAGAGGAGTACTTATAGTATAGGTACCCACATTTCGCCAGTTATGTTTAAGTTCCATGTATTAGCGGCGAGCGTATTGCCATCAAGCGGGCGGCTGCTTGGTAGCAGCCGGAGTCTGGATTTGTGTTTTCAGTAGAAATTCCTGTTGAAAAACCCAATAACACTTTACCCGACCTTAGAATGGAATCCAAGGCCCAGCAGTAGTGCTTGCGCGCACTACACCAGCGAAAGAAATTATGAAATCAAATTGTTGAATCTCATATTCACTTAAGTACATTTATTTTGATTGATTTGTTGTTATTTTATTGTTTACTTTAGGTTTCTGTGAAGGACATTGTTTGGAGACTCACAATTACATTACATACATACATAATCAGCGGGGTAATTGCGTTGCACACATCAGTGGCTTTCATTTTGACAGTTCAATGACATTCATTGCGTTATTTACGTTGTTGAGCAGACCAATTTTTCGAACATTTATAAATCAATGGATTAGCAAAATCATTCAAAATTATTCAGATTGTAATTGGCACTAAATTTTCCAACCGTCTCTTCTCACCAAAGACCGCGACCACCAACAAACCGTCCTATTAACGTCCATTAAAGGAACCTCACTACCCGCTCCTCTGCTGACCCCAACACTAACTGTGTTGACTGGCGTGGATAGATGACGATCATTTGTAGGTACTATGGCGGATACCTGTGTAGTGATGGGGTGGTATAGATAGAGGCAGACATTTTTATCGATATAAAAAAAATTATATATAGAATACTCTACATAGCATAGAAATAAAAATTACAGATATAAATTATTGATAATGATAATGACATAATTGTGATGATTTATTTTTCTGTTTATATATTAGTTCTGTTATTATTTATATATTTTTTCTGTAAGTATTTATAGTTTGAAATTGTATGGATTGATTTTATCTGAAATAAATTGATTAATAATAATAAATTACGTCGGTGTTTTGTTACTTTCGTTCATGAAACTGATTAATGACTTTCTTTGTTTCCACTTCACTTACGGGATTACTCTATAACAGCTTTAAGATTGCAATAGAGCATGTTAGAAGTCGTAAAATAAAGATTTATTATATGGCACAATATAATCATGCTTATAATCATGACGACTTAAACCAGTCAGTGAACTTTACATTTCCATAAAACGCCAGATCACGGGATGTCTTTGAAATTTTGTTCAAAAACTCACCTAAAGTTCGTCTGTTGACTTGCTATACATTTCGAACAGTTTCGTCTACCTAATCTGTATACTAGGCATGAACAGCTTAAATTCTAATACTCAACTCACCAGCAGTAAATATGGCCCAAGCCCTTTAACACAAATTTGTGAATCGACTAAACTTATTTTTAAGATTTTTTAATGAGAATAGATGACAAGTAGCGTCTCTAGTTGGTTTAAGTGAATAATTTCACATTAACACAGTTTAAAGTAGACATTAACTGCCGGTGAGTGTATAAATATTCTGAAATTCAAACACACACACACGCCCTGCATACGAAATCCCTATTAATCATACCCCACCTTTATTCCTTTCATCGACATCGCATCCCGTAATCACTCACATCACTAAACTAGACAAAGCGCCAGTAATTTGTTTCTCAAAATGTTTTTTTCTTGATTCCCCGTAGGAGAGGGTCTATATACCTCTTATTGCAACGAGATTTATATTCTCCAGCGCCATTTTATTGGACAATGAGGATCGGAGGGAAAATTGTAATATTACGGACAGGTGAAAAGGAGTCTAGAAGCTCAGTGGGGTAATTCCCGTATTTTTAAAAACGTTCGCATTCTAATCACGGTCTCAAGATGTCCAAAAATAACCTTTATTTTTACCCTAACCTTTAGTTTTTGAGACTTGAATGTGAACGTACCTATTTCAACTACGAGAATTGGCCTTTAGTTATTATCTACTTATCTATACGGGCAACTAGCTTCTACTTTCTAATACCTGCGTTTGCACCAAGGTATAAAACATGTATTCTATATGTCGTGTCTACTGTTTTCAATTATCGTGTACACCTAAAACAAGTTCTAAAGATTAGTTGTATACAACATTTTCAAAACTGTATACAAAATACATATAACAATAATTCTCTCTATTTTTCTCTGTGTTTTTAAATTAGTGCCGAGGTCGGGAACTCTGCCAATGTCATAGAGCTATAGCGACACGCTTTTTAAATTTTAGAGGGGAATAAATAAAGGACTCATCAAATTGTACAGACGCCAGCACATCAAGCTACTACAATCTGTCAAATTTCTTTAATAGATTTTCAACTTTAACTCTAAAGGATTAAGGTTCAAGGTTGATTGGGAAAATTTGACAGTTTCGGGTAGCTTGACCTGCTGCCGTCTGTATATTGTATTCTGAGTAAATTGTAGACATAAAAAAAATCCGACGAATCCAAAACCGCCTCTTTTTTGTGGTCGTTTAAAAAGATAAAAGTAAACTATTATTTATGAAATGCTGAACGGAAATAAACCAAAACAGAGTATGTATAACGGAACAATACATGTCTGCAACAATGTCAATACCTACATGTTTCATACACGACATAATTATAAGGTAAAAGGATATACCTTGTATAAGGGTGTAAACGCGAGTTAACTGACAGGCTCTTTGACAGCTGAAAGGTGTATGGTTATTTCGAAATACAGGCTTTGAGGTTTTTACGGTATAATTAGTTTTCGCGTCTAAAAATATGTTAAAACTAGTTGAGAACCGATCACTTCCTATCCGGTTACTCTAAGAAGAAACACCGTAATAAGCCCAGATATCACAGTACCTTGAGTCCAGACACAATCTTGGTCAAATCATATGAGGACCAGATTAGTGTGTGAAATTATCTTTTGAGGAAAGTACCACACAGGTCAGGATCTGTCTAGTCAGTGCACGCATTGAAGTCAGTCAGTCAGTAATCATAGTTTATTGTTAGACCGCCCCACCCTTTTACCCTCGCAACACATAATGGTATTCCAGTCAAAGACTAATCAATTATTTATAATGAAACTACCCGACTATAAGGTAACGAAACAAAAGTTTTGAAAGTACAAACTATTTCACTTAGAGGACACTAGTGTGCACGACTCGAGGATAATTGAAATGGGTTCCGGAAGAATATTGAAATAGTCTTGAATTATTTATTTCGTTGTAGAAAATGGACTAGTTTTGTGCTGTGAGTACGGTTGTTAATGTGGCTTGTTTTAACGTCAAGGGTTCTGGATAGGTTAGTGAGGTTTTCGGGGAATATTGTCCATCCTCGGAATGGTGGGTGTTCGGTTAGACACGTGAGGACGTATGCTCCAGTCAAGTCCGAAATTAATTGGACACGCACGAAATAGACGGGAAGTCTGTTGCCATGCCATACATTGTTATTCTTAGAACAAACAGCCTCGTAAAATTACTTTCTGTGTTTTAAATTATAATACTTATTAAATATCATAAATTAATTAAATATATCACTAATCATTTCTGATTCTCCAGTTAGTGCAGATCAAGTTAAAATATGTTACCCAGCTACTGGGTTGTGGAGGTCAGATAGGCAGTCGCTCCATGTATATTACTGTTATTCAGCTTCATCCGGTTATATCCAATCGTAATTGGGAACAGGCTAGATAAACGATAGTATGACAGTTACAGCAGTGCGATACTTAGGTGAAATGAGCGTGGGAGTGAGCTGTCATTCCAACTAACGCTAGGGATTGACACTATTGACAGCTCACTCTAAGCTCACTTCACCTAACTTTTCACGGTGAGATTTTTACAGAATCGATCGGCAGGTTGTAAACCCTCAACGTTTAGCTTTACAACCAGCCAGCCAGCCTCAAACCTCCATTCCACCACCATACAGCCACCAAAAAGCCAATAGCTTAAACACACGATCCTATATCAAAATCGTGTTGGCATTCGTTGTGGTACACTCGGTCCTACCGCAGAGAGGCAGTTATTTTGACCGCTTGCACATTACAATTCAAATTGCGGCTTTATAGAGCAATATAGCTCAGTAGGTACAGATAGACAATGCTATTGTAAAAGCTGAAAGCGATATTGCAATTTGGGGCTATGTTTAGGGAGATAAATGCTATAGTTTGGGGGACTTGACGGAGCGTGTCTGGTGGAGGGTTATGCGATTTGGATTGTAATAAAGAGAATAATCACGAAGGTACTTAAATAATTATGATGATTATCGATCATATTTTATGTGCTGTAAACAATAGGAATCTATTTGACAACACGGTTAGCGCAGTGGCTGAGCGATCGGACTGCTGCGCTGCGTGTCGCGGGTTCGATTCCCGCACAGAACAAATATTTGTAAGTCCTACATGTATTTGTTCCGAGTCTGGGTGTTTTTCTATCTATAATATGTATGTATGTATTTACAAAAAAAAAATGTATCTACCTAAGTAGTTTATCAGCCATCTTGTTACCATACCACAAGCATTAGGTTGCTTAGCTTGGGACTAGATGGCGCTGTGTGAAATGTCAAGGGAAATTATTATTAATTATTATTATTATTTGCGCCCGTTTTTCAATAATTAAGAATTCCGTTTGACAACAAATCTCCTAGTCCTAAGTAGTAGTAGTAGTAGAAGGTCCTAATTCTGACGTCTAGGTGCGTTACTATATTCCGACTTGTAGAGAATAGAGTCCCGATGATATCGCTAGTCATGATACACTAATCTTGTAATATTTGCATAAGGTTGGCAACTCGGTGAACCATGTAGGTATGTATAACATCAGGCAGTCCAACAGCGTCACTCGTTTGCTGACTTATCATAAATTAGACAAAATAGGTTCTCTCTAATTCTTTATTACATAAGAATACCTAAATATTTGTGTGAGTTTAGTGTCATTTCATCTCTCAAAATAATAGTACCGTTGTTGGAAGAATGATAGATAGTCGTATTGCTTTACCGTCCTAAGGTTGAAAGTCACTTGCATGTTATAAAACGATAAGATGTATCTGTCTACGTGATCGAAAGATAGAGTCAACCTTAGTGAGGATTTAATTTACTAGGAATTGCAGTTAAAAGTGGTAAAGCAATAAAGTAGTCGGCCGCAATCCCATGAATCAATCAAGAATAAATAAACAGATATATCACCAATATGACTGCTAGCTGTGGTGGTTATTGCGGGTTACCCTCTTAAAGATCTACCTGTTATTTTAAGACCTCGCACATATTATTTGATGTATACTCATGTTTTTCAATTCATATATTCTATTCGATTCTATTCTAAACATTTATGATTTGATAGGTAGGTCTACATATCTATCTATGACATGATCATAACTTCTTCGCCACACATTCCAACGGCCATCATGGACCACTGTGTACACGCTTCCCAACACATCTCAGGTGCGGCTAGACATGTAAACAGTGTTCTTAATTAACAGCGGCAAAGAGTGGGGAGTTTATGTGAATCATGACTGATAGCCGGCATGTGCGCATTGCGTAGAACAGGACAGGTGGTGGAGAGAATTTAATCTTATGAGAGTTTATTTAGGAAGAATTTCTTTTCTTTATTATCGAACGTAAACGGAGAAAGCACGAAACAGTTATTAATGTAAGAAAGATAGAAAAACTTGGAAGGAAAGAGAGAAAAGGGTTTTACCCAGTGAGACGTCATGACGTTGGCTACATAACAAGCCTTGACTAATGAATGAGGCAATACAATTATCTATTACTGCGAAACCCTCGGAAGTCCAAGTGACGGAAGACTGATGCTGTTTACGCGAGATATATTATGAAGATAATAGCTTAGTATTAAACCCACAACCCGATGCTGAAGAAGCGATCTATCAACCCTTTGGCCCTCCAAGACATTTTAAGATTATTACGCCTTACTATATAATACAAAAAAAATCTTTATAAAATTCCCATCTCTTCGACTCCACACCCCTCGCAGTTCTATCTCATTACGACGCTGTAATAAACCGGGGTGTGCAGTACGTAATTTGTGTCTTTTGATATTATGTACACACTTTGTTAATGTCTACCACACACGTATGTCGGACGCTTCCTCGCGGGGTAAGCAGAGCTTTAGGTTTCCTGAATATTACGTTCTTAGGTCACATGTTTATTAGCTAGTTTAATTAAACCAAGTACTACAGTAGGTGACACAACACGACGTTATAACAACAGCCGCACAAGCCGATCATAATTTAAACTACGCTTGTCGAGGTCAGTCCATGGATGGGTGACCATAAAATATCGAGACTCCTCCACGCCTCGGAAAGCACGTAAAGCCCCGTAACGTCCCGGCCGTCATTCATAGATCGTTGGCAGTCGTTACGGGGAACCCGAAAGTCTGACAACCAGTCATACTTACTAAGGGGGTCGTGGTAACCAAATAACTCGGCTATGGAAGATAAATAGGCAGTCACTCCATGTAAAATACTGATATTCAGCTGCGTCCGGTTAGACTGGAAGCCGACCTCAACAAAGTTGAGAAGGCTAGGCAGATGACGAAGTAGTTTAGCGTGCTAAACATCAGCAGTGTGTATCAGCTAATTGTTTTAGTAACTTTAGAAAACTTGACCATCAAAAATCTTGCAAAAAACTTTAAATACTCGTACCTACCTAATATTTTCAGCCTTTACAAATAAACTGGTAAGTTCGTCAGTACTATAAACAGAGGACTATGTACAAAATGATCAGTATCCAGTGTCCAAAGTCTAACGAACAAATATTTGTGTGACGTCATTGCACCTTTGTTGCCAAGTACCGACAACGGAACAGGTTGGATAGTGTTTGTAAAGTTTAATTTGTTTTGTTTTGGTGTTCAGTTGTTGAGTTATGTTGCTGAATGGTGTTAGTTTTACCTCGTTATGACCGGGTATTAGTCTTTTAGGTATAATATGGTTACAAAGTCGATTAAAACTATCGATTGTAAAATCGATTTTGTTTCTAAATTATTTAATTCTGAAATTCCAATGTTAACTCCAATGTTGTTGGTGACATTAGTTACCACTAGCGCCATCTGGTTTCGAGTGGCGGAGCTGATAGAGTCGCTGGCGCCATCTATTGTGGAATGGCAGAACTAATAGTCACTGGCGCCATCTATTATCGAGTAGAGATGTCGATGCTAGAACTTACTAGAACTATCGACATCTGGTCAGTCGGGGCCGGTATGTACTCGAGCATTCTAGATGTTTCTACAATAGAAGGTTCTGGAACTATCTGCGGCACTATACGGGACTAGCCGCGACCAGTCAACACTAATTCGATCCAGCCTGTCCCTTTGCTGCCCTCTCCTAGCGACGCCCTAAGCCGAGGTTCGTACCCCACAGGGGGTGCCCTTAGCGTGCAGTCGCTTAGTTTTAATTTAGATATAGCCCTGGCTGGAGGCTTTAAGAATTCTTAAGGCAACCACAGGATAGTCCGGTTAAGTAGTCACGACCTCTCAAGGTCAACTACGAGATGGCATTCATAAAAAAAAAAAAAGTCTGTCAGTCTTGGATCAGTGATACAGGCGAATACATCGAAAGCGATCTTCAAGTGCGACTTAAGAGCGATTGTGTTTTATAATTAGTGTGTTTGAGTTGTTATTAGACTTGTTTAATTAAAGTGTAGCTTTTGGTCATTTTTATCGGCAGTTTTTATTGTCACGAACCCGAAGCTCGTAACAATATTTAGTTGCCATTTCGTACATTCAGAATCTTTGATATTCTCTACCTAAACCAAACATTACAGACCTGCAGTAATAATATGAAATTAAGTACTACACTTGATTTTAAAAAGTTAATTACAGACGTTGGAGTTGTCTTTGGACAAATACAACATTTCTTATAACCCTCCATCATGATGCAAGTGCTTCTAGCATTTGTGTTTGGTGCTTATAAGTATATAAATTGCAAGATATAAAGCTTTCTTTTTTAAAATCTGCAAACGTTCGTTCAATACACACCTTCTTTTAAATACTGGACAGTTTTTTACTATCGCTACCATCTTTGAAAGAGCTGCACGCGCAAACTGTACGCTTCACTTCTCTTCATCGAGTATAGCATTGTTACAAATCGAAAAGAAATTAATTATAAAGGAAAAAAGCTATTCCTTATTACAAGGATTTTTGCCGCACGAATGACGTCAACAGGGGGCGCCGTTAGTAATCATTGGGGCATTTATTGAAAAAAAAATGGCAGCGTTAGTTCTGACCTTTAGCCCTCGGGCTTTGGCCAAAAGATCCTTGTACAGCTATAGACACGATAACCTGTTGCTCTGCCTACCTGGTGAAGCTTTAAAGGGTGAAGATATAAATCAATAAAGCAACAATTTATTCATTTATCTTCAAGCGGTTTGGTTCAATTTATGAGACCGCAATTCTGGAGATTCTCAGGATTGTAGCGAGTTTATAATTTTTGAAGTATTTATTATGTTTGTGTTTCGTATCTTGTAGACTAAACAAAACATCACGTCTGTACACCCTGAAGGGTTTGCCAGAGGTCTTTTGTAGATACAGCAACATATTACTAGCTAGTACGTGTGGAGACTTTTTCAATGTCAAAGTCAAATCATTAATTGACGGAAACCTGACGGCACGGTTGGCGCAGTGGTTAAGCGATTGACTGCTGCGCTGCGTGTCGCGTGCGCTGTGTTCGATTCCCGCACGGAACAAATATTTGTATGACCTACATGTATTTGTTCCGAGTCTGGGTGTTTTTCTATCTATAATATGTATGTATTTACAAAAAAAAAAAAAATGTATATAAGTAGTTTATCAGCCATCTGGTTACCATAACACAAGCATTAGGTTGCTTAGCTTGGGACTAGATGGCGCTGTGTGAAATGTCCAGGGATATTATTATTATTATAATTTCAAATAGGCACATAAAAGGTACTTTTGAACCTCGAAATGTACAAAAAATAGAACTGATTCTAGTTGCAGCTTCCAAAAGTTAGTTCGTATGGAAAAAAATGGGCAAGAAACTCCACCGTTACTCTTTTAAAATGTTTTACAATATTTTGTATACATTAATAATTATATGTGAAGACAATGCACCTAGAATAAAATTACACAATAGGTAACAAGAATGAAAAATAAAGCAATGACTGGTAAATTAATATGTGATAGATACATGGTGCTCAAATATTTACAAATATTGTAAAAGTATAGAATACAGTAACAGCCCAGGTAAATGAAGGGCTCGTGGCTAAGTAACAGCCGCACAGTCCGTGTAAAACCAGTCTTAGTAAGGGTTATTGTGTTACCCAGTAACTGGGTTGTGAAGGTCAAACAGGCAGTCGCTCTATGTAAAATACCGGTATTCAGCTTCATCCAGTTAGACTGGAAGCCCACCCCAACATGGTTGGGAAAAGGCAGTCAGATGATGATGATAAGCCCCGGTTAGATAAGTAAGTAAGACATAATCCTAAAGCTTAATTCGTGAACATAAATCTATGAAACTAAAGACAATAGCCTCCTCTATTAGTAAGGATGTGTTAATGCGGGCTATTCATCACATTCCTAATTCTATTGTACACATTAAATGATACGGAAAGAATTAGACGAGCTTAGAAATGATGAGTGGGAGGCTTTATCTTGGGATTAGCGCTAGGTAGGAGTTTTTTGCAAAGGCTTTCAGCTTTTTAGCGACAGAGGAAAACACCCATGCCATTTTTATTCCAAGTAAACTATTATTATTTATTTATTTTATTATTTATGCACACACAGTAAAATAGATACAGATACGACATGACATAATTCTAAGTATTGAGTTGAGAAATTTCTTTTCATTATTATTGTGTGAAATGTCCAGGGATATTATTATTATTATTATTGTTTCCGGGTACGTATCCATTTTTTTCTGTCAGGTCTTTGTCTGGTTTCAAGGTTCAACATAGATTTTTATATTTGTATGGATTACAACCACATTTACTGACCAAACCAAGTTAATACAGCGTATGGTGTACAAAATGTTATTATAATATTTGTGCAAATATTCAAGGAAATAATTTGAGAGGAATTAAGTATTTTAATAACATGAAGGTCTACGTACAGGATTTTTATCTCACAAAGCGACACGCGCTTTAATTGTGGTAACTAAGTGTACAAACACGCTGTGAATGTGTGCGTGAAGATGAGTAGCGTCAGCACACACATACACACGTCCGACTTCGCTGTTGTGTCGGACGGTACCGGAGCTCCAGCGCTTACACACACATTCACAGCGTATTTTTACACTTGGTAAACACAAGAAAAGCGTGTGTCGTGTAGTGAATTAAAAAAATACTGTACCGCACTTTCCAATTCCTAATCCATTAGTTCATATATTTGAAAGGTCCGCCTTTGTACCTTTTTGTGCGAATAGTTTAAATAAATAAATAAATAAATAATAAAGGTTCGTCTGCCCGACAACGTGACTAACGCAATAAAAGTTGTCAAATTATTATAAAAGACATTGCAATTGTTAGCATCTTACGCAACTGAGTACCCCGCGGTTCATGTACCATTACCACGAATCGGAAAAATATTGTGGATGTCGTAACGTTCCTAAATAACTTGGAAATTCAACAATTCTATTACATTTTAGTTTAACTGTATGTATCAGTGCGTCGTAGTGTGGCTACATCAAAATGATTCAGGATTGAAGCGCCTCAAACTACCTACATACATTAATTACATCACGCCTGTTTTCCCCAAAGGGTTAGGCAGAGAGGTGTCCTTTAATACACCCACATTTCGCCAGTTTTGTTTGTTTAAGTCCCATGAAATAAGGAGGCGAGCCTATTGCCATCAACAGGGCACAAATCTCAAACTCGAAGTAAATCTCAAGTCAAGGGATTATGATTTGTCGATATTACTTTCAGACGGCCCGCTGCCACCTTGCTGACTGGCTACCCCTTCCACCACAGCATGAGCTATTCTTTTATAATTCCTGCTGACACGAAAGAAGACGTAGAACCTACAAGAGTAAAAAAACTTGCCCCATTTTAAAACCAGAGCAAACTATCATGTGAAACTATTGAAAAATGTTTCAAGACGGGAAGCAAGCCGAACGAAAATGGTTTTAATCAGTATTACAGCTTGGAGAGCAAATCTAATTTCGGGAACCGACAAGCGACTTCCACAAAATGCGGTTTGCCGAGCAAACGGGGTGGGGATGGGGGAATGTCGATAGAAACATATACATGCACGACATTTTTTTTTTTTAGTAGAGTTAAATGTGTAGATATGGATACTAGTTAGATGTTTCAAAGAAGTGATTTTGATTGTTGAATGAAGGATTCTAGTGTGAGGTTTTATGGGGTTTACCTACAAATTACTAATAATATTAGATAATTTATTAGATATCTATTTAACAGAAAGATTTGCATTAAAATAATTGTTTTAGACCGTATAGAAGCTCGCAACGGTACATGAACATGGCTCAAAAAATCGGCAAGTTTACATTTACATTACGTTAAAAAAAAACACACCATGCAACACATTTAAATTACACAATGACACTGCTTTCAGATTTTGGCCACAATAAAGACTAACTTGAATGTCCACAAAAAATTAATGATAAAAAACCTCATATTTTTTCTAGTCCGAACAAAAAACCGCTTTATAATCGAAACACGTCAATTTCTTCTCTTAACCCACATTAGAGGGGCAATTCTCGTAATTTTAAGAATGTACACAGTCTCATCTTAGTCTCAATCTGTCAAAAATACCTCTAATTTCCCTACATTTTGACAAGTTTTTAACATTTATTTGTCGCCGAGATGAGACTGCGACTAGATTTTTAACGTTTTAAATTACGAGAATAATGGCCTTCAGGTCTAAATAACATAAAACAATCAAACCAGATATGTTTATTTGTGCAAACACGTTACGAAGGTGTTATAATATTATAAAGTAGGTATCACTGTGTCCTTTCGCAATAAGAGGCATAGACAAAATCCTCCAGACCGAATTTCAGCCATGGCGACCAATCTGAGCGGAGACAAGCCTTCGGCGCGGGAGATATTATAGTGCACAAGTGTGTGCGCAGACACAGGTGCACTCTCTGTTCCCTCACTCTCATTATCCGATAGGACAGCAATCCGACACGACCGGAGAAAGATCAGGCGCAGGACAAATGACATAACGAGTTTTCCGAGGCACGGGGGTATCACACAGTATCTAAATGATTTCCTTTTCTCTAAATCTATCGACAACATCCCAATCTATGTCCCATCCCTACAACAGAGTAAAGAGAAGCGTCTAACACGGACCGTCGGCAGGAATCTGACTTGTCAACATAATATAAAGCCCAAGACCGGCCGGTTTCACCAGCTAATTGTATTAGGCCTATCATAGACTGCTGGACAGAAGCCACTCATCAAGTTAGCTGGTTTGGTGGTGCAAAGTTTGCAGTAGCGGGTTTGGAATTTGGTATTAATGATCATGTTAGCTAACTAATCAATTTTTTTATCAAAGGCTGTGGGTTTGTTTTCTGCACTTCGTCTTGATATGATCCCTCTGGCACCTTTTATGCGACTCGCGAAAAGAATTGAGGGTTTTTTAATTTTTTTTATATGGCTTCTCATAGGTCAACCTAGAAGGTTGTCGGCTGCTTAACCGGGCTTGCATATGGGTGACTCAATAAATGAAGGCCAAGCCAAGGCTTAAAAAACTTAAAAAACTAAGCGACTACACGCTAAGGGCACCCCCTGTGGGGTACGGACCACGACTTAAGGCGTCGTTGGGGGACGGCAGCAAGGGACAGGGTGGATCGGATTAAATAGAATTGAGGACGCCTATTTCGGCTTATTTATATAATTTTCCTATATTTTATATGGCGCACCTAATCGGAAATACCTCTCGCCACCTAATACATAAAAATAATTCGAGATCTGAACGAACTGCACGTGATTAGCATCTCTAAATCTCGTTAATCCTGAACGCAGCAGCTTAGATGGGCTAACGCATTTAGTTGCATTTGTGACATTCGACCTTTGTTAGTTATTTTTCATAACGTCCAAGACTTGAGGCATTCCTTATTTAAAAGTCCTGTTGAAGTTGTGCCAAGGCCAATGTCATTTTCCAATATATGCATATACCGCGTATGCATAACGTGCCTACTATTTGTCATACCCATAAAATAATACAGCGCCGCAATGCTGCTACATGACAGAAATTTTCATGATGAACTTCGTTCGACCGTACGTTAGTGGTAACACTTCGACCTTGAGCTGGCTTAACGTAGTACGGAGTTTCAATCGAATAGAAGGCCAGCTTAGACTGGTGTCCCATTGACGTGCAGCCTACGATACTGCGCTCTCATATGGCTGATTTGCTTTTGCATATACATTTAATTTAAAATAACAACTAATACCTGATTAATGAATAATACATTAAAACTAATAGTTTTAATTTATTATTCATTAATTAGGAATACCTAATTAATGAATTATAAATTAAAACTATTCGTTTATTCGTTCGTTAGTATTTTTTCGGCGCCATATTTCAATTTGTACTAATAAGTACAAACTGAAATATGGCGTCGAAAAAATTCATCCGCATCACTGTCGACTGGTAAAGTACCCAAGAGACTGGCGACGTTACCACGTTGTATGTCAATGCTTAGCCTCTGGCCAAGGTAAAAGCCCTTGGGTCACGGGAAGTATCAAAAAGCCGTTTCGAGATTTCCTTAAAAATTTGCATTAGTTAAGTAACAATATTATCTACATCGCCACATACAAACTACGCATCACAGCGACGACGTCATACAATAATCCTGCATCGCGCAAGCAGAGTTTACCGTGCGACACAGTCGTCGGGCAGTTGCCCACCATACACAACACCTGTCTGGTCGGAGGATCCTCCTTTTTCTATGGAGGATAAACGAACTTTACACCTTGTTCCACATACCTCTATAACGAGTTGAATTCAAGTAGCAAGTTAGATCCAAAGTCCAAACGCCAGTCCAAAAATGACAGGTTTTCATTGTGAAGTGTCACGTATAGACCTCAAGGGACTTAACATGCAAATGTAAATCAGCCATTACAGACATTTTTATAAAAATCTCTACAACAAACCATCGTTCAAGAAACTACATTCACACAAACGTAATCTTGTTAGTTCTCCACTTTACGCAGGATTATCAGTCTACAACCTAGTCTAATTGGCTCGTCAATACACTAATAAGGGTTTCTGTATGTTTGTTGATCGGCTCCGAATCCTGTCGTGCGGTCTTCAACTCGTAATCCTTACTAACTAATCTTTATGCAACGTTACTGTGTTACATAGAAGACGTTTCGGTATGTTTTAAGATTTAGTAGCTAGTTATCATTTACTTAAATAGAGTGACTAGCTTTTAATCGATAACTTGGGAATATTAGAAAATAGAGGTTTATTTGCGGCTTTCGTATTTTCCAGTATAAACTTCAACACCCCAGTCCATTTTTTTTTTTGGAGATAATTCAACTAGTTTTTTTTTATTATTATGCCACCGGAACGAAT
Organism: Apamea anceps; assembly: GCA_951799955.1. Taxonomy (NCBI): domain Eukaryota; kingdom Metazoa; phylum Arthropoda; class Insecta; order Lepidoptera; family Noctuidae; genus Apamea; species Apamea anceps. The sequence goes on from OX637525.1 coordinate 1,006,133, forward strand.
TACCGGTAAAAAAAATGGTTCGTTGCCACTAGTACCATTAACAGTTCCATGATGGAACTACTGATGTTTTTTTTAATCACTAGTTCCATTTTAAAAGAATCTGAAAATAATGGAACTACTTCTCCTAACCCAGGTTATGGTCTATCCGTGTGCCAAATATCCAAATCCATGCAAAAGGTAACAGACAGACAGAGTTACTTTCGCAATTCTAATATTTGTATGGATTTACAGACTTACACAGAGCAAACAAATTGACGTCATATGTTCTCAAAAACATAAAACACTGATTCGCAATTTGCTAAAAGTATACAGTGCGCTTCTATGCATAAATATCCATACATTTTACATGAAAGCATGCATGTATGCTATGCATGTATGCATGTCTGTTCGTGTGTTCGTGTATAGTGCACTGAGGGTGCAAAATGCATATATTAAAGTTCGTCCTTGAGTTTATATGCCAGGCTTGTTTCAAGCGAGGACGTATTCTGGAGATGTTGAGATGATTGTTTTTTAGGGTTCCGTAACCAAAGGGTAAAAACGGGACCCTATTAACTGCAACCTTATGACAATGAGAATAAAGATCACTGTGATTTGGACAGTGAAGCAAACTCAGAGGTAAATAAAATAACTGTGAACGGACTGTAGAGAAGGGCAGGGTGTTCTTCTGTCTGTATATTGCTTACAGAAAAACAAATCACCACTTCTCTGCCAATTATAGTGGTTAACTTGTAGTACTGCTAATTGTTCATGGAATACCTTTTTTCCAAATAATTGCGTAAAAGAATAATAGATTAAGTTTGTACTCAATTTGGTAAACAAATAATTTCCCTGTCTTTTCTTAAGTATCATTAGTCGTGAAGACTCTTTTGACGGTCTAAGTAGGTACTTAAATCCTCCAAAATGTGCCATTAAAACATATTTCTTTGTTGAAGGTTTTCCGGGAAAACCATATTACTAGGTACCTATTGAGCATATTTGTGTACGATAAATCGGACAAAGGATTTTTTGTCTGGAAAAATATCATACCACAAAGTATTTGTTCCAGGAAAAAAAAATATTTTAGGATTTTCCGACTATAAAATAAAATAATGCTGTTTATTATAAGGTTAAAAAAATATCCATCACAGCGTCTATGTTTATCTTGGACACAACCTATTTGCGTAATAAACGTTCAATCACAAATCTGAATCATTTTGAAGGATATTGCTAATCCATTGCTTCATGATCGAAAAATGTGTCTCTGCTGAACAACATAAACAACGCAATGAATGTTGTTGAATTGTCAAAATTAAACCCAATGCTAGTGTAGTGTGTTATGCAATTACCCCGCTGGACTTATGTTAATATAGGTCTAAATCGTCAATGTGGCTTGAGCGATCGTGGTGATCAAAGCTCATGCCCTCTCTGTATGAGAAGAGGTATTTGCTATGCAGTAGGACAATATAGTCTGGTGGTGTTTTCACAGCATCGTCATCGTACATCACACTTTACATTATTTGGGCACATATTAATTTTTATCATCGTAATCATTCACCGACACTACTGTAACTACCTATATGTTATTCAATTGCATCCGGTTGGAATGGAAGCCGGCCCCTGCATAGTTTGAAAAAAACTAGGCATATGATGCTGAATCATTCATCAACACTGCAATAACTAATCTATTTGCGTTTGTAGTTACTATAATATCCATCCCGAACTACAGTGCATTTGCTTGTTCTTACCTTTTTTGGTAAAAATGCACATTTAAAAGACGTGCAACACAAATATGGCATGAATTACAAGAACAACATGGAAAACTGCTCGGAACTAACCATTTAAACACTTTTTTTTTTTCATTATTAAATTCTCAGTCCGCCATATTTGTTTACCAGAAACTACAAGTCATTAAAAACTCACTATACCTAGTGTGTTTTTAGTAAAATATCCCCTGTAAAAGTTAATAAGTCCCTACTTCGTTCCTTCATCTACCGGAATAGGGCTGTTTCAAAGGATTTGTCTGGGTTTAAAGTTCTACCGTAAGCGTTCATAGGTGAGCGGCTTATATCTCGCGTGTATACCTTTTTTGTTCAGGAGTACAAGCTGCGCCAAGTTTTCTCTATACACAGGTTTAAGAATAATGTTTGCTTATAATGTTCTATTGGTCTAAATTTAACTGTTTTTTAAATAATTTCATGATTATCCTTGCTGTTTTTATTTATTTATAGTTAATTAAAACGGTACAACACCAATTACATTAATTAACATAGAGGACAATAGTTAAGTTGACAATAATATAACTTAAAATTAACATGGAACAGTGGACTCCCTTGCATACATTCTCTCACAGAACACCAGACATATACGCATAATTTGAATCCATTCATCCGCAAACACATCACATTCAGGGTTGGCAGTCAGAAGGGCATTCAGCACCTTTAGAGTACGACAGATTGGAGATTCAGCTCTGGCTACAGTTTTCGCTGGGAGTAGCGCAAACAGATTGTGCGGCGGCTCGGCGGCTCTGACGGTGTCCGATGTATTTGTCGGGCACAAATAGTCGGCAGAAAAGACCATGGAGCTCTGGACAGTCGATACGTCCCCGTAAGATCTTACAGGCTACAGTGAGTTGATCAAGGCCTCTTCTCACCTCCGTTTTTATAATGTGAAAGTTATTATTTCTGTAAAAATAAAATACAGTAAAATACTACAGGAAAGAAAAACACAAGAAGCCTGCAGGGTTCCGTACTGCAACGTTTATATACATATGTATATACTCAGGGGTTAAGGCACTTATCCCACCGCCGGGGATTATCGACAAGCAAGTAGAGCTAGCAACTAAAAACGATTTGGCGAGCAACGAGCAGCCAGTGCGCGATGGCGAGGAGCGATTACTTGCTGTATGCGTATAACCAAGCGTGAGTCTCTCAGCGAGTGTTCTGCCCGCTAAGCGAGCGTCGCTGAGCGAGAACTCTCTTGCCACTGCAACAAACGAGTACTCGCCAGTGGCGTGAACAGTCAGCGATGAACTATTAATATAATGGTTTTCTTTTTCTTACACGGGACTTACTGTATCTATCTGTACTATCATATGTACGTTTCTAGAGCGAGAAAATTGTACATAGCGAGTCCTCGTTGGTGGTCGGACAGGTGCCCAAATCATGCATAAACATTTTACAGTCGGCAGGTAGTCAGACATTCTTATAACCCCTTTGACATCTGCAGGAGTTTCAGGCTTTAGTTTTGCAGACTTTAGACAGCAGTCATTCATGTAAAATGCTTAGAAATACAACAAGCCGACTAAAACATACTGAGAGTAATAAATTCTATGAATCCATGAATTTCTAAAACTATGAAAAATTGCGGTGTAAAGGCTAGTCATGCATGTAGAGATCAATCTGAAGTTCTAAACATTAGAATCTGATCCGATCGGTCAGATCGGATATGTGAACATGAAAAAAAAAACAAACTGTAGTTTCAACGATGCCGTATAATGCTCGGTATACATTGGTGAAACGTAACATGAAATGTAACACAAATGAGACGTCCAAACTTATGCAATGCAACATGAAATGTAACACAATAACTAAGCGAATTTTTATTTCGTGTTACCAATCTATACCGGGCATAAATGAATATGTACAGATTTCCCGATTCTCTTTTATGTAAAATGCCACATAACATGTTTCTGGTCACAACTCTGAAGTTACAACATGTTGAAGTTACAACATGTTGGAGTTACAACATGTCGGAGTTATGAACACAAAAATACGGAGCGGCGACTGTCGAGTTAGTCAGTTTAGCAACACGTGCTCCCGCATAACTATATGTGTACGGATGTTGGGGGACTGGATGCGGTTAGAGGGAACTATCAACTTGGTTTTTGTGGGTAAGGTACAGCCTGAGATTGCTAATTCGAAAAAGACACGCATGGAAGCCACGTTTTTACCTCTAGTAACCCTAAGCTAGGGTTACTAGAGGTAAAAACGTGGCTTATTAACGAAATAGTGGTAGAAAATGGAGACCTAGGTGGACTAAATACATTTAACACCAATTTTTTACAAGCAGGAAGGCCATTTGATGGTAAAAAGCCACCGCCGCCCGTATGGGAACATCTATAATAACAGAGGCAGGCCTTCTCTACCCAGAGAGTTTCTTTAATCCATAATTATGTTGTAACTGGCAAAATGTGGGCGTACTCAGGTACTCCTCTGCCTAACCCTTCGGGGATTACAGAAGTCAGATTTTTTATGTTGTTTCCATGGCATAAGCATTGAAATATCTCAATGAAGTTAAATTCTAGGTTATAGTGTGTGATCAAAAACTAAGTCCCCACTGATTCATCACCACACCATACCACCGTATAACCAACGCTGGGTCTAAAATACTTATTCCTGTCCTCTCTCGCAAAGGTTAAAGAAAAATCTGTTGTCAAAATAACTCAAATGAAAGGCACATCCAGTAACTCAAACGCCGCGCACCATATAATAATGGATAAACAATCATTTAAATATTATCTGTGTTTACGTTCGCTTAAACGAGGTTTAAAGCGACTCTTACATAAATATCACCGTGTCCCAAGAGCATGAAATGTGACCTTTCTTTCAGGCGTGGGTTGTGTGTTTACGTAGTCGCTGTTTGTGCTTCAGGTTTTGGGTTGAAAACCTGAAAATGTCAATTTTATAACTAAGACACCATTAAATGATGGTAAAGGAAATTTGTGGGTCTACAAGGTGAACCGTGCTGCAATGCTTGGGGTGGCCTGTATTCAACAGTGATACGTGTTTTGCCTGAAATGATGAAAGAAAATCATCGTGTTCGCGCCAGTTTTGTTGAACAATAGTTGTTGCAGGACATTCCAAGCCTGAAATTCAATGAATTGTTCTAACTTTTGAGTACCGGATTCAATAATCGGTTCGCAGTAACTTACCACATTTACACATCAGAGTCTTTTCCAGCCCCAGCAGTCTTGACATTCATAGCGATCGCTTTCCGTCCCGAATTGACAGGTGAAATGTATGGAGTGACAGGACTTTGCGACCGAATGCGGTCGTAAAGCGATCGCTATGAATGTCGAGACTGCTGGGGCAGGAATGTCGACAGCGTTCAGCGTATGACTGAATTAATTGGTTTCTATGTAATTGCGGTGAAAAGGCTAATCATGATGATCGTAACTATATTATTTTTTAGTTTTTGGAACAAAGTTTTGGAACGAAGTTCCTTATCGCGCGATGCGAAAGATAGAGAGAGAAAGAGACGGAAAAAAATAAAACCAAAAGTTGGAACGACACTTTTTGCTATAGTTGTAAGCCGTGCGGCGTGCGCGTGTTTCTCTGTCTGTCTATAGAAAGGAACTTCGTTCCATCCGGGTGTCCCTTGACACCTCTCAAGTTTTTTTTTATACGTAATAGGGTGATTATTTGATTTGATTTGTAACGTTGAACAGTATGGAATACAATCAATTAATATGAATACTGACTTGTTTTAACCAGGAACCTGCATCTATTGCAAGCATCCTATGTACATACATACTTAGGTACTATACTTACTTGGTATGTACAAGTGAAAGCACGTAATAAGTGCGAGAGTGTCGGGTTTGGTCGGCAGCCAAACGCTTAATAGAGATCTATGGACGTCGATGAGCTAACGATCGAGTTATCTTAGCTATGTGTAGAGAGGAAACTAGGCTGAATTTCATGATGAAAGTTTTATTTTGAAATTTTCGCAGTCCCCATCTTGGATTTTCATTTTGAACTTCGTTTCCTGTCGAGAGTACCCCGGCACGTTTTTTTGGTACTTTTTTAAATCGATATTGATATAATGGAATCGAATCGTTGACCTTTAAACTTCACTTGTGTCAACGCTCTTAAATCTGCATCTAATAATATTATCACCCTATAGGTTGAGGTAGCGAGAATTTCGTCTTCTGTCTGCCAAAATCATTACCATCTGCCAACCTCCATTTGACATAACAATGATTTGGGCAATATTCCCCATGCTTTAGGGCTCAGAACATCGTTCTGTTCAGGACGTTGCCATGCAATTGATTGCCTTTAGCATTCAATGTATGTGGGAGGTGTGTTCTTGTGTTCTGCCCGCACGTGTGCGCTGGATTGGAGGAGACCGCCGTGTTCAATAAAACTCCTGGTTGATTGAAGTCTATTTATTTTCTTGTTGTTCATGCGAAGTCTTGATTTCTACTGATTACAAATTTTCGAAATCACTCTACTAATGTACAATTTTACGTGGGCGCAAGTAGTGGCGGGGGCTATTACTTTTACAATTCAAAAAATCAATCACAATCATCTTCGATCGTGCTCCACTATCGATCCACCAATCACGATCGTTTGCCTGTATGCAGGTTCAAGACAGGTTTCGACAGGTTCGAACCTGTCGATAGTGGAACACGATCGTACAAAAACGTAAGTACAAATCACAACTAAGATAAACTTATACGCTATTTACATGTTATCTTATAATTATGACGTTATGTGTGTGGACGTCCTGCACATTCCTCCCGCCGTGCGTCGTCATCTGTTGCTGGCGTCGCAGTCGTAGATGGTGCAGGACCGTCGCTCTCGATCGGTAGCACTATTACTTCTTCACTGGACGTCGTAGGGTGCCTCCTTTCGTGGTGACGTCCACCGTACGCACAACTCCATCTGGGCCGGGAAACGTGGCACAGATGCGTCCTCTGACCCACATGTTTCGTGGGAGGTTGCCGTCCACGATGAGCACTAAGTCGCCAACCTTGGGGATCTGGCCTTTGGTGTGCGGTTCTCTGCGGTTCCGTAATTCTGGAAGATATTCCTTAAGCCATCTGGCCCAGAATATGTCGGCGAGTCTCTGAGCTGCACGCCAACTGGCTCGTAGATGTAGGTCACTGTCGCAGAATTCTCCTGGTGCCGCGACGCGACCGGGACCACCCAGAATGAAGTGATTGGGTGTTAGAGCTTCAGGATCTTCGGGGTTCACGGACACGTGGGTAAGTGGCCGGCTGTTTACTGTGTGTTCGGCTTCGGCGAGTAGCGTGTGAAGTACTTCCTCGCTCGGGAATCGCTCATTTAAGGTGGCGGCGAGTGCATTCTTTACGGACCTCACCATGCGTTCCCAGGCGCCTCCCATGAACGGGGCACCAGGTGGAATGAATCGCCAGTCGATCATTCTTTTTGAGGCTTCTTCTGCTGTGGCTGCGAAGATGGCGACTCGTAGTTCCTTTTCAGCGCCGTGAAAATTAGTCCCGTTGTCGGACCACAATTGTGTTGGGCATCCTCTGCGTGCTATCATGCGGCGCAGTGCCATGATCGCCGAGTCTGTGTTGAGCGAGGCTACAAGTTCCAGGTGAATAGCTCGCGTCGTGAGACAGGTGAACAGGGCAACATATCTCTTTTGATGACTCCGTCCCGACGTGATGGTCAACGGTCCGAAGTAGTCCAGCCCAACGAAGGTGAATGCTCTCTGATGGTGTGCTAGTCGACAGGATGGGAGGTCTCCTGTCATTGGCTGTGCTGGAGAGGCTGCTCTTATGCGGCACCGTAGACATTTGCTGATTATGTTCTTGACAGTCGGTCGTAGACGGAGTACCCAGTGTTGCTGGCGGCATTCGTTGACTGTTGTCTCGGTGTTCGCGTGATGCAATTGGCGGTGGATGTATTCGATCCACAATCGCGTCGCAAGGTGATCTCCGTCAAGAACCATTGGATTTTTCAGGTTCTCTGTGATGTCTGTCATGGCGGTTATTCTGCTCTTCAGGCGAATCTCTCCTTCTGAGAGTTGTATGCTGATTGCGTGCAGGCGACTGCTTCGAGGTAAGGTCTTCTTGTTCTTCAGGGCTTCCATTTCTTCCTGGAAAGATTGCTCCTGTGAAGCTCGTAGGATCAGATTTTCGGCCTTACGTAGAAACTCAGCGGTGAGAGGAAGGTAATTGTTCGTGGTTTCTCGCCTCTCTTTCGCTTTGATTGGCGGTGTTTGTTTGTTCTTTTTCCAATCAGGGTCTGCGCTGCTATTTCTTTTAGTTCTTTTGTAGTTGACGTTGTGCCTTGATTGATGGCAGAGGTGTAAGAACTGCAGGATTCGTGCAGTAGCTCGCAAGTATCTCTCCCAGCGTGAGAATCTATTGACGTTTGGTATTGCTTCGCTGATTTGTTCGCTCTGGACTTTGGTAGTTACGCTACAGGTTCTCTCTTCCCCTGTGATTATGACAGGGTTCTTCTCATCGGCTGGCCATGTGTCTGGGGGTCCGAGTAGGAAGTCTGGACCTTTGAACCATCGATGATGTTGACTGTAATTCTCTGGAACATCTCTCGTAGCGTCATCTGCTGGGTTCAATTTGGTCGGTAGCCAGCGCCATTCGTTGGTCGAGCTGTGCTCCTCGATTGCTGCGATGCGATGAGCGACGTATGGCTTGTAGGACCTGGCTCCGGTTCTGATCCACGACAGTGTAGTTCTGCTGTCGGTCCAGAATGTAGTTGACTCTGGCGTTCGTTCGTGTTCTTCTTTGACTGCTGATGCCATGCGTGCGCCAAGTACTGCCGCTTGTAGTTCCAGGCGTGGAATCGACATTAGCTTCAGCGGGGCCACCTTGGCTTTGGCAGTGATTAAGCAGACGTTGACTCTTCCATCTTTCGTGACTGTTCGCCAATAGATTGCAGCTGCGTACGCGGACTCACTCGCGTCCGTGAACACATGCAGCTGTAATGATTCTGCAGCACCGAAGTCTGGGTAGGTTCGTGGAATGGACATGTGTTCCAACTCTCTGAGGTGGGTGAGCCATTTCCTCCAGCTTGCGGCTAGGTCGCTGTCCAGGGCTTCATCCCATGATGTTCCACGTCGCCAAACTTCTTGTAGTATTTGTTTAGCTCTGATGGTGATCGGTGATACAAGTCCCAATGGGTCAAACAGGGACATTACTATTCTGAGAGCTTCTCTCTTGGTAGGCGTGTCGTTCTGTAGAATGTTCTGAGGTACACGCGCCAGGTTCAGATTGAAGGCAAGCGAGTCTATTGTCGGCTTCCAGATTAGGCCGAGGACTCGTTCTGTCTTGACACTGTCTTCTAGTTCGATTGAATCTTCGGTCTTGGTATCTTCCCCTAGTGCTTCAAGAAGGGCGGTAGAGTTAGATGACCACTTCTTGAGTTCAAAATGTGCTTCTCTGTGAATGTCGCGCACGGCTTGTGAGACTTTCACTGCTTCTTCTATGGTGTCAAAACTGTTTAAATAGTCGTCCATGTAGTGTTTTCTTTTGATGGCTGTGACTGCTTCTGGATGTTCATGTTGGAATCTCTCGGCGTTCGTGTCTTTCACGTATATTGCCGTGGCTGGTGAGCAAGAAGCTCCGAAGATCAGTGACTTCATGCGGTATTGTTCCGGTGGCTGGTCGTCTCTTCGGTCGCCTCGCCACAGGTAGCGAAGGGCGTCTCGATCTTCGGGTCGTAGTTCTATTTGCAGGAACATTTCGGTGATGTCAGCGGTCACGGCGATTGAGTGTTGACGGAAACGCATTATTACTCCTGGCAGTGATTGTAATAGGTCTGGGCCAGTGAGTAGTTGGTCGTTCAAAGAGATTCCTCTAGTCTTGGCCGCAGCGTCGCAGACGATTCTCAGTTTCTCTGGTTTCATGGGGTTGAAAACCGCGAAATGAGGCAGGTACCATGTTCGATGCTTTGATGTCGTGACTGGAGCTGGTTCGGCGTATCCTTTCGATACTAGTGCTTCCATTTGTTCAGCGTACCTCTTCTTCAGTTCGGGTTCTTTGTCTATCTTCTTCTCTACGCTCATGAGTCTGTTCAGAGCGCTGTCATAGTTGTCTGGCATCATGACGTTTTTATCTCGCCACAATAAGGCAGTTTGATATCTTCCTTCTGGAGTTCTATTTGTGTATTGCTGAAGGATGCGAAGTGCCTTCTCCTCAGGATCATTGATGGGTTTCTTTGGATTGATTTGCATGTTGTCCATCGTGATGTATTCCTTCACCAGTTCATGTAGGTCGTTGTCTGTGTTGGCATGTCTGATGAAGTTCACTCTGTGGCCAAGTGTTCGTGTGTGGCTACCATGCAGGACCCAACCTAGTGGTGTTAGTGAGGCCACTGGTTGGTTCTTCTTTCCTGTTCTGATCTCTGTTGCGATGAGTAGGTCCCAATTGTCTTGGCCAATCAGAAGCTTTGGTCTTGCATCTTCAGTTACTATGTCTCTGGCGATGTCATGAAGATGTTCACAGTCCTTGACTGCTTCTCCAGGGATCTTCTGTGCAGCCAGTTCTAGCTGCTTGATCGTTCTTGCATGTAGCTTGCGTTCAGATGTGTGAAGTCCTTTGATGAAGAAGTTCACTCGTTGAGATGACACGTCGACTGTGGGTTCGCCGTCGAAGGATGCTATTCGAAGTGGTTCATAGGATCCTTCTGCTCCTATTTGCTTGGCTAGGCTCTCGTCGATTAGTGTTACGGTGGAGCCGTCGTCCAAGAGTGCGTAGGTGTCTGCAGCTCCCGCCGGTCCAGAGAGGTGCACCGGTATTATCTTGAGGAATGATACCTTTGGTGTCCACATCGAATGGACCTTCTCTTGTTCTGGTTTGGGGCTGTCGGCTTCTTCTTTCTTCTTGGTTGCTGCACCAGTAGCGTGTAGCATTTTGTGATGTAGATGCACACAGTTGTCTATCTCACATTTCTTTGGTTTACAGCTGTGTTGTTTCGTTCGGAATTTGAGGCAACGAAAACACAGGCGATGCTTTTTTGCGATGTCCCATCTTGCATCAGTAGTCGCCTTCTTGAATTGATCGCATTCTACGATGCCGTGTCCTTGTTGTTCACATAAACCACACTTTGATTTGTTTGCTTCTTGTGTGGCATGTACCCGCTGCTGACGTCGCTGCGTGTTCTGATTGGTTTGAGTTGTTGCAGCGATGTTCTCAGGCAGTGCATACGGGCTGCAAATCTCTGCTTCGATCTTGATGAATCGGGTAAATTTCAGAAGATCAGGTTCTGTTCTGGATTGTGCTGCTGAGAACTGGTACCACTGTCTTTTCAATGTTGGTGTGAGTTTTTCAACAATGGCTTTTGTGACTTCTGGATTGAAGAGGTAATGTTCGCAGTTGAGTGCTTGCAAAGTCCCAACGATGTTTTCCACTTTGGTAGCGAAGGTGCAAACATCACGCGGAGATTCTGTGAGGCGTGGTAGAGTTCGTAGTCGTTCTATTTCAGCCATTGCGATGGAGTCTGGTCGGCCGAAACGTAGTTCGAGTGTCTTCATGACTTCGGTCGGGTCTGCGTTCACGATTAATAGACCCTGTACAGCCTCTTTTGCTGTACCTCGAAGGCTTCTTCTAAGTCTTGACATGTTCTCCACTGTTGTTAATCGATGCGCTGTTTCACAGTAGGCGGCGCGGAACGTGAGCCAATCTTGATGAGCTCCGTTGAAACAGGGTAGTTCTGTGTATTTCATGGGCTGCTGATACTGTGCGGCGTGCACAGCTTGCGTGATTGCGGCAGCAAGTTCCTTCATGTCTGTCCTTGTTTCTTGGACAGCCAGTGTTGTGGGCTGTTGCATGACATGGGCTGTTGTTGTAGACGGCGGCACCCAGGGCGCGGCGGTAGTTCTCGTAGGGTAGCTGTGATGCGGCGCCGTAGTGTAGATCGGTTGCCATGCTGTGTTCGATGCCATGTTCATAGAGTTCTGTGGCCAGGATTCGCTGTAGTTCACCGGTGCTGGCGTCCGTTGCGGCTGTGCAGGCGCAGAGTTCTGTTGCCAGGCGGCGATTACTGGCGGCGGCTTCGGGTGCGGCTGTTCAGTCGCAAGGTTCGGCTGCCAGGGGGCGGGGGTGCTCACTGGCAGCGTAATGTTCATGGGTTCAGGTTCGGTGTTCAGGTTTTCAGGTGGCGGGTCCATGGTGCTGACTCCCGCCGGTAAGGTCGCTGGGATGTCCCAGGCTATGGCGGCGCTGGTTACAGGAACTGCTGGTTTGCTTGACGACTTCACCTCGGATTGATAAGGTCTGTTGGCAATGGCGAGTAGTTGACTTGATTGGAGCCAAGTAGTTACTCGTTGATCGTTTCCGTTTTCCGAGGCGACGGAGGATACATCTTCATCTGTAGATTCAGCTTCAATTTCGGCGAGGCGTGCGGCCGCTAACTCTGCTAATCGTTTTGCTAGCTCTGCCTTAGCCTTGGCTATGCGGCGCGCTTTTGAAGTTTTATCACTCTTCTGTGACGTAGGTTTGCTACGGCGACCACTTTCTTTGCGATCAGTTGTGACGTCTTGTTGTGGCGCGGCACGTTTGACTGTAGACGTGGTAGTAGCTGGTGCTTCTGAAGTCGCTGCTGTAGTCGTCTCTGTGGTAGCTGTCGTTCCAGTAGCTTCCGTAGTACTCGTGTCGGTCGTAGTCTCTGTAGCGGTTTCCGTAGCAGTTTCCGTAGCCGTTTCTGTTCGTTCTGTAGCTGTTTCTGTTCGTTCTGTAGCCGTAGTCGATGCCTGGCCACCCCTTTTACCCGTAGACCTCGTTACCGGCATTGTTTCGGTAAATAATTCTTTTAAATATTCTTCAATAAGTTCGCTGGAGTCTTCTTAATAGTGATCTTCCTCGAATCCGGCTCTCGAAGGACCAATGTGTGGGAGATGTGAGTTCGTGTGTTCTGCCCGCACGTGTGCGCTGGATTGGAGGAGACCGCCGTGTTCAATAAAACTCCTGGTTGATTGAAGTCTATTTATTTTCTTGTTGTTCATGCGAAGTCTTGATTTCTACTGATTACAAATTTTCGAAATCACTCTACTAATGTACAATTTTACGTGGGCGCAAGTAGTGGCGGGGGCTATTACTTTTACAATTCAAAAAATCAATCACAATCATCTTCGATCGTGCTCCACTATCGATCCACCAATCACGATCGTTTGCCTGTATGCAGGTTCAAGACAGGTTTCGACAGGTTCGAACCTGTCGATAGTGGAACACGATCGTACAAAAACGTAAGTACAAATCACAACTAAGATAAACTTATACGCTATTTACATGTTATCTTATAATTATGACGTTATGTGTGTGGACGTCCTGCACACAATGTAATTGCATTTCATCTTAACTAACATTGAAATTGACGAGGGGTGTCTTTGATATAGCGCAAGTTAGCGTAGAAGTGCATCTGAGCTATGTAAATGTAGCCCTAGTATGAATTTAGGTGTACTCGTAAGTATGTAACTTACAGTGTAGCGAGTATTCTACAGCAAAGTATGGAATACATAGTTTTGCGACATTACAAAAAATGGGCCTAATATATTTATTGTAATATCATGGACGTCACCAAGACCACTATTTGAATTAAGTTTTAACTATGTTGTTTTTTTATTCAGTAGAAGAAGAAATACCAAATTAAAAAAATCTCCCTTTTTCCCTTTCCTCCCGAATGAATTTCCGTCACGGCGGCCAATCTCAACGAAGATTAGCCAAGTACGCAGGAGATATTTTAGAGCACAAGTGAGTGCGCAAACACAGATGCACTCCATCTTCCCTTACTCTCATAGTCCGCTGGGGCGGCATCGGCAATCCGACACGACCGGGGAGAGATCAGATCCCTTTTTTGTAGTCGAAAAACCCCAATAAGCCGTGCTTCTTCTATCAGCCTTTATAACCTCATTGCATTCAACATCATGGAACGTTGCCAGGCGTACGACAAACGGCCATTTATTACCTCCATGTCAGCTTCCCCACTCTTTCATAGATGGCGCTAAAGTAATCAACAAACACTTGGCGGCACGGCGATAAAGCGGTAGATGGCGTTAGTGTGATAAGTGGATTATTTTTGAACTTTTGAAATTAACGGTTATTGGAATTGTTTTCATTGTGAAACATATTATAAATAGGTACATGTGATGTCTTTTAGGATAGAGTGAGCAATGAAGCAAGTTTTGAGTGAATATGTACAGACGCCAGCAAGTCAAGCTACCCGAAAATGTCAAATTTTCCCAATCAACCTTGAACCTTAATGCTTTAGCTATAAAGTTGAAAATCCATTAAAGAAATTTGACAGATTGTAGTAGCTTGATGTGCTGGCGTCTGTACATATTTGATTCTCGCTAGGAACAAAACGAGGTGCGAGTATTTGCCTGCACCCAATTGCTAACACACATTCAGACTAAAAACGCGATTTTGTTTATTTTTAGATTATGGCATTCATTTGGGTATTCTCTTTATTAGGTTAGTGAAAACAGGATAAATGATTCATTATATATAGTACCTAGAACCGGCGCATTCGCAATACAAGTGGCACCTGAAGACTACACAACATACTGTGTCATAAGAAAATAATCAATAACATTCAACTAATTGAAAAAGCAGACTACCTAATCTAATCAAACACTAAACCGAATCTCCAGCAAGAAATTAAGAAAACCCCTTCCGTTGTTACATCTCAACATCATCAGATAAGATTGAACAACACCCGTAAAAAGATACTATTAAACCCCGTTACAAAACATAATTAACCCTTTCACCCCCCCAGATTTCAACCCTTCAGAACTTTGGACCACCCTCTAATTTATTAAAGGAACATTTCGCAATATCCGTTGCGTACCGGAAGTTGGCACATCAAAAACAAAATGCGTTGATCAATCTTTGGATTCTATTCTAGTCTTTGTTTGCGTGCTTCCTTGTTCATGGTTCCGTAGAAATTAGGAATTGTTGAGTTAATTTTGTTTAATTTGGTTTTAATTATAATTCTTGCATCTGAGAGGCAATTCTTGTAATTTTAAGAACATTTACAGTCTGATCTCAGTCTCAATCTGTCAATAATACGTCTTATTTCCCTACATTGAAAATGTTATTGCTGGTAATTTCAGTTGTTACGTTGTTATTTTTTTTTTTATGTGTTTCTTGTGTTATGGATGTTAATGATTTTATGTTTTTTTTTATTATTTTTATCTTAGGGAACGATTTCAAACACAATGTAAATTGTTTGTGAATAAATAAATGAAATGAAATGAATGAAATACATTTTGACAGATTTTTGACATTTGTTTGTCGCCGAGATGAGACTGCGACTAGATTTTGATCGTTTTAAATTACGAGAATTGGCCTTCTTGTTTTTAAAATACTGCTAATTTAATGAAGCGTAGAGTTTTATGGCAGTGGACAACAGGATTGGTTACTGTAATATTATGTATTTAGATATTATTGTATCTCCAACAGAGGCTAATACACAGTTACATGCATTACTTGACCAGCATCAACACCTCCGTTAACTAGTGTCGAATTTCCAGGAATGTAGCGACAACCACGAACTGGCTTTGAGACGCATATCTGAACTAGAACGGGAATTGAGCAAGGCCCACAACACAATAACCGGTTTGGAAACTCTCAAAGCCCTGAAGAGTCTGCGATCACCTGATCCTGTCGGGGGACCGCTACTATTTTAAACTTTAACAGAACGTTAGGCTAATAATTAGAGCGGTCCCCCGACGGGACAACATTTAATCAAAAAATTTCATACGTACTTACGTAGGGTCATAATTTCAAGGTTATTTTTTTCTTTTTATAGGGTTTCACGTAGTCGGGGTTTTTTTAAATTTTAATTTTTTTTTTTCGAACATGTAACCCCGCGTGATGTAGTTAATGTTTTAAATACACTTATGTCTGAAACACCGATGATTATTGCGGCATCTCCATTAAACTTTTAAGTAATATAATAGACATCGTAGCTCCCTATCTAGCTGTTACTTTTAATAAATGTGTTGATTTAGGAACTTTTCCTGACCTCATGAAGAGTAGTAAAGTCATACCATTATTTCAATTAGGTAATAAGAATAACGTTGGCAATTTCAGACGTATTTCTATCTTACCTGCACTTAGCAAAATATTTGAAACGTTAATACTTAAGCAGTTGCTTAGACATTTTAATTTAAATAGCCTCCTCCATAATGAGCAATATGGCTTTACAAAAGGTCATTCAACTACAGATGTGAGTGTTGCTCTGCTGAGACACATATTTGACGCATGGGAGATATCGCAAAATGCTATTGGAGTTTTCTGTGATTTTTCCAAAGCCTTTGATTGCGTGCACCATGACACACTTTTGCGTAAGTTACGTCATTAT
The DNA here is from genome assembly GCA_951799955.1 of Apamea anceps. NCBI lineage: Eukaryota > Metazoa > Arthropoda > Insecta > Lepidoptera > Noctuidae > Apamea > Apamea anceps. Next base: position 1,022,185 of record OX637525.1, read on the forward strand.
GATGTCCAAAACGAAACTCTCAACGTAATAATTTCTTATTTACATAATAGGGTCCAATGTGTACATGTTAATGGTGGGAAATCTTCCGGGCTACCAGTTCAGTTAAGTGTACCGCAAGGCTCAATACTGGGTCCATGGGGCCGAAAGTTTCTAAAGTGGCGACCGCAAAAGACGTATCATTGCAAGGCCTTCCACAAGGTGAAACGATGACCTTGTTAAGACCGCAAAAATCCGCTGGATGCGAGAAACACAGAACAGCACCCTAATTGCGTAACACACAATCAATAGTAATCTCAATCATTTTGAAGCAAATTGCTAATCCATTGCTTCATAAGTTCGAAAACTGTCTGCTCAACACGTAAATAACGCAGTGAATGTTGTTGAACTGTCAAAATGAAACCGATTCCGATTAATTGTGTGTTACGCAATTAGGGTGCTGGTCGAAGTGGTGACGCTTGGGGGAGGCCTATGTCTAGCAGTGGAAGTGTTTCGCGTAAAATGATGATGACTCTTACTCTTATTATATCAGAGGAGCAATCTACATCGGCATCGGTTTGTCGTTCCATAGCTGGACGAAGGGTTCATCTCATTTGTCATCACGTTTGCTCAAATTTCAAACCTCTTCTTCTACACAATTAATTTTGAATCCTCTTTGTTTTACAAACCAAGACCTTTTATTTAATAAATAAACTAAAAGAGGATGACCTAATAATGTTTTGACTATCAGAAACTGAGTCAGTGTATATGGGAAAAAATCACACAACATTTAATTGTTTAAATTAAACTATGGTAACCAAAGGTTTGATAACATTGTAGATACCTATCCGTGATACCTAGATAATGTTATGATAGTACAAAGGTTCGTTCAGTTTTCCAGTCATCATTCCTGCCTTTACCCCAATTTAAATAAATTGGGGTAAAGGCAGGAATGATGACCAGCCAAAATATGTTATGTTATGTTATGTTATGTTATGTTGTGTATGTTATGTTTGTTATGTGTTAAATATGTTATGTTATGTATTTGGGCCAGCGCAAAATATGTTTCTCTTCCGTACTTCTCTATGCCGTCATCTCGGTATTCACACACACCAACCACACATCTAGCACATCATCTTTCACACAGTCCAACCATCTTTTCTTTGGTCTTGCTCTACTCTTATAGCCGTCCGATATTTGTACTCAAAATTTTCCTCACGACATTTTCCTCGTTCAATTTTTCAGTATTAACCAATTTGCTTGGGGGTTGATACTCGTACTTGCAGCATATAGCTTTAAGAGTTATGACAGATATTATGTATTTTCCCATCGGCAAAGATTATAATATTTCATAAAGACGTTCATCGTTATTAAATATTATGATTCCTTCAGGGGATTTATATTCAAAAATCCTTCCTTAATGCTCACTTTCGTTATATAAGGAACTCCTGTGCAATTATATAAAGCAGATTTAAGGTAAAGGAAAACGTAGGATATTTATATTGTATATTATCACAGATCCAATTTTTTATAAATAAAAGCATGTTACATTTTGATGGAACATTAAAGAAGATTTAGCATATGACACCTTCATTATTTTTCTTTTGCAATCACAATGTAACACGCTTTTATTTATAAAAAAAAATGGGTCTGTGATAAAAACGCAAAGATTTAATCAAGAAATAATACAAGGTGTAAAATTTTAGGGTTTAATAAAAATATATAATTAGGTATGTACGATATGGGATTATTGTGACGTAGTTGAAGAAGGTTCTTTATCGTTAAAGGTTGCAATGTAGGTACCTACTCGTATATAATGGTATTTTTCTTATCAGGTTTAAATTATTTTTACAAACTACCTCTAACTACTTTATTTAATATTTTTAGGACATCAAAATGGGAAATATTTGAGGCTCACAAAAAAGCAAATTCATTATACAGGGACAAATTAAATTAGCTAGCGAGACTCTGCTGGCGTGATGAGTATCAATATCTAAACATGATAAAATAAAAAATAAAAGATTTTGTTTCTTTTGGGAAGTCAACGACCGCTAGTTACTTAAATTATGAGTTGATAAAATGTGTTTTATTTTGTTTTATCGTGTTTAGATATTACTGCCCATCACGTCTGTGAAGTTAAAATACAAAAGTAACGGATTTAGTAAACTGATATTTCAAGTGACTACACTAACTGCGTTCGACGACGCCACAAAAAAAATCGTCAAATTTATTTATTTTTTTATTTTATCGTGTTCAGATATCGATACCCATCACGTCTGCGGAGCTTCGCTTGCTAATTTAATTTGACCTTGGATTTGAGTGACAATTAATATGTTTGGGAAATCAAAACCCACATTTCGCCAATTGTGCATGCCTTATTGTTATGGATTTTAGCATTAACTTGCAGTACCCTAAATGCAATATTAAATAAGTGCTCGTCTCTATTGATAAAACTAGGTTATTGAGTGAGTGTTCGTGACAGACAGTCGTGACCCAAGACTTACTTCCGCTTTTTATACAAAAATAAACGTCCCGACATTGAAGACTACCAGAGAAAGATTTGACAAGTTATTGATAACTAAGTATAATAGTGGTTATGTGATGGTTGGCTTCTGAACCTTGGGTTGTCCCAATTGACCAATTTAACAACTGAATGAGCGACAGATTTTCTGACGTGGAAACTTTTCGCTCGGTGGTGTTTAATATTTCTTACAAAGATATTTTGTAAGATTTAAAACACTAATAACTGCGAGACTTTTAATGCTAGAGTCATGATTGAGCATGTCTGTACCACTGAGGCAGGATTTGATAAGCCTATTACGTCACGTCTTTATGGTCAAAAGGATGCGCCTGCTTGCACTTTAAACACAGGTAAATATTTGTGCCAAATTCACGTAACGTTTCTTCCTAAAAAATAGGTACTTGTTAAAATAATCCTAACTAATGGACGGAACTTGGAAGAATTTTCATCCTTATAAGTAAGGTCACGGAAATTAATTGCTTATCAAATTGACATGCAACTTAAATTGGCCGTATATTCGGATCACAACTGAAACAAAATTCTTTATCTCACGTTATACTCGGCACACATGGCGAACGTGAGCTAGACCGAACAAAGTGTAACATTTTGACCATAATAATAATCAGCCTATAATGTTCCCACTGCTGGGACACAGGCCTCCTCTTCTCGAAAGACTGTAATTCACCACGCGGGCCCAGTACGGTTGGTAGATGTCACACGTCTTCGAATGTTTTGGTTCTTGGATATATCGGCTTCCTCACGGTGTTTTCCTTCACCGTTTTGAGAGAAGTGGTGATGATATTATTTACACAAAGTAAACCGCCTGCCTGGGTTCGAACTCACTACCTACAACTCGTAAGTCGCGGCCGTTACCACTGCGCCAGCGCTGCAACATCATGACCGGCACGACAGTTCTACTATAGTATGTGTTTCTTTTGTTTTTCATTTATTTACTCTCAACTAAATTTATATTTAACTAGCTGACCCGGCAAACGTTGTTTTGCCATAAAAATTATTTCTAGCTGCCCGGCGCTACTTCGTTCGCGTGGTGTCCTACCCCCTACCCTAACCCTACCCTACTTGCACATCGACCTACAGCGAGTGCGGGTGCTGGATCAGTCACCACTGGTGCAGTGCACTCGCTGTCTGTGCTTCGGCCACAGCCGGAAATTGTGCACGCAGCCCGCTGACCTCTGCATCCACTGCGGCGACCCCCACCTACGGGCTGACTGTCCGTCACGAAGGGCGGCGGAGGCGCCGCGGTGCCGCAACTGCCTGTCAGCACGGATGGAGAAGATTGACCACAATGCCTTCGACAGTGAGTGCCCAGTGCGCGGCAAGTGGGACGCACTGGCGCGCCTGTCGGTGGCATACTGCTGAGGTGGAATTGAAGCTCCCAAGAATAAAGAACCACAACGGTATGGATTTTAGAGTTCATAAACAGAAACCAACACCAATTAGTATTAATAAAACCATAAGAATCCCAAAAAATACCAGATTAGCAAATTGGAGTCAGCTTCATGCGAAACTGGCCCAATTAGAAGCCGAATTCAAAACAAATCCATATTTAAGTCAAAAATTTAGTTATCAAATTATCCTAGCAGTAATTAAATTGTACAGTAATATAAATAACATTACAATATATAATACAATTAATATTTATAATTTCACCTTACCGTTGTGGTCCGACGAGCTCGCTGAGGTTAAACCTATGGTTCAAGTAGCAGCTGTCAGTTCGCCAGAACTATCTGTAAATAAACATAGAAAATTAGTAGTTAAAATAATAAATAATAGTAAGTACATATTTAGCATAGGAAATATTATGTCTATTTAATATATTGGGTATATATTAGAATAGCCATAGCATATTAATTAAATTAGATAAATTTTAAGATATAAATATCATAGGAATTAGTAAGGTACACTCAAACAAGAAACAAATTCTATTATCGGAAAGAAAAATTAGATAAATAAAACTTAAGTTGTTAAAACCACCTTTACCTAAACAACACATGGCAAAATGAGATATAGTGAGGCGAAGAGAGCCTCCAGGAACCCCTTACTTCCTATTACGGGACTGGCCAAAAATACGAACTAAAAGAAAAACGGGAATCGCAAATCATTGGTCTGAACAGGGCTCTGATCATGTCAGAGGGACACCTGGCAAAGGCAGGAGTGGGTTTTAGCCGGTAAGAGTCCGGCACTGCCCAGACTGGCTCATTAGTGAGGCAGTCTGGGCGTCCATGAGGATTTCCCACTCCTGCAAAAACAAAAAAAAAAAAAACTCTACCCTACTTCTACCCTACTCCTACCCAACTTCTACCCTACTCCTAACCTACTCCTACCCTACTCCTACCCTACTCCTACCCTACTCCTACCCTACTCCTATCCTACTTCTACCCTACTCCTAACCTACTGCTACCCTACTCCTAACCTACTCCTACACTAATAAAAAATATAAACACAAAGCAATAATTATCGCTGACAATTTGTTTTAATTGAAGCACGTCCAAAATGAAATGACCGCATGAATGACATAACAACATGCTTGTACTGTCAACGCTGAAAAAAGTTTCAATTTGACAGCAAAATCCTCATTAACAAAATAATCCGCCATTTATTGAATTCATTTATTACAAAAAATGTGATAAATGAAGAACCGCTCTACCGATTTCGTGCAAACTTCACATAAGCCATCTACTAAATAGTCCAAACAAACCCTAAACATTTGGTTTGGATAGGTGAGCCCGTTATCTATATCTATACTTATAATAAATCTGTAGAAGTGAAAATTCTGTACATTGAAAATATCAAAAAAATAAATGGCAGGGGGTGTTACTAGACCGACACCGAACCCAAAAATGTGATTACAAAAATTTTTGTCTGTCTGTCTGTCGGTCTGTCTGTCTGTCTGTCTGTCTGTTTGTTCAGGCATCACGCAAAAACTACAGGTTCGATTACGATGAAACTTGGTATAATTATTCTTTAATATCCTGGGCACCACACTGGGTACTTTTTATCCCGAAAAAGTATATACAATAAAAAACAAACTTAATTTTGCGGTTCGATCCCTAGACCGATTACTGTACCAACCGCAAATAATAAGTTTGTCGTAGGTTACGTCACCCGCAGTATCATCTGTGCGACCTTTTTATTCCTTTTAGTTTTTAGAGTTATTTAGGTTTAATTTTATAAGTCGTAGGTATAGATTTTAATTTTAAAGTATAGGTAGTATATTTGATAGTGTACGTAGTGACCGTAGGTTATTTTATAATACTGTTAGGTAGGATTAGTCATTCGTATAGATATTAGTTTTTAGGGATTTTGCTAATTTATTGAGTTTAGATTAGTTATCATCAGAAATAGGTTTATTTAGGTAGGTTATTTTTTTTTAATTAGGTAGGTAATTAGGTAAAGATATCATATAGGTACCCTGTTAATCACCACTAATGAGACACAATTGGTTTTCTGTTGTAATTAGCCACAAAGGGCCCGCGAGATGGATGGCATCCTGGGGAAGCACATACATTTTATCCTGTTAGCACGTTCCCGTGGGATAATTTCCGACATCCACGCGGGCGAAGCCGCGGGCAGAAGCTAGTTGAGTTATAAAATTACAACGAAAAGTGGCATTGATTTTTATATACATAGATAGATTGTGACCGTTATTTAACACATAATATACAGCGAAAGGAAGTTCGTTCCAACCGGATGGCCCACGATACCTCTCGACTTTTTTGTTCTTTGACAGTTGTATGATCAATTTGATAAACAATTAATTTCCCTGACTGTACCATCATGCTCAGATTCCTACTACACTACTAAGATAGTAACTTCTGCCTACCCCCATGGGAAAAGGGCGTGAGATTATCTTCGGTTACATACCCTTTAGAAAAAAGCCATATCACTATCGAAACTAAATTAAATAAACCAATAAATTCATAACTTCTTAATAAGATAAGACACAATTCATTTTATTACAAACACGCCTTGCAAAGCCTACAGCATCCCATCTCGTTGTGCTAATACAGCAGATAGTCACTTGGTACTCTGTCAAACTAACTTTCGAACTCTCGGCCACAAAGTCAGAACGAACAATGGTCCGCCATGCTATGCGATAAGGTTCCAACTTATAATAAGGAACTTTACTTTCTGTAGTTTAGGAGCTCGGCTGGTGGAATTGTAAGTTATATGTTTGTGGTGTGAGGGTGAGAAAGGTTAAGCAGAATATAGGTTAAATAGTTAATACTGTTGTTTTTTTTTTAAATTATAATGTTTTCAAAACATCATCTGCCTAGCCTTTTCCCAACTATGTTGGGGTCAGCTTCCAGTCTAACCGGATTCCGCTGAGTGCCACTATTTTACATGGATTGACCTCCACAACCCAGTTACTGGGTACCGATACCCAAGGTTTGAAAAACTGGTTGTAAGACTTTCGGGCTTCTGACGACCAATAACGTCTGTCAAAGGTCCACGAATGACAGCCGGGACCAACGACTTAACGTGCTTTCCGAGGCACAGACGTCTCGGTGGGTAGAGATGGTCACCCATCCACGAACCAACCGTAGAAAAAGTAGCTTAACCTGATCGATCGACTGTTATAACTCAGCCACAAGCCCACAATGTTTCCAAATGAATATGAAAATTAAAACTGATATTTTAAATCAAGATTAATACAAAATTTTAAAAAAAGATATTAATAAAACAGTGAAAATAGTTCTATGTAGCCTATGTAATATACTGTCACTGTCTGGCTAAACAGATTAATAATTTGAGACAAACTTGCACCTATTAAGTCAAAATATTGCAGTTTTTCAACAGTATTTTTAATATTTTTATTTTAATAAACACTTTCAATGCATGCAAATGTAACACCATAAACAAAAAAATTGCGTAAAACCTTCACACTTTATTTTTATTCGAATATAAAATAATAAATGTACGCCATTTCTATAGCAATAAAAATATTGCATAAAACGTAACAGTTTTTGCCAAAAACATTGTACCAAGTCGATCCTTTGTTTAATAGTTAAGTACATTTTTTTCAGTGTATACTTTTTATTTAATGTGAGTGTCATTAAACCACTCAAAGACATGACGTAATTTCGAGGATATGTTAAGTGCTAAAATTCTTTTAAGGATTTAAGTAAGTCTGGATGATGTATAATTGCATACAAAATAATTACAATAATTTGACTATACAGATTACGCTACTAATCTAATTAATTTCATAAAAACGTAGTATAAAATGAGCATTCTAATTGGTATTAATATAAATCACATTTCTACCACTGGAAAATAATAGTGCTAAGTTGAAAATTAGAAAAATCCGTACCATCTAGCTATCTCCTGGCCTACATTTGAGCCACGCTTTAGTAATAAATAACAGTGAACGCTGCGCTACCGTCATTTTCCCACTAACAAGGCTCCTTCACACTTGTATTACATTATTAAATAATTGAGTTTTATTATTATTAATTCGGCACTCATAAAATTTTGTTTAGAATTCAATTTAAAAATTACTCTTTGCCTTATAACTTTCTGGCATATTCTTTGGTTGTTTCTTATTTTATTTTAAGTATTGTGTTTAAATATTAATCAACGCAAAAGGTTTCTTCAAAATTAGGTTTCTTAATTTTGACATATTTTTTATGTGTTTGGATTAGTGTTTGTGACATGTTTTAAGGAAAGACTTGTTTTCCTGTGAGTCCTTCTATACGTTTAATTGGTAAGTTTTTTTTTTATTAGAAACAATTTTGTATAAAAATAGAGAGAAAAACACAGAATATAAAATGATTGTACCTTAAACTGACTGTTACTAACAACAATATGAATCATTTGTGTTCGACTTAAATAAATAAACAAAATAAAAAGTAAAACAATAGACTGAGTTAACAGAATTTTTCGATTCCTGAAAATTAAAATAACAGTTAAAAAAACCATCTCTTCCCTCATCCCTTTATTTCAAGATTCATCCGACTTTTCAGAGTAGTCTTTGTTCATGTAGATAGGCCTTCAGATTGGTTAACGAAACGTCTGCACGTATGTAAACAAATGACTTGAATAGGCATTTAGTAATTACCTACGTCTAAACAGGGGTTCATTGTCAATTATGAAATGATCTTTGACTTTTATTAAGATATTACTTATGTTTGAATATCTTATACACATTTTTTTAATTTAGTTTTTTCTTTCTGTGTGTCATGTTTTATCTCCACGTCACGTGAGACATCATAAGTCCATCTTTGTACAGGAATTTTACTAGTTTTACTTGTGCATACAACTTTATTTTATTAAATTGTCAGAGCTCAGATACTTATTGAACATCGTGATATTTTATGAAGAGTTTTTCTTTATTATAATGAAGAAAAAGTCTTATTATCACGTAAAAAAATCCTAAGATAAAAATAATCCTAATTTTTTCATGTATAATCCAGGCCCTATCTCCTGGCCTAGGTATGAACCACGCTTTACTAATAAACAACACTGAACACTGCTCCGCCGTTATTTCCCTGCTAACCCAGCCGAACTTACACTTGTACACCTACCCTCTTATTTTATGTTTTTTATTTGGTTTAGAGTGAAACGTGAGTGTTTATTTGTTAGTTAGTGTTTCATTTTAGTACATTGTTTTACTCTCTCCTACTTATTTAAAATGTTGCTGTCGGGCACAGCAACATTTTCAATAAGTAGGAGAGAGGATATGTTTCCAGAAGAAGAGCGCTATTATGATTTTCCTTATTAATAAATATTTATTTTAGTTCCATAACTAAGACTTATCAGTAACGAAATTGTCTATTATAAGTGCTATCACTCAATAAGTGCTTCAACTACAGGTCAAATAGATTGTACTTAAAAAGGTTTTAGTGGTCGGAGCTTGTTGTTATTAGCAGACAGGAAAACGTTGGTTGTTATGCAAACACTTACATTTTGTCCTGGTTTTTATTAACCCTAAAACGTTTGACTTTATGAAATACTGAAAAATAAATAGGTATTCTGTGTCAGTTTATTTGATGCTATGTAAAAGTAACGAAATATCATCATCTGCCTAGCCTTTTCCCAACTACATTGGGGTAGGCTTCCAGTCTAACCGGATACAGCTGAATACTAGTATAAGTAACGAAATAATAACAAACAATAAGTCGTGAAGTCGCGAAATGAAAACGTACTTAAACACCTTTGCCTCAGCCTATGAAAAATGCAGCCGTGATTATGTTGTTTAAGTAACACAAAAGTTGTGTTGTAAAACAATTATCTTTGAAAACCATCTTTGATATAGCTCTTAAAAACTAGGCTGCAATTATTAAAAGTTGACCAGGTTTCGAACCCGCAACGCTTTGTTCACCTTCGAACCACTCGCTATAAATGTGTGTACCAAACAAAACGATAGCACCCTTGAGGCCTATACAGCGTGTTTGTTTTACGATATACACAGAATGTTCACTTAGCTCATAAATATTGTAGGAATGCCAGTATTATTACGAGTTTAGCTTTTTGTGTGGTTATTGGCGAAGGAAAGCCAAATTATCTTGTTTCGTAAAATGTTTTATTTAAAGCAGCAGCATCTGGTTATAAGGTTCTGCAATTATCAATCTGTCAGCCATCCGTAAAATTAAAATATTCTATCAAGATCCTTAATCAGTTAGTGGTCTACGAAGGGCCCTAAGTTTAACAATGGACGTTTGACAAGTTGGACTCAAAGCATTTATTTCAACTTTACAGGCACTTATGAATTGCCAAGGAGTTGGTCAGTCAGAAAAATGAAGCGAGTTGCTCATTTCAAAGCGTAGTAGGTTCCAATCCTACCATCCTACATACTACCATCATTAACAAATGTCTACTAGACAAAAGTTTTCCTATTGCAGAATAATATTGATTGATTTGTCAACTAATTAGTGATAGACGGATGTAATTATTACCAGCTACTGATGAAGTTCTTTTATTTATGTTATTAAGTAGCACCGTGGCTAAACAATAAGAGACACAACGGTTGGCCGAACTTTAAGCTACGCTTACCGCGGACGGTTCGTGGATGGGTGACCATTCATTATATATCGACACCCCTCCTTGTCCAGAAAAGCACGTTAAGCCGTTGGTCCCGGCTGTTATGCGTAGATCTTTGACAATTGATACGGGTAATCAGAAGCGCAAAAGCCTGACAACCAGTCATACCAGGGGGTATCGTGTTACCCAGTAACTGGGTTGTAGAGGTCAGATAGCCAGTCGCTTCCTGTAAAATACTAGTATTCATCCGCATCCGGTTAGGCTGGAAGTCAATCCCAACAGTGCTTGGGAAATAGCTAGGCAGATTGATTGATTGGTGGCACAAAAGCTTGTGGCCGACAAGGCACAGGAATAGGAACAGCACAATATAATTCTTTTGCTTCTATAAAAGTTGAAACTAATAAATAAGGTCGAATTGAAACACAGCCTAGGCATGGCTGGTTCATCCTTTACAGTCGTTTATTTAACGACACAATTCCCTGATCTCCACTTTGAAACTTAGGTCCAGATTTATTTGTAGTAATTTATTTCGTTTAGCTTTTACTAAAGAGTATGGTTTAGACATGTTTAATTGATAAAATAACGTGGCTTATTTAACCAACTATGTTGTGGTCGGCTTTTAGTGTAACCAGGTGCGGTTGGGTATCAGTATTTTACATAGAGCTTTGTATTCTGTTCTAAAAGTTCGTGATAAAATGTAAACAAATGGATCAGAATACTTACCTTCCTTTCTTTGATTTGGTTAGTTGAATACACAAACCAGAAATTATAATTTTAAATCACCATTCATCATTATTCTAATGTTTTAAATTTGACAATAATTGAGGTTAATTTTATGACCTCAATTGTAGTCGTTGATTTTTTTTTTTATTACAATTTACGTTCGTTATCCCACGATAGTTATTCAAACAATAATTGTTGGAGAAGTGGCTAGATATAACCTTCTAATTACAGATGAATGTGTTACTTATTCCCTTTAGTAAGTGATTGAATAAGAATTTAACCTGAACAGGGTTTGTTTAAAGTTTTATCAGATACTTTTGGAACAGACCATAGTTGAATTGGTACTACTTATCTCCGTGGCCCCACCTGGTGAACTCGTGTCTTTCACACAAATGCATTATTTTGAAAGTACAGGTTCGACGAAGTAAACACACTTTTGTTTTCTGGATTCAGGCAAACTTTTCAATCAATTACGAAAATACCCTATTAACTGATGTGACGGGAAATGAACGTACTTTTTTGATTGTTAAATCTTTTATTTGTCAGCCTATTAAACATACACTGTGTAAACAGTTGTAATCCACCCGACTACAAGCAGATCGGTGATTACGATACACACTACGGTATGCTGATGATCTATTGGCACATTCAAAACTATTCCGACGACCTCATCTAACCATACCGGTTCCTAGTTGTCTTTGTCACCTGTCCGAGTCCTAGGTGTGTTTCCAATTCCTGCTCGCCCCAAGCCAACTTAAACCCGGTTTCTGAATTGGGAATTTGAATTTGCGAACTTTTAGCATTACTTTAGGTGTTTCCTTCAATGTCGCCCGCATAATTCACAAGTTATTACCTTTTTGGCAAAGAAATTTGGAATTGTTTGCGTTTCCACTAGTAAAGTAGAGAACAAAGGAATACAAGTTCTCAATTCAAACACCAGCGGGGTAATTCTCGTAATTTTAAAAACGTTCACAGTCTGATCTCAGTCTCAATCTGTCAAAAATACGTCCAATTTCCCTACATTTTGAGTAATTTTGACAAGTTTTTGACATTTGTTTGTCGCCGAGATGAGACTGCGATTAGATTTTGAACGTTTTATATTACGGGAATACGGGCCCAGGTATTTAATGCATAACATATCTGCCTAATTACATCTCTGACATTTCTAAGGGATATCTCACATAGAAATTAATATGTCTCTGTGTCTTAATAATAAACAAACAGCAGCTAAGCCCAAAAATAAACCCTGTCAATAATTACTTTGGCCCAATCAATCTAAAACAATGTGTAGTTATCTTGATTCAACGCGGCGTGTGACCGCGTCACAAATCCGCCATGTTGCCGTTGTCATGGCAACCGATTGTTTCCCGCGCTCCGTGCGAACTGCCGCCATTTGCATGCGTGGCCATTGTTGAGATTTTTGATGAATGAAAGAAATATAGGTACGGTTTTTTTGCACGATGATAGATTAAGGGTTATTTAGTTGCTGGCGGATGATCGTAAACATTTTTACCCGACTACAGCTGTACAGTAGAGAGGAAGGGTTATATGCGTAGGTATGTATGTGTGTCAGGCAGAATTTAGTTCGTTATTTTGTCTTGTTTTACTCAAGTTGGCGACACCAAGAAAGTCTCTTCGTTCAAGATCGTTAATGTCAAAGTCAAAATATTTATTAGTGCGATTTTTGGTGATATAGGTGATATGATAACAGGTCTTACATATATTTTATAGAAACTCAAAAATCTTCCCTTTAGGGCATACATATTATACATATTTAACAATATTAGAAATTAAATAAAACATTATACACGATACAATTCAAATAAATTAAAAGTTAGATAGGAATATTACATTATAAATCATAAATACAGGATCAGTCACAAGAAATTTTGTCAGCAAGAAATTCGTCAATGGTATGGCATTTGTCTATTAAAAAATTATTTAGGGTGCGTTTAAATTGAGTCAAGTTAAAATCTTTTATGTCATTTGGTTGCTTATTAAAAATTTTCGGAGCCATGCAAAGTATGTTCTTGTAAATAAGGGCGGTTTTTGATCTTCTTAGGCATAATTAATTTCGGTATGTTGGTCTTATAGATCGGTAACTTTGCTCTGAAGCTTTTTTAAATAAATCACCGTTTTTTTTTCACGTACAATGCGGTCTCGTAAATATAAAGACAAGGCAGCATTGGTATTTTGAGGGAAGTAAAATGTGGTTTGCAACTTTCTGTTGCTTTAAGATTGCAAATAGACAAAATGCACCTCTTTTGCGCTTTAAAGATATCATGCTTTTCGCATTAATTTGCCCAGAAAATGACTCCGTAACGTAGTATGGAGTCTACATAGCCATAATACTTGGTTACGACAGCTGCCTGATTTACTAGTTTTTTTTTTAATTTGTGAAAAGCAAAGGCAACCCTGCTTAAGTTTTTAATTAGGATGGATGCATGTTCTTTCCACGTCAGTTTAAAGTCAATCAAAAAAAGAAAATGTCCTACTTTTTCAATTATATTATTATTAAAAGATATATTAATGTCGCGGGAGTGGTAATTCTTTGTCTAAGCTGCATAATTTTAGTTTTATTTAGATTCAATATGTACTAAGTTATTTTGTTCTAGCCAGTTTATTGATTGTTGTAATGCGTCTTTAATGTCACATTCTAGTTTCTATTTTTATTATGTTTTATAATTAAAGTGATATCATCGGCAAAAAGAACCATAGGAAACGTGACAGTTTTTGGAAAGTCAGCTTGTAAAATCTCTCAATGCAGCACGAAGTTTTTCTTCAGCGATAAACAAAGACCTGAGAGGCTGCGATTCATCAATGAAATCTCAGCTCAAAAGTCTTTCTATACTCTGAACTTCACCCTAAAAGTTATGGACTAGCTAATATTATAAATACGAAATTAACTCTTATCTGTTGGTCTATCTGTAGGTGTGTCTGTGTGTCTGTCTGTATCTTATCACGCCACCACTGGACCGATTGTGTAGAAGTTCTACAGTTAGGAAGCCTGGGACGTGGACACACCTAGTCCTAGCAAAAGGACATACCTAGGCAACTTATCATCCTGGATCGCAGATGAAATCACGGGGAACAGCTAGTCCCGTATAACCTTATTTTACTAAAAAACAATAACTTGCAGCTTCGAACTACCGCAATACGTAAGGAACACCCTTTTTTCTCGCTTTTACTTCACAAAATCGTTTTTAAAATAAATGCTCTAATAGCTTCTGTGAAAGAGGTTTCAAGATTTATTAAGTGCTTATTGCTCGTTTAACAGTTGAAACAAAACTACTTTATGGAACTTATAAGCAAGGCAACTGCAGTGGTATTTATACCTTACTAGATACTTCGTGACTTTTTTAAATGGATATTTGCATCCACCAGTCTATCGAACTTGGTTTACGCTGTCATATCAATATGGAGTTGCGATCTTCATAATTTAGCGTTGTTAAAATATTGCTTTACCAAGTTCCATCATCCTCTTAAAATATCATTGATAGACCTATCACCTGACCAATCTCAATCAGAAAACCCCGCTACGCTAATAAATCCATATAATAATATCCTTGGACATTTCACACAGCGCCATCTAGTCCCAAGCTAAGCAACCTAATGCTTGTGTTATGGTAACAAGATGGCTGATAAACTACTTATATACATTTTTTTTTTGTAAATACATACATATTATAGATAGAAAAACACCCAGACTCGGAACAAATACATGTAGGTCATACAAATATTTGTTCCGTGCGGGAATCGAACCCGCGACACGCAGCGCAGCAGTCAATCGTTTAACCACTGCGCCAACCGTGCCGTCATATGTCTCTAAGAATGAAAATGAAACATGCCGTAAGAGATATTATCACACCACGCAAGCTGTGGGAAGTAGGTAACCGTTACATCAATACGATGAGTTATCGAACCTAGCTAATTAGTAGCACTGTGTTGTTTTATGCAATGCCGATAGACTCATCGAAAATGATTAGAGCCTTTTATGAACGCGGCCTGTTTTTAAACACCAACTAGTAAATTAGTCTTTCATTGTGAAAGTAACAACAAAACTTGCACCAAACGGTGGATAGAAGATGCAATGAAGTCATCCGTCGCTTCAATTTTGTTGTAAGCCACAATCAAGAAACTTGCACCGTGTAAATGGAGGAGTTTCACTTTCTCTCTCCGATGGTCTTTGTCGACTCTTCGCCATTCTGAAGTCGGTTCGATAATTATAATAACACGTCCAAAGTCGGTCAAAGTTTTGCAATAGGACAGATAACTTATAATTATTGGATAGTCTTCCTTCAATAGATTAGCTATAATTCACCCTTTTATTAATTTTTTGTTTACACAAAGCTTTGGTGACATAGGTAATGTGCCACCAAAGTTTTGTATAAACATCAGAATTGCAAGGGTGTGCAAAAGTTCAACCCAATCGGATAATAGGAAGTGGCGGAAATGTAAAAAATAGTGAGAAGGCTGAAACTGAATGAAATCGTTTTAAAATGGAATAGTTCGCTCTAAACTAAACGCATTCATTTGTTTCTTGTCTCATTTTAGACGGAAAACCTTTCATTCAAAATACATGGTCTATTTAGACCCTCATTAGGGTGAGTTCTTGATTCCTAAACGCCAAGCCAAGTTCCAGCAGGTCTATTCTGTAAAAATCTCACCGTGAAAACTTAGGTGAAGTGAGCTGTCATTCCATCTGATGCTAGAGATTGACAATATTGACAGCTCACTTCACCAAATTATGGTGACATTTTTACAGAATAGATCGGCTGATCAGTAACTTAGCTGTCAAAATTTAACAGTAGCTTTGCCCAAGCACCCGTTTTGTACTTTCCCAATGTTTCAAATACATTATCAACAATTTAATATGCCGCTCATATTTTAGTTAGACTCAAGTCCAACTTGATACATAGACCAAAACTTAAGTACTTACTACGAAGTACTTATGTCACACCAACAAGCATCTACACTGTAGACGCTTGATAGTGTGACATAAGTCTTAAGACTTGAAAGAAAATGGCATCACATCAACAAGCGTGTAGACTCTAGACGCTTGTTGATGTGATGCATTTTCTATTTTGCCTATTTCTGGTCTTGTCTTTGAATGTTATGTAATGTTCCTCTCGGCCTACCTCTATTTTACCTTTCTGCGTATTATGGTCTTTTTATTTCAACACCACTGCTTTCGTAACGGTGAAGGAAACATCGTGAGGAACCCGGTATGTCCTAGAACCAAAAATTCGAAGACATGTGACATCCACCGACACGCACAGGATCTGCGTGGCAAATTATGGTCCATTTCCTCTCACTGAGAGGAGGTCTGTGTTCCAGCAGTGGGAACATTATAGACTTATTATGCTATGCGTGTGCTACCTCTTAATCACTTCCTCATATTTTTCCTTCTTGATATTATGGTGAGTAGTTAGACTACTCTATAGATTATGAATTTATCGTAACTAATGTCCTGTCAGTTTAAATTAACTCAATTTCACACGCCCTAATCGCAAATTTATTAGTTTATCAGGCATAACGTAATCCATTCACTAACTCAATTATAAAAACTTGCAAACTAACCTAACAATGATAGTTAACTATGTGAAAATTAGAACGTTGTCCGTTGTGCAAGTTTGATACCATTAACGATCGAAATAAGTGTTATTAATTTGTAGACCTATGAGTTAGGAGAAGCTGTGTTCATTATTATCATATCATATAGCATTTTTTATTAATTTTACTTGTATCACACGCTCAGCACCATGTGTATCTTTTGCGATACACACTGTCTAAATACTTGTGTATCCTTTTTGATACACAAGCACCATTCCAGTCTAAGCGCCGTGTCTAAACGCACACACTTTCCATACATTTTGTATACAAAAAATGTAGCCCTGGCCTAGGGAATTTTCCTGGTGTAGTGGTATTGGCATATGGGGCTTGGCGCTGAGCGTGTTAAGTTACTGTAAATAGGATTTTTTTTTTTATGTAATGTCCCCTGGATTATGTAATATATTGATTTAATAGAGTCTCCTTGGAGTTTCTTGCCCGTTTTTCTCCATAGAGATCGAAATTTTGGAATGGGCAAGTAGCTTCAACTTTCTGACTAACTGACCGACTCTTTGGCAGTTCAAAAGTGCCTGTATATGGTTTAATTGAAATAAATGCTTTGAGCTTAAGTTTGAAAAAAGCACGCAGATTTTATGTGGCAAAATACTGATAAGTTTAAGTACTGTAAGAGTGGCGGTACTTTCTTACAATGGCATAAGCTAAGCTCGTGCCACTAGTCGCATCACTTTAAAACCACTATCTGATCTCAAATCCCGACTCGTGCCTGCTCTTAAGAAAAACCCATCACATGGCCTGATGAACCTAAGACTACTCTGTGCTAAGACCTCATGCTGAGCAATCACACTTGCAACCAGTAAACAACAAGCACATGTGATAAACCATAAATATTATAAATCATTAAATTTAAAAAAATGTAATGTAAATTCTCTTATCCTGTTCCAGATAACTACATAAGACTGCGCCATGATTTTTCTCCTGCTCCTCATTCTGCCAGGAGTACGGACCCAGGACCCTTTGCAGTCCAACTACTCACCCAGACCGTATCAAGCCCCGTTCAATGCAGTCCAGTTTGTGCAACATAAGCAAGCCAAGTAAGTGTTCTATGTTATTAAGTGGCAAATATAGATAAATTATAAGAAAGTGATCTCTTGACCTGTGCGTTCTCACAACATAATACTGTGTTTGGATAGGCAGCTACTATGTATATTCTACAGTATAACTGTCTATTTTCCCACCAGTGTATAAAAACTACAAATGCTATTGTTCTAACACTTTGCCTAAGCGAAGGGCCTGTCTAGATTGTTACCTTGATAAGATATTTACATAACATCACGCCTAATATGCCTTAAACAATTAGTCAGGGTTATATAGAGTGTATACACTTACATTTCGTCATGTTTTTTTTTTAATTTATTGCGTTATGTAGTGAGGGCGAGTCCATTGCCATTATTGAGCACATATCTAGGCTTTGAGCTGCTACTGAGAATTTTCTTGTCGGAAAACCCAATAATAACACTTTTTCACGTGGACAAAACCAAGAGCCCACCCTTCGCAGCAAGATTAGGTCCAGTAGAACAACGAAAACCGTGATGCATATTTATCTATGCACATAATTTATAAATAGACAATTGCTAGAATACAATAGTATGTTTACTCTACATTCGACACTCAGCCTCCGAACCTAACCGATAAAATTCCAATCCGACACAAACATTTCGCTTTCCTAAACGTAGGTAATGGATACCACTAGGTATCCTAGTAATAGTACTAAAATAAAATTTCCTAGTATTTTTAGTATACCTTTGAAAATACTAGGAAATTTTATTTTACGTGTAAAATAAACTTTCGGCCTGTAAAGTAGGATACGGGTTCAAAAAAATTAAATTTTTCTTATGCTAAACTATGTCAAGGAAGGTTAGTCCAATAAATATCAGAAAGAAATAGAAATCAGGCCATAAACAAAAAGTTTACCATGAGGTAAACCTTTTGTTTATGGCCTATATGGCCTGACGATGTTGGAATACACTTCTATTTCAACCTTCGAGAAATGAAGGAGCGATATTCTATCAATTCACTACTAGAACATATTCTTTAATTTACTTACGTTCCAAATTATGAAATGCTCTCTGTGATCCTCTGCAATAAATATGGTAATTATTTGTCCATTCTCTACTACATTAATTCTCGGATTTTTCATTAATCTCACAAACTTTTCCACAAACGAACCCAGAATTATAACAGGGAGCAACCATAAGAAGTCGTTAGCGTTAACTCGCCAAGTTTAAATCGAACAGTTAAAGCCATCGGTTTCAAACAGATAGCTGCAGTATTGATTTTACATTAGTCGGCAATTATTTTCTTGTAGTTATCTCCTGGCAATAGGTTGTAATGTTACGGGGAAAAGTCGAGGCGATTAATAGTTATGTATGTACCTACCGATGATTTCTTTTTCCCCCTTCTTTTTTTTCGAAGGGTTATGGCGAGGGTTAGTTGACTCATTTGACCCAAATTCGCCATGTAATTAATGGGATACAAATCCAGAGAGGCTACTGAAAAATTTTATTCGAAAAACACCTTGCCTAACTTAGGGATCATACTTGCAATCCAGATCATCGAAGCAGACAAATGCACGTAAATAACGAAATAGAGCTCCTTGTGAAATAGTTTAGGGACTTTTAAAGCTCAAAAAAAGAGGCAAATTAATCTTATTAGAGTGTATTCATATTTTTAAGAAATCAAAATCGGATTTATTTGAATGCCTTTTAATTTGCTCTCTATGATCGGCGGCATGTTTCAAGTATCTTTAGACGTCGATAGTATTCAGCTAAGTGAACCTACACATTAATGTAGAGCATCTAAGAAACTAAAAATTAACACAAAATCAAGCCATAACAATAAGCAGAAACCACAAAATTAAATAATACTTCATTTTCCTGCTAATCTCTTACAACGGAATACACAATTTTTATTTTGCGGAACTGAATATATGCCTTTTATCCTTGCCTGTGCTTAAGAAATGTATTTTCCTTCTTTTCCAGAAAAGGCCCCATAGTATTTCCGAACGACGCACCACCACCGCCACCAACCCCACTCATCGTAACATCCCGACCACTCAGCGAATCCATAGCCAGAAGTGAGCTGAACCCAAACAATAGCCTCGCAGCCCAATCGCAATACCACCAAGTCACCTACAGACCCAATTATCTGGCCAGGGGAAAAATCTATGAGCCCTATAGTTATAACCTGGCTACAGTGGCTCCGGCGTATGATTACGAGTCCAAGCTGGATTATGCTGATGCTGCAAGGACTGTCCAGAATAGACAGGAGATATTTAATAAGGATTATGAGGTAAGGGGTTCTTGAGGGCTTATTCTATTGCAGGTTTATGTTAGACGAAGAGGTGTCGTTTGATTTTGTCGTAAGTGTAGTGCGAGTATTAACTGTCTCCTTGACCTGCTCTGCTAATAGTTGGTTAATACTGGTGGGGAAAAAAGCCCAATAATCTTATTATGAGCAGGCCGATTACTCCATGAGATGTTGGCCCCTTCATTCGTATAGGTCTCTACCCATAGGCCACAGCAACCTTGCTTGTAAAAGCTTGAAGCGTGAACATACTTCTTGCGCTTAAAGATAAGAATTAAAATTATTTGCTTACGTTACGTACATTTTACTTTGTACTTTTAAGTTCATAAAAAGCTTGTTGATAAAAAGATTTTTATGAATACTTTTAATACTTCAACTTCCTTCAGAACCGAAGTCTACAGAATATTTTCCATTCAATAATGTCTAAAAACAGTCCAGTAGACATTTGGGCCGCCTCACATTTGCTTGTTCTTTTCTTACGGTGACTCGCCAACTTTTCTTAGTACTGTAGATCTAGTCCCCGTGTCGGGCCGGAAGAAACGCGATTATGAAGTGAAGATTTTTTTAGACATAGACAGCCTGGTAAAAGTACATAGTAGACATTTTGTCAGAAAATCCACACACGGGACTGCTACCGAGAAATTCCTAATAAAAAACTTTTTTGCAAAAAAAAGAACAACCAACTTCCAAAAACGACACTACAAAGTGAAAAATAACTTTAATTTCGGAAGTCGGTGTCGATGGGTTCGCATTTTCGTTGTTTGCCACCGACTTCCGAAATTAAAATTATTTTTCACTTTGTAGTGTCGTTTTTGGAAGTCGGTTGTTCTTTTTTTTGCAAAAAAGTTTTTATTTATCACTTTTAAGTTATAATTTTTACCAGTAATTTTGGTTTAAAAACCAAACTACTGCACCGTTTTTTATGAAATTTTATGGGACCATTTCAGAAGTATCTTCTTTCGAACAAAAAAATAATTTTGAAAATCGGTCCACAATCGGCGGAGTAATAGCGTAACAAACACACAAAAAAAAACCTCCTCCTTTTTTGAAGTCGGTTAAAAAAACCCTGTAACACTTCTTAGATGTCGAACCCACGCTAAACAATTCCACTTGCACCCACTAATCTACATAAAGAGGCAGTCGACGATTAGGTACCTTAAGTTATTGAAAAATCACTGGTCTAGTTTCCTTTCTATCGAAAGCTGTTCAAAACCCTTTTGTTCGTATTTGTTAGGCCCGTTGTTCACGACGCTACTGAAAAGTAACCAGGATGTCACAGCATTTTACTGCCGGTCCGTTCACAACCAATCACAAACTAGTTAATAACACGTTAGAAAACCTTTAGTTTCCTAAGAGAGCGGTGGAGGGTCACACTACAATGGCTGTCCAAATACAGAGCGATACTGCAGAAAATGACAAAATTTTATGACGGCCGTTATAATATGATGGCTACCGCTCTTCCAGGAAACCGTAGCTTTAGTCGCGTCGTATGGACAGTGGGCCTGAGTCTGAGATTATATAAAATGTGAAATATTGCAGTAGATTTTGATTCAAACAGGATTTTGTCATTATTATCCTCTGATAATAATGACAAAATAAAAAAAAAATAAAAAAATGTAAAATGTATGTAAAAGGATGTAAAAATTCCATCAAACGTCTCTACGTTTGATGGAATTTTTACATCCAAGAACACCCGAACCAAAATACGTTAATTTTACATGGGACCAACCTATTCGACGCAGACGACTTGCTCAGGTTTAATTTGACATTAATAATTTTATTGGGGCCGGCTCAGAATCAAGTGACGGATGACCTGGACGCCATGAGGGTGAGGGTTGTACCGAGGTGGTGCGCGAAAAGAGTTCCTGGAAGGACTTGGGGAAGGCCATTGCGCAGCAGTGGGATTAAAAATATATATTTAATATTACCTAACTTTCCTTTTTCATTATATAATCTCCAGCTTATATACAGTCATATGAGGCCAGTCTCGGATTATAAAAATATGCACCTTTATACTACTGCTTATAGACCAGTTTTGTTATTTTGTTATATTTTTAATCTGAAATATCGCAATAGACTTTGTTTCAAAACGATTTTTGTCATTATTATCAGAAACGTTTGATGGACTTTTTACATCCAAGAAAACACGAAGGACAACCTATTCAACGCAAAGGATTTGATCAGGTTTAATACAACATTAATAACTTTTTATCCCTGTAATTTTATTGCCCTTGTGAAGGCCACAAAAATATGCAGGATGCCAGAAGCACAGAAACAGTTGATGTGGCGACGCGATGTGGTGTGGGGGAGGCCTAATGTCAAGCAGTCTTTCAGCTGAATGATGAATTTTATTACCTAAATAGAAAGGGAGATTTTTATAATAATGAATAAGGAAAGTGTATCACATTCCTTATTCTTATCTCCAGCTTCAAATAAGCTTACATACAGTCAGAGAAATGTAATAAGTTTATGCCATCGACTGAGCTCAAATCCAGACTCCATGCTGCGACAGCGAAATTTCTGATGGAAAAATACAGCAATATTTTGCCCGACTTGTGAGTCGAACCTAGGCCCCATGCTTAGCAGTGCAGCGTCCGAATATTATGCTAACGAGATATTAAACATCTGTTTATTTAAATATCGAAAAGTAATGATAATATTATCTTTATATTAGCTTGAACAAGGACCAGTGGGGAAAAAACCAACACTCAATAATGAAGACAAGGCAAAACAATTCAAAGTGTTCCATGCGTCCTTGCAAAGCAGAAAAGCCGATTATAACGCCATCGGTGGCAAAGATTATGAAAATGAGTTCAATGAGGAAGACAACAACTTTGATTTTGATTTCAAAAAACTGTATGTGAGTTTCTAAACTTAATAAATAAAAGTAATATATGGACTCGACTCTCAAACTGTTTGATGTATCGATAAGTTCTGTTTCCGGTATTAAAAAAAATTGATTATCAAGTCGAAACAAAGCGAAATGTAGACAAGATAAGTCTGGAAACCGACCCCCAAAATACTTGGGAAAAAGCTGGGCAGTGGTGATGACAAAGGAATTCAAACGGCAGTAAATGACAGCGCGGCAGGCTCAGTAGGAGATGGTGGGATGAACTTGACTCTTTTCAAGGATATTGCCCCCAAACTATAGAGGAATGAGAGGTTTTTGCCCTGCAATGGTTTACTTAAGGGTAATGAAATTAATTAATGTAGGTAGATGCATAACAAACAGACAAAAAAATATCGGAATTTGAGCGTACAAACTACCGTTTAACAAAATACAAACATAATAATTAACTCCATTTTCCTTTTCGTAAAAGACTACCGGAAGAAAAGATCAGCTAGAATCAAACAGCTCAGAATACCTTGAATACTATCCCGACAGTAAAAAAGTGCAAAGAAGACATTTCGCACAGTTTAATAATGATAGAGATATCCAAATAAGACCGTTCCAGAGTCTTCACCAGAACTCAAATGGCGATGCATGGCATCGGCTCAGTGATCACGAGAAAATTCGAGCGTCAGGTAGTGCGGAAGAAACTGAAGAGATTGAGCAAATTATAGGTTTATCCACACGTCGCAGTGTGATGCTGGGTGTCAAATATCAAGGCAATGATCAAAACTTTAAAAGCAATGCTCATCATTTTGGAAGAAATGGAGGGAGAGAGAAGAAACCTTTTTACAACTCAGGCAGAGGAGCAATGCCACAGGTTTTTGGCTAATAATTATCCTACCATCATCAGTATCATAACATGCTATATATTTTTCTCCTATATGTTTATATCTCATATATATTTCCTTATTTTTTTGCCCAGCAGTGGGACACCGTAGGCTAATAAGTAAAAAAAATCTCATAATCATCATCATTGCCACATTTATTTCTTTTCAAATCTGGCTTTCCATAAATTATCGACAAATCAAATAAATTTATTTGCCATAAGCGTTGGCCTTCACTCGGGCACAACTAAAGACTCCGTGTTATTAGCCTGCTACTGACAAATCCTGATAGAAAAACTCAATAACACTTTGGTCGACCTGGGAATCGAGCCACGGACCCGTCCAACTATAGCGTAACACACTTTCAATCCCAATCTAAAGGATTTTGAAGGAAATTCCTAATCCATTGCTTCATCTCAACAACGTAAATATTGCAGTAAATGCAGTAAATATTTGAATTTTAATTGTCAAAAAGAATTGCATTGGCAATGAAGTGTTTTACGCAATTAACCCTCATCAATCATGCGCCTACAAACCCAAGAAGACCCAAGCACAGATTACTAAATACCCAAGTATGTTTTTAATACGCTCAATCTTTATACAGCGTGTATCAGAAATGTATGGCCATATTTAAGGATTTGGTGGTTAACGTATGTAATTTCAACGTTCGAAAAGTGCTTGTTCTCAGCCTAATTTCAATAAACGAATTTTGATTACAGACAATCAAACTAAATAACTTTCTCCATGGGGCCAATATCGTAATCGCGAAAAAATAATTAGCTGTCCCTTACAAAACTTCAATACCTACTAGACCCAAATGTATGAGCTGATAATTTATCCATAATTCATATTATATTGATCACACATTTCTAAGATAAGCTGTATAACAAATTCGCTACTGTCATGGCCGCTAAACAAAATGAATCCGTGATATTATTTTTTCTCTATTCACTGGCATAAGGCCGGTGATTGATGATGGCCGCTATTGTGGCTGTGGACAAGAACAGGTGTGTTTGTTTATCCGAGGATCACATTGAGAATCATTGTAAACGTTTGCCCGCCGCTGGTTATCGGTGATTAATCTGTAGTTGTGTTTATGTTTGTTGTTGATTTTGTTATGATTCTTCTTGGCTAATATCGGTTTGGGCTTTACAAATCGTCCAAGTAACAAAAGCCACAGATGCTTATATAATGGAAGTATCATTCAATGACTTGAAAACGAGAAGAAGATGCCATTTTGCTGTTATTAAAAGTCCTTTAAAAATATTAAGCTTGCTAAACGGATTGAAACGTTCGTTCGTTTGTTTTGTATTAAAACGTTGCGTGATCATGTGCTTAATGAAATTATACAATCATTATGTATTGATTCCTGTCAAAACGTCTATGTATAAAACTTACTTTAACGTCTTTTCAGCCACAAACAAAGATACGAAAGTGCCTGTCTTAGTATAACTAATTAATAACGCTGAAAAGAGACTGGGGTGGGAGCATAAAAAATATTACTGCTGTAGGTACTAATTAATTATGCGCTTTTTTACAGCTACGTGTAGTGAAACCACTGTACGAATACAACAAGGTTCAAAAACATCAGAATACAGCTCCGAAGGCCGACCCCTATAAATATAAGGTTGGGATCTATTTCTTTTTTTATTCCCCGATTTCTTGAATCTAGTTGAGCTTATAATTGGCAAATCTACTGTCGAATCTAATGATGTTGACACCCAATTCTTATGTGCTAACACACAGACAAAATAGTATTTTATTAAATCGAGTCATGTATTTTTTTTTTATTTCAGGATTCACCTGAACAGTTTTATAATAGTAAAACCAATGGGGAAGAACATGACTATAGCAAGGATAATAACCACGTAAGTATATATATAATCTCCTTATCTTTTATCATGAATAAATAAGAACTAGCCTTAATCTATACTTATAATAAATCTGTAGAAGTGAAAATTCTGTACATTGAAAATATCAAAAAAATAAATGGCAGGGGGTGTTACTAGACCGACACCGAACCCAAAAATGTGATTAAAAAAATTTTTGTCTGTCTGTCTGTCTGTCTGTTTGTTCAGGCATCACGCAAAAACTACCGGTTCGATTACGTTGAAACTTGGTATAATTATTCTTTAATATCCTGGGCACCACACTGGGTACTTTTTATCCCGGAAAAGTATATACAATAAAAAACAAACTTAATTTTGCGGTTCGATCCCTAGACCCGATTACTGCACCAACCGCAAATAATAAGTTTGTCGTAGGTTAAGTCACCGCAATGGAGTTCATTTGTATTCCTTTTAGTTTTTAGAGTTATTTAGGTTTATTTTTATATAAATCGTAGGTATAGATTTTAATTTTAAAGTTTAAGTAGTATATTTGATAGTGTACGTAGTGACCGTAGGTTATTTTATAATACTGTTAGGTAGGATTAGTCATTCGTATAGATATTAGTTTTTAGGGATTTTGCTTATTTATTGAGTTTAGATTAGTTATCATCAGAAATAGGTTTATTTAGGTAGGTAGGTTTTTTTATTTTCTGTTGTTAAGTTTTTTTTTTTTAATTAGGTAGGTACTTAGGTAAAGATATCATATAGGTACCTACCCTCTTAATCACCACTAATGAGACACAATTGGTTTTCTATTGTAATTAGCCACAAAGGGCCCGCGAGATAGATGGCATTCTGGGGAAGCACATAGGTACATTTTATCCTGTTATCACGTTCCCGTGGGATAATTTCCGACAACCACGCGGGCGAAGCCGCGGGCAGAAGCTAGTCTGTAATAATCATTATTTTTCACATAAAAAAAACTCCATTTTCTGTATTTTTTCCACAGGGTGACAACTACGCTTTCTCCTACACAGTAAAGGACGACAAAACTGGCGACGACTTCTCTCACTCCCAAAAGAGTGTTGGAACAGCTACCAACGGCGAGTACAGAGTCCGACTCCCCGATGGAAGAATGCAGATAGTTTCCTACACCGCTGACGAAAACGGATACAATGCTGATGTCAGATACGATGATCATCATAATCAGGATAATAGTATCGATTTTAGAAACGGCAAAGATAAAGAATTTCAAAATAATGTAGTGCCAACCACATATAATTATGGTCAAAATGACCATGTAGTCCATCAAGATTCGTATGAAAATGAAGAAATTTTACACCATCGACCACCAATTCCAACGTCTTACAAAACTATTATTCCTAATAATAATGAACCGAAACATTTTGAAAATATCAATGATTATGGAAACAAAAATGATAATGTCCAATACTATAATGTGTATCCAACTAAAAGCGCATATGTAGATACCACAGGAGCTAATATCAATGATCGTACGTTAGATGGTTTATCAGATAATAATAACGACTACTTGGAACATTATAACACGCATCTTGAAGGTAAGGATAAATTAGAAAGAGCAAAAGAAGATTACAAGTACTCTGATGAAGTTGATTTTTCGAAAGAAATAGTGGATTATTCTTCAGAACTAGATCAGGTATACCAACCTCATAAAAGCAAATTCTCTACGTTTCACAATAACCAGAATACACCAGCACAGGGCCAAGTAAGACCATCTTATGATGAGTTGAAAGATCTATTCGTGACGAATGCGAATGGCCGTCGAGATGGTGCATTGCCAGTAGTCTCAACTATTAGACCCTTATATGCTGTGACACCAGAAAATATTGTTGCTATTACTCCAAAAAAGCCTATTCATAATCTGTATACTAACATTAAGAATATTGTATCTGCAACTCCTACCCCTTTCTTGTTTTCAACCCCATCGGCTTCGACTCCCAAAAGTTATTTATTATCAACCATCGCGAATTTGAAACACCAAATAAGTTTAGGTGATAAACCAGTTTTGTCAGATCACTATATTAACAAAATTAATAAATACTTGTCGTATACAAATCCAAGCAAATTAAGCAAATAAACTTTGAATTATTCGATTTATAGTTAAACAATAGATATGTTAATATTTCGAAATGCAAATATGTCACATTAAAGTAGTCATCTCGACCCTAGCATTTTTTCCTTGTGTGTGCTATAATCGTCGAGTTATCTTTCACAGTACTTAGTTATCAATGTTTTAAAACATTTAATGATCTCTTATTCGACCATTGATAACACTTTTATATAACTTTAAGCTGAAAAAGGAAAGTGCTCTCGACTCTTATAGTACTTATTTTGTTTTTGCTAGTTCGGTAGTTTGTAATTCGTGTTTAAGATGTATATTATAATTTATTTTTGTATATTAAAATCAAGTTGAAGTTTAATGACTGTTTTAATTTTTCATTCTTTATTTTTTTAACAACTGTGTTATTATTTCTTATTATTTATTTATTCTAACCACCAACCAACGATTCTTCAATAATTCACTGCACATTGCAGTATAATCATCTTTTTAAATACAAGCACAAAATGTAAAGGCTTGTAAAACATTAACTTCGTTAATACCTGACATTACGACGGACCTTAGCAAACAGGGTAGGCAGTTAAATAGGCGCTCGTTCATCAGTCAGCAGACAACTTCGAAGTTGTAGTACAATACGCCTAATAACGGAAATATTTTGGAGGTCGGTGTATACAGGTGTACAGAATGGCGAGAGAACATTAGTGGAAATTTTTAAGAAGGGTTTTTCTATTCCTCCGTTTTTCAAGATTTACTGTGACAGTAGTTTGATTTACGAGTAAATTAAATCGAAGAGGAAATGTCATGAACCATAAAACAATTTATATTGAAATCTCTACACGAATCAGGAAAAGAGCTGATGTTTATAAAGATAATTTATTTATCCAAAATTGCGTAATATGAGTAAAACCATCATGCAAGATGTTAACTCAAACTAATTGGTCACATTTTCAAACATATCTAAGAACCAGCCCAATACTTTCTAGTAAAAAAAAACTTTTTTGCAAAAAAAAACAACCGACTTCCAAAAACGACACTACAAAGTGAAAAATAACTTTAATTTCGGAAGTCGGTGTCGTTTGGTTCGCATTTTGGTTGTTTGCCACCGACTTCCGAAATTGAAAGTTATTTTTCACTTTGTAGTGTCGTTTTTGGAAGTCGGTTGTTTTTTTTTTTGCAAAAAAGTTTTTATTTTTCACTTTTTAGTTGTAATTTTTACCAGTAATTTTGGTTTAAAAACCAAAGTACGAAACCGTTTTTGATGAAATTTCTATGGGACCATTTGGGAAGTATACCCTTTCCAACAAAAAAAGAATTTTTCAAATCGGTTGGCAAGCGACGGAGTTATGCGCGTACAAACATAAAAAAAACAATACAAACATCCGAATTGAGAACCTCCTCCTTTTTTAGAAGTCGGTTAAAAATGCATTAGCATGAAATCGATCCATCCATTTCAGAGCTACGATGCCACAGACAGACGCACATAACACACGCAAGGGCTAATGTAGGTAATAGACAGAAATTACCGGTTAGTATGAATGTGGATGGTTGCAAGAGTAGGGGACGACCAAAGGAACGATAATGGACTGTCTGAAAGATGACATGGCTAAAAAGAGGTTGACTACCGAGATGACAACTAATGTAAGTATGGAAGAAAAATACATGTACAAATACATGTACAGACTCTAAATAAATTGGGATAAGGGCAGGAGAGTGATGCATACCAACCGAATTATTGTAAAAATAATCTCGAATAAAGTATTGTTTTCAGTTCTCTCAAACCGTGAGTCCCAAAGGTAAAATTACCTCAAGGCTACGTTCTGAGTTCAAGTTAGATAACTGTTGAGTTAACGATGTTACGGTAATTTCAACTTATATTCCTATGTTCAAGTTACGAAGTAACTGTGTGCTTGTTTACAGAAGGATAGAGTTACTGCTTGAAAATAATTACGAGTTTCAGACCTCACTTAAGTTTTAAGAGTTGAGTAAAGGTTGGTGTTTGTAAGTTTTTGCTCCGTTTTATCATATAACTTAGTTTATCTTCTACAATATACGAGTGTTTTGAATACATTAAAAATATTTTGACAAAAGAAATAGGAAATAAAGAAATGTAATTGAGACTTCATCGGTAAACATTTCAGTGTAGCCTATTGGTAGCAATTTTAACTTCAGTTCGACCATTGCCGAGGACCTAGGTCCTTCTACATAAATCCACTTATGTTTATAAACTTCTGCAATTTTTAATGGCCTTTATCACCATACCTCTAGATAATTTTCTGTTAAATTATCTTACAAACATTTACAGCCAAATCAGACTTGTTAATTTTAACACTATCTGGTAAATAGAGCAAACATAATCAAACAAATTCGAACGATTTCTTAATCGAAAATATATATACATGGATATATTTCTATGATCCTATAACATTATGGTTTAAATTTTCGACAGCCATAATAAGTATCACCTAGTCAATTAAACTGCCTAGAATTTTCCCAACTATATTGGCTTCCCGTAACGTAACATAAATACGTTACGTTTAGTCCGCGTGTTCGTGCTAAGCACACAGCTCTCATGAAAATTCAGCGTAACCTCGAAAATTCCCACGACCAAAAATAAAATACTCCTCAATTGACTCAATGCTATCGCCAATACGGTTGGAAAGAAACTCCTCAAACTTTAAAGGAAGCATTTGAGTCCGTACACTCCTTGAATTTAAAACAGAGCCTGGCATTCTGCTGGGCCAGCAAGGAGTAAGCTTGAACATAAGAGTAGCAAGTATACGGGAAGATAAGGCTGCGGTCTATACCTAGCCGATTATTGACAACGATTCTTGTAGGGATGTGTTGGTTGATCGATGAGGTTGTTAATTATGATGTCGATGTTATTTGATGGAATAAAATGCTCATTATGAATTTTAGTTTCTTTTTAATACAGATTTACTGTGACAGGAGCACGTTCACCACAACAATCGTGTAGCAAGTACTGCTCGCTTACTTATGCCAGTATTACGACTAAATCTTATACGAAATCATGTAGAGCACTAATTATCATTTGTAATATAATACCTACTTATAGTTATTAGTTGCCTTATAATTAATTAATTATTTTACTTTAAATACATCATTAATTTTTGATCAATTAATTATCAATAAACTTGTCGATGTTCCAACGATTACATGCCTTATAATATCCGTCTAAATCCGTTAAAACCGGCATGATTTCCTGAGTCGAAAACTTGAAACTTAGAATCTTACAGAAATACTTTATCTTCACGTAGCTACGATACAGTAAAGTTTGTCGAAAAAAGTCGACAAAAGGATTATCAAACAACATCACAACAAATCTCCCATCCCTAAAATTAAAACCACACCTTCAACGATATCTTAACTTAAAATCAGAGTCACGTTCGTTATCGATGAAAATTATCGATAATTGGCGCATCACTAGGCCAGTAGTGCATGCCTCGTTCGGCTGAGTCGGGCCTGGCGCGATGCCAAAGATGCGCTCCAACACTACCTTACATGGTAACATTGGAGAAAAAAAGGAAATAATTATTAGGAGTATGTTTTTCCATGTTTTCGGCGAAGGAAAATTTTTCGCCATTGAAAATTTCTAGGTAAATGGTTTAACAATATGTCGTGCTATCTTCAGCAAAAATAAATTCACGGAAATTCGATTCGCTAACTTGCTGCGCAGAGCTTTCATTATAAATGATAATTGACACGTCAAGGATGAACGAACGAAGAAACGACGGAGTTTGACCGTCGATAGGCCCGAAACAAGCCGAATTAAAGAAGAAGACTAGTTACGACGACCCCAAAATTAAATGTTTGAAAAAAGGATGGATGACGAAGTTAGGCGAAGCTTTGACTGTTAACAATTACTATCAAAGTTACATGTCAATTAGTTATACTACAGCACCTACATCATCCAGTTATTTACTTCAGAGATGGGCAACCTTTGACATTTGACCTACTTTATTTCGATAGAGGTTATGAAGGGAGTCATTTATAAAAAAATAGTAGGTAAAAAAGCAAGTTTTTCTTGGTTTCCGAATAGTTAGACTATAGGCCATGACTAAATAATAACAGCGCCGCGATTGGTCCGTGGATGGGTGACCATCTTTACATACCAAGCCACCCGTGCCTCGGAAAGCACGTTAAGCCGTTGCGTTGGTCCCGGCTGCCTTTCGAGGATCTTTGTCAGCCGTTACGGGTCGTCAGAAGGCCGAATGTCTGACAACCACGATACCCCTTGGTAAGCCAAGGGGTATCGTGTCGTGTACCCAGCAACTAGGTTGTGGAGATCAGATCGCTCTATGTAAAATACTGGTATTCAACTGAATCCGGTTAGACTGAAAGCCGACCCCAACATAGTTGGGAGAAGACTAGGTAGATGATAGGCCATAAGGCTTATCTTTGACGGCGTGCGGCGTAGCAAGTGGCGCCGTCTAGCCTTGTTACGAAGTTACAAGGAACCACCGGTTATGAGTGATACTGGCTGATTACTGTCATTCTAACAGAACGTCACATCGATGGTTGCGTGGCGGCTACGTTCTATGACTAGGGTGTACCTATATACAGAGTGGTCCAAACAATTACGTCATTAATAGTAGATTATGCACCGAGGGGCTAAAGTTGTGTCTTATGTCACGGGCGTCATATTGAATCTCGAGCGCAATGAAGGATTCGGGATTTAACTCACGAGCGAAGCGAGGGAGTTAATACAAGAATCCTGAATGCAGCGAGGGATTCAAGCTAGCCCAAGGCAAAGACACCTTTAGCCCAGAGGAGGATACTCTACTTTTTACATCTACTGTGAGAAAATAATAGCCATAGTACGAAAAACAAAGTATTTATTAAATAAACAAACAGTAAGAATAAGATATTTAGAACTAGTTAGTTATATGCACTTACATATTTACTCACAAAATCCACAGCAATCTTTGCGCAGTTTACTTAAAATAAATTGACTAATGTTACAGCCAATTACTATTACGGTATTACGGCGCGGTGTGGTATTTGTTATTATTAATGCTAGTTTTAATGTTATTCCATTCCTTTTAAAAAATGGTTCGTAGTTAGGAATTATTCTTACAATATTATGTCTTCGAAAACATGGCAACGATATGAAGAAGCAGTCGTTATGATTTTGTAGGAAATCGAGAATATCATAGTAGTAAGGTTATCGAGAATAGCTTTCCTCTTTCTGGCACCAAAGGGTGTTTGTTAGTACTATACTGCCAATTTAGCTGAGCATGTGAGATTCCAAATTCAAATCACATTATTGACCAGCGGGTCATAATGAAATCCAGTACAACATTATTGACCGGCTGTGCCCCCGGCCACTAATGACTCACTTTAGGTTAAGGTTGCTTGACATATAATTTGACATTTTCGAGCAGGTGGTGTGAAAAAAAAATTAGATTCCTATGTCGAGGGGTATCGGAAAATACCCCATGTATGTTCCGCGATTCTTGATAGTTTTGGAGTTGTAATTTTTTTTTTATTGTTTTAAAATTTTATGGGAACCGCTTAAAATCGGGATCTTTATCTTTACATGGCTTTTTCACATTTTTTTTTTTTGCAATTTTCATTGTTATGGAATATTCTTGCAGACGCGGAACATACATGGGGTATTTTCCGATACCCCTGGGCATGACGAAACAATTTTTTTGTCTAGGAAGCCATGACTGTCCTACCATGTCCACGACGAACTGATGATAAAGGCTATCCTGCGCCGTTACGGCTATTTATAATATGTATTTACAAAAAAAAAATGTATATAAGTAATTTATCAGCCATCTTGTTACCATAACACAAGCATTAGGTTGCTTAGCTTGGGACTAGATGGCGCTGTGTGAAATGTCCAGGGATATTATTATTATTATTATAAGCTGAAGCATAGCTCTACAAGCAAAAGCTCATAAATAAAAGCCTCATTGCCCCAGACCATGAGTTAATATTGCTATAACTACATCGCTTAATAAACATAAAATATTTATTAAAACTTTACGCGATCGTCAAAAGGTTTCCAGCCCCTGTGCTCATGAATGAACCATTACTTAATTACCATTAATGCAATTAAGTTTCTACTGTTTACACAAATTATGTGCCTCATTTAACAATTATGATATAATTAATAATTATTAACTACAAAACAAACACTTGACTCGTGGTGTTTGCGTTATGGTAAAATTATTGACAAATTATTATCATGGTGGCTAACAGCCCAAGAATGAAGGCATTCGAAGGCTTTCGTACATTTTGTTTGAACTATCGCGCACTACAGGTGGGCCAGCACCGCGTTATATACCCGGCTGCACATAGAAAAGACAGGGTTATGTTTTTACGTGTAAATATCTAGGTATCTTGGTATGTGGGATTCTTTATACCCTTGAAGCATCCTAACGGCTGGATGAATGTAATGAGAATTGTCAAGCTCGTGCGATGGTATATATACAGGTTTTTGTTTTTTTTTAAGGGATTTTAGACGTCAATATAACATAATGTCTTAAAAAGCCCTGTAGGGTACTAATATCAAAATAAAGGGCTTAAGGAGACGATTCTAAAAATATAATAAATCAAGATAAATTCAGCTTTCAAGCAATCTGATGCACTTTTTACTTACAATCGGCTTTTTTTTTTTTTTATATTGTAATGCGATGCGCGATAAAGCTAAGCGCACATTAGCCACATCGGGCCGCAGCCCGATGTGGCTAACGTGCGCTTAGCTTTATATAATTCAGCTTAAAATTCAAAACATTCTGCCCAGTTGGTCTACTTGTCTCAAGCGTGACCTAAGAGCGTGGGTTCCTAGTTTCTATTAGGAAATTCCCGGAAAGGCTCGCCCCTATGACCCATCGTTAATTGGTTGTAGTAATACGCATCTACCTTATCAAAGCAATGGCAAACTAAGCGACATAGTGATAATAGTTGCAACATCTCATATGCCTGTCTGTTATTTCGCCGCAACCCTTCAAATTGGAATACAAGTCCTCTAGACTAGGTACCAATTTCACAAGAAGCTATCAATCAACTCAGCTTATCGCAGTCAACTGCTAGACGTAGGCCTCTCTCAGGCTGCGCCACAATACCTGTCTTACGCTTTCCACATCCATTCGTCCCACCCACCGGTCTGTACCCACAAAAAGCTCTTCTTCGACCAAATTCTAGAATACACTAGTTACGTTATAACTAATATAACAGCACCCAAATGCCCTTATAACTGTGGTCAAAAAACCGGTTGACTGTTGAATTTGTATAAAACAAACACTTATTTTAACAATAAAACAAAACGCCCGCGATTCAGTTCATTTCTTAAATGGGAGAGCACAATAACTGTTACTTGAAAATTGTGCAAATTGATACAGAAGCATCACTCGGTAATTGAAATAGTCACACCCTGTGCAGTCAGCCTCACTAGCACCGCGTTGGCTGGCAAATATTTATTTATAAAAGTTTACGAACTAAACACATACTCAGCATTAAACCAAAGTCTTTGTCATAATAGATCTCACATGTATCTAAAGTATAGGAAAGCACGGCACAAATATTTTAATATTATCATCAATAATCACCATATGGCTTGACATAAGCTTCTCTTATGGGATGACAAGTTGCTAGCAAAGAACAAGCTACCCCCACTGGCCAGATATCTAGGTCGATAATTTGAAAGTTGAAAATTTGTTCAGCCTAGATTAAGGCAATCTACAAAAGATATTTTTTTTATTGTTGCTAAATGGGTCTGTTTTGGCCTTCGTCACGCCTGGCGGTATAAGCGAATGTGTTGTTACAACAGAGTTCCTGACATTACCAAGAATGCAATGGAATATTGAATGTCTTACCAGACACAATCGATCCTAGACACAACCTCAGCTTACAAAGCATGGACACTAGTGAATTATAGTTCATTTCAGGTATATTCTGTCTAGAACGGCTAATCTATGCTGTAAAAATCTCGTTGACGTGACCTGTCAATAGTGTCAAGCCAAAGTGTCATATGACAGCTCACTTTACAAACGTTTTCACGGTGAGAATAGAGCGGCAGTCCCTCAGTGACCATGGCAAAGGATCGTGGTAGGCATAGACCACGATTTTAAAGTGGTAGGTAAAAAAAGTGAGGTGTTAGTGTTTAGGCACCAAAACAACAGCCCCGTCGTGTACCTCCAGTATATCTCAACGGCGTTGAACTGAATGTGGTAACTCAATTTAAATACTTGGGTATGTTGTCACCAAAGATCTACGTGATGATGGGGACATAGAACGCGAGCGCAGGGCGTTGGCGGTGAGGAGCAATATGCTCGCCCGTAGGTTTGCTCGCTGTACGGCAGACGTCAAAGTCAGTTTATTTAAAGCGTTCTGTCAGTCCTTCTACACGAGCGGCCTATGGGTGTCATATACGAGCCGAGCCTACAACGTCCTGCGCGTGCAATACAACAATGCCTTCAGGATACTGTTGCGGTTGCCGCGACGTTGCAGTGCGTCGGGAATGTTTGCTGAAGCACGTACGGATGGCTTTCACGCCATCATGCGTAAGAAAGCGGCTTCCATACTGCAACGTTTGCGTAGCACTCGGAACGGCATCCTGAAAATGATTGTTAGCAGAGTGGAGTGCCCCATCCAATGGCACTGGGTAGAATTAGGTATAGGTTTATGTTAAATAGAATTAAGTACTAACAACAATAACTTAACATGTAAGCACAGTTTCTTACTAACCACTAACTATATGTGGACTGCTTAGGTCTGAAATAAAGATATTTTATTTTATTTATTTATATAAAAATGTTGATCTTCTGAAATGGCTGATTTCATTATCATCCTGAATCGGCGAATTTTGATCATGTTACATCTGTAACTTGTTCGAAATTGAATTTCTTCACTCTTTAACGCACAGTGGCTTGCATTACTGGAATTAGTACTTTTGTTTTATTATATTAAAGCTAATTATTATTGCTGGCAAATGTTTGCATACTGTAGGCAGTGTCGAAATGTAATGGTGATTAAGGTCGTTCTACTTTTGCTCTAAGTGCGGTAAAAGAAAACAGAATGAAACTCTGCGAGTATTAATGAGAAAGAGTCGGTGTTTTGGCGGTAGTAATGTAATGGTGGCCTGTTGATCAATGTCTGGCCTCAATGTAACAGCCCAATGTAAGATGGAAGGCTCTTTCAGCCATAGTATACGTACAGAATATCTTTTGTAGGAGACGTATTTGCATTACTTATAAAGCTATACTTGCAAGAGAAGACTGAACAGACTTTGCTGCGGCGTAATTGCGTAACACACGAGCAATGGCTTTCATTTTCACAGTTCAGCAACATTGAGTTGAGCAGACAATTTTTTTAACATAATTAAGCATTTCTGCTGTTAGTGTATTTCGCGATTACCCCGCAGGTGGTGTGACAGCTCGCTTCAAGCTCACTTTGCTTAAGTTTCCACGGTGAGATTTTACAGAACAGACCTGCAGATCTAGAACCTTCGAACCATCAATACTTTCTAGGTACTGTAGGTACATAATATATCCTCATTTCCATTCAGATCAGAGCGCGGAAAATTATAGCCTGCGGATTTAAAAGTACTAAAATGGAGTTAGGTATTCAAGGGATCCGTTTTATGGATACTATCCGGT
This sequence comes from Apamea anceps, assembly GCA_951799955.1. Lineage (NCBI taxonomy): Eukaryota > Metazoa > Arthropoda > Insecta > Lepidoptera > Noctuidae > Apamea > Apamea anceps. Next base: position 1,059,616 of record OX637525.1, read on the forward strand.
ATTACTTTACTTTCAACGAGTTTCCATTCGGTGATAAAGAATTAGGACCTTCCTTTTATTTTGTTTCCAGGTTTTTAGTCAATAACATCACGCGTATATTTACTGAAGGGAGAGGCAGTGGTTACACGCGCAGCTATTTTTATGAAACACTAGCGACCCGACCCTGCTTCGCACGGTTTTTACTAATTGACAAAACATCGCTATTTCTGTATTTTATGTAAGTTAAGAATAAATAAACCTTCCAGAATCAATTCTCTAAATGATGGTGAAAACTGTATTAAAATCCGTTGCGTAGTTTAGAAGAACAAAACGGTCACCCAGACAGATACCTACGTTAAGTGACTTGAATTTATACTATGTACTTACCTACACAATACTTAATAGGGGGAGGGTTTATTGCCTTTAACCGGGCATAAATTCAGACTCTGAGACCGTATTCTTATAAAAAAATTCTAAATTAACAGTGAGAGTCGAACCCAGTACCCCCTGTTACGCAGTCACTTTTAAGTAGTGACCCAGTTCATGAATAAGGCTAATGTTCTAACAATAATGATTGGTCCTCGTTTGGCTTTTACAAAAGAAAGGGAAGCCGATTTAAAAAAAAAATTGTACCTACTAAACAAATTAACCGTTTACTCATATCATCAGCCTGCCTTTTCACATCTATGATGGAGTCGGCATCCAGCCTCACCGAATGCAGCTGAATACCAGTATTTTACACGGATCGACTGCCTATCTGACCTCCACAACCCAGTAATACGATACCCCTTGGTAGACTGATTGCCAGATTTTTGGGTTTCTGAGTACCTACGCGTAACGGCTGTCAAAGATCCACAAATAACAGCCGGGAACCAACAGTTTAACGTGCTTTCGAGGCACGGAGGGTTCTCGATATGGTTTTAGCGACATGGTCACCCATCCACGGATCGACCTCGGCAAGCGTAGCTAACCTTCGATTGACCAGTGTGGCAAGTATTATTTAGCCACGAGCCAAATCCATGTAAATTATTTCTCAGCCATATTCACACGATTTTTACCCTCAAAGGCTGCAAATCGACACAATACCTGAATGCACCGAATTACTAAGGTAGGTACTTACTTTCCTAGAACATTACCAGGTTGTTCATAGAAGCTGAAGTTTCAGTAGTAAGTGTCAACGATACTGTGAAACTGAACAGTAAGGTAATTTACAAGTTGATTCATCAAAGAGTAGTCAGTTTAAGGGCAACGTCCACCGCAACCGAACTCAGCATGATAAACAAAAACAAAAACCGGGCGAACAATACAGTGCGACCGTGGCGACGGCAGCACACACACACTACCGTGGCACGGCCGCACCGCATTGACGAGATATAAGGGCCCCAAGTCTGCTATTTTTATAAATTCGTCATTCCAACACGATCCTATTCCCATCCCATTGTCATTTTGCTTAAAGTTTGTAATCTGCTAAATTTTTAATGGCGATCATTGCTCGGTCAATGGTCTCGTAATAGAATTGTGTCATAATGACATTGTCGTATTGTCATTATTATAAAACCCGTTAGTAGAAATGATTTTCGAAAAACTACCACTACTTTATTTATGCCAGATTTCATTTATATATATTTTTACATATTATTTATTAGTGTTTTATACAAGTTAAGTGTTTTATGTAAGTTAGCCATTCATTTATCATTATGTACGAGATTACCATTCTATGTATGCCATTTCTTTCAAGGGAGTGTCAGTGGTTGACCACTGGAAAGTCATAATGACGCCATTATGTTAGTAGATTACCAAACTTGTCAAAATCAACAATTTTGAAATCAATGATAGACCATTCTGACACTATTGTAATAGCAGACTTGGGGCTAAGTTGTTTTGTATTGCCAGCACATCGGCCCGTTACGATCTCGGGCCCAGTTCTAGCGGTTGCGTCGAACTACTCGAATGACGGTCGGAATGACGATGACGGCGTCCGGGAGATGGCCGTGCGGAGGACCCGCGGCTATAGTAAATGTATGTATGTATAGCTACGCTACTTCGGCGCCGTAATCTCGTTCTTGGTGATGTCCCGGTGACCACCCTTTTTTTATGGTGGGAAATCATCATATGACCTCTCCCGCTTTGGGCTGAGCGGAAGGGCGTGCCTGACTTTTACTGACTAAAACCCACCCGTGTTCCTTCAGTTGCCTGTGCCAGGGGCCACGGTATCTCTTTCGAACAAACCGCAGCCCCGGCGGCATCGGCCCTAGCGGACCCCGTCAGTTCGTGCTGACATCTCTTTGAGGCGCACGTGGAACACAACGCGCCGTCGACCCGGGCCAGCTGCCCATTGCTCGCCGCCCGCAAACCCGCGCCTACGGTGGCCGGGAGTCGGCTGTTGACTCCCGCCCAGGGCGTCTCCTGCGGCGGCTAGGGGCATGAGGGCGCAGATTGCCTCTCCCTCACGCGCTCTGCCTCCTCCTTCGCGAGCATTACTGCTTCGCAGAAGGAAGTGACTGCCTCCCATTCACTCTCGCTCCGTACCATGGCCTGGACCAGGGCCGGACGCGAGAGATCTCCGCCGCCAATCGCCGCCACGAGGACGCGGCGGTGCTCCGCCCAAGCCGGGCAGACCTCCACCGTATGCTCCACCGTATCCTCCGGGCGACCGGTGACCGTCCTCAATGCGCAAAAAATTTCATGCAACACAGCTATAAAATAAGCTATTAGCACGTTGTGTATAGAAAAGAAGTAAAGAAAGAAAATACGTTTTTATATTTATCACCTAATGGTTTCTCAAAACTGTCCATGGCAATAAAATTCCCTCGACCATTCACTTTAAATTTCCGGCTTCCGGTAACTTGTTCAGAGCCTTTAAGTACCGACCGACCCACATAATGAAAAATACCCACCACAGAGTAAAAAAACCATCCCATTTTCCGATGAAACTTTTAAGTATATAATAAGCTGTTCTGTGTAAAACAAAAACAGTGTTCTTTAATAAGGCTGTCGATAAGCTCGATAGTGAAGGGCAAAAGCAGACGATTCCAATGCGACGCTCCCGCTATAGACGCATTGATGATGAGAGTGGCTACGGGTGGGACATAGTCGATGATTTTGGAAAATAATTGCTGAAGTATCGATATTGGCTGTTTTATTTGGAAAGGTAGGATTTAATCAATCAATCATTTATTTTGTTAAACATAGGTATGGTTACAGATATTATATAGTCTAAGATATGTGCACTATGTTTTGCCAATATATGGCGTACAAAATTAACATAAACAAGGAATTGATAATAATAATAAGGAACAATCAATAAAGGCATGTCAATAGATTACATTATTTAAAAAAAGAAAAAGCATGTCAAATATATTGAATTAAATAAAATCATAAGTGCTTGATTGGCATGTCGCAATCGTCATACCTCTGTTTATCATTAGTAAACTCAGTGATGGAGTAGTAACATCTATCTAAAAGGAATTTAAACAAAGACCTCTTAAAGGATCCCAGACACTCTTTATTTCTAATAGCTGCTGGTATACTATTATATATTTTTGGGGCCATACCTAGCACATTTTTGCCGAATTATTATATATTAATATTAATTGTCACTTAATTGCTAAATCTATCTTAAATTTGGTGGTTTTTATTCCATTTGTTGGAATTGACAACTTTTGAACAAACTTGTCAAAGTCACAACCTACTTTTGGACTGCCTTGTGATGATTCACATTGCAAACCTCTTCTAATGGCGGATGTGTCTAATCAAGAAGTTATTCTCTATGTCCCAATTATCAGTTATTGCATTTAATGAAGAGCATTCTCTGAACTAGAGTGTAACGTACCATTTTCGGGTTAGGGGTCATTCGGCCCACTATGGAAATGGGAGCGCGGACCAGTTACCCCTTTTAAAAATTGATAATGGTTTATAACTGGGCCCACATCTATTTTATTTAGCTCATTGTTGCGACCTTTTTATATATTTTATGGTTTTTTACTCCTTATACATGTTGTCAACATAAAAATCAGTTGTGTCAGTGATTCGTAATTTTATTGAACTATAAAAACTACAGTCCACATTTTGCCTACACTCATCTAAAACTTTACAAAAAGTATTTTTGTCGATACTCATGTTTGTAAGAGTACCTACCTACTTCGGGAAATGAAAGGAATGATGCGTTAGTGTGACAAATGTTTTCCAACTCGTACTTTACAAAAAACATTCCATTTTCACCACAAGAAGTATTGTCACCACCTATTAGCTTAGTTGCAATTATATGTTTACAGAAAAAAAAAACAGCTGCTGTTCAGGTTCATAACATTATCAAATCCAAACGCTATTCATAAACGCACGAACATTACCAATATCATTTTAAAAAACGGTTCCCGCCATCCACATCCCGGTCACACGATGAACATAACCATGTTAACCAATCCAAAATCAATTACGTCTCAATTATCCATCGATATGTCCCACCTCTATTCGCCGGGGAAAACACTACAAATAAGCGAGCGCAGACGGGCGCAGTTTGCATAATTGCCGCGTCGGGTGGCACCTCTAGTTAGGGTTGATACCTAACTGAATTAAATGTAATATGTAGTACTTGAAAAATTTTGACGTGGCGTTATTAAAAGTGTCTGGTTTCTGAGAAGGTTTTGCGATCTCTCGATTTTTTAAGGAACAGAGGATTTTGTTTTGTCGAGTATTTTCGGCGTACGGGATTGCTTATTACTCTTGGCTGTCTTTTTACCCATTAAAGGATTCAAAATTCTGGTTAAAACTGACAGTTTTTCCTCCAAAAACATTATTTCTATCTAAACAAAATTATTATAAAAGTAGGCATTTAGTAAATGACTTTTTCAGTATAACTGGATAGGTATACTGAAAAACTTACTTCAAAGTAGAAGTAATAAAATAAAATCGATGTAATCCTGCAGGGAGACAACCCTTCTTTCACAGGGGGGGTGACTTTAAACTCTTTTGTTTTCGGAGCATCCATTATTAATTTTACTACACTACTGAAGTTATTTATATATTATATTGTAACAAGTCAATTAATGTATTTATCTATTATTAATTAATTAATTATGTCCTTACTCTTCACATGACCAGAGGGTTGGCCTGTTTCTTGGCCAAAGAATTAGCATCGCCATACGACATGGCAATGCTGCCAGCCTTTTGGGCACTGTTCCTGTTGACAGCCATGCGGACGAATTTTTTGATGCCCTATGATTCTTTTGCTTATTTTTTGCACATATACAGACGCCAGCACATCAAGCTACTACAATCTCTCAAATTTCTTTAACTTTATCACAGAAGCATTAAGGTTCATGGTTGATTGGAAAATTTTGACAGTTTCGGGTAGCTTGACCTGCTGGCGTCTGTACATATTATTAGTTTTAAATGTTAGCTTATATAATATAAATCTTATGTTATGAATAAAATTAATGTATTGAAAAACCTATTTAAATCACTTTCACTCTTTGGGGAAAACAGTTGGGTTCCCACCGTCCCCAAGTTTCTACAAAAGACGCTAAAAGAGCTCTGGCTACCGAGAAATGCTGTCTGTGAGCAGTGGATTTAGCGAAGTCACTCGTTCAGAAACAACCACAAAACCGTTCTCAGAAATACCTACAGTATGTTCGAAAGGCGACAGGATACCAAGACATTCTGGGAAATCGAAGAAAATGCGATTTAAACTCTCTCATCTAGTTTAAGAAATTAAAAAAAAACTGGGCGTCCTATAGGTAGCTAAGTATCTACAATTATCTACTCCACAAACCAAATGAACGGATTAATACATAACTGTAGGCTATCCTCTCAAAGAACTCTCAATTTGTACCAGAATTTACTGAAAGATAATATCCAGACACTTGATTTCCTCCCTCAGTTGAAACAAGCCAGTCGATCGTTGAATACCCGTTGTATTCGCATTTGCTGATACTTGTAGCCAATTATTTTCAAAACAACCGAGATCACGGAAGTGGGGGGAGGAGGATTTAATTGACTACCTACGTCATAGCTCCTGTTTTACTGGCAAAGCTCTTATCTGTGGTTTTCTTCAATTATTTCCCTTAGTCATTATTTTTAATTCTTCTAATAAGATACAGGATGTAGATAAGCAGGTAGGATTAAGCTATTTTTTCCTGTAAAACATACTGTCTACTATTGTAATAAAGGCAATTGAGACAAACTCACATTAATTTCAAGAATCCGAAAAAAAAAAAATTTCAACGACATTTCGGACTCTAAAATTAATTTACATTGGGCATTAGATACTGTTGTTTTGGCCCAAATTTTATATATTTTCTACGTTCTTCCCCTTTATGGAAGCAACCATATCTGTTGGACAAAATTGACCATATCATTCGCAGCACATTAACAACCGTTTTAAATGTGGCCTTGAACGACCGAGCGCGGCTTCAAGCCACTTTACCCATCCGTTTTGGTGGCCTCGGCGTCCGCAAAATTACCAGTATTAGCTTACCGGCTTTCCTGTCCTCTGTCCACACACAGCACCGAAAAGTTGACTGGGAAAATTTTAGCCCCCTGCCTGGTTAACTCTGAAGTGCCTTGCTTGACCGACGCGGTGAACCCCTGGAAAGTGGCTTGCCCAGGTACAGATCGGCCCGTAAACCCATCTTCCCAGAGAGTGGGATGAGCCGCTCTGCAGGATGGTACGGAATAATCTTATCAATACGTCCACCAAAACTGCTGAGCGTTCCCGCCTGCTGACTGTGGGTGAGTGGGAGTCGGGGCTCTGGCTTCAAGCACTCCCGTCACCCAACATAGGCACTATGCAAGGTGACACCACCTTCCGGCTCGCTACCTGTCTGCGTTTGGGAGCTCCTTGTGGGATTCCGCATCGCTGTCAGTGCGGTGAAGCTGTCGACTGCCTCGGACACCATGGCCTATCTTGCAGTAGGAGCGCAAGTCGAATAGCGCGGCACGCCAGGATTAATGATATCATCCGTCGTGCTCTTGTCACCGCCTGGGTGCCAGCTGTTTCAGAACCCAACGGCCTGGCACGCGACGATGGGAAGAGACCAGACGGAATGACCATAATGCCCTGGAAGTTAGGCAGACAGGTGTGGGATGCAACATGTGTCGACACCCTTGCGCCATCCCATCTTCCTAGCACGGTGGGCTGTGCTGGAGCGGCTGCTACTGGTGCAGAAAACTTCAAACGGCGAAAATATTCCAACCTGATTGGAAGTTATAATATTCCAGCCGTTTTGGGGTTGAAACACTAGGACCATGGGGTCCGAATGCCCACTTGGTTTTTCGAGATATCGCCAAGCGGTTAGTGGACTCTTCACATGACCAGAGGGCTGGCCTGTTTCTTGGTCAAACCATCGCCATACAACGTGGCAATGCTGCCAGCCTTTTAGGCACTGTTCCTGTTGACAGCGATGCGGACGAATTTTTTGATGCTCTATGATTATTTTGCTTATTTGTTCACATGTACCTATGTACATATTTATGATTATTTTAATTGTAAGCTTATAATATAATTTAAATATCTATACTAATAATAAGAATCCGATAGATATGGCAGATATTCTAAAGCTTTAGTTGAAATCTCTCAACTAATTAAACTTACATTATAATCTTATTTTCATGATACGACATTTAAACATATTATTTGAAAAAGTCTAACAAATATTAACAAGGCGCAATTCTTGAGCTCAATTTCTTCTAACTTTTTGAACGAATGAATAAACGTCAATCAATTTGTATGACGTATCGTGACTTCGCGAGGCTATATGTCAATGTCAAATAATTAGTACATAATATATCAAAATAAACCATTCGGTGTTTATTTTACAACAAGTGAGTGAATAAAACTATAGATTAATGTATGTTTACGTGAACAGTGTTTAAAAGACTCGAAAAATGAATAACTTTCAACAAAGTCCTATGAAACTTTATATTCAAGATATATTTCGCGCCAAAAATACAGAAAACAGATACATTTACGAATTATTCGGCCTGACATTCAAGAATATCATGATACATGGCGTAATTACATCTATTTACAATACAACAAGCAGCGCAACGAATATGGAGCTCTCCGACGCTACGGGATCAGTGCAAATTTATTATGATAGCACAAAAAGTAATATAAATACATCACCGGCCATTTTGAAAGATTTATATTATGGTTTTTCTGGAGCGACGATATCAGGCAATGACAACGTTAACATTATGTCTACTCTGTTGGATCGAATAGCAAAAAAACCATTGAACTTTACAGAAGGGGATTATTTAAGTGTTATTGGAGATATTTTTTTAGATGATAGAAGTGTAAGGATGGTCTCAGCATACGAATGCTTGAAAACATCGGTAGAAAGAGATATTGTGTGGATGCAAGAACTTAGATATTTGTATGAAAAGTTTTATCTTTGGAGTAAGTGATGTTTAAATAAAACGGAGTTTCTAGTAAACCATGATTTTCTGTTCGCCTATTTTTCCTCTCTCCGTATAAAGCAAATATCATTCAAAAATCATTAGAACAAAACTAGTGTGTGTAACGAAACGCAAACAATAATAGAAGGAGTCCATCCACGAAATTCCAAATATTACTGTCATTATCGATTACAACATCCTATGAACCATAGCAACCTTACGACAACGGCAAAAGGCTGATTATTATTTACAATTTTATTGTGGAATTTAAAAATTACTTTGCTGGACTACATTTTTGGCAGACGTCAACCTCAACTGGACCTTTGTAGTTTGGTGTTATTGAACGTCTTATAATAATTTTCGAGGTTTTATTACAAGATTTAGCTACAAGTAACGTAAGTATTACTTCCAATGTTTTATTTAATGCCTCATTTTACAAAAATCATCTATCACATATTTGTTACCGAAATCAAAGGTCGGTGTTTCTAGGTTAGATTCTAACTTGTATATGTAAATATGTGTTTTTTCCTTATTAGAACGATGGCCCACGAAGGAATTTCGCCGCAAGAAATCGAGGCTCTCTGCCAGACCCCTGATCCTTCGACCAGGGTAGGTATTCTTATAAATTTCATAGACTTTTTTAAGTTTTCTTATCATGACATGTTGAGTTATTGCTGATAATAAGTACTTGATGAATAGATAATTCTGATTTATTACTCTATCATGACAGTAACATTACATTAATTTAACAAAACTTTAAATAGGTATTAGAATATACTGAACGAAAATGTCGGTCTTATTATGGTGTTTAAAAAATCAATAGTTTTGTTAAATATTTAATGTAGCCTTCACACTTTAATACTAGACAAAGTTTCCTTAACTACAAGTTACTAGCAAGGTCAACTATAGCCACTTAACTGCCCTGGCAACGCAAGCAGCCCACACAATATATTTTTCATGGTCTATAGGTACATATACAAAATACATGTAATTGTTACAAACAAAAAATAAACCATGCAGTATTATTTATACTCTAGCCCCTTATTAAAAATGCAGAGTAAAACTATGCCAAACTCAAACCTCAAAAATGTATGGTAATCTGAAACACTGTTTTTACCCTTACCTTGCATGCATTTATCAATAAGGTAGGTGTTATATATTAGACCAAGCAGGCACAATTAGTCCTCCTACAAACTGCAATTTGAACAATATTTTACAGTAGCAAGAAGCAGAAGATGCAACCTGTTACCTGTGTGATTTTTGTTCTTCATATTATGTTATGTAAACACAGGTATTTTCCATTCATCGCTTAATCAACCATCAATGTCCAAATGATTTTAATTAAAAACTCAATAGGTACTGAGTGGTTATCTTAAACCATTAACTTGTACTAATTACTTCATTCCTACTTATCAGTGACCTATGACTTAAACATTATGTAACAATGAAATCTTAATCAGTACCTATAGTGCATTGTTCAATTTATGATTATTGCTATGGCACATAGGAATCACATTATCAATAGATTGTATGTGTTGTTATGTTGGGTTGAGTTTTCAGTTATGTGGACACCATGGCTGTTGATGAAATTTAAAACATTAATTATTAGAGTTCGAGGAGAATGGAACCTTCATAAGATCAGTTTTCTGTCCGTCTGTCACAGCGGTTTAAACTAAACTAGATCAGTGGCAACAATTTGTGAACACTCAAGGTTATCAAGTCCATCCCATTCTACACCACAGAAAACAGATTTTTATGACACAGACAAGCAGTCTACTTAACCTACTAGTTACCCAATGAAGCTTTTCTAAAAAACTCTTTAATACATTTCCAGGACTTCATGTTCCAACAAACAATGTACCGTATAAAAGACCCTCGCAAGTCCATTCCATTCTACACTGGAGTCCTGGGCATGACGTTACTGAAGCAGCTGCACTTCCCCGAAATGAAGTTCTCATTGTTCTTCATGGGCTATGAGAATGCTGGGGAGATACCCTCAGACGAGGCCACAAGGACTGCTTGGGCTATGACCAGAAAGGCCACCCTGGAGTTGACTTAGTGAGTAAATGTTGAATATTGTTGTTAGACTTCTAATAAATCTGTATTGAAAATGACACTTTTATAACTATATTCATCATCTACCACCTGAAGGCCAATAATAATTCTCGTAATTTAAAACGTTCAAAATCTAGTCGCAGTCTCATCTCGGCGACAAACAAATGTCAAAACTTTGTCAAAATATAGGGAAATTAGAGGTGTTATTGACATATTGAGACTGAGATCAGACTGTGAATGTTCATAAAATTACGAGAATTGCCCCCCTGATTTCTGTCCAGTTACTGGGCAGTACCAACATTTTCTATGGTCTGACTTTTATAAGATTTCTAATTGCACACAATGAAAGGAGATTGGGCGAATCTGCTCTGAAGCCCAATAGTGTAAAGACACATACCAATATTAGCAATGGAAAGATCTCACCAAGGAGAGTATTTCTTATCATGACGATGTCTCTTGATTGTTAGTACGTAAGGAGCTACAGAGCTATAAATGTGAGTAATTAAGTGTTATTGAAATTTTGGTATTTTGTCAATTAATTAACTTTCATTAATTTTGTCTTGCAAACATGATCTTTTAAGCCTATATATGCCAATGGTAAGAGCTTTCAAGGAGAACCTTTGCTACTAACTCAGCTTTTGCCAATTGTTAGTCAGTATGGAGTGAATGACCTAAAAGGGTGACAACTTGGGCACCGAAGATAAGGAATTCTTAACGCCCAATAGCCATAAGATATACACAAATGAAAAGAGCTTTTCAAGGGGAACCTTTGCTACTAACACGATTTCGTTCAATCGCATATCAATCAATGAGTGACAAATGATCGCGACAGTCACATATATCAGGACACGGCCTTATTCTGCTTGTACTAGGCGAAACAATGACATTTAGACCGATCACTCAAACAATTTATTATATTTCCAGCAACTGGGGCACAGAGAGTGACGACTCCAGCTACCACAACGGCAACTCAGACCCGCGCGGATTCGGACACATTGGCATACTCGTGAGGAATGTGGATGAGGCTTGCGCCAGGTATGTAACATATGGTATTACCATGATTACAAAATTCTAGGCAATTCCCAAGAAAACAAAAACTTTTTAGTGAAAGATGACGATCTACGACCGGAGTAGGTAACCTGACAGAAAGGAAACTTCTACAAAGCGTACACTACTACAAGTGCGGCAGTACAAACCTTAGATGCTTTGTTTCTGTGGTGTGCAGCAGTGCCTCGTTCGTACTAAATCGGAGACACGAAGATTACCGAAGTGCATACCTTTTCTGGTTTAACTGTAGCATGTAAATGTAACTACTATGTGACAACTCTTTTAACCCCACCACCCTAACATTCCAGATTCGAGCAACAAGGCGTCAAGTTTATCAAACGCCCCAACGACGGTAAGATGAAGGGTCTAGCCTTCATCCAAGACCCCGACGGCTACTGGATAGAGATCTTTACCAGCAATGTTGTCTAACCCGGTTCTATAAGAGTTTTGGTACAGTGTCGGGTGAAAATACCAGTCAGGTAGAAAAGACTTTAAACAGAGCCTGGTAGGCAAAGGAGTATATAGGGCCAAATTAAATTAACCAGCAAAACCTCGCAGATGTGATGGGTTCATCATCAGCCTATAGCAGTCTACTGCTGGATTCTCGGCAACTGTCATGTGATGGGTATCAATATCTAAGTCGACAAAACAAAAAATAAACGTAGAGTTATGCTAGCTAATTCAATTTGTCCCTGCAGTCAACACATTTCACACATTATGTTGCTGTTGGCCCTTGTAAAAGAGTACAAGCCATTATTGCCAACTATTTCCAAAACCAGAATTGAGAAGTTTTTAATGAAGAAATCTAATAAAATTTTGCTTAATCCGTGTATTGAGCCCGGGATCACATTAATAGTCATGAATGCAACTACTAAATTTAAAGACCAACGAGAACAAGAGTATACCAAAATCCTAACTCCTTGAAAGTTGAAAAGGTGCATGAAAGAGTTTATGTTAATAAATAAACATAGATAACAATGTGAGAGTGTTCTAGGGCACATTGTTATCTGTGAGCGTTGCCATTAAAATTGTGTTTCAAACTCACTAATAACATTTACAGATTTTTTGACATGTAACTAATTTCAATATTATTTTAATGGTTGCTCTATGTTAAAAGCAGTATTTTTGTTACATTAAAAGTGTAGGCAAAAGTTGCAACATTATCATTGTTTCGAAGTCTTTTTCGACCCTACACTGTACCAAAATTAATTATTAAGAAAAAGTAAAACAACCCGTGTATGGAATTGTTTATTAATAGCCCACTGCTGGGCAAACACCTGCAATATATTACGTACTATTGTGATAGATATCACTTTTAACATATAACAGGAATTGAAATATCCCACTGTTGGGAAATAACTGATATTTTAACCGACCATATTCGTAAAGACTTGTGACAGTTGCAGTCATCAAACGGGCGAGTAGGACGATGAATATTTACTGTGTATCGTATCGTGTCGTTTCGTTCCCTCTTTTTATTATGACTGTGACTGCCGTGAACTTTAGCGTTTAGTGGAATACTAAAATTAAATTATTGTAATCGAAAATAATTGAAAAGCCATAAAATATAAAATGCTAGATTTAGAATTTTACTATTATGAATTCTAGTATACTTAAATAGTGTTTTATATACTTACTAAAATAATTGTTGTTGAGCAGCAAAAATACTTTTTTAATTGGTAATAATATTGGTTGCCCAGTAGGTACTGGGCAACTGTGAGCAATTGTGATTAATAATTATAAGGATAATTTTGTATTTATTTGTTATTCTTGTGTATTGGTTCTTACGTGCAATTATTAATTGAATATATTATTATAATAATGTTATTTACAAATTGACTTTGTATTATTTTTAAATCTATTTTGTCAAGCTTTAATTGTATAATAGGTACCTACTTGCTTTGTATTGTTTACACTTTTTTTTGCCAATAATCCATTTTCTGCTTTATATACCAGATACGTTTGTATATTTACGTAATTATGGTACCTACATACCTACTGGGCAGAGATTTGCTATCAAAATATAGCAGAAATAATGCATTATTGAAACAAGGTAGACTATTTTAATGGTCAATAATAAAATTAGACCACGGAAGATAATTTGGCGACATGCGCCTATTCAGCCATTTGTAAATCTGCATTATAGCCAATGTTGGACCAACTTAAGCATACATTACCTCGTTTGGATACTTATGAAATTTGTGTCAAATGCTTCGATGGAGTTCGAAATATGGCCAACATTGGCAAAAAAGGGCCTTTAGGTTTAAGTATAAATTAGAAGATTATCAGGGAGTACTTACCATTTGAAACTGTAGATACCATTTTTCTTTGTTCTTTTTTTAGGGTTCCATAGCCAAATGGCACGGAACCCTTAAGAATTCGTCATGTTTGTCTGTCTGTCCGTCCGTATGTCACAGCCACTTTTTTCCGAAACTATAAGAGCTATACTATTGAAACTTGGTAAGATGTATTCTGTGAACCGCATTAAGATTTTCACACAAAAATTGAAAAAATACAATAAATTTTGGGGTTCCCCATACTTAGAACTGAAACTCAAAATATTTTTTTTCATCAAACCCATACATGTGGCGTATCTATGGATAGGTCTTCAAAAATGATATTGAGGTTTCTAATATCATTTTTTTCTAAACTGAATAGTTTGCGCGAGAGACACTTCCAAAGTGGTAAAATGTGTACCACCCCCCCCCCCCCCCCCCTGTAACTTCTAAAATTAGAGAATGATAAAACTAAAAAAAATATATTATGTACATTACCATGTAAACTTCCACCGAAAATTGGTTTGAACGAGATCTAGTAAGTAGTTTTTTTTAGTACGTCATAAATCGTAAACCGCAATTTACCAACTCAAATATGAACTAGACTGTTGAAATTTTCACAAGTTATGTATTTCTGTTGCCGCTATAACAACAAATACTAAAAACAAAATAAAATCAATATTTAAGGGGGACTCCCATACAACAAATGCGATTTTTTTGATCGATATCAATAATGGCAACAGGTAGGCACTTGAAATATTAACAAAATAAAAAAAAATAAAATACTCAGTTGTATTTTTACTTTAATAATAAATTTAAAATAAAATAAATATTTAAGGGGGACTTCCATACAACAGACGTGATTTTTATAGATAATGTACGGAACCCTTCGTACGCGAGTCCGACTCGCACTTGGCCGGTTTTTTTTTCTGCTATTCGTAGTGGGGAAGACAGTCCAGGATGCGCAAGATTGACTTATCTCCGGTTTCTGAAAGCACAATTAAATTTTTATTAATCCAGTCAAATATCATGGCAAGTGATTTGATTGGCCTTTGTTATTTTGGTAAACCAATTATCTACACTAAAATAATATTATAAAGAAGTAAAATTTGTGAATGTGTAGGGGGTAATCTTCGGAACTACTGATCTGATTCCGAAAATTCTTTCACTATAGGGAGCTACAGTATTGTCGAGTGTCATATACCTTATGTTACAACAAAAAAATCACATGGTTAAGAAACTTGAAACTCTGCACCATTTTCCTCAGTAAATAATAAAAATTAACACTTTTAGTTTTCAAAAAACCGCTCACAGATGATTTAGGGGGTGACAAAGTTAATAGGTAAGAAACAAAATTAATCCCGTGTCGGATTAACTCGAAACTCGGTACTAATACTTAAAATAAAAAAGTATACATGTATTTTAGGGTTTTTCAAAAATCGACTCCTACCGGGGTGGAAAAGGGTAATATAGTTTAAGATTAGATTTTACTGCTTGCTTCCATTAACTCGAAAATGGGTATAAATAATCTTAGTCATAAAAAATTAAATTAAAACTTTTAAAAAACCCCCGACTACGTGAAACCCTATAAAAAGAAAAAATAACCTTGAAATTATGACCCTACGTAAGTACGTATGAAATTTTTGATTAAATGTTGTCCCGTCGGGGGACCGCTCTAATTATTAGCCTAACGTTCTGTTAAAGTTTAAAATAGTAGCGGTCCCCCGACAGGACAATATTTAATCAAAAAATTTCATACGTACTTACGTAGGGTCATAATTTCAAGGTTATTTTTTCTTTTTATAGGGTTTCACGTAGTCGGGGGTTTTTTAAATTTTTAATTTAATTTTTTATTTCGTGCTTTTTGTAGGGACTCCTTATTATTTCTTTTATTTTCTTGCGTTTTAAGATTCAGGTAATTTGGTATTTAATCAGGTTTTTTGTAATTCGCCATTTTGTGGTGGTGGCCATTTTGGATTTGAAATTTGTCATAGTGTATAGTATTCTACTAGTCAAGCCCTTTCATTTGATACCCATATTGAGGGAGTTGTGAAAAAAAAAATGTAATTTGCCATTTTGTGGTGGCGGCCATCTTGGATTTGAAATTTATCATAGTGTATAGTATTCTACTAGTCAAGTCCTTTCATTTGACACTCATATTAAGGGAGTTGGGTCCATCTTGGACCGATTTTCATCAAACATAGATAAGAACACTCCCGACAAATTCAAACAAAAACAACAAAATTAAAATCGGTTCATTCGTTCGGGAGCTACGATGCCACAGACAGACATACACACACACACACACAGACACGTCAAACTTATAACACCCCGTCGTTTTTGCGTCGGGGGTTAAAAACACCCCGTCATTGTGAAAAGGGAGGACAGTTTATTTGAAAAATCTTAGTTTACTTAAAAATTGACCCGAATACTTGTTTCTCTAAATATATTATAAAGATCGTAAACATTAATTTAAAACTACCTCAAGGGACCTCCCCTTGAAAGGTAGTTTTAATTTAATGTTTATGGAGAGGGTGTTAATTTTTTTTGAGGAAAGTACGAAACCCACGCGGACGAAGTCGCGGGCAAAGTGCTTGTGACTGTATAAATTATGTTATAATAAATAACCAATTTATCGCATTTTCAAACTTTGCCGAGATCATTAAAAATGCGTATAATGGTCAAAGAGTAAGTCCTCTAATAGACGACTTGTTGTTGCTTAATATTACAAAGAACAGTTTATTTTTATGCAGGTAGCCATTCTGAGTATACTTATTTGGAAAAAAGTTCCAATTACGCTCACATGGCGCTGTAAGTTTCATATTATTATCCATGTGGAGGGAAGTGTCAGGAGTAGGCACAAAAGGGCGACAGCACGACAGCACAAGGTGCGGCAAGCAATCATCAGACGCGGTTCCCAAAACTGAAATTCGGAAGTCGGTGTCGTTGGGTTCGCATTTTTGTTGTTTGCCACCGACTTCCGAAATTAAAGTTATTTTTCACTTTGTAGTGTCGTTTTTGGAAGTTGGTGGTTTGTTTTTCAAAAATGTTTTTATTTTTCACTTTTAAGTTGTAATTTTTACCAGTAATTTTAATTTTTTTTTTAATTTTTATGAGACCATTTGGGAAGTACCTATACCCTTTCCAACAAAAAAAGAATTTTTCAAATCGGTTGGCAAGCGACGGAGTTATGCGCGAACAAACATAAAAAAACAAACGCCCTTTCAAACATCAAAAAAATAATTTAATAAATCAGTCGATGCCTACTCCTTACTGTTAAGGAGTTGTACCTTCCATCATCAGCTCAGCTATATGAGATGATGATTACCATACGCAAGTAATTAAATTATTTCATAAGATTTGCGAAAAACGATGTGTGGGCCCATAAAATTTGAGGGATGCCCTCGATTTCTCCAGGATCCAATCATCAGATCCTGTCTTGGTGACTATGGGACCACTTCAGAAGTATCTCCTTTCGAACAAAAAAAGAATTTTGAAAATCGGTCCACAATTGGCGGAATAATCGCGTAACAAACACACAAAAAAACACTCCTCCTTTAATGAAGTCGGTTTAAAAAAAAAAAAACCGTCGAATTGAGAACCTCCTCCTTTTTTGAAGTCGGTTAAAAACAACAGTCAATCATTCAACTTGACTTTTTAACCCCCGACGCAAAAACGACGGGGTGTTATAAGTTTGACGTGTCTGTGTGTGTGTGTGTGTGTGTGTGTGTGTGTGTGTGTGTGTTTGTTTTAAGTACCATCCGAGGACGTGCGTATGAATACACAAGGCACGACCGAGGACCTTTTCAAAGCGAGGACCTTTTCGAGGGTCCTCGGTTTGACTTGACCAAAGATTCGTATTCTGCAAGCGATTTTGAGTCTTTCTATATACTTATTACGAAAAAGTTGTCTGAACCTCGGTTTGATCAAGAAAATTCATAATCTTACACAAATATTGTGTATCCACCAGATGGTGCCACTCTCGCCTCATACACAGGCTCTTTACACTTATTTCACGTTTGTTGTATTATCCGAGGACCTATGTGTTAACTTTAACACAAAAGACCTCGGTTAGGTAGCTTTTCCAGACAATGTGTATTAAGACCTCGGTTTGCTAGATTTTCCGAACAGTGTGTATTCTAGTCCTCGTTTTAACAGTTTTCCTCGTGTGTAGAAGACGAATTATGTGCTATCATTTAAATTAAATTATGAAGGAGAAAAGCGAAGGTAGACTGAATCCTTAAACAAATCGTTAGTAGCTAATAGGTGCACGAGGAATAATCAGGCTTCTTCTGCAATGTGTACTAAGTACCTAGGCCTGCTTAGATTATGCAACATTATGATTTGCACCATACAATATTGTATTGGCATGAGCTGAATACGTGTGCTCTTCGTAAAGAACCTAATAGAGTAAGATCCCAGGGCCACCAGACATCACGTATTTTCTGACAAACGAAATGTGGATGATTGAGTAGTGTTAGTATGTACTAAGAGCGCATGCCTACCTGCTAGCTTGCTGAGACGACTAATTCTCAGGTATCAGGTAATCAAGGTACAAAAACATTACTTACCTCACGTAAATTCTCCAAGCTGATTATCACGTATATTTTAGGCAATATCCTTAAAAATAAGTCGCCAATACTCCCAGACACTTTCCGTCGGCCGTATTGCTTTGCAGACGCTTTAAAGCTCCCAAAATAATTAGGTAGGTACTTCACGTAAATTCTGATGCTCCATTTTTATATATGTCCACCAGACAACTATTTTAAAACCTTTTACAAGAAGACAGACCGATCCAAGGGCCAATCATCCCCCAAACTCAATTTTAATACCTCTGTGGGTAGGAGCGCGTTGGCATTATCCACGCGCATGAGACTGAGTGAAACATGTATTAGGATATATTGACTTCTCTCTCTCTCACACGCTCTTACAGTTTACTCATATCAATTAATTATTAATATTTTTTAAAAATCAGCCAAAAATTTAAAAAAAAACAGGTAAATAATTAAATATTAACTTGTTAAAAATGCTCATTTGACCACAATAATTCTAGAATTTTATTCTGCAAGCTGTTTTGATAAATTCGAATTAACTTCAATTTTTTTTTAAATTATTTATTTATTGGGAATTAATCATAAAAAAACAAAGTAGAAAAATATTAATCTCTCAACATTTCTGAGTAGTGCCTCTAATCTTCATTATCATTGTCATTGAAATTGATATGCCCTCGCGCTCCTACCCACAGAGGCATTATTAAAATTGAGTTTAGGGGATGATTGGCCCTTTGGATCGGTCTGTCTTCTTGTAAAGGGTTTTAAAATAGTTGTCTGGTGGACATATATAAAAATGGAGCATCAGAATTTACGTGAAGCTAAGTACCTAATTATTTTGGGAGCTTTAAAGCGTCTAGAAAGCAATACGGCCGATGGAAAGTGTCTGGGAGTATTGGCGACTTATTTTTAAGGATATTGCCTAAAATATACGTGAAAATCAGCTTGGAGAATTTACGTGAGGTAAGTAATGTTTTTATGTACCTTGATTACCTGATACCTGAGAATTGACCGTCTCAGCAAGCTAGCAGGCATACGTTCTTAGTATGTACATACTAACACTACTCAATCGTCAACATTTCGTTCGTCAGAAAATACGTGACGTCTGGTGGCCCTGGGATCTTACTCTATTAGGTTCTTTATGAAGAGCACACGTATTCAGCTCATGCCAATACAATATTTTATGGTGCAAATCATAATGTTGTATAATCTAAGCAGGCCTAGGTACTTAGCACATACTGCAGAAGAAGCCTATAATCAATACCAGCATCTTTGTGATCTAGAATTTAGACGTCAGTTTTCTCTTCTTTATCCCGGCTTATCTGAAAGAAACTAAATAATAACTTAATATTGTATTGAATATCATGAAACTGAAGTTTCTGAATTCTGATTTATCTACTCATTTTAAACCTGAATTCTAGTTTTACTTTATTTTCGTAAGCTAAATTTGAAGACGATGCTACCAACTATTGAGGAATTCCCCATAAAGAAACGACCCTGGCAGCAGCATCAGCACAAACTGGTAATTATTTTAGTTTTACGACTTAAACCTAACGCGTATGCTAAATTTCAAGACGATGCTATCAACTGTTGAGGAGTTCTCTCATGAAGAAATGACCCTGGCTGCAGCATCAGCACAAACTGGTAATTGTTTTGATATTACTAGATAAACATAATGCGTATGCCAAATTTGAAGATGATGCTATCAATTATTGAGGAGCTCCCTTATGAAGAAACAACCCTGGCTATCAGCACAAACTGGTAATTATTTTAGTGTTACTAGATAAACCTAATGCCTATGCCAATTTTGAAGACGATGCTATCAAGTGCTAAGGAGTACCGTCATGAAGAGACGACCCTAGCTGCAGCATCAGCACAAACTGGTAATCATTTTAGTGTTACTAGATAAACCTAATGCGTATGCCAATTTTGAAGACGATGCTATCAAGTGCTAAGGAGTACCGTCATGAAGAGACGACCCTGGCTGCAACATCTGATACTATAATAATAAACTCATTTTAAAGTTGTTTATATAAAATTAAATTACCTTTCCTCCACAGTGATTACACCCTTCTTATTTGCGGTCCACATCAACGGCAAACGTAAAAACATCGACTCGTCCTCGCTTGGTACTTCATTTTAGAAAAAGTGTGTAAGAAATAAGTCGGAACATTTTACTTACATTGATATAATTATTATCTTACACGTAAAATATTGTAGGTAGGTAGATTTTCCAGGTCCTCGGTTTGTACAAATTCTACGCGAAAAACTGTCCTCGGTTTAGTGATATAAAGTCTAACACAACGTCCGCACTTTGTACAAGCTATAAGAAATTTTGTGTAAAAATACGTCCTCGGAAGGACGTCGCGGGGCTTACGTAAGAGGTCCTCGGTTGGCTTACACAAAGTCCTCGTATGTGCATCGCTGGTCACATTTTGCTGTGTATTTCAGGTCCTCAGTATGATAGCCGAAATTCATACAGAAAAATGTTGAGATAGCATTATCCCAATAAGCTCATCACTATAGATTTATTCATCTGTCTCTTTCTATCTTATTCTAAAAAGCCACCGAGGTGTTTAAACCAGTTTTTTGGAGGGTCCTCGGTACGTTCTAGGACTAACAAGGTCCTCGTAAGGGTGTCTGTACAAACAGGGGTGTGTGTGTGTGTGTATGTCTGTCTGTGGCATCGTAGCTCCCGAACGAATGAACCGATTTTAATTTTGTTTTTTTACTGATTGGTGGCAAGCTTGGCAAAATGCTGTCCCTTTTTACCAGACTGTCTCTCAGAAGGAGGGTGCTTGAATGTTTAAATTCAACTGTCGCATCTGTAATCTTTAGTCTTTTTCAGGCCACGCTCCACATAATTTGTCTGCATCATACATTTTTGTATTAAATAGGCCACGCTCGATCGTAGGTCGATCTTGTTAAACGCTAGATCCCAATAATGTACAATCGTTAAGTGCAATATGAAGAAAATATTAAGTTTGTGTATTAACTTATTACTTTTCATAATATCGGTAAGTCTAATTAAATTGTAATACCTACTTATTAATAAATATAGTGAGAAGCCCGAAACTCTTGGGGTATTGTGTTACCCAGTAACTATGTAGGTTGTGGAAGTCACTTAGGCAGGCGCTCCACGTCAAGTACTGGACCCCAACATAAGTATGTAGTTGAGAAAAGGCACATGAGGACTTACTACGAATCTTCCATGTGACATCTGCCAACCCACACTGGGCCCACGTGGTGGTTTGTGGCCCACTCTCTCCCACAGATAGAAGGCTTGTGTCCCAGTAGTCGGAACGATATAAATTGATTATACTAGGTTCTTACACGATAGCCAGAAAAGGAGAGTAGCAGGAGGATACTATCACAAATCTGCATACGCGGCGCAAATGGTCTTTCGCGCAAGTAGCCTCGCCAAAATAGTTCCACGTTCAGCCACCGGATCAGATAAGTTTGTGGCATAATTAATGACGACATATGCATACGACACCCTAAATTGATTATGTACAGACGCCAGCACATCAAGCTACTACAATCTGTCAAATTTCTTTAATAGATTTTCAACTTTATCGCTGAATCATTAAGGTTTAAGGTTGATTGGAAACTTTTGACAGTTTCGTGTAGCTTGACCTGCTGGCGTCTGTACCTACCTATTTATTATGCTAAGTACCCAACAAATCTAATGAGTATGCGTTAATTTAAAGAGTTAGAAAAAGCACATTATAATTACCTATAGGTCAACGATAAAAACAAAATCTTTTTTATTTACCGCGAAAGTTTATTAATTTAAAATTAAATTTTTTAAATTTTTTTTTCTGTAAATGCAATAATCGCCATTTTGATGACAGCGTTGGTCGACGAGCAAAACGTAAAAATTTTAGATTTCGGACATCCAAACTCCACTCCAGGGGCAGTGATTAATACATAATTTAATGTGACTAATTCATCTATTGTTCAACTTACATTAGTGTAATCAATGAAGTTTTTTGATTTCCAAACTCGAATGTCCGCGCCAATCTTGCATCATTTTTTTTTTCACAAATGTCACACATGTAGATACGTAATGATTTAAAATGTTACAAAATAATCAAAATATTATAAACAACAAGAAAACACAGGCTCAATAACACGTAATAATAGTTACCACTATGTAGGTACCTACTCAATTTGTGTTCAAAATCGCACCATCCACCATTATTGTTTTTTTTCTTTATTGTATTTTATATGAATGCGATGTGTGATGCAAGCCAATTATTTTTCCTAAATAACGATCAACTCTAGTAGGTACCTAATTAATATGAAGAATAACAAAAATCGATCCTAAAATTATTAAAATATTTTGTTTATAATAATTATTTATGCTTTTCTAATGTAATTTTAATCGTTTTCCGGACAATATACTAAAAACCGATTCAACAGGTAGGGCCTATGGCCGACCTCATTTATTAGATTTCGTGCCGAAATGTTTCTTTATTCAAAATTTTAATTCAGAATGCGCTCTCATTCTGAATTTCAACATTATTTTCTTTTATTGTGGAGGTCTTAAAAAGATTTTCAGAGCTTTCAACTGTGACATTTTCTCAAAGAGTTGTCTCTTTCCCGGATTTGCTTAGAAACCTAAGCATATGCTCAAACACTTGTGTAGTATAAAATGTGAATTTTATTTTTGATAATTTCTGAAACTTTGGTACAGAATGACCAGTATATATTTTTTTAGGTAGACTTAGCAAAACTGGTTGGGATTGATGAAAATTAATATTATTTTCCTAAAGATTTTCTACTTTGAGACTGATGTGATTAGTGGCCACACTGCCCTCCAGTAAAAGTAGGATTTGCCTCGCAACTAACACTAAACATAACAAATATTAAAATCTTCTTCACAGGAAGCAGTCCCTCTAAAGCTAATAGCAGGCGACCGCAGCGTAGTAAAGAAAGATGGCGCCACTCACACAATATCCAAATATTACGTAGTACCAAACGATTTCAACCCAAACAATGTAACCAATTACACGGAAACATCTCAAACTACGCTTCGTATGAATCATAGCCTTTATTCTAAAAGTATGGATGCTGGTACAGCGACCGAATATCAAGTCAGTGAAAAGAGAGCCGAAGCGGCAAACAACCAAACCAATGAAAATAATGCTGTTAACAATAATGAAGTGAACTTACGTTCGGATTTCAGTGATGTTAAAGTTGACGTTGTTCAAGCCGATGATAATACTGCAAAATCAACGGTAAGTTTAAAAAAAACCGGCCAAGTGCATGTCGACTCTGATGACTCAGGTAATCTTCAAGTTAAACCTATTGCTAATTTTACCAACGTCAACGCTAGTATCACCACCGATGAAGTTAATGTATATA
Source organism: Apamea anceps (assembly GCA_951799955.1). Taxonomy (NCBI): domain Eukaryota; kingdom Metazoa; phylum Arthropoda; class Insecta; order Lepidoptera; family Noctuidae; genus Apamea; species Apamea anceps. The sequence continues at coordinate 1,083,290 of OX637525.1, forward strand.
ATCCAAGCGAAGCATTACAAAACGGAACCTTATTAACTGTAGAAAATACAACACAAACCTTCAGAAAAGATTTTGGGGATGAACTTGATGATTTGATCCTTACAAAGTTTGGTATTGCAGTGCACGAAAGCTCTGTTCAAAATCGAGAGAGTTATTGGAAATTAATCAAATTAAATATAGATAGCATATCGGATGATGATGAATTGTTGACAAAAATAGAGAAACTATCTCTGTTATTAAATATATTTACGAATTTGTATGAAGCTGCACAATCGCAAAAACCAGTTGGATCGATGATTGATAGTATAATTGATATTCTTCAAATACCTTTTGTCGAAGTAAAAAAAAGTAACACAAATGAACCGCAATCTCAAACAGATGTAACAGGAGACTATGACGAAGAATGTTTGAGAAAATGTGGTCAAAAACGCTTTAAACCTCAGTTGGATTCAAATGGTACTATTCTTTCAAAAACCAAGAGCAAGGCAAACGACAATTTAGAACTTAAAAACCTAGACTTACAAAGACGACATAGAGGTGATTCAGACAACGGATATGATAGGGTCAACACGTCTAATGATTCTGGATCAAATGAAGTGGCAGTTACTAACCAACCCTCAAATATTCTACGAAGCCAATTATTAGTTCCAAATAACTTAAATGTCGGCGTACCTGACGGGTTTAATGTTCGCTCTGCGGCAAAAGCGCCGACTCTCAATCATGTCCCACGTGAAAACGATGTTCAAGAAGATCCTAAATCAAACCAAAGAATCCCTGATTCGGCAGAGATAAACGAGCATCTAGATGATCAGCCGTTGACCATGAAAACGAGATTGACTCATAATATAATGCCGTGGACTATTGAAGATAAATCGACTAAAAGTCTAGATGATCAGCCGTTGACCATTGAATCGAAATTGGCTGATAATATATTGCCGAGGACCATTGAAGATAAACCGATTAAAAATCTAGATGATCAGCCGTTGACCATTGAATCGAATTTGGCTGATAATATATTGCCGTGGACCATTGAAGATAAATCGACTAAAAATCTAGATGATCAGCCGTTGACCATTGAATCGAAATTGGCTGATAATATATTGCCGAGGACCATTGAAGATAAACCGATTAAAAATCTAGATGATCAGCCGTTGACCACTGAATCGAAATTGGCTGATAATATATTGCCGTGGACCATTGAAGATAAATCGATTAAAAATCTAGATGATCAGCCGTTGACCATGGAATCGTGGCATATTGAAGATAAAACGACTGATAACCTTCCGTGGCATATCAAAGATAAAACAACTAATTATCAGCCATGGATTATTGAACATATAAATACTAATACCTTACCCTGGACGATTGTAGATGGAGGAACTAAAAAACTACCCTGGAAAGTTGAAAATAGAGCAGATCCTAACTGGACTATTGAAAATAAAATGGGCCATTTAAAAAAAATATTGTATCAATCCAGGTATCCTAGTGCCATAACTCATAGAGGTAAAACTCTTTTACATCCAAATCCACATCTGACTGGCACAGTACACAGTGTTAAACATGGAGTTAAAAAACCATATCATATATACACCTATGTTATAAACCCAGCGACATCTTTATATGAGATACCAACCTCAGGCAATATCGTCAATGTAAAGTCTAGACAACCTAATGCTAACCTCGAAACAAAATTGTATGGTATGTCTACTTCTCACGGTGGAAACAAAATTGTGTACGCTAATCAGCCCTCTCAGAGCTATTATGAATCACAATTCAGCTTATCAAAACCGAGCGTTGATATTAGTAGTCAAATAAATAATACCCAATTGAAACATACAAATTACATCACATCAACTTACGATACAAGTAACGAAGTAAATCCATCTGATCTTCTTTCTGAAAGAACCCAAGATGATAATCAACCTAAATATTTAGTTGGACATGAACCAGAAACAAATCACAAGGCTGTGCTTTTACTACCAAATACACTTCCTTCAGATTCTGAAACTAAATCTGATCAAGAAAATGAGGTACCGCAAGTTCCAGAAGTAGGTTCATATCCTGGAGTTCTGCTTCCGAATGTTCCTTCAACCCCGTTCGAATCATTGATAAACCTAGGCAACACTGAGCCTGTTTCTCCGTCCAGTGCAGACACTAGTGATGTTAAACCTGATATTGGGGATTCAGAACCTAATCCTTATAATCCCAACATCAATTTAAATCGTATCCAACAAACAAACTTGCATCCAGGTGTAATTTCTGAGGATTCATACTATTCTGAATATAAAAATTTACCGGATGACCACGATGAATCGAGCCCAGTTTATGGTGTAGAAACACACAAACATCCCGGTTTGATTCCAACAGCTTCATCTAGTTCTGCATATACAAATTTACCGGATGACTATAATGAGCCGAGTCGAATTAATGGTAGAGAAACACACAAACATCCCGGTTTGGTTTCTATAGCTTCATCTAGTTCTGCACATACAAATTTACCGGATGAATATGGTGAACCTTTTTATGGTGGCCAAACACACCAGCCTTCAACTTTGATTACTTCATCAGCTTCATCCAGTTCTGCATATCCAAATTTACTGGATGAATATGATGAACCTTTTTATGGTAGACAAACACACCAGCATCCAAATTTGATTACTTCATCAACTTCATCCAGTTCTGCATCTCCAAATTTACCGTATGAATATGATGAACCTTTTTATGGTGGACAAACACACCAGCATCCAACTTTGATTACTTCATCAGCTTCATCCAGTTCTGCATATCCAAATTTACCGGATGAATATTATGAACCTTTTTATGGTGGACAAACACACCAGCATCCAACTTTGATTAATTCATCAACTTCATCCAGTTCTGCATATCCAAATTTACCGGATGAATATGATGAACCTGCTTATGTCGAACAAACACACCAACATCCAGGTTTCATTTCTAAAGCTTTAGCTGATTCCGAATATACAAATCCACCAAATGACTATAATAATCCAATACCTAATTATGGACAACACACAGACAGATATCCCGGTCTGATTACGAAAGTTAGCCATTATCCGGAATATGCAACTATAGAGCATGGCTATGATGAACCGATCCCCTTTTACGGTGGACAAATACAGACGCATCCCGGTTTTATTTCTAAGGCGTCATCTCATTCGGAATATACGAATTTACCGGATGAATATGATGAACCTGTTTATGTCAAACAAACACACCAACATCCAGGTTTGATTTCTTCATTGAATTCTGAATATACAAATGTAGTGGATGACTATGATGAACCGAGCTCTGTTTACGGTGGACAAACAACCAAGTATCCTGGTTTCATTTCTAAGGTTTCAGCTGATTCCGAATATACAAATCCACCAAATGATTATAATAATCCAATACCTAATTATGGACAACACACAGACAGACATCCCGGTCTGATTACGAAAGTTAGCCATTATCCGAAATATGCAACTGTAGAGCATGGCTATGATGAACCGATCCCCCTTTACGGTGGACAAATACAGAAGCATCCTGGTTTTATTTCTAAAGCTTCATCTCATTCTGAATATTCGAATTTACCGGATGAGCATGATGAACCTGTTTATGTCATACAAACACACCAACATCCAGGATTGATTTCTTCATCGGCTTCATCGAATTCTGAAAATAAAAATGTAGTGGGCGACTATGATGAACCGAGCTCTGTTTACGGTGGAGAAACACACAAACATCCTGGTTTCATTTCTAAGGCATCATCTCATTCTGAATTTACGAATTTACCAAATGAATATAATAATCCAACATCTGATTATGAAGAAGACACAGACAGATATCCCGTTCACATACAAACACCTGTCAATGGTAAACCAACAAAAAGTGAAGATAACTTGCCAGCGTCTTACCACCCCTACGGACATAAAATACACATTGTACAGCCAAGTCTTATCGCGCATCTTCACGGGAACCAACCAACAGGACTTAATTATCTTAAACACTTGAAACTGAAATTAGCTCCAACCTATCGACTGTTCACTTTAGACAATTTATTGAAACTGCATGATACAGTTATCAAAACAATAGAAGTAAATGGTGATGAACCTGACGTCTACGACAACAAAGGTTTGATGAATTTGAGGAAAATTATCAACATAATACTGATATTGGCAAAACATTTAGAGGAACCCGAAGGTAGCATCGAATGGTATGAGAAGATATTTTATAATACACAGACAGAACATCGACACCCATTGGAAATCTACGTTTACAATTTAATCCGGCAAAGATGGTTGCATGAACTTATGTTAGTTCTCTACAAGAATAACTTTAATTTCAATATTCTCCAAAACCCAAGAATATTTTCGTTTTTGGGATCATGGCAATTCCCGAACTATGTTCTGAACTTCATGGAAACAGAAGAGCTTTTACAACACAATTTTAATGCTCCAGAACTTTTCGACCAAACACTCAGTTCGCAGTACGGTCAGCAAGATCAGTTTGCCACCCATACATATGATAATGTGTTAAAAGAAGTACCGGAAAATCTAGAAAACTATGTAACTAATAACGTTATTGAAAGTTATAAGACACCCAATGCTGGCATAGTTCTAAGCATAGCTGGAGTTGAAGCTGAGCCAGATGCAAATGCTATAGTACATATTTTACAAAAATACTTGCATTACAAAAGTTTTATTGAAAAACAAGAGAACGTTATCATCCGTGACAATAAAGTCGAAATGCTAAAGCAAATAATATTGTTTTTAAGAGAGAAAGGGTATGATGCTTATACTATAGCAGATTTGATACGTAAACTGTATACTGCAGTTTATTCGATAGAAGGAAAGGCATGTCAGACACATAATCACACTAATTTTGCTAAGAATATATATGATGTTATTTTACCCGTTTTGAGAAGATCAGGACGATAAAGTATCATTTTATCTAAATATGTATATATATCTATCTAAAATGATAAAATATGTATGTTTCACAAATGCTCTTTATAATATTTATTTATGACCTTAAGACTCGTATTTATTATACGAGTATTATGAAGATTATTAAAAATATAGTTAATAATTGTATCAGTATCCTATATAAAAATATTCTAATTATAATTTGTATTCTTCTCTAGATATCTATGTCGGCATGAACTATTTATTACGAATGTGTATAGTTTTATTTTGTAGCATCATTCTTTGAAAAATATGCATATATTTCAATTTTAAATAAATATTATTGTAAATATAAGATTGATGTGTTTAATTTGACAGTACTACATCTTTTAGATTAATGTCCGATGTTCCTTTGTTTGTTCTGGTTTTCCACTTTTCATTGTAATTTTGCAGTAAAGTTCGAAAGTTTTTATGCCCATTTTAGGTATAACACAGAGAATAAGTCCATCAGAGAAGTATTAGTTTTGTCAAAGTAGAGCCAAGTAACTTGTTATCAAATCTATGGTTTATGAGAAGCTTGAAGATGACTTCAAAATGGGGGGGTTTTTATCGAAACGTGACGAATGAGACTAAAGCACCTTTGGGTTAAAACAGAGTCATAGAACCATAAAATTTTTGATAAAAATGCAGCAAGTGAGTACATAAATGCTATTCCTAGCTCTTTTCATCTCTCCTACTTTGCTATACTCGACAGGGTCCACAATAATCATGTCTTTGTAAAAGCTACCACCTCAGTTCACATTGTGGAATACAATAAATATAGATGCTGAGTGTTCTATTTATTCATCCGCCATCTTCCTTCTGGCACACACATAAACTGAATTCATGAGCTTTTAAACCCCTCCTTTAAGTAAAATAATGATTACGTTTTAGTGCCCATAATTCAAATCACACAATAAACCAATGTTTTTCTTGAAAACTGAGGACTAATTAAAAACCTAAGTATTCTGAACACATTTACGTCTTGGAAATGTCGAAAATAAATATGTAATACATCAATATGTATTTTACTGTGTGTACGTAAATAAATAATAAAATAAATAATAATAATAAAAATCTTTATTTATATGAAAACCTTCAACATTGCCTAAAGACTAGGTCACATGATCAGTGAATTAAAGGTCATACAGATAGAGTAACTCTGACTCCCAAGCTAGGAGATCCTGTGTCTTGGGAGTCAGTGTTCTGCTGTCACTGTGATACAAAAACCTTTAACTAAAAAGTGTGTTACAAAATCCTGGCAAACAAAAAAAAAAAAAACAAAAAAAAAACAGATTTGAAAGTATAAATAAATTATTTTATCAAAGATTTAAACTAAGAGTGAAGGAATTTATTTATTAAACGAAGTTTATTATGAGTGTGCATGTGTAGGTAAGGGTATATGTGGATGTGTAGGTGTGTATGTGAGGGTGAGCGTGTGTATGAGGGGGGTGTAAGGGTTCGTGTGTGATTGGGATTGTATATATTAGCGTGTAAATGTGTTGTGGTGTTGGTATATATTTAAGTATCTTGCTGAAAGGGTTGGGATTGTAATACTTATAAAATGGGTAGAAAAAGTATTTCACGGCTACTGCCGAAGGTGAAGTAGTTCTTCCGTCCGGACGTAGTCCTGATCTTGCAGCCAACTTTGTACCTTAACCTTGACTTCATGGTAACTTAGCCCAGTTAATTGAGTAGTTTTAGCGATGTTTCTATAAATGAAAGAGCTCACAACGTAGAACTGGCGCCTAGCTAATGCGGTCTTGTGGCTTATTGTTGGGAATATAATTTTTCTCTGCGCTTAGTGTTATCTGGTGGGGGAATTAGTTTATGCTTCCTAAGTGTGGCTCGGAGGACAAAGAGCTGTCTCACTGTAAGTAGCTGACAGTCCGCATATAGTTTTATAGTGGGAACTCTATATGGTTTACCAAGCATAACCTTGAGCACAGCTCTCTGGGCCCTTTCCACTTCGATAAACTTGGTTTTAGCAGCCCCTCCCCAAACCGGAATGCAGTAAGTGATAACGGACTGACAAAGCGCTAGGTAAACCATTTTCAGAATATGTTTGTCTGCACAGTCTCAGAGATTTGAAAATATAAATAAGTCTTCTGACTTTTGAAGTAATATTGTCTATTTGGTTGTACCATTTCAGTCCGTCATCAATCACTACACCCAGGTACTTCGTTTGGCTGACGCGAGTAAGCATTGCGCATAGGCAGTGGCTGCGATCAAGACATGTGTGTGCAATAATTTCAAAATCCGGAGGTGCTTTGTTCTTATAATTAATAAAAAACGGAATGAAGTTGGTTTTAGCCACGTTCAGTGTCAGAAGGTTTTGTTGCATCCACCCCCCAACAGTACTCAAGGACTGTTCCGCAGTACACTTGACATCGTTCCATTTATCACCATAAACGACTATCGCAGTGTCATCAGCGTATGTAAAGATCCGCGATTTATGCAGGGACAGCGTGCATAAGTCATTTATGTAGACTTGGAAAAGTGTTGGTCCCAGCACGCTGCCCTGCGGGACGCCGTATGTCACAGTTTCTTCTTCACTTTGGCATGAATCTATTTTAACAGTCACCCTTCTGTTTTGTAGGTAATCCCTGAAGAGGTCGAGAGGTTTACCACGAATACCTATACACTCCAGTTTGTAGAGAAGGGTGGGAACAGAGACTGTATCAAAGGCCTTCTTCAAATCTAGGAAAATACTAGTGCATTTTTGGTGTTCATCTAGTTTTTGTGCCACAAATTGTGTTAGATCGATAACTGCGTCCTCGGTAGAGACCCCTTTTTTGAACCCGTATTGGTTGGATGCTACAATGTTGTACTTGTTCAGGTAGTTTACAAGGCGACTGTTTATCATTTTCTCCATTACTTTAGAGAGAGCCGAGAGTACCGAAATTGGTCTATAATTGTTGACACAGTCTCTGGTCCCACCCTTATGAATCGGGTGGACTAGTGCCCTCTTGAATGGTTGTGGGAATAAACAAGATATCACCATAAGCCGATACGTCCACGGATTTTGAACTCCATAATCTGCTGAAGGTTGATCTGCTGATCAATTTAAGGATTGAATGAAAACCAAACTTCTCACCGTGTCTAATGTGATCAATATTATACATTACCTCTCTTTTTAAGTAAACTATACCAGCTTAGTCGTGGACTGCGACGGGTAGAATAAAAGTTATGGAGTTGATTAGATGGAAACCACACAAAGAAATTTGTACCCACAAACTGCTAAACGGAAAGAAGAAAGGATTAAAGTTAAACTTGTACGGTAAGTTTATTTCTTTCAATTATTTTGGTCACAATAATCTTTACTGCTTTCAATTCTTTTTAGCTGTTTTAAATCCATGTTTTACGTTGTTAACCAACTTTCTAAACCTTTACATAGTTGACCTTGTAAACTACATCTAATGTAAATGGGGTAGCCAATCAGAGTGTCCGTACAAGGCCCTAGGCTAGTCCTATATACAAGCCAGTGTTGCCATTTGTACTTAAATAAAACATTTACCATTTCCAATACATTGTCAAAACATAATTGATTCCATTACTCGTTGCTTTATTAAAATACATAATAGAAAATATTATTCGATTCATGTTTAAGATTTATTACAATATTACAAATTACTGGTTGGTCATGCAATTATTATTATACGAGTAATAACTACGTTAACTACAAAATATATCAATAAACGTATTACTAAACCAATGCAATTTGCAATTTTTGCATTAAAGAGAATTTAATGTAATGGGTAAAAAACTTCTACGAAGACATTAGTTTATGAATACTTTCGAATCCAGTTGAAAAGATTCTTTTAAAAAATAATAAGGAATAACTGGCTAGATAAGCCAGACCAGCCGAAATGAGCCCAAATTATTAAATTTTCACATTCGTATTTAACATTGTAAGATAGAAGTAAAGCTTTTAACTCTGTTGATATTGATATCCTACTGTTCACCCTATGCTTTCTCAACATATCTTAACAATCAATGTTTTATTTTGTTAAAACATGTTGTAGTTGTCTACCATAATATTGGCAGCTAATTTTTAATCTTGATTCAGTAGTTAAGCTATATTTCGGAAGGTGTACCGCAGGTTATCATCTTAGGTCCAGGTAAATTGTATTTATAATTTAAAACCAATTCAGTTCTTTTTGTTGTAATACATAATAGCTAAATATATTCAAGTACTCTGTTATTTTTTCAAAATAGCTCTTCGATTTATTACAGATGTGGCTGAACAGCATTGACCTCTAACATAATAGAAGAACTAGGCTGATTTTCATCATCAATGACTTAGATAGATTCAACGAAAATAAGAATTTATAGAACTCGTGGACCAGTGGTGCTGTTATCTTCTTAGTGCTTTATTTTGCATGGATCAAAATCGCCAACGTTATATCAGTCAGATGGATTTCACGGCTGTCACAGGATCCTTACATGTAAAGTTATATTTTTGATTGAAATAAATTCCTTTTTCCCGTATACTTTACACAAAGTAGGTAATAGGTATGGTATGTGTTAATTAAAACAACATTGCTTCGAAAATTGAAAATCGTATACCTTAGATTATGATCGATCAATTCTTAAATACAGTATGAGGCAGATTGTGGCAATGTCGAGACGTTAATTGAAAATATACGCAGTTTCAATAAGTTGATTATGCACCCTTAGTTCCACCAATAACGTCATCTTCAAAAAATACGGCCATTTCTAAAAAACGGCGAGGCCTATTGACTAACAAGCAATTTTTAGAAATCGAAACATATAAAACACTACTTCGCTTAATCCAGCAAATCATTGAAAACACAACATTATATATTCTAATATAGCATTCAATCGTGTACTATATGCAAAACAGGTCGTCGATATTATACATAATAGAATTGCGTTTAATCATTCAATTACTGTTTTCGATTTCATGGTATATAATGTGACATGTCAATCAATTATATACTGTGTATATTTCAATATATTTTGCAGACGCTACTTGAGGTTCCGATACGCCATAATGATTTTGCGCCTAGTGTATAGTTTTTTTTTCTTTAGCTTAGTAACGGGAAATCAGCGGGTAAGTTTTTTAAACATTTGTAAACAATAAAAAGTGCAACGTTCGTTTACCGTTAAGCGACATGGTTCCTGACGGCAAAGGTCCACCTTGGCCTTACTTTCTGGGTTCAAAGAATACAAAACTCCTTCGATTTTGTAGGTACACTTATTATCACTGCTTAAAGGAGCCATATCGTTTTGGATATAACGGATAGAAGGACTATCGTTTTCAGTCATATTTGGATGAACATCACCGCTCGCGCGAGAATCAAGCTACTCATATTCTAGATAATCTTTTATTCCGAAGCAGATATTGTCAATACAACATCAACAGGCTCCTCAAGACGAGCACTGATGCATTACTCATTATCCCACGAATTTAAATATATTTGATAGATAATGCTTTAGTAAATATATAATTATTGTAATCAAGAATTTTGGATATATCTAAAATCTCTTTAAGACGAGCACAGATGCTTCATGATAAAATGAACTTAGCTTGCTTTCTTAGCCTTCATTCCCTTCTAACTTTTAGATATATTGAATTTTTACAAATATCATTTCTACCACTGCCTCTGTTGAACCCAAATCACTGCCAAGTTTACCAAAAAAGGCATATAGGATTAACTGCATGTGAATCAGAAGGCCCATGGCTTTAGGGCCAACCATCGGTATTTTATCACACTTAGTAGGTATAGATATTAATCGCAGTATGATGTTTATTTATACTTAATAATATCTTTGTCATCGAAGTCAGTGGTATATCCAAAAAGACATGTTGCGGTGACCCCAAATAAATTGGGGATAAGGGCAAGAGGTGATGAGCCTAAACTTCGAAGAACAGAGACAAGAAACGGAGACTTCCTTAGGACTAAATTTTTTCCGGGACATCTGTCCCGAAATTCGGGACAACACTTTTAAATACATTAAAAACATGTTATTTGGAATAAGTAATTCGTCTATATTTACCTAAAGTGTGCGACTAGACATAACATTTATAATTTATAACTCCATAATAATAACTTATCCTCTATGGGCTCTAAAGGAAAAATAAAACACATAGAATATTGTTGTAAGTTACAACAATATTCTGTGTTTTTATCGGGACAGGTGTCCCGGAAAAAAATTAGTCCTAAGGAAGTCTCCGTTTCTTGTCTCTGTTCTTCGAAGTTTAGGCAAATAGGCACTACCTATTCCTATCACTGGTGATGAGTCAGTGATTCACGTAATGTTTAACTTTCATCTGATGTATGGCAACTTATTATTTGCCTTGTTTCGTTATTTCAGTCCAATTTATTAATTGAATCTAGTATTTAAATACTAGATTATGGGCAGATTTTTCAATCGACAGATAATTTTTATCTATACTTATAATAAATCTGTAGAAGTGAAAATTCTGTACATTGAAAATATCAAAAAAATAAATGGCAGGGGGTGTTACTAGACCGACACCGAACCCAAAAATGTGATTAAAAAAAATTTTGTCTGTCTGTCTGTCTGTCTGTCTGTCTGTCTGTCTGTCTGTCTGTCTGTCTGTCTGTTTGTTCAGGCATCACGCAAAAACTACCGGTTCGATTACGATGAAACTTGGTATAATTATTCTTTAATATCCTGGGCACCACACTGGGTACTTTTTATCCCGGAAAAGTATATACAATAAAAAACAAACTTAATTTTGCGGTTCGATCCCTAGATCCGATTACTGTACCAACCGCAAATAATAAGTTTGTCGTAGGTTAGGTCACACGCAGTGGAGTTCATTTTTATTCCTTTTACTTTTTAGAGTTATTTAGGTTTATTTTTATATAAGTCGTAGGTATAGATTTTAATTTTAAAGTATAGGTAGTATATTTGATAGTGTACGTAGTGACCGTAGGTTATTTTATAATACTGTTAGGTAGGATAGTCATTCGTATAGATATTAGTTTTTAGAGATTTTGCTTATTTATTGAGTTTAGATTGAGGGGCCCGTGGCTAAATAATAAGAGCCGCACAGGTCGATCGGTCAGGTTAAGCTACGCTTGCCGCGGTCGGTCTGTGGATGGGTGACCATCTTTACATACCGAGACACCTCCGTGCCTCGGAAAGCACGTTAAGCCGTTGGTCCCGGCTGTCATTCGTGGATCTTTGACAGTCGTTACGGGTAGTCAGAAGCCCGAAAGTCTGACAACCAGTCGTACCAAGGGTATCGTATTACCCAATAACTGGGTTGTGGAAGTCAGATAGGCAGTCGCTCCATGTAAAATACTGGTATTCAGCTGCATCCGGTTAGACTGGAAGCCGGCCCTGAACATAGTTGGGAAAAGGCTAGGCAGATGATGATTGAGTTTAGATTAGTTATCGTCATAAATAGGTTTATTTAGGTAGGTAGGTATTTTATTTTCTGTTATTGAGTTTATTTATTTTTTTAATTAGGTAGGTACTTAGGTAAAGATATCATATAGGTACCCTCTTAATCACCATTAATGAGACACAATTGGTTTTCTATTGTAATTAGCCACAAAGGGCCCGCGAGATAGATGGCATCCTGGTGCACATACATTTTATCCTGTTAGTACGTTCCCGTGGGATAATTTCCGACATCCACGCGGGCGAAGCCGCGGGCAGAAGCTAGTTCATGGAATAAAATTGACTTATGACAGATTTTGTATGGAAAACTGACAAAAATTCAAAATTATTCCTCGGATAAAATTATCTGGCTTTGGAAAAATCAGCCCTCAATTAATAAAATAGTTATTACAATAAATGTTAGGCAGAACACACCTAAATTCATTATTATTTGAAGTTGGAGGACTCAATGAAGACGGCCAGAACGGGTGATTGTCAAAACAAAATTTGTGTATGCCAAGATCAGGTGGATTTAGACACAAGCTTACCTCCCGCATCACCATTAAATTCGGCACATCCTCAAGTATTGTCAAAAATTACCGAAACGCCACCTAAAGTGGTAGAGGTAAGCAGCTTCATCACTACATTACAGCACTTGTTTTATTCATCTCACTGCTTTATGTAAATCTTAAAACTTGGGGCCGTATTTTGAAAGCCACCGTTCCAACATGGATATCCCTTTTTGGAATGCCTGAGTAGTTTTATCTCTTTCTTTCACTTTGTCAATTATGGTCTAACAAGTCAAAATACGGCTCCTAGCATGGGAATTACCATCGTCTGAATCGCCAATTAACGTCCCTACTGAACATTGGCGTTCATTACCACCACGGTTTCCAAAATCACTGGTTCTGGGGCAAGTTTTGTTGAACATATTATCTACATCGTTTGCACAAACATGAGAAATATCTTAGTCTATTTCCTAAATATTGGGCACATTTCGTTGCAAGTGTTGACGTATTCATCAGATGAACTGGTAAGAGTGAACCTTTAAGTCATATTAGCACCAGAAATGGATTTTTCGTACTTAAAGCAATCCTTAACTGGCTAAAATTGGGAAATCAAGTTTTTAGGGGAGAATCTTCTTGCTTCGTTCAGCTAATAGAAACGATTTTCCAAAATCAACCCAATCAAAAATGAAAAGGGGGAAATAAAGATTATTTGAAAGATCAGAGAGAGAGGTTTTTTTTATCAGAAATTTCTTGGATGCAGCTCGTAGTCCGGGTTTATGTTCGGTTGATGAGAATAGGATCGTCCCCATACTACTGTTAAACATGCCCAACTGGGTATATGGGTACTATAGCTACCCCTCCGCCTCACCCTTCGAGGCATGCTTCGCCTTACCGGCGTGGTACTATGTTATGAAAGATCCTGTGCCTAGAACATAAGTAGAACCTTGAAACTTGGCACTAATATATCTTTAGGTAAATAATAAATATATCAAAATAATAAACAAAAATCTTTTATTTCAGACAGTCCGTTTGTGTTGTTTAGAGACTAGTGTTAGTACTTACAACTACCAGAGATACAACACGAAGTATAAGAGCGCAATGATAAGTTTACCCAAACTCCCCTGCTGTGGGGGTGAATGGGGTGTTGAAGTTCGTAGTCGAAAGTACGAAATCCAGAATACCAGCGCTGCGAGATTCATTTTTTAAATGTCGCAGCATCATGCTGAGATAGGAGCCTTTTGGCCTCGTATAGGACTTTCTGTTTCATTTTTCTTTGTTACTTTTTTTAATTAATTTGGTTTTTTACTTTTGACTGTGTTTAGTTAAGTTTATGATCTTCCTACATGAGTTGCAATAAATACTTTTTCTTTCTAATCCGCGCGGGCGAAGTGCATAATATCTTGTTATATTGAGATGTTGTTAAAAATAACGTTTGACTAACGTTATTTTTTTGTTCTGCTAGTACTGCCTTGTAAGGCTAGCTAAGGTTTCCTAAAATGAGGGTGGCCGCTACATACCTGCTGCAGTAACGGCTGCCATGAAAATGATGGCAGCGGGGTTTGACTTTACGGTGCCAAAAACGCTCTCTATGAAAACGCGCCAATTTACTTTCATAAATAACGTTTCAGTGACGTCATTTAACTGTCCACCGCAGCCACCGCAGTCTTAGGTAACCTTAGCTTTATAGGTGCAACTGGTGCAAGCCTGAGTTTTTTGAAGATTTCAATTCATTGCTGATTTTGCTGCCATGATATTTTATCTGTGCCATATTTGTAATCTTACCCAGCGTGTTTCAAAAACATTGCCAGACTTGTATTTGCTTGAACTTTATTAAAAAGTGTTATTTTTCATATCTAAACTCGACCAAATTCTGGATCTCTATTAGAACTGCTACCATCTCCAGAAAAATCCTTTTACTGCTTCATTGTTCTTATTCAAAGAACCTTAGGTACACCTTAGCTTAAGGTGTATGCAGTCAATCTTCGATTGAAACCATTGTTTCATTATCGTTTCATACTGTCCATAATAATATTGTTTGCTGAATTACCTTTTTTCCATTTTAATTTACATATATTGCTGGGCAAAAGTGTCCCCCATACAGTTCTAATTTTCTTTTGTTGTGCCTTCACCGGCTAGTCGGTCAGGAACGATTCCAAATCATTACGCCAGCGTTTCTTAGGCCTGTCTCAGTAACAACGCCCGTCATCAGGCATCCACTGTGAGACGATTCTGGCCCATCTGTTTTGATGGAATTGGATTTTATTTCGTCTTGTCCGTGTTGGACCACGTGATCTTTGTTTACAAGCAACGGTGGTTCATTGACCTTAACATCTAAGATGGACTAGAGACATTGAAAATCTTTAATATCATAAACATCTAAAACAGCGATTTCACTTTCACTTATGTACAAACTCGTGCCTTCATTTCTCTGTAAAAGCATGAAAATTAACCAGCAACCGTTTCGAATTGACCGTGAATATTGCACATTGGCACTACATTTATTTTAATAGTTTCCATTTCTCCCATATAATCTTGTTCCTTAAATTTTAAAGTATGTAATAATTTATCGATAGATTTTGCTACTGTGTAGATTATGAGGTAATCTTTAACTGTATTGTTATTGCCACGAAACAATGGGATTCCGTTATTGGGAACATGCATTGTTCGATAAACATTGCAGACAAATCAGATTGAAGCGTAACTTTCCCGGGATTCTCTCGATGGTTTCTCACACAGATACAAAGCACATAATCATGTGATGTGACGTAAGGCTGTATTGTTATCAAGGCAGATTTGAGTTTTAAATTCTTGGATCTAATGGTGGAGAGTTGCTGTTTTTGTTACAATTCAATCTTCTGCACCATTGCTTCATGTTGCTAATCCATTGCTTCATATGTTGTCTGCTCAACAAAGGAAAATAACGCAATGAATGTTGTTAAACTGGCAAAATGAAAGCCATTGCTACTGATAGTGTGTTACGCAATTACCCTGCTGGTATATCAAGTAATTACTATCAGTAACGAGATGAATTTATTTGTATATAGTACTATTTTACTGATGATTCTACCGGAATACTTACCCCGGGGGTCAAACATGTACAGACGCCAGCAGGTCAAGCTACCCGAAACTGTCAAATTTTTCCAATCAACCTTGAACCTTAATGCTTTAGCGTTATAGTTGAAAATCTAATAAAGAAATTTGACAGATTGTAGTAGCTTGATGTGCTGGCGTCTGTACATTAAATAAAAAATTAAAAAATAGTTAAGACAATAATCTGCATTTTGCCAGGTGGTGAAACTAGGTCAAAACAAGTCACGAAGAGTAAATATTTTACGCGCTTTCAGGGTCATTATGGATATCCGGCACATGGCATGATAAGCGCAAACCCCGTTCATTCGATCAACCCTCAGTCCCGTATAGAAACTAAGAGCTTTGACGTGGAATTTGTGTCTGATGAGGTTCCAAATTTTCAAGTAAGTTTGGTTTAATACGGTGCCAGGTTTTATTTTAGTTAATCCTTAGAAAAAACCAATGGGCTCAGATCCTCTCTCTTTGAAGGTGGTATGTTGTTTAAAAGGCTAGCTGTCCATTTTGGCGGAGCGAGTAAACGGAGAAGAGTAAACCGAAAAGAGAGAAGTGTAAGCCGTTTTGACAACTATCTAGCAATTTTAAAGTGACATTCATAGATTCGCTATTGCTAATCATGAGATCCGTGGTTCGATTCCCAGGTCAGGCAAAGTGTTATCGGATTTTTCCATCAGCAATATTTTAGTAGCAGCCCGGAGTTTGGATTTGTGCCGATTTTGAAGGCAATAGGCTCGCTCCCTATTGCAAGGGACTTAAACAAAGCTGGCGAAATGTGGATGTACATACAGTAGGTATGTACGCCTCTGCCTAACCGTTCGGGGAACACAGGCGTGATTATGTAGAACGAATAATCAAAATATTGTTCTTTTAGGTACCACGACCCGTCCAATATGTTGAGGAAAATACAGAGTATACAGAAAAAACTATATGCTTCACGCCCTCAATGGTGCACAAAATGATAAAGGCAGCACTTGAGTACGTAAGCCAAATGCCTTCAGATATAAATAACATTGTAGAAAAACTCGATCAAGAATTAAACAGAATGTCAGATCACGAAACTATTGAGGAAAACGCTGTTAAGAAACCGCTGTACCCATTAGATTCTAAAAAAATATTCCAAATGCTGGATAAGCCAAGATCTGAGGCGAGAACTAATTTAATTTTGAAATATGAACTCCCTAGCGTGAAAGAGCCTCATTGCAGAGAAGCTCTAGAGAAGTTGATTGAAATAGCATATACTGCGTATATGGAATTAGAGGAGCATCCACAATGTCGGGATTATCTATATAATTTCGCCGCCCACCAACCAGAAGATCGTCCCACAGGTCATCTCGATCGAGGACCAGATCTAAAATCCTTGATAGCTTCAATATTGGACCAAGTAGACAAACATAAACCGAATCTAGATATTACTCCGGAAAGTGATCGTTACGGTGACATGCCAGCGACGCACCCTTTGGGAAATACACCTCCCCCCGAATATAATATCCCACAAATTAATGAGTATAATATTCCTCAAAAGACTCAAATTCATGAGTATAATATTCATAAATATAGCGTGTCGGAAGTGCCGGAGTACAATGTGCCTCGAATTCAAGAATATAATATTAATGAATATAACGTTCCACAAGCTCAGGAATTCGTTAAACCTGAATTGAACCTGCCCAAAGTTCATGAGTATAGTATTACACAAAATCATGAATATAATGTGCCTCAAACGAATGAATTTAGTATAACACAAAACCATGAATATAATGTTCCCAAAGTTCAGGAATACAGCATAACTCACGAATATAACATGCCTAAAGTTCATGAATACAGTATAACTCAAAATCACGAATATAACGTGCCTAAAGTTCATGAGTATCATATATCTCAAACTCATGAATATAATATGCCACAAATCGAGGACATTATAATTCCACAAATACAATCTATTGAGATGCCAGAAATTCACGAAACGATACATGAGACCATAGAAGAGGTTATACCAATGCAACCACAAGAAACTATCAATATTCTGATAAAACTTTTGCAAAAAAGTGATCAATACGACAATGTAAACTTGTTTGATCGTCTCATGAATATTTTAGAAGAAAACCAAAATAATTTCCACCCGAGGATTTTCAAACTCCTATTAACTCTTTTAAGTGCTCATAAACAGAATAATATTCCAAGGTTCAATGATATATTCTTAATGCTGCTCGATTCCCAAAGAAGTCGAGACTGGCCATGGGACGACAGAATCACAGAGCATTTGCTGTCTCACTTGATACCAGATCACACCGGTAATCTGGATTCCAGAATAGTCGAAATTATACTAAACCTGTATAAAAAGCGACCGAACGAAAATCATATTGAATATATACTGTCGCTTTTGAGACCATTCAAAGAAGGAAACTTGGATGCCGACATAGGTGATATAATACTTAAGTTGATACATTTATATCAAAATAACTTGCTGCGTCCAGATTATGTAGATATTTTACTCAAACTTCTGAAACCAAACCAAAATAATCCCATAGAAGTTGAAATCATCGATAATTTATCTAGGTGGAATGAAATGGGAATCAGTCCAAACCAATTAAATGGACTATTTGCACTTTTGAAGCCATATGTAAATGGGCATACGGATCGTAGACCTATTGATATTATACATTTCTTGTTGACCAAAAGTAGGCATTTGAATCCGAAACATTTAGATTTCATATTATCGTTCTTGTATCCGGAAAATGGAATATTAGATACCAGACGTATTGATATTATACACTTCTTATTGAACAACGTGGCGCGGTATCCTAAACATGCAAATATTCTTCTGAATTTGCTACAAGAGAATGCACCTGGTGTTTTAAATTCGAGGTTTTTGGAAATTTTGCTTTTCCTTAACAGTAATAGGTTATTGACCCCAGAACTTATTGAAACTATAATTAATCTCCTGAGCAACGAGGTCACTGGACAACTAGAAGACAACCAAGTGAAGACCTTGTTCTTCCAATTAGCACCATTCAAACAGTCCAATCCAAAACTTGTGGTGGATGTATTAAATCTTTTGAATCAAGGAGGATTGCATGGAAACATAGTTGAATGGCTTGAGACAACAAACAACAATATAGGTTTACCAAATCGGGATTCTAAACCACCCAATTTAAAACTAGTACTTGAGGAAACAAATCAAGATCACACTAATGAGTACCGAACTCCAGATGGTGGATATCAAACAGTGGATGGTGGACAACAAATTCCTGACCACGATTTCATGTCGATTTTCAAGTGGCTAGACAGTCAAGGACTTTTAACTCCAGACCAAGGATCTAATACCGATTTAGTAAATAAAATCCTTAACATTTTAGAAGTAGGTCAACGTGAATTAGGTGTCGTTGAACTAACGTACATGCTGAAACATGAGAAGCCACTTATTTACCAACCTGTATATTATGTGAAATATAGACTCCCCATATTGAGTTTTATATCGAACATGAAGTCGTTGTTACTTGAGAACCCGCATTTGAATGCCGATCCCATGAAACTGTTACAAGAACTGATAGTAATTTCTAACGTAACAGAAGTTTCGCCAAACCTACAAGGTTATCCTAAAGAAGAAATATTGAAATTAACTTTCAATGACGGAGATTTAGTTCAAGCAAAGATTCTGGACGAGCAAAACTTGAGTTTAAATGATCAGATTACTTATGTCCACGGTCTGAACTCGGACATTTCGCCTGAAGAAATATTGCAGCTTAATAGAATGAACGAAGCGAAATACTTCCCGAATTTATTAGAAGTTAAAGGGGTGCACCCTGATCAACTATCTATTAAGGAGGTAGATAAGTTTATCGATGTGCCGCCGGTACATTATAGGCACATTGAGATGAATCCAGGAGTTTCGCATCAAACAAAAACGATACATCAAACGTATATTGCACGAGCGAATCAGAAACAGGATCCCCTTCACAACAACAATGCTCAACTTAGGCCTCAGAAGTAGAAGAAAAAGTCAAATTTTTGTTTTTATTAAAAAATAAACTTTAGGTCAAAATGTGTAGTTTTATTTTTGGTAGGGTTAGAAGCAGAAAGTCTAGCTTCCTCAAATTATGCTCTAAATAGCTCTAAAGTGTGAGTGTTGCAACTATAATAATGGTGTGGTCGTGTGGAGCTGAACCACCAATTGAACCACTTTTATTATTTTATCCACTTATTAGTCAGTAGCTAAAAAATCAACCGCATAGTCCATCCAAGGGCAGCTGATAATTCTTCCAAAGAGTAAAAATACTCGGCCAGCAGATATCCTTGCAACTAGTCAATCACTCGAACCGTAAAATATCTTCATCTGTTTTCAAGTAACATGATTCAAGTGATTGGGTTGTGGCGGGGATAGGGGTAAATGACTGTAGCTCCGAATAAAATATTTAGATTTTGCCACGCCTGGATCTATCTGGAAGCTGAACCCAAGTGATGAGTGGGCAGGTATGGTATGTAAATGGAAAATTTACATATGTTTATAGCTACATGATTACTTTAGGGGAAAATACCCTTGTGAGCATAACTTTCAAAGCTGTTGCGAAATACGTGTATCTATAAACGAAGGTAAATGTAGGAAGTGCTGGTTTGGGCATGATGAATATTATGATTGGATGACATCGCCTAAATTCTTACTTTTGTTTCAGAACAGAAATCAATAAAAAATATCGTTTTATAAAATGATTTGCTCTCAGCGGACCTAGAACCTTATGAAAGAAGTAGAGACGAAAACTAAAACAATAGGCCAGAAAACAAGAACCCTGATTTTTGAACGTAACTTTATTTGTCACTGTCATAGAAATAACTTATTGATTTTCTGCGCGGAAGGCGTTCCGGCTAAAATATTTTCAAGTTTTTACGCACCCATAATCTTCTAGTTCGCTTTTTCACAAGAATTAGACAAAGACCAAGCTGTTTTGAATGTTTTATAACGCATTAATATCAGATACCTGAAACACAGTAAAATCAATGAATCTACCGTGAATTATCGCAATGGAGAACACTCCATGAATTTCATAACGTAAATAAATAAAAGAACAGTGTAAATACGTAACAATTACTGATTAAGTTGAGTGGAAAGTGTTGTATTTTCATTTTAAACATGTTGGGGCAAAGACCGAGGTTTATCAAGCCAGGTAATTTACCTTCTCTATTAGGTTAATAGACTACACCTTACTAAGCATAAGTTTCTTTTATGGAGTGTCTGAAAACCTACTCAAACATTTAAAAGGCATCAATTTAGGATACATTTTTTTTATTCCGTTTAGTTTAGATTGCATTCCAAGCTGTATTTATCGTAAAATTTGTAATCCAGGCCTTTTTACCGGTATTTTTTACAAAAGATAGGTATTTTGAAGACCAGAATTCTTGTTCCCGAGTTTTCCAATGATTAGTTAGCAAAGATATTGATGGATAAATAGGTAATTCTCTGTTATAACCATACCACACACCGCCCAACCTTTTCCTTTGTTCTTGATACTTAGACCTACAATATGGTGTCTCTTCTTTTGGTATTCTATTCCATCGAACAAAGAGACGCATAAGGAACAAAGCTACTGGATGAAGGCATCTTCTACAATAAAAAAAAAGTGCTTATGTAACTCCGTTTCAGATTGCGGAAAGGAATTATAAATGATATTTATTTTGTAAATTGGTTAAAAATAACACCTTTACACTTAAAATTTTAGATTCAAGGAGATATTTGATCATTTGACATCATGCTGTTTTTATGATGTCACATGATCAAATATCTCCTTGAATTGATGAAGCCCTAGCTAGCCATATTCTCTGCTGTCTATGCAATATATTCTGTGGATTACATAATTATGCTTGAAACTCAATAACACAAACTAAACTACTAGGTTCTCTAGCATTGGCAGTTTGATTTTGATTATAAAGTGTCTTTCCCTAACACATTTACTAAAAGTAACTCACTGGTACAGGACAGTAGGTGTCTGGGTCTCACTAAACTCAAAAACCTTTGAATTCTGGGCTAGGTTTTTATAAAACCAAATAACAAACAGCCAGCATTCTTAATACAAATTTAAAAATGAATATTATAGAATATACCATAATAAAACTAAGTTCCTCAAATCTCTTGTAGGAGAAGAGACACTCTACCCAACGAGAAACAAAGATGGTGTTATTGAAACACTGGTAAACCCTAACGTAGATTCTGCGTTGACCATAGACAGTGATTCCCGTACTTCATTTGTTTACAACCGGTATCACCATCTACCGTTTCAAACTCAACGACAGAAGTTGCCAGTGTTTCAGTATCGTAACCATATCTTGTATCTGTTGGAGCGGCATCAAACGTTGTTGCTGATTGGGGAGACGGGATGCGGGAAGTCTACGCAGGTGCCTCAGGTGAGTTCTATATTATTGTTTTCTTTAAGACAGGAGGGTCTCTCAATCTCCGGTCTTTTATAAGAGCCTTTCATGTCAGATGCAGAATTGTAGACTGCTTATTTATTTAAACTTCCACACAAAAATAAGGCAATGGAGGACTTAATTCTTTAGGCATTCTCTATCAGTCACCCGAGGCCGAGGGTGGTGAAGAGATAAGATGATAGGTAATCAGTTTGAAAGGAACACAATAAAACAAGATATTAAAACATTATCATAACCAATAATAAAATCTTTTTAACAAAAAAATTAAACCGCCGAAAAAACTCAAAAGCAAAAAATAATAAACTTTTTTAATTTAACCTTAATGACTAAGTTTTTAAACTAATGTAATGTACAGACGCCAGCACATCAAGCTACTACAATCTGTCAAATTAATTTAATAGATTTTCAACTTTATCGCTGAGGCATTAAGGTTCAAAGTTGACCTACTGCTTTCGGGTAGCTTGACCTGCTGGCGTCTGTACATAAATAGGTTCCTTTATTGTTAGCCTGTATTATCCCAGTTCCGTGAAATGGTATAGTAATTAGTACGAGTACCTAAATTTTTTACCATAAAGCTAGTGTTATAAATATCACTAGCTGCGCCTCGCGGTTTCACCCGCATAGGTTTCGATATCGGCATAAAAAGTATCCTATGTGTTATTCCTGGTTATAAATAGTCTATCCATCCATACAAACTTTCGCATTTATAATATTAGTAGGAAACCAACATTCTGTTACCATACGGACATTTTTTCAAACGCCTATTCCTTTACGAATAGCAATAATACACAGAAAGAAGTTGCTATTCAAGTTATGTAGGGGTAATCTTTTCTTTCGTCGATTCAATGTTCATATTAGCCAATCAGCAAGGTTGATGGAGAAGCTGTTTGCCATATTTGGGCGGGGTGCTGGACATAGGCACTTAAAAATAATGTTCGAGATACACGAGGTAAGCTAGCCAGCGTACTCTGGCTTTGTGTATACTAGCTTAATTTCTAGGTTAATATAGTTTAATAGGAAGGGGTTCTATTTTTTGACCTAGTAGCACACCCACCGCCAAAAACTAGCCTCGTCTGTTACGAGCATAAAGAAGATTCTTATTCATAAGACGTATGCCTCGTATACTTGAGGAGGAATGCATATGATTAACTTTTATTAGACTGACGTCAATGGCTTAACTTAAGCATTACTTTAAACGGTCATTAGTTTAACTACTGGCTTTCTTTGAATAATTATTCATTCCTGGGGGTAAAAGTACCTACTAACCTACTGTTACTAAGGGATCAACTTCAAATTTTAACCCAATAGAGAGCGTCGTTCGGCAAACCCGAACGCGTCGTCGCGCCGATAGAGGGCGCGTTATGTGTGCGCTGCTCTCTTATATTTAGGACACGGTCTAAACCAATCTAAATTAAAGCCCTCTTAAAATAAAATGGAAAACATAAATGGGGAGCAGCCATAGAGTAATCTACATTTTCGGTGTCGATGCCGAATTTTGTTTAACAATAAAGTGATTAACGTAGCGCGCGTGACTTCCAACTCGTAACGTGAACTTTAGTAAGGAAGAAGTAATTATTTTATATAAAGGTTATTATAGTATGTAATATATATCACATTAATTGGGGTTTGTTTTCCTCACAGAGTGGCGTATTATTTTTATTACCCGACTGCGCGACGCAAAGGAGTGGTAATGTGTTTATCAGCCTATGTAGCACTATACAGACCAAACGCCTGGGCCGATTTTTATGATTCACACGTCAATCGATTCCTCTTAGTCCGGCGAGTGTCACTAAAGGCATGACGTTAGTGAAAATTCAATATGGCGACTACTCTGCCGTCATAACTAAGAATGCAGTAATCGCAAAATGGCGGTTACGAGTAAACGCAAAAAACATATTTCATATCATCTGCGCAAGATGCATTATGCAAGTACGGCAAAAATCATTACATAAAAAACATATTTACTTCGAGTTATAATATTTTATTTTCTTCAATAGTATTCATTCAATAATATATTATAGAATTCTAGACGACCGGACAGCTTGTTTTGTGCTTTTCAGTTTTTTTTATTATTATGTAGGTACGAAGTTTGGTTCACTTTTAACGCAGTCGGGTTTTTTGATTTTTAAATAATTATTTTGCTATGACATCAGCCTGTAATTGTTCCACTAAAAATACGAAGTTTTTAGTTTTTTCGATGATTTTCCTTTATCGTGTGTTATTGCCATTGCTGACTGAGGTGCTTGTACCTACATGGTTATAGATGGTAGATGTAAGATAGAAAGTTATAACAGGGTGTATCAGAATGGTGTGTAACCACACCATGAAATGAATGGTGTGGTATAGACTATCAGATTGAACAACTTTCTCCATGCGACCAACATCGTAATCGCGAAAAAATATCAGTCGTCCAATACAAAACTTCAATACCTACTCGACCCAAATGTGTTTAGCAGTCTGGAGTCTGGATTTGTTCCCGGTTAATGGCAATAGGCTCGCCTTCCGTTACTTTTGTCCTGGGGGCCTACTCCGAAGTGCAAAGTGCGAATGTTCGGATCGGACCGACACATGGCCGAACCGAATATTATTGAAAAATGCGAAAAAAGTTCGGATCGGCTCAGTTGGGTCGGGACCATACGCAATATTCGAAAGAGTGTAGGAGTGTAGGATCGGAACCGACGGAACCAAATAGTGACTTCGTAGCAGGAAACGGCCGAACATTCGGCCGATACTACTTCGGAGTAGACCCCCTGGACTTAAACATCATCATCATTTGCCTAGCCTTTTTCCAAGTATGTAGGAGTTGGCTTCCAGTCTAACCGGATGGTGCTGAGTACAAGCTGTACCTGTATACGTAGCTGACCAAATTTGGATGTATGTACGATAGGTACTATAGAGAGCTAGAAGAGCCCTCTCTAAAAAACCACAGTTTGTACGATAATTAGAGCCCTCTGCTCAAAAGCAGTCAGTATACCTATTATTAATTACAATAATGACATGAATGGCATGTTGCCGACACATAAAATGACTTATTATCAGTTGCACTTGGGCAGCATTATAGGGTCAAAAGGAAGGGATTCTTGTTATCGTACTCGTAGAGGTAACCATTTTTTCTTCATAATAAATTAATGAGAGACAAAGAGAGCAATAAGTAATTCTTATTACCAAAACCCGTTATAACAAAAGGCTTGTCAAAGGATACCACTACCTTTCGCCCACTGCGGTTATTGAATTTTATGACCCGTTTGTTCGGCCCCGTGCTGACTGCTTATTGTAAAATTCAATATTGAATCATTAAAGGCCTATTCAGATATTTATAAGCGATATCACTGTCGCGCTCGGTAGCGATGATTGTCCAAACTTCCAAAGTGACTAACCAGAAGGCGGACCAGTATCGCTACTGAGCGCAACAGAGATGTCGTTTATATCTGAATATGCCTTATATTATTTAGATTCCGAGCTTGGCTGCCATTTTCACATCTGTTTTTGGTGGGATCTCTATTAGCTGTGACACGGTAATGTTATATACCGTGGCTGTGACCTCCTTTCTAGACATATCGTCATACAAAATCCAACCACCGCCGTTCTATAAGCATAATCAGCCTCTGCTGGGATATAAGCACACAAGCCTCCTTTCTGTGTGGGCCGTGATCCACCACGCGGGCCCAATACGGGTTGGTGGATGTCACATGATTTCGAATTAAGCGTTCTAGGACATGCAGGTTCCTCACGTTGTTTTCCTTGGCCGTTTTGAAATAATTTACACGAAGTAAAGTGCCAGTCTGGGTTTGCACCTATTACTTACAACTAATAAGTTGCAGCCGTTTCCACTGGGCTGCACCTCGTTCTATTTACTTCCTTGCCTATATTGTCGAGCTGCAGGGCGGAGGCCTTTTTTTCCCCTTTTCGCACACCATAAACTGCGCCAACCGTACTAACCCTTGGACGACGGATCATTGGCTTAGAATAGAGAATAGGATTTCCATCTAGAAAATTGTAAAATATAGCCTGCCAATTCTGCAATGATGTATTGTATTATCCAGTAACTGCGTTGTGTAGGTCAGACAGGCAGTTTAGCCGCTTTCGGTTAGACTGGAAGCGACCCCAACATAGTTGGGAAAAGGCAGGCAGATGTTGATGGAGTCTGCCATGCCGTGCTCTTGGTAGGTCTTTAGCTGTAAATTCTTTACACAGCTAAAAAAGCACGTTCCCAGAGCCCCCTCCCCTGCTTGTTGCATACACATTTCACATGTTTGTACTTATAGAAATTTTAGTGGAAGGGTGTGCAGTTTTATATTACACGATACCTGCCTTGTTTAAACAGGTTAAACCGTCTTGGTTGTCATACGAAATATCCGCGACAGTCGACTCGTTAGAGTGCTGACGTAACCCAAGTCTGATAAGTTGATAACCATACAATTTCGGTTTTCCGCAGCGATTGGGTTGAGGATATTAGTATACATATTTTTCCTTTATCGCACCAAGAACCTTATGATAACGGTTGCTAGAGTAGAATTGGGCCTAATAATAATATGGACCAAACAGTTGGACATCAGGCGATACGATCGTACGACTAATAAATAATTGGTTAATCATTTAAAAACAAAATCTGGCCAAGTGCTTAGCGGATCACGCATAGTAGTGTTCCGTTGTCGGGAATATTTATCCCGACTCGGGATGAATATATGTATACGCATGCACAGTGTTGATTTTATAGACCACAAAAGTACAGACGCCAGCAGGTCAAGCTACCCGAAACTGTCAAATTTTCCCAATCAACCTTGAACCTTAATGCTTTAGCGATAAAGTTGAAAATCTATTAGAGAAATTTGACAGATTGTAGTAGCTTGATGTGCTGGCGTCTGTACTAATTACGGTATTGTGCCTAATTGCCGTCAAGCGTTAATTAAAATACCATTTGGTGCGTCGTTAGTCAAAATATTTTTTATTACGATTAGCGCTTTGTGGGGTCTGCTAAAAATAGGTAAGTACGTAAGTAGGTATTGTACTGATTTCTTGGGATGAAGCATCTATAAGATAATATTATCTATCTAGGAATTTATAGCTGTTATTAGTTTGTTTGAACGCACTAATCTCTGGCACCCTCTCTACCGGTCGGATTTGATGAAATGAAATTATTTAACCCCCGACGCAAAAACGACGGGGTGTTATAAGTTTGACGTGTCTGTGTGTGTGTGTGTATGTCTGTATGTGGCATCGTAGCTCCCGAACGGATGAACCGATTTCGATATTGTTTTTTTTGTTTGAAAGATGAATTTGTCGGGAGTGTTCTTAGCTATGTTTGATGAAAATCAGTCCAAGATGGCCGCCGCCACAAAATGGCGGATTACATATTTTTTCACAACTCCCTCAATATGGGTATAAAATGAAAGGGCTTGACTAGTAGAATACTATACACTATGATAAATTTCGAATCCAAGATGGCCGCCACCACAAAATGGCGAATAACATTCTTTTTTTCACAACTTCCTCAATATGGGTATCAAATGAAAGGGCTTGACTAGTAGAATACTAAACACTATGATAAATTTCAAATCCAAGATGGCCACCACCACAAAATGGCTAATTACAAAAAACCTGATTAAACACCAAATTACCTGAATCTTAAAACGCAAGAAAATAAAAGAAATGAAATAATAAGGAGTCCCTACAAAAAGCATGAAATAAAAAATTAAATTAAAAATTTAAAAAACCCCCGACTACTTGAAACCCTATAAAAAGAAAAAAATAACCTTGAAATTATGACCCTACGTAAGTACGTATGAAATTTGATTTAATATTGTCCTGTCGGGGGACCGCTACTATTTTAAACTTTAACAGAACGTTAGGCTAATAATTAGAGCGGTCCCCCGGCGGGACAACATTTAATCAAAAAATTTCATACGTACTTACGTAGGGTCATAATTTCAAGGTTATTTTTTTCTTTTTATAGGGTTTCGAGTAGTCGGGGGTTTATTAAATTTTTAATTTAATTTTGATACGTGCGTGAAACGCATGGCTCAGTAAACGCGGCTATTCATATCGCGGGCATGCGCGGGTGTGAGTAAACGAGAGGGGGGCCGCGCGCCGGGCGGCGCCGGCGCCGGCGGCGGCGGGCGACTCTTCCGAAACGCGCTATGTTCGTATTGTACATCCGCACACAGACGCGATCAAACAAGCGATGCGTGAGTTTACTGATTATTACTGCACAGTTTTCTGATAAAATAATATAGTATTAATGTTTACTGAGCTGCTGCGGACCCCTGGCACTCATGTTACGGACCCCTAACTAAGGGGTCCGTGGACCCCACTTTAAGAAACCCTGCTCTACTGAGATGAATTCTACATGGAAGAAGACATGTTGCACTGACCTCAAATAAATTAGGATAAGATAAGGCGGAGGGAATTCCGGAGGATTCCCACAAAATACTTTTAGGTAAAATGGGCCGCCTAGAGTAAAAAAAAGCGTGACAAATCTAATAATACTTACAAAACTTGGTGCTAATTTAACGCCCATGCATATAATAATAAAAAAACTTAAAAAAAACCGCCAGAAAAAACTTGAAAAGAAAAAAAAAACTTGAGAGGTGTCAAGGGACACCCGGATGGAACGAAAACGAAGTTGTTATTATTTATTATGTAAGTACAAAAGACCTGTATACACTCAACAAAAATAATCGTCGCGACACCACACTGTTCAATGCGAAATAGAAAGACGAAACGAAAATAACTGGCTTGCTTTCTATAAGAGAGAGAGAGAGAGACAGACAGACGGAGAAACACGCGCACGCCGCACGCCTTACAACTATAGCAAAAGGTGTCGTTCCAACTTTTGGTCTTAATTTTTGCCGTCTAGCCCCCTTTCGCAACGCGCGATAAGGATCTTCGTTCCAATAATAAACCTTTTTTATTTAACCTTAATAACTGCGTTCTTATCCTCGGTCCACGGCACTGAGAAATTAATCAGGAAAATCCATAAATATGGAAAATCCTAGCCTCCACACTGGTTAATTTTGTTATGCCCTGCTTCACCGAGGCTATCTGGAGGATGCCTGGAGACTCGCTTGCCCGAACTCAGTTCTACCCGATAATCCATTTTCCCAGAGACGGCGTGATGAGCCGCTCTACAGAGTAGTTCAGGATAATTTACTTAACACGTCTGTTACTACTGCGGAGCGTGCGCGCCTGTTGGCTGTGGGTAAATGGGAGTCGGGTCTGTGGCTTCATGCACTACCGTCGTCGAACGTAGGCACTTTGTTCGACGACAATACTTTCCGCCTCGCTGCTTCCTTACGACTAGGAGCACCGTGTTGTTCTCCCCATCGCTGTCACTGTGGCGAAGTTGTCAACAGCCTCGGACACCACGCCCTGTCTTGCAGGCGAAGTGCGGGTCGCTTAGCGCGGCACGCACACATTAACGACATCATTCGACGAGCTCTTGTCACCGTCGGCGTTTCAGCTGTATTAGAACCCAATGGTTTGGCACGCGACGATTGCAAGAGACCGGACGGCATGTCTTTATTTCCATGGAAGGTGGGTAGGCCTTTAGTGTGGGATGCAACTTGTGTCGATACTCTTGCGCCATCCCATCTTCCAGGGTCGGCGTGCTGTGCTGGTGCTGCTGCTGCGGCTGCGGAAAAACTCAAGCAGCGTAAATATAATAACCTTATTAATAATTATATTTTCGAGCCGTTTGGGGTTGAAACCCTCGGCCCGTGGGGTCCGAGTGCGCATGGTCTTTTTAAAGAAATTTCGAAAACACTGGTTGACACTTGCCATGACCCAAGGTCTGGCTTTTACCCTGGCTAGAGGCTAAGCATTGCCATACAACGTGGCAATGCCGCCAGTGTCTTGGGTACATTGCCAGTCGACAGCGATGTAGATGAATTTTTCGACGCTATATTTTAGTTTGTAAATACATAGTTTTAGTTAATTTAGGATACTTATACTTAATTTTGTTATGTGAGTAGGTTAGTCTAGTCTGTATTATAATGTAGTAGAATAGTGCACTGCTCAGTAATAAATAGTAATGATATAGGGTGTTTTAAACGATTTATAAAATAAAAAATCACATGTGTAAAACTAAGTTAGTAGTGTGGTAATCATCAAAGTGAAACAACATCTATAATATGTGGCGTCCCACAGGGAGCAATTTTAGGTCCTCTGCTCTTCCTAGTACTTATACATAAAAATATCGACGAGGTGTGGTTACAATGGTCACCTTACCTTGTATGCTGATGATACATGTTTATTTTACTTCGGGTCTTCCATCCATCATATTACTTCACTGGTTTCAGTTTAATCTTTTAACAATAAATATTTCAAAAACATGTTATCTAATATTTAAGGCAAAAAAAAAAAAATAATTCTAAAAAAAAAAAAACACAATTACCGGCGTGTCTCTACAGCTATAAAAATGTGAAAAATATCTTGGACTAAGAATAGACACCTCCCTACATGGAATGCTCACATCGAATACCTACATAAAAACAGGTTATGCGCTCCATCCTCAAGAATTAAAATGTTAAGTGATAGCCCATACTATATGGCAATAAAAATATATAATAAGTTGCCCAACATATTTAAAACTGAAAAATCTGTAACAATATTCCAAAAAAGGCTAAAACTATACCTAATTAAAAAATGTTTCTACTCAGTAACAAAATATTTAGAGTCCAAAAGTGGCGATCTGTCCTATCTATACTTCTATACTAATATTATAAAGAGGAAAACTTTGTTTGTTTGTTTGTTTGTTTGTAATGAATAGGCTCAAAAACTACTAAACCGATTTAAAAAATTCTTTCACCAATCGAATGCTACATTATCCACGAGTAACATAGGCTAAATTTTATTTTGGAAAAAAATAGGGTTCCGTAAGATATTTGGGTTTTTCGGACAGAAGGTGTAAAAAATCAACCAGAAACGTTACTTATTTTGCGTACGCTGCCTAAACTATAAAAGATAGAACCATAAAATGTTCAAATTAATTGTAGATCTTATAAATATCTACAAAAAAGTCCGCGATACACTATACCTATCTATGTCGAGTGAGGCACAACAACCATTTTTTAATTTAAAAACTCTTGATTTTTTTTGGGCTACATTTAAACGCATTTATTTTACTCATGATATTAATCCTTATCAAAATAAATTATTTCATCAGTAAGTACTGTTTATGTAGATAATATTTGGTCTTTAAATGATTAAAATTGGACGTTTGGTTTTGAAGTTATGGCGAAATTAAAATATTACGATTTCTGCTGCACGGCCCGTTGCGAAGTGGGCGTCACCAAGGCCGTGCACGTGCAGGAATAAGTTTACAAAATCAAAAATCAAGTCATAATATAACTATTTACATCACATCCATGATCTGTATAGTGTTATAAAGTTTTCAGAATTTTCGCAAAGTTTAAAAAATTCATCTTCTTACTTCTATTTATTTAAAAAAAAAATATTATGTATCTTTATGGGTTATTTTCATTTCCTTTTTCGCAAAGTTTAAAAAAATCATCTTCTTACTTCAATTTTTTTTTTTAATATTTTGTATCTTTATGGGTTATTTTCACAAATCCGAAATCTACGCGGACGAAGTCGCGGGCAGAAGCTAGTACTTACATAAAAACGTAAGAAATATATCTATGGTCCTATACAAACAATAACATGTAGTCTATCCTATTTAACTTAATATAAAATGATAATTTGTAATACCTGAAAATGATGACATTAATATATTGCATAATAATTGTATTAAATTCATTATTATTGACATTTAATTTTGACATAAGTAATTTCTCAATTTAATTGTACTATTATAAAAGATAATAATTAATTAATAATAATGTTAATGCATGCTAATTTATGATGATAAGGGCAGGCGAATGATAAAATTGCAATGCTTGTAAAAGGCTACTAAGTCATAAGTATCTACTAACATAACATAACACCAACATTGTACACTTAGTTTACAATAAACGTTTTGACTTTGACTTTACATAAAAAGCAAAATTTCGACACTAGTCGGGACACTGCGCAACATAGTTCGATGTATACCACGAAGATTGCGGTACACCATTTATAACTCCCTAGTAAAGCCACATCTACCTACTATATTTAATTGAAATCTGGGGCAGTGCTACAAAAACAGAACCGTCAGAACTTCAAATATCCCAAAACAAACTGATAAAAATGCCTTTTAACTATACATACTTAACACCAACCAGTAAAATATATAATGACACAAAAATAATGAATATAAAACAACTATATATTGTTACGAGCTTCGGGTTCGTGACAATTAAAAATGCCGATAAAAATTACCAAAAGTTACACTTTAATTAATCAACACTAACAACAATTCAAAACACACTAATTATAAAACACAATCGCTATTTAGTCGCACTTGAAGATCGCTTTCGATGTATTCGCATCTGTAGCAGAACTAAGTCTGATTGCTCGCGGCTATTCCCGGCCTTATATAGTGCCGCAGATAGTTCCAGAACCTTCTATTGTAGAACCGTCTAGAATGTTCGAGTACATACCGGCCCCGACTGACTAGATGTCGATAGTTCTAGTAAGTTCTAGCTTCGACATATCTGCTCGTCAATAGATGGCGCTGACGGATGGCGTGACTATTAGTTCTACTATTCCATAATAGATGGCGCCAGTTAGTTCTGCCAATCCACAATAGATGTCGCCAGTGGTAACTAATGTCACCGTGTATCAGGCATTAATTGGGGCGCGTAACACTGCCCCCTCCTAAGACATGCTCGTCCCGAGCATTATCGGCTCCATAATAACGCGCCAATCGATCCACATGGACGATCTTAGGAGTACCTCTTGCACCTTTCCGTATCCGGTAGGTTACGTCATTGATCTTTGTCACAATCCGGTACGGTCCATCCCATTTAGCTTGAAGCTTAGGAGATTTCCCTTTGCTGCGCACTGGATTGTGCAACCACACTAGTGAACCTTCGTCAAACCCTTTACTGTTCATTTTGCGGTCATAACGGGTTTTCATCTTTTCAGACATTTGCTGGCCCGATTGTCTG
This sequence comes from Apamea anceps, assembly GCA_951799955.1. Taxonomy (NCBI): domain Eukaryota; kingdom Metazoa; phylum Arthropoda; class Insecta; order Lepidoptera; family Noctuidae; genus Apamea; species Apamea anceps. Next base: position 1,116,674 of record OX637525.1, read on the forward strand.
ACGTGCTCACAAATGTCATTCATTTTATTCCGCAAGTTATTCGCATAATCCGTTATACTGCATGGGGCATCAGGTGGTATTCCGGTGATCAGGTCTGCAGGCAGCCGTAATTCTCTTCCAAAGTTTGCGAAGGCTGGTGTCACCGATGTACTTTCGTGAACAGCGCTTCGATATGACAACAAAAACGGTTGTATGTGCTTGTCCCAATCTCGTTGTCGATTTTCCACAACTTTTGCTAGGTACCTCTCCAGTGTCTGATTAAATCGTTCCACCATTCCATCCGATTGTGGGTGGTAAGAAGTTGTTCTTGTTTTATGAGTACCCATAACTCGACAAGTTTCCTGGAATATTTGGGACTCAAAATTCCTTCCTTGATCACTGTGAATCTCTAGTGGAACTCCAAAACGACAGAAGACTTCATAAACTAATTTATCTGCAACTGTCGAAGCTTCTTGGTTTGGAATGGCGAAGACTTCCGGCCACTTAGTGAAGTAATCCATCACAACCATGAAATACTTGTTGCCACTTTCACTTTCCGGAAACGGCCCCGCAACGTCGAGGGCTATCCTCTCCCATGGTGCGCCAACATTGTACAATTTCAATGCACCTCTACTACGAGTCTGAGGTCCCTTTACAGCTGCACAACTTGTACATTTGCGACACCAGTCCTCAACATCGTCCCGACAGTGGACCCAGTAAAACCGTTCTCGTATCTTCAGTAGAGTCCGTTTTACTCCCAGATGACCTCCTGAACATCCATTATGGTACAGCTGTAGAACATTCGGTACTTGAGCTTTAGGGACAACCATTTGCAAATGACAGCTATCTCCCCGAGCATTTTCCCATTTTCGGCACAGGACTCCATCCTGAATCACCAAGCTGTCCCATTGGGCCCAATAGCTTTTCGTGATCGAACTCATCGCTGAGACGTCGCTCCACTTGGGCTTAGGAGCTCTGGCCTTCATCCACTCCAGAATCGGCTTGATGTCTGAATCTTCCTGCTGTGCACGTTGTAGGCTTTCCTTCCACTCGATGCTGAGGTCTGTCTTGAGCATCCTCACAGGTACGACTTCTTTACTCTCTTGCCTAGTACAATGCTTGCAGTCTTCAGGACAAGGTCTTCTTGACAATGCATCTGCGTTGCCATGAGATTTTCCGCTGCGATGTTCGACCACGAAGTCGTATTCCTGCAGAAGTTCAATCCATCTCGCAACTTGTCCTTCTGGATTTTTGAACTGCAATAGCCATTTCAGTGCAGCATGGTCGGTTCGTAACTGGAATTTCCGACCCAGAAGATATTTGCTAAAGTGCTGCAATGACTTTACCACAGCAAGCAGTTCTCGTCTCGTAACACAATAGTTCCTTTCAGGTTTCGACAATGACTTGCTGAAGTACGCTATCACAAATTCTTGATCGCCATTCCGCTGGGACAACACACCGCCAAGTCCTATGTCGCTTGCGTCTGTGTCAACTATAAATTCCTTGCCCGCATCAGGGTACCCCAAAATAGGTGTTTTGCACAGACGGTCCTTTAGCTCCTGGAATGCGATGTCGCAACTTCCATCCCAGCTGAAATGTCGCTTTTCCTCGGTTAGCTTATGCAGGGGTTTGGCTATATCTGCAAAGTTCTTGACAAATCGCCGATAGTAGGAGCACAAACCCAGAAATGCTCTGACCTGCGTCTTGTCTTTTGGAATTGGCCAATCCTCGACAGCGGCGATTTTCTCCGGATCCGTGCGGATACCTTCTTCAGACACTACATATCCCAAAAAGCTAACTTGTCGTTTGAATAGTGAACACTTCTTTGGACTTAACTTGAGGTTGGCACTCTGGATCTTCATGAGCACGCGTTCCAGGTTTTGAAGATGTTCTTCAAACGTACGGCCTACGATGATGATGTCATCCAAGTAGACCAGACAGGCATCGCCAATTAGCCCGGTAAGTACAAGTTCCATCAACCTTTCAAACGTTGCCGGAGCATTGCACAATCCAAACGGCATAACTTTAAATTGCCACAGACCCTTTCCTGTCGAGAATGCAGTTTTCTCCTTGTCCTTAGGATCAATTTCAACTTGCCAGTAGCCACTTTTCAGGTCCAGCGTGCTAAACCACTTTACGCCAGTAAGCATGTCCAGCGTGTCATCGATTCTTGGCAAAGGATAGCTGTCCTTCTTGGTGACGTCGTTCAATCGACGATAGTCAACACAAAACCTCATGCTGCCGTCCTTCTTTCTTACCAGCACTACAGGTGAACACCATGGGCTAGATGAAGGTTCAATAACACCATCCTTCACCATCCCCTCAATCATGGTTTCCACTTCCTTTTCACGTGCAACCGGCAATCTCCTTGGCCGCTGACGGATAGGCAATTCATCTCCTGTGTTTATTTTGTGTTGAACTAAGCCAGTCCTGCCGATGTCAGCATCGTTTGACGAGAAAACATCGGCATACTTGAGTAACATTTTCTTCGCCTTGACCATTTCATTTTGGGACAGAGCGCTGCGGCAGTCTTCTAAAAGTGTGGTCACTCTTGTTTGTGCATCCTTGCTGAGGGTCCCAGTCGATAGATGTTGGCATCGACGCAACCAATCCACTTCCTCGCAAGTACCAACTAGTGTGCCTTTTTCTATAATCTGTTCCTGATCACAAAGGTTCAGCACACGTACCCCTGAGATGTCGGTGGCTCTGACCAAAGTTCGTGCCACTTTCCATGGAAGGTCATCGTCTACCCTTTCCACGAGTACACAACGTTGAGTTTTCCCAGGATTCCGAGGAAGACTAACCGGCACAATCGTTTCCGATCTCGGCGGAAGAACAATCTTCTTAAGGCTGTACACGTTCCCTGGTAACGCCCCTTCCACGAAAAGTTCCTCTTGTCCACATTTCAAAACACCTTGCTTGACGTCAATTTCGCAACAATTCTTCCTCATAAAGTCAAGGCCCAGGATGCAATCGTCCATTATATCAGCCACGATGACATTATGCAGGTAGATTCTGTTGCCTAGCTTCAACCCTATCTTCTTCTCTCCATGGACGGGTATGCGCTGACCGGTAGCTGTTACCAAATTAATGTGTTCTCGGTTGTATGCGGAGTCCCCAAGGGACCGTCTTATCAGTTGGGAACTGACGACCGTGCGAGAGGCTCCAGTATCTATGGTCAGCTTACACGGCGTTCCGTTGACCTCGCCCTTGATGATTAGGCTGTTCCCGTCTTGGGTTTGTGTGATCGAAACCCTTGGGGCTCTTTGAACATCAGCCAGCACCCGCCCCGCAGTCCTGGCTATTACTCGTTTCCCTGCTGTTGGTTCTGGGCGGTGCTATTAGCTGCACTGCCCTCTGGAGATCGGCCGTCTTCTCTTTCTGCAGTTCGCTTGGGGCAACTGGATCGAAGGTGGCCCCTTTCCCCACAGCCGTAGCACCTAGGGCTGTACCCTTTACTGCGGTCGCGAACTGTAGCCGCTGCAACCTCCCTGACCCGATGGGAACGATGATCCTGTCGCACGGCTTCCACCTCCAGTGCATGGGCCAAGGCGTCCTTAAGCGTCCCGTGGTGCCCGAGCCTCACAGCAGCTCTAACTTCAAGTTCGCGGATGCCGTCGATGAATGCCTGCACCAGGTTCCCATCAATAAGCGCAGGTACGGACTGGTAAGCTTTACGCACCAGCTTCTCCACTTCAAGGGCCCACTGCTGCAGGTTCTCATTACTGCGTTGCACGCGATCCTTGAGCTGCGCACGAAACACGTGTTCCAGGTGAGCATCGCCATACCGAGCCTCCAATGCCTCAAGGAGCTGCTCGTAAGTCACTTCCTTACCGAGAGCTTCCAGAACAGTTAAGGCCTGGTCGCGCAGGCCTAGGGTGAGGGCAGTCATAGCCTGACTATTATTCCAACCATTCGCCTTTATGACAGCCTCAAACTGGATTTTGTAGGCCGACCAGGAAGAAGTTCCGTCGAACGGTGGCACTTTGAATCCACGTAGCGAAGGTGTTGTAGCTACGGGAGCTGCGATTCCATCCCCAAGTTTAAGGTAATCCAGCGTTTTCTTTACGTCAGCCATCACGGTTTTCTTCACGTCAGCCACCACGTTGTCAACCCGATCATTCACTTGGTCGATCCGGATTTCAGCTTCCGTCAGGCGGTTGTCACATTGAGCAACCTTATCCTTCATCTCCTTCATGTCTTTCCCGAAGGTAGCGTGAAGATCCTTCATAAGGAGCATCTGCTCTTCCTGGCGGCGCGCTTGCTCCTCCTGGCGGCGTGCTTGCTCCTCCTTATCGTGTTGGAGCTGTTCTTCCAACCGACGAGCCTGTTCCTCCTGTCGGCGAGCCTGTTCCTCCTGTCGGCGGGCCTGTTCCTCCTTGTCCCGCTGGAGCTGTTCTTCCAACCGACGAGCCTGTTCCTCCTGTCGGCGGGACTGCTCCTGCAGCATCATCATCAGAGCAGCAAAGTCTGGTGCTGATGATGCTGGACCTGCTGCGGACGGGTCGGCCTCCGTGGTTGGTAGCTGGCCCTCCGACCTCTGCGGCGCAGCTCCACCAAAACGCCTCTGGTCCGTCTCCTGTTGGCGTTGACTCCGGGTACGGATACCCTCCGTGTCGTCTTTAGGTAAAATCGGCATGATTTAATCCTTGATTCTGACACCAATTGTTACGAGCTTCGGGTTCGTGACAATTAAAAATGCCGATAAAAATTACCAAAAGTTACACTTTAATTAATCAACACTAACAACAATTCAAAACACACTAATTATAAAACACAATCGCTATTTAGTCGCACTTGAAGATCGCTTTCGATGTATTCGCATCTGTAGCAGAACTAAGTCTGATTGCTCGCGGCTATTCCCGGCCTTATATAGTGCCGCAGATAGTTCCAGAACCTTCTATTGTAGAACCGTCTAGAATGTTCGAGTACATACCGGCCCCGACTGACTAGATGTCGATAGTTCTAGTAAGTTCTAGCTTCGACATATCTGCTCGTCAATAGATGGCGCTGACGGATGGCGTGACTATTAGTTCTACTATTCCATAATAGATGGCGCCAGTTAGTTCTGCCAATCCACAATAGATGTCGCCAGTGGTAACTAATGTCACCGTGTATCAGGCATTAATTGGGGCGCGTAACAATATCTATAACACATGTATTTTCATCAGAAAGGAAGAACCTTTCTGATGAAAATACATGTACGACATGTATGTTTAACAAAAGCATTCACACAAATATTATACTCACCCAATATAAACAAATTACTCAACGGAGCACACGACGACCAAGCTTACTGGTGTTACCAAAAACTAGAACCAACTATGGCAAAAAAATGCTTACATTTGAAGGAGCACAACTTTATGCATTCAATGCATTTAAAACAGCTCAGCCAGTATGTTAGACTTCTGGAGAAATGAATGCGTTGGGTGGGTCGGGTTTCGGATACATACTCTGTAGGTATGTTGATTAGTCTGTAACTAGTGATGTCGAACTTTCATAAATTTAAATTATGATTAATGTTGTTCTCAAGTAAGTGACATGTTATGTTTTTATTGAGAATAAAGTTTCTTTAAACCTAAACCTAAGTTCTTAAACTAATTAAGTATACCTAAATAATTTTGAGTCGGCGCCAAACAATCAATAAACAAAGATCACTAGCGCGATAGGGTTTTTATATATAAATGCGGCGCCGACTCAAAATTATTTAGGTATACTTACATTAGTCTAAGAACTTAGTTATTAAGGTTAAATAAAAAGGGTTTGTTATTTTTTGCTTTTCAGTTTTTTCGGCGGTTTAAATTTTTTTTTGTTAAAAAGTTTTTATTTTATAATTTTTTGTGGGTATAATCTACTAATTGTTTGCCAGAGGGCAGGCATATATTATGGCACTGAGTACAGTAATAATACACAACTCAGCATTCAAATCTGTGAGTGAACAATAAATCACCCCTATTTTCCCACCCTTAGGGTTGGATTTTTTTTCCAAATTTATGTGGGACCAACTTTGGACAACCTTTCCAATAAAAAAGAATTATCAAAATCGGACTACACTGTAATTATGCGTGGTCATACATAAAAAAAATACGCGTCGACTTGAGAATCTCCTCCGTTTTGTTTCGTCGGTTAAAAAGTACAATATTAGACCTTCTTTATTTATCAGTTGTTAAGTATATTTAGCGGTTTAGTGAGAAAAAAAAATCGTTTGAATGAACTCGCTAATAGCACGATAGTACCGTGATAATAGCGTTCCTTTTCTCATTTGACATATCTTTTGGCGGGAAACGGCGCCACGGTCGTTTCGAAACATTGACCGTGCTTCTCCCGCATTTATTAAGTGTTGCTAGAATATAGACTTTTCCTCCGATTGCGGAAAAATAAAATATTTAGCCTCGTTGATATTGACGACTATTATTTTTAATATGTAGGTAGGCAAAGAATTTAAAGTTTTCATTAGAATAGTTTTTACGGATGTTTAATACTTAACTATTTCTCATAAAAATTATTTGCTTGAAGAAAAAACCAATCAATTTCATGATTCTAGGTAATTAATTTGCCTGCAATTTTATGTAATTTTTCTTTCTCAAGCGAATGTTTACTAACGCGATAACATAAGTGAATGGTTACATTACATTTTTAAACAAACGTAAATCTGCGTGCTAAAATAAAATATCCAATTGCATCAGCCGATTCATCTCAGCTGCTTTTTAAATAAATATCATAAAAAGGATTACAAAGGAATTTGTATACCGGGCCTGGCTACCCCGAGGGCCTGTCCCTACTCCCTCCAGCATAGCATTTGCTTCGCTATTCAGTCGAGCGTGGCGTCTTGTTGTGGGTGCATGTCGCTCTTTTGTTCAACGGGACGCGAACTGTATTGTCGATCAACGATAAAAATAAATACAATACATTCATGAATCGAACTGTTAAACAAAGCAAGTATGGTCAAACACTGTTATGGTAACATATCGGCTACTTGTAACTTACAACGGAACTGTTTTGATAACTTACGAACCGAGAACGATTGTGTATGCATCGATTTTACCGATAAAAAAAATACTTTGGGATTGAAGTGTTTTCAAAAGTGATTAGTGTCCTCTTATAAGAGACTGCTGCTATGACAAGTGTAAACAGTGTTTTTAGTACAAAGTTAAACCGATTTCAATACGAGACTGTTATGATTATAAAATCGTAAAGTTAGTGTGATTATTTTTGGAATTACGTGCGTGGGTTTGCGTTGCCCACGCTGGTACTAAATACTGTGGTTTGACTCAGTTCATGTACTGTTGCAAGAAGCCCTTCGTGTTTCAACTAACAGTCATTAACAGCAAAAATGATGTGGCCCTCATCTCAAGCTAGTAAAATACTGACAAGTCTACTTCTAGTTATTGTTCTGTACTGCATTTGTATGGACACGTTCTTATTTCTACGGATACAGGACTATAAAATAGATTTCTTCGACGTAGAACCTAATGTCACCCAAGAAACTTCTACTATTAAAGAAACGAGAAAACTGCCGAATTACGAGGAAGTAACATGGCTTCCATGTACTATAAACCCGTTATGCCATCCTACGGTGAAAGCACTAATGGTGGACCATATCAATCACTATATTTATGGGCCTTTGTGTGCGATAATGGATGTAGGTCTAGGCATTTCTGAGAACATGCTCCTCATAACACCGAACATGATATCCGTCTTCCATGTCTTTGTTGCACTTCTTGGCGCGAAACTGTTGACGTGCCCGAATCTGGCTGCAAGGAGAGTAGCCATAGTTCTATTCCAAATTCGAATGTTTTTGGATGATCTGGATGGCCATGTAGCCAGAGAGCGAAAACATATAAAAGGAGAAAGATCAGACGTTGGAACTTTGGGTTACTGGGTCGACGGGATTTGTGATTTACTTGGCGTTATTGCGATGATGATTGGGATAACTTTGTACTTGCGGAACAATCCTCCGAGACGTGGCTATAAGAACACGCCAGTAAGCACCCTGCCTTACCACCAATTAAAAGAAATAAACTCGACAGAAGACATAGAAAAGGACCTTAATGCCGACAATGGGATTTCATACAAAACTAAAGTGACTTTCCAGAAGATAGCTCAAATCATTGGTCTGTATTCGGGACAAATGTTGCTATCATCATTAGCATGGAACAGGTACATAGATATCTATCAAGATCTTTTGGAAAATTACTATTGTACTGAATACGATGTTTTTAGACGAGAAGTTATGTTTAAATCTGGTAAGTTCTTCTTTGCATCAGCCATTTGGAGGATAATGAATCCTCATAGTTACCTGCATGTGCTGTCCTTGGCAGTATTTTGTGATAAAACCTGGTGGTTCTTGAAAACTGTACATTATGTTGGATATTTAGGTTTAATAGTAGCTGTAGGTACTTCAGAATACCTTATTGATAACATTAGAGCTTATGTATTGAATGGCGTCGATGGGCGATGATTATTTCCTTCACATTGTTAAAAATGTTATGAAAAATGGTTTAAGGTGCTCTGTTATATCTTTGGATATTAAAAAAGAATCTAAAAATAGTTGTTTTTTTCAGATATTATTTATTAGGTTCGTCTCTGCTATCGAAATTTGTAAAAAAAAAATTTGACCCTCTTAAGATTACGCTCCGAATTCAGATTATTTCGTAGGCAAAATTAGAATGGAGATCAAAATAGATGTTTTGGTTCCAAACCAGTTGCGCTTTGCTTTGTTTATGTTTATGGCATGGTTGATAATGTTTCTATTGGTTTTTTATAGAACCGTCGAAGTGGGTAGGGAGTTTCGGATTGTGAAAGTGGAATATTAATTGATTTGAATTTAGAACGATACATTCGTTCATTGTTTTGATAAAATGGCAGACCTTTCGATTTTTAAATGATCAATCAGTGAATAAAATAAAATAGGAAATAAACTTAGATATCTAACCTACCTACATATTAGGTTTCATAATACATATTATAATATTATGCTGGTATTGTCACGATCTTCATTTATAAGGTGTCTCTGATTGACTAATAAAATTAATCTTCTCATTGAATTGATAAATGTGTATTTAGTGAAGCTCGAATGCTCGATCAACTTATTAAATAAAATCCCTAATACTTACTTTAAAATGTTGTCTTTAGCAATTCTTGCTGAACAATTTAAACGAGATTACTAAAAATGGATATCTCACACTAGTATATTTTTAATCCATTTTAAATAACTACTTTAGCTAGCTAAAATTATTTTATTTTTAACCTGTCGAGAAGTAGCCACCATGGAAAAATCTCCCGCCAAATTGACGCAGATAAATTAAAACTAATGAGTTACACGAACAAAGTTTCAGAACACACACACTTAATTTCGTCGAAGTAGAAACTTTTCATGAATTTGATTGAACAAACTTTACACAAAGTTGGCATAATTTGAATATGTTTATTTGTTCCATAGTTTACTTAAATTTAATTCATCTCCTCAGAGGGTTAATTAGGCAGACTGAGGTGTTTGTTAAATAAACAAACTTTACCGACTGTGAAAGAAAATGGGCAGGCCCTTTTGCCATTATCCGGGCACATTCTAACACGATGTTCGGTTAAATCTGCCATTGTGAATTTCTTGAAAGGATCATATTATGCAAACGCGTAAACGGTGTAAAACAGTAAGGCGGATCACACACTACACCGTGCCACGCGACGGGGCGCTGGAAACGGAGCCAAATTCCCCGCGCGGAAACGCGTTTTTAGGGTTCCGTAGCCAAATGGCAACGGAACCCTTATGGATTCGTCATGTCTGTCTGTCTGTCCGTCCGTATGTCACAGCCGCTTTTTTCCGAAACTATAAGAGCTATACTGTTGAAACTTGGTAAGTAGATGTATTCTGTGAACCGCATTAAGATTTTCACACAAAAATAGAAAAAAAAACAATAAATTTTGGGGGTCCCCATACTTAGAACTGAAACTCAAAATTTTTTTTTTCATCAAACCCATACGTGTGGGGTATCTATGGATAGGTCTTCAAAAATGATATTAAGGTTTCTAATATCATTTTTTTCTAAACTGAATAGTTTGCGCGAGAGACACTTCCAAAGTGGTAAAATGTCCCCCCCCCCCCCCCCTGTAACTTCCAAAATAAGAGAATGATAAAACTAAAAAAAATATATGATGTACATTACCATATAAACTTCCACCGAAAATTGGTTTGAACGAGATCTAGTGAGTAGTTTTTTTTTAATACGTCATAAATCGTAACGTAACGGAACCCTTCATGGGCGAGTCCGACTCGCACTTGGCCGGTTTTTTAACTACAATAATGAAGTCAAAGTTCAACAAAGTGCATAAACATTGAAGATTTTTCCGCGTATTTACTATGTGAATCACTATTGTTAGATCATGCAATGAATAGGATTCTATAAGAAGTATACAAAACATAGGTAAATGTAAAATATTTATGAACACGTTCGTCGTTCAAGTGTTTTAGCTCAGTCGCGCACTTCATAAAAGAATTGCCACTTTATAGCTTTTAGATTAGGGTTGCTTAAATATCGTATTATGTTTACTTATAATATTGGTTGTTAGTCAAGTGATTGGTTTCACGTTCCGAGTAACTAAAGCTACAGCACTCACAACTAACAAAGCTGGACAAAAAAAAAAAAAACATTCAATTCGTCAGTTTACTTTTGATACAATAGGTTTACTGCCCAAAAATCCTCATCTTCCTCATTGATGTAAAGAAAATGTTCATTAATAAATAAATTAAGTTAGGTTGAGAATCTCCACTTTCTGAATGTCTGAAAAGTTACAAAAGACAGAACCAGAACTCGTTACTGGTTCGATCATAGACTTCTTTTTGATTCGTCCAGAAACGGACATGACCATGATCTCATTCAATCCTACTGCCTGGTATTACAGCCTTACGAATAAAGTTTGAAGACTGCAATAAGGCTATTAAGTTTTTTAGAGCGTAAACTTTGCACTTCCAGCGAATTAATGGTGCATGTCCTTTGTGATCTGTTCGTTGAAATGCATACCTTGTATTTTCCCTACGTAAAATAAGAGCAGTTTGTGACTATGACAGTAGGTAGGGGTAAAGCCAAAAAAACGATGGAGTGACTGTGTGAAAGATGATATAACTGGAATTTATCTTAGTTCGGTGCAGCTTGCACTTTTGTCCCCATCTTCTTTGCATGAAGAGAGTACATGAACTGAGATAAATTGGGATAGCGACAGGGAAATTATTATGATAGTAGTACTGACAGTGCGTGATATCATGCCATGAATTCCTTCTTCTTTTGTGTAGAGAATAGCTTGCATCTTTGGAAAATTACAGTCGAAAAGTTAGCTAGCAGGACTAATAGCCAAGGGTGCACTTGAGTATTGGGCGGGTTTCCTTCAAAGTACCCAAGACATGGGTTTGAGCGCTATCTAGTTTTCGTCCCAAAATAACTTTACAACCGCAATCCCTTAGACTCTCATTAGTTGATACTTCTCTAAGTACCTCATAAGCGTGTCTACTTTAATTCGAATGTAATTGCGTCAGCATTTGTCTATTGTCAGTGTTCATAGAATTGATGATTTTAATCGCCATGTTCCATCTGTATCGATTGTTCCATTAAATTTGTATTAGCTTTTATGTGTCTATTACTGTTGGTTCGATTTGATAGCATTGCCTCTCCTCCTCTGTTATTTAGAACAACACGGTGAAAATCTCAAAGCAAATGCTTGGTTTCTGAAAGTTTCAATTTATTCTTTCGTCGACTCGATTTGTTGATGTTTGTTGATTGTAACTGAGGTGGCAGTGCTGTCAGCAGCTATATTAATGACGTCAGAGCTGGCCCTTTACCAAAAATATGTTAAACTGAGCTTGCTGGTTGGATATCCTGTGGCAGGGTTCTTGTTTGTAAGTTTGACAATGGTCGAAGAACCGTGAAAGATCGTTCAATGAGACTTATTCGAATCTTTGTGCGTGTAATTCTGTGCTTCTCGTATCCAGGCTTCAATTTTTAAAATATCAACTGTACTCAAAATGGTTAGTGTATTGAGTCTACTAACTTGCTCAATTTGATCATCTTTTGTAAAATCTCACAATTTATGAAGTTCCTCCTTAGCACCACGCTTGTTAGGGTTCCGTAGCCAAATGGCAACGGAACCCTTATGGATTCGCCATGTCTGTCTGTCTGTCTGTCTGTCTGTCCGTCCGTATGTCACAGCCGCTTTTTTCCGAAACTATAAGAGCTATACTGTTGAAACTTGGTAAGTAAATGTATTCTGTGAACCGCATTAAGATTTTCACACAAAAATAGAAAAAAAAAACAATAAATTTTAGGGGTCCCCATACTTAGAACTGAAACTCAAAATTTTTTTTTTCATCAAACCCATACGTGTGGGGTATCTATGGATAGGTCTTCAAAAATGATATTGAGGTTTCTAATATCATTTTTTTCTAAACTGAATAGTTTGCGCGAGAGACACTTCCAAAGTGGTAAAATGTGTGTCCCCCCCCCTGTAACTTCTAAAATAAGAGAATGATAAAACTAAAAAAATATATGATGTACATTACCATATAAACTTCCACCGAAAATTGGTTTGAACGAGATCTAGTGAGTAGTTTTTTTTTAATACGTCATAAATCGTAACGTAACGGAACCCTTCATGGGCGAGTCCGACTCGCACTTGGCCGGTTTTTTTTTGTGGTTAAATCAGGGTTAATACTCGTTCTAAACGATAAATAAGTTCTTTAAAACTTATTTGTTTTGTCCGTCAGTTTGCATTGTATTAACATAAACTGCTGTGTTTATATTATTAGCTGTAGACTCAGATTCACTCACCTAAGTCTCTTATGTTAATTAGAACATTTGTAAGCCTATGTCGTACCGTTTTGTTTCGCGTTGATGCTAAAGATGCTTTTAGATAGCATTAATAGAAGATTGTCAGAGTCAAAATCTTAAATAGTGTTCGATTACATATTGCATCGAATTCCTCCCCTATAATTTCACCAAGGCATATCGTGTTTGCATACTGTGAAATGACCTTCTGTCTTCCAATCTTCAAAAAGCCTTGTTATCCAAAAACTATTTTGGATATCCATAAAAATAATCATAACCAAGCCTTATTAATCTCATCTATTAAAATAATTATGTACTTTAAGTATTTAACTATTTACATATTTGCAACTGTTGCAAAGGGGCTCCTTTGCAGATCCCACGATGTTAATAGGGCAACGCGATTTGTAGCAGCAACTTAATCGTCCTCTACATTAACTACCATAGTGACTACCAGTAGCACGTCAAGCTGTCTGTTCTCCTTTAATTTCCCTGAAAGGGTAATTAACTAGGTTGTAGTTAATTTGACCCTGAGTTAATGTTACCCTATTGGCTAGTTTGTTGTCAGTGAGTACCTACTTTAGATAACTCTCAACAGGCTCGCTCGTGTTGACAAGTTGATGCTCTAGTGGTTCTATGATAGCCTACGTCATGTATGAACTTGAAGTTGAAGTATTTGTCATACTCGTGGAAAAGGACTGATGAAAAACATAAAAAACCAAAATAAAAAAAACCGCCGAAAAAACTGAAAAGCAAAAAATTATAAACCTTTTTTATTTAATCTTAATGACTAAGTTCGTAAACTAATGTAAGTATACCTAAGTAATTTTGAGTCGGCGCCAAACAATCAATAAACAAAGATCACTAAATTGCCTTAAATTTAAACGGCGCCGACTCAATATTAGAATTATCAAAATCGGACTACTCAGTAAGAAGTTATGCGTGGTCATACATATACGCGTCGACTTAAGAACCTCCTCCGTTTTTTTTCGTCGGTTAAAAAGATATAGTTTATAGGCTCATTTCCTCGAAAGCGCAGAAGATTGTCTCGCGAACATCAAAAGGTTATTGTTATTCATTGAAACTAAGCAGAGAGTAGATAAATAAAATAGATTCCTTTTTGTGCGCTTTTATACAAAGTGGCGATTAGGTTATCACATTAAACAGTACAGCGGTTATTACAAGTCGTAATCAGTCTGTTAAAATAAAAAAAATAATCAATTGTACTAAAAATAGAAAACTGAATTATTCCAACAATATAAATACCTAGCTTAAAAATTGGCACGATATAAAACACCATTGATAATAACGCACCAGACATGCGCGAGACAATGTTATCAACAATTTAACACAGATATTGTTACCAAATAATCACAAAATAAACACGAAAACGAAAAAAAAAGAGGTCCCACGGCTAGAATGAATTGTTATTAATTATGTTAATTGCATATGTTTAAAATATGTAATGCGTGGTGGTGAATACGTGGTTTTAATTAATGTGATAACCTAATCGCCACACTGTAAATTATAACGTGACGATATCATCGTGGACGTAGGCAACATGGCAGGAAAGTAAATGTCAAAATTTAAAAGTGTCTTCATATATTACCATAAATGTTACTTCACTGTGTTATCGTGATGCCCTGGACGTCCCCGATAATATCGTCATGTTAGAATTTATAACTGCGCACATTGGTTTTTCGAGACAGTCCTTTGCTTTAGTGTAAACCGGCCAAATGCGTGGTAATGGCTGGTAATCAGGCTGAAAATTAAAAACACAGAAGCAGACAATTCCGTAATTTTGATTTGAACCCCAGATTGTCACTGAGGAGTGACTTAAGTCACTATGTCAACTCCTTTGTTTTTTACCAAGTTTTCATAGTACCTACTGAGAAAAAAATCAGCAGAACAATGATAAAGAACATCAACAATGTTCTTCTAGTAACCATAGTTCTCGCGTGCTTCAAGACTAAAAACACAAACATTTGCATGCCTCCAGTATTGAACTCAAAAGCATTGGTTCTGTTATCTTTAGCCATTTTCATCTGCAATTCAATAAGGCGAAACGGTCACGCATAGGATACGTAAATGTAACGGGTTTCAGGAGCAATATCAATGAAGATGCTCTTTTATGATGGCAGTTCTATATTCGTACTTTTGGTTACGTTGACTCCTTTTATGATTGCGTAACATCTACATATAATGGATTCGAAGGGTCGTTGACCTGGCGAAAAAATTCGACGGATTCTAGGCAAAGATGGTGTTCAAAGATTTAGCTTTATCATCATCAGCCTTTAGCTGTCTTCTGTTAAAACACATACACACGTATATGGCCACCTTTATCCAACGCTGATTGCCATATTTTTAGGGTTCCTTACCTCAAAAGGAAAAAACGGAACCGTTATAGGATCACTTTGTTGTCCGTCCATCTGTCTATCAAGACCCTTTTTCTCAGGAACGCGTGGAGGTATCAAGTTGGAATTTATATCAAATACTCAGGTCTACTGACCCTTGGAGCTGTGAAGAAATCAAACTTCTAAGCCAACGCAATCAAAAGATACAGCCGTTTATGCCGAAAAATTTCGACACTCGCAAGGGAATCAAAACCTACAGGGTACTTCCCGTGAACTCAGGATCTTGAAATTTGGTACGAAGCAACGTTTTATAGGTAATACAGATAAAGGAAAAATTGCGAAAACCCGTAAATTTTTAGTTACATACCTACAAAGGACAGTGGGAAACAAATGTATGGGGTCTGGGCCCACCCTTCAATAGTAACATTTGATATACCGTTGTATAGGGCTTTTTAAGAGGGACATGAGCTACTAATAAAACTATGGTCAAATGTTAGTACTTTCGGAAATACAACGTCTTAAAGTTATCTCAGTCTAACATGTTCTTTATGGATATTTATAAGGTAGAATAATTTAATACATCTATTTCCCTTTAAAACCAAAAAATAATAATATTCGTCATGGAATGAATTCAATTCGGGCAGAGAGAGGAGCAGGTAGGGAGTTATGTAATGACTATACATGATACGGTTTTTTTTTAGACTGCCCCACACTAGGACTTTCTCCTGTATTGTGGGTGCGTTTAAAAACATTTAAACTCAAATACTGGTGTTTAGCTGCATCCAGTTAGGCTGGTAGACGACCCCAATATAGTTGAGTAAAGGCTGGGCAGATGATGATAATCGTCTGAATCACCGCCCAAACTACGACGAAGACAAATCATTCATAAGCCACCTTGACTTGTGTCAACCAAGGTCCCGAACTTACTCTAATTTAATGATAGCTCCATTGAGATTTATAATAAAAACCGGCGTGGGATATAGCCTTGTTCTTGTAATGAAGTAATAACGGTTAGATATCGATCAACGTTGAATGATCGCATGGTCTTCATGGCCGTTTGTGGATTTTTTTTTTTGTGGAAGCTGGTTTTGAACTGTTTTTTTTTTTGTCGCGGCCTAGGCTATAGCACTATAGGCTTTTCAATCTGTTTTGGAAACACATGCCACATTTACGTGGTTTTTTCACGTGTTTAAAATAAGAATAGTTGGTTGATCGGTGAAATTATTACTAAGTCCCTTGGCAGTCAGTTTCGCTACCTCTTTCCTGACTGTGTGTGTGTTTTTATCATGCATATCATGAGCTTTTTCATATAATTCGTGTCAATATCTGAAAAGAAGAATAGCAAAGTAGCGACGGTGAAACGACAATGAATAGTATACTATTGAAAACTCCTCTATTTCCCAGATTCGATCCAACATTCGTCCTTTGAACTCCAGACTGTAACATTTTATCTTATTGCCTCAATCGATCCTACTATATAGACGCTATTTGAAAACATCTCATCACATTGAAGCGTCTCGTCGTCCGATAGTTTGTACGGCTTCTCCCAATATACTCGTAAAGGTGGTAAGGTTTCAAGATAAGCTCCTACTATTAACCTTACAATTCTCTTTTATGTAAGTGTTCATAATATTCTCTAGTACTGAATCGAAACAAAATAAAGCCATAAACAGCATATGATATTATAGTCGTAAAAACATTTATATATGTTTTGTCATTCAACAATAAAATTTTTACTAGAGTAGTTTTTCTCTATTATTCAATAGTCAGTTTATATGCATGTCCTTGTCCTTTTCATAATAATGAAATGAGAGAGCACTAACCTTGCTGTAGTTAATAAATAAAAATAATGTATTAAAATTATTATCTTTGACATATCTCGGGATCCTGGGGTCCCGGACCTTTAAAAGGCGTACTAGGGGCTGAAGCCAACTCGCAGAGGCCCTTTACACAATTTTAAACGATGAGGATCTCTGTATGCACCATGCAAGTGCACCCAAGAACAACCCTTGGTTGGTGCAGGACTAATTGCAGAACATGGAAACAAAATATACTGGGCTATGGGTTTGGGTAGCTATAGTGGATCGGTTACCTTGAACTATGGAAAGTCTATGTCCCCTGCCTGACCGATGATCATATAATATTCACAGACGAAATGGCAGGGGGTGACTTGCACACTCAATAATGAGCCCCCGAAAACGGTCGCTACGGGGTGTCGGGGCAACAAGTCCTGAGGTGCTTGTGAGGAGTGGAGAGGTATTCCACGGCTATCAGGACAATCCTGGAAGTACGGTCAAGATCCCTACCAGCATCTGACTGAAATACTTCCTTCCTCCGAGCACGTTTGCTCTTGCGAATCTCCACTCAAGCCAGCCAATAAAGGCAAGAATGAGGTGGGAGCTCTGTTCCTCGTCAGTGTTCACTCCAGCCGGCCAATAAAGGTAAGCTAGAGGTGAGGAACAGGTCCGTGGGGTCGCTACTGCCCAACAGCTCGCAAATGCTGCCCTGTGGGTTCCTGTATCTCTCTTGGTCTGGCTCCTCACCCTAGACCTGATCCGGCAGACTAAACTCTTCCGTCACAGACCTAGAGTTTAGAGCGCGCAAGCCCCATCACGACGTCAACGTAGAGATACGGCGGTGGGGAAATGATTATTATTATTATAATTAGAGACGTATGCGGCTTTTATTAAACTATAATGGTGGTTTCTAAAGCTGTATTTCCTTAAGGAGAATTGAGTCATTGTGGTTCGTCATGGTAACCCTATGTAGGATTTCCGCTTTCAGATCTGTGGGGTCTGAGTCCTGTTTCTTAATACTTAAAAACTCCTATAAAAATATACTTTTTGGTAATGCATGTCTCCTATTCAGTAATTTTTTCCGAGTTCATGATTGTTACGACCTTAATATTTTGGATTTCTTCAGCAGTCTCGTTATCCCTTGCATTGGCAACACAAGGATTATAGAAATAAATACAGTCCATCTAGTAATTTATTTAAATCTCTCTTAAATCATGAACATTAATTATGTTGCGATTCTTTGATTTAAAATTTTTCGGCTAGAATCTTTTTTCTGACAGACAGTCATTCTCAAAAATGAAGTCGACCAACCGATTTTACAAATAACTTTCAATTCTTTCCTCATACGATGCGTGGACGATTCCTCGTATTATCGAGCGTTGACACTACTTATAGCGAAGTAATGTTTCCTTAAGATCTTCAGCAAAACGTCCCGGCCTCAAATAAGGTCACTCTTTACTACACAAGTTTCCAGTAGAAGTCGTGATTGGAATTATTCCCGAAAGGTCAGCATCAGCAGCTGTATCCTTATTACATTTGAATGAGTTACTGGTTATGGTAGGCGTGATGATTATGTTATTTCAGTCACACATTTTTTAATAGGAGTCGAGATGGTTCAAGTTTAGCAGAAGTGATGTGCTATACAACTGCTCATTAGTACCCAGTTTGGGGGGCTAATCAGGGAGTGCTGAAAAAACTTTCGTATTGTCATCCGTGCGGGCACTTTTATTCCAGTCTCAGGCCGTGATCTACAAACGTTACTTCAGTTGTGCCTTGACTGAGATATGTTCCCGTCTCTATCTTGCACTAGTAGTTTGACAGGTGTGCGACAGTGACAGGAATGACGCTTAGCCTAAGTATGTGGTTAGTAACGTACAGATCTCAGCCTCAAAGGATTTGGAGTGACAGTATTGCATTGTAAATTGCCATCAATATTTTGAGTACATCTTCCAAGTTATTTTACTTAACAGGCGTAGGAAGTAGAAATTGAAACCTTTTTATTGCTATAAAAGTTATGTTATATTTTTTCGTTTATTTGTTTTATCCGGGCTTGTCACGCTATATGATCGTCTTCAGTAAAAGGCGTAACTGATATTGATCTTATCTTCTAGTTTCTTTTGAATAGATATCTGGAGAATCGTATGGTTCTATTTTAACTGTTTATTGTGTTTTTAATCGGATGACGACATTTATTAATCTTTTGTGTCCAGGAAAATAAGCATCCGTATTGATAGCTCCAATGAATGCTATAGGCAGAGAACACAAATTGAAAGATAAAAACACAATGCTTTGGCTTTGTTGTGACGGTCTGGTTATTAAATATCTCATTATGTTAGTATCTCACTAGACCAAATTATGATGCTTCACACAGACACAAGTTATTAAAATTACCTATATCTCGTTAACCGTAAAACTTATAGACATTTAAAAAAATAAGAGCCACCAAACCAACAATTCGTTCCAGCCATTCTCAAGTTTTTCCACAGGACATTGTCTCTAATATTCAAGGCTTCCACATTCCTAAGGGCTATTTAAAATAACAACGGCTACAAAATAACATTTAATTCCAACCGGGTTAATTTCTATCTTATACGAATTGGCTCCTCAAACCCAGTTAAAATCGACCTATGCAGTTGTTATTTGAGCCTGGTTTCCAAACGCCTCGAATTCTCTCCTGCCAAAATCCATTGGCATGTTGCCAAGTTACGTTACTTTTATCGTCTTATCGACCCTGACTTGACCAGTGCTCCATAATTTTGAGACTTAATCTTTTACGTCAGTTTTATAAGTTGGACGACTTTTTTGGGAAGTCGGCGTCGGCTGTTACTCTTTCGCTAATGGCACGCGCAGGTAGGCTGTCGGTAACGATTTTTGTTATGTATTTTCTAATGGTTTATGCTATATAAGATTAAAATTTCGGTTGAGAGCCAATGACGATCTTTCACCTTGCCTTACTTGCTCTATTTCTTCATGATCTAAATCTCTCTTATTCTGCTTTTCTCTTATTTAAATGGCAGACATATCAAAGAAGAATTCATTTGGAGATTCTCAATCAATCTTGTGTTAGTCATCCTTAGCTTATAATTGGTCTAATTGTAAGGATTGTGACAGGACAGGACAGGACAGGATTGTGGATTGTGTGTGTGGGTTGATCGGTCAGGTTAAGCTACGCTTGCCGCGGTTTGTCTGTGGATGGGTGACCATCTTTACATACCGAGACCTCTCCGTGCCTCGGAAAGCACGTTAAGCCGTTGGTCCCGGCTGTCATTCGTGGATCTTTGACAGTCGTTACGGGTAGTCAGAAGCCCGAAAGTCTGACAACCAGTCTTACCAAGGGGTATCGTATTACCCAGTAACTGGGTTGTGGAGGTCAGATAGGCAGTCGCTCCATGTAAAATACTGGTATTCAGCTGCATCCGGTTAGACTAGAAGCCGACCCCAACATAGTTGGGAAAAGGCTAGGCAGATGATGATGTAAGGATTGTGACCCCAGACCATTTTAGCGACATATGTCATCGATTTAATAGACAGGAGCATTTTTTAGACCTCTAGAATTTGGGGCAACTGGGCAACTACCTCCATTTAGAAATGATGAGTAATACAGATATTGCCACTCGAGTTATAAAAAGTTAAGTCAAGAGTTCTATTAATTATCAGTATAAAAAGTTTAAATCCATGCAAACTTGAAGATTAAGATAATTCATGCTTTTTTTGTTTGTAAGGTTTGTCATCTTTCTTATCTTGGTTTTCTTTTTCAAAGCATTTAGTCACAGTTATGCCTACTGAATTACTTAGGTAGATTCTGATGTTTTTCTTTCCTTATGCAGTTAATTTCGGCATGACGTGATATACCTGCAAAAATATCGTCTGGTTTAGATCAGTAACTCGTTTTGATATTTAAATAACTTTTTGACATTAGTCGAAGAAATGTTTTGTGCGTTCATACTCTCACGTGACTTTGAAGGCCTAGTTTCTCGTGCATGAATGAATGTTATCGTCTTTATGTTCAAAGTTATTTCGATATTATATAATCCAATTTAAACCGATATGCCTAGTTGGTCTGGTCGTAAACTTAAAAGCGCGACTTCGGAGCAAGGAGTCCTCGATAAGAATAGATCCCCAAGTTGGGCAGATTTGTAGTGAGAGTTTTCTTTTAGGGATTTCTCAGCAGTAGCTCGAAGTGTAGACTTTTGGCTGGATAAGGCTCGCCCCTTATTACATGGGACTTTAACATAACTGGCGATGTGGGTGTGCATACACCTCTGCCTAAGGGCGTACCCCTTCTTTGGGGAATACTGGCGTCATGTTCGATTCCATTACCTTTTAATACAAGGGTTGTACAGTATTGATGTT
Organism: Apamea anceps; assembly: GCA_951799955.1. NCBI lineage: Eukaryota > Metazoa > Arthropoda > Insecta > Lepidoptera > Noctuidae > Apamea > Apamea anceps. Next base: position 1,137,965 of record OX637525.1, read on the forward strand.
TCGGCTTATTTTAAAGTGACACGCAATGCACGCACGCAACTATGGCAGTTCACTACTGAGCTGCGTAAAGCCGATATTAAATAATTGCCTGTATTTCAACATAAAAAAAATACTTTGTAGAAATTCTTGGCTGAGAAAAAGCAGCCCTGCGTAATAGTAAGTTAAGTGAAAGTGTAAAAGAAAAATAAAACTGAACATTTCGTGGCTTTTTGTGACTTTCAAACTTCTTTACAATTTTGTTTCCATTTGTCATTCATTGATGCCTTTTTTAATGATGGTATCCCCATAATATTTTTTTTTTTTGTAAGTCGTAACTGAGCAGCAGTTTTTGCTTACGTAACGTGTGTTGTTACTGCAGTATCATTTGAGATCAATGAATCAACTTAACCTATCGAAGGCCTCTCCCAGGCTGCGCCACAACAAGCTACCCTCCACCTTCCGCATCCATTCTATTCTATCATTTGAGATACCTAGGTATATTTCTTACTAAATCAATCTGCCCTCGTACTTATTAAACAGTTTGAAAAGTTAACAATGTTACTGAAAAGCTGTGCATAAGTACTGTTAGTTTTAAAGTGAAAGCATTAATTTCAATAGGACCATAATTTAAAGGCTTTTTTAAACTTCTCAAGCAGTTTGTATTTTAAAAAGTTAGTTGCATTCTTTTATCTGTAAATATTCTGAAGAGCTGTGCATAACTTCTATTAGTTTTAATTTCAGTTAGCCCACTAACAAGCACTTTTAGATTCTAAAAAAGTTCATTCGGGAAGTTAGTTTCAAGCTTTTATCAGTAAATATTAGTTTTTAAAACATTCATTGGAACCTTGCTTTATAGAATCAATACCGCACAACCCATACTTACTACAATACCGTGTTTCACTGAAAATGCTATAACAACGTTGTATACGACACCAGACTGACACCAATCGATATGTGCCTCATTATCAGAATTGATCCAGTAATTTACACGGCATTTGTGAGCTTGGCAAATTATATGGTCGGTCGGGTTGAAACGAACCCAGCGAGTCGAGTAGGCTTCGTTGTTGACGACGTTGTGTTTTTTAAACGTTGATGAGTTTTAGAGAACTTTTGTTTAATAGGAGTTCAAATACCTACCTATTCATAATAAATTCTCCTGCTCTTATCCCAATTTATTTAGGGTCGGCCAAACGTGTATTTTTTTTTCATAAGTATTCCTCTATCAGTCGTCATCTCGGTATTCATTCCCTTTCCAGCCATATCATTTTTCACACAGTCCATCCATCATTTCTTTGGTCTTCCTATACTCATAGATTTATAGATACAACCATGCAGTTGAAATTGTATTAAACGAAAAAAGGGCTACACTAATTTTGAAAAAGTATTTAGTTTGAGGAAAAAAACACATTGAAGAGAAGAGGGTAGGAATGAAACATGTCCCAATCGCAAATGGTACTGTAAGTATTTACTGTCTTATGTCATATCCCTAGTAGAAGTAGAAATACGAGAATATGGCTGGAAAAGAATAACACTGAGGTGATAGCTGTGTGAAAGAAAGGTCGTGCATCAACCCTAAATAAATTGGGATAAGATTCTGCCCTTGTCTGACTGTGAATGACGATTTAGTAGAAGAGAACTCTTTCTTATCAACTTATCTAACAACTACATTTGTTTTTCTAAACTAAACCTGCCCTTTCTTTCGAAAACGTCACAATATTAACAGTTTTTTTGTACCGGGCCAATTGCTTTAAACAACCGCCATTTTTTACAAAGCCGTTTAGAATTTTCAAATAAATTGAACTGAAAAAATATCTAGATTTAAATCTGTCTAGAGCAAGTTTGTTGCACCTAATGAGGTCACTTCTGAAATTTTGGACCGTGGCCTTCAGAATGTCACGCAGCTGATTGTGAGTTGTGTCAAGCATTACTATTTAAAGTACCGGTGTTGGGTTAGGTGGACAGGTTTGTAAAACTCGTGTGTTGAGGTTTATGTGGTATGCTGCGCTATGTGTACCTATACTTTCATTTTGTTTGGATGCCAGTTTCTCATAACAAACAGATGAGTTGCTTAGAACTTGAATGCTGTTGCATTGCACTGTTTCTTGTTCCCAAACTTATACTTGTTACCTTGTAACTGTTACTTCTGATAGTCTATTTGAAGACCCTTTCACCTTTTGGAATCTGTATGACTAAAACGTCTCCGTTTCTAATTACAGCCCCCAAATCCTCCAGCTTTTACATTTTTCTACAGAAATAACTGGGAACAAGAAACAACTTAACAGGATCCCCAGCAACCTCCGCCCATCCAATACAAAACTCCCCTCAATCTTTATCGATCGGATATAAAACAAGTTTAAAGAAATAATAAAAATACTAGATCCTCCTTACTACAACATTCCTTGCGAGCCTCCCAAGCTCGAGGGAATACCCTCGCTAGGAATCTACCGTAATCTTACGCATACCTTGTGAGATGACTAATGCTTTTTTTGTTTAAACTTATGAGATTAGCTCTGAGTGGCTGTGAGTGACTTTACCTACCTTAGCGCGTAGCATAGTATAAGTACATTATTTTGAGTTAGATAAGAGATGCATGTTTGAGCCTAGTGAGCTTAGGAAATCAAAACGATGTAAAACAAATATTGATTATATCCGTTACGACGCATATTGACTAATTCGCATTATGACCAATGATTCGACCCTAAAAGTCTCCCCATGCTGAACAGCTCTTCTAGCTTTTCAATTTCTTATGATTTTGGTGTACTGGACCAATCCTTGCGAAATTGGTATAGTTCGTCTCACTTACCATCGTTGTCTGGAACTGCCGCGTCATCGTTTTTAAAAACCTATCAAAGCAACAAAAAAGTTTAGATATTTTTTTTTTGTCAATGTGATCTTTACTTTATCATTTTGTTGCAAATAAAAAAGTACGAGTAAAACTGCCAAGGCAAAAAATGTTGAAGGAAAAAACAAATCAGTATGCAACATAAATAACGTTCTGTCAAAATAAAACACGTCTGCCAGTCCTCAGTCAATGGACGACACGATTGCCGCGCGTGTCGCGGGTTCAATTCCCGCACGGAACAAATATTTGTATTGCCTACAGGTAGTTGTTCCGGGTCTGGCTGTTTGTGTATGTGAGTTTAAATGTTTGTAAACGCATCCACGATACAGGAGTAATTCCTAGTGTGGAAAAAAAGACGCAATAAGTCAAAATTATTGCCTAGACTGAACCGTAAATAACTTATAGAAATTCAGACTCTGTCATCTTTGTCTTACAGTTTATTTTTACTTGTATTCTAAGATTTATCTCGCGAAAAATGCTGACAAATACCATAGTATTTGTCAGCATTTTTCGCAGAAAGGCATCCTGGCATGACTGCACATAGTATTTGCACGATTTCTGTCGTTCTTCGAAACGACCGTGAATAACGGTTGAATCAATTAAACTTGCTTTACGAATAGTTTTTCATTAGCTGAGATATTTTTTGTCGCCTCTCAACAAATAAAAGAACAAGGCTCCTCTATATTTAATCATTTAAATGAATCAGCTTAGCCTTTCTTCCCTCCGGGCCTCGGAGAGCACGTTGCCCCCGTGCCCTGCCCCCGTTAAGCACGTGGTCCCGGCTGTCATTTGTAGAACTTTTACAATCGTTACGGGTAGCCGTCTTACCAAGGAGTATCGTGTTACCCAGTTACTGGGTTGTGGAGTTTAGATAGGCAGTCACTCCATGTAAAATACTAGTAGGTACTTATTTAGTTACATGTATTTAGACTAAGCCGACCCTAACAAAATAGGGGAAAAGCTAGGCAGGTTGCGTCACAACACCCGGGTGTCCGCTTGCCGCATCCAGCCTGTTCCAGCACTCTCAGCCACCTTTGAAAGGTGGTCGACTCAATAATTATTTACTTATTAACACCACTTGTAGGAGTTAACTGACAAACAAATTACATCCTTATAATAACCATGGTCTATGCACTGTGTTGTGGGCTCAAAATCTGTTTTTAGGGTTCCATAGCCAAATGGCAAAAACCGGAACCCTTATGGATTCGTCATGTCTGTCTGTCCGTCCGTATGTCACAGCCACTTTTTTCCGAAACTATAAGAACTATACTGTTGAAACTTGGTAAGTGATGTATTCTGTGAACCGCATTAAGATTTTCACACAAAAATAGAAAAAAAACAATAAAGGATGTCCCAAACGAAGTACCGAGGTACGCTTAGTGGCATAAAATACACTAGATTACACTGAATAATATTGCATTTATATATTTTTCTTATGGTTACCCGGGGACGAGAATAAAATAACTTTTAACGTAATAAAATGCTCGCCATTTTGGGCAGAATTATACTATCATGGTCCATTACCTTACCTATTAAAAAAAACTGTCAAGTTGACAGTTGTCTGCAGTCGGCTTCAGCTGCTGTTGATTTTGTTTCATTTCAAATATTTTTATAGTAAGTATAATTCAATCTGAATTCAATAATAACTCGTTGTATAACCGATTTTCGTAAGGCAAAGTTATGTATCTACCTAACTTAGAAAGGATGCTTATACCCAAAAGTAGCTGAATACAAGGCGTGAATGTTGATGAACAGTACCTACTTAATATTAGAAGCAGTGTTAGAAGTCTATCAGAGCGATTAACAAACTCGATAAATAAATGAGTTCCTTAGCGTCGACATCCAAGGGTTCCCACTTGACGGGACTCTGATCTCCGTCATATTCCAGCTTAACATAGATCAAGCCAGGAACGGACGGAATGACATGTGATGTGAATGACATTTACCCACGAAATAATGTCCACAAAACACACATATACTCCTAATGTCAACCTGTACACAATTTATGTACTTATTTCTGTTACACAATTTATTAAAACTTTATAAGTAATTTATTATGTAGTTTTAAATGATTTATGGATAGAAACACAATTATTTTCGAATTCCTCTATTTTTTCTCTACGATTTGGTGCACGTATACCTCGAGATACGTTTGGGCAAAGTTGTATGGGCTTTTGCTGACCTCCTTTTGGGGGTTGTCCATACTTAAAACTGAAACTCAACATTTTTTTTCCATCATATCCATACGTGTGGTACGTCGACTCGCACTTGGCCGCTCTTTATTTGTGGAGCCAAGCGGTACTAGCAGTCTCTTTTGTGTGTTCTGATTCAATTTTAAGTACTTGCGATAAATAAATAGGAGTCATATTGAATAAAATGATCGCTATTTTTCGGCACCTTTCTTTACAAAGTTGACATAAGGAAAAAAAAGTGAACAATATAGGCAACATTCTTTTTACCCGACTGTGGCGGAGAAAATTAATAAATGTAAAACATAGTGTTATCGAAGGGAACAAATCTGCAATAAAACCACTACCCAAAGCATAAGATTTAAGGATCGTGACAATACCAAATATGGACAAAATTATTGCGAAAATAAAAGGAAAATGCTAACTAATACATAATTATGCTTATTATTACTCGAAAACTATCGTTTTGTAAATTAACGAAACCAAATTCGAATATTCCAATTATCTACCAAACTTATAAAATATTTACCTTTCCGAATGTAAACAATTTTATCACTTTAATATTAAATATGCACAGAATTAAAATAAATGTATTCTGATAACTGCGCTTGCGGCTCGCGTCTGACCGGAAGCTGCGATCAATGGCACTGGTTTGAGGCCAATCTGTTGAAGCTTTTGTTACTTTCAATTTTTTCTTTGTAAATATTCTCCAATACTTTTTAAACATTACGTAAAGTTAAAGAGACGTTTAAATGACAAAAAGAAAAAAAAATAGATGCTTAAGCAGACGTTATTATTCGTTACTTTAAGCAACGTTTAAGAAATTTTAATTTTGAGGCAATGTTTCCTATTAATGGAACGGATTTTTTCAGGGATCTTATTTGGGTTTGTTCTTCTTTACACGATTCTATTTAAAAGTTATTTACAAGCAATGAGCATTGAACACAACTGTCACGCATTTATAAAAAAAAAATAGTTCACAGAATTTTATCGTTAAATAGAAACCATATAGGGGAATCTATCAGGAAATTTTCATAATAAACTGTGACATATGTTTGGTTCTCAAATGGCACCACACCATCGACATAGCATGCATGTGTAATGTTGTTTTTACAAGTGTGAACCATTCATTCATTACTGTTCTTTATTGTGTCACTCAAGTTTTTGTGAGAGCTTTAGACAACATTATGGGATGTATACTTATTTGAGCCCTAAATTCTGTGAGAACTTTAGTCATCTTTATGGGATCTCCGAAGTCAATCTAGTCAAGGCCGTTGAAACCTAACAGAAGGAGAGCTTGCTATTTGTCACGAAGTTCAAGCAATTTTTGCCTTCTGTGAGCCGAAAAAAACCGAGTGCTTAGGTAATATAGGAATAAAGGACTCAGGTATGGCCTTGAAAATTCAGATTCCAAACGTAGCCTCAAACCTATGTGTACAACAAAAAAACTGCATTCTTAGTTCTGCGCTCCAAGACTCAAATATTCGAAGCCCAAAAAATCTCGTGCCAGAAACATGGTCAAGAAACATTGCCCCATATTACAGTAACAAACGTCCTTGAACGTCCAAAACTGCATTTCGTGATATAACAAAACATTCTACTATGCAAGTCACTGGCGTGATACCAACACGTGTCAAGTCCAATACAGTAAATAGATTTATACTTAGATTGTGGAAATGAGGGACACGTGTCGAAGACTGTTCCCTGAGTCTGTCTAAATTTTAAGCAGTCAAAAGCTTACCCAAATCTTTAGCTCTTTAAAAACTTTTGGTCATACTTCTCACACCGAGCTTAAATAACACTTGAAACTGTACTCGACTCAAAAAAAAAAACGTGTTGAATTTAACAAACGCGTGTGAAATGTCCATATTTACCTCAGTAAATATAGGCATTTCACGTGTGTGCTATTTGCAACACAGTCTGTAATTTTAAAAAGACATGCCCCTTATTTCTATAGTCGGAAGTTTTATTCATAATGTCGCCTGGTCGCATTGCGTGTTGAAGTATATATAGTATAGATCTAATGATATGGTAGACGAATTTGTATAATCATATAATCATACAAACGCCATGAACATAGCAATGTTCAATGTCTTCAAACAAACCAGGGATTCAATGGGTGTTGAATCAAACAATTCTGAAAGAATCGTGTTTTAATTAACTTAGAAAGACTTAAAGGAGTGTATATTGAACAAAAACGTTAAACAGTTAAGTAGAATTCATGTGAGTATAAACCGAAACCAATTAATAGAAAAAAAATGCGCAGTGTTCCTATAGTGGTGACACCACTTATTGGTCCTTGTGTCCAAAATTCTTGGTTTATCAAAAGTGTTGCACGGCGAAGTCAACCCTTGAAAGGGAGATGGAACAGCGGGGAGACAGTTCCACAACATTCATTGCGTTATTTACGTTGTTGAGCAGACAAATTCGAACTTAAGAAGCAATGGATTAGAAATATCTTTTAAAATGATTCAGATTGTGACTGACAGTGTGTTACGCTTTGCTAAAAAAGCAAAAACGTTGTGAAAATCTCAATGACTGCTCCTTGGTATTATGGTGGTTTTAAATTATTTGACCTGTAGCACCACTTTGCTATACACTAAATTATCCTTCCTATCTTTTCCAAAAAGACCACTAAACCTTAGTTCATATGGTCTCAGGCGTTTGTATATTAATTTAATATTGATAAGTGAAGAAAGATGCCTTGTGATAGGGACTCGTTGTGCCAACTGTTCTGGCAAATAGAATACAAATGTAATCGCTACATTTTCGACTGATTTCGGTGTAAGGATTTATTGGTTGCGATATTGTAGATATGCCACTATAATATAAAGTACATTTTGTATGTCATAAATGTTGATGTATTTTTGTAAGGGTAGTTTTAGATTTATGTAAATGGTGCTCTGTTTCCCGCAGCAGTGTGCCATTTGCTTTGAGGTAATGGTGTCGATTAGCAACAAACTTTTGAGGCTCATTTTCCTTAGAAACTAAAGAGTTTTCTAGAAGGTATCAAAAGCTATGTAATAAGTTATTTGAAATGGATTTCGAATCCAATTTCGTTTTGAGCTATAAATCACAGATTCTTTGAAAAATGGCGCTGGCAACAACAGCTTTTAAAAAGAGAATTTCGTTTGGATGACGTTACAAGCCGCCATATGATTGTAAAAAACGTAATTCTTTTTTTTTTCTCGTTTATCTTAAAGTTCAGAGCTTTTAAAAAGAGAATTTCGTTTGGATGACGTTACAAGCCGATTGTAAAACACGTAATTCTTTTTTTTTTCTCGTTTATCTTAAAGTTTAGTGACAAAAAAACAAAGAGGCTTAGAACTTAGACCCCTTGGTCTAAGTGACTATTATTAAGGCAAGCTTGAGTTAGGGCTGCCAATATTGTGGGTTGAGCACTTAAGAGGCTTTTAAAAAAAGTTGAGAAATAAGACTTAAATATTTTTAAGCTGTTGAAAGGATTGATTCGGGAGTTAGTGTTCTAATTCTATTTGTTAAGTTTCCACAGTATATTTTAAGAATTCTTATTTGTGAGAATTAAAAACTAAATGTGTCTAAAAGTTTGTTGCAAATTCTAATTAAATTATTTATAAAAGCCATCATATCTTAAATGTCAGTCATATTATTGTAAGTGATTGTTTATACTTATCTGTGATTATTTGTTTAAAATGCGGGTAGTATACTTATATTAAGATTTTTTTATTACTTTTAAGGTGAAAATGTTGAAAATATGTTTATTTATATTGTTATGCGTGAGATATTTTAGGGGGGACAACTGAAATGTTCCTGCAAACATTGTTTAGTTTTAGATTTTATTATACTTTCTCGTCGACAATCTAAGAATAAATACTTCGTGTTAAGAACATTCAGGTGTTTTCTTTTTTTTCCTTATTTATAAGTTTAACAATTTATTATTATCCTACTAATATTATAAACGTGAAACTTTGTATGGATGGATGTTTGTTACTCTTTCACGCAAAAACTACTGAACGGATTTGGATGAAATTTGGCACACAGATGGTTTGTAACCAGGATTAACATACTTATAGGATACTTTTTATCCCGATATTCCCACAGGATCGACTAATGAGTTATTTTTTAACTGACTCACATTTAAAAAAGTAACTTTAAATAACGTATGAATGGATGACTATATAGCATGTATTGGAAAGGAGTGGTCATATTTAAAACTTTCAAAATTTTCAACTGTCCCATACGAAACTTTAATATCTATTCAACCTAAAATGTAAGCGACAGTTGATAATTTTTTCACGATTACTATGTTGGTGGATAAAGTTGTTCAGGTTGATGGTATGTATACCTCACTCTGTATACATACATGACCACACCTTTCTGATTAATGCTGTATATTTGACAACCCTAGTTAAGACACTACCCAGAATAACTGTGTCTAATGCTTTGCCAGGCGAGTTCTTAGGTTCTTACCATGGACAATAAAATTAGTAAAGTTCGAAATGCTTATAAAACTAAGGCACGTATTGCAAACCCTCACTCAAAACTCAAGCATTACCTACTTAAAACTAGTTCCAAGAAATGGCTCTATAATACGGATCTAAGTAAGTGCAACGTCACAAACACAAATACTATTTATCTTTTGTCAGTGATGATAGTTTAACAGATCTGTACTGTTAGGTTCTCCAAGAGCGTCTCAGATTTTTTTGTCTGAAACTACAGCCTAAAAGATCGACCAGAGTTCAACTGTTAAAAAGCAGCGTGCCAATAATACACAAGTAAATGATATCCTGTAAATTATTGCACTGCAGTATACAACAGCAGATAAACCATTTTTAACCCCCGACGCAAAAACGACGGGGTGTTATAAGTTTGACGTGTCTGTGTGTGTGTGTGTGTATGTCTGTCTGTGGCATCGTAGCTCCCGAACGGATGAACCGATTTTAATTTTGTTTTTTTTTGTTTGAAAGGTGAATTTGTCGGGACTATTTTAAACTTTAACAGAACGTTAAGGCTAATAATTAGAGCGGTCCCCCGACGGGACAACATTTAATCAAAATATTTCATACGTACTTACGTAGGGTCATAATTTCAAGGTTATTTTTTTTCTTTTTGTAGGGTTTCACGTAGTCGGGGGTTTTTTAAATTTTTAATTTAATTTTGATAGCAGTATCTGCTCTGACCGATTGTGGGCAGATTGGCCACAGATTGCGTCTCTCTTTGGTTGGATCACGATACGTACAGTCACGAGCAAAAGTATGTATACACTCGGCTTTATTCAAAAGCGATTTACTCCTTTATTTTTTAATGAAATTTTATGTTGTTACGAACATAGCATTTACGAACCCATAGTTTTATGTAATGTGTCGTATTTCAACGTTGCATTCGTTATTTCTCGAAAAAATCCCAATTGAAAGTTGCCAAGTGTTGACATATTGGTGCTCGTGACTGTAAAGGAAAATAGGGGACTTTACTGACCTTTTATGACGGTCAAATATTAGGATTCATGTTATTCCCGGGCTATCGGATAATGCACATTGTTCAAAGGAAAACCAGATAAACCACAAATAGCCAGATATTTTACACATATCTCCCAAATTGCGTAACACACTTTATTTCACAATCCTATGGATTTTGAAGGAAATTCCTAATCCATTGCTTCGTATGTTTGAAAAATTCGTCTGCTCGACAACGTAAATAACGCAAAGAATGTTGTCGAATTGTCAAATGAAAGGCATTGTTAATGTGTTACGCAATTACTCGGCAGGTTAAGTATTTTGGTGCAAAAGAGCGAACTCTATCTGACCTTCACGTCCTGATGTTGTCAAATATATTATAAGTAGGTACGTATAGGGATATCGGCATCGATCAAAGATGGGCAGCCTAATAACCACTCACTACCACATTGAAAATGAAAAGCCATGATTACCTCGCTTCTTAGATGGATTGGAGATCACTGTCGATTTTAGCAGAAAAGAAAACAACGCTGCCTATGGTTGTGACGTAGTACTTCAACTGTCCATAATGTTAAAAGTTAGCATCTAAGTACACATTCTCGAATGGTTGAGTGAGTTAATGATTGAGTATTTAGTAGCGTCTTTATGACAAAGGGCTAAAATGGTAAAAGACTACCTCGAACGAAATAGTCAGGCAAAGACTAGTCTAAGGAACTGCTGATGACTGTAATGTAATGTAGTGAAACTACCTACTCTCCGATATCTATTGATACTGATACTTACCACCCACAAGTGCATTGCATTGCTGTTATCAACATCAAGTGCATTGCTCTGTAATGTGTAGCAATAACACAGGAAAATCGCAGTATACACAAGCCTACTTACCTCGTACTGTACATTACACATTAAGAAAGCCTTCGTCCTAGCTGGTAGGTTGGCGCTGAACCTCGCGACGTCGGTTTCGACGGCAAAACAAAAAAGCAACCACTTCACACACACTAAGCGGGAGTTGGACAAGAAACTAAACGGGTAGTCTAATCCTCAGCATGTGGTTTTCATACGTTTGTGGCCATATTGACAAAACAACGGACTTAACAACTGAACAGTCGGGATCCATTATTCGACGGCCATTTTTCAATGGATTCCGACTGTTCAGTTGTTAGGTATGTTCCATTATTAGAATATGTTTTATTTTCTTCAATAGTATTCATTCAATAATATATTATATAATTCTAGACCACCGGACATCTAAGTGCTTGTTTTTTTCTTTTCAGTTTTTTTATTATGTACACACGGCTACAAGTCAAGCTATACAAAACCAGTTTGTCTTGGCCTCACTTTGTATGATATTTTCTCGCAATGAACGGTCAGCCAATACTGGTTTTGCATAGCTTGATGTGTAGCCGTGTGTACGTAGTTTGGTTCACTTTTTACGCAGTCGAGCTTTTTGATTTTTAAATTATTATTTTTTTATTTTATACATTTTAGTTATGAGTACCTAGCTAGCTATTTATTTATTTATTAACTATGGATAAAACAAACAGAATAAAAAAATGTATGCGAGACTGACAGAAAGAAAAGAAAAAAATTAAGTACCAGACTGGATTTCCTATCAGCATCAGTACTACATCACAATTGCACTGGAATTTAAGTTCTCGTAATGTAAGGCTTTAATTAAGTTAAGTACTTAATTTATTAATAAGTAGGTACGCACGGCTACACATCAAGCTATACAAAACCAGTTTTAGCTGACCTCGCATTGTATAGTATTTTCGTACAATGAGAAATCAGCTTATACTGGTTATGTATAGCTTGATGTGTCGCCGTGTGTACCTACCAATATATAGTTTTTCGACTGAAGTTGAGTACTAAATCGTTTGAAGTTGGAGATGGGCGACCGTGTCAGACATTACATACTTTAGGTATAGAGCATGCAATACCGTTATATCGTTACCGCAATTTCGCGAATGTCGCACTGTTTCTCAGTACCGCAAAAGCGAGATTAGAAATGCGAATTTCGTGGTATTAAAAACGAACCATGACAGGGAAATCCCCGCTACGAATCGTCACAGGTCGGGCGAGCAGGATACATTCTTGATAGCTCATAGTGCATCGGGGAATTCCCGAATTCCCTACAGCCATAGTAAAAGCAAACAAGTACGCCAACTCAAGCCCCGAGGGAGCGATAATAGCCTAAACTCGTAGGGCTGTCACTATACTTTATTCAATCGTCAAAAATGCATAGTCAATCTCTATACAAAAAACAATGTTCCCCTGTAGGGTAAGCATCAGGGACCTTTAATACAAAGTTTTTTTAAATTATTTTTTCTACACACGGCTAATACACATCAAGCTATGCAAAACCAGTATTAGCTGACCGTTCATTGTGAGAAAATATCATACATAGTGAGGCCAAGACAAACTGGTTTTGTATAGCTTGACGTGTAGCCGTGTGTAAGTACATAGACCAGAAGCCGACTACATTTTTTTCATTGCCCACGTCATGTTATCTGTTTAGTTATTTGAAAAATTACGATCGAAATATGACTAATAAAAACGTGGTTTTACTGAATCATGTATTTATTCAAATAAAATGAAATGATTATGAAGTAGGGAATGCAAACCGGTTTCACCGAAAACCGAAAACCCGGTTTTTCGGAAGATTTGAAATTATTAAAAAAACCGGTTTTTTATTTCACGTTTCCGGTTTTTCGAGTTTTTTATTGTTTTCAAATGGCAACACCCAACACCACGTGTCAGTCAAAACTATGAATTTGGTGTCAGCCATTTTGTTTTACCAACCGTTGCCAACGGTTGCTAGTGAAAAGATTCAAGATTCCAAATTTTTTATTTGTGGAAAAAGACGTTGTTTATTGTAGCATTAGTAATTTGGTAACATTTAACTGTTTTCAATAGTTGAGTGAAGGTGTTTAGTGAATTTGTCGTGCAATTCAGTTATTTTTGTAAGTATTTGACATTTATAGTATGTACTTAGGTTAGGTACAAATTGCTATTTTTAAATGTTAAGATATTCACACAGTGTGCCACACAATGCTTTATATTATAATTGTGAAAGTTTGATTGTTAGCATGTTTTTTACTTTTTCACACAGAAACAGCTAGAATCTAGATAGATTTGGATGAAATTTGGAATAGAGATAGCTAGGCTATAAGGCTACCTACATAGCCTACTTTTAATCCCGAAAAAATGATGTTCCACTTATTCTACGCTGCCGAAGTCTCGGGCAGAAGGTAAGGTAGTAGTTAATTTATAAAACAACGTTTTTGTAATGATAGGCATAGGCCGTTTGCCCATCGCCTACGAAACTGATTTGCCTTTGTTTCCTTACCTAACTTTTACAGTATGCCCTGGAAGTGCCTGGATCAGCCTGGAACATTATATTTTCCTTCCTCTCCCAGTCCAGTATAATTCTTGTTAATTTCATAATTAAACAGATCAAGTTATTGTTCTTGCTTGTCGCTTTCAGATTACTATGGATGACTTTGTAGAAAACATCAGAAAAACTGAGGATAAAAACAGCGTGTGGGGTCATTTTTTTAAATCGAAATCAAAATACAAGTATTGCAATAAAATACTTTTGTGGTCTGGAGGTTCAACTTCATCTTTTTAATACTGTTGATTAATATTGTACCTACTAAGGTGAAGCACAAAAAGCAAATAAACCTTTTACTTAAACAAATTTCTGCATTTTCATTGAAATTTAGAATACTTATGTATTTATTTTTAATAGATACGTTTTTATTTAATTATTGAAAATATGCAAGATGTAGGCGGCCTGAATTTCACAAGTAGTTTAAAAAAAACTTAGACCAAGAAAAAAAAAACCGGGTTCACCGAAAACCGGTTTTTTTAATACGAAACCCGAAAAAAAAACCGGGTTTTTATTTTGGCCGGTTTTGCATTCCCTATTATGAAGTCTTTAAAGTTAAAGGAGGTAGGTAGGTACACGTACAAATTATTTATTACGAGCAGCAGGGCAGCGGCGAAGCATGCGCGGGCGCGGGCGATATTACCGGCGTCACAGCCACGACTGGCGCACCTTTAGCAGCGATAAATTTTGTCAGTGTGTGCGTGCGACGACGCATACGTACGAGCGCGCTCACATACAAACCGTGCGCGGTGCGAATGTATGAAGATGTCGTACTTGTTTGCTTTTACTATGCTACAGCGAAGTAACGTAATTACGTAACGTACGTTTGTATTCTTACTCAGTCTCAGTCTCACTCGCAAGTCGGACAAGTGAGTGACTAATCTGTCCTATTTTATTTATTTATTTGTTTATTACGTGAATGCGTGAAATAATAATTATTTTGACTAATACATTAACGTATTATACTCGTACCCGTGTATCAACCTTTTTTTTTTTTGTAAAACTGTATTCTTCTATTAATGGTATTGAATTCAAAGACTTCAAAAGTTCTTATATAGTGTGGAAACATTTTTTGCGATACTGTACATAAATAACTATCTGCTCCTTAACCGTCAGTCGAATCGAAAAATGTTGAGAGAAAGCTATAAATGATTTTTAAATACCTATTCAACGATACCTCACTTAGCATAGTTTGTTGACTTTAATTTTTTTCATTTTCACAATATGGCGTCCAGTAGTCGCCATATTGAATTTTCACTAACGTCATGTCTTTAGTGACACTCGCCGGACTAAGAGGAATCGCTTGACGTGGGAATCATAAAAATCGGGCCAGGCGTTTGGTCTGTATAGTGCTTCAAAGGAACATACATACATACATAGGCTGATAAACACATTACCACTCCTTTGCGTCGCGCAGTCGGGTAAAAATCACCCCCTAAAAGGATAGGGATAATAGGGGATGAAAGTTTGTATGGAAGTTACTATTTTTTTCTAATAAGAAATCCCACCGGACATGTAATAAAACACCGAGAATATGCATCATGCACCCAATTCTTTTAGAAGAATTCAGTGGAATGCAGCCCACCCACCTTACCAACTCAGGTACAGTCACGAGCACCAATATGTCAACACTCGGCAACTTTCAATTGCGATTTTATCGTGAAATAATGAATGCAACGTTGAAATACGACACATTACATAAACCCATAAACCTATTCCGAAATGCTATACATACTTTTGCTCGTGACTGTACATCAACATCACCGCTCCGATCCGTCAAATATTTGCGGACGTCGTGAATGACAGCTTTGTCTTATTCACTTCAATCTGCCTAGCCTTTTCCTAACTATATCGGGGTCGCCTTCCAGTCTAACCGAATGCAGCTGAATACTAGTACTTATTTTACATGACGCGACTGCCTATCTGACTTCCACAACCGACTGACTGGGTAACATTGTCAGACTTGGGCTTCTGACTACCCTTAACGACTGCCAAAGATCTATGGAGGAATTAACTGGTTGGCTACTAATTTTGTACGGACGCCAGCAGGTCAAGCTACCCGAGTGTCAAATTTTCCCAATCAACCTTGAACCTTAACGCTTTAGAGATAAAGTTGAAAATCTATTAAAGAAATTTGACAGATTCTAGTAGCTTGATGTGCCGTCTGTACTTTCTTTAAGCGCGATGGACAGCGAACCAGCGAGGAACATAAAACATAATACTTATGCCTTTACAAAAGTAAAGGCATATAATTATGCCATGCTTGCAATGTCTGCTACACTGTTACACAAGTAGTGCGTTCCGCAGTAACTGTTACCACTTCCGGCTGATAAGCTGCTCGCTATAAGCACGTAATAACGACTTTGTTCTACGTAGAAATAATTCTGCGTAAATTCAGATATTGGATGAAGGACTAATTCCAGCTCTTCAATTGCGTAAAACACTTAATCCAATGATATTTTAGTAAACAGATATGTTATGAGCGCGCAAATCGTGAAGACTAGAAAACGTCCTAATTGGGACGTATTGCCTTTAGTCTGTGTCACGCACGTCTACGAGTGACACGGTGCGCGCTGTTACGTAATTACCATCCAAAATGCCATCTTGTGTATTTAGAAAGTGTACCAATTATGATACCAAAGTTAATAAAACACAAGGGATCTCATACCACACAGAAGTACACAATATACTTCGATTTATTAATATATTTCAATTATTTTCCTAATATTCTGATATTTGGAGGTTAGAAAAAAGAAAGAGATGGAAAATACATTTTTGTAGTATGAACGACAAGGATGCGTGCACTCCGGACATAGAATAAAAGTACAGATGCGAATATTAGGCAGTAAAGTCATCTTTACAGCAGAGTTCTAGTTACCCTTTTAATAACTTTTCTTTATAATTTTGTTTGATATATTTAATTATAAATTAAACAAAAAAACTTTAATTGATAAGTATACAACAGTTCGCCTCCATTCCGCTCACGAAATAAAAAAGCTCTCTAAGAGACAAAAAAGAAATAAATTAAATCTTTTCGAAGGTGTATGATTATTTTTACAATATAAATATATTTCTTTCTTCTTAAAACGTGTTTTATTTTTCACCTACCTACCTTTTAATAGTGTTTATTCGTTGCATAGGCACAAATCCCGGCTGCAAATTCTGTACACGCGGTTTGTACTTTCTGCCTAGTTAATTTGTTAGTCTATGATGCCAACGTGCGGTGATTGGTGGCCCGAATAATGTTTGTTTACATTCACGCGCAATTGACAACATCTCGCTGTCACTTTTTTTCTTATTGGTTTTATCGAGCTATCCTTTTTCTATCCTTTTTACTTGTAGTGAAATGTAAAATGAATGAAAAGTGTGTATGTGTGCTGCCTCTCGGCGCGGAACACTTTTTTCTGTTGTTTTGTAAGTGTATAACATATCTGTTTACTAGAATATCATTGACTTAATCGCAATCCGAAGGCTTTTGAAGGGAATTCCTAATCCATTGCTTCATTGGTTTAACAAATTCGTTTGCTCAACAACGTAAATAACACAACGAATGTTGTAGAACTGTCAAAATAAAAGTCATTGCCATTGTGTGTTACGCAATTACCTTACAGATTAGGATTAGTGGCGTTGGTCATGCTGTGCCTAAAAATAAGTAACTTTAACTCTTCCGAATGATACAGCCCTATTTCTTCAACAGTTTTTATACCCCATCTAGCATCAGGCCCAGGTTATATCATAGATCGTTATTCTTTTTTAACAGACTTTAGAAAAGGAGACGAACTCAGAACTCCGTCATTTATACACCATATATACGATTTGGAAAATTATTTTTTTATTTGAAAGGATATACTTCCAGATTGGTCCCATATAAATTTGGTACTTAACGTTCTGATACGTCGATTTTGAGTCAGCTTCAATAATACGTTGACTTTACAATAATAATTTACTGTCACTGTTATTTGTATTACCACAACTAAAAAGGGAAAAATATTTTTTTTTACAAGTTTTTATTATTCTTCAAGCATTGATGATTTACGTGCAGTCACGAACGAGTGGCTCGGTACAATAAAATATACTAGGTAAGTTAGGTAACCCATTTCAAATGAAAAACATACCTGAACAAGAAAAGATTGCCATGAACACAGGCGACCTCAACTTTGATTGTACCTTGAACGCAATAAAAAGGTCATCGCTAGAAAAATAATGAGAATGAACCTAATTAAAAATTACGCTGTTGACATGATAACATAGACCATAATTTGTTAAAAATAAGTTTGAGTATTGCCCGAGATGTTTTGTTTTATCCTAGTGAAAGCAAAAGTACATATTTTGGCATTTGGACCATTTCGTTGTCCCTGCGGGTAGGTTAAAAGTGTATTAAACTCTTAGTATCTGCGGCTTCGCCAGCGTGGAGCCCGGATATTATGCCATGGGAACTGTACAACTGTAATACCGAGATAAAAATATCTTTTGTCCTAACCCAGGGCATGGTCTATCTGTTTACCAAGTTTAACTGAAATCCATTGAGCCGTTCAAGCGTGAAAAGGTAACAGACAGACAGACTGAGTTACTTTCGCATAATATTAAAATTAACTAAGTATAGAAATTTGAATAAAACATATTTAATCCTGTCATCGGACATTGAGACAGGAGTAGGACTAAGTTTCATAACGCTGAATGGTGCACTTTTCACTAGAATTCTGGTTGGATCACTCCCCAGTCTGCCTCTCGATCAGTCGGTCGGTTTCCTCTGAAACCATTTACAGACATACAGAATTTAAAAGCAAATTCAGTGCGTTAACGTAATTATAAAAGCAAACAATTATTCAGAAAAACAAGAATCTCTCAGCAGCAGCCCGAGTCTAGATTTGTGTCCCTATTACATGGGAGTTAAACATAACTGGTGAAATGTGGATGTTGGTACTTTACCTACATAGGTACACCTCTGAATAACCCTCCGGGGAATACAGGCGTGATGTTTTGTGTATTGATAAAAATAATTTCCAGATTTCTAGTTATTTGTGAGGGCAACAGTCAGGATCTATGTATATTTTACCTACGTAACAAATATTATCATACGATTTTACGTAAGTACCCTAATGTATTGTGATTGCTTAAATTAGTATTGTTCATGAAATGATTACAGAAAAACTACACGGTTTGCTTATTATTACGCTGTGACAATAGTCGGCAAGCGGTGAGGGTATAAATTGACGTGACGAAGTAGTAGGGTTGTTGACTTTCCAGGTTTTTTCGACACCAAAATGAAGTAAAACTGAATTGGGTACACAGGGCGACATACCAAGCTATACATTTCCAGTTTTAGCTGACCTCGCATTGTATAGGTTTTTCGAACAATCAGAAGTCAGCTTATACTGGTTATGTATAGCTTGATGTGTAGTCGTGCGTACTTGTTATGCTTATTTACAAAAGGGTTCTTTACCTAGCTTACATAATACTATTTACTACATAACTAATATTATTTTGCGTTTCATAGACCACCAGTTGTATCCAATAGTATTCTATTCTGCTTTCGACAGACAGACAGACATTTCCTTAGATTAAACAGATACGCAATCTGCTTTATTTGCCAGATCATGTTATGCATTTCCTTGCGTTTCTAGCTCAGAACTGTCAGTTTTGACAGGTTATGAATGTAACAGTTTCGTATCAGGGCCTAGCATAGTAGACGTATTAATACTATCACAAGTAAGCGATATCGGTTACGGGCTTATAGGGTGTTTTATTAACCCGACTGCGCGACAGTAAGACTGGGTTATATTTTTTACGCGTCTCTCTATTTTTGTATGTGGCATTCTTCACCTTTGGGTACCCTCGAAGCATCCTAACGGCTGGATGAATTATGCATATTATTAATACATGAGGTGTTTATCGACTTGTCTAGGTCTCGCGATGATTATTATGTACGTTTTATTTTTATAAAATCCGCCATTTTGATAATTAAATAACCTGAGCAGACAAATCCAATATAACAAACTAATGCTTGAAAAAAAAAAACCGACTGCAATAAGAAATTACATTAAAAAAAACAAATGACATCAAATCTGAAAATGAATTTAAATAACTGACTGCATCAGACTGCTATTTGCAGTCGGGTTGTTATGTAGTTGTTTTACTGTTCATTCAATATAGTGTGGTAAAAATGGTCCTGTAGGTTTGGGACTCCACAATACATCGTACTTCTGTTCGTCATTGTGATCACATTATCTACGTATTCACTCACAATTAATGCAGCTACCATCAGTGGATCATTATTCATTACACAATCACATGTTACTATTTCTGACCTTAAGGTCACCGATGTATAGCTGATAGCAATTATTTGATATTGATTGTAGTAGGTATGCCTATTAATGTAATGCACGAAACTATTTTAGTTGGACAGTTTGATTAATGGTGGGAAAATGTACTTTGAATACCTTCCAAAAACTTGTTTTTTATTACTGAATGGGCCTGCTTTTATGTCCCAAGACCATGCACAATAGCACATACCTAGTCTAAATGATCCTACCTACTCACGATTATCCCACGTTAGTTACGACTATCACCACTATCACTATAAAAACAGTGCTGGTGCGCCACTGTACACTGTTTTGTCAATAGATAAAACTTCACCCTAATTGCGTAACACACTATCAGCCACAATCTGAATCAATTTGAAGGATATTTCTAATCCATTGCTTCTAAGTTCGAAAAAAATTTACTGCTCAACAACGTTAATAACGCAATGAATGTTGTTGAACTGTCAAAATGAAAGCCATTGCTGCTGTTCTTGTTACACAATTACCTCGCTGTTTTGTTCTGTTCACAGCCTTAAGCGACTTGTGAATCTGTCAATATCGTTCGACCAACAAGAAACAATTTTCTTTTGATCTTTTGATTGCCAAAGTAACAGACTATCGTCACGTCTATCTGCACCCGTATCCACCGACCAACAACCCACAATTTCTTTTTAGCAAACAGCAATGCAGACAGACAGGATTTACTCGCTATATCAAGCTGAGATCGCACAGCTAAATATAAACCTAGACTTTAGACCAGCATCCTCCATATTTAGTAACTAGTTTGTCATGAACCCATGATATAAATCGTAAAGATGGCTAGAGGCCATACGTATGAGTGGTTTTGCCACAGTGTTATTATTTATCACTTACTAGTTGCTGCGACTTCGTCTGCGTGAAATTTTTTGTTTCAACATAAAATATATCCTCTGAAACTCGGCAATACTGGAGGTTCCCATTAGTGAAAGAAGTAGTTCCGAAGATTACCCCCTACATACAAACTCACAAATTTTACCTCTTTATAATATTATTAAAGTATAGATTATAATAGTTACATAAACTGTATCTGTAACCGACGCTAATAAACAAATATACAATGCTTGTGTCCGTAGTAAATTAGAATATAATGCAATAGTTTGGAGTCCTCAAGAGTCATTGTACACTATTATGATAGAAAAAAACTTGAGAGGTGTCAAAGGACACCCAGATGGAACGAAGTTCCTTTCGATTATTCCTTTCTATGAGAGAGAGAGAGAGAGCGAGAGAGCGAGAGAGAGAGAGAGAAAGAGAGAGATAGAAGCACGCGCACGCCGCACGGCTTACAATTATAGCAAAAAAGTGTCGTTACAACTTTTGGTCTTAATTTTTTCCGTCTAGCCCCCTTTCGCAACGCGCGATAAGGAACTTCGTTCCAAAAATTCAACGTTAATTCTGTAGATACCTATACAAATGTCAATATGGTTACTACCCCTTTCTATATCCTTCTTTGTTCGTGTCAGGAATGGTAAGGTTTAGACACACTCAAATTCATGCGAGAATCCACACATATAATTAATTGTTATCTAATATTAGTAGATAAGATACACAGTCCCGTTCTACGAGAGCCAATAATTTTTATGTTCCTGACCAGGGCCCCAAGTCTGCTATTACAATAGTGTCAGAATGGTCTATCATTGATTTCATAATTGTTGCTTTTGACAAGTTTGGTAATCTACTAACATAATGGCGTCATTATGACTTTCCAGTGGTCAACCACTGACACTCCATTGAAAGAAATGGCATAGAATGGTAATCTCGTACATAATGATAAATGAATGACTGACTTACATAAAACACTTAACTTGTATGAAACACTAATAAATAATATGTAAAAATATATATAAATGAAATCTGGTATAAATAAAGAAGTGGTAGTTTTTCGAAAATCATTTCTTCTAACGGGTTTTATAATAATAGCAATACGACAATGTCATTATGACACAATTCTATTACGAGACCATTGATCGACCAATGATCGCCATTAAGAATTTAGCAGATTACGAACTTTAAGCAAAATAACAATGGGATGGGAATGGGATCGTGTTGGAATGACAAATTTATAAAAATAGCAGACTTGGGGCCCAGTGTATGCGTGGCGTTGTAAGACGATAACAAAGACTCCTCTGCTACCCGCCTACATGGCGTGCTCCCCGAACAACAATACTCCCACTGCCAGAGCAATTAAGTTAATAAATGACTTTCTAAAATATATTCCTGAGGTAGATTTATTTTTTGACTCAATGGACAATCGCTAAACATGTGTATATTTATTTAAATATGAAGAAATAATTGTTTACTTTCTAATTTTCTGTATAAAACACAATGTGTGTGTTTTGTGTGCTTTGCATGTGTGTTTATGTGTGTTTTAGTTTACAAATTTTATGTTACTCCGTTTTTTTTCTTTCTTTTGTTTTGTTTTGTATTTATTTTTTTAGTCTAAGAAGTTTGAATTAAAATTTTAGTGTATTTTTTTAGAATTAGCATAGATATAAGCGATTTGGTGTAAACTGTTAGCTTATATTTGACTAGCTTCTGCCCCCGGCTTCGCCCGCGTGTATGTCGGAAATTATCCCACGGGAACGTGCTACCAAGATAAAAAGTGAGGTATTCCACTTAGAGCACATATGTCCTTCCCCAGGATGCCATCTATCTCTTTGCCAAATTTTATCAAAATCCATTCAGTGGTTTAGGTGTGAAAATGTAACATACAGGCAGAATTTATAATATTATATAGTATAGCACTTTGCCCGCGACTTCGTCCGCGTGTACTTTACTTTAAAAATTTCGAAGATGTGTTTACGATGTTTATCATTTATTTAATTCGGGTTAATTTTAAAGTTTTATGATCAAATGAATAAGATTTTTGAAATAAACCTTGTTGTCCCCTTTTACCACGACAGGCTTCGTTTTTAAGCGTTTGGTACGTTTCTATTGTATGATTTAAAGATTATTTATATCCATTTTCGAGTTAGTGGAAGCAAGCAGTAAAATCCACCCCTTAAACTTTATTACCCTTTTCCACCCCGGTGAGACGACTTTTGAAAAACCCTTAAAACATACTTTTTGTTTTAAGTATTAGTTGGTACCGAGTTTCGAGTTAATCCGTCCGAGTGGTTTAATACACTCAGCGAGCTTTCAGTGCCTTGCGGGTCCAATACAATAATGCTTTCAGGGCGTTGATGGGGCTGCCACGCTACTGTAGTGCATCAGGGATGTTTGCGGCAGCCCAGGTTGATGGCTTCCATGCTATACTGCGCAAAAGAATTGGCTCCCTGATGCGGCGCGTGCGGGGCAGTCCCAACAGCCTCCTGAGGGTAGTGGCAGAACGACTGGATGCCGACTGTCCTATTATGAGGCACTGGACGAGGATTCACATTACCTGTGAAACCTCGTCGGGTGCCCTCAGGTTTTAATTGTTGTTGTTTTTATTTATTTTTTTATATTGTACTAACATAGTTTATAAGTCTGATTGTTACTAACCTAATATGGACCTACTACAGTCTGAAATAAATGATTTTTATTTTACTTATTTATTTTTATTTTTAAGTTTTTTTTTTTTAATTTTTTTTTAAATCCTCTGAGGAGTTTTTTAAACTAAAAGTGACGAAGATTATTCATATTAAGGAGTAGAATTCTATATAAATTATTGGGGTGTTTCCATAATTTGACTTAAAGATGATGTATACCAACTTTTGAGTTAATCATGCCACGTAGTAAAATACCCCCCTTAAAAAATTAATTCAGGGGTCGTTTCGAGTTAATCGGACCGCGCATTCAAAATCTTCCACACAAACTTTTACACTCCCTTTGGGGGGTAGTTTTGAAAAACTTATAATGATAAACTTCATTACTTACGTAGGCAAGTATTCTTGCCAATTTTCAAGTTTTTTAACCTATAGAACAAGATTTTTCATATAAACTGTATCCCCACTTTTCACCCCCTCAGGGGTGGAATTTTGAAAAATCGTTTGGGATGTGTTCATAACTTGACACAAAGATTATTTATACTAATTTTCGAGTTAATCAAGTCACGCTGTAAAATCCTCCCCTGTAAAATTGACTATCCCTTTTCAGCCCGTCAGGGGTAGATTTTAGAAAAACCCTGATACACATTATTCTTTACTTTCAATCTTAGGTATAAATACTGAGTTTCGAGTATATCGGACTGCGCGCTAAAATTCTCCATACAAACTTTGAAACCCCCCAAGTCCTTGCTAGGGGGTAGTTTAGAAAAAAAAAAAAACTGGCAATCTTCATAATTAATTTAGATAAGTATTCCTGCCAAGTTTCAAGTTTATTAACTCAAGGAATAAGATTTTTCATATAGACGAAATCCTCCCATTTCACCCTCTTAGGGGTGGAAGTTCAAAAAATCCTTTCTCAGTGCCTACTCTTCACGAAGAACACACCCTACAAATTTCATGTCTCTAGGACCAGCGGTTTAAGCTGTGCGTTGATGTATCAGTCAGTCAGTCAGGACTTTGGAATTTTATATATATTTAGATGAATAAATGAATATGAATATACATCTATAGTATTTTTATCTCATGAAGGGACACGAGCTTTAGTTGTGGTTACCAAGTGTACAAACACGCTGTGAATGTGTGTAAGCGCAGGAGCTGTCAGGCAGAGGCACCGTCTGTGACAATGGAGAAGTGGGAAGTCTGCGTGTGTTATGTGCTGACTCTACTCGTCTTAACGCACACATTCACAGCGTGTTAGTACACTTGGTTGCTAAAAGTAAAGCGCTCTTCGCTTTGTGAGATAAATATACTGTAGTCGGATTCAGCTCAAAGGACCACAATATATTGCCCAATAATAAAGGTGCATAATTTTACTCACTAAAACGTTAAACACTACTTTCAAATTTTTAAAAGTCTATTACAACCATAATTTTGACCTCTCAGTTGCCAATACATACCTTAGCTGCTAGGCTACTGTCATTTATAGAGATGGCCATAGGCTGATGTAATTTATTGAAACCATAGCTTACTATGCGCTAAATATAGAGTAGTTACTGCCACTGGCCATCGACCATAAATAGAAACGAGTTTTTCATGTCATAAATTGTACTAGAATGCAACTTAGTAGAACAAAAAGACTGAAACGGCACGCTAGGCTCCAGATAGAACTTTAAACTTGTGTCCCAACGTAATACTTTAGCTATGCGATTCGCCTAAGAAAAATAAAGTAGTAGACTTAACGCTATGACAATATGTCACAGCTATGAAATCTTGAATAATCTCATGCTATTATAATTAAGATCCCACAGAGTCTGTGGGATCAGAGACAAAACAAGGGGTGCGATTTTTTAAAATTAATAATAGCCAATAAGAAAAATATGTGAAAAAAGATGTAGACGATGTAGTGACTAGTGATAAAAAATTAAAAAGAGTATGCTTATATGGTTTTATGGCCGCTGGGGAGTTTGTTGCGCCACTTCTTCCCAGCGAAAGCACTAGGAAGTGGTAAAGGGCGGGCGTTTTGGAAATTACAAGAAACAGTCCCCTGTCTCTTGTAATTTGACGTTCGAAAAGTAACTCGTTCTCATGCTTATTAGAACAAATGACTTGATTTTGATTTTGTGTTTGGATATGTTGAGAGTTTGAATGAAAAACGACTAACAAAAGGTATTTACAAGGCAAATGTGAGTATTAACTTGCTCTGCACATCTCCTGCCTGATTACGGTAGGACCTCTGACTTGTAATAAGACTGTCCCACTTCACGATGCACTTTAACCTCCGATCTATCACGAAACTAGACAAAAAGATAATTATTTAAAAAAAAATACATGAATATTTATCTGCGCAAGATTTGCCAATTTAAACCAATCTCTATTGTCGGTAATTGGGATGTATCATGCAGTCTTTTAATTGGATGAATTGTTATCACTATGCGGCGTCAGATGTTGTGGCGTAAATTGAGAAGGTGGCTCTGATACGCTAGTTTGGTTGTTTTATTTAACAACTTCTATTTTGATTAAAGGCAGGCTGGCGCGACGCGACGGTGCGACGCGATTCTGCTAGAACAATTTCCATGAAGTTTTCATAGAAACTGGCTCTACGAGAGCCGCGTCGCGTCAGTCTGCGGGAGCCTTGAATCATTGTAGCGGCTACAAAATTGGTCAGATATTTCCAGTCTCTGTGTATTATTACTCTACAGTGCCACATATGCCTGCACTTTGGCAAATAATTAGTAGATTATAGCCACGAAAAAATATAAACTTTTTAACAAAAAAATTAAACCGCCGAAAAAACTGAAAATCAAAAATAATAAACTTTTTTTATTTCTTAAACTAATGTAAGTTTACCTAAATGAGTTGGCGCTGTTTAAATTTAAGGCAATTTAGTGATCTTTGTTTATTGATTGTTTGGCGCCGACTCAAAATTACTTAGGTATACTTACATTAGTTTAAGAACTTAGTTATTAAGGTTAAACAAAATTATTTTTTGCTTTTCAATTTTTTCGGCGGTTTAATTTTTTTGTTAAAAAAGTTTTTATTGAGAAATGATGTCTGGATTAGGGACAAAACCTATTTTCTACCAACTTTCATCAAGATACTTTGGCCTACCCGAAAAAGGAAAGGATACTTAGGCCTAACAGATTGAAGACTATTTTTGGACTCACCATAATCGCAAAGAAAAAAAATGGCTGGACTGTGTGAAAGATAATATGGTTAGAAATGGAACTGCCGAGATGACGACCAATAGGAAAGTATGGAAGAAAAAGACATGTTGCTCCAACCCCGAATAAATTGGGATAAGGACAAGAGAATGATGATGACCTCAACATTATCAGTCCAGAATCTTAGCAGTGATGATCGCAGCACATAGCCTTCAGCGATCTCTCATCACAGACCTGATCTCTTAGAAGCCTTTTACGGCATCCACTCTGCAGGCTTCTGCCTCTAATCTGTAATCTCTTCTTTGTCACAAACCACTACACATTAAGTAAGTACACTTAAAACAAGGCTGTCTCCAACTTGATCAAGTTGCACTTTGTCGTGACAAGCTGCCAGCTTTTCCGTATCTCCTAACCACTAGATAAACGGTCTGGCAACGCGCCAAAACCTACTGAATGAAAAAGTTTACGAAGATTGTGTTAAAGTAACATTGGAGCCATTCTGTAGGTGTAGGACTTCTACTAAATTAAAGTTATTGCTATCTGTGTCTTGCAGATGAATTATGAAAGAGATGAAACTAGTGTTAACATGATTTACGAGACAGCAAGCCTTGTTGTCCTGCTCTGTATATGGAGATATCTTTGCCTTTCAGTGGAACAATTTTAGGCTGGTATTATGACTACTTGGTCATCTTATAAATTAAAGTTGTTGCTATTTCTGTCCTGTAGACAAAATATGAAATAGAAATGGCTGTCACGCAAAGCTTAGCTGATATATGATTTCTTTGCAATGCTCGTTCCTTCTATGTAAATATATCTTTGGATATCCTCTGACACGGACTGCGGTATCACCGCAGAGCAGAAAACGCAGTATAAAACTATAGTAACAGCCTGAAATTATCCAAAGATATATTTACATAGAAGGAACGAGCATTGCAAAGAAATCATCAAGACTGTCTAGAAGCTTTTATTCAACCTAACTTGCCAAGTAAGCATCGCTGTCCCGTACTTGAAGCTAAAACGAGGAAGAGATACTTTCATCTCGTTCTTGGTTTAGCTTCAAGTACCTTAGCTTTGTCTAGTCCTCGTACAACAAATGAACATGTCGCGACCAGCCAGCCAGTAAGTTAGTTTCCGTGCGGACTAGAAAACAGAATAAATCAACATTACGTTGAGTGGTACCCGACAGGAGAACCCGCCCCTTTTCCCGTGGGCATTGTAAAGCCGAGTAAGGGAGCATGTCTAGGGGATAAACTACAGCGTTCTTACCAGCAGTAGTTAGACAGGGCGGCAGTGTGTCTGTATAACTTAGGGGAACAACTTATTGCTTTCAAGCACGATACCTATTGTAACATAATGTACATACTCACAGTTACCTTCATTCATTCCTCCAGGTCAGAACAAGCATTCTGTTACCATTAGGCGCTGTTCTGATTATTTCTCACGACACGTTTTATCCATAATCAGTACACAGACACAGCTCCAACTTTAACATGAGTCTACGACGATTTAGTGTCATCCAAGGGTTGGCAATTTCGCCCACATTGATGGATATCATTTTTCCTATAAACACTATACTTCTAACACAAAATAACTATATATTTTATTGTATTTTAGTAATAATATATTTTATTATGACAGCTTTGACAACGACGTTTAATACGTCGCCATGGCAACATACCTTTCTAATTCTTACCGGCCTGTATCTTTTTATATACAAACTTATGTTGTACTATGTAAAGAAGCCACTGGCCGAATTCTTATCTCAAATTCATATTTTCTGCATGATGCTGTTCTACGAGGTTTCTTTAAAGATTCGCCCAAAGGAAGGATCAGTTTGAGTTTCGCTTCTAAGGCGAACAGTATAAGGAGCCTGATACTCCAGGGCCACCTATCCTGATACTCCAGGGCCACTTATCCCGGAATACCCAGCGTACCTCTCCGGTACGGTACCTGACGGACCCTGCCTCCGTCCTCCGCCCTCCGTGAAGGGCTACTACATCTACTAGGCCGCGCCTCACCCGAGGGCCGCCTCACCTGAAGGCCGCCTCACCTGAGGGCCGCCTCACCTGGCGGGCTGACGAGCGTCTCCGCCGTGCCTCTCTCTCCTGCTGCTGTGCTGCGACCTGGCCTGTGGCGTGAGCCCTCCTGTCCTCACCTGAAGGGCTGACAGCGTCTCCGCCGTGCCTCTCTCTCCTGCTGCTGTGCTGCGTCCTGGCCTGCTGCGTGGACCCTCCTACGGGTGTCCTCCGTGTCGCTACGCACCAGCATCTGTCCTCACCTGTTCCTGTTCCTCCTGTTTCTGCTCCTGTTCCTGGACCTCCAACTGTGTCTTCACCTCAGCCTCTATCACGCATCGTCATCCTACACCCCATCTCCACATACTACACACCACTCTTCAGACCATCTTCATCTTTTACTTGTAAATATACCTCTAATTGTTTTCAACCTCCCTTTCATTTTACCCCTAGCTTAGCTTTCCTTGTCGCTACACGACACTATCCACTAGTACATAGTTAAGTTTTGTCGCAAAGTATGGTTCCTCGGGTTACATTTTCATGACAAATCAAACGTTTATTTGCTAGAAATAGACAGACGGTTGACGGTTTAACTTCGTGAAATTTCGGCATCAAGTCGACTTGACAGAATGTTTCCAATGTACATACTAGGAGGCAGACTAAGGTAAATCCGAATAAGAATGAACCAGCGCTGAAATTCACTCGTGAATTCACTTCGTTCAGGAAGCTAAATGCAACAAAATTTCGGCGACTTACATTGGCGTAAGTTCTCATAATCGATACTTCACTACGCTGCGTTAGTCTGGGAATTCCTTTTACCACTGCAAAAGGTTTAATTTCGACAGTTCATTGACACCATAGTGTTCCCCTATAGGGATTACCGTGACGCCTATTTAAACACACAAACCCATTGACGCGCCTCTTAATTAATGAAATAATGTCGCATACGAAATAACACGGTGATAAAAACTACAATATTTACACATTGAGGTCATGCCCATCAGATGTCATTGTGTATGTAAAGTA
The DNA here is from genome assembly GCA_951799955.1 of Apamea anceps. Lineage (NCBI taxonomy): Eukaryota > Metazoa > Arthropoda > Insecta > Lepidoptera > Noctuidae > Apamea > Apamea anceps. The sequence goes on from OX637525.1 coordinate 1,167,805, forward strand.
AGGTTTTGTGTTCTGCACGCATTAAAAGGACATTAACGAGTGACGCCACTTGAGTATGTCAAGTGCATCCTGTGCAGTTGGTCCTGCCATCAACCTGCTGACCTTTTTACTACGGCTATTTCCGTTGTTTTACATGTATCTGTATATTTTAGTCTGTAACATTCATGGACGCAAGAAAGAGGTATTGTTTCTAACTTGTCTTCTTTAAAAGCCTCGTCATGATTCTTCAGCCTCGCTGACTACTTAGTCTCTTAAGCATGACTTGAGGTACCTATCCTTGTATAGTTCGTGCTGACTCGAGAGAAAACGTCGGTTTTTCCATCATCTCAACATCTGTCTACTTCGCTCTCTTTTCCCGCCACGGGCTGTAAGAGGCCCCTTGATTTCCGAACTGCACTGATTTGAAATTATTCAATATAATGTTTTGACATGAAGAAATTCCGTCTCTTTCCCGAGTTATAATCGGTTATTATAAATGTTTAGCTTGTTATCTTACTTGTCATCTTTACGCTTTCTCTTGGCTAAGACTTGAGCTAATCTGGCTAGAATAACTTTCTTTCTTATTAAAACGCTGTGATCATTATAATGTGAAGAACGCGTATGTAATCTTTATGTTCGCAAAACTATCCAAATTGGCACGAGGAACCCTCTGCAAAGTGAGTTGCGGCGAGTTTCAGGAAAGATCCCGAAGTTCTTTATGATAGGTATCGTGCTACCCACTGGGTTTTGGAGGTCTGGTAGGCAGCCACTTCATGTAAAATACTGGTATTCAGCTGCATCCTGTTGGACTGGAAGCCGAACCTAACATAGTTTAGAAAAGGCTATTAGGCTTATTATATGTTACAATAATAAAACTTATAAAACCCATTTTAGGACTGTCAAAGAAAACAACGAATAATAACAGTGTTCAAGCCTACTATAAATGTTCACAAAACTGTGTATCCTTAAAAAAAATCTGTTTCCACATACCTGAAAAGTAACGAAACCAAGGACGATCTTATAGATCTGACTATATTCCTGTCGCAAAGCATTGATTGTAAAATTAATAAATATGACATTAAGGATATTTACAGACTGCGAAGTACCAACAGAGACAACAATCACTCGCCTATTATAGTTGAAACGAGTTCCACTCTTTTGAAAAACGAAATATTGAAGATGGGTAAAGCGTTTAATATCAAACACAAAACTAAACTATGTTGTAAACATCTTGGCTTTAAAACGCAGGAAGATACCCCCATATTTATTACGGAGCATTTAACAACAAAAGGATCTCGCCTACATTTCCTCGCCCGAGACTTGATAAAATCAGGCGCCTATAAATACTGTTGGACGGCCTACGGTAAGGTGTATGTAAAAAAGGACGAACAATCGCAGACTATTGTTATTAAAAGTGAAGACCAGATTCACAGTCTGACTCTGCAGAAATGACTACATACATGTTGCCACCGATATTTATGCCATTATATGTATTATACTATAAATATTGTATACAGCATTACCGCTTCGTCCAGTGTTTTTTATGCAGTCACCCGCTTTTTACTGTATACTGTTAACACTTTCTACGCGGTGCTAATCGCCATAGTTATAAATAGATGTTACATAACACGTCGTAACTTTATATCACATGTGCTTACACATCACTCATATACTCGTACATGCACTATACACCTACACAACAATCATTTATCCAAATCAATCTTATTTCTCATGAACTTATACTACACATCCCCAACCAAAACTCACTTATACATATACACATTTTTACTTACACTTATTATACATTCAGTCGCTATTTACATATACCTCACACTGTGTTGCGTATTATGGTACATTAGTAACATAAAAAGAGCAATCGTTCGTTACTATATAAAACCTACATTATCTTTTCTTGTAACCATTAATTATGAGAGTTCAACAATTACCATATTTATCCTAAGGTATTTGCTCCATGTAATGACATCCATTCTAATAATATTCCAACTAAATGAGTGATACGCTTCAAACAGTTACTGATATAGATAACTTTGAGATTGCGCGCACCATTGAATGCGACAGTAATGAGCTGTCTAGGCACATTTCTATACAGAAAAGTGACCTAACGATTTTCTCACAGAACATTAGAAGCATTTATTGTAACTTTGAGGATTTTTTATTGACAATGTCTACATTTAACTTTGAAACAGATATCATAATATTTACAGAATGTAGGTTAAATTCTAATAAACCTATTCCTCAACTTAACAATTACAGCTCATATATGACTTCAAGTCAGTTAAATCAAAATGATGGGGTGGTCGTTTATGTGAAGAGTGCACTCGAACATCAGGTTACGGAAATACCACTATCTCAGGCCTCTTGTCTAAGCCTGGAAATTTTAAATAACGTCATTCTCTGTATTTACCGGTCACCATCAAACTCAAATACCGACAGTTTTATCAGTTCGCTCAACAATCATTTGGAGACCATAACACCAACTAAAAACATTATTGTCGCTGGAGACATAAACATTAATATTATACCTAAACTAATTGAGCAGTCTCAAGAACTGAAAAATAGAATGAATTACCTCAACATGTTGTCTTTACATGGTATTCTTCCAGGGCATCTGTTGCCAACGAGAGACAAATCATGCCTGGACCACTTCATGCTTAAGGTCAATAATAAAAAGTTTTCATCCACTATTGCCATCCTTAATACCACAGTAACTGACCATTACACAACCCTTCTAGTATTATCTAAGCAAAAGTGTTTACAAAACGTTCGTAAAACTAAGACATTTGTTGACTTTGAACAGGCCCTACATTATCTAAAAGAAAATAACCTGAGTGAACTACTTTTCTGTGATGATCCTGATTCTCTGTGTACTCTATTGATACAAACTCTAGCTAATGCCATCAAATTAAATACAATCACATTAAAGATCCCTAGTAAAAAACGCATTTTAAAACCGTGGATTACCAACCGTGGTATTTTGCGCTGTATACAAAATCGGAATAAACTCCAAAATAAACTTCGGCAGGATCCAACAAATGAAATTCTAAAAATAACATACAGACGTTACAGAAACTACTGTAACAATTTGATTAAAAAACTAAAAAGACAATATGAAAGCAATCTGCTTTCTAAATCAGTTAAAAACAATAAATTACTGTGGAAAAACATAAAAGCTATTACCTACTCACAGAAAACAAATAATTATAATGCAGAATTACTAAAACTTCAGCCAACCCCGTTTGATTCAGTAAATTTTATCAATAATTATTTTTCTAAAATTGGCCATAACCTGGCTCAACAAATCCTACCTACAACCGTCAATTATGCCTTCGGTCAGAGCAGTAACGCATCAAATCTAGTAAATTCTTTTGTACTCCTTGAAACTGACGCCAACGAAGTATACAGAATATTAATTAACCTAAAAGCTGACAGTGCCCCTGGCTGGGACAACATCTCTACGAAATTTTTAAAGTACATAGGCATGGAAGCCGTCCCTATCATAGCCCATCTTGCGAACCTCTGCTTTAAAACTGGCATCTTTCCTGCCCCGTTAAAAATAGCCATTATCACTCCTGTGCACAAGAGTGGGGGTAGAGACGATATTAATAACTATAGACCAATTTCTGTTCTTACTAGTATATCCAAAATTATTGAAAAATTAATAAATGTTAGGCTTCTCAATTACTTAAACAAATTCAATATAATTTCTGACTCACAGTTTGGTTTTCGTCAAGGTATTTCCACTGAGGACGCCGTCATATCACTAACTTCTTCAGTAGCAAATCATCTTGACAATGGAGATAAGTGCCTAACTGTCTTTTTAGACCTCAAAAAGGCTTTTGATACCGTCTCTACGCCTATCCTTGTGAGCAAGCTGGAAAAAATAGGTATTAGAGATATCGCGCTTGATCTCTTTAAGAACTATCTTTCAAATAGAAAGCAGAGTGTCAAAGTGGGGCAACATATAAGTGATGTCACAGATGTATCATACGGCGTCCCCCAAGGAAGTGTATTAGGTCCAACGCTCTTCCTGATATACATAAACGATCTGTGTAACATGGAAATTCCTAATGCCAAAGTCCTGTCGTACGCCGATGATACAGCTGTCATCTTCTGTGGTAGGTCATGGCATAATGTGCAGCTAAGTGCTGAAATAGGAATGTCCCAGGTTGCGAATTGGCTCAATGCTAATGTTCTCACATTAAATACCTCCAAAACAAACTTTATAAGTTTCAGCATCTGCAATCGTACTCAACCAACTGGTGATTTTCGAATTACTATACACACTTGTGATGGTATTAATGTTGATAATTGTAACTGTTCTAGTATTGGCAAAGTTGCTAGCACTAAATATTTAGGGGTGATGCTGGATCAGAGACTGTGTTGGTACCCCCATCTTGAGCAGGTTGCAAATAGAGTCCGCAAGCTAAATTGGATTTTTAAGACTCTGCGTCACGTGCTCCCTAGGTCTATACAGAGTAGCGGTAGACCTGTTAGAAATGTGCTCACCCAAACTTACATTTCTCTTGCGCAATCTACATTGCGATGTAGGGGGATGGAGGGGTTAAGTAAACAGCATGATGTGTAGTTCTCCAAGAGTCGACTAGCAACTGACTCCTTGTCCCTTTAATTGGTAACGTATATATACATAGCTCGTATGTGACAATATGCAAATACTAAGACTACGAACACAGCATATCTATCTTAACTTAACTATGTGCTATACGTGATGAGCTGATGTACGTGACATCACACCACATCACCCCTCTTAAAGTAAAAAAAAAACTAAATTACAATGTTTTTTTTTTATACATTTTAAACTTTTACTCTAACTCTTACAATATAATTTTGTTCTATTTTTATGTATTACATCTATCTTATTTTTATATTTAACAATGACATTTGGTGACTCGTCCTTTACAACTTCAAACGGTCCATTATAAATGCATTCCAGTTTATTGCCTGTTTCGTTTTTTACCAATACCCAGTCACCTTCTTTATAAGCTATAGAATTAAGATTCTTATCATAACAATGTTTCCTTGCTAACTTATTTGCTATCAAATTTTCTTTTGCATCACTTTGAGCCCTTTGCAATCTGTACTTAAATTCTAAAGGATAATCATCAAAATTATACAAAGGTTCAACACTCTCACCTTGCAAATTACTTGGTAACCTACAAACCTTACCGAAAACTAATTCAAAAGGTGTATATTTGGTCACAGTATTAACTGTTGTGTTATAAGAAAAACACCAATATGGAATCCAGGAACTCCACGATGATGGATTATTATTCGTCTGTATCCTTAAATACGCACCTAAAGTTTTGTGAACGTTTTCCAAAGATCCTATACTTTCATGATGATATGATGTTGATAAGATCTTATTGATGCTCAAGATATTACATAGCTCCACCATTACTTTTGAAATGAACTCTGAACCCCTATCCGTAGCAATTGTTCGCGGTATTCCATATCTCAAAACAAAATTTTCTGCCAAAGCTTTTGCTACCTCATTTGCGGATTTATTTTTTAATGGATACGCCTCTACAAACTTCGTAAGCTCACATTGAAGAGTCAATATGTAAACATTGCCTTTTTCGTCCTTATCAAGCGGTCCCACTATATCTAAATAAATCTTCTCAAACGACGTAGATGCAGTAGTAGTAATCGTCATTGGTTCTCTAGTATGCCTTGAAAACTTTTGCTTCTTACACTTATCACATTTCCCAATGTACTCCGTTACATCTTTTTCAATAGATGGCCAATAATAATACTTCTTTATATTATTCACCATCCTGCGTATACCTGCATGACCACTCGTGGGTAAAATATGAAAATCATTCAAAATAATTTTCTTCTCATCTTTTTCATCCACTCTCCGTAAACCCTTCACTACACACATTTTAAAATCCCCACACATGGAACTACTATTTCCCTTCAAATATTTTGCCATTCTTGTAATAAATTTAACGTTATAACGATTTTTTAAAATAACGACTTCCCTTATGCCTTTTTCAATACAAAAAGTGACTATGTCTCTCGACAACTCGTCTCGCGATGATGCCGATAAAGATTCATAGTTTACATAAATAGTCGAGTTTTCTGGCATATACACTAAATTGCGCGACTTTGAAAATACCTTTTTACCATTAGTGTTACGTAACATTTTCTCCCATTCATTCAAACATATCTCAACGTCATTTCCTTGTTTTTTAAGAACTTCCACAATCCTAGGGTGATCAGTCCCAGATACCACGGAGTCCGTACCACAAACATTTGGCTCTCCCAACTGTTTATATTGCGCTCTTGTCATTACAGATATAGACTTTTCACGCATGTTTTTTAGATCTTCACTCGTAATCACTATCCTAGAAAGCGCATCCGCTAGCACATTTTCTTTCCCCTTAATATACTCAACCTCAAAGTCGTACTCTTCTAAACACAAACGAAACTTAGTCAACCTACTTGATGGATCCGTCATGTTAAACAAATACAATAGCGGCCGGTGATCCGTTTTCACAACGAACCTCCGTCCATACAAATATGGTCTAAAATATTTAACTGACCAAACTATTGCCAATAACTCCTTCTCTATTATCGGATAATTTAACTCACTCTTCCCTAAAGACCTACTAGCATATGCAACGGGTTTTCCGTTCCCATTACACAACACACTTCCCACAGCATACCCCGAACTATCGGTTTGCAATATAAACGTGTTGTTATCAGAAAAATCTGGATAATCCAACACCGGTGGATTCATCAATGCTTCCTTAAGTAACAAAAATGACCTCTCACACTCATCGGTCCAACTAAATACAACATTCCTTTTACATAGCCTATTCATCGACACCACTATATTAGCAAAATTCGGTATAAATTTCCTATAATAATTCGCAAATGCAACAAACCGCTTTACTTCATCAACCGTCGATGGACGTGGATAACCTTTTATGACCTCAACCTTCTCTGGATCTGGTGAAATACCTTCCGCCGAAACAATGTGTCCCAAATAAAGTACTTGCTTCTTCAAAAATTCACATTTGGATGGATTTAGCTCGCAAACTACCTCCTACACCATTAATCACTAAGCCTTCCTTAACTACTTTACAGCACAAAGCGTTATTGCTCAAGAAACTTTTCTTTACGGCTGATACCGACGCACCCGTATCTACTAACCATTCCGTATCTACACTATCCACTAGCAAATTAACCCAGTTAATACTATTGCAAGCTAAAATATGCTTAGACTCGAAAAAACTGAGCCTCACTCAACTGTCCACCTTCGCTACTCCGTGACATTGACACTGCGCCTGAGTCAGCATCGCCCCGCGCATGCTCAAAACACGCTACACGCCGCCGACCTTGCTGAGTCTGGCGTCCACGATGAGCATTATTGCCGCGACCGCGCATTCCACTACTATGCCATACGTTGACATTTTTGTGCGTACGCCCAACAGCTGTTCGTTGCTGCGCGTGCCTATTCCCTACAGCGTGCCGCCTATAACCATTTCCACGATCCCTATTGCCCGTAGAAAAACCACCTCTAGCGGGCCAGCGCTGGTACGTCATGACTTGCGCCGACGAAGCACAATCTTCGTCTTCTGCCACCCTGATAGCATCTTTCAAACAAGTCAAATTCCGCGCCGTAATGATCGTACCGAGACGCTGATTACGAAGCCCGTCAGCAAACTTCCTAATCGCATATTTCTCGTTCAATGGCTGCAAAATCTTATAGGCTTCCGAACTTTCCCCGGCCTGAGAAATTGTCAAATTGACCATTAACTTTTCTATGTCAGCACCAAAATCCGCGACCGATCTATCATTCTGCCTAGCGCGAGCAAGTTTGGCTTGCACAGCTACGTCCGACTCCACCGTCAACAAATGCCTTTTCATGTCAGCCAACAGACTGTCTACCGTCGCGTAACTGGAGGACAACCGAATCCTAGCCCCCTGGGTAAGTCGTGTTGTTAGCACAAATTTAATTAAAAGAGCACTATCAGCCCCCTCTAGCATCGAACTATATAAACCTATGGCATCAATCAAATCTTGGGTTACTTGCTCATCCCCACTCATTTTCGGGAGCAAGCTAACCGCCGTCCTCAAACAAAACCTTTCCGCCGCCATCTCTTGTTCGACTTTGTTCCCGTCCTCAAACTTTATAGTCTCTACGTACAAATTCTCTATCTTACCTATCAACTGCGTTAACTCTTCCGAAAATTTGCTAGACCTAGAAACTATACACTTAAATTTACCGTATAAGGCTTTCGCCTCGCCTATTTTCCCATCAAAATTTCTGCCTTTCCGCCTACTAGGACCTAATTTAACAATAGATTCCCTTAACAATTTAAGTTGTATAAACAGTGACGTCAGCTCCACTTCCATTTAAAAACTATTGTCTCTAAATTCACCGATGACCGCAAGCACTCGCCACAACACTTAAGCTCACATCGAAAACACTTACTTCGCCGTCGCTCCGTCCGCTCCCGGTCAGGCCATCTGCACAGCTTTCTGAACTTCCCGCTGATTGATCTTCTCTTCGATCCAATTTTGGTGACATCTTCTATACATTCGGACTGCCACGCCAACGACAACAGCCGCCAAACACACAGCAATGAACAACAGCACCGTGTTGATAGCTGTCAGCTGCTCCTGCGTAACTGCTGCGACATTCGAACCACCTGCCGCCGTCTGAGCGACAATGACCTCTTCCTTGGAAGTCGTGCTCCCCATGGCCTGTGACCCAACGTGACGCGCGAAACCGACTAAACCGCGATTTTGACTCGCCCCCACCGGCAACTATAACGCCTTCCACCCAACTGGCAGGGTCGCCATGCGATGTAGGGGGATGGAGGGGTTAAGTAAACAGCATGATGTGTAGTTCTCCAAGAGTCGACTAGCAACTGACTCCTTGTCCCTTTAATTGGTAACGTATATATACATAGCTCGTATGTGACAATATGCAAATACTAAGACTACGAACACAGCATATCTATCTTAACTTAACTATGTGCTATACGTGATGAGCTGATGTACGTGACATCACACCACAACATTGATATACTGTATTCCTGTTTGGGGTGGGGCAACAAAATCCAAATTCATCCAATTGGAGCGAGCACAACGAGCCCTGCTCAAAATAATGCATTACAAAAAAAGGAGATACTCTACAGAGAACCTCTACAAACTTAGTGATGTTCTATCAGTTAGGAAACTATACATTACTCAAGTTATTTTAAAAAAGCACAAGACCTTGCCTTATAATTCGGATATACACTCTAAGAGAAGAAAACACAACATAGTTCAAATACCTAAAACCAAGACCAAATTCGGATCTATGCAATTTAGTAACCGATCAGCTCAATTGTATAACAAAATAAATAAAGACATTTTCATATATGCAAAATCTTATCATATATGTAAAGAAATGTTGATTGACTGGATAAAACCACTAACATATGAAAATACTGAAGCTCTCTTACAAAACGTAACTTAACAAGCATACGCCCCTCTCACACACACAGACTCTCCCATTACTACACATACATTCACACACACATACTCATACAACCTCACATCCATAACACTCATGTACACTCAACAACATATGCACACTCATGCACACGCTCTCACACACGTTCACATTTATGTAATTTTATTTTTGTCTTACTACACCCATGTACTGTTTTTATTGTGTTTTAAGTAAGTACCTACTGTTGTGAAGGAGCGGAGTCCTCTAATACAGGCACCGTGTGCTTAAATGAAGACTCCAAACCCAAAATTGTTTGTGTATAACTTTTGGACACAATAAACGTTATTATTATTATCTCCTTTATTTCATTTAAATACTTACAAAATACATTTTTAAATATTTTTATAAACAAAAGGATAAAAAAACATTTAAAAATATAAAAAGTAGTAGCCCACCGGTATCGGGAACAGGGTCCAAGCTACCGGTGGTCAGAGCTCCAGAGAGAGGAACTTCCTGACAATGCGAGCCGTGTCCAGAAGTACTGCTTTCTGAATCAAGCCCTTGATCCAGCTGCCTAACGAGAGCCTCCTCAGGTGTTGGTCGAGGCTTTTGGCTATTAAGCCATTGGCTGTCACGACTATCGGCACAATGATTGCTGAGTCCACATCCCACATGTCGACAACCTCGCGAGCCAAGTCAAGATACTTGATTTGTTTATCTTTCTCGGCTTTCACGAGGTTCTCATCATGCGGGACGGTTATGTCAACAATCATTGCGCGCCGCTCTGATCGATCCACCACCACTATATCAGGCTTATTGGCAACAATAGTCCTGTCAGTGATGATGGATCGATCCCAGTACAATGTGATATTTCCATTTTCGAGAACTGGGTCGGGCACATACCTGTAGTACGGCACCTCAGATTCGACAAGGCTGTATTTCAGAGCAAGTTGCTGATGGATTATCCTGGCTACAAGGTTGTGTCTATGCAAGTACTCTCCGTTAGCTAGACGAGAACACCCGGAGATAATATGCCTGATTGATTCTCCCGGCCGGTGGCATGCCCGACAGATGTCAACCGTGCCGTCTTTCACAATAAATCTCCGGTAATTGTTCGTCATCATAACTTCGTCCATAATTGCACAGACAAAACCTTCGGTTTCTCCAAAGAGGTCACCGAAACGCAGCCAGGCTACGGACGCTGGTAGTTGTTGTCTATGTGTTTGTTAATTTTAGCTCTCAAAATGGATGTAAGAACTTTATAGACCGTCGGTAAACACGTGATCGGCCTATAATTTTTGGGTTCCGCGGTGCTACCTGATTTATGGAGCAGGTGGGTAACTCCTGTCGTTAGGAATTGGGGTAGCGAACCAGACTCCAAAACAGTCTGGAACTGAGATGCCAAGCGAGCGTGTGACCTTGAAAACCATTTAATCCAAAAGTTGTGCAGCCCATCCGGCCCTGGAGATTTCCAGTTAGGTAACGGACGGACTGCACGAGCTACATCTTGGGGGCAGATGGTAATAGCCTCCATGTCTGGTTTATTATTATTTTTAGTTTGTTTTTTTTTTTCTCAGCTCTTAAGCTGGTTTTTGCTACATTTACGGGCCAAAGCCAAGTAAATGCAGCGTGTGATGTGTATTTAAGATGAGGGTGTGTTTTCTTCTTCTAACTGCATGAACTTCCTAACTATTCTGCAGGTGTTTAAGATGGCAGCTTTCTGTAGGTTAATATAGACGGATTCTTCTAAATCTATTAGTTTCAGGCTACGGAGAAGATGGTTGGGAATAACGCCAGTCGTGGAGAGAACTATAGGGATAACGTACCCTTTTTCTTGTCTCCAGATTCTTGTGACTTCTTCTTTAAGTTCAGCATATTTACTTATTTTTTCTGATATGGTTTTTTGTAGGTTATGAGTATTAGGAACTGCAATGTCTATGAGGTAAGTGATTTTTCTTATTTTATCCTGCAGGGTTATGTCTGGTCTATTGTAGTGGATAGTCCTATCTGTAAGTATGGCGCGATCGTAGTACATTTTGTGCGTGTCATTTTCTAGTATAGTTGGTGGTTTGTAGTTGTAGTAAGGTGTGCTGGAGTTTTGTATGAGACTGTGTTTAAATGCGAGTTTTTGGTGAATGATGTTTGCAACCTGATTGTGTCTGTGAGTGTAGTCTGTCTGTGTGAGGGTTGTGCATGCTCCTGTTATGTGTTGTATGGTTTCTGATTGAATGTGGCATCTGCGGCATTTATCATTTGTGATGGTAGGGTCTTTAATGATAAATTTCCTGTAGTTTTTGGTGTTGATGATTTGATCTTGTATAGCTATGATAAAGCCTTCTGTTTCAGGGAACAGGTTTCCTATTTTGAGCCACTTATTTGATGCTAACGTGTTTATGTGGGACTGCTCTAGGTCATGAGGGTGCCGGCCGTGGAGTACTTTCTTCTTCCATTCTTCAATTTTTTGTTTCTGCGGGTCATCATTGGTAGTGTTTTGTGTTTTTATCTGGTCGTTTAAGTTAAGTGGAGTGTAGTTGAGATCGTTTATCACTATGGCTTTATGTATATTACTGGTGCGCGATTTTGTGTGAAAGAATGTTTTTAGTCGACTGACTTGTTTCCGGCAAAGGTGCTGGATATCGATTAGGCCCCTCCCTCCATTTTGCCGCTTGATGGTTAATCTTTCTATGGCAGATTTAGGGTGTAAGTTGTTGTGTTTTGTTAGTGTTGTTCGTGTAGTGCGCTCTAATTTTTCTGTGTCTGTTTTGGTCCATTTTATAACTCCGAATGAGTACGTCAATATGGGGATGGCAAAGGTGTTAAGGGCTTTAATGAGATGTTTACCTGAAAGTTGGGTCTTACAAACCGCGTTAAGTCTTCTCTTGTACTCTGTAGTTAGTGTATCTTTAATTCTTACGTGATCGAGTCCCTTGAGCTGCGTGTACCCTAGATATTTATACAAGTCAGTCGGTTCCATAGCTGTTATAGTGTCCATGTCATTCACCGCATAGTCGCCGGGCCTCACCTTGCCTCTTATAATGTGAAGTGTTTTACATTTGTCTAAGCCAAATTGCATGTTAATATCCTTACTGAACTCTGCTGTAATTTCTACTAATTTTTTCATATCTTTTTCTGTTTTGCTGTACAATTTAATGTCGTCCATGTTAATAAGATGTGATATTGTTGTTTCTTCTGTAGTGTGTTTGAGGCAATATCCGGCTCTAGAGCCCTGCAGTAAATGAGACAGAGGATTTAAGGCGAGACAGAACCACAGGGGGCTCAGGGAGTCACCTTGGTATATACCTTTTTTGATAGATATCTGTCGCGTTGTGACAATACTCTGGTTGCTATTTATTTGTAGAGATGTTTTCCACTGTAGCATTACATGGCGCATGAAATCAATTATTTTTGGGTTTATTCTATAAATCTCTAATATTTGTATTAACCAGGAATGAGGAACACTATCAAAAGCTTTTTTGTAATCAATATAGGTGCAATGAAGATTTCTGTTTTTTGAGGTGGCGTGTTTATGAATAGTGGAATCTATAATCAGCTGTTCTTTGCACCCCATGTGGCCCTGTCTGCATCCCTTCTGTTCCTCTGCAATTATGTTGTGGTGTTCAATGTGAGAGCTAACTTTTTTTGCGATTGCTGATGTTAGTATTTTATATATTGTGGGTAAGCATGTAATTGGTCTGTATTGGGAAGGCTGAGATGAGCTTTTAGTTTTAGGTAGCATGTAGGTAATTCCTGTTGCGATAAATTCAGGTGTGTTCTGTTGTCCTAATATGATATCTGTTAGATTTTTTGCTAAAGATTTGTGTAATGAAGTTAACTTTTTGTACCAGAAATTATGTATTTTGTCTACACCTGGTGATTTCCAGTTGTGTAATCTAGCGGTAATGTGTGTAATGTCAGACTCTGTTATCTCTGCAAATTCCATTTCGTCAATAGCTCTCCATTTTACTTCTTCTTCCGCTATCCAAGATGCTTTGTCGTTGTGTTGTATTTGCTCTTCCCAAATGGTAGACCAATATGTTTCAAATTGTTCTTTTGATGGTGCGTCTGTGTTGTTTTCTATTGTAGTGTCACTGTGTGTTTTCTGTATGTTTCTGTAAAATGCTTTTTCATTCATTGCAAATGTTGCATTATCACTTTTGCGCTGTTGTGCCTTCATATATCTCCTAAGCCTATGAACTTTAAGTGCTAGTTTCTGTTTTAATGTATCCAAAAATTCCTCAGGTTTCCTATTGTTACTTTCGTGTCTAGTGTGATTAGAATAATTTTTAAATATTGTTTCAACTCTCTTAACTACTTTATTTGATCTGATCCCGTTGATATAATGTGTGAGTCTACCACAGTCAGCTCTTAATTTTTCAATGTCTTTTTCTAGTCTCTGCTGCCATGCTGGTTTGACAATACGATTTGTTCTTGTGGTTACTGTGTGGTCTGTGATTTTAAAGTTAAGTTCTTCCGATATAACTACCGCTGTGCAATATATAAGTAAATGTATGTCTATAAGTTGTGTGTCATCAGATATAAATTGTGCGAGTATATTTTCATTAAATAAATTAACTAAACGGAATAGGTTACGAGTGTATTTAAGTTTAGGTAGTTTTGGTCGAACAGCTGGGTCCATTCCAGAGTACTGTGCTATTGTTGTTCTAAATTTATCCTGTATTTCTTGAATATACGTATCTGTGGTGAAGTTATGATCTGTGACAACTAAGGTCTCAATATCATTTTCAAGCGTTAGGGTTAAAGATTCGGTTTGTGTGGATGTGTGTGATGTTTGCGTGTAAGCTTGTGATTGGTTGTATGGTTGAGATTGACTGTTAGGATGTAATGGAGTGAGCGATTGTGATTGTTCTTGCAAAATATTTTCGTTTGTGTTTTGTGTTAGTATGATAGTGCTAGTGCCTACATAGTTTTCTGATTGTTGTTGTAATTGTGTTCGTACTTCTTCTTTTACCTGGTCTAATTCGGCTTGCGACAAAAGTTTATTCCTAACTATAATTCTTCGTTGATCGGAAATCCGTTGTTCTGAAACTGAAATCTCAGGATATTGACGTGAAAAAAGTTCATGCAGTTGTTGCCTATAGGTGGTCATGTCGGTCTCTAATTTAGTGATGTACAGATAAGTTCGCATGATAAATAGGTTAACTCCTTTGCTCCATCTCATGCGAACTCTTGCTTTTCCAGCCTTGGTGGACGCAGGTAAAAAGGTAGATACCTCCCGCGCAACATTCAAGGTCGGAGTGGGTGGAACTGTATTTAACCTAATAATGGGAGGTGATAATGATATGGATGACGATGGTATGGATGGTGCTGATGGTCTAGAAGGTGCGTAGCATACTGTACTTGGACTATACGGTTCTACAGGGGTGTTTGTCCTGTCTGTTAGTCTGTCACCATCGTCAGTGAGTTCGGCTGTAGTATCTTTGTCGGTGGGAGCCCGCCTGCTCAACTCCTCACCGCTGACGGTTCGCATGCTGAGACACTCAGCGTCAGCTCCAAGTGCGCCCCGGCGATCGCCCCCGAGCAGCGGTCCTATACGTTTTCTTTTTGATCGTGTCTCCATTTTGAATGGGTTTCCAGAGCCACGTTAGCCACGCCAGTAATCTGTCATTCGTGTGTCCGCCCCCCACGTGATTAGATGGTCAATCAGGACGTGTGGTTGTTTAGGGGGCTTATTATTATTATTATTATTATTATTATTACCTATCTAAAGCCTATATATGGTTTTATAACCACACATTGTCAATATAAAACTTCCGATGCCACCTAACGTGAAATAAACAAAATTTTTGGAGACGGCCAACTTCTAAACCATCATTATTTTCATGAAAAAACTCGAAACGTGGTCAAGAGAACGTCTGGTTAGGAAAAGACGCGATGGAGTACCGATATTTTTGGTATACTCATTTCGGTGCTATCCACATCCATACTACATATTAGGGACGGCGCAGACGCGCAACTTGGTTGCGTAGCAAGTTATTATCTCCTTGCCGAGATTTCACGGGAGCGACAGCGACGCTACTTTTCTGTGAAATTTTCGGTTGAGCGGCAACTAGCTAGCTGGCAACTGTTTTATCGCCGTGCGTCCAAACCCGCGGACAAAAATATGTCTCCCAGCTGTCGCGTTGCTACATATATACGCGCACTTTCATACAAACCCGTAGACTTGATGTGAGAGACAAATTTGTTGCGGAGACAAAAGTGTCTCGTGGGCACCCTCCCGTACCAATACAGGGTGGCAGGGACATCTAAAACAAACTGTAACCATCGTCAATCATTCAGCACATGATCCTAGATCCCCATTTGTTATGTGTATAAAGTTTTCGTCGGTTATAAAAAAACCGGCCAAGTGCGAGTCGGACTCGTGCACGAAGGGTTCCGTACCATTATCTATAAAAATCACGTGTGTTGTATGGGGGCCCCCCTTAAATATTTATTTTATTTTGTTTTTAGTATTTTTTGTTATAGCGGCAACGGAAATACATACCTACTTTGTGAAAATTTCAACTGTCTTGCTATCGCGGTTCTTGAGATACAGCCTGGTGACAGACAGACGGACGGACAGACAGCGAAGTCTTAGTAATAGGGTCCCGTTTTTACCCTTTGGGTACGGAACCCTAAAAATCTTCGTTTCATACAAAAGTGCAGTACCTACGCGGTTAAAATGGATGGACCAGTGCCCCCTGCCACCCCGTATTATAAAGTGATTCTAAAATTCTCTATTAAAGTGATTCGTTAAAGTGATTCTGTCTGTTACCTTTTCACGCTAAAACGCTGAATGGATTTGGATGAAACTTGAGACACGGATAGGCCATGACCTGGGTTAGGACATAGGATATATTTTATTTCGGTAGTACGTTCCGCGGAATAATTTCCGACCTCCACGCGGCGGAGCCAAGCAAAAGCTAGTTTCGGTACCTACGAGTATATTTAATAATATTATGGTGAGTTATTATCTCATCTCGGTGTTATTTCCTGCTCCAAATATAGCTCCCGAATTTCGATAAATTTGGGGAAATTGGGACAAATTTGGGATCCGGGGGATTTTTTAGAGTAATAGACTGAATCTATTCAGCCTAGTTCTTCACCATCAGTATTTACCCGTAAGACGTTAGTCCTTTGTTAGTTCTAGTCTAACCGGATGCAGCTGTTTACCAGTATTTTTTATGGAGCGACTGTCTATCTGACCTCCACAACCCAGTGGGTAACACGATACCCCTTGTATTGAAAAGACTATTTTGTATTGAAAAGATTACAGACTTTTGGATTTCTACTTTCTACTACCTTTCCTCGATCCTGAGAATACCTCAGTCATTTTTATTACACAACACATAACATCACTCCTGTTCTCCCCGAAGGCAGGCACAGGTGCACCATTAGTACACCTACATTTCGACAGTTATATTTCATTGTTTGTTACTGTATTTCACTGAAAACCCTTTTCTGTTCTTTCTAGTACTTGCACGAGATAGGTCACAAAGTGTGCGTGACACAGCCGCGCGTCGCCGCAGCCGTGTCGCTAGCGAGCCGCGTGGCAGAGGAGCGGGGCGAAGCTATCGGCGAGCAAGTGGGATATGCTGCTGCTAATACCAGCTGTAGAGGGACCGGTACTGGGATTGTTGTGAGTACCAAAGTAGAAACAAACATTGGAATATTACATGGAATAGATCCAAAAACTCATGCTGTGTTTATTTAATAAACAAAAGCCTAAAAGTCTAATACCTGTAAAGTACTCTACCTCCATGTAAAATACTGGTATTCAATTGCATCCAGTTAGACTGGAAGCCGACTCCAACATAGTTTGGAAAAGGCAGGCAGATTGGTTTTTGTAAACAAAACGAGACAAACTTAGGTACTATTTTACTTTTTTTCGTACCTACAGACTATGGTTGTATTTTATAACCTGACTTTTCCTCTTGATTAATAACCATACCTATACATATATAGCGAATCATTATTTTTGTATTGAATTAAACTTATAATATGTCCTCATAATTTCAATGCATTTTATCCTTCCTTTACGAGTTGCATTGAGAAATTACGAGTATGTTCGATAATTTGTGAGTGTTACCCTTAAAACCACTTTCAAACTAGAAATTGAGATGTTGGGTCATTCCAGTACCTAACTACGTCTATGTAACAGTTCTGCTTAACTCTCGCCGATTAAGTGTCTTTTTAATAAATTAATGTCATAACATGACGCCTTTTAGTCCCGGAGGGTTAAGCACCTATATATCCACATTTCGACAGATCTGTTAAGAAATTAAATTGAAATAGTTAAATCTTATAATATGCTTTATGATTGAATAAATATTATTTGTTTCAGTTCATGACAGAAGGCGTTTTGTTACGAGAGATGTTCGCCTCGCCACTACTGATGCAATATTCCTGCATAGTCCTCGATGAGGTCAGTATTTTGTTGTTTTAACAATACCAGCCTATTACTGTATATTAACTAAAAGTTAGGGTTTCCTCATGATATTTTCCGTCACCGATGTCTGTTTGTTCCGTCAGATGTCCAGTACTAACATATAAATTTCTTTGGAACGAGCACTCGCTACTTAGAAAGCACAGTGGTCGATAGCCCCGCAGTCACCACTGTTGTCATAAGCTGGACCTGAGTGGAGGCCCCGTCGCCCTCAGGAATAGCCTAGCTAGGAGGTAAAGGGATAGGATAGCCCCGCAGTCCATCCCTAGAACCACTAATAGGATTAACCTTCAGTCTAACTTTGTTTGCTAAAATCTGTCAAGTGTTTGAAGTAAAGTGAATAAACCCTTATCTGTCATCCAACGTTGGTTTTATTCCACCGCCACCATTGTATTGGCTGTTGTTGAAAACGTTAAATTTAAGCTGAAATAAAAGGACTGCATGGTTATTTTTTGTTTCTGCCAGTAGAATCTGGTTTCGCTCCCAATTATTTTTTATCATTTGAAACAATTGGTAACGGGTTGCACAACCACTTGCTGATAAAACACAATTGACGATTTTTATTGCAATTAAAACACTTTAATTTCAGGTCCATGAACGAACACAGATGACAGACGTATTGATGGGGCTGCTGAAGAAAATTATAAAGGTATTTTTATAAACTTGTACTTAATAATTATTCACCAATGCTGTCATGACAACAATGTACGTCTTCCATCTTTCCAGACTTCAAACTATCGAAACCATAAGAATTGACCTGCAGGAAACGAACCTACAATCCGCATCATATTCGCCTTCAATTATTCCACCACTGCGTTTATTGGTGCTGTCTTCATAATACTTATTATTTCTGTCCAGAAACGCAAGAACCTGAAGCTGGTAGTATCGTCAGCCACAATGGACGCCGAGTTTCTTCGAGACTTCTTCAACCTGACTGATAGGAAGTCGGTCAAATCTAGCACTTCTACTATAATGTCCATGGAAGGCAGGACGCATCCTATTGACGTGTTTTATAGTGAGGGTAAGGAAAGGCTTTTATTTATTAAAACTTTTATGTACAGACGCCAGCAGGTCAAGCTACCCGAAACTGTCAAATTTTCCCAATCAACCTCGAACGTTAATGCTTCAGCGATAAAGTTGAAAATCTATTAAAGAAATTTGACAGATTGTAGTAGCTTGATGTGCTGGCGTCTGTACTAGTAAAAAATAACTGTACAAAGCCGAAACTACACAGAGAACGACATCCAAAAGATGCAAAAAAAATGTTTATAAAAGCACACTCTCAAGGCGTTGACCCCACAGGTAATCACTTTGTATTGTTTACTTAAAGTGCATTACTAAGCGCCTGCCACGCATACGTGGGCTCTGTGCTCAAATATGGTGTCCTTTTTTGGGGTAATTCTCCCAACAGGGAATCTGCGTTTAAAGCGCAAAAAAATGTATTAAAGTATATGTCAAATTGACACTATTCTTAGTTATAACATAATCTATCTCGTAAAATATTAAGTTAGAGTTAAATTGCTTATTAGTCTGTTAGGCTAGATTGTAATCCATTACTAAGAACCTTAATTCTTATAAATAAAGAAAAAAAAAAAAAGAAGTATATGTGGACTTAAACAAACTGAGACGTGTAGAGCAGTGCTTTCTAGTTTGAAAATCTTAACTCTTCCGTCAATATATATTTATGAGGCTGCGGTGATGATAAAACGCGATATTGGCAATTATAAAACATTAAGAAGTGCGCGACATAAAAATGAATTGAATGTTATTAAATGTAGGACAGTTAAATTTAAAAAGAGTATATTTGGGATAGGGATAAAAATTTATAACAGACTACCAAATAGTATAAGAAGCATTGAACAACTGAATATTTTTAAAGCTAAACTCAAAGAATTTTTAAAAGTAAAGCATACTACTCGATCAATGACTTCTTAGATGATAAAAACATTGATACAAAGTATGTGAATATTAAATGAATGATAAAGTTAATGTATATTGACATGAGTGATAGTATTAATTAGTTATTCTGTATTTAGGCATGAGTAATATTAATTGATAATAATGTATTTTGACATAAATAATGATAAAATGAATTTTAAATGACTACTAGATATTGTACACCCTGTGGGGATGTTACAGCGATCGATGTATTATCATGGTAAGAACTGCTTTTCCACCTGTAGCAAACAATAAATGAATTTGAATTGAATTGAATTAAAATTACGATTTTCTGAAATCGTTTTTATTTTAGGGTTCCGTACCTCAGAAGGAAAAACGGAACCCTTATAAGATCACTTCGTTGTCCGTCTGTCCGTCCGTCCGTCTGTCAAGGCTTTTTTTTCTCACGAACGCGTAGAGTTATTAAGTTGAAATTAATACCAAATACTCAGCTGCTGCAATTCCTTGAAGCTGTGAAAAAATCAAAGTTCTAAGTAAACGTAATCAAAATATACGGGCGTTTATGTTCAGGGGGTCTACTCCAAAGTAGTATCGGCCGAATTTTCGGCCGTTTCCTGCTACGAAGTTACTAATTGGTTCGGTCGGTTCCGATCTTACACTCCTACACTCTTTCGAATATTGACAATTTTCCCGACCCAACTGAGCCGCTCCGACCTTTTTTCGCATTTTTCAATAATGTTCGGTTCGGCTATGTGTCGGTCTGATCCGAACATTCGCACTTTGCACTTCGGAGTAGGCGGCCCCCTGTTTATGCCCCATATTTTGACATTCGCAAGGGAATCAAAACCTATAGGGTACTTCCCGTTGACCTAGAATCATGAAATTTGGCATGAAGCAATGTCATGTAGCACAAGTAAAAAAAAAATCCGAAAACCGTAAAAATGTAGTTACACGGTACCCTCGGTGTGCGACTCCGACTCGCACTTGACCGGTTTTTTATTATTGGACGATAAAGACGTG
Organism: Apamea anceps; assembly: GCA_951799955.1. Lineage (NCBI taxonomy): Eukaryota > Metazoa > Arthropoda > Insecta > Lepidoptera > Noctuidae > Apamea > Apamea anceps. The sequence goes on from OX637525.1 coordinate 1,188,636, forward strand.
TTCAGTTTCACAACCTCCGAATAAGTCCTTTTTCATTATAATTATGTTATAGCTTCATAGGTACCTATGTGTACCTAAATGTAGGTACAATTTAAACTTGTGTCTACTAGCGCCATCTATTGATTTATTTGGGAATTAAGTTTATCGTATTAGAAATTACTTAATTTGTTCGTATATTTCCAGAGCCTGTTCCGGACTACGTGAAAGCTACAGTGGACACGGTGATCAAAATACATGAGAACGAACCTTTTGGTGATATACTAGCGTTCCTGACGTCACAAGTAAGTTTCACATTCATTTCACATTCTTAATTTTAAAATTCATCATTTTAGTTTAGTTCAAAACGTTACCCTGTACTATTAAAATAGCGTAATAATACCATAACCCCTGTCTTAATATACTAGGAGGATTATCAGCGCTTATCTAGTTTAATCAAAATTGACTTGAAATTTTATAATCTCCTCGCAAATACTCAGATATTTGGTCCTGGTCAAGTAGTTATCAACTCGGGTAAATATTTAAAACAACCTAACTAGGTAGGTTTAAAAAAAATGAACAGGAATAACTTAGGGCCCGTGTTGAGGAGATCAAACATGATAGTTGTTTTTTATATTTCGGTTTGAATGTCTCAGTAAAAGACTATGTGCCGCGCGTTCTATTCTCGTAGATACCAAATTGAATGTATGGCCCACAGATATTTATCACTAAAACACCTTATTTATTTACAGGAAGAAATCCAAGCGGCCCTAGAAATCCTCCGAGCCTACGCGGACGTGAATAACGACACAAACAGGACTCGAACCCACTTCCCCAGCGGTATCAAGGCCGCCAACATGCTCCCTGTGCCTATGTACGGCAGTTTACCTCATTATAAGCAGATAAAGGTGTTTCAGAGGACTGAGGACAATGTGAGGAAAGTCGTGTTAGCTACTAACGTGGCTGAGACTAGTGTGACTATACCAGGGGTTGTTTATGGTGAGTAATATCAAAATTAATATGAATATGTAGGAATTAGTCTATGTAACTTTATGGTTACAACCTTCGAAAAATTTCAACGCAGAGGGGTTCACAAATGTGTTCCACGCGCGCCTCAAAGAGATGTCAGCATGAGTGACGGGGCCCCATAGGGCCGTAGCCTGCCAGGGTAGTGGGATTGTCCGAAAGGGTTACCGCTGCCCTGGAACATAAAGGGCTAAGGAAGGAACACGGGTGGGTTTTAGTCAGTGAGAGTCTGACACTTCCTTCCGCTCCACCCAGAGCGGGAGGGGTCATTTGATGATTTCCCATCCTCAAAAAAAAGGGGGTTTCACAATCATGTTCTGAATCCATGGTAACAGGTTGTGCGACGATGTCCCTGCCACTCTGTATTTAAGTTTACTTTACATAGATTATTTATTCTGATTATTGTTATTACATTGAATGCTGCGTATTTATTTTTGTGTAATATTTCAGTAATAGACAGCGGTTTCCACAAGCTACCTTTCTTCGACCCTTCAGTTGGAGTAGAGAGTTTAACAGTGACTTGTATCTCTAAGAACAACGCGACGCAACGAGCGGGCCGGGCGGGCAGGACTAGTCGCGGGAAGTGCTATAGGTAGCTGAAAAATAAGTTACTTATTATCTGTTCCAAAAGTATCTGATGAAAGTGTAAACAGAGCCTTTTCAGGTTAAATTCTTACGAAATCACTCATCATCGTCATCTGCCTAGCCTTTTCCCAACTATGTTGGGGTCGGCTTCCAGTCTAACCGGATGCAGCTGAATACCAGTATTTTACATGGAGCGACTGCCTATCTGACCTCCACAACCCAGTTACTGGGTAATACGATACCCCTTGGTGAGACTGGTTGTCAGACTTTCGGGCTTCTGACTACCCGTAACGATTGTCAAAGATCCACGAATGACAGCCGGGACCAACGGCTTAATGTGCTTTCCGCGGCACGGAGGAGTCTCGGTATGTAAAGATGGTCACCCATCCACAGACCAACCGCGGCAAGCGTAGCTTAACCTGACCGATCGACTTGTGCGGCTGTTATTATTTAGCCACGGGCCCCTCTCATACGCAATCACTCATTAAAGGAAATTAGTGACACATTTATCTGTATTCAACTTTATATTTCACTGCCTTTTCCAACAATTAAAATATTGTTTGAATAACATTAAGTAAGTATAAATTGTAATCGAAAAATCGTCGAGAAAAAATAAAGTTAAGTATAAAATTAATATCCATTGCCAAATTAAAAACATCTGCTGAATTATAATTAGAATTTTGGAATCCAGATGCAGAATCCGGGCTGCTACTAAGAATTTCATAAAGAAATCCCTAAAACCACTCCACTTTCAACAAATCGAGCACAATCTTTTACTCAGTTTCAATACTTTGATCAGCATTAACTTGAATTTATTTACTTTCAGATTATACACAGAAGCAGAGTATGAAAAACTACCGCCGTCAGTTCCTCCCGAGATGTGTAGAAGTGACCTCTCTGGGATGCTGCTGCAGCTAAAAGCTTTAGGAATACATAACTTGCTTAGGTAATTATTGTTATTTTTTTCACATACATACAAATAAAGAAAAAAAGAATTTTGTAAATAAACAAATGTCATTTTTTGTGTCCTCAAGGGATTATAATATTAAGACATCACTCGCTATTATGCGTTTGCATGCCAAACTAGGAGACTAAGATAATCCCAATTGACCGTTAATTGCTGTAGTTTCTCATCATCTGCCTAGCCTTTTCCCAACTATGTTGGGGTTGGCTTCCAGTCTAACCGGATGCAGCTGAATACCAGTATTTTACATGGAGCGACTGCATAATTAAGTTTCTATGAAGCTTAATTATGCAGAAGCATACGCAGCATGCGCCCTGTAAATCATAATGCGACAAATACTATTACATCGCATTCACATTGTTAAAAACTCGTTTTTGTACTGTTGAAATGAAAATAATATTAAATTATCGCAAAATGTAACGTCGCAAACTATTGCCAATAATGAAATATGTTTTTATTTTGCAGATTCACATTCCCCACTCCCCCGCCAGCAAAGAGCATTCTCTCTGGTCTAGAAACTCTGTACGCATTGAAGATCATAGATAAACTAGGAGAATTGACGGCTGTGGGAGAAATAGTGGCCGAGTTGCCGCTCAAACCTATGTGTGCGGCCATGCTGTGTAATAGTGGTCGGTGAATTATTTATATTAATAATTACAGTGTATAATCGGTCAACAGCAGGGTATAGACTTCTTCCCGGAGAAAGGGAACGGACATTGAAGATCATATCCAGGTGTCCTGACGACAATTTTCTTGACCAAACGATTTCCGCAGTGACTGAGCAATGGTTTTGCACAGTTTTATAGTGGACCAGTAATTGCTTAAGCACTTTTCTAGCAATTCCCGGTAAATTGTTGTTTCATTAAGGTTGAAACTATCTCACTGTAACATAGACAAATATATTCCGATTACTTATAAATTGCAAGTGATATTAAACATTATCTTAACCTAGTGGTAAAGCAATTACCAGGTGGACTACGGGTCACTGTTTTGCTTCCAGCATTAAATCAATATTTGTATGGCCTTAAGATTATTGTTCCGGATCTAAGTGATTGGGCATGTAAGCCTAGTGTCTGTACACACAATCAAGGAGAGGCCAACACCCAGCTTAAAATCTAACTACTGTACTCAATGGTGTCCAAATAAGAATGTGTTTATGACAGTGAATTAATAACAACATGACGCCACTATTCAACGAAGGGTTAGGCAGAGGTGTGTCTATGGTACGTACTCCCACATTTCTCCAGTTATGTTTAAGTCCAATGTAAAAGGGAGGAGCGTATTGTCATCCACCATCAATGAGAATGATTAAAGTAATCTTTTTAAGTAGCAGTACAGTTTCTTGTGGAAAAGTACTATTACCAAGTAGCAATTGCTATGTGCCAGTTTGAATAGTTTGTTCTTTATGATAATTATTTAAATTGAATTTGTTTACGTTTCCAGGTGAATGGGGCTGCATAGACGAAGCCCTCTCAATAGCCGCCATGTTACAAGTGGACAACGTGTTCCTTAAGCCCAGCGGTGGACAAGAGAGTGTTAACGCTAAGATTAGCAGGAGGAATAATTTCGAGGTAATTATTATTAGTCGCAATGTCAATACCGTAGAATAATATTCAGCGATCTTCTTTACAAAATGTGACATTGACAGACTACTACAATAAAATTGAAAATAAAAAAAAATACATTTGAAAAAAAGGCCAGGCCATTAAAAAAAGCTTTTAAGTTGATGTTAACTCGACATTGGTCAAAGGTATGTGCTATTTTGATATTTGTTATCAAGTAATTAAATATCTTTTTCTGTATAATAGTCTGCTCAGTGTCCTAGCTTAAGATTATACAGTATGTTCATTAACGAAGAGTTAATCGGTAATACTATAGCGTCCATACATACTAAACAAATACGTATTTATGTGTTTCAGGTAGCAGAAGGCGATATAATAATGTATCTAAACATAATGGATGCGTACCTAAAACTGAAGACTTCTCAAGATGAGAAGAGGAATGCGAAAGTATGCAAGCAATGGTGCCAGAAGTATTATGTTAACTATAAGGTTATGGAAAAGGTAAGACAGCCTGTTAGACCACGTCCGGATAAGTTCCGGTTTACTTATCTGTTAGATTACTTTAAACTCATGTTATAAAAAAAAAAATGTTTATTTCAATAACTTGCAGTAGTTACATTTTTACTTTTAGGAATGACCCTTTAAGCAAAATAAATGCTTGTGTTAGGACATTCCGCCCTTCAACTACAGTACAGTGTTGTATTCGAGTTATTGAAAATGAAAGTACTTAGTTAAAAATAAGAAGACAAATCCTCCATTTTAAAGGAGGAGTTTAAATTAAACAAAACAAATGAAAATTGGGTAATTTAAGTGTGCGCGCTAGTGATTGTGTGTATGTTCGTGTGTGTGAATGTGTTATTTCAATTTGTGTAAGTAAGAGGCTATGAAGTAAGTGTGGGTATGCGTGTATGAGTGACGAGAGAGGACTGGTGCGGTAGGTGTTAATGTATTTTAAAAGTGATTGTACTATGGAGTGTGATTGGGATAAGAGATTGAAGTTTTAGTTTGGATTTTGTTTTTTTTTTTATGTTGCGTGTTTAATTCATCAGATAAGGGCAATAGAGAAAAAACTAAATGTATTATTGTTTTGTTAATAAATACAAAGCTTTGTTCATTCACGTAATAAAGTCGAAAATGCCCTTATTCCGTGCACGCAGAAATAATTATTAAATGGGTTTTATACGCGAACTTCTTTCTAAACCGCTCCCGCCACAATTCACGCGGTTCTGGCGGAAACGCGTCCAGGTGTTCGTTCCTCTCGTTCCCGCCCGGACAATGAGAGCGAGTCGAAGCTTCTAGAACATTTTAGAAGGTTACTATAAAACATTCGACGCGTGTCCCTTTTTGACAGGAGTCGTGGGACGTCCGTCAACTGGGAGCTGCGCACCGAAAGCGTATAATATTTTATGAATCTGTATCTTCGCCCCAAACCCTATTGTTTATAATATACATCATTGTGTGTATGTTAAAGTTTTAAATAATTATTCATTTCGTTTTACTTGTGCAATAACTAAAGTTGTATTTTCTGTCGTTTTCAGGCATGTGAAGTTCGAGATAGCTTAGAAAAGTTAATAAAAAGGAAATTCCAAATGGAAGACAAAGTCTTTGATGGCATAGATTTAGGTTTAGGTAAATAGTAAAAATATTTTTTACCTATTTTTAACGTTTTTACTAACATAGTCCAAACAAAATTTGAAATATGATACCATTTTTTAAATATTATATAAAAAACCAGCTACATATTTTGCCAAATACTGTCCTAAATGTGTATTTACCAAATATTGTTAACTTTTTCAGGTAAAACAGAACGCGTAATGAAATGCGTCCTATCCGGCTACTTCCCTCAGGCCGCATACTTAAACACAAGCTCAACGTACAGCGGCATACGAGGAGCCACACTGCACATCAGCCCTGACAGCTGTCTGTTTAGAGTACAGCAACCTAAGTGGTAAATATATCATTATTATTGCTAGATTTTACACACGGCTATTCCTTGGAAAACCGTGCATTTTTGAGGAATAAAAGTAGCCTTTGTCACTCTCTATACTATATCTAAACTATCTCTATGTAAAAGTCCACGTTGATCCGTTGCTGTGTGAAAGAAGGACAAACGAAGGTACTTCTTTGGCATTTGTAATATTAGTGGGACTTGGTGCAATGCGATAAATGGTTTGAGGAAAATCGAACTCCAAGAAATCGCGGACATCCGTTCTACATATTGTTACGCGCCGCAATTAATGCCTGATATATGGTGACATTAGTTACCACTAGCGCCATCTATTGTGGAATAGCGGAACTGATAGAGTCGCCATCTATTGTGGAATAGTAGAACTAATACTAACGCCATCTATTGACGAGTAGATATGACGAAGCTAGCACTTACTAGAACTATCGACATCTGGTCAGTCGGGGCCGGTATGTACTCGAACATTCTAGACGTTTCTACAATAGAAGGTTCTGGAACTATCTGCGGCACTAATAAGGCCGGGATTAGCCGCGAGCAATCAGAAAATTCGATCCAGCCGAATCCCTTTTGCTGCCCTCTCTCAGTGACACCCTAAGCCGAGGTTCGTTCCCCACAGGGGGAGCCCTTAGCGTGTAGTCACTTAAGCATTTAATTATAAGCCCTGGCTGGAGGCTTTAAGTTTTCTTAAGGCAACCACAGGATAGTCCGGTTAAGTAGTCACGACCTCTCAAGGCCAACTACGAGATGCCATTGTCAAAAAAAAAAAAGCGAGCAATCAGACTTAGTTCTGCGACAGATGCTAATACATCGAAAGCGATCTTCAAATGCGATTTAAGAGCGATTGTGTTTTATAATTAGTTTGTTTCGAGTTGTTGTTAGTGTTGATTAATTAAAGTGTAACTTTTGGGTAATTTATATCGGCAGTTTTTACTGTCACGAACCCGAAGCTCGTAACAATATTTATAGATGCGAAAATAACTGTCTGTTCCCTTATCACGCCTTAACAGCTGAATGGATTTCGATGAAGTTTAGCATACAAGAAGCCAATAGCCTGGGTAAGGACATAGGACACTTTTTAACCCAGCCCGTGTGCAATTTTTTAAAATAATAACAGGGGAGTAGCTACCGCTGTATCAGCCATATCAACGATACGGGGCCCCTGAGCTACAGGGGCCCCCGACGTGACGTGTACAAGCAAAAATTTTAAAAATAATATCTAGAACCTAAAATTATTGTTGATAAATGTTATTTATTTCTGTAAATTGGTTCAAAAATATGTTTAAAAAGGGGGCGAGTACCGAGGTGACGACTGATAGAGAAGTATGGAAGAAAACTGTGTCTATCCCATTGGTCTAGTGGTCGCAAGCGCTACTGCTGAGAGTGAGGTCCTAGGTTCGATTCCCGGGTCGGGCAAAGTGTTATTGGGTCTCGGCTTCCAATCTAACCGGATGCAGCTGAATGCCAGTATTTTACTTCCGAAGCGACTGGCTATCTGACCGCTACAACCCAGTTACTGGGTAATACGACGTCCCTTGGTAATTACTGGGTGTCAGACTTTCCGGCTTCTGACGACCCGTAACGACTGTCAAAGATCCACGAATGACAGCCGGGACCAACGGCTTAACGTGCTTTCCGAGGTACGGAGGGGTCTCGGTATGCTAAGATGGTTACCCATCCACGGATCTACCGCGGCAAGCGTAGCTTAACCTTCGATGGACTCGTGCGGCTGTTATTACTTAGCCACGAGCCCCTCACCTTCTAAGTCAGTATGCTATATTCTTTATTTTGTAGAAACAATACCCTCTGTAGCTTCACAGTTGGGTAAAAGGGGCCCCCAAAAAATTTGGTACAGGGCCCCATTAGGATGAGCTACGCCACTGATAATAAGCCTTCCGACGACACCCGCGTTTACAGAGCGATTTGCCGAAATGATTCTTATAGTAATAAAAACATATTCTCCCTTCCAGGGTGATGTTCGCGAGCGTACAGAGCACAGGAGACAAGACGTACATGCGGGAAATGATGACCATAGACCAAACATGGCTGCTGGAACTGGCGCCGCACTATTATAAGCAGACGTGATAATAAAATAACTGACATTGTGTACCTACCTACGAGTTTTATTCGAGTTTTAGCCGATGACTTGCTTGTTTTACAGATTCTATATTGACTAAAAATAAGTTATCCGGAGGAAATAAAACTTCCCCTTAATTGTGTAATACACTTACATATAATCATAATCCGAAGGAATAAATGGCCCATTGCTTCATACATATTCCTAGGTTGTACCCGCGACTTCGTTCGCGTGCAAAATATACTAAAATAACAGCCCTATTTTTATAAAACTTCCAGAACCCAGGGGTAACGTGGTGACGTGTCCAAGAAAAACAACATTTTTCAGGCTTATGGTACATTAGTACAGATTATGTTTGAAAAATCGATTCGTCTGCTCGACAACGTAAGTCACGCAATGGGTATTAATGATTGAATTGTCACAATGAAAGGCATTGTCAGGGTGTGTTACGCAATTGGACTGTGGACCATAAGGTTGTCAAATGCATTTTTTTTTTACTGAAATAATGCTACTTTGTTTTGCTTACATGTAAACTGTTTAAAAAGTACAAAAATGCGTTTTGTGTATTTTTGTGGCAGCCGCGGTTATAACAGGCAGGATTGAGATGAAGTTAGATTCAGTACAGTCTAAAAATCCCGTTACAAATATTTTATCGTCCTACTTTGCACATTTTGTAACCGCGACTGCAAAGGTGTGTAGTACAGCAATTTCAATAAACTCAACCGAGGATAGCCGAAGTCGCCCGAAGATCATCGAAGACACCTCAGATCATTTACTCAGGCTGGACTGGAATATAGTTTTGTGATATTTATAAGTTTTCTCAAAATTATGTTCCAGCCAATTCTGGTATGGACGTTCAACAGTCGTCCACCGATGGATTCGACGTGAAGAATAGAAAAATCTAATGAGCGTTCACAATTTCGTTTACAAAAATACAAACATGAAAACAAATATGAGTTTATAGAAAGGTAACTGTAACACCTACAATAGCTACATTTTTAACATTTTATGACTTTTTAATAGTACATAAGTACTACTCATTCAAAAATCAACTTAATTTCGTGTAAATTAAGTTGATATTTGAACAAACCTTGTGTTTATATTTTTTATGAAGAAGTGCTATCAGTGATAATAGCACGAGGGGTGTTTAAAAATGATCACAGTACATGATCTCTGTTTTTCTGATAAGAAGTTTACCCAATTGAGATTGTTTAATTTTCTTATTTCAGATCATTTGACATGTTTGATTATTTAAATATTATTTCTCTGATCTATTCAGTGCTATGATTTCTTTACAGAATTCAGATGATATTATGATTGTTATAACATTATGTAGAAAAAATTAAAGATAATTATTTATTAATGTTCTTGCTTGTGTATCTAGCCAGACTATTAAATCATTGTTGTATTCTGTTAGGTTTTAAAGTATGTTAGGTTGTATTATTACTGTGATTGCGCGTATGATTGTAATGATTATGTATCGCAATAATTTCAGTATTATGTTCCTCAGTGTGTAGCGGAAAATGATCGATCTACTGACTATACAGCGCCATCTATCTCGTAACAATAGAACTACGCAGTTCAATAGCGACGTTAGTTGCGATTCGTGCCGTAAGATGTCGCTAGTTGTAGATTTTTTAAAGATAAGTTAGTTATAAAAATCGCAAAAGTCCAATTAATTGGTTCAACCTATAAAATCCTTTTTAGGGTTCCGTAGCCAAATGGCAACGGAACCCTTATGGATTCGTCATGTCTGTCTGTCTGTCTGTCTGTCTGTCTGTCCGTCCGTATGTCACAGCCGCTTTTTTCCGAAACTAAGAGCTATACTATACTGTTGAAACTTGGTAAGTAGATGTATTCTGTGAACCGCATTAAGATTTTCACACAAAAATAGAAAAAAAAAACAATAAATTTTGGGGGTCCCCATACTTAGAACTGAAACTCAAAAATTTTTTTTTTCATCAAACCCATACGTGTGGGGTATCTATGGATAGGTCTTCAAAAATGATATTGAGGTTTCTAATATCATTTTTTTCTAAACTGAATAGTTTGCGCGAGAGACTCTTCCAAAATGGTAAAATGTGTGTCCCCCCCCTGTAACTTCTAAAATAAGAGAATGATAAAACTAAAAAAAATATATGATGTACATTACCATATAAACTTCCACCGAAAATTGGTTTGAACGAGATCTAGTGAGTAGTTTTTTTTTAATACGTCATAAATCGTAACGTAACGGAACCCTTCATGGGCGAGTCCGACTCGCACTTGGCCGGTTTTTTCTCTTGTCAATAAACTAATATCGCTAAGATTTCCACAATAAACAATGTTGATCCTGAAATATATACCTAATACAAAATTCTCAAGTGTTATTAAAAATATCATCAGTTACCTGCTTTAAAAGAATAGAATGGTTCTGACAAGTCAATATTTATTATTCAATATTGAACTTATTCTTCGTATTTTCCTGAGAAAAGCCTAATAACACTGCCCGACCCGGAGATCGAATCCCATGCTTAGAAGTCGTACTTGCTACCACTAGCCAGACCTACTAGGCATTCAATGTAACAACACGCCAGCCTTGCACCAGCCGAAATTACGCGACGAAAGCTCGTCGTGCTTACCTATCGGCTATGCAAATTACGCGACGTCATTTTGCCCTGATAATTATATCGTAGGTAACAGGCGTAACAGCGGGTCCTAACTGGAGGAGAGTGGCTCGTGATGGAATACAATGGAAATTGCTAGAGGAGGCCTTTGCCAAGAGGGATGCTGGATTGAGGGACTCTAATTTGAATGACTATTATTAACATTACTATTATTAATTTAAAAAGAGTTGCAGACGTAAGCTCGCCGAACTTTTCTTCTTAAATTAGGTACCCATTCGTCATTGCGTCACCCGAAACTTTCCTAAGTTTATCGACACATTTGTCGACAAACCGAAACTCAGGAAAGTTCATAATTGTATCTAAATAAATAAATCGGGGAGCTTTGAACCCTGTGGGGGTACCTTGTGACTGAGAGCCAGTCGTTTACGCCCAGACAGACAGACAGACGGTCAAACACCTAATAGTAATAACAATCTATTGCAGGAGGAGATTGTGCTAGACTGAGGGTTGTGACTATTTATAACTCAGTCTGCGTTTTTGGACACACTTTACAAGAGAAGGGCTCGTGGTTAAATAATAAAAGTCGCGCAAGTTCATCTTCAGGGTAAGCATCGTTTGCCGTGGTTGGTCTGAGGATGGGTGACATCCATTACATACCGAGACCCCCGCGCGTGAATCGGAATACAGACGGTTATTCCTAGATCTTAGACAGTCGTTACGGGTAGTCAGAAGCCCGAAAGCTTGACAACCAGTCATTCAGCTGCATCCAGTTAGACAGGAAGCTGACTCCAGCAATCGTTGGGAAAAGGCTAGGTAGATGATGAAGACACATAACAACATAGGCTGAATTTGCCGAAGTAGAGGTCCAGAGTACGACAGACAAATCAACAAACTCTCATTATGTCGTGTGCAAAACAGCAACTTCTGGGAACTTAACTCCACATCCGCTTGAACTAAGCTATAATTACTAGACTGATAAAAAGAATTGGTGAAATGTTTATTTTTATTGCATGGAGACAAGTCAAGCTAAGATATAAAAACAGTGAATGTGTTTACTAAAATATTTTTGTTTAACCAGACACGAATTATAGCCGTGAACAGAGTTTATCTCGACAAATGATTATAACAAGTAAATTAATTAAAAGGCGTCTGTTAATTAAGTATGCATTTAGGTAATGCCGTTATTAATCACCCGGAATTGTTTGAGAATTGAGATAAACTTTGTAATTTGTTCACATAGGAATTTCCTCAATAAGAAATATAGGGTGACTGGTAATAATTACCAGTAAGTGACCGATACTTAAACATATGATTGTACTCATCATAACAAAGTTTACCAAAGAAACGATTTTTTTTTAAATTTACCAAGCGTATGACCCCAATCACCCCACCAGGTGTATCCTGTGTTTAAGTATCGGTCACTAATTACCAGCCACGAGTCGTCCTATATACAAAAATAAGCCAACTTACCTTCCTCAGTGGGACGTTATTGCAATACCTACCCATAGGTAGCTAGGTAATGCAAGCGTGAGTTCTGAAGTCCTGGATTCCGTCCTCGGGCTAGGCAAAGTGTTATTAGGTTTTGCTATCAAACATTTGTTAGTAGCAGCTCGAAGTCTGGAGTTATGCCCGGTTTGTGACAATCCGTTGGATGCGAGGAGCACAAGACCGGTTGTTGTGAAAATACTTTCGCCCAGGTCTATGTCCGGCAGTAGTCTCCGTTTGGCTGAATAGTGAATAATGACATGGGACTTAAACATAATCGGCCAAATGTGTCCTGTTGGTATCTACACATCACAGAATACCCTCTCGGGGAATATTTCTGTGGCGAAGGTCTGAAGATGTATTTATTATGGTCTCGCTTGCTGTAAAATACTGGTATTCAGCTGCATCCGGTAAACCTGGAAGACGACCTAGGCAGATTGATTGGTCCCGCTTCTTGTAAAATGAGTATTTCATGACCATACTTTGGCAAGTTCCAATAGTTTTATCCTTGGTAATATAAGACTCACCATTCTAACTGTGAAAGAAAACTCCGAAAAAAAACCTGGTTCTGCTGGTTTGAAATCGCAATATATTTCTTTCTTTCGGCAGTTTCAACACAATGCGCGCTGAGAGTAAGCGTGGTGGACCAACAGGTACCTTATCTACTCCTTCATTCTGTGCATGATAAGATATAAACAACTGCAAATGTAAGTTGGTCGACTATTAGTCGTGAACTTGTAAAGCCTACTTTGCTGTAATAATTTTCCTTTTAACTTCGTTATATATACCTACTACTACTGTGAATTTTTCACATATCCAAAAACAACCATTTAGCTGGCAGGGGCACGACGACGACGACACTTAACTCTAACAAAAATTAGCACTTTATAGCTTAATATTTCACAAACGGATCCCTGGATCGAAAAATTGTTTTCACAAACTCGCAATATTTTCTAACGTTACCGCACATCATGGGGTAGACGAGAAAACGTACGTGTACGTGTACCTACCTGATAAAAAAAAATCATTTTGTGGGCGTGAATAATATATTATGTATAGGTATCCATGCCAAATTATAACTTTCTGGTAGTAAGAGTCTCTGAGCTAAGCTGCGGACGGACATGGTGAAACTATAAGAGTTCAAGAGTGGTGAACTCTTGGAGGTGGTGCTCTCAAGGAGGTGGAATAACATATCTAGAGGCTGAATCTTGAAGTATTTATCCTGTACGTACCTACTTAAATATTTTAACTTAATTGGGTAAATACCCAATTAAATGATAATGAATCATTAGTAGGTAATTGTGGGCATGTATTTTATAGGTACATAAAGTTTGAAGAAACTTTGAATTTCATAATAAATACGAAACATTAAAGCGTTATTTCGTCATACTTACCCAATTCAAGTGAACTTTGGTAGGATGATTTGTTTATTGGTACCTATCACATCATAAACACACGTAGGGTTGCCAGGTCGCCAAATCTAATAGCCGGACAGACTAGCCAGTTTGGCCGGACATTTGGGTAGAAAGGCCGGACACCCTACATTATTGAGGATTTTGTGTCTCAGTATTAATAGGTACGACAAAAAAATTGTATGTAAAATCAAGCTTTTTTGATTATTGTCATAATCAGTCACCGGCGCTCGCTCGTTTGCGATATTTAAAAAGCCTAACAAAATCCGGACAAGCCAGACACCGTTTATTTTGGCCGGACACGCAATCAAAAAGCCTACCTATGTCCGGCTTTATCCGGACGCCTGGCAACGCTAAATACACGTTTTCATGTCAACCCGCGTAACATTGACTGCTCACAAACGTCCTGTAGCAGTAATCTATTATAGGTACCAACACTTCGACGTGCACCTAGCTCGTTGGTACAAATTATTAGATATCACTCACCACACGCCTTGGCAACTCCTTCTCCTATCAAACACCCACACTTTACCACATTTAGGTCTCACAAAATAACGAATCCAAGTTGCTCCGGAGAGTGACCTATTGGTTGAACTTATTAACTGCCGGGTTCGACTGAGATCGAACCCAAAAACGCACTCCCAAACTCAGTAGTCGAATTTTCTTGAGTGCTAATCAGCATAACATACTAACAACAGCAATACCTTTCATTTTGAAAGTTCAACAACAGTCATTGCGTTATTTACGTTTTTGAGCAAACGAAATCAATGGATTAGCAATTTCCCTCAAAATCTTTCGGATAGGTAGGTACGCACGGCTACACATCAAGCTATACATAACCAGTATAAGCTGACTTTTGATTGTACGAAAAAAGTATAGAATGCGAGGTCAGCTAAAACTGGAAATGTATAGCTTGATGTGTAGCCGTGTGTACTATACCCAAATTGCACCCAATTCGGGTGGCCCTAGTTTAGACTTTTAAGAAAGCAAGAAAATTAAGTACCTACCTACTTTCAGCCTAACCCAGACACGGACCTAAAAATAGTCACCAATCATCACAAATAAACACTCCCTCCATAAATAGCTGGCTATCAGCGCAGTTAACCGTAGTTAATTTATTATTAACACGTAGTTTATTTGATATCAACAACAATAACTACAAACATGTCACAGACTGCGGGTCAAGCGCACCTGTTTTATGATGTTCTGGTTATTTCCACGAACGCTCATGAGAATGAAGAAAATAACGGTTTAAATCTAAATATAAATTAAAGTCCTATAGTTACCGGCACGTAACTTGGCAAGAGCTTTTGTAGTGGGGGAAGTTCGCGCACGCACAATTTCATACATTTTTACATGCGCGAACTTCCCCCACTACAAGATCTCTTGCTAACTTACGTGCCGGTACGGTAACTACAAAGATCTGTTGACTCTTGAATGACATTGACATTGTGTTGAAAAATCAAGATGGCGGCACTAGTTCAAATTTTCTCCGTGCGCCAAATAATTCTTGTAGTAGGTACAGCAATAGGTACTTGTCAATATGTGACTCAGGCTGGCTGGACAAATCTTCAAAATAGCTCGCATTTAACTAGGTCAATAGGGCACTTTATGTGACGGCTAAACACCCTTTTTTTTTTTTTTTTTGAGGATGGGAAATCATCAAATGACCCCTCCCGCTCTGGGTGGAGCAGAAGGGAGTGTCAGACTCTTACTGACTAAAACCCACCCGTGTTCCTTCCTTAGCCCTTTATGTTCCAGGGCAGCGGTAACCCTTTCGGACAATCCCGCTACCACGGCTAAACACCCTTATTTCAGAATTTGTAACGCTACAGAATCTTAGATAATCGATCGAAAACGTGCCCAGCCAGCTTGAATAACCACTTTTCGCTGGTCTCTCAATCTCGGTAACGGAAGTGATTTTGATGACTTTTTGCATATCAACGGGCGTAAAAAAATAAATTTGTAACAGGCATCGAGCTAAAACTTTTGTGATACATACAGCGGTTTAGTAGAAAAATGCAAAAATCTGTGCCCAGCCAGCTTGAATTTACGTATAAAACTTCTGGCTGGCACTTCCGAATCTCAATAAAGGGAGCGTTTTCGAATATGGTTACTTTACTTACAAACATTTAGTGACGCAATTTGTAACAGTAATAACGTTTGATTTATGACGTCACATGTAAGGGTTTACGAGAAATCAATAAAAACTTAATGTCCAGCCAACCTGAGTTCAAGCTGGCTGGACACATGTATCTCCGCTGTCTGATGATTTACGACCTTCGAAATGTGTTCAAAATTTAGTACCGGGGAGGATAATGATAACCTGAATTTATAACGAAGAAACTTTGCGTAGTTTCAAAGATAATAGTCATTTAAAATTTCCCATACAAACATCCATTAATATTGTAAGGTGACCATAATTTTTACATAAATAAAGGATTTCTTTTGAATGGAATGTCGGAAGAGAATAATTCAAAAAGTTATATAAAGGTATTGAAGCAGTCTTGAATATGAATTATTTTGATAAGGATTAATACCAAGATATAAATAAAGAGCCTTTTCTAGCGGCGGCATTTCAATTAAAATTTTAAAATAAAAGAATACTTATTGTGACATAACTATAATAGTTAGACATATGCTGTCGCGACACTTTTTGTAAATAATTATATATTGTGCAAAGTCGTAGTACATTATTTTATTCTATCATCAATAGTATTCGCAGCGCACGCGATGTAAAGAATATTGAGGTATTTTTTTTACACTTTGGGTTACTTTATTGGAGTTTTAGTTAGCATCTCTATTTTTATTGAAAATATATTATAGCCTATTCACCCGGGGATAGTGTAGCTTCCCGACAGTGAAAGAATGTTTCAAATCGGTTCAGTAGTTTCGGAGCCTGTTCAATGCAAACAAACAAACAATCAAATCTTTCCTCTTTATAATATTAGTATAGATATACGCCAGTGATTCACTAAATCGGAAAGTTATCGATCTTCCAACTAGGTTAAAACGGTTGACAAATTGTAAAATTAACTTTATATTCGTTGGGTAATCGACATGGTTGTTGATAGCCTACGTTAGTGGATCTGCACAGCCACATCACTAGCTGGCCGCAACTAGCAGCGGCCGTATCATACGATGCACCGCATAAATACTCGTAAAGTATGGTTTTGTGATTTTTACATTGCTTGTCTAGTCACTTAGTGACATACTTAGGCAGTGGGTAAGGGGCAATGTATTTACTGCGAAAATAGTACAGTCGTTGCGATATTTGAAAACAAAATTAACGTAGTCAAAGCAAGAAATATTCTACAATTTGTTGTTTTTCATGACTTCAAAGACAAATATAGTAAAATACCTATATTTATACAGGTGGTAAGTGAGTACGGTAAGTAGTAAGTGATTCCATGATTTACAAAGTTTTGGTTTTGGCTTCGGTTTTTATAAGAAACCACTGAACAACACGGCATTCTTATATTTTTTCACGAATATGGTCGAAAGGGCACTAGTTCGCGGAGACGGCCATTAGCCTATTGCATGATCATTTCGGGCATGCCGCGACGACACTGACACGCCTCCTTGCCACTTCTCCTGTTTTTTACATTTCTATGATTGTGTCCCACTGCTGAGCAAAGGTCTTCCCTTTTTCCTTACACACTACGTAAACTTATTTAGGTTGCGATTTTTTTATCGAAAATGTTTGATAGCACAATTGATTTTGGTATCGCCTATAGATATAAATATAGTATTAAAAAACGGTAAACATTTTGCGAAACGATTGTTTTAAATTGACGTTACACGTTCCGCACGTTCATGCTAGGCCCACGGGACGGGTGTGGTGGAATTCCGAAGAGGCCTCTGATGGCCTTTGGTGACACGGTAGCTATACAAAGTCAACCAAACATAATAATACTATCATGCATGAAGGCCGAGATTAAAAATGATAAGTGAATTACACACAGTAAGTATATCAACACCG
The DNA here is from genome assembly GCA_951799955.1 of Apamea anceps. NCBI lineage: Eukaryota > Metazoa > Arthropoda > Insecta > Lepidoptera > Noctuidae > Apamea > Apamea anceps. The sequence goes on from OX637525.1 coordinate 1,206,274, forward strand.
TCTAGCAAGATCACGAGAAACTCACACGATTTGTAAACAATATTTAAAGGCAAACATAAACGGCTGACTTTTGTGTGTCTATGCCTTACCTAGTTGGACTTCCTATGCATGAATTCGTTTCTCTACCTCTTAGAATTTAATACTATAACACTAGGAAGCGATAGCACTAGGAAGTGGTGAAGGGCGGGCGGTTTTGGGGGACTGTCTTTTGTAATTTTGACGTTCGAAAAGTGCTGATTCTCAGCCTAATTTGAATAAATTACTTTTGATTTTGATTTTAATGGGAATGGGAAATGTAGGATTGCGTAGAAGAGGTTACACAATACTGTCATCGTACCAATTATTTTAATCATGTACAGCTTGGCAAAAAAGTCGTGAAAATAATGGTGGCGCCACTATCGTGCATGTTGTAACCCTATATAGTACGACTAAAACGGTTTTGATACTTAGTTTTTTTTTTGAAAATTAATGTGAATATTATTATTATAATGTATTAGCTCTGGAACGTTTGTTCAGCCACTGCCTAAAACGATAACATTTGCAGTTATTTAATTTAATGAATTAAAAATAAAATTATTAGGTATTTCAAAATACTTTGATATCAACTAATCCCACATTATATGAAACAATTTTATGTTTTACAAAACCTGGGGTGATGTAAAATACTTGGCACATGTCCTTCTATTGCAATTCGCCTTATAGTACTGATGGATTAACCTAAAAAATACTATAGTTATTTTTGTTCAGTGATTTATGCAGTATTAACAAAAAGTATCAAAATTATACGAACGCGCTGCATTCCGAATGTGTTTTGTAAACATAACCTCAAATTCGTGAATGTACATTTCAATAACGGACGGCACGGTTGGCGCAGTGGTTAAGCGATTGACTGCTGCGCTGCGTGTCGCGGGTTCGATTCCCGCACGGAAAAAATATTTGTATGACCTACATGTATTAGTTCCGAGTCTGGGTGTTTTTCTATCTATAATATGTATGTATTTACAAAAAAAAAATGTATATAAGTAGTTTATCAGCCATCTTGTTACCATAACACAAGCATTAGGTTGCTTAGCTTGGGACTAGATGGCGCTATGTGAAATGTCCAGGGATATTATTATTAATAACTGTATGAAAGGTTTATAATAGAGATTGCACCTTGAAATACACACATTAGATCTAATTACACGTATAAAATATAATTCTACGTGTCATTTCAGCGGTTCTTTTAAACACATCGTTGAGATAGGATAAAATTTGTCCGCCATCGAGTTCCGCCAAACATCTCACGTATACTTTATAAATTATCGCTCTTGCGGAGCTGCGAATAACAGATCTGTTCATTATGAACACAATGGGTCACCAGTATCACCACGAGAAAGCAAATAAATAAATAATAAACACGAGAAACAGTCACCGATTACAAGAAATGACAGAATATGTACCTTACTCGACAAGGCAGAGCGAGTGTTGCCAATTATAAAATATTTTAGTTCTGTTTTAAGACTTTCTTGCCAAACTGTACTCACATTCACACTGATTCACACTGTAGGTACGTGTGTTATTTATATATCTAGCTAATAAAGAAATGTCATGTGTCGTGTGAATGTCAAATATTTTGGGAAACTCTTATCACAGGATTTTCCAAAAAAAATAATTCTACACTTTGCTGACTCGCTTAAAATTCAAATAGTGTATGGGCAATCCGCCCCGTTTGTAATTGGTATCACCTATAACAGAAAACCAATCTTTTGCCAAGTGTGTTGATTGTGTACTTACATGCATAATAATGGTTCCTATAACCGGTCATTGGAGATTGCTTTTTGGATTGATTCACCCGGGTCCAGTAGTCACAAACGCAATAACTGAACGTGGTCGAGCAGTGCAGTATTGGGCTACCACTAAGAAATTTTCAAACGTAGCCCGGATTTGTGCTCAGTTCTACTAACATAATCTACAGGAAACTTCAACATAAGTCTGCCTACCCCTTCGGAGGATACAGGTGTGATGTTATTTCAATGATGTTGTCTCCAAATTACCGATCGGCTATTAATCAAGATATCGATAGAGAACTTCCTCTACGATAAGTCAATGAGTCAATATCATGAGGTTAAGAATGTGCACCCGGAGATCGACAGACGGACTTTGTCGTTCTTCCTTATCACTCACCCGCTATTTTGTTAAAAATATCGTAATTATGTATCTTGGAGATATCACTTGCCATGTGATCGAGAATTCGTCTACTTCAGATTTATTTGTTCACAATGATTTGATGCTCAAAAAGAATTAAAAACCGGCCAAGTGCGAGTCGGACTCGCCCATGAAGGGTTCCGTTACGTTACGATTTATGACGTATTACATAAAAACTACTCACTAGATCTCGTTCAAACCAATTTTCGGTGGAAGTTTATATGGTAATGTACATCATATATTTTTTTTAGTTTTATCATTCTCTTATTTTAGAAGTTACAGGGGGGGGGGCACACATTTTACCACTTTGGAAGTGTCTCTCGCGCAAACTATTCAGTTTAGAAAAAAATGATATTAGATACCTCAATATCATTTTTGAAGACCTATCCATAGATACCCCACACGTATGGGTTTGATGAAAAAAAAAATGTTGAGTTTCAGTTCTAAGTATGGGGACCCCCAAAATTTATTGTTTTTTTTCTATTTTTGTGTGAAAATCTTAATGCGGTTCACAGAATATATCTACTTACCAAGTTTCAACAGTATAGCTCTTATAGTTTCGGAAAAAAGCGGCTGTGACATACGGACGGACAGACAGACAGACAGACAGACAGACAGACAGACAGACAGACAGACAGACAGACAGACATGGCGAATCCATAAGGGTTCCGTTGCCATTTGGCTACGGAACCCTAAAAACGACACACGAAAAAACCCTCCACTGCTCCCCCCCTGCCCTCCCTGTGCTTCTAAAATCTACATCTATACTAATTTATTATTAGCTGAAAGGTTTGTTTATTTGAAAGCGCTAACCTCTGAAACAATCAGTCGGATGTGAAAATAGTTATTTGTTATACAAGAGTGCAAAGTTGCTTTTTAACCGCGTGTTCAATTTTGATGACCGAGCAAGCGAAGGATTCTAAAATTGAATCACGAGCGCAGCGAGTGATTCAAAATTAGAATCCTGAGCGTTAGCGAGGGAATCAAAAGAGCACGAGGTGAAAAATCTTTGCACTCGAGTGCAACACGTAACTTTTCATTCCACCTCAGCGAGGAAATGACTAAATGCAAAGGCGTCAAGCAAACTTCCTCGTCGCTAGAATCACTCATTTTAGTTTTTTCACTTGTTTTCAAGTTTCTTGTTTTTAATATAAGGTTTAACAATGACGTGAAAAAATTCCGCGTAAAGAACCGCGTACAAAGCAAATTGAAAAAAGAACACCAAGAAGGTTCCGAGTCTGAGTTTTTAACAAATTAAAAAAAAGTTGTATGATATATTCGGCACCATAGAGGTAGCAGTAAATAGGTTTAATGTTTTTTTTAAATTCACAAACTTAGTGCACACGATGTTCTAAATTCAATTTACTTTATCCTCTAGAGAATAAAAACGGCTTTTCCACTCAGATATTGAAGATTAAAAATACTCTTTCCGAGATGGTGGGATGAAATAGTTATTTGTTATACAAGAGTGCAAAGTTGCTTTTTAACCGCGTGTTCAATTTTGATGACCGAGCAAGCGAAGGATTCTAAAATTGAATCACGAGCGCAGCGAGTGATTCAAAATTAGAATCCTGAGCGTTAGCGAGGGAATCAAAAGAGCACGAGGTGAAAAATCTTTGCACTCGAGTGCAACACGTAACTTTTCATTCCACCTCAGCGAGGAAATGACTAAATGCAAAAAAAAAAAACGTTTACAATCACAAGATAGGTACACTTTTATTTCAGTTTAGGTATTAATTACTACATTAAGTATGACAGGTAAGTATTACAGAATAATCTTTTTAATTCACAAACTTAGTGCACACGATGTTCTAAATTCAATTTACTTTATCCTCTAGAGAATAAAAACGGCTTTTCCACTCAGATATTGAAGATTAAAAATACTCTTTCCGAGATGGTGGGATGAAAAATATTTTTACCTTTGATAGCTCTCCATGCTGCGGCCCTAAGGAGCTGAGCAAAAAGAAAAAAGTCAGAAAGAACGCTAAGCGAAAACGAAGTTATTACTTCGTTTTTGCTTAGCGTTCTTTCTAGCTCGCGCGTCGCATCGCATCGCCGCTCGCGCTATCGCGCGAGCGGCGATGCGATGCGACGCGCTAGAGCGGTGACCGACTCACGCGCACGAAGTCGCGGACAGAAGCTAGTAAATTGTAAAATAAGTTCGTCACAATCGTCACTGTATCAATTATAAATATATACAGGGTGGCAGGACATCGACGCGCGTTACCATGGATTCAGCACATGGTTCTTAACACCCTCATGTCGATAGATTTCATCGGTTATTAAAAAAAAGTTAGCGAGTTATTGAATCGTCACGTTGGTAGTGTGGTTCATATCAGTTATTTTATCTCCTTTCGATAATCTCTTATTTACTTACGGCGAGAAAATTTCCATCTATCAAAATAAATTATGGCATACCTACTAATTATACTTTATTTTTTTGACAAATGGTGTTGTAGTGATTCAGTTAAGACCAAGTCAGGATCGAAGTTTGGTTATGGACCAAAACAAGTCTTTCTACTTTTGTTTTAAGGAAACAAATCAATCTACTGGCCTTTTCCTAACTATACACATCAAAAGTGTCTAGGGTTCAAGTACATTTTTAACTATAACACATTATCCAATTAATATTTACCAAATCTAGTCTTCCAGACTGGCTTCTTACTTTAATTCCTATGTTTAGGTTAACAACTTATCCCTATATTTTGTAAAAATTAAGAAAAATTGCAATTTTTGCAAATTGCGACTGTTGAGCATGAGCTCCTTGGTCTGGGTTCGATTTCTATGTCGTGCAAAATGGTAAAGTACTTTGCGAACATTCATTTCTGAGTAGAAACTGGTCTCTCTGCGTGTGCCTCTGTGTGTCAATGGCAGTAGGCTCATCCCTGTTAGTATATATACGAGGGAGTAAAACACTGTTCACGAAATTCATGATTGTAAGTCCGTTGTTATTCGGGTTTGTGTCTCGGGACGTCTCGTGTCTCGAAATCCTGTTGTCATTTTTTTACGACTTTTTGTGAATTTGATTGTCCCGAGACTTTCGGGTTGAGACTCGAGACATGGTTGTTGAAACTGTATTGTAATAATTTATATTTTCAAAAGGAATTTGATTAGCTTTCTGCACTCTGTCATTGAAAGTGCCATCTATTAGCTTAACGAAAAATTACTTGATATTCAAAGTCAAATGGGGTTGGCAATCAAAACCATAGAAAGAATCGTACCCGAAATTCTTGCAAAAAATCAAGCGAATTAATAAAAAGGAGTCCCGAGTTGCTTATAGCAATAAACGTAAGTACTGAAAGTTTGGAATTACTTTCCAAAGATTTGAACACCATATACCTGACATCTGTCGAAAACCAGAGAGTGTACTCCTTGTCGGGTGGCATTGGTGCAAAAATCAGAAACACGTTATCGGATAAAGCTGTTAGCAAAAAATATTTTTTTTATTTCTGCATCTGGCCTAAATTAGCCCATTGTAATGTTATTCTGAGAAGCCTCGCAGTCCCGGGTTGCCCCGGGACTTTGATCGTTGGTTTTCTCGTGTCCCGAAACTTTGAGACTGTCGAGACTTCCCAAACCCTAGTTGTAACGTCTTTAAATATCCAGTAATTACTATACTACTTCCAGTTTTTAATGTATCACTCCGCTGCTGAGAAACAGCCTCAACTAGATTTATGCTAAGGCTTCCATTATAAATATCCAGGTGTCAACCTGGCTAGTAGTCCCGTCTCTACTTTACATAAGAACATAGTAACTGACTTACTGCGGCATAGATTTTGACTCGAAGCTGAACCTGACCTGATCTATATAATTTTTTGGTCATTGTCCTATAAGATGAAAATTAAAACAATAACACAAGATTATTAACTACAAAATCTACTTTATTATTTTCTCTTGTTTTCGAACTTTTGAACTCAAATTATCATACGAATACTATGATAATTTGAGTATAATATAATATGAGATATAATTTTAATGATATCTATATCTATACTTATAATAAATCTGTAGAAGTGAAAATTCTGTACATTGAAAATATCAAAAAAATAAATGGCAGGGGTGTTACTAGACCGACACCGAACCCAAAAATGTGATTAAAAAAATTTTTGTCTGTCTGTCTGTCTGTCTGTTTGTTCAGGCATCACGCAAAAACTACCGGTTCGATTACGATGAAACTTGGTATAATTATTCTTTAATATCCTGGGCACCACACTGGGTACTTTTTATCCCGGAAAAGTATATACAATAAAAAACAAACTTAATTTTGCGGTTCGATCCCTAGACCCGATTACTGTACCAACCGCAAATAATAAGTTTGTCGTAGGTTACGTTACCCGCAGTGGAGTTTATTAAAGTTATGCTCTAAATGTAGTGCTGAAGGTTGAATTTGGCTTGCACCGTTCGCAGCACACGCGTGGCGCGCGGCCGCCACGGATCGCTACCGTATATAAGGATATTTTTTGAACTTTGATTTGAACGGACGTGTTGAGTGGCGAGCGTTCGTTCTTATTTTAACTGCTACTTGCAATTCTAAACCGTGTTTTTCAGTGCGACCTTTTTTATTTCTATTAGTTTTTAGAGTTATTTAGGTTTATTTTTATAAGTCGTAGGTATAGATTTTAATTTTAAAGTATAGGTAGTATATTTGATAGTGTACGTAGTGACCGTAGGTTATTTTATAATACTGTTAGGTAAGATTAGTCATTCGTATAGATATTAGTTTTTAGGGATTTTGCTTATTTATTGAGTTTAGTTATCATCAGAAATAGGTTTATTTAGGTAGGTAGGTATTTTATTTTCTGTTATTGAGTTTTTTTTATTTTTTATTATGTAGGTACTTAGGTAAGGATATCATATAGGTACCTTCTTAATCACCACTAGTGAGACACAATTGGTTTTCTATTGTAATTAGCCACAAAGGGCCCGCGAGATAGATGGCATCCTGGGGAAGCACATACATTTTATCCTGTTAGCACGTTCCCGTGGGATAATTTCCGACGTCCACGCGGGCGAAGCCGCGGGCAGAAGCTAGTGTTGAATATACTGTATATTCAACATATCATTAAAATTATAAATGTAATAACTTGCTTCTATTATATTTAGTTAATTAATTATATTATTTTGTAGGCGTGTTTTTCGTAGTCTAACAGGGTAAAAGGTCGATTTGAAGATATAGTTTAAAGTGTATGTTAGTAGAATCCGTGACGATATGATATCCGTGTTATTGTTTTGTATGCTTAATTTTAAGTTGAGGTTTTTCAATGCCAATTAGTAGGTATTTTTTGAGCTTATTCGTGTACTCCTCGCCATTGACTCCAGATTAAAGGCTATCCATAAACAATAAAACAGATAATTATAAACAGAGCTTATTTCGTAGTAAAGATAGTCATTGAGGTTTCGTGTGTTCCAACTACCTCAAGAAAATAGATCAGAAAACGTACATACCTATGGATGTATTTGTAGTGCACTTATAAATTCATCTTCCTGCCCTTATCCCATGTCACTTGGGGTCGGCGCAACACGTTTTCTTCTTCCATTCTCCTCTGTCAACCGTCACGCTATCATTCACTCCCTTCTCTTTCATATCATTCCTCACACAATCCATCCATCTTTTCTTCGGCCTTCCTCTCCCTCTCCATCCATCAACATGTATATTCATCACTCTTTTAGTCACATGCGTTTCGTCCCTTCTCATCACATGCCCATATCAAGCCAAACGATTTCCTTTCAATTTTTCTGTCACTGGCGCCACTTTCAAACTTCCTCTTATATACTCATTTCTTACTTTATCCATTCTCGTCACTCCACACATCCATCTCAACATTCTCATCTCCGCTACATGCAATCTTTTTTCATATAAATTAAGGGATTTATTTATAAACGCTGCTTAAAGTTAAGTTTTGATTAGCGAATTTTTAATCATATATATGTGACGTATTTAAACGTCTGTTAACTATAAGAAACATTGATAAATGGTAATAATGATTCTTGCACCCCTTCTCGGATATGGTTTTGTTTTAAATTTTCACACAGAAATAGAGATCGCTTTGTCGACATACATATGCATACAATTTGATTAGGCAATTCTTACCTAATAAACTTTTGAGAATGTAGGATGCAATAGTGACGAAATGAGCTCGAAAATTTGGGTAAGACTGGAAGCCGATCTCAACATAGTTGTGAAAATGCTAGAGAGATGACGATAATCAAGGTAGGTAGGTAGCGGAGCTGGTTGCACAGTGTGTGCCCGATGTACCATGATACATTTACGTATTGCAACTTGCAAATTTATTTTCTTCTAACTCTCTAGACGTGAATTATTACTAGCATGATTTAGGCACCTACATATTTAGGTCAGCTTAACAGGAAATTCGTAAAAAACATACTCACAGTTATCTAACAAACAAGGCTGGCTTTATTTCTGGACATTTCGCGATATGCACTACTTGGCAAAAACATAAAAAAATCACGCGTTAAATCGCAATGACATTGCCTCACCGGTGTTATAATCGTGTCGTTACTCACCTGGACCCGAACCAACGGTCGCTGCGTAGTTGCCAAGGAGGTTATCGCTATTTGACGTTAAGTAATAACGAAAAATCAAGGTTGTTTGCCGTTACATGATATAATCTCTATTTAATGTATTTAAAATGTGGTAGGCTTTTACGCTGTTGTACACCCTCAACAATATGACATACAAAGTTATTTGAATTATTTGCTTGGCGTTATGTATTTTTTGGTGGAGGAGATTTTGAAAGGTAAGGTGTTTAGCATAACCTACTCCCACAATCCACATCTCGCCTCTTATGTTAAAGTCCCATGTTCCTCAGGATACCACTGCGAATTTCCTAAAAGAAAATCTTAAGAAAATTACGGCCGTGTAATTACTGGGTCAAATAAAAACTTCCTTCTTTCTTTTTATCTACTAGCAGATGTCTGTCTGTACCTACATGACTCTTGGCTAAATGGTAACAGCGGCCATCCATTACATATCGAGACCCCTCCGCACCTCAGAAAGCATGTTAACCAGTTGGTCCCGGCTGTCATTCGTAGATCTTTGATAGACGTTATGTAGGTAACGACTGCTTCTGACTATCCAGTCAGATGCCCAAAACTCTGACAACCAGTCTTACCAAGGGGTATCGTGTTACCTAGTAACTGGGTTGTGAAGGTCAGATAGGCAGTCGTTTCAAGTAAATACTAGTATTTAGCTGCATCTGGTAAGAATGGAAGCCGACCACTGCATAGTTGGGAAAAGGTTACGCAGGTTGTTTGTTTTGTCTGCACCTACAAGAAAAACAACAAAAAAATATGATTAACCTAAAGTAAAGTAAATAAAAGTAAATAACTATGGTTTACTAGGAAAATAACCAGTCATTTAACCCGAGGTTAACGCCAGGTTAACGTCACCAAACCTAATTCAAGGTTACTGTCGTGTCGGGCTGAACTACATTCCTTATCGAACAAGAAGTGAATTTGCTAGTAAATAAAGATATTTTTACTCTTGTTTTGTTTAAGAAATTGCGGTCTGTATTGCTAGTAGGTACAGTAAGTGGCTATGAATTTATACAATATTGGTTGGTTATTGCAGGCGGATCACCTGAAGCCTATTTGATAAAACCGATAGGCGACCGGTGACTAGCGACAATCCGACAATTCGTCAATTTTACATACATTTTTCATTTGATTAAACAGCTCATATCGTGAAAATGTGTAAATTTTATCATTTATTGACAAATATATCTAGAAAGAAAGAAAAAAGTTTATTTGGACACAGTTCGTGAAACACAAAATACAAATATATCATTTTCTGGCCTAGATGGAAACTATCGGGCACCATCGCCTAAGGAAATTATCATAGGTTTACCTGCGGGGTACCTGCGCTGCCATCCCAGAGACTAAGCTGAAATGTCTTATGTGCCTGTAGTTATATACCGGCGCCATTCAAACTGTAAGAGAACGCTGCTGGGTGCAACATTAGGTACTTACCTAGATGTCACGTATACTGATGATGTCTGAGATCATTTTATTGCGTTTTTTTCCATGTTATTCGAGAATTCTTACTGTTTCGTTTTTACACAAGTGATGGCCCTGTTTCTCTCACAGCTTAGGCGAACTACTTATGCTCTTCTTTGTGCCAAGTAACATTCAAATTCTTTCTGCCATTTATTTATTTTTATTTTTAAATAACAGCATAATTTTCAGTGTTTAATATTTCGTGGCATACGGTTCTCCATGAAGGTGGTCTAACATTTTCATAGCAGCAAGAACTAATAATAAACCCCCCTCCGTATCCACCCTCCGGATACGGAAGCCATGCAGACGGAGCTGTACGAGACCGCCCGCCGAGCAGAGATCCTGCGGGCCAGGGGCCTGGCTCGCGAGGAGTCGCTGGGGACTTTGAACAGAGACCCGTGGGGACGCCTCTACAAAATGGTGCGGGAGAAACTCCGCCCATGGGCTTCCCCCGCTGAAGCAGAGCCTCCGGCAAGGGGAACATACTCCCCCACCCATGGCTCCGCCTCCTGCGGTGCTAGATGCAGACCACATCGACGACGACGACGATGCTCCGGAGGTGACCGAGGTAGAGCTGAGAGTGTCGGTACGTAGGCTTAATGCCAAAAATACCGCCCCAGGACCCGACGGCTTACCTGGAAAAGCCTGGGTCCTCTTACCTCTTACTCCGTCCGCTTACCGGCCCATCGTGCTGCTCGACGAGGTGAGCGAGCTCTTTGAAAGAGTCATTGCAGACCGCCTTGTCGGGCAGCTGGTGCGGGTGGGGCCAGATTTGTTTCCGCAGGGGGCGCTCTACGGTAAACGCCATCATGCGCGTGCGAGCCCTCACGACGGGGGATACTGTGGCTCGGGGTGGGGTTGTCTTGGCAGTGTCTCTAGACATCGCCAATGCCTTCAGTACCCTGCCCTGGAGTTGCATCAGGGCTCCTGCGCAATCTAGGGGGACCAAACGCCTCCTGCCGGAGGCTCTATGCGGGGGTAGTGCGGTCCATGGCCCTTTACGGGGCATCGGTATGGGCGTGTTCCTTGAGGCGGCGACCAGCCCGCCGGTTGAACGCGTCCCAAAGGGTCATGGCCGTCCGGCTGGTCCGAGGATACTGCACGGTCTCCGCTGAGGCGGCGAGCCTCCTTGCCGGATTGCCGCCATGGGATCTAGAGGCCAAAATCCTCGCCCACATATGGGAGTGGTGGGAGGAAGCAAAACGCCGGGGTGTAACTCCGCTGCCGCGAGAAATCACGGTACAGCGGACAGAGCTCCGGCGCGATCGCATAGCGGCATGGAGAGTGCGATTGTCGCAACCCAGTGCTGGACACGCCACAATTGCGGCGATAAGTCCCCTCTTTGAGGAGTGGTTAGAGAGGCGCCACGGCACCCTCACTTTCCGCCTGACGCAGGTCCTCACCGGACACGGTTGTTTCGGGATGTTCCTGTTTAGGATAAAGCGGGAAGATACGCCAGCGTGTCACCACTGTGTGAATCGCCCGGAGGACACGGTGGAGCATACGGTGGAGGTCTGCCCGGTTTGGGCGGAGCACCACCACGTCCTAGTGGCGGCGATCGGCGACGGCGATCTCTCGCGGCTGGCCCTGGTCCGGGCCATGGTACGGAGCGAGAGTGCATGGGAGGCTGTCACCTCCTTCTGCGAAGCAGTAATGCTTGCGAAGGAGGAGGCGGAGCGCGGGGAGAGGGAGAGGCAATCACTGCGCCCTCACGCCCCTAGTCGCCGCAGGAGACGCCCTGGACGGGAGTCAACAGCCGACTCCCGGTCACCGTAGGCGCGGGCTTGCGGGCGGCGAGCAATGGGCAGCTCGCCGCCCGGTAAGGACCAGGCCCGGGTCGACGGCGCGTTGTGTTCCACGCGCGCCTCAAAGAGATGTCAGCACGAATTGACGGGGTCCGCTAGGGCCGATGCCTGCCAGGGCCACGGATTGTTCGAAAGAGATACCGTGGCCCCTGAAGGAACAACACAATGAACAAAAAAAATAATAGCAGACATCTTCAGAAATGTATAAAAACTTATGTTTCACACCGAAAAATATCAATTAAAATTTCAGTTTTTAAAATCTTATTCATTGATCCTTTATCACTTAAAAAACTAAGTCTTAAAATAATAATACATAATAATATTTACATGTACGAGTATATACAAAAGAAGGAGAAATAATCCGGCATTTAAAAAATTGTCCGCATTGCTGTCAACAGGAAAAGTGCCCAAAAGGCTGTCAGCATAACCACCTAGTATGGTAGTATGGCAATGCTGATTCTTTGACCAAAAACTATTTAGCTTATTCGGAACAGAAGAAAAATTAAAAGAATATAATTAGAAGTCTTCGCTATTATGTGGCATGCAGAAAAACAATGTGTCGAACAATTTTAAGTCAATTAAGATTATGTGTAAAAATAGCAGTGTTCATCGATTTTTATCGCTGACCGTACCTTCAGCGTCAGTGGGTTTTCTCTAATACAACACATTTATATGTCATGGTCACAGTTTCGTCGTTCCGTGACACTGACACGGTACAAGGTTCCCAAACGAAACAATGACGAGCAATGTGTGATAACAGCGTGTAACAAACCAATCAGTTGATTATCACGTGTGTGACCGTAAGGCTCTACACACACTGTGAAACGCCCCATGCGTTTTGCAGTGTGTGCGTGCCTTAGCTTGCATGCCGAAAAAATTGAAGTTTTGGAAATTTCATGGTAAACAAAAGTTTAATCGTGTTGCTGTGTATCGCAACAATATGCTGAGATATATGCATTTTTCGCACAGGTGAGGCGCATCTTTTTTTTGTTTTCATTATTTTGTTAGTATTTTTTTTCTTTCTTGTCCCATTTTTGATTGGTTGGAGACACGTTACTGGCAAATGTGCATGCAATTTGTGTGTATTCAATTGTATGCAGGAAATAGGTCATCATGTTGTTGCATTTAAGTTGTGCAAATATAACTTTTGTCTAAGCACCTACTTTTTTTCACATAAAACCGCCAAGGCCATTGCATTAGTGAAGTCACAAACACATAAGTTAAGTATTATAACGAAAAGTATACGACTACTACTGCTCGACAGTCATCTCACAATACTTCAAACACACTAACAAGGTCTTCCATTCATTTGCGAACACATCACAGTCAGGCTTAGCGTCCAAGAGCGCTTGCGTTGCTTAGCGTGTGCGAGGGACGGGAGACTGGGGTCGAGCGACGGTTCTGTTACGGGGCAAGTTCTAAGTCTCTTTTTAAAAAAAACTATTTTTAACCTTGAAGATTTTTAATTGAAAATGATTAGATTTACAAAGATAATATTTGAGTGACCGCCGTGAAGTTCAAAGTATGACTGACGAAAACTAATATGTCACGAAATGCGACAACTATGGGAAACGTTACATGACGCCTATGAGGCGTCAGCGTTTATATTATATATACTTAGGGCTGTCTTACAATTTATAACAACCCCCCCGATAAGATTGATCATTACGATTAAGAGTGATGAGAAATCTAAGATGATACGTTGAACTTCATTTTGGTTACAAACTAGGACTTAAGTAATTATAGGAAATATCGTAAATGTAACTATTAGTAAACTTAAGACTACACTAGAATTAGACATAGGAAACAGTAGTAATATAATTATATTTCTTTAAACGAGACATTAGTTATCTTATATTAATATAGATTACAACTGATAAGGTCATTGCAAATTAAGTCATAACATTTCGTCTTAATGGAGTAGGCAAGGATTTGCATGATCCTTTGATATCTTCATCAGAGGATTCTGTATATTGATTATTTACTCGTACTGACTGAACAGATTGGACCGTTCGTTTCTTTTTGGTATAACATTGATTAAACACTTGGATACAATATCGAGGCCTAGTTGAACAAAACATCTTCCTAGATCTGTACAAGAGATAAATAAGGACAATGGTTGAGATAACATATGTTAACGAGAGATAGTGAGTACTATATTTCTGTAAGTGAGATGGTTGTTCAATTTTATTTAATTCTTTTTCAAATTCATTCAAATGCACACTTGCTTGTAATAGAGAACTGAAATCGTTAACATTAGATAACTTTACAAAAGGAAGATGTTTTACTGTTTTATTTATCCTCTGATTGTCGCAGCAATCATCTTCTATAATATTAAAATTAGATATATGATTAGTAACATTAGACGTAACATAATCACTAGGCGTAAACTTTAAAGTTTTATAGAAGGCTACACAATATTTTGGCAAGGCCAACATGCCTGTGCCGAAAAAGATCTCATCATAATTATTAGGATCGTTCTCACATGTAATATGGGCCTTTCCGGGCTCTGATTGTACAAACAACCATTTATTATTATTTAACTTGAAAAATACATCGATCGACCCATGTAACAGCTTAGTATTACACGAAGCAGGCAACGAACTTATAGCTTCGGTTAGGATTGTTGTCTCACAAGTAGGATTCGCGATTGTAGAGTACACATTTCCTAAAGGACACACATAACACTCACTATGAATCACTTGACACTTATCCACTGACTCTAATAGTGAATAAAACATACGATCTATTGTTACAGCCACATAAGGTTTATCAGGAGCAATGAGTATATAAGTGTCAGGTTTGGAAACGTCATAAGGTGCTGGAAGAGGAACATTGTGATAGAGATTATATGTTTGTGGAAGGACGAGCGGAATTCTAGTAATAATAATGATCTTATTAAGATGATAATAACAAACTAAATCAGATATGTCTATAATAACGTGTATATTTTCTAAAGATAAGTTTGTAGGAAGTTCGCAGTGTTTAGGAAGCTTATCTTTGTGTAGGTCTAGTTCTTGGAATAACTGATAAGGACTAAGTACGGTTGGATGAAGAATGTTGAGTTTGCTAAATAAGATAGCGTTGTTTACGTCATCAATGTCAAAGGACAAGGCCATAGTAATGCTTTCTAAGGAGTTCAACAGCATTATTAAATGATTTTTTATTTCTAACTTATCATTTGAATTAGATAATTGCTCAAATGCTATTCGAATAGTATCCAAATTTTGATTTAATTGGTTTTGATTCTTGTTTACCTTTGACATTGTGCTATTGAAGTTTGAAATAGTAGATTGGATAACATGAATATTATCTTTCATTAAGTGAGCTATCTGTTTTTCGTCTGACTGTACTTTAGTAATAGCGTCTGAGAACTTTAAGGCATCTTCAGAGTCTAAAGTTCCGAAGATTGATTTTAGAACTGAGCCGCCAGCATCAATGAGCCCGCGCTTAAAGCGGTTTGGTTTTTGATCTTCGACAAGGTAGGATATCGACAAGAACTTACGGACATTATTAAGATGTTGACTTTGTAAAGGCGATAGTAGATTTGTACATTCTAATTGAATTTTACTAGAAGAGCTAGTGATACAGAAATTAGAAACTTCTTTGATTAGAGCTTCAACTTTATCTAAATGCGGCTTTATATGGTTAATGTCTAAGTACGTTACAACATTCCAGTGATCGTTTGTGAATTTAACGTTCAATAATTGATCGAAGTATAGGCCTGGACTACCTATGACTGGAGTAACGAATTTGTGGCTCGAAGACGGCTGGAGTAATAACCTGAAATAGAAAAGATTAGGCTAGTCATCTGTTGCAATTTTTATTTCGTCATAGTGATGCCGAACGTACTTTCTATTAATTAAAAGGGTGACCGTATGGTTACCATTAATTTTGACAATTTTAAAAGGTCCTTTCCATATAGGAGACATCGCTTTGTTTTGTTTATGGTGACAGCGTAAATACACCATGTCACCTATTTTGTATGTTACGGGTTTAGCATGAACATCGAAACGTTGTTTAGATTTTTCTTTGGACGATTGTATATTTTGGAAGGCTTTTTGTCTACTATAATATAACCTATGATTAAGAGCACGAATATAGTCTGTATAGGTATTCAACTCTAAGGTGTCGGCACTTTGAGGCATATAAGGTTTAAATCCGAACAATAACTCCATCGGTTGAAAACCAGTAGTGGAATGCACATTAGTATTGTAAGCTATCATGGCAGTTTGTAAATATAAGCTCCAGGTATGTTGATTATCTTCAACATATGATCGCAAGTACTCTTTTAAAGTTGCATGGCTTCTTTCTAGAGCGCCACATGTTTGTGGATGATAAGGAGATGCAAAGATATGCTTAATGCCGAATAGTCTCTCTAACTGTCTTAAAACATCGGATGTAAAGTTGGTCCCTTGATCGGTTACGATCGTTCTAGGGATACCTAGATGAGAAATGAAAAGCACGAATTTTTGTGCAGTTTCCTCAGCGGAACATGTTATCATTGCGGACGCTTGCGAATATTTAGTTAAATCGTCTTGCAACGTTAGGATAAACTTATAACGATAATCGTGAGTTTCGGGTAATGGTCCTACAACGTCTAGGAATACCTTTTCCATAGGTTTCGTAGCTGTGGATGTGATTATCATAGGAGCACGATTTGTTTGACGCAAGGGTTTGTTTATTTGGCAGGACTTACAACTTTTGACATAGTTTTCTATGTCTTGACGCATGTTTTTCCACCAATAAAGAGTTTTTAACTTATCGTACATGCGAAATACCCGGATGTCCTGCTGAAGGTGAGTCATGGTTATCTTTTAATATACGAGGAACTTCTGCGGGAGTAGGAAAAATAATATTATTATGATAAATATGAACTTTGACACCCGTGTTATGAAATAGAAATCCTATGATATTGTATATTTTGGTATACGATAATTTCGTGAAAGGGTCTTGGAAATCGGAAATAGCAAATTCTTTTTCTTCTGGATACCATGCGGTAATCATTTCTCGATAATCTCTTAACATATTAAAAATATCTTTATAAGTCATTTCGTCGTAATGATGAACACGTAAGAATAAATGTGTGAAAACGTGTTTATCATTAGACGTACTTTGAAACGTATATAGTTCTCTTTCTACCGTTCGTATGTCAGGTAAGTCTTCATCGAACTTGGATATTTGTAGAATTTCAGAGCAGTATGGGATAGAGTCGTCTAAGTCAATGGCGGAAGGGTAAGTAATCATTTTACATTTAGTTTTAAGTAATGAATCATTATGTTCCTCTATAACAGTGTCGTAGGAATTATTAGGTTGTTGACTAATTTGTAAATATTTTTCATAAGTTTCAGAAGTAGAAGGGACACTAGTATCAGTGGTAAGTATTGGGTTACGAGACAATGAATCGGCGTTACAATTCATCTTCCCTTTTTTGTAGACTACTTCATAATTGAACTCTTCTAACTTTAAGCGCCAGCGAACTAATTTTGAACTAGGATCTTTGCAATTGAACAACCACTGAAGCGGCTTATGGTCGGTGACTACAGTGAACTTATTACCGTATAAATAAGGTCTAAATGTCTTTGTACCGAAAATGATGGCTAAGCATTCTTTTTCGGTAGTGGAATAATTTCCTTCTGCTTTGTTGAGAATTCTAGATGCGTACGCGATTGGTAAATCTTGACCAATTTTCCCTTGGGATAAGATTGCGGAAACAGCGAAATTAGAAGCGTCAGTAGTTAGCACGAAAGGCTTGGAGAAATCAGGATACTGAAGAATAGGGGCGGTCGTTATTTTATGCTTTAACTCATCGAAGGATTTCTGTTGTTCAGGGGACCAAACGAAGTTAACATTCTTCTTTAGAAGGCTTGTCAGGGGTTTCGTAATATGGGAAAAGTTTTTTATGAACCGGCGGTAATACCCCACTAACCCAAGGAACGATTTAGTGTCACGAGGCGATTTAGGAATTGGAAAATTTTTAACACAACAAACCTTTTTTGGATCGGGTTTCACACCTTGATCTGATATTATATGTCCTAGATATTGTACCTCTTTTCGTAAAAATTCACATTTGGCAGGTTGTATTTTTAATCTATGTTCGCGTAACTTTTCGAAAACTGATTCCAAATTTCGGCAATGTGATTCGAGGTCATGCCCGAATAGTACAATATCATCCATATACGTAAAACAGTGGGTCCCTTGAAGGCCACTTAGGACAATGTTCATAAGCCTCTGGAACGTAGATGGTGCATTACGGAGTCCGAAAGGCATTCTAGTAAATTCGTAATGACCAGAGGGGACACTAAATGCAGTTTTTTCTGTGTCTTTGACCTTAACTTGATGGAATGAAGATACAAGGTCGAGTGTGGTAAAATATTTGCTATGGCCTAACTGATCTAAGATATCAGAGATATTTGGAATTGGGTATGCATCACCAATTGTAATTTCGTTTAATTTGCGATAATCGATAACGATGCGCCATTTGGGCTTACCGGATGCATCTTGTTTTTTTGGGACAACCCAAATGGGTGCTGACCAAGGGGATATTGAAGGTCGAATTATGTTTTGGTCTAACATATCTTTAATTTGTTTGTTGACCTCTTCTTTATGGCATTCAGGAAACCTATAATTTTTGACTGCAATCGGAGTTTCGGAACTAACACGGATTTCGTGTTCTAAAGTATTAGTATGTGTAAGTTTATCTCCCTCTAAATAGAATACGTCTTGGAACTTAGAACATATGTTACGTAAGCGATCTTTCTCTTCTGAATTAAGATGATCGCATCTTATAATGTTTTGAACCTTAGAATCCCGGTCGGATGTATACGGGTATGTTGAATTGGAACAGGTCGTATTGAGGGAAGCAGTGTTTTCTTGAGGCTCCATTATCTGTGAGACAGGTTCTAGCGTTATTTCAGGGTTTCTTAAGATTATTTCCTGATCTGACGTGTTAAGCACTGAAATAGTAGCCTGGTTATTAGAATCAACACAGACTAAACACCTGGAAATGTATAGACGAGGATGTTCCCGTAATTTGACATCTAACAAAAGTCCTACTTGAATTTCGGGATTTGTAACGTTGCAACGGATATACATTTCGCTTCTAGGAGGGATAATCTTTACAATAGGTGTTGTTTTTAAATTGAAATAGTATAAGGGATTTCCTTGAATTATTAATTTAGAGTCACCGTAACTAATGAGGGCTTTATACAACTCTAAAAAGTTTGAACCCAGGATGCCATCATACTCTAAATTAATTTTGTTTACTATATGGAAATAATACGGTACTTTAATTTCATTTTCTAGTCCCAAAGATAATATAAACTTGCCTTTAGTTTCAGAAAACGTGTCGATGTCATTAATGCCTTTGAATTTTAAGATATCTTTTTCCACTTTAGGTAATTCAGTAAGGCATTGCTCTTTAATGATGCATATGGAACTGCCAGAGTCAACTAAAAGACGAATAGGTTCTTTTGTATGTGAGGTTTTTACTACAATATACGGCAAAGAAGAGCTTGAATTAGGGAAAACATCATAGATAGTGGAATAACCACCTGGATTTTGGATAAAATGATCTAGTATTCCTTTAGCCGAACTATTATTTTCCATAGAATTGGTCATTGACTTTGTAGAACTAGTAACGATAGAGTCATCATTTTTTAAAGATTTAGTCATTGATTTAGTAGAGCTAGTAGGGATTGAGTCCTTATTTCTCGATTTAGTATTTGATTTAGTAGAACTAGTAAGGATAGAGTCATTATTTTTAGAGTTAGTAATAGGTTTAGAAATTGAATTAGTAATTGGGGAATTGGAATTATTAGCGACTTCAGGATTACGAGTAGTAGTACTCTCGTATTTGGAAATAGAATTCGATTTAGAAATTGAAGTCCCTAAGAAAACATTCCCACGTTTAGTGCCTATAGTAACAGAATTACGTCGGCACTGGTTCGTAATCTGACCATTTAGTTTAAATCATCGTCGTCATCGGTAGGTGTTGAAACCTGATTACATTCTACGTGTTTTTGTTCATTTATTATGTTCCCAGGGTTTCCGCGATCGAAGCGGGAATTGTTGAATTGCCTTTTGCGACATTGCGAAATGTCATGCCCGATATTTTTGCAATAGCGGCATATTAACGGTTGGGAACCAGAAGTTTGTTGTATGTTATTTGACTGCCTTGATTTAGATGGTAAAAGAGCTTTATTTTGGTTATTTTTGAACCTACATTCGGACTCGGAGTGACCTACTTTACGACAAATTTTACAAGATGACCTGATTGAGAAATTGTAGATCTTTTCTTCATCTGTAGCGGCATTTATAGCAGCATTAAGATTTCGGGAGTCTCGACAACGAACAATAGTACTTAGTCTAGGGTGAAGTCCCAGACAAAACGTATAAAGAGCAAGATCTTCCGTCATAGCAATGCGACCCGGGAGTTCCTTTTTTAGGGAATCTGAATTATGAATTTCAGATTGCAGATCTGTCAGGCAGGTTTCAATCCTAAGGGCGTATTGTGCGACGGTTTCGTTTGGTAATTGTTTACACGATTGTAGCTCCAATAAAAGATGATTATAATGCTTTCTTTCCCCGAAATTCTGCCTTAAGAATGCTCGTAGCTCGTCGAAGTTGTCGAATATTTTATTTGAGCACGCTATCTGTGCCTTTCCTTGTAGCTTCGATATGATGTATTTAAGTAGCAAGAACTTTTGACCCTCAGTAGCTAGGTCAAGAGCGCTTTGACAATTAGTTAAAAATGCTGATAAAGTTTCACGTTCTCCTTGGTATGGGTTTATAAAATTACATAAGACTTGGATAGGATATGGTTCAGAGATAGTGGGAGTTATTTGTTTTTTGTCACCTGAATTAGCCATGATAACTGATGTTTAGATGAGAAAGAGCTCGAGGATTTAGAGGTTTTAGGAAAACAAGGAGACTTATGCGGCAACAACAAAGATAGAATATTTTACTCACAGCAAGGCGACGGTTTGGAAGACGGAAAACATCACGTGGACCTCGGTGAGTAGCGCGCTCGGCAGCAGCGCAGACGCTCAGCAGCAGATACGGCAGTATTTGGACGACCCGTTGACGGCGTTGGAAGGGTTAGCTTAGCTTTAAGCTCACCCAAGCACACGACGAAAGACTTAGCAGATTCGTTGACTGCTTTAGCCAACTCGAAGGAACTCGGTGTAATCGCGATCGGATACCACGGTTGGAACGTGGTTTTGACGACACAGTGACACACACTCACTGGATAGAGACAGGATAGAGTCACACTGGATAGAGACAGGATAGAGTCACACTGGATAGAGACCGGATAGAGTCACACTGGATACGACTTTGCGGTTGATGTTGTTGGACGGCAGGCGGACACGGAACGCGACGAATTTGGTTTTATATAGTTTTTTAGTTTATTTTTGGATAGCCAGCAACGACTTATACTGACTATCCCACTTCTGACACCACTGTTACGGGGCAAGTTCTAAGTCTCTTTTTAAAAAAAACTATTTTTAACCTTGAAGATTTTTAATTGAAAATGATTAGATTTACAAAGATAATATTTGAGTGACCGCCGTGAAGTTCAAAGTATGACTGACGAAAACTAATATGTCACGAAATGCGACAACTATGGGAAACGTTACATGACGCCTATGAGGCGTCAGCGTTTATATTATATATACTTAGGGCTGTCTTACAATTTATAACAGTTCCTACCTCGTTGTACTCACTTGTTCTACTTCTCGTTCTTCGTTCCTACCTCGAATGGCTTTCTATACTCACCTTCAAGCGCACAAATTAGCGATTTCCTTCAGTGACTGATTTTAAAAATGTTTCTTCCTGTATTTTTACCAGCGTTCAATTATTTATTACAACTGAATACGAAATACTAAGTAAGTACCGTTTGTTTTCCAAAACCGCCTAATCCCAGTGCGTGTTAAGCCCTATGCCTATATTTTCCTCACATCATCGTATTCATGTCAACTGCAGTCTGTGGGCGTGCCAATATAGTGGCAGAGGGTAGCCGACTATCTGTGTGATAATACCGGGACTCCTCGATGCTATCACTGTTGTCAACTGTGCTGATCGGCTATAGATCTTGAAGTTATCTATTCAGTGCAGGTGCGTGACTTATGTGATATAATAATGACAGCTGACCATCAGGTAATTATTATGATAGTAGGTATCAGTTATGTCAGTGGGATTCCACGATTATCAGGTAAGTAGTTCTAATACTGCGTTAATCTTATATAACTTCGTAACATAACATGACACCTGTTATCTGCAAAGGATTAAAGAAAGAAAGAAAAAAACGTTTATTTGCGGTAAACATGACGCAAAAAAGAACATGAAAACAAAATAAAGAAAAAACAATAAGAAATGGTTGACATGCGTCACATCCACGCAAAACGGCTGTCGCTCAGCATTATGCCGCGACCTTATGCGTACCTATAGCACAACCACATTTCACCAGCTATGTCTGAGTCACATGTAATAGAGCCTATTGCCAAAAACCGAGTACAACTCCAGACTCCCGGCTGTTATCGAGAAATTCCTAATCGAAAACCCCAATAACACTTTGCCCGACCTGGGAATCGGACCCAGAACCTCATGCTCAGCAGTAGCGCTTGCGACCACTAGACTAGTCTGCGTTAATCTTCTGATGTTATTTTATGAAATGATGATATTTTGTGCAAAAGGAGATGCCTATGTCCAGCAGTGGACAATAGCAATAGGCTGATGATGGTGATTTTTTTTTTATCTCAATTTATTTACGGGGTTTTTTCTTTACAGAATATGTCACCCCGATTATTGAATACATACAACTTATGATGGTGATGATATTTACCGAGGGAGAGTTGTTGAGGAATAGTGGCGTGTAATTGAAGAGCCCGATGTTTAAAAGCGATCTGCTGCTGATGATGTTAATTGAATAATTATTTAAGAGCCGTGGCTTAAAAGTTATTTCTAACACATTTGCTCGTAAAGGGTCTCTTATTCCACCAATTTCAATATCGTATTGTATCTCATTACGTACTTGTGCGTTATTGTGATGTAAAATGCACGAGTTTCTTTTTAATAAGGTAAAACGCACGGTTTATCAAGATGCTCCGTCTAAAACGAACGGTACTTTTTAAAATCTTAGCAAAGAGTTTTTATGTCAGAAAAGTGGTCAACATTTTATGAATAAAATTAACTTTGGGAGATAAAATATAATAAATAAACATTTAATTCTTTAATTTAATTAATTTTGACAGTAAATTACAACCATTTATCTGTAACAAAAACACAAAAATATTAATTTACTTTATTAGTAATACTGACTGTTTTTTGTGCCTTTGCCTTAAAAAAAAGCGCTGATGCGCTGATGCGCATCGCTAATTTGTGAACAAGTAAAAATTATTCCGCGCGCTTTTTGTTTTCGCTGTATTGTTTTTATTTGAAAATGTCGTCCAGTAATGATGAGTTTATTAATTTGACACCGCCAGAAGTCTCAGAGGCAGCGAAAAAGGCTACTCTAAGCCTCTTGCCCAAAAAATCGACCGATAGATACTTACAACTCAAGCGTATCAAAATTTCATCAGGAAAACAACCAAAGATGAAAATTAATTTTCAGAAAGTGCGTTTTTAGCCTATTTCATGGAACTTTCTCAAAAATATAAGTCAAGCTCATTGTGGTGCTACTATTCAATGCTAAAAAGCACTGTGAAAACAAAACTTGGTATTGATATCAAGTCATACTCCAACTTGCTGGCATTTCTAAAAAGACGCTCAAGTGGCCATGTGAGTAAAAAGTCGAAAGTATTTTCGGCTGACAATGTCAAGAAGTTCCTAAAAGAAGTTTCGGATTGCCAATATTTGGCAACAAAGGTCAGTTGAAACTAAATTATTGTTATTAACTTCTTTCACTTTCGTATTTCTTCAAATTGTTCAAATTTTTATAACTGTTTGGAGGCATGAGAAACAGGGTGTAAAGTTCACTCAACCTCCATAGAAAAGGGAGGATCCTCCGACCAGACGGGTGTTGTGTCTGGCGGGCAATTGCCCAACGATTGATGTTGGGAAATTGTATCTATGCTAAATGCGCGGTAAACTCTGCTTGCGAGATGCAGGATTTGCGTGACGTCAGTATGACGCGTTGTTCGCATGTGGCGTTGTAGATACCGCTACATCACTCCCCTCCGGAGACCGGAGGTCGATAGTGGGCTGAGTCTTGTATCTTGCGATGCTTGCCAGGCCAGCTGAGGTTCCAGTGAGTCGGAACCGGTTGCCGCATAGTTCACGGTGAGTCGGAACTGTCTGCGGAGATATCCCCAGTGAGTCGGGGTGGCGCTGCGTTATACTCCAGTGCGTCGGATGTCGTACAGCGCCGGGTTGAGGCTGGCTGCTGCGTCGACCAGGAGAGGGTGCTCTGCTTGTTGACCGGCCGAAGGTGCAGTGTGCTGTGCCAAGGTTGCTGATGAGGCTGAGGGTGATGACCAGGTATGCGCGGACGCTGCATGCTGGTGGTCAGGATACCCGTTGAAGCCGTGGATGCTGGCTGGCTGGGTGACTCGCTGCTGAAGCTTGCGGGAGTGATGATGATGACGTCACGCTGAAGTGTTTGCACGTAGGCTGCGCTGACGTTCATACTCGGGGTCACCAGTTTGGAGGCATGAGGAACAGGGTGTAAAGTTCACTCAACCTCCATAGAAAAGGGAGGATCCTCCGACCAGACGGGTGTTGTGTCTGGCGGGCAATTGCCCAACGATTGATGTTGGGAAATTGTATCTATGCTAAATGCGCGGTAAACTCTGCTTGCGAGATGCAGGATTTGCGTGACGTCAGTATGACGCGTTGTTCGCATGTGGCGTTGTAGATACCGCTACAACTGCTTTAACAAGTGATTAAAGATTTATTCGTTTAAGAAAGTCCGAGTTTTATTTATTTCCTCGCAAATATGTTATAAAACGTCGTATGACATACGTGCGCTCTGCCTCTGCTAGCTTCTGCTTTCTTGTAGCCAGCAATATCGCCTCGGCTGTAATTTTCAACTTACCGCACTTATATCGTATTGTACTATTATTATCATTTTAAAGAATTTAATGATTTTCGATGGCACTTTAACCGTATAGTTCGGCAGCGCCCCCGAATGGACCCGAACACACGAACCTCCGCCGGCTCAGAAGTGGGTCCCATTGGACCTTGAAATGATGACAACGATATCCCTAATTGATAATGTAAATATTGACTATGCTACCCATCAAATCTTATGAATGTGCATTAATTAAGAGAGTTGGATAAAAATCTCACATGTTATTGCCATTCAATCTTCCATATTTAGCGCGCAAGTTTATTAATTTACCTTTAATAAATTCAAGTCTGTAAATGCGATAATCGCCATTTTGTTATCAGTGGTGGTCGAGGCTAAAAAACATAAAAATTGGGGATTTCGAAAATCCAAACTCCGCCACAGGGGCCATGATTTAATTATTTGACGAATTCATCCATTGTTCAAGTTAAATAAGTAGTGGTAATGTAGTTTTATGATATCTAAAGTCGAAGTTTCGCGCCAATCGAGCGTGTTTACATTTTTACTTTTCACAAAAGTCACACACACACACATGTAGCTACGATGTAAAATGTGTAAAATATTATAAAAAACACGAAAATGCCCAAATCCTAACGTAATATTGAAACATAGGTCCAATAACACATATTATTCATTACCACTACTTAATTTGAGTTCAAAATCGCCGACCATTGTTGTTTTTTTTTTTATTGTAATGATGTGCGAAAACGATTATGCCAAACGACTTTTTTTTAAATTTCGATTGACCCGAGTAATTATTATGACGAATGTCAGAAATCGATTCTCAGAAATTGAAATAAAATTATTTTAAGCATTAAATACAACATGCATTATTTATAATAATGATTTATGCTTTCCTAATGTAATTTTAATGTTTTTTTGGACATTTATATTGAAACTGAGTCAATAACAGAGGACCTATGACCATAGTCATTCATTCAATTTCGCGCCGAATTGTTTCTATATTTGAATTTATATTCGGAATGCGCTCGCTATTCAAAATTATTTTTATTTATTGTACAATTATTAATTTTTGATACTTTCTAATAGTTTGCTACAGAATGCCCAGTATACATTTTTAGGTAGGCTTAGCAAAAGTTTGGGAAAGATAGATTAATTCTATTAATTGGGTATTCATTCCGCAAACACTTTACATTTCATTATGTTTTGTTAGCTGTATGAGCTTGGTAGTTTTTATTTATATTAGTTTACTTGAGTAATAGAAATTGTTTATTTTTTGTGGTAGTTTCCCAACGAAATTAAAAAAAATAAAACTAGCCAAGTGTATGTCGGACCTCGCACAATGAAAGGTCCCGTACTTGGGATGAATATTTACGCATGCACAGCGCATATCATTAATTTTATCGACTGCAAAAATAAGTTTGTATTTCATATAAGTTCTCAAAAAAACTGTAAAAAACCAAGTTAATTTTGCGGTTTTAAACGAAAATATCCCCTATCTCAAAAACGATTCACTTTAAAAGCCAAGTCAATTAGAAACATCTTTATAATTTTAATTATAAGATCCAGCAATAACCCCACACGCTTATGTGCATAGATTTTTTCAACCCCCCGAGGGTTGACAAAAATCTATGCACATAAGCGTGTGGGGTACATGCATGGGAAATGCTACCCCTAATTATGTTTATCGTAATTTTACTACACCATTTTGCGTACATAGAATACGAATACGATATAGTGTTATTAACACTCGTTAACGTCTACGAGTAAAATGGCTAATGACAATGACATCCGAACGCACGCACAGACTGACATGACGAAATTATGGGTTCCGTTTTTTTATGGATTTTGGGTATCGACTTTACAATCGGCATGAAACTGATGGCTATGAGAATCTATTTACAATATTTTATTTATATTATTTAGGATAGCGGCCATCTTAAAATCCAGAATGTTCATCTTATTCGGTATCAATCAGCACTATCCCCGAAAACCATGAAAATAACAGTCATGACGAAAGATGGTCATGATGGCTAAAACTACAGATTTAGATATCAGCCAATCTCTCGTTAAATATAAGAAATGTCTTAAAATGTATTGTAAAACGATTTTTTTTTAAAATAATATTTTAGAGAATTTGTTGTGTTTTTATGTTCCATTGTCAAAATCTTTCTTTTATTTTATTAAGTATTAGGTATTTAATTTGTTAGCTTAGTTGATTACTTTATTGTGAATGCTGTGGTCTCCTGTAATTGAAGGAGTACACCTACTCAATAATTTGTCGTCCATTAATTATATGTAATGTTTAGTGTACTTATATCTTTTGTTGGAGATCCTAAAATAAATAAATTATAATAGCTTCCAACAAAAAATTAAAATTCTGTGGAAGAAGTTAAACTTTAAGTAATCGTAATCTTCAATTTGTAAAACTACCTCTGTCAACAAAGGAAAGTATTTTCAGATCATTTAAATTCGAAATCAGAAAATTACAGTTCTTAAAATTTTATCCCAAGCTACAGAACGGCAGCTTGGGACATAAGGAGTGCTTACTTCGTCCCACAACGCGCGTCCGCGAAAACGCCCGCGTTAACCCCCTGTAAGAAAGGCTGGCCGGTGCAAATTGGACAAAATCTAGATTTTACGGTTAGTTTAGGTTTGTACAGACGGACAGAGAGGCAGACCGACCGGCACATAGACAGACGGTCACATAACTTTTTGTTTTAGTTACTAAGCAAATATATTTAAAGCCCTTTCATTTGATATGTCACACGGAGGTACAGCAAGGATTTTTTTTTAAATTTTCTAATTTGACCCCCAAAGAGTGACCCCGTATTCAAAATTTATTTATTTACGTTACACGTCCGTCTTTGGGTCACAGAAATTCGTATGTGTACCAAATTTCAATTTAATCGGTCCAGTAGAATCGAAGATAATAAGAAAAGACAAGACCCACAGACACGAGTGATCCTGCAAGGGTTCCGTTTTTTCATTTGGACGTACGAAACCATAAAAAGTTACACACCTAACCACAATCATTTTAATTACCGTACGGGTACGGTAATTAAAATTATTATTTTCAAAAATAAACTTATTCATGAAAAATATACCAGAGTTTTTATACAGCTTCTACAACTTTTTTTTTTGCAAATTCCGATTATCGATTAGGCTCTATAGGCAATTTTTTATTCGAAATAAGAAAATTGGGTGGATGGTCAGCACTAAGAAGTGTCATGTCGAAACACAATTTTTTGTAATTTTTAACCGACTTCTAAAAAAGGAGGAGGTTCTCAATTCGACAATTTTGAAAATTCTTTTTTTGTTCGAAAGGAGATACTTCTGAAGTGGTCCCATAGAAATTTCATCAAAAACGGTTCAGTAGTTTGGTTTTTAAACCTAAATTACTGGTAAAAATTACAACTTAAAAGTGAAAAATAAAAACGTTTTTGCAAAAAAAAAACAACCGACTTCCAAAAACGACACTACAAAGTGAAAAATAACTTTAATTTCGGAAGTCGGTGGCAAACAACGAAAATGCGAACCCGGTTGTTTTTTTTTGCAAAAAAGTTTTTATCAAGATTTGATTGCGTTTTATATGTAGGTAGTTTATGTAAGAAAAATGGTAAAAGTAAGAACGCGGAGAGAATGATAATATCTTTATTTTTGCCTTTTGCATATTTTCAGCAAGAGAATAGGTTGTGTTTGTATATATTTCCAGCGAGTTTAAGGTGCCTACCTTTTGGATAGGTACCTATTTTATACAACTTTCGTAGTAGACTAACGAAGTTTAACCGACCTCAACAAATAATTAGAGATATTTGCCACAAATATATTGTATAAAATAAGCGCGGAAACATATTTTTCTTAGTAAATTTGAATGCTGAAAGTTGATGTAATTTCCTGAATTTCATGACGTAACTCGCAACATCCCGTCGAGTCAGCTGATATGTCATATGTCAAAATCTAGTCGAGCAGAGTGGTTAATTGTTACGCTCATACGAATTTTCATTAAGTTACGAACCTAAGGCGGATCACACACTATAACTCGCCACCCGACGGGGTGCACATGACGGTTTTTTTTTACATAAAAATTCTATAGAAACCGCGTTTTCGCGCGGAGAAAATGGCTTCATTTCTCGCGCCCCGTCACGTTGCGCGTTGTAGTGTGTGATCTGCCTAAAGGTTTTCTTTCAGAAGCCAGTCTTGTTGTTAATGGTTGAATCTATTCTTGTCAGACTGAAGGCTAGGAGAACGATGGACCACAAGGCTATTTATTTTTTGCTGGTTGAATTATTTTAAATGTGCTAATAACATTATTACTTTTACAATATTGAAAAAAAAGTTTATATGACGCCGTGTTCGAAGTAATGCTTACAGCGAGTGAGCATTTACCTGTAACATTCTTTTCTATTTTGCGTTTGCTTTTCGTTGATATATCGCGTCACATGTTTTGCTCGTGCTCGCGTCTTTGCTCGATAAAATGTTACACAAATTCGTTTTTTGCAAATCCAGTTGTAACAAAGCGTCGACCGTAGTCCTCATCGTTCGTTCGGTTCGTGAGACATTGGAGAGGCTCGATGTCTTGTGACAAGTGAATGCTCTATTCTATACTCACCTTAAAACTGTAATCAAACATCTGAGGGGCAATTCTACAATCTTTAAGAACGTTTGCATTCTAATCTGTCTCGATCTGTCAAAAATATAATTAATTTCCTACATTTTTCACAAGCTTTTGACATTGATTGTCGCTGAGATAAGATTGCGACGTAAACGTTTCTATGTGCGAGAATTGGCCTCCAGATGATCACGATTATTTTCAGATGATCACGATTATTTTCAGATGATCACGATTATTTTCAGATGATCACGATTATTTTCAGATGATCACGACTATTTTCAGATGATCACGATCATTTTCAGATGATCACGATTATTTTCAGATGATCACGATTATTTCTATTTTCGGAATCACTTCGGTAGGCATTCGAAGTGTCAGTGTACAACTCAGTTTTATCGATGATTGGAGATGTAACAGAATAACACTGCTTTTGTTTTGATAGTAATATTGTAACAATACGCTGTCATTCACTAAATGTAGTATCATCTAGGGGTGCCATGAAAGTGGCACGTGCCAGCAAATAGCAAATATTGCAAAAACTAACATGTTTTGGGTATGACCATCTTTCTGATCGCCCATGTGGCCCTGAGCTTAGATTGATTAAATAGTAGGTACTTAGTCAATCTAAGCTCAAGGTCACATGGGCGATTTTTTACTACTACTACTGGCACTAGATTTTCAACTCACTGCGTAGCGCTGAGAGTTGAAAATCCAACAGCGTGGGCTCATTCTGCACCATATTGACATAATTGACATATTTCATATGTACCAAATTGACTCTACAAAATGTAGATACAGTGTGCCTGAATGTTTTGTTGTGTCCAAGCGTGACTGCATAAAAATAGTACGTTTGATACCAGCAGTGTTATTCTGTACAAAACTCACCGTTAAAACTTAGGTAAAGTGAGCTTAAAGTGAACAAAGCCAATACTGTCAATCTCTAGCATCAGGTGGATTATTGAAGCTCACTTCAAGCTCATTTCACCTATGTTTTTACGGTGAGATTTTTACAGTAAGTATAAATGTGCAGGGTCGGGTAAACTATTATTAGGTAAGCGTTGCTTGCATTAGGCTGCGGGGCTACAATTAACGCCAAGCGTATTTACAAAATGCTGGTGTACCCATAAAATTCACCCCCGCTTATCCTTTCAGGAAATACAGGCTATATGTCTGATTCAGAGTTTTCGCACATGTCAACCCTGAACATCTTCGTACTCTAACTCACGCTAACTGACTTAGTGATAACCGAGTGATAAGCAACTGATCCGTTACGATACGAACACGCCCATTCGCGAATGTTACGATAATAATACGCTAACATGACATAGTGTCGAGACAATGTATTGTATTTACTATCATTTACGGTTCTGTACTATTATTTATACTAATAACACAAAAACTTAGCATCATGCATGTATGCATGATGCTGAGTTTTCGGGAACGTGAAGACAGAGATGCTTCTCTGTAGAGTGTCAATCCGCCCTTCGCTACTTTTGTCAAAGTCCCATGTAATAATGCCATCGCCCGAACGTGTTACTACTTCGTTCGCTTAGCGTTGTGTAACAATGCAACTTTTAACGGACAGATAGAAATATAAGCATTGCATTTTATAGTAATACCTACGTAAGGAAAAATTATAGGTAGGTATCATATAATAAACACGTCACAAAACTTTACCCGAAAACGATATTAGAATTATATTGTTATCGACGATTCACGATTCTAATTTATCAAAGTCTAGCCATCGATTGCCTATTGGGGTATCACGATATGATATAGGTATTATATTATTATGATTTAAGTATTATATGATATAAGTATTATATTTATTCAGTTATCAGTAGGTATATCCGACTTCCTCGTGATCAGAAACGAGAGAAAATTAAAACTACACCACGTCTGTATCCCCTGAAGGAGTAGGCAGGGATGTACTATTCAGTGCACCAGGCTTTCGCCGGTTATATTTAAGGTAGCCCGCCAAATTCAATTTTTATTACGTTTTTTGTAATTTGCAAATAAAACAACAACTTAATACTATCATCATCTTTGACCAGTGCGTGTTGCCAGTGATGACCTATGGCACTGACAACTCACAATGGGCCTTAATTAGTTTCCCTGCGTGATCGAATCAGAAATGAAGAGATCCGCAGGAGAACCAAGGTGTCGCCACATTCTCTTTAATGACGAATATCTGAACCCACAATACCTATGTCTCCAAAATAGGCCTAGGTACGTAAAAATTATGATCTAACTACCGCTGTAATTATGTAAACTTATTTCCACTGAATAACCGTTACTGAATTATCATCGCAATGATATTTGGGGGTGTCCCCCCAAAGTGGCCTCCAACCTCCCCTTATAGCCACCCCGAGCCTCGCATCTGAATGCTGGTCTGATTTGGTATCATTTCTGAATCTGATCGCTGTTAAAACAATACACACACACACATCGTCAACACTGAAATGCAATATAGTATGAATATCTAGTAAATCTGAAGACATGCACTGAGAAAGAACAAGTTCGCTCACCAATATACTGCTAGCTCCAACCCTCAGGTGCCAAGTGAGACGAGCGCGCGCGCCGACCATCACCGCGCGCTCCCCTCTTTCTCCCACCTCACGCCACGTCATGACTACATAGTTGTTATGTATAGCTATAGGCTATATTACTTCGCATTCGCGACACTCCCGCCCAAAAGAAGAGATAATTGAAAATCTGATCTATTGAAGTAACTGTTTAATCAAGATCATAATAGGATTACAACTGATACATTTTTATAGTGATGACGGGTTATAACTGAATTCTGATTACCGGGATTAATGAACACAACTGATAACAACTGACTATTGTCCCCTAATATTAAATCAACACTGATTATTGAAACAATCTGCTCATCAACTGGGATGTCCATTGTTTAACTCTCTCTTTTGCCTTGGCTGCTGATGCTCTGATTGGTCGTCTACTGGTGTCTGGTACTGACTGAACTATGGGTGCACCATTGGTAACTGGTTCATCGTCTTGAGTACTTCGAGACTCAAGGTTAAAACTGACTGGGTGGTCGCCTTGTACTGATTGTTCTTTCTGAAAATCTTCAGAGTGTGGACTAATTCGGACTGGCGAAACATTCTGCTCTGGGGACGATTCTTGGGACGATTCGGTACTTTGATCGTCAATCTCCAACGGGAACAGATGGCCTACTGAACGGGTTAGTGTTTCTCCTGATGATAACTTAACTTTGGCTACTCTAATCTGCCCATCCGATCCTTTAATCAACTCTGCTATTTTGCCAACTTTCCAATGTGCCCTATTACTATCTGACTTAATTTGAACTGTCTCTGCTAACTTCGGTGGCCTATTAACAACGACTCTAGGTTGTTTGTTTTTATCACTTCGTTCACGGAGGCTAGTCAAGTATTGATTAGTGAACATTTTGGCGAATTCTAAGATGATGATTTGACCACGTTTCCATCCGTCAATCAGATTCGTCTTGGTTACTGTAGCTGATTCTAAGAAGTCTCGATCTGCAACTTCAGTGGTCAAAACTCCGCCCACACGTAGGAAATCTGAAGGAGTTAATATGTGCTCTAACTCCGCGCCTACAGTAGTCAGTGGCCTTGTGTTAATTACAGCCTCAAGTTCCTTCATTATTGTGCATAACTGGTTATGGTTTATGAGATGTTTGTCTAAAGTTCTCTTCATACTATGCTTGACTAAACCTACAAGTCGTTCATAAAATCCTCCGAACCATGGAGCTAACTCTGGGATAAATTTCCACCGCAAGTGATTCTGAATGCAATAATCTGAAGTTAACACTTCTGCTGTAAGCTTAAATTGCGTAGCATTGTCTGACACGAATAATTGAGGTAAACCTCTTATAGCAACAAATCTTCTAATGGCTAGTAAACATTCTTCTGCTGTTAAATCTTTAACGACCTCCAAATGTATAGCCCTAATTGTTAGGCATGTAAACAGGCATACCCAGCGTTTTTCTTTACTACCCTCATCCACAAGCAGTGGACCGAAATAATCTAGGCCCGTAAAAGCGAACGGAAGACTAAGGTTGACTCTTTCTGATGGTAGATCAGGCATGGGTGGTAATTTAAATGGACCACCACCGTATTTTATACACTGTGGACATTTTCTGATGAGTCTTTGAACTGTTGACCGTCCATGTGGCACCCAAAACTTTTGTCTTAATAGAGCTAAAGTATGAGAGACACCTACATGATAGTTTTTCTGATGCAGTTCGGTTATAATTTTGTGTGTAAAAGCCGAATCTTTTGGAAGTAGTATAGGCTCTTTTTGATTATGTGACAAATTAGTGTATCTGAATCTACCTTTACACCTAATAAGTCCTTCTTCGTCTTTATATAATTTCAGAGATCTCGATAAGTTGGTTATGATACCCTCAACTTCTTTAGGAAAATGTTTAGCCTGAATTTCTAATATTTTACTCTCTTTTTTGTCTGAATCATCTACTATCATCGGTTCTGGAATATCTAGACTTGTTCTATTATTATCTGAAGATGTTGAATTCGAAAGACCTTCCCCGGCAATTGAAATTTGAGTATCTATATTATTATTATCATGAACTGTAGGCCACTGATTTGATTTACTCGTTAAAAAGTCAGGTCCTATGAGCCATCTATTGTAATCATCTACCCGTTCTGTCCTAGTGCCTACATCAGATGGATTTAATTCAGTTGGCACATATCTGATTTGTAAAGTTTTGTTTTGTTTTATTTCATTGATTCTACGTGCCACAAACGGCGGAAGTAATTTGTCTGATTTGAGCCAGCTTATTACTATTTGACTATCAGTCCACAAAAATCGTGCTTTGATTTTTAATCGCAAATATTTTGTTACATAACCTACAAGTCTACATCCGATAAGTACTCCCAGCAATTCTAATTTTGGAATCTGTAAGTTATTTTGGTCCTTTAACGGCACTAATCTAGACTTGCCAATAACAAAACTGACAATACTACTAGTGTGCAAAGTACCGCGTAAATAAATAACTGCTGCATAAGCATGCATAGACGAATCCGTAAAACAATGTAGTTCATATTCAATTGGCTCCGCGACTTGGCTTTTATTTAAACCTTGCCCAAAATAACGATCAACATGAATACTCTTTAAACATACAAAATTTGATGCTATTTTTTGCCATTCTTTAAGTAGAAGATCACTCAATTTGACATCCCATTTAACTTTTTCTTTCCATAATTTTTGAAAGAATAGTTTTGCTGGAAGAACTACCGGAACTGCGAGACCACACGGATCATAAATTGAAGCAATAACCCTTAACACGTCTCTTTTTGATAGAACTATGCCTGATGCTGTATTGAAGTTAGATTTCAAATATAACTGATCTTTTTGTAAGTTCCATATTAAACCGAGGACTTTTATGTGTTCACGGTCTTCTGCTCTAAATTTATCTGGTATGGAAGAAACTAGTTCGTTTGAATTTGAATTCCATTCACGTAAATTCATGGACAAGCTATCAAATGATTCTTTAGCAGCACAGTACAGTTTATTTGCATCTGAAATTGTATGTGCGCCAGTTACAATATTGTCTACATAAATGTCCTCCGCAATTTGTTTCAGAAATATGTTGTTTGATTTATTTAAGTGATATCTGATCGTAGCATTCAGTAGAAATGGACTTGATATGACACCGAATGGGACACGACAAAATCGTAAGTGCACCACATTATCTGGGTGAACAGTACTGTTTACGTCTTTGAACCAAAGAAATCGTGTTACATCTCTATCTGAATCTTGTAGACCTAACTGTAAGAAAGCTTTCTCTACATCTGCAACTATCCCTATAGGATGTTCTCTAAACTTAATTAGCAATCCCGTAAGATCCTCCAACATAAGTGGACCCCTATATAGGCATTCGTTTAAACTTCGATTGTCTGCAGTTTTAGC
The DNA here is from genome assembly GCA_951799955.1 of Apamea anceps. Classification (NCBI taxonomy): domain Eukaryota; kingdom Metazoa; phylum Arthropoda; class Insecta; order Lepidoptera; family Noctuidae; genus Apamea; species Apamea anceps. The sequence goes on from OX637525.1 coordinate 1,241,858, forward strand.
CGAGGCGTCATAAACAATACGGATTGTTTTGGGTTTATCACGACCACGGACACAATGGTGAGGAAGATAGTGAACTGGATGATTCTGTGCAATCTTTGGATCTGGTACAATCTCAATTATTTTAGTCTGTAGCTGTTCCTGAATTACCTGGTCATATGCCTTTAAATCTGAATTATCCAATCGTTTCTTTAAACTATTGAGCCGACCCCAAGCTAAGCCTAGATTATTAGGAAGATTTGGGGGTAGTTCAGTCCATGGCCATTGAACGTGGTATCTGTTGTTTTGGTACTGAACTGTTTCATTAAACTGCCTAATCGCTTCTTCATCACGAGTGGTTTTTGGGGAATCTGTGATACCTATTGATTCAAGGTCCCATAACTGTTTAACATCATCTAGTTTTAGGGGAAGATCGGGTTCGTTTAATTTAGTATCAAATGATCCATCGGATTGAAAGTAAGTCAAAACTGTTAACTGATCGGAACTATGAATGTTCTCACTAATTCTTCCAGACCATACCCAACCAAAATCTGAATTAACTAAGAACAGATCTTGAGTGACCGATGTCTTTTCTTGTGACATGAATGAGTGATAATAATCGTTTCCGATTAAAATATCTATTTTTTCGCCACAAGATCCATCATCAGCCATTATTCGATCTTTAATTCCGATTTTGTCTAAATCATAAAAAATTGGTGCTTTTATACTCTGAGTAATATGAGGAACTACATTTGCATGAATAAGACGAGTAATTCCTGTTCGAGTTGTAATACTAAACTGTACTATAGGACTTTTAATAAGATGTGGTGATTTGTTTCCAAATGTAAATATTGATAAATTAATTTCTTCATTAATAGGTAGTTCAAGTATATTACTATTATGTTCCGTTATATATGAGCGCTGGCTACCACAATCGAGCAACACCCTACACTGTAGTTTTATTTTTTTTTCTAAATTATCTACAATTACTAGGGCTGTCTGCAATAGTGTAGTACTGTATGCATTATTAATATGTAAGGTATCAGTTGGCACGGTCTTCATTGGTTGTGTTAGCTTAGTTGGACATAATGCTCGATTATGATAACCAAATTTATTACAATGTCGACATTTCCTTTTGGCACGACAATTGTCAGCCCTATGGCCTTCACCGAAACAATTATAACACCGATTTCCTAACTGAGCCTTTCTTTCCTGTAAAGTTTTGTGCACACTACACTCATCATTAAAATGATTTTGCTTACAAAATATACATTTAGTCGATTTCTTTTTAGGTGGCTCATCGGGCCCGTCACCGTCTTGTGGTCTTTTTCGTTTATTTTTATTATGCTGCCTATTTTCATACCTGAATTTTTCCTTTCTGAAGTTTGACGTAAATCTACGCCTTTTATTATCACTGGTCTCTTCCGATCTAACATGTAATGATCCTATTGTAATATTATCAGAAGCCTGTTTGTCTTCGCTAGTTGTTGTATTTTTAGTAACTTCTGCAGTCTTCTTTAATCTATTTGATGTTTCCCTAGCCGATATGATATACTCTAAGAACTTTCTAATATTATCAATAGACTCATCTTCGTCAGTTATCTTCATCCTTAATTCATAAATGAGGTCCTCGGGGAACTTTTCTAAAATCATTACTCTAAGATGATTGTGATTTACATCTTCGCCTAAAGAACTTAATACTCTAAGATGTCTCTCAATTTCATTTAGAACGTGCCTACAATCTTTGACCTGATTAGATTCCGCTGATTTAATTCTATATAGTGCTACATAATGAGCATCAATAATTACGCTAGGTTTGCCATACCGTTCTTTTAATGTGTCGACAGCAATACGATAGTTTTTGTCTGTTGTGTCCAACCCATCAAGTGCCTGTTTCGCGTCACCCTCAAGAACCGATTGAAGGTACAACAGTTTATCGACATCATTAATATTTCTCTTATCAACGTTCGACGAAAACTGATCCCAAAATTGGTACCACTTTAGAACATCACCATCAAACTTGCCTAACTCCATTTTTGGTAACTTACTGATTGTGTTAACATTGCTGTCATTATTGGTAACAACAAGTGCGCGGTTTCGATTATTCTGTTTGATATGTACATCTATTTCTGCTATTAACTCTTCGGCCTGAATCTGTGTGGACGTATACTGACTAATTTCCTCAACATTGAAATCTTTTATCAATTTACAGTAATTGTGAATTTCCGAAACAAACATCTCATTTATACCTTTTAGTTTAGCACCAATTAGTTCTAATCCTTTATAGTCGGGATCCTCTTCTGATAATTCCGTTAGGGCACACCGAGCAGAGCTTATGTTTGATTGGAGAGATTCATAAATAATTTTTGAACGAGATCGGATAGCGTCTTCCATTATAAATAGAGTACCAACTAAGTAACATCAAAATCCTGAACCGTTTTCTTAGTAAATGAATATCCACAGTATCTAAAACAACATAACTTGATATGAGATTCTTATGAAATCCGATATACCAACAACTGCGCAATTGCACATATCAAACCAAAGAGGTAAATGAATTCCATCAAACACTATTATTAGTTTAAGTGAAAGACTATTAAACTAAATCTAAAAACCTTTTAATTGGTTCACTTAATATAGTCTGTTTACTTAGTAGGAATACTCCTTTGATTACTAAGATATTTCATATCAAACGCGTAATACAATCAACTAACATATTTTTACTAATGATGGTCACTGCGCAACGTAAAAAGAATAATTATTTATTAGACTTCATTCGTACACTATCGTGCACTCGGATTTACTAAATAAATGTTTATAATCGTCGTGACTGAATACTGTCCAGCGCGTAATATACTTAGTAGTATTTCTTGGAATCGACTTGACGCAGGGTAGGCTGGTACCACAGTACAAGCTATTTAATTAACCTGATTATTAACTACGTTGAAATGAAACTTCGTTCGAGTATAGTTATATAAACCTTACCCTAAAACCCAGAGTTCCAATCCTACACAGTTTTAGGTAGGTACCACTATACCAATAATGTATCTAAGAAAACGGTCATCAATTTCATAATAATAACATGGAACTAAATTACTCAATACTCACAACAGCTTAGAACATTATGGGTTTGTTTTCTTGATAATGTTCCATTCAAATTATTTGGTAGTTAATTTCAAACAAATTCTGTTCCATTTTCGAATTTGGTGAGTAGATATAGCGGCTATTCAAGGCACCATATGAAACTGGGCTGATTCTTTTTAAACGCAGAACACAATTTCGATCTACCCACATTATTTTATTTTTGGAACCACTGAACAAAACTTTATTTTAAACTATAAATCAGATCCCAGCATCTCCACCATGTCGCCACATTCTCTTTAATGACGAATATCTGAACCTACAATACCTATGTCTCCAAAATAGGCCTAGGTACGTAAAAATTATGATCTAACTACCGCTGTAATTATGTAAACTTATTTCCACTGAATAACCGTTACTGAATTATCATCGCAATGATATTTGGGGGTGTCCCCCCAAAGTGGCCTCCAACCTCCCCTTATAGCCACCCCGAGCCTCGCATCTGAATGCTGGTCTGATTTGGTATCATTTCTGAATCTGATCGCTGTTAAAACAATACACACACACACATCGTCAACACTGAAATGCAATATAGTATGAATATCTAGTAAATCTGAAGACATGCACTGAGAAAGAACAAGTTCGCTCACCAATATACTGCTAGCTCCAACCCTCAGGTGCCAAGTGAGACGAGCGCGCGCGCCGACCATCACCGCGCGCTCCCCTCTTTCTCCCACCTCACGCCACGTCATGACTACATAGTTGTTATGTATAGCTATAGGCTATATTACTTCGCATTCGCGACACAAGGTAGCCGACATAGCCCAAAGAATTGCTAAACTTAAGTAGCAGCGGGAAGGGTACATTGCTCGCATAACAGATGGCTGATGGGGCCGAAAGGCTCTGGAGTGGCGACCGCGTACCAGAAGACGCAGCGTTGGAAGGTCTCCCATAAGGTGGACCGACGACCTTGTGAAGGCCGCAGGAACCCGTTGGATGCGAGAGGCATAGAACCGGCCGAAGTGGAGGTGATTGGGTGAGGCCTATGTTTAGCAGTGGACGTCTTTCGGCTGAACTGATGATGATAACTACTATAACAAATTAACTACAATAAAAAAACTTGTTACCGGTTGTACTAAAGAATGTGGGTCTAAACGTGCCGGATAATAATTACGTGTCGCGGCGACGGACACCGCGGTTACTGGCGGTGCCTCGCGGCCGGACCAACCTGCTGGGTAAAGCACCTTTGACGCACGCCTTGCATACATTTAACGAAATCGCGGAAAGGGTGGATTTATTTACCTGTTCTCTGAATGAGTTCACAAAAATGACAGCTGTAGTGAAAGAAATATTGTTTAATACCGATTTGGGGCAACCTGTCATGATAGTTGTGTTGTGAATAATAAATACAGGGTGGCGATTAGGTTATCACATTAATTGAAACCACGTACTCTATATTAGGTATTTTATCATATTCAATTAAAATAATTTAATAATAAACAATATTATAGCCGCAGGACCCTTTTTTTCATTTTAATATTTCACAACATCATGTATTGCATAAACATAATCAGCTGACCAATAAAAGTAGGTCAAAGACCCGTGGCCGGTGAAGATAGTTCAAAACTTTAAACGTTGCCATTCCGAATTACCTACAAGCACTACTAAACTACCATTTTACAAACTATTATTACAAGAAACGTAAAAAATTCAAGCGAAACATGTCCTTACCGCCTTCTTACGGCTAATAGTTGAAGGCGTTTTTTGTGCGCAATATTAAAAGATGAAAAGGGACCGCATGAGAGGTATGAAAAAAATATGCAAAAATATCCTTACTGTTGACGACTTAAGGTATACATTTCTATGCGCGAAATGCTACGGGGTACGGGGGTGTGCTTGTAGGCATTTCTTTGGCGCGTGCGACGAATGAGGAGTCACATACATAAACTAAAGTGTATATTGGGTCACATAGTCCGCCGCCAAAATCCTTGAGGGATAGTTGACGATTGGCGCACGCGCCCTTCTTAGTATTGTTATTGTTTTTATTTTGTGGACATTGTTTTGTGTTAACTTTATTTTAGTAATAGGATAGGTTAGTGAAGGTGGTGTGTGTGACAGTTTATGCGAAATCAAACGCTTAAATAATAATAATTGTTAGGTAGCTATTTTCATTGTGTTATTGTTTCCAACAAGATGCCTCGAATCAATTTCGCATCGCCGGAGTACACCGATATGATTTGGAGTTCGGGCAATGGACATTTAAAGAATTAGGTATACGCTACTGAAGTGACGACTATGGACGATTTAAAATCTCGAATAATTCGGGCCTTCGACAATTTAAAATTTTTAGCCGCGAAGCCTACTCAGGCTACTCTGAAGAGTCCGAAATAATATCGTAAGACGATGTCATTTGTGTGTACAGAGAAGCACGGTGGACATTTTCAAAACGTAAAAATTAAAATACGTAATAATTGAGCATTTAAGTGGAGATTTTTAAAGTTAATTTGTGATTATTTCATAAAACAATATCGTAACTATGTTGTGAAAATATTGAATTACTGTCGCACGCACCACGCGCGCGTGCCTACATCCACAAGTAGGTACTCGTACTCGTACCTCGCGTAGGTACGGCGCGTGCTCCGCCGGCGCGACGCTGCGGCGTTGCCGCTTTTACAGGTCAGTAAACTAATATTATAAAGGATGATTTATTTTTTACCAACTATAACGCCATTTATTTTGTTTGAAAAATGCATTTTCTTAATTTTAGTAAAATTATATATTTTATTATTTTAACGGACTGATAACAACTTGTAATACCTGCTGTACAATTTAATGTGATAACCTAATCGCCACCCTGTATAACTTTACAGAACTATGTATAATCATTAGAATCAGCAATACAACTCCTTGAGTTAGAATTGGCCTCAAGTGTCACGATTTTAATTAAATAGTCATTCAATAGGGTATTATGAAGTTAGAGAGTTGTATTAAATTAATAATTAAATTTATTATATTTTATTTTATAAATAAATATTTCTTCGGGTATAGTATCCAGAACCCCACTGTCAGCAACGTTTGCGACCACTACTCCAACGAGGCTGTACTTATTGTTCCGGAAATAAAGACTATGGCAACTTTAAAATTAAAAACGGGCTTTTAAAAAGTAGGTAGGATCTTTAATTAATCTAGTTGCCAAGTATTGTTACTAAGGTAGGTAAACAGATAGGTAATCATGAACACCTCTATATCAAAAGATTTCAGATGTTTGATTGTTGCAACCCGGCAGTTCACGTGGTAGATAATGAATACAGATATGTAGTTAAAAATCGGCAAAAAATCGGGAAATTCCGCCAAAATCGGGACGTCTGGCAACGCAGCTTAGTACTCTGGTCGATTAGTGCGTTGCAATGGTCATCGATATTCACCAATAATAATTATATCGGTATCGAATTGGTGTGGGTATGGCTGCCGACATATCGGTATCGGGTTGGTGTCGTTATCTGATAATGTGTAAACGCCCATTAAGTCATTTAATCATTTACTTTTAGTTCCTGAGGAAATAATATCGAACCTCAGAAAAATTTATTCAGCTGATCAACTGTAAATATTTTATATACCTACTGTGGAATGGATTTTCCGCGAAATGGTCGGCGGCGCATCGTAAATAAATACATCGCGCTACATTTGGGGCAGGCAGAGGTAGCGTTTCAAAGGCCCACAGGCCCGGAAAACCACGCCTTATGTCACTGCTTTATCCCCTTAGTGATTAATCTACTAATATGCCCTCGGTAAATAATACACTTTTATGGATTTACTAAGTATTTCATGGAAAATACAGATTATGGTATTATTGGTTTTTTATTAGGAACCATGCTGAAATATTCCTTTATTATTAAATATGATTAAAAAACCTGGTATTTTAATAGATACTTGTTGTCACAACGCCTAAAATACCACGCAAATCTACATTTTGAAAACTTAAATGATACGTAAAAGTTACATAACCACGAAGAAAACATTACAAACGAAACATAATCAATACTATCAAGTGCAAGTCACAATTTTCTTTCGATAACCTCAATTACAAACTTGACCCCAGAACCGGTGCAGTGGTTTAAATTAATCAGGATCGTGAAATAATAATCGTTGTTGCTACATGTGTCTGTGAGTGCACAAAGTAATACGCACAGCATGCATACTACTGTCTAGTTTTGTTTTTGTGTCGGCACGAGCCAAAGGCACGTGAATGACGTGGTGAAAATATTAGCCAATCAGGATGGTTTAAAGAGGGGCGCGGCACATAGAAATGAAATGGAATTATTTATTCTGGAAATAGGATATCGGAATAGTAGATTATTAACCAAGGGGATAAAGCAGTGTCTTCTGTCGCGGGTGACGATTTAAATCGCGAGCGTAACGAAGGACTTAAGGTTCACTCCCGAACGTAGCGAGGGTGTTAAAAACTTAAATCACGAGCGAAGCGAGGGATTTAAGACGAGTCCTGAGTGTAGCGAGGGATTGAAGTTCACCCAAGACTAAGACAGCTTTATCACCGAGGAAAATACTCTACTTTTCGTATCATTTGCGAAAAAATTAACACAATAATAATATGAGATAAACATTTATTAAAAATATTGACAATTAAAAGTAAAAGTATTCGAAACAGTGGTCCAATTATTGATAGAGAGAGTTACATTTTTGTTTGGTACATTTATTGTTGATGAGTTGATTTGAGTATTTCTCTGTTCTTGCGTCTGAGGAACTTGGCAAATTCCTAGCCTAATATTTTTTTGTCGGAAAAGCAAAGGCATCAAGCTCATACGGCCTCGTCGGTTTTCGTAATTTTATTTAATAATCATGACTGCATAACAAATGCATATTCCTTTTTCAGAAAGATGTATTAGTAGATTATTAACCAAGGGGATAAAGCAGTGTCTTCTGTCGCGGGTGACGATTTAAATCGCGAGCGTAACGAAGGACTCGAGGTTCACTCCCGAGCGTAGCGAGGGTGTTAAAAACTTAAATCACGAGCGAAGCGAGGGATTTAAGACGAGTCCTGAGTGTAGCGAGGGATTTAAGTTCACCCAAGACTAAGACAGCTTTATCACCGAGGAAAATACTCTACTTTTCGTACCATTTGCGAAAAAATTAACACAATAATAATATGAGATAAGCATTTATTAAAAATAATGACAATTAAAAGTAAAAGTTAACATTCGAAACATTGGTCCAATTATTGATAGAGAGAGTTACATTTATGTTTGGTACATTTATTGTTGATGAGTTGATTTGAGTATTTCTCTGTTCTTGCGTCTGAGGAACTTGGCAAATTCCTAGACTAATATTTTTAAGCCAAGGCTCATACGGCCTCGTCGGTTTTCGTAATTTTATTTAATAATCATAACTGCATAATAAATGCGTATTCCTTTTTCAGAAAGATGTATAATGCTTTATATACAAACTCAATGGTGTAAACACAGATGTAGTTCAGTATAAATTTCGGTAAGTATTCCAAATTTAAATCACATTCTCTCCCTAGAGGATGAATGAAATTCAGTACAATTTTCTTTCCCTGTTTTTAACAGATTAAAAATGACTATTGTTATGTTCGCTTTTTGTGGCATAGAATGTCACTTTTTTGAGCAAGTGGTATGAAAAATACTTTATATACAAACTCAATGGTGTAAACACAGATGTAGTTCAGTATAAATTTCGGTAAGTATTCCAAATTTAAATCACATTCTCCCCCTAGAGGATGAATGAAATTCAGTACAATTTTCTTTCCCTGTTTTTAACAGATTAAAAATGACTATTGTTATGTTCGCTTTTTGTGGCATAGAATGTCACTTTTTTGAGCAAGTGGTATGAAAACACTTTTACACGTCATATTATTAAAAAAAATAAGTTACATGAGGTCGGCAATTCCTATCTGACTATTGTGAGAAGAAAGGCCGAAAAAAACTCTTTTTAAAGTCCAGACATAATATTGGTCAGATCACGTGAAGATTGAAATGGTCTTTTGAGGAAAGTATCACACAGATTTGAGTGAACCAGCCCAGTCAGTCCAAGCATTTGTCAATAATCGTGTAGCTCAACTCAAAACTTGAGGAGCTCAATGACTCGACGAACAATACCAAAGAAAGGATATTTGTGTAGGCCACATAAAGTATTCACACTGCCAGACCAACATTAAAACTGAAAGAGAAAGAAAAAAATCCTACAGTCCTCACATTCACAATTCATTCATTTCGTTTGTCGAGCTCACGTAGTACACTCGTTTTTTTTATAAAATATTAATGAATGTCAATGGTTTTGTATGATAGGTAGGTACGGGGTACGGGTATGGTTTTGTTTGGTTTTGGTTTTGCAGTCGCTCCATGTAAAAAACTGGTATTCAGCTGCATCCGGTTAGACTGGAAGCCGACCCCAACATAGTTGGGAAAAGGCTAGGCAGATGATGATGGTTTTGTATGATAATGTAAATGTCAAGTTTTTTGGTTTTATTCGCAAGGCTTAGCAGAGCAAGCAGGTCAATCCCAAGCATGAGTGGTCTGCAATCTTAGTGTGCGGGGTATAAAGAAAATTGATGAAAATTCTTATTGAAAAATCTAATGTCTTTTATTATATTTTTTTAATTATTGATATACTTTTGAGTAGAATTTCACCTGCGCCGGGTAATTGCGCTACACACATACATACAATAGCAATCGATCGCAATGCTTTTTATTTTGATAGTTAAGCCGCGTTATATACTTTTTTGAGCACACGATTTTTTTTAAATTATGAAGCAATGGATGTCAAAATCGTTTTCTGTCTTTTCTAAAATGAAAGGTATTGCGATCGATTGTGATTATAATTATGTGTATTACGCTATTACACCGCTGGTGAAGTCTAGAATAGTCAAGATGAATTGAAAAAGCTCATTTGTCTACCTTTTCATTAGAGATTAAAAAGAACTCCAAAATGGCAAAAAATCCGGAAAGAAGTTAATTATTAAGTAGACATACATTGTATTCGACTCACCGAAAGTGCATTACACTTTACCGATACCGATACCGTACCGTGCCGTGTATCTATAAATGAGGTAATGTATCTTTTGTAGGAAAGGTTAATGTTTATTAAATTATGAATGTAGTAATAATAGTCCTTCAGACCACATTTTGGCCATGGCTGCCAATCTTAACGGGGACTAGCCTTTGGCGCGGGAAATGCAGACACAAGTGCTCTCTCTTCCTTCATTCTCATAGTCCGATGGGACGGCATGCAATCCGGTACGACCGGAGAGAGATCAGGCGCAGGACCAACGGCTTAACGTGCTTTCTGAAGCACGGGGGGTATGAGTATCACACCGCCAACTTCCAAACTCTGGGCTGTTACTAAGACATTCCTAAAAGAAAAACCCAATAACACTTTGTTCAACCTGGGAATCGAACCCAAGACCGCAGTCGGATTGCGACCACGAGACTAACGGGGCAGTCCAGTACAAGTAAAATTATCTATACATATATATAAAAATCAATTGCTGTTCGTTTGTATCGCTAAAACTCGACAACGGCTGGGCCGATTTAGCTGATTTTGGTTTTGAAATATTTGTCGTAGTCCAGGGAAGGTTTAAATGTCAAAAATGTACAAATCGGGACTTAAACTAATTAGACAAGGAGTTCCACAAGGATCAATATTAGGGCCAATCTTCTTCATCTTGTTTATAAATGATCTAATTAACTAATGCTAAAAAAAAAGATACAGAATTTGTTCTTTTTGCTGATGATACGAATGCTATTATAGCCGCAGAAAATATAGACAGTCTAAGAAGTAAGGTAAATAAGGCTTTGGCTCTCTTTCATCCTGGTTTACCATCAACAATCTCAACTTAAACACAAATAAAACGAATGCCATGTTATTTAGAACAACTTTGAGAAACAAAGATACAATTGACATAACTTTGAATAATGATAAAAAAAATATTAGTAGACACCGTGAATTTTTTAGGTATGTTTATTGATGAAAGCCTAAACTGGAAAAAGGAACTGACAGCCATAGAAAGTTCAATAAGTTCAGCTTGTTAAGTCCTCCGAGGCCTTCGAGATGAGATTTCCAACAAAAAACTCGCTTGTTGAATCAAAACTTAGGTACAGTATCGCTCTATGGGGAGGTAGTTATGCGTATAATGTGAGTACTGCTTTTATCATACAAAAAAAAACAACCGACTTCCAAAAACGACACTACAAAGTGAAAAATAACTTTAATTTCGGAAGTCGGTGTCGTCGGGTTCGCATTTTCGTTGTTTGCCACCAACTTCCGAAATTAAAGTTATTTTTCACTTTGTAGTGTCGTTTTTGGAAGTCGGTTGTTTTTTTTTTGCAAAAAAGTTTTTATTTTTCACTTTTAAGTTGTAATTTTTACGAGTAATTTAGGTTTAAAAACCAAACTACTGAACCGTTTTTGATGAAATTTCTATGGGACCACTTCAGAAATATCTCCTTTCGAACAAAAAAAGAATTTTGAAAATCGGTCCACAATTGGCGGAGAAATCGCGTAACAAACACAAAAAAAAAAACATACCGTCGAATTGAGAACCTCCTCCTTTTTTAGAAGTCGGTTAAAAAAGGGCCAAGAACCATGGTGATAATTCCCCAATGGATATCGTGTAAGGAGTACTTTAAAGAACTACAGATACTAACAGTCCCTTGCTTGTATATATTAGTTTTACTCACAGACCTCATGAAAAAACTACAAAATTTCGAAAAACTTGAGGAAAGAAATAAGCGTGAAGCTACAAGGCGCAAGGACTTACAATATACGATTCAACCGCATTTAAAAGTAGTTAGTCATGCTGCAAGCTATCAGTCAATAAAATTATTAAATAAACTACCTTTAGAATTAAAGTCCGTTTATAATTTAAGTCAGTTTAAGAACCAGCTAAAGTCATTCCTGATAGAAAAATGCTATTATACACTTGACGAGTTTCTCAGTGATGTGTATCACTAGACTGTTGTAACTATTAACCTTTTTAATTTTATTGACATAACATTTTAATTTTTTTATTTTCTCTTTTGACATTTGTATCGGTATATTGAATTTAATTTAATTTAATTTTTATATAACTACAATATGGCTTTAGGATTTTGAATTGTTTAACTACGAAGATTGTTTTAAAACTCACACATGTAGGATGTATTTACAATATGTACCTATGTATTTGTTATTTCTTATCTTTAAATTGTGTTTCCTGTTATTTTAGATTTAAATATAATCCGTTTCGACATAATGTAAATTTTTTAATGAAATAAATAAATAATAATAATAAGGAGTAGGGTAGGACTAGGGTAGGGTGGTGATATGGCCGAGTTTTATCCCAGAGCACGGTGTCTGACTTCCGCGCGAGACACACGTGTTTCGATAACCTAAGGTTAGAACAGCCAGACTTTTGGACAAAAAAGAATCGTCATCATATTATTGAAACGTAACTTCAGTAATGTGATGACGATTTTTTTCCGGTAGCAATAAAACCACGAGCCCCTATGTGATAGTGACGTGATTGTTATAAAAAGTGGTTAGTGCAGAGTGGGAATTGCGAAGTGGTTCCGTATCACATCCGAGGTTCATTTGCAAATGTTGTCATACACAAATGTAAGTTATTTCGATTATAGCTAAGGGCCAATTTTTCAATCGTCATATAACTTTTATCTGAAGAATAAAATGTATGGTGGTTCGTTTACAAAAGCTGTCAAACCGGAATTTTTATTCCTTAAGTAAAAGTTATCTGAAGATTGAATAATCGACCCATAAAGTACTTATTAAAACTTGTTTTGTAGATGTATTTGATCAAAATAAGATGACCCAAGGGCTGGCTATTACCTTGGCCTGAAGTTAAGTATGGCATACACGTCACAATTCCGCCAGTCTCTTGGGTACATTATCAGTCGACAGCGATGCTGAGGAATTTTTCAACGCCGTATTTTAGTTAGTTAGTAGTTTTAGTTCGGTTAGGTTATTATATTTTTGTTTTCATAGTTTGTTAGTTAATTTATGTAGTAAAAGATTAACAAGTTTATCCAGCGACTATATTTTTATCCTCTTAGTAAATCCATATAAGATGATAATTTTGAATGGCAGAAGAGGATTGATCCTCACCGGGGAGCTAAAAATGAAGAAACTCGAAAAACCGATTACACAATGATAAAGATGTCACCGGTAGCAAATATCTGGCCATTTGAATTTCAAAGACGGGGCTTTCCTATTTGCTTAGCAACAGAGAGATTGAAATAAAAACTAAATAGTTCTATGTCCGATAACTCCCCATAAATATATTTTAATTTTAATCAGACAAAGTCTACAACTCCTTTCGCATAAAGATAACGGAACCTCATTATAATTTAATCGACAAAAACAAAGTCTAGCGTTTATCTGTCACCTGTACTAAGGTTACATTATGACTCAGGAGCTCAGATAAATACTAGAGCACTTTATGCCCATCTAGTATTTATACGACGAATATGAATAACATATAACATAGATATATATATGAATGACGTTGAAAGGGGGGCGCTGTTAGTAAACATTTAAGCAACAAGTCACTAAATAATAACAATGACGAGAAAAGGACACACTTATTACATAAACGAAACCATTAAGAGTAAACGGGACGAAGTATAGATAAGTAAAGATTTATTTTGTCAAAACTATATTACTATATAACTATACTAAGATAATTCAATAAGATTAGGCAGTTTATATATTTATTTTATTACGAATTTTAAAGTTAACTTCTACGTAATCTGGACTATGTACGTTCTAAGACAGCTGTCAAAAAACGGTTAACTTAATCGACAGGGTATACTCGTAACTACCACCATTACCATGAACTAAAAATATTTTGAATTGTCTTCCATTTTGTAGGTACTTTATACCTAATATTCATGGAAATATTCCCAAGCCCATTTATTATCAGAACTAAATACTACTAACGTAACAACAACATTATGTTTCAGTAGCGTTTTCAAATTCCGATAAGGGCCCCTAAAATTAATTATCTATATCACAGCTACAGCACGCGCCGCCGCAATGTTTCCGATGTATAAAACGTACACACTTACATAGATATACGATTTAGTCAACAATCACCGTTTGCACTTATCATTTTGCTTAAAACCTTGCCGCTATCCGCACCTCCTTTTATAAACAAATTGAAAATATATCGTTTAAAAACAAATTGGTATTTTTTCCAATCATTATTTTGCGGACATAATATTTTGGGAATTATTTTTTGCGTACCTGGTATTTTTTTGGAACGGAGTATTTTGTGTTTTGTGGTTCCCGATATTGGAATAATGGCAGTTAAAGTGATGTCGGTGAGTTGAATTTTTATTTATTATACTTTGTTATTAATTATCTTGTTGCTGCTACTACTCAATTTTCCAACATTGTTTACTTTTTGTTTCTTGATTCGGATTACCTTTGTATTTAATCGTCGCGGTGTTGAACATGTGTCGTAATTTTGTATATTGTGAAATAATTTATATTTCATACAAGGTAAACGTGGGTGAAGTCGACAGTGACCCAGAAGTCGTCAAATTATCTAAAAAACATCATTTTTGGTAGCATATTGCACAATTAAAATAACAACAGTAAGTTTTAACTGTAATGGATGTATCTGAAATATTTTACTTGAAAAGTGTCTCCTACAATTTTTTATTTTTTGTTAGTTTAGCTGCTAAATATGACACGCAACACGTAGTCTTGTGTTTTCATTTGTAAAACTTCAATGGGGTCTACTGTAGGTTTGATTGTTTGACGAATTAGTTAAGTTAATTTGCTAACGATATAAATAGGCTTTTGTAATACTTTTATCATAAAAGTATTTTTTTCGTGTGTGACGTCTAGTGTTACGTAAAAAATCCTACTTGTTCCAGAACTCATTTTAAGTACTATTTTGACGAATACTGGGTCACATTTGATAGTTGTAACAACATTCATTGCGTTATTTACGTTGATGAGCAGACAAATTTTTCGAACATATGAATCCTTCAAAATGATTCAGATTGTAATTGAATGTCAAACTCAAACTCAAATAATTTAATTCAACTAAACCAATTACAGGCACTTTTGAATTGTCTAAGGGTCAGTCAGAAAGATGAAGCTAGCCATTCCAAAGCGTAGGTACCTATGGAGAAGAACGAACAAGAAACTCCATGGACACTCTTTTAAATCATAAAATTGTTACAAAATATTTGATTACATCATTCGTGTTGAAGTTAACCATGTGAGAATGATGTAGAAATACGTGCACGTTAAAAGCGTCCGTTATAGAAAACATAAAAACAATTCAGAAATTAAAATAAGCCGTGGCAGCTAAGAGATGACCAGTCCCTACTGACGGCGCCCGTTCACGAACATGACGCATGGATCAGCACCGTTCAGCTCAACCATTTTGGAGGGATCACAATGATCCAATACACACGCCACCACCAGCGAGACATTAGAGTGAGCATGACATACTCACAGCCGCCAGGGCACATTCAAGTCAATGAAAGACGTACCCAGTAAATGGTAGCTTTATAGAAAGTACATAGTGCTCACACGTGTGCTATGCAATTATACAATATTAAGCAATGCAAATGCTTGAATTTATACATTGCAAATATAGTATTTTTCCAATGTTCAGCAGCTCCAACAATGTTTTCGAATGCTAATTAGTTTATGCGCCTCTGTGGAGCAGGACCAGCATTGAGCCAAGCATTTTTGTCAGCGATGTAATCCCCTAACTTATAATAATATATGCTTGGCTACATAGTGTGCGCTTAATACAAGATTTAAATTTCGTTTCATTCAGTTGGAGTATGTGGGGAGGAATTTTATTGTAACATTTTAAACAGTTTGTCTGTTACGCAATTGGGGTGCAGGTCTTAAAAGGTTGCTCATCATGTGACTAAGCGCGCTCTGCTTATTCGTGTCAAGAGGGGGCTCGCTTTGACCGCTTAGCTTTTGAAAAGTATTCTCAGTTCTAACCTAACTTGCCTTACTGAAGAAGGTATAACTGAGCTGTAAAAATCCCTGGCTAATTGGTGCTAGCTTTTCACCAGTAACCGCCACCAGTAGCCGTTGCATGCTCGTTTCGTCTCACTCAGATGGCGCGGGTGTTAGAGTTCCAATCAAATCCTCACCTCTAAAGAGGTACCTTTACTTAGTCTTCTGCCGTTGAAACCTCCTAATGTTCTCATAATCTTCTCGCATTCTTACATGCAAGTATAACACGGAGTCACCGATTGATAGCATGACGATTTTGGATGTTTTTTTTATGTTGTCAGGTAGCTTTTGTATTCACTCATAACTAGATTTTTTAGGCTTATTTTGTTCCTTAAGACGTAAACTGTCAATTGCCGTTTTTACAATTACGAGTAGATTTACAGCTGATACGAGGCGTAATCTTCTTATTTTGTAGGCGTTTGTAGATCTGAAGGTTTCCGATTGCCGCTTTAAAGCCATAGGTATTTGCTCGACACTGGATTTAGTAAGATCGTTGCATTCCTTATGAAGTAACCTTTTAACTTATTTTCGTAGTTATTAGTTCTGAGCAGATTTACGGCCTTAATGAGACGATATCTTAAACTTTTTACAAGCTTTTATTTAACTTGCAATGTATATATGTTGTATGTGTGTAATGTACATATGTGTATATGTTTGTTCGGGTGGAATCTTACAGCTCAATTCTGAAGCAGATATCTTCAACCGATTTAGCTGAAATTTTGTATACATGTTCAGTTTGGATGACAATGCATGGTTAACTATGTGACGTCATTTTAAATCCAACATGGCCGCACACCCAAGATGGCGGACTAATTATTTTTAATGCGCTCCTACAATATGGGTATCAAATGAAAGGACTTGCTAAGAATAACTCGAAAAATAAAGTATTTAAATGCGCTAAAAAGAAAAAAAAATAACTTTTACTTTAAAACATTTGCTATCAACTTATAACGTCATTTCACAATTTATATGATATAAAAGCTTGTCGCGAGATCTACTGTGTAGGTAAACAAGTAAATTAAATAACTTGATGTGATTGATTTTAACTAATAAAGTTTTCAAATAAGTAAATACGAGTACTTAAATCTCCCGACAAGCTTTTATATCATATAAATTGTTAATAATCTTCAAATGTATGTAACCCTATTTCGGCCAACATTTTGTTGCTTGTCTTTAAGTTCTGGCAGTGTTTTGTCAACTCTTGACAATGCCAGCAGAATCACCGTTCCAACTAAACATATTTTTCGCTATACGAATTGAAATTTCGACACAGTGAAAACGATGTTCGCGCGCATGCGTCTGCACTCGCGATGTGACGTTATAAGCAAATTATATCCTGCCTTAAAATTGGTACAAATATGAACTATCTTTTGAAAGCTCAAGCATTACTATAGCATTCAAATAATCTTACATGTTTTTGTCGGCCAGAAATACTCGTATTAAATTTGTGGCAAGTTCAATATTTACACCGGGCAGAAAAGCGACCGAAAAGACATTTTCACGTGATAATTCGTTCTGATAAAAACAGATTCCGTGATTCTAAGCATTGGAATTAAAGTTATCTTGCTGTTTTTATTACTTAGCTGCTCTGCTAACAGCAAATTATCTTTAGTAATTTCTTGGGGAAAAAAAAAAACCCAAGAAACCCAACCCAATCAACCAACTCAAGAAATTACTTTTCCAATGTGGACCGCCAACTATTTTTGTTTTTTTGAGACACTTCTCTAATAATAAAACCACATTGGAAAAGTCTGACCGTCAACCCCCTCATCGCGGCCGTAAGACAGACAACGATGAGGGGGGTTGGCGATCCACGCCGCAGTGTACAGCGATTTGAAGTGGGGGCAATAACTTCCCCGTCACCACCCGGTGGTAACTGGGAATTTTATTCCCGATTGGTGACCTGGTGACAATCCATGGTGAGAATATTCGCTTTTACCTACCTTTACCTTACTCATATCAAAGACGATTACATTTATTTAAACGTGTTCTTATCTTTATGTTAAGACAACTAACTTCTAACTTTATGTTCAAGACATTAGAGTTCAAATTAGTATCTAAAATTGACGACTATTGGGTCCTTTTGATGTGTAATAGTACAAATCTGGCAGTATTGGTACGTTTACCTCAATTCGATTTGGTTTCCAAAGACAAGCTTAGAAAAATAATAAATACGCACTGTTTATCAGCAGCTTCTTAACTTTTTCAATTCATTTAATGATTGGGCAGGTAGGTATATTATGAATTAAAAACTTCAATCCTCAGATCGAAAGTATATTACTTCGTTTTTTTGTAATAGAATAACCAGTGTTTATGGTGAAACTCAGGTTGATCTTCAAAAATCGTACAATGATCACCTGAACCAGATACTTTACAACCTAACTTGGACCACGAAACCAATTAAGCACAATATTTATACCTATAACACGCTTAGATATAGTGTTAAAGTTTAAAGATAAAAAGTGGTATCTTACTTTGTTCGTTACCATGCTGTGTTTAGATTGGTTGTTAGCGAAAGTTCATAATACCAGACTGCTGTTATCGTAATCCAAACAGTATTGTTTTTGTCTGCGCAGTTTTAAATACCTATTCTTTTGAGGTCCTTTACACCGAAAACAAAAACAAACGCTTTTGTTTACAAGGAAAGTTTTGAATCATAGTATTGCTTTTTCGGTTTCCATAAAAGAATATTCTAAATCCAAACATTGTTTGGAAAGGTTTAATTACGCGATCTCCCAAATAAAATAAAATATTTTATTTCAATTTGGGTAAGATATCAGGTAATTCATATAACAAAAGATCTTTACATCATATCCTACCTGAACAGTCCTGCAAAATATATTTTTATATTAAAATATTTCTTATTTTTATCAATTAATTAAAATTAGAGTATTTATGAAATTTATGAATTATATAATTGAATGCCCTATGTTAAAGTTGTTTTTGTTGTTGTGTAAAGTTCTATTCACTGGTTGATTTTTTATTTTTATTATTGCTAAACATGGTGACTTGTATAATTTATTCTGTATAATTTTACCGTGTCACTAAGTATCTGGGTTGTGGAGGTCACATAGGCAGTCGCTTTATGTTGAATGCTGGTATTCAGCTGCATCTGGTTAGACTGGAAACAAACCCAACAAATTTGGGAAAATGCTATGCAGATGATGATGGTGGTGAATATTATTCTGTACAGAGTATATTTTCGCGTTTCTTCAAAAGCTAGGAAATGAAGGCGCTATTGTTGTTTTATTGTTTAATAAAAAAATCAAAGTCATTTATTACAAACTCCGAGCCGAGAATCAGCTCTTTTTGAATGCCAAAATTACATGAGACAGGAGACAGTCCCCCAAAACGCCCGCCCTTCACCACTTCCTAGTGTTTCAGCTGGGAAGAAGTGGCGTAACTAGATGACTACAAGAGACTGTAACCTCTGAGTTTGTTTCGGCTTTTCTTCTCAGAGTAGTCAGATAGGAAACGCCGACCTCATCTAGTTTAAAAACAAATATGATGACGTGTAAAAAGTGTTTGTACACACCTACTTACAGAATATAAATTATTCATCATTAACATACTCCCAGCAGCAGCGGTCTGTTCAGTTAGAAGAATTGATTCTATTGAATAGTAGGTATGCAAAGTGATTGAATACAGTATTAATCCGGATTTAAGTTATTATTACAACAAAAAAAAAAAACTAAAATCGCATATTTACAGTCACTATTTTTAATGAGATGCTGCTGAACAGATAGTGAAATAAAATTATTTTGTTGTAATAGTATGAAACTTGTCGTCATAAGTTAAATCTGTATTTGTATTTAATAAAATATTTTTGTGAATCTCAAGTGTAGTGTGTGTGTGTGTGTGTAGTGTGTGTTCTTATGAGAAAATAAAGTTCTTTAAACCTAAACCTATTACTATTCTTGCCTGAGTTTAGTATTTGGGCACTCCTTTTGCTACTTTGACTTTGGCAAAAACGTCTTAAAAAAAACCTAAGTATAATTTATTGAAAACCATACGCATTTAAGTGTATAAGCAACTCCGCAATAACCTGCACAGATATTCTGCTCACCCCTAGCGATAAAGCTTAATTATTTTAATTGGCATTCGTATTATTATAATTAAAACCGGACAAGTGCGTGTCGGGCCACGCGCAGTGTAGGGTTCCGTAGTTTTTATAACAGCCAAGTGCGGGTTGTATTTGCTGACTGATAGTTTCGTACCATGCTCTAACTAAAAGCCAAAGGAGATACTATACCTACCTAATTTAACTTCCTGTACAAATCCTCACCTGATCCGACAATTTTGCACGGAAAGTTTTTACTTTTTTTTTGAGATTTGGATAAGATTTGTCATAGCCGGTGCAGCAACTGTTTTTTTTTATAAAACTTATTTAGGAATGAAACAATAGCGCGATACAACTGAAGCTTAGCGCCATCTATCGACATTTCTATGGAGTTGTTCGAAATTTTCGAGTCTAAATACAGTTGGTCGACTATTACTCGTAAACTTGTAAAGCCCACTTAAGTGTGATAGTTTTCCTTTAAACTTCGTTATATATAGGTACTACTGCCGTGACATTTGAATTTCTAACTACAACCGTTTAGTTGGTAGAGGGGGGGGACACTTGACTTTAACGAAAATTGGTACTGTAAGGCTTGATAAGTCACGAACGGTTTACTTAATCAAAAAACGGTCTTCCCAAACCCCTAATATTTTTGAAACACCTATCCAACCATATCCCAAACTATGGGAAGGACGAAAAAAAAATTATCATCCCCACTTTAGATGTAGGGGAGGTACCCTAAATAATTATTTTTTTCAAAATTCTGTTTTACCACTTTTTCGGCGTCATTAACGTGTATACTCATGCCAAATTACAACTTACTATGACCAATAGTTTTTGAGCTAACCCGCGGACAGACAGACAAACATACGACATGGCGAAACTATATGGGTTCCTTGTTGACTACGGAACCCTAAAAATGAGTCATTAGAGAGAAATGTTAGTAACCTGTGTATTATCATGAATATTGCCTTTGACCCAGCACGTAGTGTGTGCATTCAATACCAATTAGCAATGCAGAAAGTGGGCGGAGCTACAGTGGGGCGTGGCGATAGGTGGTAATTTTTTACCGTTTGGAATTTAAACCGGCGCGGCGCGGCGACGTGGGCGCAGGTCTGATAGTTGTGGCTCCGCCCCACTTACGTTTATAGGTACCACGCCTCATCGACGAAGCAGGTTTTTAAGTACCAACATACCTGTTACTTTTATCAAATCAAATAATTTATTTCAGATAAATATCCATAGGTAAATTTTACACAAGTCGTACAAAATAAAATCGCAAACTTATAAAATGAAAATCAAAATCAGTCGTACCTGTTACTTTAAGTAAATACCTTACACCCATTATTCATTAAATAAAATGATTAAATTCACAATGTTAATTACCTATTAAATACAACAATATTATTAGGAACACAGAATACAGTATATTTTTAAATAAACTGGTTTAAAAAAAGGAGGAGGATCTTATTGTTAATGATATGATTACAAATTCTATTTTATATTCTTTTTTCATTGAAGGAAAAGATTGTCATTCTGAACTCATTGTTCAAAAATCACCAACATACCTACTGACAACTGTAGTGTTCAATGCTTCTTCTTTTGTCAATTGGTTCAAATACGATGTTTGACTTAAAATTCAGTTCCGAACTCCGTGAAATTCAATTTAAAACACAAATTGAACTACATTTCAGTTTGAATTACATTATACTTACATAATTTAAAAAGCTAACAGCCTTAAAATAATAAAATGCGCTGCCCATTGACTATTTTCGCTCTTTTTTATATACTTATCCTTAGTAAGTAAAGAAAGGCTAACAATCTATTTGAATAACTTTGGTTTTTTCACCCTTAAAAAGTTATCAAAATATCATGCCTTACACAATATTGCCAAATGAGAAATTGCTATTATCACAATGTTTAGCGGACCTATTGGTGATCGCAGAACACAATGAAGTTATCTATTACAATACTTCCATAGGCGGCGGAAAAATAATGGTCATTTTTTTCTAAGAAAACAGCGGTCATCTCTTGTATCAGCAGACATAAACTTAAATTAAGAATGTAGTGCCAGTAATATCAGCCAGTCAGCAAGGTCGCTTGGAACTTAATCTATGGTTGTAGACTTGCATGGCTTAAGTGTTACCAGAGGGGAAATTCTCGTAATTTTGAGAACGTTCACAGTCTGATCTGTCTCAATCTGTTAAAAATACCTCTAATTTCCCTACATTTCTGACAAGTTTTTGAGAGATGAGACTGCGACTAGGTTTTCAACGTTTTAAATTACGAGAATTGGCCTTCAGCTGTGTTTGAATCAGAATCAGAATTTTATTTGTCAAACATAGGTACATTGGGTTTTTGCATTACATATTTAGGTATATAGGTCGCCATGTTTTGCCATTACAGCATACAAATATCTTAACATAACGATTGTTTAAAATAACAATCATACTCAATTTAATTACAACACAATTAGTAATATAAAATTAAATTAGGTTTGAAAGATTATAAAAAAATATGAAATGTCATAAAAAGTAAAATAAGTGGGTACATAAAAAATCAAAATAAATTTAAAAAGTCACATCAAATTGTTAGTAAGTAGAAGTGAAGTTGGGTAGCGGGATTGTCCGAAAGGGTTACCGCTGCCCTGGAACATAAAGGGCTAAGGAAGGAACACGGGTGGGTTTTAGTCAGTAAGAGTCTGACACTCCCTTCTGCTCCACCCAGAGCGGGAGGAGACATTTGATGATTTCCCATCCTCAAAAAAAAAAAAAAAAAAAGTAGAAGTGAAGTATTTCAGGTAGCTACAATCCTTTCCTAATTATTTTACCTTTGACAGCATCACCCTACTTTAATTTTGACAGACTTGTCAGTAGCAGCAATCTAACAGCAACCTTATAACAAGGAGAATTAAGACCACTATTATTTAGACAGTAATGCAAAACCATAGGTAAAATAACTGTGAGAGGACTATAAGTACTCCCTGGATAAGAGTTTTATACACTCCAAAGTAATTTACAATCATTCGTTTACTAAAGGTGTATAGTTAAGCAATCCCTTTACTATACGTATTAACCTTCCAACATAAGAAAATAAAAGTAACACGCAGAAACAACATTAAACGTGTTTTTTTTTTTTTACCTTTCATTAGCAATTTGCGAGAATAGATAAATAACAGACCTCGACTGACCCGGCTAATCAGACTGCTTATGTAGGTATTATTTTTAACTATTTACTCAGACAGAGCAGTCTTTAATATGTATATTTATATGTGTTCTGAGTAACATAGGATAAAATAGGGGAAGAGAAACGATGGATGGCCTGTGTGAATGATGATATGGTTAGAAAGTTAGTGACTACTGAGCAGTGGCGTAGCGTGCCTTGTGGGGGCCCTGTATCAAAATTAGTTGGGGGGTCCAAATGAAAAATTTAAGTTTTAAGTCCTTCTGCACTGCAATCGGATACTGCTATAAACCTCAAAAAGGACTCACAGATTTTTAATTCTTTAGATACATTATCATCATTTTCTGTTATCGAGATGTATTGAAAAACTACAGAAAGTTGGTCCATTTTTGACAAGTTACGTATGACAGTTTTTTTAAATGGTTTTTTCCCGGGATGCTTCCCGGGAAAAAACCATTTAAAAAAACTGACTAAATTAAGTGACAATGGCGCCGATTCCCTTGTTCACAAACTAAACTAAATTTAAGTTCAATGCATCTTTTTCTTTCTATTTAATTTAGAAAAGGACAGAAGATAAATATTAGTTTAGCCCTGTCAAACTAGTCACCGCCTGACGTAAATTGACGTATTTTTAGCAGCCATGTTTTTAATCACGTCTAATCTGTCTATGGAGTATCTTAATTTGACAGGAGTAAACTAATATTTTATCTTTTGTCCTTTTCTTAATGAAATAGGAAGAAAAAGATGCACAGAACTTTTTAGTTTAGTTTGAGAATAAGGGAATCGGCGCCATTGTGGATAACTAATTTTTGCTTACACACGTTAGGGGGCCCCTGTAGCCCGGGGGCCCTGTATCATTGATACGGCTGATACGGCGGTAGCTACGCCCCTGCTACTGAGATGACGACCAGTAAAGTAGTATGTAACAAGAAGACATCTTGCGCCAACCACAAAATAAATTGTAATAAGGATAGGAGAATCATGATGTGTTCTAACTAACCCACAGAGTAAGGAGGATGATGTTTTTTACAAAAATATAAAAGATTAAAGACCGTGTCTTGTAATATCTTGGTTTAAGGTGGATGCTCCAAGGTAGCCCGCGAAATTCAAATTTTCTTACGTTTTTTGCAATTTGCTGGTCAGTACTAAGTTGTACTTTGATTAAAAAATGATTCGCTGCCGTAACAAATATGTATTTACAGAATTCACAACTCTCTAAGATCAAGTAATTCTACTGAATGACTATTTCATGAAATCTTGACATTTTAGGATTATGCTAACTTAACAAGTTGTAGGTATTACTGATTCTAACGATTATAATTCTGTAAATACATATGTTATAGAAACGATAGGTGGATTGTGAGAAGGAATACTTATAATTTAATAAGTAATATATGTAGCTGGAAGGCATTCTAAGATAAAGGCAGTATGATAATGAAGATGATCAATCCTCGTTACGCCAATTACAGTTAAACCAGAAAAAGTATACGCTTCGGTAATTATCGTGTTTCCGATTGCCGAAGCGTATACATTCGCTGGGAGATCTGTACCTACCCTACCTACTCTCAAAAAAGGGTTCCAATTCTTGAACACTTACTTGCTACTGTGTAGTCCTCGAGTTGCGTTTATCCCAGTGTGCTAGCCAAACTTACGCTAAACTCACCCACATTACTGTACAATCATCAATTAAGCGCCATAAGTATAGTTGGGAAAAACTTTTTTGCAAAAAAAAAACAACCGACTTCCAAAAACGACACTACAAAGTGAAAAATAACTTTAATTTCGGAAGTCGGTGTCGTTGGGTTCGCATTTTCGTTGTTTGCCACCGACTTCCGAAATTAAAGTTATTTTTCACTTTGTAGTGTCGTTTTTGGAAGTCGGTTGTTTTTTTTTTGCAAAAATGTTTTTATTATTCACTTTTTAGTTGTAATTTTTACCAGTAATTTTGGTTTAAAAACCAAAGTACTAAACCGTTTTTGATGAAATTTCTATGGGACCATTTGGGAAGTATACCCTTTCCAACAAAAGAATTTTTCAAATCGGTTGGCAAGCGACGGAGTTATGCGCGAACAAACATAAAAAAAATACAAACATCCGAATTGAGAACCTCCTCCTTTTTTAGAAGTCGGTTAAAAAGGGTACAGACGCCAGCACATCAAGCTACTACAATCTGTCAAATTTCTTTAATAGATTTTCAACTTTATCACTAAAGTATTACGGTTCAAGGTTGTTTGGAAAAAATTGACAGTTTCGGGTAGCTTGACCTGCTGGCATCTGTACATGATGAAGCCTGCCCCAAGTTTACGAGGAGGATATGTTCTACCTCAGTACCAAACTTCACCGAATTCTATTTACCTTTGCCCCTACAAACCAGTCAATTGAAGTTTTTAAACACATTTTCCTTGTACCAGATTCCAAATCTGTGTCGATCAAAACAATATGTACTTATACTACTCTTGCAAACTAGGTTATATCTTCCCAATAGTACTATTTTAATCAGCAATGGACCCAGCTCCGGTCTTATCATGATTAATGGCCATTAAGCCCTTGTTATCAGAATGGACAACTACTTTTGTCAATTGGGTTACAATAGTACTACTTTGTTTATTTTGATTGTTATCTTGTTTACTATATTTTAAGGATATTGTTACAATATATATATATAAAAATCAATGCCACTTTTCGTTGTAATTTTATAACTCAAGAACGGGCTCACCTATCCAAACCAAATGTTTAGGCTTTGTTTGGACTATTAAGTAGATGGTTTATGTGAAGTTTACACATTTTTTGTAACAAATGAATTCAATAAATGGCGGTTTGTCATTGCAAAATGTTATCGACAGGCTAAAGCTAACCGCACATTACAGCTGCATCGTATCGCATTTGAATTCAAAAAAGTACGGTGCGGCTCGCCTGTATATCTGCAATGGTTCAAACAAAATGTACGAAAGTGACGTAGAAGGGTTTTTGCAAAGTGGAATGGCAGAATGTCGTACTTTTTTTTAACGTACATAGTGCCGCGTCATTAACGTTGTTTAAAAGTGTTTTATTTTCGGTACTTTTAAAGACAAATGTGGACGTATTGTTTTGTAGGTGTAGGAATTCATTTTTAAAATAATTGAGATTTCACTATTACCTACTTAATTTGTTAACATGCTAAAGATACCTCGCTACCCCTCGGGGTCACCTCCATATAAAACAAATGCATGCTTATAAACAGGCACGCACATGTCATAAAGTACCTCACTGCGATACATAGCGGGCTGCTTGGGGGTGTATCTCGAAGCCTACGTAAAACAAAATTTATAAAAAAATATTGCTAGTATCGTTGTGATTGTAACCAATCAGGAGCCAGATCACAACGATAATCAATTCAACTTGTTCTTTTGGAGTAGGTAGAGTACACAGGAAAGGGCAACTGAGCTTTCAGATGCGACTGAATGGCGCGTGGCGTTGCGAACACATCGGGTGTTCGCAACGCCACGCGCCATCCATGTAGAAATAGCGAGTATCGACATCGAGGTATCGATATATCGACCGCGATGGCGAGCATCTTCGGCATGTAATTACCCTTAGTTTCACAAAATGCTCTTTGCCCGCAATCATTACAAAATCATTATTTTCTTGACCTGGTTTTCATCCTGGTACATACCAAATGTGTTTACGTGAAGTCATGACCCATGATCGATTGAAATAACCTATATTAGACTAACAAACACAAATGCCCTATTTTCCAAGTAGCTTTTTATCATTATTAATTATCGCTGTTTATGTAAGTGATTGTAATAAATTATTGTTTAAGATAAGTTTATTGTACTCGTACTATTACAAATCAGTGCGGTTCCTATTGTGCGGGTTATCGCATGGCGCGAGTATGGTGCAATCATTTGCTGATTATAATTGTTACTTATCAGTGCATTACCACTTTGGAGATTTTGCTCA
Organism: Apamea anceps; assembly: GCA_951799955.1. Taxonomy (NCBI): domain Eukaryota; kingdom Metazoa; phylum Arthropoda; class Insecta; order Lepidoptera; family Noctuidae; genus Apamea; species Apamea anceps. Next base: position 1,269,126 of record OX637525.1, read on the forward strand.
TGAGAAGATAACTTTACATTTATCATGATTTTGTATTAGATTTTGAGAAAAACATTAAATTGACGCATGGGTTTAAACCCCACCTATGTACAAATTTAATGAAAGCAATCGAATGTGATCCATACCTACCAAACATTATACATCGATTTTGATTACGATATATCATAGGATGAAGGTACTATTAACACGCTCAGCGCCAAGCCCCATATGCCAATACCACTACACCAGGAAAATTCCCTAGGCCAGGGCAACATTTTTTGTATACAAAATGTATGGAAAGTGTGCGCGTTAGCGATACACGGCGCTTAGACTGGAATGGTGCTTGTGTATCAAAACTTTTTTGCAAAAAAAAAACAACCGACTTCCAAAAACGACACTACAAAGTGAAAAATAACTTTAATTTCGGAAGTCGGTGTCGTCGGGTTCGCATTTTCGTTGTTTGCCACCGACTTCCGAAATTAAAGTTATTTTTCACTTTGTAGTGTCGTTTTTGGAAGTCGGTTGTTTTTTTTTTTTGCAAAAAAGTTTTTATTTTTCACTTTTAAGTTGTAATTTTTACCAGTAATTTAGGTTTAAAAACCAAACTACTGAACCGTTTTTGATGAAATTTCTATGGGACCACTTCAGAAGTATCTCCTTTCGAACAAAAAAAGAATTTTGAAAATCGGTCTACAATTGGCGGAGAAATCGCGTAACAAACACACAAAAAAAAAACATGCCGTCGAATTGAGAACCTCCTCCTTTTTTAGAAGTCGGTTAAAAAAGGATACACAAGTGTTTAGACAGTGTGTATCGCAAAAGATACACATGGCACTGAGCGTGTTAAGATATGAACAAATTAAGTCTAAAATAATAATACATATGTACAAGTGAAAAAAAGAATCATCAAAAATTCGAAGATAAGATAAAGAAGATATGAACATGACAAAGCAGATTATAGCTATATATAGGCACTTAAAATGGCAATTATCATTGGCCAAATAGCTATTCATTTTGACAGTTCAACAAGATTAATTCTGTTATTTACGTTGCTGTGCAGACGAATTTTTCAAACACATGAAGCAATGAATTTTCCTCAATTTTTTTGGGATTGTATTTGAAAGAGTGTTACGCAATTCTTTCTCTTTTATTATTAATCGTTTGACATCTAGTGGATGTTATGCCAACGATTATTCTTTCGGCTCGTTCATCTTCTGCTCTTTCTACTTTGACTAACAATAAAGATGACTACAATTTAGTTTGTGTTTTGTTTGTTGTTGTTTGTTTGTTAGTTCCTTTGTTTTGTTTGTTTGTACTATTTATTTCCTAATTTACGATGTACGTATTTTGTACCGACCTTTTTTTCTCGTTTTCATTCTTAGTGGTTATCAGTGAAAACCTGTAAATGGCATTCTATTTCATATGTTTAAGGACACTGTATAAATTAGCTGTAAGTTTCCCAAAAATAATTAAACAAATAAATACCCTACGGAAAGAACCAGTGTTAATGTAAATCTGGGTCATATTTGCTACACCTAGGTAATATATCATTAGGGACTCTTGTCCCAACAAAGATTTATTCTGCAACTTAATTCTGTTTCTCTTTGTCCACAGACCTACTCGATAGCCTGTGTCCTACTGGTGCTGTGCCTGGCGGTACTCGTACGGGAATCGAACGCGCGACCCCCATGGCTGGCGCCCGGCAGTGGGGTCTTTACAGAGTCTGCTGAATGTCATACAGATGTAAGTACTTAAGAAGATTTTCAGTCTTTTTTTCAGGCATTAATTAAACCGGTAGGTTTATTGACTTTGGTCTTGGTGTGACCTGCCCTTACATCAAGCAATTGACAATATTGTCAAACTTTAAATGTTTAATTGTTGAGTACGAGCTTTTATGGTTGTATCTGTTTTTTGCAATGTGCCTTTTGTTTGCGCAGAAAAAATAGGTTTTCTTTCTTTCTTTTTTACATTTCTGAAAAGTCAGTATAAATACACACTTAGCGCCAAAATCTTCATGCTGTTGAAATCTTCTGTGCTAATTATAAATCCAATCTTAATTATCACTTCTTAGGGTCAAACGGCAGAGGTCTTAAATCATATGATTGGCTTTTTTGCTCAATTTTGCACACATTTATTTCAAGAATTTGGACGATAAAAAATAAACGCGCTTGCTCAATAATTAGGTTAATTCTTATCCGTTTGTTAGTTGAATTTGTGATAAAATCGTAAAGTAATCAGTAGAGTTTCTAGAATCAGTTGTGTTTTTTCTTCATATTCCTTGGAATATTTTAATCAAATTTTAATAAGTAGGTGCTATGCAGTACAGGATAGATAAAGGGTATTTCAGTAAGCGCTTCCTGCCTTTAAATTTAAATAAAATAAAGTGTGTATCATCGAAATTTTTTAACTATCGATGCTATTATGTATGGAATATGACATCGTTCAAATATCGGCCGCGGCTTCGCTGGGTGGCGCGCATCCGAAATGTCCAATTTTCTATGAATCTAGCGCATAAATTAGGCTGAATTAGACTAATGACGTGGATTATGTTGACATTGAGGGCTGCTGTGGGTTGTGGCTTATTCGCATAGACCTGCGAATTAAGAAAACCCGGGGTCAAATCGCACGATCTCGGTGGCCAGTTCACATCATCTCCACGTGAGACGACCATGCTCTTGAATCACTCGTGCAGAATGTCCAATGTGGCATGAGCTGTCTGCCACGTAGCGCCGTCCTGTTGAAACTACATGTCGTTGGTGTCCAATTCAGGCCAAAAAAAGTTGGTAATCATCGTTCTATAGCACTCGCCGTTGACGGTGACGGCCTGGCCAACATCGTTCTCAAAGAAACATGGACCGATGACGCCGCCAGCCTAAAATCCACACTAAACAGTGACTTTTTCGGGATGCATTGGACGCTTTTGGATCTCATGTGGATTGGTATCGTCATCAGTGGACTCACCACTGCACTGCGAAAAGTCCACTCGGTAGGACGATTACGGCGACCGTAAAATGGGCGAAGCGCGCGGAACGCTGCTCGAACAGAACACCCATTTTGATAAAACAATTTTGTTATTTGCACGTGTTGTTGAACGCTCTATCCATCCATGATGATTTGGCAAAATAGAGTGAATAAATGAGAGCCAATGTGACAGATGTAGCTTCAACAATATGGTCGCTATCAACTGTCAAAGTTCGGAAGTCCCTAATGGAAGACCCTTTACATGTATTTTTAGAGACATCTCTAACATTAGTCGTAACTTGCTCACTTACAATCTAACATTGATTGTGACTAAGACTCTTGCTCACTGCGGGTAGACAATTACAGACCTGTAATCCGATTTTCTCATAATATTTCATTTGCCTATGAATTTTAGATTTCTTTGGGTACTTCCCAGTTTTTTACTGATTTTCACCAATATTTCGTTGACCATGGAAATATCGCCTACTAGTTGGAACCCACAGTTTCATTCGTAACTTAAGAAAATTCCTTCTCGTATAAAAGTATTAAAAAAATAGTCAAGATGGCGCCAAAAATCGTACTAATCCGTTGAGCTGTTTATGTGTAATAGAGTAACATACATGCCAACCTAACCAATTCTCTATCTTTGTTACAGGATGAGCTTCTAGACCTGTGCCAAAGATGTGCCAAGCTAACAAAATCAAAACTCGCCTATCCAGCATGCTGCTCGACAGACCTGCAAGCCAGGAAATGGTGTTCAGATTATGTGTACTTCGGCCGAGGACAGTACGACTTTTATTGATCTACCAATAGGATTTAAGTATTTTTAAGTTAGGCTTTAAGTGTTTGTAAATATTGACCGAAATGTCAAACACCAGTCTGTTATAAGGCACAGTTGAGTCCCAAACTCTCCCTTTTACTTTGACAGGCAGAAAAACATGTCACTGTAACTTTGACAGACAGAAAAACTTAAATGCACGTCGTTAAGTTGAGTGTCGTTTGAAAATTCGGGTGTATGAATGTTGGAATGACTGACTTTTGAATTTTGATTGAATTAAGAAGCAATTTTGCATTTAAATAAAGTAGTGGCAAGATCTCTACTAATTAATGACTTCTTTTTAATTTTGTAACAGTCTCAGGAAGTATTTTTTAAGGAAAGGCTATTAATGGGATCGTCTATGAAAGTTTATAAGGAAAATACTTTATACTCGTATATTAAAAACAGTTTTTGTAAAAAAATGATATTTAATTTTTGGAAAAAAATGTATTAACTCTTTGTTAAAATTTTTCATTCTAAGTAAAAAACTAAAAAGTATTTTTGCAATTATTGTTAGTTCCAATGGCAAAGTTGTATTTACATATTTGTACCATAGTTGACCATAAAACGTTTCATAGCCCGTCTCAAAAAATCTTAAAATGATCTGTTTTCCTAAAAAACCGTGTCAGTCTTACCTAATGTTTTTACATAAAACAGTAAGTATGTATTTTAATTATACATTAAAAAGTAGTTATTTTTAATAACAAAAGATGTACATAATTATAGTATATAAGTTAGGAATATTTTACAGTAAGAATTTAAAACACGAAACCACTGATAGAAAATACCTTTAAATAAAAAAAAATATATGCTTTTACATTAAGGACTATGAGTCTACGCTATCTTGTCAAAGTTTTCATATGATAAGCCCTTCCCCTCTAAAGATGTCCATAAATGTAGAATGTCTCAATTTACATTTGCAAAAATAAAAATGGTAATGAAGAAATAGTACAAAATAACTTTCCAAAAAATAAAATTAGTGAACATAATAGGCTAATATGTGACAAATAATATAAAATTTTAACAAAAACAATTTAATATATTTAAAAAAAATCGGCAACTTTAATCTAAAAAAAGAAACATAAATATTTTTAACAAAAGCCGTACAATGTACAATGTCCATTTTAATAAATTTCTTCAAAGTATGATTTTTTTTGACCAGATTACATAATCTAAGCATAGTTGAAGCATGAGCCATTTTATTATTTAGTAAATAAGTCTAGAAATGCTAATTATTATGTTGTTTTGTATCATATCCGTGTGGTCACTGCACAGAACACTAATTAGTATTTATTAGATTAATTTAATTAGCAACCTTTGCCCAGCCGTGAGAGTGGTGAATCATTTAAAGCCAAATAAACAAGCTATTTTTAGCTAAACAAACAAGACAATTTAGATAAAAGAAGAAAAGTTATTTTGGTAAAATCAATTTAGCTAAGTACATATGCATTGGAATTTGTCTTTTTAATTGTTTAATTGTTAAATTCAGGAATGATTCACACTAAATTAAAAACTAAATACTGAAAAATGGAAACGTTTGTTTCAAAAATAAACTGTGATAATAAAAATTTGTAATGTAATTTTAAAGAAAGAAAATGTAAATACTATTAATGTAAGTGTACAACAATCAAGTGTATGAAATTAATGATTTTGTAAGAAGAGGAAGAATAAAGTAAAATATGAAATTGATAGATATAAACCTGTTGTTTCATTCAATTTAGCATTTGAATATTCAGATGTTAACATACCTAAGAATGTGAATGTGTGAGGAGAAAAGCACAGCCACATCACGTACATTAAATTACGATGACTACGACTTCATTTACATAATATACATCGATACATACATCAAGCTCCAGCAGCATCATATTCAGTTTTAGCGGACCTCGCATTGTATATCGCATTGTTATTTGCCCGTCGTCAGGGACGAAGACTTCTGGCCGCAAGAGGTGGTGTTCTGTCGCTTCCGTGGACAAGTAAGTACCACAGAACAGCACCAGCCGATCGATTCTGTAAAAATCTCACCGTGAAAAGTTAGGTGAAGTGAGCTTAGAATGAGCTGTCAATAGTGTCAATCCCTAGCATTAGTTGGAACGACCGCTCACTTCACCTAAGTTTTCACGGTGAGATGGTTACAGAATCGCAGTGCAGAACTACATAGCTTGTGAAATACTATTTTATAATAAAAATATGTATGTTTAGGTTAAGGTATTTAACTATGGGCCTGCGTCGCCTGAAATAAATAAATAAATAAATAATAATAATAAAAAAAAAAAAGTTTTAAGTACAATCAGAAGCAATAATAATTTTTAATTATAATTATTTATTTATTTCTTACCACAAATTACAGAGATAGTAACTAGTAGTCTACATACACAATTTCATTATTAATTACTGGAAGACTGGTGCCTAAACTAAGTTTGTTACAAAACCTGTATGTCAGGTCACCAGGCTATCAAAGTTCTACATTATTTTTGTTGCACTGGAGACGATCTGGTTCGTGTATCATATTGAAATAAAACATTATAAAAATGCAATACTCCTCATTAAACTTGATTTGTAAAGTCGTGAAAATAAAGTAATTTATTAAGAATACATGCAAGGGAGGATGTATGTATGTGAATGTATGTGACAGCGTGTGGAGTGAGTGTTTCTGGCACTCGACAGAAACATATTTTTGAATGTAGTAAAACCAAACATTTTTAATAATTACACGTTGTCGTTGCTTTTTAATAATTAAAAATATGTTTCTGTACCCGCATGCGTAACACGCATATATCTACTACTACACATATATCTACTAGCTGTTTCGATGTAAAAAAGATATATGCGTGTTAGGTTACAACATACATATTTCAACAATTTTTCAACATATTTTTGAATGTAAAACCAAACATTTTAAACGTTCGATATTTTAATCACTCGGCATTTCAACTTAGACATTTTAAGCTTAGGTATAATCATTTTTGATGTTTCGATACAATCGATATTTAATGTTATGTTATCTACTATGTTAAGCTCCTTTTTTGGCATTGTCTTAGAGATTTTATGCTTTGGGATGTAATTTCGGGATTTTGAATTTCGGGATATGGATCTCCGGGATTTTAAACATCGGGATATGGATCTTCGGGATTTCAATTTTCGGGATATGGGTCTTCGGAATTTTAAGCTTTCGGGCAAATGAATTTTCAGGATTTAAAACTTTCGACGAAACAATCATTTGGCGTTTAATTTTTCGGGATTTATTCCATAGGTATTTTAAAATACGGTCTTTTTTTCGGTATTGTAATACGTACCCATCTCTACACATAGACAATGCATATTTGGTGTGCCGCAGGGCAGTGTCCATTATTTGCTCCATTATTATTTATTATATATATTAATGAAATGTCTAAAACTATTAATAATCCAATAATTTTATTCGCTGACGACAGCACAATACTAATCAAAAGTAAAGATGATGTGACATTCGAAAAAGAAATAAACGACAACTTAAATGATATAATAACTTGGCTAACTTAAACAATTTAAAAGTGAACAAATTACGTTTCATTTGAACAACAAACACATAATAAAAAACTAGATATACGTTACGGTAGCAAAAATATCAGTGAAGCAGAACACACTAAATTCTTAGGTATTTGGATAAATAAAAATATGAGTTGGAAAACACGTGCAAAAAGCTTAACCAGTATTCTTATGCTCTCCATAACCTAAGAACAGCGTCAAATCGTGCAACCTTATTAATGACGTACTTTACGCTACGGATCTAAATTATGGGGGAACTCGCCAGACAGAGAAATGGCGTTCAAAGCCCAGTAACGATGCATAAGGGCAATGTGTGGCATACAAAGCATAGAAAGCTGTAAGCCACATTTTCAACAGTTCCAGTTATTAACATTCCCGTGTCTTTATATAAATGAAATGGCGATCTTTTTCAAAGCGAATCTACATCTATATACCCATCTAAGAAGTGCACGACACAAAAATAAAATATGCGTAAGACGTCATAAAAACCGGCCAAGTGCGAGTCGGACTCGCCCATGAAGGGTTCCGTTACGTTACGATTTATGACGTATTAAAAAAAAACTACTCACTAGATCTCGTTCAAACCAATTTTCGGTGGAAGTTTATATGGTAATGTACATCATATATTTTTTTTAGTTTTATCATTCTCTTATTTTAGAAGTTACAGGGGGGGGGACACACATTTTACCACTTTGGAAGTGTCTCTCGCGCAAACTATTCAGTTTAGAAAAAAATGATATGAGAAACCTCAATATCATTTTTGAAGACCTATCCATAGATACCACACACGTATGGGTTTGATGAAAAAAAAAAATTTGAGTTTCAGTTCTAAGTATGGGGACCCCCAAAATTTATTGTTTTTTTTCTATTTTTGTGTGAAAATCTTAATGCGGTTCACAGAATACACCTACTTACCAAGTTTCAACAATATAGCTCTTATAGTTTCGGAAAAAAGCGGCTGTGACATACGGACGGACAGACAGACAGACAGACAGACAGACATGACGAATCCATAAGGGTTCCGTTGCCATTTGGCTACGGAACCCTAAAAAGCAGTATTAAATAAAAACATTTTGGGCATGGCACCAAAAGTATACAATAACTTGCCAAAAAATATCACAGACCTACACAAAATGAAACAATTCAAATTATGTTTGCACGAATTCTTAGTTGCAAAATGTTACTACTCAATTAATGATTATTTAAATGAAAGATGAGTCGATTTTATCTGAATTAGCACCACAAATATAATTATTATTGAATTTGACATTCTATTTTTTAATGTAAATCCATTTAAAATTTATTTTGTACCTAATATATTAATTTGCACAGCTCATTAGGTTATAATACAATGTACCTTTTATACTTATAACACCTTTTTAAGATGTATTATGCAAATTGATTCGATTATAATCGTTACGGCTGATCGCTTCCAGTAGCCCATTATGGGTTTAAAACCATCGTCATTTCAGCCGAAAGACGTCCACTGCAAGCTTCTCCCAAGCACCGGCACTGCGACCGGTTCTGTGGTCCATCCAGGTGATGCATACAGCGAATGGTCAAGAATGGACAAGGTCAAGGAATACACCATGCTGAAGTGTAAAATAAAGTTCTTTAAAAAATGTTTCTTTTTACTAGGAAAACACAAAATGACAGTTATTAGCCCGCAGACATGGTGGGCTGTCTATGATAGGAGCAAGGATTCCATAACAAAAATTAAAAATATATTTTCTAAGCATTTATCAGCTTTAAAAGTGTGACTGGGCAGCTGTATTGCCACGCTTACGTAGGGACGACGATACGAGATACGAATCCCAGTATCATCGTTCTCCTGCCCTTATCCCAATTTATTTGGGGGCGGCGCCGGCGCAGCGTGTCTTTTCCTTCAGTATAATATACCATTATCTTAAAGCATTCAATAAGGATAAATACTTATTTCTTCATGACTCTGGCCACCTAGTAGTTTGTGAGACTTTGTGCTCATGATTCTCATCACCTAGTTGTCCGTGTCAATTTACTACAGGGTCCCTCTTACGAGTGTTAACTCGCACATTAACTTGACCCTATTCACGCCAATACGCACCAGTGCGAATTTACCCGCTATATTCGCATATATTCGCACTAGTAAGAGTTTTTCACCGTGTGAGTTTATACCTCGAGCGCTACAACGACTTTGGTTAACATTTGTGAAATTGTCACAGAAATATTATTGACAAAACAAGATGGCGGTGTTTGTTCTGATTTTTGCGCGTTGTAGCGTTGTAAGTAGGTACACCGCTCAGGGCGGAGTCATAAGTAAGGTTACGCAACGAAATAAAACGACGTTTAAAAATCCATAAATTAATTTAATAACACTATTCGACATATTATAACAAGTTTGTATGTACAAAACCTCATCTAATACCTTTATTAATATTTTGTTTCTATACGTTGTGGCGACATGACGGAATTATTTCACTATTATTTGGAATTTTAATAAAACAATTAGTAAATATTTGTGATGTTGCACCAAAACAATGTTCCATGTTTTAATAAAAACAAGATTAATTGATTGAATACAATAATCTGAATAATTACGTAATAAGTCCTCCATAAATATTATACCAAAGTGAGTTACGGTGTGAAAAATAATGAAAGATTATAATTGTGAGTAAAAAACTATTTAATGAGTGAAAAACTACATTTGCACAACATGTTAATAAGTCTATGGCTCATCGAAAAAATATACATACAATAATATAATATAACTTAACAAACCCACTTATTGCATTAATATTGTTAAAATAGTGAAATAAATTCCGCTCTTGTCACAGCACTCATATAGAGCGCAATTCTAGTGCTTTATTTATTTAGAAAAAATAGAAAAATATCGGCGAAAAATACATCATAAGTATTATTTTCCAAATCGAAAAAAAAATCTTACAAAAAAGTAAAAGGGAAAAATATTGATATTTTTTTCAAAAATTGGAAAATCGTTCCGCCGATATTTTGTAATTTTTTCTCCCTGTTTATATTTACATTAGTACGATAGTTAAACTTATTTAAGTACGAAAAATTGTTTTAGTCTCACAAAGTTTTTTTAAATCACGATTGTAGAGTGGTTAAAAACTTAGGTTGAAGCTGTAAAGGCGCCTTTAAAAAAAAGGAAAAACTTTTGTTTTAACGGAACCAATAAAGGTTTAACATTTCAGACTATTATCACATTTACATCAAAAATGTTATTAAAAAGCGATGTTAAAGCTATGTTTAAAAATACAAAATGTCACTAAATTGTAACTTAAGATAAAAAAATGTAATTCGTTGTAATAAATCGTACAAAAATCGGTGAGAAATAAAATAAAAGTAAAAAATATAAATGCCGATTGTGCTACGGGCCGTTTAACATTATTTTGTGAACACATCTACTCGATCGTGCAATTTAGCACGATTGCACAATTTTCGTGCAAATACACTCCCTAATTCATCTATCTTTGGATAGTCTTAGGTCTTTCGACTAATATTTTTACACGATAAATGTAATTTACACTAAAATTTACAAAGATACGGTTTTTAGCTAAAAATCAACTAATCTTTGTAGACATTCCCGCTTGGACGGATATTAAAATCTCTATGTGTTGTCAACCTACTTGAAGCTTTGCTGTGCTGTTTTCAGAATCCATTTTGTAGCTCAAAATAAAATATAGTAAAAAGTGGCCTTCAGGCTTACAATCATGAATATTTGAGCTACAAAAAAGATTAGACTAGTAATTGGCTATTTTCATTACTGCTTTCTCTGACAAATATAATATAATTCGAAATAATACTAATTTGGGTAGATTTGCTAGAATAAGTAGACCGCTTAGTTAAAAATATTTGACATAATGATTACATTCATGTTTCAACTGAATACCCTGTTTAAAATAAGAGCTAGTTTCCATTCAACTGAATTTTAACATTGTCCAAGTAACAGGCAAAGTTAAAAACATCTTTCTTTTTTCTAATGTGCCAATTTGTAGAGGTAAATGAATACACAATGTACAACCACGTAATAACCACGCTCATATTTATTATGTAATGAGCATTACGATATAAGCAGATTTAAATGAATGATGTATGCTCTTTTCAGGCATCGTTTAATGAAGTTGCGTGCATTTTCATGCGAAACAATCTGATAATAATTACGACCACTGAATTACTTTGATAAAATATATATAGCTTGCCTATAACCTGGACTGTTAAAAATATGTTTTTATCTGCAACTGGTTTTAAACACGTTTAATTAATTACTTATCTTGTAAATGTTTGAAATTAGTAGATTGCGCATTTATTTATTTAGGGAACTGTCCAAAAATATTTGGAAAACAACTATTTTATTTACTAAAATATTCAGCTTAAAACAAAGTTCATTTAGCACAAAATTCATACTAAACTGACAACTAGATCTTTCAGTAGTTACATTTATATAAGAAATCTATTTCTATTTACAATTTTTACGACAACCTTCTAAAATGTACAAATACAGGATATCTCCAGCAAAAGTTTTCATTAATTATATTTTTTTTTACTATTTTTCAACTTTGATCACTTGGTTGTCCAAAGATTTACAAAACACGAAGAAATAAAGAAGTACAAAATGGGATTTTAAACACAGTAAGACAAGAAAAAAATACATTTAATTAATGACAAGTTAACAAGTTAAATTACTTAATAGGAAAACGATAAAAATGCGATAAGATTCGTTGCTTAAATAATAAACAAATAATTATGCGAAATAAGGATGTAAAATGTTGGTCAACTGGTTTTTTTACGCACCAAAAATATACTGTTTTTTGGCAATTCGAGTGTTTTTTAACATTATTTCTAACCATTTAAAACTAGTAATAGCATTAATCCACTGAAAACACGCGATATCTCGTCACAAAAATAACAAAAAAATATTTAAAAAAACTTTTTTTCTTTGAAAACCAAATCGTAATCACAGCATGTCTTCTTTATCGTATATTTCCTGTAATTTTTGTTGTTCTTTCACTTTTTTCATTTGAGCGTAGATCGATGCTGCTTTGTAATTGATAGGCCCATAGTCTTTGAGGTCAGCATCTGCATAAATGAATTGGTCTTCGGGTCTGAACGGCTGAGAAAAAAAAATGGAAAAATGTTAAAAGTACAGTTTTTTTTGTTGTTTTATTTTGGATGAGTAGACATATATAGAAAAACATACATAAAATACAATGGTAATATGTGTTAAGTGCAAAGCTACGATAAATTAATTTTGATCTTTTTATTAATTAATTGTTTAAATGATTAAATTTTAATATAAAGCCCAGCCTATTTTATTTTTAGTTGCCATTAGTTTATATTTAAAATTTAAATTACCAACAATGAGTTTCAGTAAAAATAATTTAAAAAAATAATGAGAATTTTAGAAAGCGATGAACTAAAAAAGCGAAATGAAGGAATTAATTTTGAAAAAAGATTACCTTATTTTTAAAAAATGTACGTGTCACTCTTGGTAAAGCGTTCCTAGAAGAAAATATAAAAACGTCACAACATTGCGAATACATGCTCATTGGGATCTCATACATTTACATGGGAATCAGATAATTGAATTTAAAAACTTTGAAAAGATATCGCTGTGATTTTGGACAGCTTTCGAACTGTACCCATGGACATTGAACTGTGACTATATTTTTCTAAAATCAAAAGTCGATAAAAATCAAGCAGCTTCAATGCTAAAATGAGGCCGGAATTAATTATGTTATAGTCGATTTTTGCAGTCAGTTTTAATTAGAAAGCATTTTAATATAACTGCATTTTTAATAATGATGTAAATGTATGAGTATTATATTTTATTTTAAATAGGTACTTCAGTAGGCAATTTATTATCAGGCTTTTTAAATGGTGTGTCGGAAAAATCATGCTGTGAAAGCGGATAGAATTCCACTTAGGCACATATTACCATCAAAATATTTGTTTTAGGATTTTTTATACAATATTTTATACAATGATTTTATAAGATCTTGACTGAGAAAGCTTTTGCAGTAAAGCTTTGTTTTAGAAACAATTTCATAGTAATTGAATGTTTCTATAGACTGAAAAGAGATGACACCTCCGATTTCGGACAGCGACGAAAAAATAACTATTGCTCAGTTTGAAGGCAGAATCTGAATTTAAACCAGAGCTCAATGAATAAAAACATTATCGGTTCATTCTAATACATAGAAGTTAAGTTTTAAAATAGAAGCATCAGAATCAGCCTTAAAACTAATCATTATTATAAGATGAAACTCACCTCTCAGACATCGATCTCATTGAATTTCAGAGTAGCATAGTCACTTCTAGGTTGCGTGTGACCACTTTTTCTCTGAGTAGTACTAGACATATTCTTATTATAACTAGAGTTAGTATCTTTGTTAGCACTATCTGAACCTACTGTATACGTATCATACAAATGTCTATTAGAATTGACAGTGTTTTTAAACTTCATATTATGGTTTCCTAATGCTAAATCAGCGTACACTAACTTTTTTTGTTTAGGCTTATCATCTTTTGGACCCGAATAGTTCGAGGTGAAATTTTCGGGTCCTAAGTTTCTCGTTGAGTTTGATATGTAGTTGCCTTTTAGCAATTGCAAGTATGATTTTCTTTCTGATTCATTGTATTCAGGCTCTGGGTAGTCAGGTTTTTGATAATTATCATAAACTCCTACACATGATAGTTTTTCTCTTAAGCTTTCAGATTTTTTCAAGCGGTTTAGTTTTTGACTGTTCTTTTCTCTCGTCCTGTTTAATGTTTTTGTGTAGTACTGTGCTTCTGAAGGCTGGTAGATGAGAGGTCCTATTGTGTTGTTGTACGACCTCTCCTGATCAACAGGGATTCTTTTATCGACTCTTATGGGTTGGAAGTAACAAAAGCTATGATGTTTTTGTAGAGGTATTTGAAAATTTTTCTTGTTCTTCCCTTTGTTGCTTAAGTTTGTGAAGTGATTACGTTTTTGCATGTACTGTTGTTGGAGTATGTTAGTATTCTGAAAAGGAAATTAGTTTGTTAGTGATTAGAACACACACGTTAGCCAGAAGAAACATAAAACAGAAAATGAAAGATAATAAGCGTTATACCTGACCGTTATCACTGTCCACTGTGATACTACTCTGTACTGAGTGACTACGTTTAACTACTGAGCGTTTTGGTACCGGTTTCTCCGTCAGCTTTGGTATTTGTAATGTTTTATTTGGTGGAATTACTTGCTTCTTTGGCAATCCAACCTTGTTTATTCCCTCATTATTTAACTGCTTCACCACTGACTTAACTAGTGAAGTAGATGGTAAAATTACAGATAGATTTCTTTTAGGAGTTGCTCCTATGATATTTGGTTTACAGAGATCAGCTTTGGTTTCTTCAGTGTCATTTTCTTCGTCACTGTCGTCTTGTTCCTCAGTCTTAAAGATTTCAAATTTTGTTTTGGATATATCTTCAGCGGATTTTGTTGGCCGTACTGGGGCGTCAATAGTATCAATGGATTTGGAAAAAATTGTATTAATCAAAGGCATGGAGAGATTGACGTAAACGTGATCACTTTTAGAAGGTGAAACGAACGGTGATATTTTAGTCCGGGGGGCTGGTACAGGTCTATTTAAAGAAGTAGTAGATTTATTTAGATCAGACTCATCACACACTTGAATAGAATCGGTTAGGTTTTCAAATTGTTCTACTCCACTGATATTAGATTTGACTCTGAGTAAAGATGGACAGTTCACATAAATTGTATCTTCAGTAACTGGTGTAGGATTATCATTCTTATTGTTATTGATTTCGTTGAAATTCTCTCCGTATTCCGTGTTAGGATAAAATCTTTCAATATTGCGTTTCCTTACTATTCTCATTGATTGGAACTGCGGTGGTTTTCTATGCACCCTCGTGTTTAGTGAGGAAAATTTTCTTTTATCCCCTTCAGGGATTTCTTCATCAATAGTTGGGAATTGTTTTAAGAATGTTGTTTGCATTTGTGGTAAGTATGGGTTAAGTAAAACCGTTTGATGTAATGGATACATTTGTTGTATCGGAGATAATACTGGTATTCCATAGGAGTATTGCGAGTTTGAAGCCATGGGATATCCTATAGCATTTTGAACGAATGGTGGGCAAACGAGTCTTGGTGTAAACGATGGGTTAGTAGTCAGTTGTTTCTGTAACGCTGCGATTCCTTTCGACATTTTAGGGTTGGTTTCAATAACCCTAGGTTGTATAGCTTGGACAGGCTTTACATGCAAATTAATAAAACATGAAACAAAAACAAAAATGCAAATTATAATTTAAGCAAAACCATAGCACAACATAAAAATTAATTTGTAAGTTTTGGTAGTTTTATTATATTCGTATGGGGTAATACACAATAGTCTTTCGGTAATATTTTGC
Organism: Apamea anceps; assembly: GCA_951799955.1. Taxonomy (NCBI): domain Eukaryota; kingdom Metazoa; phylum Arthropoda; class Insecta; order Lepidoptera; family Noctuidae; genus Apamea; species Apamea anceps. The sequence goes on from OX637525.1 coordinate 1,284,802, forward strand.
TCTTTTACAAACGGATGGACATGTATAAAATTATAAAAGTAAGAAAGTCAAATCTACTTCTCGTCTGTGGTTTTTTTTGAGTTGTCAAACTATTGTCTCTACTACTACTAATATAATTTTTTTTTGTATTATTTTTATACAAACGCGAGATTTTTTAGCTCTTTCGGTGTTGTCCAAACATCTTTTTTAGAATTGTTGTATAAGCATTACTGAAAGACCAAACTAGATTCTTGTCATACTACAGTATCATTTTCAAAATGATCACCACACATACCTTATTGGGGGGTTGTTGTAGTCCATGGAACGGCAGGTTCTCGTAGAGACCCGGGTTGTCCGCTCCAAGGTTGCCGTTTGCTGCATTATCTACGCCATTCGAAGGTGGGCCTGTAGGAAATAAGAACATAATGAGAACTATTGAAGTAGAATAATACTCGTATATATGGGTTTTGTGAAACTAGATTGTGAAACATGTTCACGAGGTCGGTTTTTGAAATGTTTAAATTATGCAGTTTAAAATACTGCTTAATTATCGATTAATTTTTACATTTATAGAATCAGAATACACGTTTTACTACTTTATTATTTTTGTTTATTTTGCTTTTAAAGTTTACTGGATTTTATTATCTTATGTTGTAGAAAAAAATCACAGACACACATCAAACAAGCGAAAAAAGCATGCTCTACTCACTGTCACCTGGTTTCTTTCGCTTTCTGGTATTTCTCGGTTCTTCATCAGTAAAGGGCTTAACTTTGGCACTAGTTGTGACAATCCTATCAGGTCTTTTGAACGACACAACTAAAAACATGCTCACATTGAAAAACATAGCAAAACAAAATAGTGCTCTAAGCGTAAAAGCAGAAAACATACTTGTGAAGCAAAAGCGAGGTTCTTAAATTGAAATTGTTATTAACTATTTTGGTGAGCTCCCTTTAAATATTATGATTTTTTAAATTGACTCAATTAAAATAAAATTAAAAGGAGGAGAAACACCAAACTAGTTTTAACTAGTGTTTTTTTTTAAATCACTATTGTGGCTCTACAGTCGTCGTAAAAACTCATGCTAAGCAATGTGATGTTAAAAGCAAAGAGAATTACTAAAATGAAGAAGATTCGGAATGTTGTGATATTAGTGTAGTGTTTGGTGATAATGTGTGATACAATAATGCAGACAAAACATAATATAATAGGCTTATGCAACAGTTGAATAGTCCTAAGAAATATTTGGACGAGAACATCGGTCATGAACAACAGAAGAAATTATTTTAAATATTGTCTCACTCATTATCTATCTAAAAAAAGAATTATGTTATAAATAACAACTACCTCCTTCAGTAACAATAATGTTAGGTTTTTCGCTTTGGAACAAAGATCTGAGTCGATTCTTTTGTACTACAAAACCCGGTTTATTCATATTCACTAGTGACATTGCCCTCTTGTTACTTTTATTAATTTTCTTATATTTTCCACTATCGTCGTCCGAATCTTCGCTCTTTCGGCGCAAATTTTTGAAAATGCCCGTCACAACATTTTGTTTAGGTTTTCCACTTTTCTTCGAGTATTCAACCTTCGGCGGTGACTTATCTTCACTTTTATTTCTTTCTAGGAGTCCCAAATTAGATTCTTCAGCTGCTGTGACTGCTTGCAATCTTGCTTGATTTTTGGGACTTAGAGTATGGTTTGAGTTCACATGCACTAAAACTCCAGGTTTCAAAGGCCACTTGCTTGGTGTCACAACAGTTTGAACTTTATTGCCATCAGCTTTAGGTTCGGGTTTCGGTGTTTGTAGCTCAGTCTCTTGATTCGTTTCTGCTTGGATGGTGTTTCCTGGCGTAGCTTGATTGTCTTCCATTTTGTTCATTTCTATGTTGTGTGGGTAGCTTTGTGAATCGACTAGTCTTGTTCTGTCACATGTTTTGGGGCTGAACGATAGGTTTAAATGAGGCGATAACGCAGGCAAAGCTTGTGATATAATTGACTGCGCGATCGAAACCTCATTAATACAGCTACCATCCGGACTGAATTTGAAAATAAAATAAAATAAAAATGATGATTATGTACATGCGGTGAGTGTATGTGTAAACTTAGGAATGTATAAATGTTTTCTGAGGTCAATACGTCAAAAGTTTTTCGAATTTTACCTACTCGTGATATTTTATAACGAGGACTAATCCTAATCGTACGAAAAATAGAACAAAAATGTAATAGTAACGATTTTACTAAAAATATATATAAATAGTCAAACCTAAATAAATAAATAAAAATGTACTATATATAAACTACCTACATAAATAGTACTTAGATATAAGATATAAAAAAATAGTGAAGTACCAAGAAGAATGCTTTCCAAATCTCGTTTATATCATGCATCACTCAAAAAAATACTGGTACAAATAATTTTTATCGACTACTCGAAATATTTCTACAGTGGTCACACTTTACGCCAAAAATCCAAAAAAAAAACTAGCCAAACAGCGTTTAAATAATAAGAAAGCATCCTCCAACTAAAATAAAAATTCTGTAGACTGTTTTAATATTTTTAACATTTTTTGTTAAAAATGTACCTGAAGTATTAATTGTGGTCAATCTGAGAACGTCCGGGGTTAGTGCGGTTAGGAACCTACACATTAATGATTATTAATAATAGTACACAATAATATAAAATGATAATAAATATATTTTTGAAAACCAGTGTTATTTTGTCAAGAGTATAAAATAAAAACATGCCTCTATTTTTTTTCTATTATCAAGCTCAACTTAGCTGCTAAACTGTAGCTGAATTTATTTTAATGATTTGACAGCTAGTTTTATTATTGCAATTTAAATATATATATATTTAAAAGCCACCATAGAAAAGAGTTTCCAGATTGCCCTATTAATGCTTAATGTATTCTACTAGACATTACTGTCAAACCATTAATATTATTACTGTCAGCACTTTTTAGCGCACAAAGACTCTTAAACAAAAACTATCAGCCGTTGGTCCAAGCATACAAAATTATAGCGCTTCACTCAAACTCAAACTCTTTGACCTTGGGAACGTCTGACCTTGACCTTCTAGTCGTAATGATATGACCTCGTCATGGGCACAACTACGGGCGACCTTGAAGGAGGCATTGATAACGTATGCCATGAATCTGCTCGGACCAATGGCGTAGCTGCAAAATTTTCATTATTTTTTTACTACATAAAACAAAAAATAAAATGTGTTTCTTTTTTCTTTTCTTGTAACAAGTATTAGTAACGCATGAGTATATAATAAAATATAGAAAGGGGTAAAGGGTAAAAAATATAATAAAATAAAATAATTATGTGTGATGAAATAAAAATAGCTAAAAATGTTTTTGTCTCATAAAGAACTAACTCTACAGACTATATTTTGGTTTTAAAATATCATTTATTTAGGGATCTAACTTTCAGGATTTTTAAATTCTATAAAAAAATGGGAACTTTTTATTGTTAGAAAGTTTTCAGAGCAGTTATAATGATTTTCGAATAAAAAATATAGCAAAATCGGAAAAGTGAGAAAATGAATTAATGAAAAAAAACTTTCTAACAATACCTAAGATCGAAAAAAATAAATCTATAGGTAGAGATGTATACAATGACTAGTACTAGACATTCTAGAGAGATAAAAATAATAAAAAAACAAGAAAAGAAAAACTTACTTCTCACGTTCCTCTAATTCGACCGGATTATTGTCTATGTTTGTATGTTAGTTGACGATGTTGTGTTTAGTAGCAGCATCCGGGAAAGACAGGATGAAGAAAAAATAAACGTTAGTTTTTGCAAAACAACAAAAGAAAAAAACAAAAAACGCAAAAAATGTGAGTAACATTTGCCTAATGTTACATGACGGTGAAAATGAGTATTTTTAATGAGAAAAATTGAAAAAAGATTACAGATGAATTTGTAAAGTATTATAAAAAATATGAAAAACATTGATTTTTGTTACAATGCTCGAATGAAATAAAGACGATATTTAAAAACATGTATTAGTTACTCAACATTTAGATGTTTATATTACAGACGACATAATGTAAAAAAATACAACACTAAAAAGGAAATTCAAGCCAAAATCAACATCAGTCTATATGACACGTTGCAGTCGAAAATCTAAATTATTTCCGTATGTAATATCCATTTTAATATAGAGTTATTAAATATGCTGTAAAGTATGTTGGGGTAAGTTCGGCGCTGGGATAAAGCCGTATGAATCAAAATCCTGGCGTTGGCAATATTTTTTAATGCTTTAGATATCTATTTTATTAAAAAAATGTCGCAGAATTGTAGAAAGAACTCCAACATACGTAGGTATTTTGCAAATTTAGTATATGTTTGAAAATTACAAACCAGAATGTATTTTTTAATGGAAACAAAATAACGAAACCTACAAAATTGTGCCCTACAGGCATTAGTTATTATCTTCTTATTATGCGTATACTACGTGCAAGTGTTTTTAGTTTTGATCTCCAATTTACATATACTACATTCCTAATATTCTGGTACAACCTGTCACACAGACCGACAACAGCAGAAATGGGGATGGACTTACATTTGGACTTGGCCCTCATTCGACGGCAGATGCAGATAATGATGATGCAAAGGATCACGGTGATCACCAATACGGCGAGCGCTATGCCCCCAATGAGCATCAGCTTCTGTTGGTCACGCCACCATACTTTTGTACCTGGGGATAGAAAAACAATTTAAGATGATTTGATTTAGAAGGACTGTCGCTAACAAATCAGTCTGTTCCAAAAATACGAGTATCTGATGAAAATGTAAACTAATGGATCAGAAAACGTATAAAGTTAAAACCTTTTTTATGTAGATGTGTAACAAATTTCCTTTAGTGAGTGATTGCATAAGAATTTGACACGAAAAAGGTTTCTTATCACTTTCATCAGATATTTTTGGAACGGCCATAGATGGAGACACCAGTGATTGGAACACAGAGCTCGGAATTGCCGCACCGGAAGTTTTTAACGCCGACAGTACAAATTAAATTCGTGGCGCCGCAAGAGCGTTGAGCGCACAATTTCTCTCATCTTCCCCATTTAAAACTGCCAGTTTCTATACATCATTTACGTCGTAGTGCGAGTAAACAGTGACATGTTTGGTGTTGACAATGTCGCCTCTAACAACGTCTGAGGAGGCGTGTCCGTGCTCTGCGGATTGGACACAATTCATCGTGACCACGACCATTCTGTCAAGAGCGAAGCCAAAATATGATTTGGAAAGTCCCGTGATTGAAGAAAACATGATATGGCTAGAAGATAATAATATTATTGGATCAATTGCAAACAACCGTGAGCATTTAAAAGTTATAGTGAGACTGTTGCTCAGCAGTGAACCGAAATAATACGAACCGAAAATAGTAAAAAAAGTCGATGGAAAATTGTACATTATATTTTAATAATCGATGAATTATGCAACAAGGTGAAGATTAATTTTGTGTTTCTCCAAAATATGTTCTAAAGATGAGTAAAAACACAAAAACCAGTGTGCTTCAATTCCCTTTAAGCTGTGCAGTTAAATAATAATTTTGAATTTGTAAAAGTTTCAAATAATTATATTTGATAAAATTTTGAACCGAAAATACCAATGAAGCAAATTAATTAAATAAAAGCTTGTAACAAGCAGATACAGTCTTAATTGTCTCTTAAAAAAATTATTAATACCTATTAAAATTTTCGCAAATATTTTAAATAAATAATTAACGCCATTTTAAATAAATGCTGTAATATTGCTGAAACCCAAATTACCGCTGAACTTACCGAAACTTTCCAAGTTGGCTGCAAACCAGAAAATTGAATTTACTACATAATACAATAACATTATTATATTTATTTGTTTTAAAACATGGTACATTAACGTCTTATAAGGTCTTAAATCACACTTTTCTAGTCTATATACTATGTTAATAAAAACAAAACCAAACCAAAATATTTATAAGTAAATTAAAACAATTCCTAATTAATAAAAGTTATTACACAATAGACAAATATCTAACGGATGAATTCAATAGGTAACAAATAGATACAACTGTTTACCAGATAAGTAAAATAATAAAAATAAATTAACTTTAATAATTATTACTCACTCATTTATTTTAACTTCTTTAATAATGAGTTAAAATATATAAACGTGTTAAGTATTAATTTAAATATATAACTATATTAAATACACTAATTGCAATAAAAAATATTTAAGCGAATAAGCAATATTAATAATATAATTTAATACAAAAAATATATAAATAGATTGACTTCCACAAATCATATTCAGAGAATAAATAAATGAGTGATAATATAATATATAAGAACTAATACTACTGTAAAAAAAATAGATGGAAAGGAAATATAAATATTTAGTAATAAGGAAAACCATAAAAGCGCTCTTCCTCTCTTACTCAACATTTTGCTGTGCCCGACAGGGTCCATAATTATTTCTATAAATTAAAACTTACCACCTGTATGTGTAGATTATGGATTGCATTAAAGATTAATTCGTCGAGTGTTTCTAATAATTTGGTCTACTTTTTCTAAAAGTTGTGGTAGCTTCAATAGACGAGAGGAGGTAAGGCTATATGTAAATTTTGGTCCAATACAAAAGTACCGAATGAGTGAAGGCAGAATGAATGTTAATTTTAAAAAGTCTTTCCGAGACAACATTACAATTTTGTATCTTCTCCTCAATGAACGTTGGAAACAATTCGTAAAAAAATGAGGACCCTAGTAGGTGAAGAGAGTTTCTTTCCATAATTTTGATATTTAGTGCTATTGTATTAAATTTTGCTATGCTAGTCTGTCTGTCAGTCGTAATAGCCAGTTACAATACTGGTCTAGAATAAGTCCAAGTAATATGTACTCACTAACTTCGTTAATTTGTGGTCCAGATTTAATGAACCATACATATTTCATGGAGGAATAATTCTAAAGATAATCTGAACAATGATTGAAACGTCTTGGATTGGTTTAAATACAAAAAATCTACTCAAATCGATTCAATATTATATATATATATATATATAATCGGTTTAATATTCTATGGTAACTCAAAAAATATAGGTAAAAATTAGGTTGCCAATTTTTCATAAAAATAAACAGTCATGTCTCATAACATAATATCCTATCTACCACGTGAAATCATTTGCCATCATAATAATATTAAACTAAATAATGGAAACTGATGAAATGATGAAATAATAATGATGAAAAGTTTTTCCTAATAACAAAAGTTGTTTGTGCTCAGAAATCAAATATTTGGTGAAATAATCGGCCTAAACAGTACCTATATCTACATGGTTTATTAAGACCCTCAAGTATTTAACCTCTACTTGTGTGTGATAGTACTTTATAAAAAATGGAGTTACCCATAACATCACGCTCGCAGGCGCGGGACATGCCCACAGTGTTGTTGGCATAGCACAGGTAGGTCCTGTACACATCGACACTGGTGCTAAGAACCAGGAAGCTCTGAGGTCCTGACTGATAGATCACCTCGTCTGTCAGGCTGTCGTTGTCGTTCTTCAGTTTCCAGGTGAAGGAGACCTGGTGGAAAATTTAAAGCATGTCTTTAATCGTACCCCAAATAATTCCCATTTTTATGTCCTAAAAATATGAATGTACGTGACTCTAATATAACAAAATGTGCCCTTTTTTATGAGCCTCAAATAATTCTCATTTTTATGTCCTAAAAATATGACTGTACGTGACTAATATAACAAAATGTGCCCTTTTTTATGAGCCTCATTTTGGTGTCCTAAAATTCTCAATAGCCAATTAACTGCGACCAACTTAAATATATTTGGACACAGTTTGGTCGGGGTCCACTATAGTCCATTTATAATAGCATTAGAAAAAAGAGGCTCGTAGAAGCAGGAATGCAAAACATTTTATTTCAAAGTTATGATAAAACAATTTTAAGGGAGATGCTTAAATTCTAATTTTCTTGCGTTTTTTGCAATTTGCAGGTCAGTGTAAGGTTGTATCTTAATAAAAATAATATGATGCGCAACAATAAGAAATATGTAGGCAATAATACAATTTTAACCTTAAAAATCATCAATACATCCCTTTAAATTAGAATTGCTCCGAATTCGTCTGATTTCGCGGGCTACTGCAGCGCATCCACCTTAATTAAAATAAAATTCGGTAGAATTATAGTGAAACGAATAACGTTCCAAGTATTGTTCATCCCTGCTTCTTTTAGGTTTTTAGCATTGACACTGTAATTTTAAATTGGAGTTATATAATATAAATAAATTAAAGCCACATAATTTCATAAGATAAATAGTTAAAATGGTTACAATTAAGTGTGACAGCTGCTGTAAAAATAGATCATAATAAATTCGGCGTCTATCATAATGTAACAATGTTTATTGTATTTTTGTTACAAAGTGTGCATTAAAAATAACCTTTTTTAACTTCTTTCTAATGCTATTGTAAATGGACTATAGATTAGGACAAATTTGACAAAATTCCTCATTGTTGAAAAAATTTACTGACGCAGTCTTTTTCCAAAATGAGGGATATGAGGAATTACACAAACAAACTGATTAACAAAAACTGCGCAGAAGGAAGTTTAATAATATTCTTCAAATATATTTACCGCTGTTGGATTAGCGTGTGCAGTGCAGACAAGTGTTTGAGCTCCTTTAATTTCGGTCTGTTTTATGCCGCATTCAGGAATAACTGTAAGGAAACATTTGGCAATGTTATCAATGAATATTCGTCACGAGATTCGTCTGAGAAAAATAATAGAATTAATGTGATGACAAATATACATGGCCTTTTTATGCTTTCCTGTGGTAAACCAAAACTGTTTAGACTTATAGTGCAGTTTGATTTATACTCAGCTAACATTATTTTAAATCTACTTTGTATATTGGTGTCTTGTATATTTTAACAAAACATTAGGCGTCAAACTTACAGCAGATAAGTCGTTGTTTTTCAAATAAGGCCTTGATTAACAATATCAACAGCCTGACTTAAGTCAAAAACACTTTAATTTGTTCGAACTAACTAATTCAAAGAATTTATTTAAATTGAAGCAATTACAGGCACTTTTGAATTGCCAAGGACTCGATCATTCAGAAAGATAAAGTTAGTTCCAGAACGTGCCTGCGTATGGAGAAGAACGTACAATAAATTCAATGGACAGTCTTTTAAATCGTTTTTTTTTAATATTTGTAACATCATTCATGTCAAAATTATGGATATGAGAGTCAAATATTATTTAAATGATTATAAGTACTTACACCAAACATCCAGAAATACAGAAGTGTTAACAGATCCGTGTCTGTTGTACGCCTCACACGTGTAGTTGCCTCCATCCTTCCTCTGAACGGGTCCCAATAGCAATGTGTTAGAAGATGAGAGTATCAGGGAATTATTTCCATGTTCCTTAGCGGCTGCCTTGCTGGGCTGCAAGCGACGCCACGCGTATGAGGGCATGGGAAAACCTCTGTAAACGTAATGGTGAAGTTAGTGAAAGATGTCATTGTTTCATTTCATACACAGTGCGAAGACAGGGTATCGTGTTACCCAATAACTGTTTTGTGGAGGTCAGATAGGCATCCACTCTGGTATTCTGCTGCAACCGATTATACTGGAAGCCGACCCCAACACAGATGAGAAAAAGCTAGGCTAGATGATGATACAGTGGGGAGATGACTAGATAACTAGGTAGGTCTAGGTGATCAATTGAAGTAATAATTCATAATCATTTGGTGCCTCCTTATCATTAAAAATTGTCTAAGGACGAGTTGGCATCGGCCCTTGGTACGTCTTCCAAGGGTTCGGGACCCCAGGGTCCCGAGAAATGTCAATGACAAAAGTTCTACTAATGTTCTCTGAATTTTTCATTCGTAATATTTGTTTCTTGCAATAACTGTGTCAGACAATAAATAGTAGATTATGCACCGAGGGGCTAAAGTTGGGTCTTATGTCACGGGCATCATATTGAATCTCGAGCGCAATGAAGGATTCGGGATTTAACTCACGAGCGAAGCGAGGGAGTTAATACAAGAATCCTGAATGGAGCGAGGGATTCAAGCTAGCCCAAGACAAAGACACCTTTAGCCCAGAGGAGGATACTCTACTTTTTACACCTACTGTGAGAAAATAATAGCCATAGTACGAAAAACAAAGTATTTATTAAATAAACAAACATGGCAACGATATGAAGAAGCAGTCATTATGATTTTGTAGGAAATCGAGAATATCATCTACGCGTAGTAAGGGTATCGGGAATAGATTTCCTCTTTCTGGCACCAAAGGGTGTTTGTTAGTACTATACTGCCAAATTAGCTGAGCATGTGAGATTCCAAATTCAAATCACATTATTGACCAGCGGGTCATAATGAAATCTAGTACAACATTATTGACCGGCTGTGCCCCCGGCCACTAATGACTCACTTTAGGTTAAGGTTGCTTTGACATATAATTTGACATTTTCGAGCAGGTGGTGTGAAAACATTTTTTTTTTTTGTATCTTACCTGGCGGAACACACTACTTTAGCCGGTATTTCATTCTCGGTCACGCTTACTCTTTCAGGGTCTACCCTGATGTTTTCTGGTTCATCTGCAAAAAAATAATAATTCGCTTTGAGTTCTTGTAATTTAAATGCTAAAAATGGAATTGTCTTTTAAAAGTGACGAGAAAAAAGATGCGGAAGGCAAAGAATCGTGTGTTTGTAGCAAATAAAGACGCCTATGTAACAGTGGACTGCAATAGGCTGAATACTTGAAGCCAGAATCTTAGATAATTTACATTTATAGCCACTCACCCAATTATCAACTATAGCGTTACTAACTGTAGCTAAGTTCATATTTAAATGACCATTTGTAATAAAAGTCCTAACAATATTTTGGCTGCAATGGAATTTGTACTTTGTCTTCTACATTGAGATTGTTGTTCCATAATCTAGGTAGCTCGTTGATTATAAAACAACCGTACCGTGTGCCCAATGGAATTTCCCATCCGCAAATATGACGAATTTCCATATAAAGTTTCCTCCACTATGTACCCGTTCGATCCATCCTTAGTGCTTACTTTCGCTATACAACGAACTATTGTGCAACATTGCATGCTTCTAGACACAGCGGTATAGGTTGTGCGTTATCTGTCCGTAAATTTTAAGAAGTTTATTAAGAAGAAGATACTCACATTCAACAGCAAACTTAGTGGTGCTGTTGACTGGTGGGCCTGCCAAGTTCCTTGAAGACCTGCAGGTGTAGCTGGCAGTATCAGCAGCTCGGTCGAGGGCGTGTGACGGCCATGCGGACATGTTCCAGTGCTAGAAGAGAAAAAAATAAGTTTACACAATTTTTCATCTGGCTTTTACCTTTGCGGCATTGCCATACAACGTGGCAATGCCGCCAGTGTCTTGCGTACATTACCAGTCGACAGCGATGTGGATGAATTTTTTGACGCTATATTTTAGTTGTGGCCACGTTTGCACACACGTAAACATCTACATTTCATAGAAAAAAGTTTAATAATATTAACAACTTCAGTTTATTATAAACCTTAATGCTTAAACATAAAGTTTAATTTCCATTGCAAAATATATTTAAAATGTCGCTTGAAAATAAAATCATTGTATTTTTTAATTTTCAGTCACTTATTCTAAAATGAAACTTATGCCCGTTTTCACCAATAGCCCCTAAACAGTAACTTATGTAAGGTTCCCCTATTTTAGGGGACCCTTCAAATCATCCCCTTACCTAAATTCTGTTTCACCATCCTATGGGCTACTTACGTAAGAGTCCCCTAGATAAGTGACGTATAGTGCGAAGGTACTGCGGAAACGTTTATCGATAAATTATTCGAGTTAACGATTTTATTGATATTTAGCTGAAATAACCAGATAAAACACGTAATTTCACCCAGATTATTTGGAAAAAGTAGGATCTGCACCTTTTAAATATTAGATAAATAATAAAAAGTTAAAATTTCTTTTTTTGGCTGTATGCCGAACGCCATTGCCTAATAAAGTCGCAGTGAAATTTTGAAGTCACGTGACTTGACTACTTGACATAAGTGACTTCGTTAGTTTGTTGTGTTTGTGTGATTGCGTGTTCTTTTCTAGTATTTTGTTACTTATAAATAATGGCAGAAAAGAGGAAACGTGGACAAAGTTTTTCATTAGAAGATAAAGATAAGTTGATAAAGTTACTGCTCCAGCACAAAGAAACTATTTTAAATAAAAAGACAGATGGGGCCATAAATGAGGCGAAAAACAGTGCGTGGATAGCCATCACAAATTCCTTTAATTCTACTTCAAACACACACAGGTATGAGACATATACTTTCCATAAGTATAATGTACCAATATGTACTCTTAAGGATTTATTTAATAAAAAATCGTACGTAAATACACCATTTAACCAATCTAGGTATGTACATACTAACTACTAAATCTGTGTTTTTTTTTAGAAACAAGGATTCTTTGATGAAAATGTGGGAGTCAATTGCTTCTAAAGCTTCATATACATCGTTGTCACTATCCATTTTATCTCGTTAATTATAAGTAATCTTGGTCGGTCACAAAATAACCTAAAAATATGTGTCACCTAAGTGTTACGGGGTCGTCAATCCATCCCTTAAATTAAAAGGCCCCCTTAATGCTTTAGGTGTCACTTAAACGTTGGTGAAATTAAAACTTGCGTTAGGTGCCCCTTATATTTGTTTAGGGGACACTTAAATTTTAGGGGCTATTGGTGAAAACGGGCATTAAAGTCTAAGTAGTTGTTTAGTGTGGTTAAAAACATACTAATTTGAAATAAAACCACAAAAGTATTTGTGGTCTTATTTTTCGGGCCGTTTTTGAAGCGCTTATCGGGAATCTAGTACTATTATTGATCGAAGATTTTAGTGTTATCTTGTAAATGAAAATAAATTTTTCGTCTTAACTAAAGAAGGGGTTTTATGTCCATTGTCAGGATAAGTTAAAGAAAAATCAAGTAACTCAATAGGCCTATTTCTTCATTTCAGTTATAGACCATGAATTTGGACTGGAGAGCCAAGATTAAAGATAGTGGAGGGATTATGGTCGTAATCACTAAGCTTAGTAAACCGAGCAGCGTCCGCTTTATTATTAAAAGCCTGTGATGCCCCACTCACTGCAGGCCGAAGGCCTCCCTTTCCACTTCTCTCTGTATAAAGCTGCTGTGGACCAGTTGTTATTGAAGGAGTCCAGCTCATCCTGCCATCTCCATCTGGGCCTGCTGCTTCAGCATCCGTTGTATATTGTTAAAAAAAAAACGGGTTGCACTCCGGGAGTGCCGGCAGAAGTGAAAGCTTGAATATTAACGCTGTGCATTTTTTATATTTTGGAATGCGGTCTACTCTCCCTCCGTCTAACGAATTTTCGATCAGGTCACGTGTCCTGACGCGAGCTCCGTCTTATGAATTTTCGATCAGGTCACGTATCCTGACGCGAGTTTAACATTTTTTACCCATCACAACAAAAGTGCACAAAGCCGCTAAAGAAGTTTTCACTTAAAAAAAAAAAACAGCGAACGTCTGTTAGTCATTCTTATCAAATTATAATTTGGCTATCTTTTACGACACTTACGCCGTATCTTTTTCTTTTTCACTCTGGTTACTATCATTAATCGTTGCAATACTTACCAAAGTAGACTCAGTAGCTTCAAAGTCATTCCTATTAACTTGAGGTTCAATCTTCCTCTCCACCACGTAATATCTGTCAGTTTTCTCAGGGTCTATAACGAATCCATCTTTCAGCCATTGAACGCTGCATAGCGGAGCACATTCCACCGTGCAGGATAGAGATATGTTCTGAAAAAAATTGTTGACGTTGATTAATGAATTAGGTTTCTTGAATGCACAAGGATGGGTGAACTGTGCGAAAGATGATATGGCTAAAAAGGGGGTGACTACCGAGATGACGACCAATATAAATGTATGGAAGAAAAATATAAGTTGCGCAGACCCCAAATATATATGATGAAGATGATGTATGCACAAGACGACACATAGGTAATAGTCGACCACGTAATTGATTTACCAGTTTCGACAAGTAATTGATCTAACTGTTACATAGACAAATAGCCCTTGTTGTTTTATGACGTGAAAGTGACATTTAACCCTAACCTGAGTAGCGAAGCAATTTCAAGGTCGACTTTTTATAAACTCATAGTATATTTTTTAAGACCATAGCAGTCACGATACTTTTAGCATCAGCGATGAACAAAGTCGCTTTTCGGAAGTTCGATTCAACAACGACCCTCCATACATAGTTGGATGCCAGTCACAGCGATTTATTCAGGCCTTGATATCTACAGACCACGACTCCATTTTTGACCGCAACCGAACGGAGTGCTTCAGCAATATAGTGAACCATTTAGTTTTTAATTTGATTTTATAAGCTTGTGATTTTATTTTCTTTCTATTTTGTACTTTCAAATATAAGTGTTAAATTTACCTATGGCTATTTATCTGAAATAAATTACTTGATTTGATTTGATTGATGCAGTCATCAAATCAAAATATTTAACTAACGTGTTTGCTATATAGTCTGAAGTTAATTGGCTTCACCCAATCTGGCTCGGATTACCTGGGGCCCAATTCTGTAAAATAACCAATTTGTCAATAGTGTATAAGTAGTGTCTCAATAGAATAGTTTTTGACATTCGGTATTCTACAAATTATTTATGGTCATTGACTTGCCACTGTAGTGCTATTGAAATGCCATAGTAAGACTATTGTAATAATTGGTAGTCTGGTCCACTATAATGTGTCAATGTCATTGTGATGGCCAAAGTTACGGTAGTCTGTAAGGTATTTGACAAGAAAACTATTCTACTGCCACACTATCGACATTCTATCGACACACTACTGAGACACCACTGAAACGCCATGAAAGTTTTTGCAGAATGCCAAATTTGCAACAGTGGCAATATAATGTCTGTAGTGTGTCGATAGAGTGTCAATGGCGCGTTCCTTAACTCAAAGTTATAGAATTGGGCCCCTGTAGTGTATTTTTATAAAATAATATTCTTAAACTCACCTGTGATTTGTATAAGGCACCGCTGTAGTGGTTCATCGCATATTTAAAGCTTGGTGGAGCTGAAATAGAAAATACAGAAAATTATGAGTGGAACCGTAAATATTACTACGGGAAAAATAACATTCTCGCTCTAAGTTCAGTGAATAAAGTGACGATCTTGTCGACGTTGGCGTTAGTAAAATTGTTAAATATTTTTCATACTATTTGTAGCCCTCTTCTCCAATCTGTTGACAGGTCAATATAGATATCATGTGATTTAACACTGATAGTAGATTTACCTAGCACTTTATAATATGTAATAAGGCTGCAGACTTGACCAGGCTTTTAGGAAGCCGATGTAAACAGCACAGTGTAGAAGTAACGAACCCAGCACGTCGATGGAGGTGTGCGCGGGCTCGCCGCCGCCGCCCGCGCTGGTCCCCCAGCACGAGAAGTTGGTGCGGTGGTCCAGCGTCACCGGGTCGATGGTCCAGTTCTGCGACACGATGTCGCTCACCGGCCGCCCGCCGCGCGTCCAGCGGAACCTGCGGATTCATTATTAAGTATAGTGTTTTAACTTTATGACTGTCCTCTAGAAGACTGCATCTTTCGTATCTTCGATTTTTTTTTGTTTATCGACGTTAGACTTCTGACAGAAGAAAGAGTTTTTCTTAGAAAATGAATAGGAATGAGGGCGAAGAGGGGAGTCACTTGAGACCACCAGTGGTCATGTGAGTGTCAAACAGTGGTCACATGTGAGCCTGTAGTTACGTGTTTGCCTGCCTGAGGCACTACCTACGATCAAGTAAGTGGCATAATGTCAAAGATCACAGAACTGATAATTGTACTGCATAACAGTGTTTAGTACTTATGGGATAAATAGTCATGTCCGGGCTATTTATGAAGGTTACCTGTGAGCTTCAGGTCGTCCCCGCTCCTTGATGCTACAACTGAGCACCAAACTCTTGCCCTTCACGACGCGCCACGGAGAGTACGTCAGCTTAGCGGGCCCGGGTGGATCTGAAATTAAATTAATCGTAATTTAAATGGTAGTTTTGACATTATTATTAGTTGTTTTGACATTATTAGTAATTATTTCCATAATTTGCCAAATGTACCTAACTACTAACACTAGTGTTTAAGATGTGCATGTTATTACTAAAAAATTGGATTGTATGATCTGGATAAATAAATGATTATTATTATTAAAATAGTCAGTCAAAATGACCACAGGCCATAAAAAAAGTTTTTTTTTACACCGACTTGTATATGCAGAACACAATTTAATTACTGGAATTGGGGACTAGACGCTACTGTCAATACTCAAATCTTTATTGCATTTCATATGTGTTACATACCATCAGTCGTTACGGGTAGTCTGAAGCCCGAAAGTCTGACAACCAGTCTCACCAAGGGGTATCGTATTACCCAGTAACTGGGTTGTGGAGGTCAGATAGGCAGTCGCTCCATGTAAAATACTGGTATTCAGCTGCATCCGGTTAGACTGGAAGCCGACCCCAACATAGTTGGGAAAAGGCTAGGCAGATGATGATGATGATGTGTTACATACCCTGTCGGGCTTAGCAGAAATTAGTCTGTCTGTCTCCACTTTTATTCATCAACCTTATCTTTTACCAAAAATATTATATTTTCATTTCTTGGACAGTTAAATGATACATGATTTTATTTTGTAAGTAGGTTTTACAAAAACTTTTACACGTCAATCATATTTTAAAACTAGATAAGGTCAGCGTTTCCTATCTGACTAGTCTGAAAAGAAAGGCCGAAACAAACTCAGAGGTCACAGTCTCTTTTAAAGTCCAAACATAATCTTGGTCAGATCATATGAAGACCATGTAGATCGATGTCTGAGATGGTCTTTTGAGGAAAGAACCACATAGATTGAGAGGACCTGTCCAGCCAGTGCACGCATTTGTCAGAAATCGTGCAGCTCAACTCAAAACTTATGGAGCTCGACGATTCGACGAACAATACCAAAGAAAGGACATTTGGGTAGGCCACATTAATTACTCAAATTGCCAGACCATGACAAAAACTAACAGAACACAGAGAAAAATAAAAAATAATATAAATAAAATGACCCACATAGTCTTCACATTCACAATAATTAAAATGATAGAATACTTTACAAAGTAAGCAAACGTCATATTATACAATATAAAATTCATTAATGTCAAAGTGTATAAAAAAACGGTCAAGTGCGAGTGGGACTCTCCCACCGAGAGTTCCGTACAAATTAGTAGGAATGTAACTACAAATTTATGGTTTTCGGATTTTTTCGTTTACTTCTGCTAGATGACATTGCTTCTTGCCAAATTTATGATTCTAGGTCATCGGGAAGGGCTATAGGTTTTGATTCCCTTGCGAGTGTCAAAATATGCGGCATAAACGCCCGTATCTTTTGATTGCGTTTACTTTGAAGTTTGATTTTTTTATTGCTTCAAGAGATTGCAGCCCTTTTTTTTTTAGGTGGGAAATCATCAAATGACCCCTCCCGCCCTGGGCGGAGCGGAAGGGAGTGTCAGACTTTTACTGACTAAAACCCACCCGTGTTCCTTCAGTTGCCTGTGCCAAGGGCCACGGTATCTCTTTCGAACAACCCGCAGCCCTGGCGGCAGAAATTGCAGCCCTGAGTATTTGATATTAATTTAAACTTGATAACTCCACGCGTTCTTGAGAAAAAGGGTCTTGACAGTCAGACGGACAGACAGACGGACAAAAAAGTGATCTTATAAGGGTTCCGTTTTTCCTTCGGAGGTAAGGAATCCTAAAAACAACAAAACAGAAAAAAAATAAAAACATTCAATATGTAAAAATTGGAAGCAGCTTAATCCCAAGCCTTTTTGTCCTCGATATAACACTTAACGGTATAAAAGGCTTTCTGGCACAACTTACGTTTAATGAATGATTTGAATTTATTAAGGCTTAGATCTTGAACGGGGCTAGGAACTTTATTATAAAAGCGTATACATTGGCATCAGAACGAGCCACCTATTTTCTTGAGCCTCGTTGTAGGTACAACAAATTTGTGTTTGTTCCTAGTATTTATATCATGGATATCACTGTATTTTTTAAACAATTTAATATTTTTATGGACATCTAAAAGATTTTCATAAATATACTAAGAAGGCACTGTCATAACATTAATCTCTTTAAATTTGTCTCTGGGCGAGTGTCTCGGACTTAATTTATAAATTGATCGAACAGCTCGCTTCTTCAAAAGAAAAGAAAGAAAGAAAAAAAGGTAGTCTTAAATATTAGCGGCATTTCCCTACAGTAGAATACCGTACCACAGTATACTATGAAAATAGCTAAAGTACACTAAACCGGCTGTCTCTATATCAGTTAAATTAAGATTTTTTCTAACAGCGTATGCTGCGGAACTTAGCTTTTTTGACAATTTGTCTATTTACGGACCCCACTGAAGCTTAGCATCCAAAGTTATGCCCAAGAATACTGTGCTGTTTTCAGGATTCAATTCTTAGCCCTTTATCAACACATTAGTTTTCACCTGCCTAAAGTGAGGTAGCGTAAACTTAATTACTATAGCTGTAAAAAAATTATACTTAATTATTTACTAACCATCGATTATGTACAGACAGAAGTCCTACTTATTGTCTGCAAATAAAACTACTAACATGCTATGTTACTTTTATTTCCCTAAGTTTATGTAGTTTAGTTTAGGGTTTACGTTATATTTATTGTTAATTTATTTCATTAAGTATTTATGCACTTTCTAGCCTGAAGCACAGGTTCAACCTAATTCAGGCAAATTAGCAACTGTGCGCTATTTTTAATTGTTAAGGTATTAAATGTAAATGTACATATTCCTTTTTTATAAATAAACGATTATTATTATTATATTTGATTTTTTTCTCGTTTAGAAGTAAATAATTAACATTGAACCAGTGGACGCCTTTAGAGATCGCGCTATTTACATCGTCGGTAACCTGCTGCTGACGTTTAAGTTTAAACAGAAGTGAAGTGTCATCTGCAAAAAACACTATATCATGATAATCTTTTATGAAGTACGGCAAGTCATTAATATAAATAAAAAAAAGAAAGGACCAAGAATTTAGCCCAGTGGGACTCCCATTATTACTATAGATCCGGGAGATCTTTTTTCATTAACATCAACGCTCTGAATCCTCTTACTCAAGTATGAAGTAAGAAGATCCAGAGCTGCGTTCCGGATCTTGTAGTGGCGGAGTTTCCTCATTAAGGTTTCGTGAAGAACGTAATCGAATGCCTTGGACAAATCACAGAAGATGCCCAAGGCATCGCATTTGTCTTCCCATGTATTATAAATATGTCCTAAAATTTCAACATAATTTTTTTTTCACAATTTCAATTTCAGTAGTTGAACGACCCTTGTAAAACCGAACTGTTTGCTAATTTTTGTGTTTATTAAAATTTTTTTGCATTTGTACTGTAATTTTCGAGAAATTAATTTTAGAAATTAATTTCTCGAAAATTACAGTACAGAAATAGGTCTATAATTTGAGGGGTCTAATGTACTACCCGATTTAAACAAAGGTATTATTTTATTATTTTTCATGAGGTCAGGAAACTCCCCACCGTCAATACAGCTATTAAAGATAAGAGCTAGAGTGGGTGCTACAATATCAATAACAGACTCAGCAACTTCTACAGAATCACCCCACAGACCTGCAGTCTTTTTTACATTTAAAGTGTGAAAGGTTTAAAGTTAAATGCAAACTAGGTATTTCTTGCTTCAGCTTTTTTTCCAACTTCTAAAAGTGGAGTAATCTTGAAAGTTATTTTTTTTTTTTTTTATTTATAGGGAAAACAAACAGTAGTATACTAAAAATATACAAATGGTCTTAAACATATGACTTAACAAATATACTACCCACTACATTTTCCACAGATTACTACTTACACTAAGACAAACTGAATAGCAAACGTTAATTGTAGCCAGGGTATGTAAAAACATTAGAAGCTACTGTTATCTTTCAAAATTTTGATTATGTCAGTTCTAAAGGTATATCTGCTTATAAATAATATATCAATTGCACAAAATAACTTATTGTATGTGTCGACTAAACGGCGTAGCGGTGAGCGCACACCAGCATTGGATTTGCAAGAACTAGTAGCGAATAGCTGTCTGGTGCGCACCTCCCGCCCCTGCACTGTTCGAGGAACCAGGTAACACAAACTGTTCACCAAGTCGGGGCAATCAAATTTGTTTCGGCATACACCGTATAGAGTCATTGTCTCAAGGAGCGAGCGCCTTTTCTGTAATGTAAGGAGGCCATATTTTTTGAGCATGGACTGATAAGACGTTTTTTTTCGAAAACATCTATACTCCATGGCTCGAAGGTACTTACGTTGAACTAATTCTATAATTTCACAATACTTAGCATAATAGGGATTCCAGATAGGTACTGCGTATTCTAATTGCGGTCTAACTATGGACTTGTATAAGTGCAAGAAAGTGGAAGGTCGACGGAACTCAGTAGATGCTCTCATCACAAAGCCATACATCTGGTATGCTTTATTAACTATACGGTCAACATGACTATCCAGATGAAGTTTCGAGTCTAACTGTACACCAAGATCACGAATACAAGTAATTTTGTTGATAACACTATTAGCAAGTCGATAATTAATATTAATAACATTTTTCTTTTTAGTAAATGTTATACTATGACATTTGGGCAGGCTAAGGTACAATTTGTTAGAAGAACAATAGTCAGAGAAACGATCAAGATCTTGTTGAAAATCAAAACAGTCTTGTTCATTTGCAATTTTTGTATAAAGTTTTAAATCGTCCGCATACAAGAGAAATTTTGAATTCTGGAAACAATCTTTAATGTCATTAATAAATAGAATAAATAATAGAGGTCCTAAAATTGAACCTTGTGGGACTCCGGATGTGACTTGGATACAGCTGGACTCGAAGCCATTAATTACTACCTTCTGGGTCCTATTAGTTATATAAGAAACAAACCAACGTAGGAGGTCCCATAGTAGGCATTCAAATTCGAAAAAAGCAATATGAGGTTTACTTACAGTTGACAATCAGCTCAGTCTTGGCGCTCACGTTGCCCCATCCAGCGTAGTTCTTGCCTTTACAGGAGTAGTTTCCATGGAAACTCTTTGTCGTGTCTTGAAGTAACAGCATTGAGGGGTCCACTTCATTGCATAGGTTTTCTGCACAGGTTGAAAATTACAACATAGAACGCTGTCTTACTGTTTTCTTGAAAGTAAGAATAAGAATAGTCTGGAATTGAGTTTCTTTTATTTTTCGTTGCTTATATATATTGTATGTATGTATTTATGTATCTATAATTTTGGATATGTATATATTTGTGTATCTATTTTAGTAAATTGTATACATTATGTTTGCACCAACGACAGTCCCATTTTATGTCTAGGAAAATCACTGTCCATTCTAAGGTTGCCTGGAAGAGATCGCAGTAATGCGATAAGGCCACCCATTGTATATTTTGTAGTGTTTTATGTATTTTTTATGCTATGTATTTTTGTGGCGCACAATAAAGTATATATAAATAAATAAATAGCTTAAGAATTTGACGATGTGGAAAACTGGCATAAAGTCTTGACAAATGTTCCGAAGTACTCGTAACTGTTTATTCGTTAATTTCCTTTAAAAAAATAAAAATATGGACCCAGAGTTTTGCTATAGCACCAACCTACTTATTCTCTAGTAACACTATCCTAGTCGCTAGTGTGACTAGATCCTTCGGTTGGACAATGTTATTAGCTTAATCCATTATGAAATTTTTAATAGCAGATTAATAACTATTGGGCTCGCTCTCTATTACTTGATGCTTATAATCTTTTTGTTTTTGTTAGACTATTTTAGACTGAAATTCTGTCTTACCGTCACCCTCAGTATCGTTGCATTCCGGCAAATGTTTCAGCACCTCTCCATCCAGGAACCAGATGACTTCATCCAGTATCGGCGGGTTTCCCGACACCACCTCACACGTCAGGGTCACGTTCTTGTGGTCTGTCTCCAAGATGGGGCTGGGAGAACTCATGATGAGGCGGACTTGGGGTTTGACTGGAATTGAGTAATTGATGATTATTATTAGTAATATAATTATTTTCACTCGAATCGAAAATAAAGAGGAGCAGAACGAAATTGATAGACTATATAGATTTCATCTTAAACCTTGAAACACTCAAAAATGCTCAAAGAAAAGACAGCTAAATAATAGAGAATATAAACTTACACAGCACATTGACATCAATACTCTCTTCGCTTGTCCCATTGCCGACAGGATTACCGAGCACACAGGTGTAGTTGCCCATGTCGTTACCATTAGCATCCAAGATGATGAGGGAGTGCTGGTCAGTAGTGCCACCTTCGTAGTGAGTCGTGTTATGAACGGGAACGCGCTCGCCGTTTCGGTACCTGAAATGTAGAATGGTATAGAATAAGGAAAATCTTTGTAAAAATCTATCGGGCGCAAGTCGAACTCGCGTGGTGAGTTTACCGCACAACTATCTCTTTAATAGTTTACCCTCTTTTTATTGTTTGACAGGACAGAGGTCATATCTAGGAGCAGGTATGCCATACAAAAAACAAATGGCTCCTGTTACAGTTACCAAATAATACAGCTCTGTGACAGACAGATATATGTACAGACTGTGTAGGTTTATTTACAGGATTCCGTTGGTATACATTTTTGGTAATTATAAGGTAATGACATAAGATTATAAGATAAAACGCCAGTAGGCGTCAGATTCGGCTGACAAGAGAAGGAAATGATGTAAAACACGTAGAACGATTTCTAGGGAAAATTAATGAACATATGGGTTGAACCGTGGTTAAATTAATTCCTCCCGGTGTCCTGAGAGCTCGTAAAGATTTCCTATAGTACCCTACTTAAGTCCGAAAGACTCAATAGAATAATTTAAATGGAAGTCAGGTTTTTAAATAGTTACAAATATATTTTCATTACCGCTTGGTTTTGATGACATCTTTAAATCATGACATCTCAAATGGTAGTTGATTTACTGAAACTAATAATCTTAGGACTAGTAATTAAGCCCTAGGTGCTAATTAGTAAATCTATACCGGAAAGAAAATTAAACATAATCTGAAGTAGCATAATTAATTACTGTCGAAAATGATTTAGATTAATGACTGTCAACAATTTATAATCTCGATAATGCTACCAAAAATTAAGATATACGATAAAAAAAGATATTTCATTTGAAGAAGTAAGTTTAAAATTCAAGGACATAACGTGACATCCATCATCCCGCACTGGGCCCGCGTAGTGAATTACGGTCCACTCTCTCTCACAGGGGAGGCCCGAGTCCCAGCAGTGGGAACGTTGTAGGATGTTTACGCTTTATATGGTTGATTATGTTTGTGTCTTGAAGTGAAAATAAATAAATTATAATGACTTACCAAATAACACTGGTCAAAGATGAAGGATTGCTTTCATATTCACATTTGAGAAGTAATTTTGATCCTTCTACTACTGTTATGTTCTTTGGCTCTACTCGGACGATTGGGGGATCTGGAAATCAC
This sequence comes from Apamea anceps, assembly GCA_951799955.1. NCBI lineage: Eukaryota > Metazoa > Arthropoda > Insecta > Lepidoptera > Noctuidae > Apamea > Apamea anceps. The sequence goes on from OX637525.1 coordinate 1,308,379, forward strand.
GTATTAAAAGAATAAATAAAATTCTTAAAAAAGCCGGATCAATATAATATATTTGATATGAAAGTTCAGGTTGATTTTTTGAAGAATATAAAAACGATTGCGTTCGTCAGTAAAATAGAAAATATAATGATTGACTGTTTCATTGCTAAAGGCTGTATTAGTGTTACTATATTAAAAACTTGTACAATCCTATAAAAATAAAATATGTTTAAATAAAATATTTTTATCACAACCTCACAAGTCATAATTCAATGAGTATTATCATCTAAATACATACACCAAATCTCGAGCTCCATGGTGGCATGCATCGGTTGATCCTTTGTTTCCACAGTCACTTCATTGGAAGCTTCGCAGTGGAATTTCTGCCCGTTCTCAAACCGAGTCGCCTCAAAGGTGAAGTTTGAGTTGGTTTCAAATGTGGTGTCATCCTGTGAATGAATAGAGATTGATGAAACGCCGGGACTTATTCCAAAAGTACAAATTAACAAATCTGTTAGGGTGAGCTCGCCTTTAAGCCTTATCGGCCACAGGCAAGGTGCAAGGACCTGCCGGTACACTCTTCATTCTCCAGGAAAAACTCAGTGCAGTTTCAAAAGTAATCTGATGTCACCAATAGCGTTTAATAGGAGACTTCATCATTAAAGATTGAATCTGTAATACTATTTGGTATCTGAATAGAGTTGTGGTTAACCGTCCAGCACGTAATTGAAAGCGACTTAAGCCAAAGACCTCTTGTTCATCTCAAATTATAGAGACGGATAGATTCTATTATGAATATTAAATTTGCAAGCTTTATTATTCATAATTTATACAGCTCACTAAAAGTCTTAAAATAATATTACCCATAAACAGAAGTTTATGATTTTCATAGGCCCTGAATATAGTTATAATGTTAATTTTACTTATGGTTCATAAAACGGCTGTAACATAATTACTGTAGGAGTAAATGGCAGTAAAATTTTAAATTCACCTCACCCCGCCGACAATCTCAAAGTGACAGAGCATCTTTGTGTAAAGTTTAGTTTGGATATAAAGTGGCTTGAAGTGGCTTAGGACGTGGTTGTAAGAAAAAAATTGCTTTCAAGTTCGCTCATAATACTGGTTAGAGGAAGTTTAAGGCATAAAAAGCCAAAGAGCTAGAGAAATGAAACAGCTGAGAAAGTTTGTGACATTATAATAGCTTTTTCTCAAGTGTTTACAAGAATTTAGTGTTTGCTTTTAATCATGTCAACAGTTTATCTAGCCTTTTCCTGCGGTTGGCTTCCAGTCTAACCGAATTCAGCAAATTACCAGTATTTTACATGGAGCGATTGCGTATCTGATTGCTTTAATTCATGTACCTACAACATTATGTCATGATTATGATTTAGTTCCAAGCCAGATAACACTATCTTTGTTACTGGATTAAAATAAAAATGATCGATTATATCAGATGATGAATAATTATAACTACAAGGTCACTGATAATATTCTGTCAAGATAGATTATCCTTTTTCAATAAGACCTATTATCTGATAATGGCTATTAAGATTCACGAATCGTAACAGTATAATCTAATAAAAATGCCGGATATAGTCATAGAATTCAAGAATCCACAATCAGTAGCCTGTGGCATACCACAAGTAAGCTAAAGCAAGAACTAAGAACATGAACATTATTCCTGTCACAGTCACACAACCGTAAAACTCCAAGTGCAAGATAGGGACGAGAATATACCAAAGCCAAAGCGCGTGCTAGGTAACCAATGTATAATACCAATTTCGGCCTAGGTGAGAATAACTCAAGCCGCAGTAAAAGTATTAGCCAGTCAGCCAAATTGTAGCGGGGCTGTCACTGTCTAGGGTGCGTCGTGCGTTATTTAAGTACTTGCGTCGGAAATTATCCCACGGAAATGTACTATCGCTTAAAAAGTATCCTATGTCCTAATCCAGGTCATGGTCTACCCATGTGCCATTTTTTATACAAATCCGTTCAGCAGTTTTAGCGTGAAAGCGTAACATGAAAATTAACTTTCGCATTGAAAATATTAGTTAGCGTTGCCGCTAGTAGAGGCTATTTTAATGCAACCCAAGCTTACATAATATCAATCGTATAATTTCTACTTCTTTATCAAGTCCATCGAAAGGTTATCTGTAAAAGATCGTTTTAACGATAAGGCCACCCCTTTTTTTTCATCATTAAATAACTTCTCGCGCCTGTGCCAGACGCCATGGTATCTCTTTCGAACAACCCGCGACCCCCGATCGCGGGCATCGGCACTGGCGGACCCCGTCACTTTGTGCTGACATCTCTTTGAAGCGTAACACTCAAATGCCAATCAATCAACTCAGCCTGTCGCAGTTCACTGCTGGACATAGCCCAGGCTGCGCCACAATACCCTGGCCTCTGTCTTCCACATCCAGTCTGTGCCAGCTACCTTCTTTAGGTAGTCCGTTCATCTACTCTTGAAAGTGCTATCTTGTAATTTGTAATGGTCTACACTGAAGAGTATTCTTTCCATGTACCTATCCATCTACGCTTATTAATATCGTCCAACTTGTACATTCCAGTACATTATAAATCCCAGCATGAATTCCGAAAATCCCAAACGTCTCTTCTATGAAAACTAACTCCTCGAGTTATCCCGTTTTACATTTGCAATTTAAATGCTTATTAATTAAATATGCATAGAAAATAACAGGCCTTAGGGTTGTAGCAGCGGTAATCGCCGTGTGAGTCTTTTTGTTGTTAGCTCATTATATTTAAAACTTTCTTTCTTTAAGTTTATTATGTTTTGTTGTTAATTGTTATCATGGTGTTGTTTTGTAGCTTGTCTTTTTGTGAGGTTCTGGTCTGTTTTGTGTTGGTTTCTACAATTTGATTACTGATCTTTACGTGGGTCTTAATTGCGATGGCGTGAAGTTACGACAGCTTTTATGTTCTACCCCATCCTTCCATTTTTTTTATTTGCCTTTTCATTGGCGTAGTAGTTACATGGTTGAATTTCTACGCTTTAGGTTGTGGGTTGCAATTTTATAAAAATGTACACAGTGCCTTAAGGCTGCTAGAGTAATTTACGTGATAGTATTGTGCACGTTTTAAGCATAGTAATTACGTACAAATAAGTCGCCATGGTCATTGGTAAAAAAACAAGCTTCATCATCATTCTCCTGCCCTCGTCCCAATTTATTTGGGTTCAGCGCAACCTATCTTTTTTTCCATACTTCTCTATTAGTCGTCATCTCGGTAGTCTCCCCCTTTCCAACCATAACATCATTCACACAGTCCATCTATCGGTTCTTTGGTTTTCCCTTACACTCATACTCAAAACTTTCCTGACGACATTTTTCTCATTCCTCCGTATCACACCATACCATAAAAAACAAGCTAAATAAAAATATAAGCTATTAAAGAACCATAACATTATTATATACGTATTTCTTGAAATCGAATCTAATTTAATAACAGTTCCTCTAGGTTATCTTTTACGGACGGAACAAAATCTTAATTCTCTTGAATAGAAAACTTCTTGAATAGTGGATTGATTATCAATTCATACTTCCCCAGATTCAAAAGATTCTTAATGACTATCTTGTCCCTGCTCGTCTTATCGCTAAATTAACATGAAAATAGGATTTAAGTGTAGAATCTAGATAACTAAATTCTAAAGAAAACTTAATTTTAATATTGAACTTACCTTTTCATCTTCTCTTTGCTGCGTTGTCCGATATGAAACAAAAAGAAAATGTAACAATTAGTATCCATGGGTTGATTAAAAAAGAGTCTAAAACATACACACATCCACCGAGAGAAAGTTGGAATGTGCTACACCCAAAACTCGAAGACATGTGACACCCACCACCACGGGGCTTGTGTGGTGGATTAAGGCCTAAGGAGAAACACTTTGCCCGATCTGGGAATCGAATCCAGGACCTCAAGCTCAGCAATAGAGTTTCCAACCACTAGACCAACTACGCAGTCAGCAGTCAGTTTAAAGTTTTCAGTCAAAGTAAATAGCAAGTCATTTCTACACCAGCACATTATGTATAGATTAGAGATACAGTATTGATATAGTAAAATTAATTCACTTTCAAAACCACTTTTAGAACACTAAATAATTTTAAGAATTCGAATCTAAAAGTCCCAGCAAATGTTCTATTAGTCTTTTTGATGTTAAACCAAAAATATCCTTTTAATTAATTCGAAGTGATGAAATAAAATAGTGAAGATCAAAGAACCTAATGAAAATAGCTTTTAAGCAGATTCTTTTCAGAGCCCGTTCACTTTATGCAATGAAAATTCACTAATGAATTACCACGTTTTAGTTATAAATATGATGAAAATAACTGACATCCATTTAATAACTCTAGTCTGGTTTGACTTTGCCGATGTGCTTGGCAATAACATATGTAATTAATAAAGTAAGTTATAAGCATTACTAACGACCCAACACTTCTGAGACGAAATATATAAGGTAGAAAAACCTAATACAATTAAATAAATTTTACTCAAGAGATAAAATGATCTTGGATATGAAAGTTGATCGTGTCAAGTTATTAAAAAAGATAATGTTGGTAGTAACCTCAATCAGGATTAGTGTAAACCGTAAGTACCTACTTAATCGCAGGATTCACGGTTACATAGATATTCGTTTTAAAATGTTGTGATATTTTCAACATTTCAAATGAATGAAGAATGACGTAATACTTTTAGGGTTTAAAATATTAAAAACATTTCATAAACCAAAAATATGTAACGTGTAAAACCAGGCTTAACTTATTAAAACAGCATCACAAAAACGCTTACAATTTTCATCTCCGAAAATAAAACATACACAATTTAAAAAAGCTTCTGTAGCACATAAAAGGCTATGAGCAACTTAATTACACGTTCAAAAGTCACAAGCTCAATCATAAAGATAAAACGTCAGTTGCAGCAGTTTTGGCAAAAGTAACGTAATGTCAGTGAACACGAAACGAACGCGCTTCCGCGAACGATAAATGGTGTACGCGAAAAAGGCGGGAAGCGGCCATGTTCGATTTTTTTGCCCTTTTTTCGTATTCGTTGCATTAAGAAAGTGGGGACGCTTCAATTTTTACTCAAAGGCTGCCTTTTTTGTTTTTTTATGTAGTTGAGACTTTTTTTCGTTGCTAACTTTAGAATAATTTTGTAGTAAGAGTGTCATATGAAAATGAAGCGGCAATGTGGCAGGCGTTCTGAAATTAAAAGAATCTTTAAGATTTTTCTTACAGTTTTGTTCGCGTCGATGCTACCTCATTCATAGAGTAAGTCATACATCAATCACGTTATCAAGTGTCATTACAGAAAATCTGTTCGGCTTTTTTTTAAGTGAATAATTAATGTCGATTAATTAGCTTGAATTTGGATTTGATCCGGAAACTAGTGGTTTATCTTTACTCTGACTTAAATTGTCCATATATTCGAATCAAAATTGTCATTCTCTGACACTTGTATGAAATGGCTATAAGGGTATACATGTTCTGTGTAAGTAACACGGCAAATTGATGCAGTGTCAAATTCATAAAAAAATTATATCCCTGGCTGTATTAAGCTTCAATTTCAACTAGAAATGGGTGAAAATCAGCCAAGAAGATGTACATATGTATTTGCCTCATATACACACAGATAGTAATATTATGCTCCATGTTTGTACCACAAGATTTCTTACTAAGAAATTGTCACCCTATCTTTTCCTCTGGGAGTCGTAAAGGGGACCAAAAGATTATATCTACTGAATGGGTACTATCTACATGAGAATAATATAGCATAGTATAGTTGATAATACTATTTGCTTTTCTAGGATGTTGCCTTTTGAGCAATGTGAAAATAAACTTTATAAACGTTCCAAATGAGTCTAAATTAAACTCTTTCTTTCAGTTATAAAGTCGAATTTAAGATACAATAATTGTAAATAGGTTTAAGTCTTGAACAAATAAATATTGTTTATTGTTTAATTAGACTGGTTGTGAATTTTAAGAAAAATATGACCTTATTTGTCTCGATATTTTTACTTGCACGGTTATAGTGATTTATTATTCGTTTGGCCCACTGACTTTTGTACTCTGAATGGATAATCGCTAAACGTGTATATTTATTTAAACATGAAGAAATAATTGCTTAGTTTCTAATTTTATGCACAAGGTTGTTTTTGTTTACAAATTTTATGTTACCTACTCCGTTTTTTATTTTTTTTAGTCTAAGAAGTTTTAGTTAAAATTTTTATGTAATTTTGTAGAATTAGCATAAGATATAAGCGATTTGATCTAAACTGTTAGCTTATAATTGATGAATAAATGAATATGAATAGGCAGGCGTCTATACCAGCTGCATCCAGTTATAAATAAAATAAATAAAAATAGTTTATTTGATAACCATATTTGTACAACAAATATGAGATTGAAGCCTCCTTTTAAGCAAAAGATGCCTGTATTAGGAGACTCCGCTCTTTCATAAACGAAAAGTGGCTATTAAACTATAGTAATACGAGTACATAATAAAAACAAGGTGATTTGAGTGATTGTGTGTGTGTGTGTGTGTGTATGTGCAGTATTTATGTTAGTGTATCTGTTGTAGTAGTGATTCAGTCTCACTGTAGGTAAGATTTTGTATCCATTCCGTTAGTGTTTTTTTGCATTCATAACTATTCTTAGGGTAGATGAAAATGTGTTTATTAATAGCGTTATAAAGCTGAGCAGATCTTTTCCAAAGTTGAATACTGGCAAATTGTGTTCTTGTTTGTGGTGTTTTTATTAATATAATGTCTTTTCGTCTTCTTGCCGATATTCTGGAAAGTTAGACTGGAAGCCGATCCCAACATAGTTGGGAAAAAGCTAGGCAGATGATGATATAGTTAACGTTGAATACAAAATTTTCCGTTGGAGACGATGCTTAGTATAATTTATTATGCACTAGCTTCTGCCCGCGGCTTCGCCCGCGTGGATGTCGGAAATTATCCCACGGGAACGTGCCAACAGGATAAAATGTACCCATGTGCTTCCCCAGAATGCCATCCATCTCGCGGGCCCTTTGTGGTTAATTACAATAGAAAACCAATTGTGTCTCATTAGTGGTGATTAAGAGGGTACCTATATGATACCTTTACCTAAGTGCCAACCTAATTAAAAAAAAAAACTCAATAACAGAAAATTAAATACCTACCTACCCAAATAAACCTATTTCTGATGATAACTAATCTAAACTCAATAAATAAGCAAAATCCCTAAAAACTACTTAATATCTATACGAATGACTAATCCTACCTAACAGTATTATAAAATAACCTACGGTCACTACGTACACTATCAAATATACTACCTATACTTTAAAATTAAAATCTATACCTACCTACGACTTATATAAAAATAAACCTAAATAACTCTAAAAACTAAAAGTAATAAAAATGAACTCCATTGCGGGTGACTTAACCTACGACAAACTTATTATTTGCGGTTGGTGCAGTAATCGAGTCTAGGGATCGAACCGCAAAATTAAGTTTGTTTTTTATTGTATACAGGATAATTTTTTATGCAGTGCGTAAATTTTCACAGGGTGTTCTACCCATGAATATGAACAACTTTCACTATGGGACCATCTCTGAAATCACAAAAAAAAATCAGCTGTTTCTTATAAAAGTTCAATACCTACTCGACCAAAATGTATGAATCTGCTGATTTTTTTTTCGTGATTTCAGAGATGGTCCCATAGTGAATGTTGTTCATATTCATGGGTAGAACACCCTGTAAAAATTTACGCACTGAATAAAAAATTATCCTGTATACTTTTCCGGGATAAAAAGTAGGTACCCAGTGTGGTGCCCAGGATATTAAAGAATAATTATACCAAGTTTCAACGTAATCGAACCGGTAGTTTTTGCGTGATGCCTGAACAAACAGACAGACAGACAGACAGACAGACAGACAGACAGACAGACAAAAATTTTTTTAATCACATTTTTGGGTTCGGTGTCGGTCTAGTAACACCCCCTGCCATTTATTTTTTTGATATTTTCAATGTACAGAATTTTCACTTCTACAGATTTATTATAAGTATAGATAGATATAGATTAGCAGGTAAGAGCGCTAGCCTCTATACGTAGTTCTATCAATATGAAGGTTCTTTTACTAAGCTACAAATTGTTTTTAGGATTCAAATTCACGTACAGTGAAGCCTGATTTACACAGTGCGATTTTATTGCCCGAGTTATACCATAAGTTGAAGTAACAATAAAAGTTGCATTGTCTGAACGTTGTCTGTCTGTGTTTAGACGATGCAAGTAATTTGTTGCTTAAAGGACATTGTCCGGAATCGCCCTGCGCACAAGAAATATCGGACATACACGATAATTAATTGTCTATTTTATTATATTAGTTGCAAATACTTTTGTAACACGGACTAGCTGCATGCTAAAATGAACATTTTAAAGTATTTTACGCGACTAATAACATTAATCGCCGCCATCTTCGCCAAATGTCATGCCTACCTTCTCTTCTATACAGAGTTATTATAAATGGAAATAGTTTCAAACGGAAATAAAAGCTTACTATTTGTGGTGCAACTCGTTGTTGTATTTACACAAATGTCGTCTCTTTCTATTGAAATTAATACCACAATTGACAATGCACCAGATACTAGTCGCGTTTTATAGTAACTCCGTTCAAGCGCGCGCTGTTTCTATTATTTTTTTTACATTAATACACACAAACATTTTTTTATCTCATTCCAAAACCAATTGAATACAGGCATGCATTTAAACGTAGTAATTACATACACTTAGGCTATAGAAAAAAAATGCATAGATACCTAATTATCTAGGTAGGTACAACAAATAGCTAAATGTATTACGTTATTGTTTTTTAGTTTCTTAAAAATCACTCGGAGCTATGAAAAACTATACGTAATATTCGTTGTTATGCTTCGATTATAACTTCAAAATCTGATACTTTTTTGAAATATATCTATTCTGCAACTAGTCCGCTATACAAATAAGATCTTATAGGAGTTTACTAATGATCGACAATACAACACATACTTTTCCGATGCTCTTGGTTCCAGGGCGAACAATGTATGAGCGCAGAGCAATGTCCTTTCATTGCGTGCCATGAACAAGAAACTGGCAACGTATAAATGGGATTATATACAGCGTCTATCAGAAAAATCATATTGAAGGAGGAACAACTTTGTACAGACGCCAGCACATCAAGCTACTACAATCTGTCAAATTTCTTTAATAGATTTTCAACTTTATCGCTGAAGTATTAAGGTTCAAGGTTGATTGGGAACATTTGACAGTTTCGGGTAGCTTGACCTGCTGGCGTCTGTACATGGGACCAACATCGTAATCGCAAAAAAAATAATCAGTTGTCCCATACAAGACTTCAATACCTACTCAACCCAAATGTATGAAATGGTGTGGACCCTTTCTGATACACATTAAATATGACCAGACATTATTAGTACACGCTGTAGGTACGTGTGCTAGCAGCGAACCTGCAACGAGCTGAAGTAGCTGCTGAAATTGTTAGAAAAACTCTTAATTACCTGTAACCAAACTCTTCTCTTTTCTTTTTGCCAAAACTCCACTCAATTCAGAAAATGTTACTGCTACCGAATTTTCATGTTAATTTAGAGTTAAATAACTTTCTTTTTATTTCTTATTGTACATCTGTATGATTTTTAACGAGTTTTACAAAGAGGAATTATAAGCGCAGATTATACTTTTCGTTACGTTTTTTTTTCGCGAAATTTTTTCGCTTAAGCCTTTAATTGGTAGGAATATTCACTTTGAGGGTTTTTGCTGGTGTAGTGATGTGATGTACAAATCCTACCGGGATTTATCGATAAACTTACTTATAAAACAGCAATAAGGTACGGAAAGCACGTGCCTATTCTTAAAAAATAGCTGTATTCATTTTGATGATGATTTTTTGACTACTCTTTTTATACAAAATACTATCAGACGTAAATGTAGCAAAAATATGTAAGGATTGTTCTGTAGTTTCTGCCTAGAAGAAGGCTTGAGTTTATGTGTGTATGTATATACTTCCAGATGTAATTTTGCGCATGGTAGATTATTACAGCCATTAGTGCTCAAAAGGTCCTACGCTCGATCTACGATCCGATAAACTGACACCGAGTTTTACCGTTATGAATATCTTTTGTTAGGCAAGCAATATTCACGATACAACAAAAATCCTAGGCCCAGAACATGACAGGAATTTATAATACATAATATTGTACTAGATTACTTTATATAAGAATTTTTTTCAGCCATTTCAGCTTACTTGTGACTCTGTAAACGTAAACACAATTTTTCAGCGCCGCCGATAAATATTTCATGTTGGCGTGTGACGGGCAAGCGAAATGATAAGGTGCTGTAAAAACTATGAAGTGAGAATTTTGTACCTAGTATATTGTTGATAAAAAGTTAAGATAACTAACAATATTATGAAGAAACCAGTCACATTGTTGACGCTACATATTTTTTACATGTCTAGAGAAATCATCACTCTCCTGCCTTTATCTCAATTTATTTGGGGTCGGCGCAACATTTCCGTTTCTTCCATACTTCTTTAATAATCGTCATTTCGGTAGTCACCCCCTTTCTAGCCACATTATCTTTCATACAGGCCATAGTTTCGTTGGTCTTGCCCTCCTTTTATAGACATCCACATTCATAAACAAAACTTTCCTCGCGATGTTTTGTTCACTCCTCCGCATTACATGTCCAAACCATGACAGCCGAAAAAAATAAAGCCGAGGGAAATAATTAGCTTTATTTTGGTTTATATAAATATTCCACACATCATTTACGAAAAAGAAAAATTAACGTTAAAATCATTGTACTAGTTAAGTAGGTATTGAAAGCGACATAAAATATACTTACTGAAATAAATGCTGTTTTAATAACGTTTGTCGATAAAAATGCAGTTTGTGTCCCATCACTACGTTATAATCGGATTACCGTAGTTAGACTTTACCGTAGAAAGACTTTTTACATCGCGTCGCGATTGTTTTGGCTCCACTGTTTACATTGAAAATGTTTAACATGGTCCTTAATAGGATTCTAATATTTAATTAATAACATTCTGCAAAAGCCATACTTTTGCTAAGTTTAGTAATTAAGCGAAAATTAAGAGGCTCGTGGCTAAATAATAGAAGAACTTTAACCTTAACAGTAACCTTTCTTCAAGGTTGCGCAACGCTTGTTGAGGACGGTCCGTGACTGGGTGACCATCTATTACATACCGAGATCCCTTTGTGCCTCGGAAAGCACGTTTAGCAGTTAATCCCGGCTATCATAAAGTCTGATAACCAGTCTTGCCAAGGGTATCGCGTTACCTTGTAACTGGGTTGTGGAGGTCAGATAGGCAGTCAGTCGCTTCATGTAAAATACTGATATTCAGCTACATCCTGTTAGTCGCCGACCCCAATATACATAGTTGGGAAAAGACTAGGCAGATGAAATTATATAACGAAAATTATTTCGTAAGATGTGCTCTGTGTAGGCTTTTGAGAAAGCTTTTTTTAGCAGCAAGTTTAATTAATAGCCTCCGAGTGACACTACTTAATTTATGTAAGTTCGTCTGCTGCATCCTGAGGGCCAAATCAAAGTGGCATTTTATCAGCGATAACGATACCCATGCAATGCAATGCAGCCATAGCGACCTCTGTGCGCTGCCACTGAAGATACCGTGGAACTGGCAAAGTTTTGGGCCAAAAAAATTTCAAAAACTGTCGTGCTGTCGACACGACGAAGAAAAAGAAGCGACAACGATGATGGAAAAGTTAAAAATGTACGATAGTGACATACACTACCGAAAAGCTTATGTCAATCTTGTTGAAAGTTGTTATAGAAATACTATACGCTTTGGAAGCGATTGTCACTTGTCTAGGCCCTGGACAATCAGCCCCGCTAACACCTTGCTGACATTTAAATACGGCATGAGCAGGCTGTTCTCCTGTATAGTCCTCCAGACCGTACTTCAGCCAGGACGCCCAATATCAACGGAGACTAGCCTTCGGCGTGGGAGGTCTTATAGTGCACAAGTGTTCTGCAGACACCGGTGCACGCTTTCTTCCCTCACTCTCATAGTCTGATGGGACGGCACGCAAGCCAACACGACGGAGACAACAGCTCAGCGGGTCTACTCCGAAGTAGTATCGGCCGTTTCCTGCTACGAAGTTACTATTTGGTTCGGTCGGTTCCGATCCTACACTCTTTCGAATATTGACTATGGTCCCGACCCAACTGAGCCGATCCGAACGTTTTTCGCATTTTTCAATAATGTTCGGTTCGGCCATGTGTTGGTCCGATCCGAACATTCGCACTTTTCACTTCGGAGTAGGCCCCCGGAGTTTGGAAGTGGGCGGTGTGATACCCCCGTGTCTGGGAAAGCACGTTATGTCGTTGGTTCTGCACCTGGTTCTCCTGTAAGTAGTACGTGCATATGATTGCAGAAGTGAGCAAGGGATCAATGCTTGTTCTTTCTCTGTAATGCGAAGAAGCTTTAACCTCAAAAATAAACTGCAATTTTATGATTCGTTCCGCATTGGCCTTACAAGGTTCGCCCCACATAGCCATAAGTTCTTGTTTGCCCCACATACCCATGGTATTTCTTGTTCGCGCTACATATTTTTCCTTTTTGGCCCCGAAAATAATTTGTTTCATTCGCGTATTTATTATTTTCGGTTCTATTTTGTACCATATGAAAAACAGGACTCTATTATCGTCTCATTACATAAAATATCCTGGTAACTTAAAAAGGCATTTATTATCAAAAGCCTTTTGTAGTCACCTGTGTGTGAAAGGCACCCATTTTAAATAAAATGGGTGCCTTTCACATACAGGTGATATTACAATTATAAACGTGGCACCCAAGGGTACATCCCTTTACGCAAACGCTTATAAAGAATACTGAGCATTGTTTGTTTTAAAATTAACAACAATACTTATCTACCCTGTTAAAAAAAGGTTCGTATTTTATGTAATAAGTTTGCAAATACGCTAAGGGCTGTGATAAAAAGAGGTTTCGAACGGTTGAAGATAGATGTTAGCCTAAATAATTATATTCTATTGCATTTACATACCTATTATGACTGTGGAGATAATATTATTGCTCTTTAAATTCACCTTGAGATTAAAAAAAAAAATGTATTCTTTAATCCTTGATGGAGGTTTTAAGATTGGAGCATTTTTTGTGTGTAGAATCGTAGCACTTTGGAACGTCTGTCTTTCTGTGGCATGGATAATCCGATGTTATATTAAAATGTTTCTTGTGTCGAAAAATTTGCAAAAATTTTCAGTACAGCATAATCAGCCTATAATGTTCCCACTGCTGGGACACAGGCCTCCTCTCTGTGAGAGGGAGTAGGACGTAATCCACCACGCGGGCCCAGTGCGGGTTGGTTGATGTCACATGTCTTCTATTTTTGATTCTAGGACATGTCGGTTTCCCCATGATGTTTTTCTTCACCGTTTTGAGAGCAGTGGTGATTCAATTATTTACACAAAGTAAAGCGCCTGGCTGGGTCAAACCTGCGACCAATTCGTAAGTCGCGGCCATTATCACTGGGTCACCACTGCTCTAAAACTTTCAGTACCGGTGGCAAACATTCTAACGCTCCATGATAAAGAGTGGTCAGCAAGGTGGATGCAAGATTGACTGTCCAGAGTGACACATACTTATACATAAACTTACGCCTTCTTCCCATGGGGGTAGTAGACAGAAACTACAGACCGCCACCTGCTACGACCCTTACATAATCCCTTTGCTTCGTTTGTGTTCTTACACGCAGCGCTGGTTGCGAATACTCCGCACGTGACCTTTCTGAAGAACATAATCAGTAGGGTCACTATATGCCAGAGTGGTCAACTTTAGGAGTGTGGTACAAACTATGCATGGGACGACTGATAATTTTTTCGCAATTACAATGTCGGTCCCATTGAGAAAATTGTTCAGTTTGATGGTCTGTATCACACTCTTGAATTTGACTATACCTTTCTGATACATGCTGTATAAAGAATGGTCACTGTCCATCTAACTGCTGCAGCGCTTTAGATCAATCAATTCACCCGGAAACTATTCATCTACGTATACTATAAGCCGCGAAACATGTACGTTAACGTTAAGTCCGTGTGAGCCCGAACACGAGAATTAAAACAATTAATTATGTATAGCGCAGGTGTACCAGGGTTTATGTACGTAGGCAGCTATTACAAATACATAGTTGTAGTGGAGTTTTTATTACATTTTTCATTTTGTTGGAGAGAAGGTTTTTTAGTTTAGTTTGAAATGTTGAGATAGGATGTTGCGAGTGAAATCTAGGGATAATTGGACGGCTCCAGTATTGAGCCAAAACACTCAGGCTGTTGTTGGTTTTATTTTCATTTTTTATCCCTTGCTTTTGATTTTGGAGGGGTATTTGTTTATGCAGAAAGTGTTGTTTGACGGATTTGTCAGTACCACTTCTAATTTATAACTACGCACTTTAGACTGCTTCTTTTACAAAAAGTAATAGAAAATTCATGCTTATTTATTGAATCTTTGGATCGCATTTTTTCCAACGGTCCAAAAAAGGCGGTGTGTTGGTTCCGGCTGTTATTCGTGGATCTTTGACAGTCGTCACGGGTAGTCAGAAGTCCAAAAGCCTGACAACTAGTCTTACCAAGGGGTATCGTGTTCGTGGTCAGATAGGCAGTCGCACCATGTAAGTTACCGGTATTCAGTTGCATCCGATTAGACTGGAAGCCAAAAAAAAGGCAGGCAGATTGAATGGCTACCGATGCCGATAAAAGATTTGATCAAGCTAACAAAAACCATTATAGATAAAAGAAAATTTAATCGTTCATGATTCGATGGCGTGTAATTTCGTTCGACTAACCACAATATCAAGAGATTTCACAGCGAATTTACTGAGAAAGCCATGATCAGGCAATTGAAAAACAAGGGTCGGTATTATGGGGAGTTAAAATACCCTCCTACCTATATGTACCTGTATCACCGTACGGTATCGGCGGCCATAATTTTCCGAGGCGTGTGAAAGAACTCCCGTGGTGACAGAATGAAAAATGGCGGAGTGCGACCTAATTCCCTTCACCATTAGTCCTACACTGATGTAGGGTGCCTGGAAGTGACTACTGCAGTCACTGCACAAATACTGCAGCTCTATTCCACGTAGAGGTAGTCAAACAGTGGTAAATAAATTAGGGATAGTTTCAAAAGTTATGTTAAAGTCCCTTAATGTATTAGGATGCGAGCCTATGGCCATTAAGAGGATACAAGTCCTGATTATGGACTGCTATTGAGAAATTCCTGACGGAAGCCCCCATGACACTTTGCCCAAACTGGATATCGTACCCAGAGCCCCACAACCAGTAGTCACGCTTGCAACCACAGAACAAGTCTATCACTAATCTTTGTACTTTACATACCTATGTAAATAGATGTTGTATACCTAATATAAATAGACTGTTTTACTACCAGAGGATTTTAAAACGCTTAATATGATTTATTCCAATAATTAAAATTGGTTACAACCATCGTGATTAACCCAGCTTTGAAACTGCGGTACTGCTACGTCACCAGACATTAATTTAGGAGCTACAATAATATAAAACAGACACAGAGAGACAAAACGCTTCTAACAATTTTACGTCAGGCCTTAAAAGTCTGAAGCCACATCCAGCACCCCACAACTCCTCGTAAGCCTTATTCTTGCAAAATTCAATTTTCCTTGGTGGTGCGATGTTTTAATTAAGAATGCCACGATATACGTACGTGCCTATAGGTCGATTGATGTCTCCTAATGCGAGAGGCAAGGATATATGCTTTATTATTAAATTCTGTAGCTTAGAATTTTGTACGGGGTTAAATGTATGACGATGAGTAATGAATGAGGTGGAATGAGTGATGGGTGAGCTATGATCATAAATAAAAGATGGTGGAAGCGTTGTTGGCGACAGAGTTTTTAGATTTAGATTTGAAAATTCTCAGTATTTTGTAGCAGGCCAGAGTTTGTGCCCAGTTATATTAATAATGTTACAGTTCTCCTCTCTGAGAGAAGGAGTGCACCGTAATTTACCACGCTGGCCCAGAGTGGGTTGGTGGAAGTAATATGTCTTTGAATTTTTGGTTCTAGGACAAGCCAGTTTTCTCACGATGTTTTCCTTCACTGTTTTCAAAGCAGTGGTGGTAAAATTATTTACACAAAGCAAAGCGCCTGCCTGAGTTCGAACCCACGACTTACAACTCGTAAGTTACCACTGCTCCCCCTCTAAGTGATTTAAAAAAAACTGTTGATATAGTAAAAATACTCATCACCGCTGAACTTTTGAGGAATAAAATGTGTTCTTCTTCGCCGTGTCGCAAAAATGCAGCCGTAGCGACCTCTGCGCTGCCACCAACGATGCCGGAGAAGTGCGAAGTTTTGGGCCAAGCACTTAAAAAAATTATACGGCGCCGATTCCCTTGTTCACAAACTAAACTAAATTTATGTTCAGTGCATCTTTTTCATTCTATGTCATTAAGAAAAGGACAGAAGATAAATATTAGTTTAGTCCTGTCAAATTAGTCCGCGCCCGACGTAATTTGACGTATTTTTAGTAGCCATGTTTTTAATCACGTCTAACTTGTCTATGGAGTATCATAATTTGACAGGACTAAACTAATATTTATCTTCTGTCCTTTTCTTAATGAAATAGAAAGAAAAAGATACACTGAACTTAAATTTAATTTAGTTTGTGAACAAGGGAATCGGCGCCATTGTGGTGCCATCGCCACGAAGATGGTGTGTTGTTGTGCTATGACATCTTAGTCGTTACTTTTCGTCATTAGTGATGTTAAAACGTTTACGTGAACGGACCGTTGCCTCTATAACATTGTATAATGATACTAAATAAAAGAGTCTTCCTCGCCTTTGTAACTCCAATGAAAACATCACTCCTTAAAGAACCAACATAATATTTTTGCAAGCGCAACTCATCGAGGGTTTGACAAAGTTGCAAAGTTAAAAGAAAAAAAGTTAAAAAGATACGACGATTCATGGTCCTGGGTTGAAGTCAAATGAGCGTTAAAGTGAAGGAAAACCTCCTTTGTTGTCCGCTGTGCAATGTGATCAAATTAAAAAAGTGATGTGCCTTTGGGAGTTGTCGATATCGATGTTTAAAAGTACTTAAAACCAAATGCTTTTGACTTGTGTCTTGTATGAATTTTCCGCAAATGAACGAATGTTTTTTCATTTAATATTTTGCCAATATGTTCTGCTACCGCTTTGCTGGCTGGTTAATATTTTAGCTACAGCAGGAGTTTTTCTTATAACAATTTGTGTCAATATGAGAGAAGAAAAACGTATCAATATGGTTAATAAGTTTGTTGGTTTAGTAGTACAGGACATTGGTTTGGTCGTATCAAGGTTGTTTTAGATAGGTATCGAGAATATAAAAAAACTTTTTTCCGATAATTTGTGTGAATATGTAAACTGTTTTCCTGGCCCAGAAACTTTCAACCTCGTGTCAGGTTAGCTATATGTAAATTACGATCGAAACAAAACGTAGTTTGTCAGAAACATTGACAGTTTGTTTGAACGTTTTGCCACCGATACGCTAAGAAGAAGTTGACAGAAGTAAGGTAACTAAAACAATGTTTCTATAATATCCTTTTGTTACCAATTACTTTTTTGTAAGAAATCTTGAAGAAGAAACTAATGATCTTGGAGTCTTTAAAGTTAAATGAAAAGCAACATAAGCAACTGTACAGTCGCGAGCAAAAGTATTTAGACACTCGGTTTTATTCGAAAGCGATTTACTCCTTTATTTTTTAATGAAATTTTATGTTGTTACGAACATAGCATTTTCGAACCCATAGGTTTATGTAATGTGTCGTATTTCAACAAAAATCGCAAAGAAAAGCGAAAAAATCGCAATTGAAAGTTGCCAAGTGTTCGAACATTAAGATTCAAAACCTCTTCCATCAAATCTATTACATCGATTTTATTATACTCTGATATAAAAAGTACAAACAAAACGTAATGAGATCGGGAAGGTTCTTTTCAAAGGTTTTTATATAAAACATGGCCTTTGCAAAGTAAACGGGCAATAATATTTTAGTGCCTAAGGGTAGGACCCTAATAACGTTGTAAAAACGTCGATAAAATGTTCAAGCTTGTTTTTGCATTATATTGCGATGAAAGGAGATATGGGGTTACTATTATTCATGTTTGTAATATTAGTCGTTATTTTGTTAAGGGTAGATAGCTAATAGGTTATGGTTTTTATTGAAAAGGTCAGTTTGTCTCGTTTTTTTTCAACGTTTATGCTGGTATGTGTTCGTGTATGAACATTGATTTCGATTTTAGCGCGCCGATCGCACAAGAGAATTATGTTTAATTCCAATGTAAAAGGCGCGAGCCTATTGCCAGCACCGGGCAGAAATCTACACACCAGAACGCTACTGAGATATTCCTGATAAAAAAACCCAATAACACTTTGCCCGACCTGGGAATCGGACCCAGGACCTCATGCTCAGTAGTATCGCTTGCGACCACTAGACTAATGAGCCAGTCAAACATCAACTAACTCATACAAATAAAACAATCCGACCTTACAACTCTATCGACACGGTACCATCCCTAGCTGCAAGAGATAACAGCACATAGTTTACTGCGTAAACTTTTGTGCAATTATTTTAATAGACGACATCTTAGAAACTGCGCCGCGTTACTCATTCTTTCGTTCACTCTCTGCTTGTCCGTGTTAGGATGTGGAGTGAAGTGTGAGCTTACAGCGGGATAAAGTCTAGCCTCGCGCCTACACTAAGCTATTTAAAGATGTATTCTACACATGTTGTGTTCACTGTTTTCTTGTATTGTTTACATCTAATACGTGTTGTGAAAAATACTTGTATACAAAACTGGTAGAATACTTGTCAAAATGTGAACAAAATATATTGTTTTCTATTGTGTAGTACTCGTAGTGTATTGTATTGTATTTTTTATACAAGTTTAATTTGTAGTTTTGCCGGGATAATATTTATTTTTTCAGGTGATGGATGGGAAACAAAGCTGCCAGCTGTTTCAGCACACACACCCGTGAAAAGTGATGGTTAACACCTGAAAGTATTGTTGATAGTGAATTCATACAACTACTGAGTTACCAGTTCTGGTATCAATTAATGTAAGACATTGTCAGAAATTTTACAAAAAAAAAATAACACAAAAAAAACTAAGTAGGTACAAATAGTTCACAAGTAGTACAAGTAGTAGTTCCATAAAACGCTCAACTAAACAGTAGTATAGGCGGTATAGGTAATTTTTTTTGTAAAAGAGGTTTAATCAATTGTAAAACTCGCATTGCAGACAAAGCCTCTCAATACAATCGCCTTCCGTGTACAACTTGGACCAGACACCGAGACTATTGTGCTAAAATCGAGAGAATTGCTCGTTTCTCGTATTTTTTGTGACGAAGGCATTACTATAGCCGTCCGTTCTATTGCAGGCTTTCAAAATTACGACATCGTACACCCATTGTGTTCGCTGTTAGGTAGTTAGATGTAAATAGATCTGATGAGCTTCGATTTATCTGGCAAAAGGCCTTTTTATCCTGAAATGTATTGTTTGTGATATTTGCATTTTTAAGTGTTTTTTCTTATTAGTTTTTAGTGGTAGTAGGGACAGGGTGGAAAGTAACTAGTCCTCGATTGATAGTGAAGGATCCCCCAACAAGATGGGTGTTGTGTCTGGTGGGCTACTGCCCGATGGTCGTCGTCGGGACGTATTCGCGGAGAATTCTAAAGGCCAACTCTCGTACCTAAAAAACGTTCAAATTCAAGTCGCAATCTCATCTCAACGACAATTAATGCCAAAAACTTGTCAAAAATGTATGTAAATTGATTGTATTTTTGACAGATTAGAGCGCGAACGTTCTTAAGAATATGGGAATGGCCTCGCTGATATCGCTATGTAAGATACGTCCCTTGTAGTTCGTATATGATGATATAGATGTCACCACAAGTTTATATGCATAAATTTAAAGTTTATAGCAATGCATAAATATGTAAGCTGTCACGCCCTTTATGCCTGGAGGCTTTTATTTAGGTAGTGAGTTTTTATTTTTATTTTAATTAATTATTTTTTAGCTTGAGTACGTATAGTTTTTATTATATTTGTTGGTATATTGGCGTGGCTAGCTGACATAATATGGCAAATAATTTAAGATTCTTGTAATGTTCATTACTGAACATAGGTTCCTAGTATTGTATACATGCAACTATATTCTAACTAAACAGACAGCTGTGCTGCTGGAGAGTTTGTTCCGCCACTTCTTCTTCCCAGCCATAGCACTAGGAAGTGGTGAAGGGCGGGCGTTTTTGGGGGACTGTCTTTTGTAATTTTGACGTTCGAAAAGTGCTGATTCTCAGCCTAATTTGAATAAATGACTTTTATTTTGATTTTGATTTTGATTTATGTCAACTGCTAAACATGCGCCTTTCAATCAATCAAATCAGCCTATTGCAGTCAAACAATACTTCGAAATAAGAAAGGTGTGAATCCGCTGACTCGAGCGTTGAAAATCCAATAGTGCGCTCTATATGAGGATAGTTCTACTTTAACTTATGGCACTCTGTACTGTCTTTTAGCCAATCAATCCAATTCAGCCTATTATAATTTACTGTTGGACATAAGCTTTACCCGAATTAAGTCTCACCATCCGGTTTGCTGCTTTTGGCATCTACAAGTCTGATCCCATTATCTTCTCTGAGACGTTGATAAGACCTTTCAGTTACTCTTATTTTATCGTTTACTAACAGCCATTCCCAGATTTCAGTCCCAACATTTTCGTTTAGCAAAGAAAACTAAAAAAATATCTTCCCGTTTCCTTCCCCAGCTTATTTTTTCACCTCCCAAAAAACGACTCGAAAATTTTTCAACTAACTAAGGGACTTTGTAACTCCAACAAATAAACGGGGAAGAAATTAATCTGGCCATTTCTCACTGTCAACGTCGGTTTAACGTAAAAACCGGTACCTTCCCGTATTATTTTATCATCAATCCCACAGACGGGGGGCGATCAGCAGGATTGTTTTTCAAAAGTTTTTCATCTTTTTTTCGGGCATTTTTTGTGTGATTAAATAGTGAAGTGGTTTAGTTGTTAATTGGGGTGAAATGTTTAAGACTATCCTGAAAAGTCGACAGCGGCAAGATTAATTTATCTAAGACGCATACGTATTTAATGAAGTTGAAAACTGAGTGACTAGCACCCTAATTGCGTAACACACAATCAATAGTAATCTGAATCATTTTGAAGCAAATTGCTAATCCATTGCTTCATAAGTTCGAAAAATTTGTCTGCACAACACGTACAAAATAACGCAATGAATGTTGTTGAACTGTCAAAATGAAACCGATTCCGATTAATTGTGTGTTACGCAATTAGGGTGCTGGACGGTCTTCATATGATCTGACCAAGATTACATCTGGACTTTAAAAGAGACTGTTACCTCTGAGTTTTTTTCGGCCTTTCTTCTCAGAGTAGTCAGATAGGAAACGCCGACCTCATCTAGTTTTAAAAATGTGTTTGACGTGTAAAAGTGTTTAGGTTTGTACAAACACTTTTACACTTACAAAACCAAAATCATTTATCATTTAGGTTAAAAGGTTAGCTATTTAGCACGGTCTATAGCGGGACTGCCTAAAGGCCACTGGTAATAAGTACCAATCGGCACTCTTGTAGGATTTATTACAGCCTAATATCTAACTAAAGGGATAGTTCACGCAAAAGTCACTAAGTACACATAAAACACTGAAACACAAACATATCTAGTCACAAGCCGATCTTCACAAAAGGAGAGTACTCAAAGGTAACCATGAAACAAATTGTAAATGTTCAAACACGTGCTCATTTCCTGCACACGTTTAATTAATAATCGCGAACATCTACATACGTGCTCACTTATGCGAAGCTCTCATAATTATATGTTTGTAGGTACCTAATATAAGCTGTATGTATAACCCTTTTGTATGAGAAGCAGAGGGTACTAAAATTCTCGTGAAGAATTGTATTATTCTATAGAATAGAATATAATAGAATAGACATTTATTGGAAATATGGGTATATAAAGTATAATTGCCTTCACACCTATGTTGTAGTCAGCTTCAAGTTTAACTGGCTCATGTAGCATGACTGGTTCTATCACTACGATGAAGAATGACATCTACGGAAAACGGAATGGCGTGATTTTAACCGAACCTCTACAAACACTATCAATTACAATTTGAATTATTTTGAAAGATATTGCTTCATATGTTCTAAAATATATATATATGATAGGTATTATAATACATTAAAGTTTAGCCATATTTCACCATTTGGCATGCAATATTTACTTGAAATAGATTTTGGATGAATGGAGAGGCATGAATCTGCGAAGTTGTGTTTTACAGTCCTTCGGAAGCTTTTCGAAGGACTGTAAACTGTAATGACTGGACTGTAATTAAAATTTTCTCTGAGTCTAAAATTTTCTAGGGTCGGGGGGAAAATGTAACATAATGTACATACTCACAGTTATCTTCATTCATTCCTCCAGGTCCGAACAAGCATTCTGTTACCGTTATGCGCTGATCTGATTATTTCTCACGACACGTTTTATCCACAATCAGTACACAGACACAGCTCCAACTTTAACATGAGTTTACGACGATTTAGTGACATCCAAGGGTTGGTAATTTCGCCCACATTGATGGATATTATTTTTCCTATAAACACTATACTTCTAATACAATATAACTATAGATTTTATTGTATTTTATTAATAATATATTTTATTATGACAGCTTTGACAACGACGTTTAATACGTCGCCATGGCAACCTGTATAGTCTATGATGGCAACGTTCCTTTCAAATCCTTATTCGGCCTGTATCTTTTTAGCTGATTTTACATTGAAACTCCTGCAAGATTAACCCTGGCCAAAATCATATCTCAAATTCATATTTTCTACATAATATTATTCTACGAGCTGACATTATAGATCCACGTAATGCAAAAAAAAAATAATAAAAAATTTAAAAAAACCCCGATTATGTGAAACCCTATAAAAAGAAAAAAATAACTTAATTAAATGTTGTGTTGTAGCCTAACGTTCTGTTAAAGTTTAAAATAGTAGCGGTCCCCCGACGGGACAACTTTTTATAGGGTTTCATGTAGTCGAGGGTTTTTTTAAATTTTTAATTTAATTTTTTATTTCATGGTTTTTGTAGGGACTCCTTATTATTTAATTTCTTTTATTTTGTTGCATTTTAAGATTCAGGTAATTTGGTATTTAATCAGGTTTTTTCTAATTTGGCATTTTGTGGTGGTGGCCATCTTGCATTTGAAATTGTCATAGTGTATAGTATTGTACTAGTCAAGTCCTTTCATTTGATACCCATATTGAGGGAGTTGTGAAAAAATACAAACATAGCCAAGAACACTCCCGACAAATTCACCTTTCAAACAAAAAAAAAACAAAATTAAAATCGGTGCACTACGATGCCACAGACAGACATACACCCCCACACACACATACAGACACGTTAAACTTATAACACCCCGTCGTTTTTGCGTCGGGGGTTAAATATATTATTGAAAGTTAAACTGTTTGTTGATTCAGAATCTAGTAGGTACTGTTTTACCAATTTTTTTTTGCAATTGATTCTGTATAATATTCAGGCCCGTATTTCTACGAATCCAGCTAAACTAATGATGATATTTCATAGTTTAAGCAAGAAAATTCTTACCAAAATATTTTCTATACTAATAGGTCTGTATAAACTTCAAGGAATTCACCAAAAATCAATAGTCAGTTTCTAAAATCAACTTGGAAAACATTTCTTCCATTTCAAACTGTGAGGGTAGAAAAAGGTAGAAAGTTTCGAAGCTTTCTCTCGACGTAGAAATATAAAACTGTTGGAGACGCGAGCGGAGGCGTTTCATTTGTAGGAATTATTGAATTTGAATTATTGGAGTGGCCACCTTGGTTGAAAAGGAGTGGGGTGGAGTCGACTTCGTTAGTTATTTTGTTTTAATAAACTTGTTAGTTTTCCAGATTGATAATAGGTCCTTGATATGAAAATTTCATGGATGAATTTGGACTAACAATTGCAAAGTAAAGGCATCTTTTGTTAAAAAGAAGGAACGAGCATTGCTTACCGCTCTTTCTTACCTCTTGGCAACTTATTTCTGAATACAATTTAGGTTTCTTCACTACAACGTTTGTTAACAGTCACACTGTCTTAATTTCACGGTGCTGCCAGATTTTGGTTCAAAATCTGGCACCGTGAAATTGTTACAAACTAGTTAGCTTTGAAAACTGTAAAACTCTAGATGAAGCGGAGTAGGTTATAACCTACTCCGCTACAGTTTTCAAAGCTCAATGGTAACATTAAGTAAAATAATTCGTAAAATACGTCACGCCAAAGTTTATTTATACAACACATCTTACCGTCTTAAGTGAAAATGTTACGACATTGAGGTCTAAAACGTTAAGTTTAAATACTAACTTACAATGTAACACCTAGACACTTCACTTACCTGCTGCTGTGAACGAGGCGACAACTTTAATTACTACAAACTAGACGTTATGTACGTTTGAAACTGTTACTGGAATTCATTTGTTGGTTTATTTTTGGGATAATGAGTTTAATTTCTTAATGGAGTTTTTTCGACAAAATGTTTTGGTATTTTAAGTAGGTACATTGTAAGCAACCTGAATGGGTAGCCAAAAGACAATGGCCAAAAGTGGTACCAAAAAGTCTCATGCATCAAGATCAAAATATCATAGTAATTATTTTCATAATTTTTATCATCATATTAGATTTTTGAACAGGGAATTTAATTTAAAGTAAAACGTGTTGATGTTGTTTTATTCACTTTACATGACGTTCCGTTTCAAACGATATGATTAATATAAACCTTGAATTTTGAAAGTGTCATGATCACGTCTTTCAAAAAACATGTAAAAAGATTAAACTTTGCCGATTCTACATTAATTAAAAATAACTAGAATAAAATAGAATATCATTTTCATTTGAACGATTATTATTTTTTTAGAGCAAAAATGGCCGTTCGTGTATGACATGTCAAACAAAATAAAGTACCTAGTTTTCAGGTTATTTCGAGTTTTTTGAAAACGTCTTTGATGCAGCGTGGTACGGGATTTCTCTCTCTCTTTTGACCAAGAATTTATCACTGCATCAGCTCTTATTGACTATAAAAAAGGAGGATGAGCAATGACATTAAAATAATGTAAGTATGACAAAATAAGGAGCTTCTGTTGACAATATTAGTTCTTTACAATATGGCTGAATTTATCCGAAAAAAATTAAATTACAATATTTGGGAGCAACCCATCCATGTACTCGCTTAATATTAATAGCCTACAGTTTAGTTTCACTAAATTTTGAAACGTTACTTTAAAAAAGTAATATAATAAAGCACAAAGAAATAATATGTTTGAAAACGACTCCACTCCATTTAGTATTCCAAGTCCGGTAGCGGTGGCAGGTGGGCAGTCACTGCGAAAATTTTGTTCCTCAGCTATTTGAAATTACAACAAAAGATATATAGCTTGGGATAGTATAGCGTAGCTCTGGCGGGGTGGTGCAGGCTTGTGGGAGTAAAATTATATAAACAATTTGAAGAATGACGATGTGTTTTGATTATTATTTTATTATTATAAGGCAAACGCCTTTCTTCCTTCTTTCCACTTCTGCCGGTCTAGTGTCATATTAAATACAAAATAATAAACAACTTTTGTGCATCTTAGAGGATGATAATTGAGGTACCACCTGATCATAAAAAATACTGTCTGTCATCATCATCTGTTCTTTTGCCAATAAAACTTTTTGTATTAGTTGTATCTTCCTACCTGTCTTAATTCTACAAACCTAGTCCTTAGGTATTTAACATTATACCTCTGATCAACGAAGGCTTAATCAATATGAAGAGGAGCGACCCTAATGTCATTAGGTAATAAGGTACAAATTCAGATACCGGTACTAAAACCGAGAATTTCCTAATGAAACCCGGATATAATACCCGACGCGGGGCTTGAAGTCAGGACCTCACGCTTAGTAGTCATGCTTGAAAGTCTTAGACTAACGAGGTGGTCTGAATCACTGTCAAGGAGCAAAATCAAAAGTTATTTATTCAAGTAAGGCTGAGAATCAGCACTTTTCGAACGTTAAAATTACTTATGACTGCACCAAAACGCTCGCCCCTTACCACTTCCTAGTGGTTGGTTTCGCTGGGAAGAAGAAGTGGCGCAATAAGCTCCCCAGCAGCGAACAACTATATCAGTCTACAAAATAATTATGCTGCAACTTATTATGACTTGATCTAATATGACTTTAAAACCCTCTCAAGATCACATTTTTCATCCCGGATCATTCCAATATCTAAAACGGGATCGTAGTTAATACCCTATTATAAAAACAACAAAATAATACCGTATCTATTTATCTGTTACCAGATCAGCGTCGAATTAGGCTGACGAGCCCTTTTTAAGGAAGATCTCGCCAAAAACAGCTTCATTAACGAAATTGAGTACCATTTCCGTTTCCTGATCAAACAACAGCTACTCAGGTTTCGTCCTTGAGTATCAATTAGAGGAGGTCACAGGTTAACGGAAACTTAGAATTAACATTGGAATATTAGCTAATTCTTGACTGTTAAAAATACCCTGCAGTAATTTTTTGAAAGCATTGAGTTGATGATAGTGGTATATTTGGTTTCCTATCCATTTGCATAAAATTGTAAGACCTAATTTATAACTTGGCATACTTTTGTTTCTCCTAATTATATTTTCGCATAACAGCTTACGCATAATTTTTTTAAGCATCATTTCTCTAATCATAATAACGATTAAGCATAACATTCTAAAGCATAAATTTATTTACGCATAAAATATTAAAACATATTTCCTATAGGCATAACAAATAAGCATAATAATTAACTCCTAAAATGTTAGACACTAATACACAGTTTTATACAACATTGCTCTGATAAAATTTGTGGGCACTTTACATTGTAGGTAGAATACATATTTTTTTTATCTTTGTAAGTGGACAGTGGTGTCATAAAACTATTGTTTCAGTAAGTGTACTATTGAAAAGTTGTAATTTAACACTTAAAAAAAAAAAAAAATTCTGTAATGAATAAGTAAATATCAGGAAACATCATACTGTTATAACCTCATCTAACCCAAACCATAACCCACAACACCAACAATGCCGCCATGGGATCTGGAGGCGATAGTGCTCGCGCGCCTGTATGATTGGCGCGCGGAGGCACTACGCCGGGGGGAAACTCCGCATCCGCGGCAAACCGCGGCGGAGCGGACGAACCTCCGGCGCGATCTCATGGCGGCATGGAAGGAGCGACTATCGCAACCCAGCGCAGGGCACGCCACGATAGCGGCGGTAAGACCCCTCTTTGAGGAGTGGCTAGAGAGACGTCACGGCGTTCTAACCTCCGCCTGACGCAGGTCCTCTCCGGACACGGATGTTTCGGGAGGTTCCTGCACATAATCAGGCGGGAGGAGACGCCCGGGTGTCACCACTGTCAGGATCGCCCAGAGGACACGGTGGAGCACACGGTGGAGGTCTGCCCTGCTTGGGCAGAGCAACGCCGTGCCCTCGTAGAGGCGATCGGCAGCGGCGGCGACCTCTCGCGTCCGGCCCTGGTTCAAGCCATGGTCCGGGGCGAGAGGGAGTGGGAGGCAGTCACCTCCTTCTGCGAAGCAGTCATGCTAGCGAAGGAGGTGGCGGGATGGGCGAGAGAACGCGCCTTGCGCACCTCACGCCTCAGCCGCCGCGGGAGACGCTCCGGGCGTCGGGAGCCGCGTGACGACTCCCGGCCACCGTAGGCGCGGGCCTGCGGGCGGTGAGTAATGGGTAACTCACCGTCCGATCAGGACCAGGCCCGTGCCGGACGGCGTGTACGTGTTCCACGCGCGCCTCAAAGAGATGTCAGCATGAGTGACGGGGCCCGATAGGGCCGAAGCCTGCCAGGGTAGCGGGATTGTCCGAAAGGGTTACCGCTGCCCTGGAACATAAAGGGCTAAGGAAGGAACACGGGTGGGTTTTAGTCAGTAAGAGTCTGACACTCCCTTCTGCTCCACCCAGAGCGGGAGGGGTCATTTGATGATTTCCCATCCTCAAAAAAAAAAAAAAAAAAAACCCATATGATTCAATAACAGTAGTAAATATCAGGAAACATCATACCTAGAAATTGTATGCCTAAATACTATTATGCTAATAGTCATTAGGCCTAGCAACATTATGCGAATTAAATTTATGCCAAAACAAATTAGCCTTCAAGATAATTATGCCAACATAAAATGTATGCCAAAAAATAATGGCAATGTATTATTATAGCAAAACCAATTATACCAAAATCGTTATGCCAAAGTATATTAGGAAAAAGAATATTATGCGAAAAGAGGGATCCCCGGCATATTTTTTGGTTAATTTTCTTTTAGAAGAATGTTGGTACACATGTGGCATGATGTTTTAGATACTTAATTCATTATTTGTTAATCAGCCATTAGTTTCACTTCATTGTTTATGGTACAATAGTAACTTACTTTCTGTTCACAAATAAATAAGCCAAACCCTATATACAGGATATATTTTTAACCAGTGTGTAAACTGTAATCATGAATTCAGCACATGATTGTGGAAGTTTAGGGAGTTTTAGAATCTGCGTACTATTTTTTTTTTCGGTTTTCAAAAACAAAATCAGCTGTTTCATAGAAAAGTAACACCTACGCGATCTAAATGTATGGTAGAGCTAATTTTATTTTTAATTATCGTTGAAAGATTTCAACGCAGGTGGGTTCAATATCAGTCAACGTCTAATGCCGTCAATTTCATAAAACTATCTACAAATATAAATTAATAGTTTTGACAGCGCTCTACACCTCATTCGTACTCTACCATCTTCCCAAAATATTTGCACAGACCGGAAAATTAATTAGGCTTTCCCAATGCTTATTTTACTTTATAAAAAAACTTCCGCAGCACTACGCACCGAGCGCAGGTACCGACGTCAATAAGTTAAGGAGTTTTCAGGATTTGCTGAAACGAATTCAATTTAGTTTTCAATTACTGAAAGTTTTTTGGAAAAAGGGAAAATAGGGGATTCTGTGAAGTACTTTCTCGCAGTGTTTTGGAATAGAATTGTAACGTTGTTGTAGTGAGTAAGGTAAAGTCAAGTTAAATTGAGTAAAGGGTGGTTGAAAGTTGATAAAGTAAAATGTATTTTGTTAATAATTAATTAATTCAGCTTTTCAGTAACTTTCAAGAATTCATAAAAGTTTTGTCAGCAATCATGCAGCTCAACTCAGAACTGAAGGAGCTCAACGATTCGCCGAACAATACATATAAGTAGTTTTAAAGGATTGCTTAAAATAACTGAACAGAGCGTAATTTTTTTTTATTCATTTTACTCCTTTACATTTTTTTTTTGAGTTTGTTTTTTTTTTCATCGCTCAAAAAGGTAGTTTTTATGTTGTTGTAAAGAGATACAAAAAAATATATATATATATATAATTTTAGTCGATTCGCGAAAAAGAATATGGTATTACAGAAAACGAGTCGCTTTTAAGACACCTACGGAAAACATAAAAAAACACGTACACCGGCCCAAAAAGAACATAAATCTCATTACACACACTCCACCAGCACCATGACACATCATTACTATTCAAGTAGGTACCTAAAGCATAACCATAAACAAATAATGTTTCATTCCCTCAGTACCAGGGCTGTCACTTCGGCACGAATTTGTCTTCATTACCGAATTTAAACTAACTCACGTTCGCTATCTGCTTGCGATACGGCACAGCTAGAGCATATTGTGCGCAAGTTTGAGGTTGTCAAATTGAGAAAATGTCGGCAATTATTATTTATGAGGCGATGGTGGAGGTTATGAGGTCCTAGGTTTTTGTTTGTGGAAGTAAATGTTGGCAGATGAATGAACGTTGGGTAATTTAAATAGTTATGTCATGTATACGTACCCACAAAAATTTTGAGATAACATCACACCTGTGTTCCCCGAAGGGTTGGGCAGATGTGGACCTATAGTACACTCACATTACGCCCGTTATGTTTAAGTCCCATGTACATGAATAACACTTTGCCCGACCCGGGAATCGAACTCTGGACCTAATGCTCAGCAGTAACACCACTAGACGCAGTCCTACGTAAGACTTTGAAACGAGGACACTTCACTATGCCTACTATGCTTACTTACCTTGTAGCTAGTCCTTTAATAAATTATAATAAACCACTCCACCAACACCACGAACCCGAATGACTTCCTAACAACATAAAATGACTTCCTTTTCATTCTCAACTGTCTTCGAAAGCGTCAAACAAATTAAATGTATTTGCATATCATCCTAACTGTGGCAACCCTAGTTCCCCTCCCCTGGTTCCCTGGTTATTACCGGAATTTGGACATCCACCGCGTTTCCTGATCTTGAAGTATATCCTTATTCAGATCTTCCTGTAAACAATCTTGAGATTCACCTTTTTTGTACTTTCTGGAGGAATGTACTTTGATTTGTAATAGGATTATCTATATTTTTCCTTGGAAATATCGTAGTAAGCAATGTGGTGTCTGAGTCTCATGTCGTTGTTGTTGTTATTTTGGTTCATCTAAACTATAATAATTAACACAAAGTTCTACCACGTAATATAGAACAGTGTGGCCAAGTGGTAAAGGCCGCGACTTACTAGTTTTAGGTCGTAGGTTCGAACCCAGACAGGCACTTTACTTTGTGTAAATTATTTCATCGGCACGTTTCTCTCAAAACGGTGGAGGAAAAAATCGTGACAAAGATTCAAAGATATGCGACATCCACCATCCCGCACTGGACCCGCGTGGTGGATTATGGCCCACCCCCGCTCACCGAGAGAAGGCCTGTGTTCCAGCAGTATGAATATTATATGGCGCTGTGCTAAAATACGGTACAGTACCTAAATATCCTGAAGGTTTAGTCAAAGTAACAATGCCTCATCTATTCTCCGTTGCTAAATTCTTGAACAAATATCACCTCACTGGGGTTTTGAAATACAGGACATAATGTTTTTGACACTCAACCTTAATTTATAATATCGCTTAACTCGCTCAAGGTCTTTGCCCAGCAGTGGGACTACTGCTATAACATAATCAAGACTACTCACGTGAATATTCTGGTCCTCCGGAATCAGTCTCTGTGTACCATTGTACCACTCAATTTTAGCTGCTGGCTTGGCACCTGATGCTGTACAGGTGAGGGTCAGCAGAGTTCCTTGTGTGGCGTGATCCTTTACTCCAGAGATAACTGTCTTGTTTGGTGGAACTGGAAGAAAAAAATAAATCGTAGTTATTTATTTGTTTAGCAAAACTTACTCACTAAAACATTATTGATGCAACACTAACTACAGTTATTAAAATAGTTTGTGATAAACCCCTTTATTTACAAACGTAGCTTAAATTTAAGTAATTATTAGAGACTTGTCCAACAATTTTTTTACATTTAAACATCTCAGAACTTAAGCAAGCGTTTATAAATAAATAACAACATCTGTCATAGATTGGTCGTGAGGAAGCCGCCATTTTGAAGAAAGAAAGTAATATTTTTATAGTTAGGTAAACACAATCAACTTAACTTGGATTCTTTGTAAAAGTTTATGGCAAAAGTAGCAATGATCTGTAATAATATAAATGCTTGTTGCATTTAAAATCATCAACTGGAATAGTGGGCAAATGCGAGTTTATCAATTGTGAAAAAGCTTGAAGTGGTCATTTATTACACTCTCTATGAATTTTCTAACTGAATCTGGCAATTGAAAAATTGCTTACTCGTTTATTAAGCGTATAATATACTCTCGATACACGAAGCAATATTAATAGATATTAAATTTATGAATGCGCTGGCCATTTATGATACGCGAACTAACTCGGCAAAAAAGATCAGAAAAAACACTTATAGCAAATTGATTTTACGAGTACGTCCAACAAAATTCAATTTCAATTTAAAAAATAAATTCTGCTGCATTTGCTCTCATAGAAAATGAAATTATTTTTTCAAGCCAGCGTTTTTACTGCAAACTATTTTGAAAGTACTACGTACAAATAATCCTAAGATCAGATCACATCTTCACACCGATCTATCCAATTTTTGGCGGTTGTAAAAAATATGCTTGATCAGTGTCTTGGTTTATGGTTCAGGCTGAGTTTATGAGGTAACGGAGCGTTTAGCGGAATTTGAGAACGTTTTTCTATAGTTTTTTTTTTTAATTTCCTCTCTGTAACGTAGTTTTTCGAGGTTGGCAAGTGACTAATGTGACTTTTTCAGTTCATATATACTTTCTGAGTTTATCTTGGATATTACTGACATCGGTGAAGGAAAAAATCGTGTAGAAACCTGAGTACAATAGTTTGAAATCGCCAGCACGTGACACGAGCAAGCGTGGTTATCAATGTTCGTGCCTTCACTGTATGAAAAGAAGCCTTTGCTCTGCAGTTGGACAATAATACGCTTTTATTATGATGTCGTTTTGCATTACTTATGAAACGTGAAAATATGCATAGACGGGATTTCGACTACATCAGGTAATATCCCGTGTCTGCTAGTAGCATCCATCTATGATCAAAAACTTGTCTACCTAACGTGATACCAAATTATGGCATTTTACTGTTCACTCTGATTGGATTTCTCAAAACCAAAAACGGTTTATCTGCTCTGGTCCAAACGCGCATACTTCAGACATGTCTCGAGGCGTGAGAGAGACTCTATAAAGCGCCTTGTCGTGCAGGTTAGAGTGGAGGGCACTAGACCACGCGGATGCTCACCCATGAGATGGACTGACCAAATTAAATCCGCAGTGGGCGATCCCTTGTATGAGTGCACGAAAAATACCAGAAATCGGAGTAGGTGACGAGAAATCGTGAGGCGAATCACATCAGCCCCTAGACAAGAAACTACATGAGGAGCACGATCGCTCTGACAAGAATGTTACGAAGAAGAAGTAGTCATTGGATGGTCTACGTATAGCAGTGATAATTATAATGACGATGATGATCCAAAAACGCCCATCCCGTGCACAAACCCTTAAACTGTATAAGGAGAGTATTACATTTGGTTCATCGTTCGTCCTCAGATGGGATTGGTCCTTCGGGAGTAAAAGGACCAACTTTTGCAGTACCCTAAATTTTTTATGTAGTTTAATTCGCTTGAATTTTCTTTTCTATAAGTGAATGTTTTGGTTATTCAGCTGTATTTTTCATTGAATAAAATATGTATAAAGATCACTATTTCATTGGAGGTAACTAAATAGTCAGGCTTGGTAAGTATAGACATGTATATGTAAGTATATAACTAAATATATCTTTTTAAAAGCACATAGAGTTTCATGGAAAAACGATTGCCGTCGTGTCTGTCTTTTGCAATTAAATATGTATGCCATTCAAAAAGTTGTGATAACTCAGTTTTTAATTTGAAAACATGAGTTTTCAATTTTATTTTGATTATTATAATTATATTATTTTATTTTACCATCCCCTATTTGCGATTCGCAAACTTTCAGCTACAACACTAATATAATCTTTTGACGAAATATAAGTAAAAGTTACATTCATTTCTACACTATTATCTTTTATTACTTTGACAAAACTAGCACGCCTTCAATATCAGTAATATATACCAAACTAATAGGGTAGCGGCACCCATTATCGTTCCTCTGATTGACTGTGATCACTAATCAGCGTCGTGACATAATATAGTGTTATTGAAAGGAAAGAAATACCTTTCAGTACCTCAATGGTTAATTAATACCTCATTACATTCTGTGAGAAGAATATTGGACGAGAAATTGGCCGGGTATTTTTGGGTACTGAATGTTAGAGAGCGAACTGAATATGTCCGAAGTAATACGTTACCTATCTATATATCTATACTAATAATAAAGCTGAAGAGTTTGTTTGTTTATTTGAACGTGCTCATCTCTGGAACTACCAGTCGGATTTGAAAAAATCTTTTCGCATTTGATAGCCAAATTCCTGAGGAAGGCTATAGGCTATTTAATAATAAAACAAAAAATAGGCTATTGAAAAATAGCCAGAAAGAACGCTATATGAAACGAAGTAATAGCACGGGCGGGCGATGCCATGCGACGGGGTGGATCGGGGGCAAGAAATTTCACGCGGACGAATTCGCGGGCAGAGCCTAGTACATTAATAGAATACAGAGATAAAATAAGTGAGTTTGTATGTAGGGGTAATTCGGAACTGCTGATTTCTAAAATTATTCCTCTAATGTTGCTAATCAGCCTATAATGTTCCCACTGCTGGGACACAGGCCTCCTCTTCTCGAAAGGTAGTGGGCTATAATCCACCACGCGGGCCCAGAGCGGGTTGGTAGATGTCCCATATCTTAGAGTTTTTTGGTTAAGGACATGCCAGTTTTCCTTCACCGTTTTGAGAGTGTTGTTATGAAATAATTTACACAAAGTGAAGCACCTGCTTAGGTTCGAACCTACGACCTACAACTCGTAGGTCGCGGCCGTTACCACTGGGCCACCACTGCTCTTAAAAGAGGTTTATCACAATCTAAAAATCAAAGAGCAACTAAGATTACTTTTTCCGCTTCAGTCTGTAACATATTAAGTGAGGCTGATAATAACTAAGAGGAATCTATTAGGCTGACGACAAATTGGTGTATATTAAGGGCCCTAATTCATTTATCCTTACTGCTTCCTATATTGCGTCGAGGGTTGACTGGGAAATTAGAGTTTTGGTGACGTTTCTAGGTACAGCAATGTTTAACCTGTGTTTTTTAAGCCCCGACTCAAAAACGACTGGGTGTTATAAGTTTGACGTGCCTGTGTGTGCGTGTGTGTATGTCTGTCTGTGGCATCGTAGCTCCCGAACGGATGAACCGATTTTGGTTTTTTTTTTTTTTGAAAGGTGAATTTGTCGGGAGTGTTCTTAGCTATGTTTGATGAAAATCGGTCCAAGATGGCCGCCGCCACAAAATGGCAGATTACATATTTTTTCACAACTCCCTCAATATGGGCATCAAATGAAAGGGCTTGACTAGTAGAATACTATACACTATGACAAATTTCAAATCCAAGATGGCCGCCACCACAAAATGGCGAATTACAAAAAACCTGACTAAACACCAAATTACTTGAATCTTAAAACGCAAGAAAATAAAAGAAAAGAAATAATAAGGAGTCCCTATGAAAAGCATGAAATAAAAAAAATAATTAAAAATGTAGAAAACCACCGACACTATTATTATTATTATTTTGTGTCGGGGGTTTTTTAAATTTTTAATTAATTTTTTTTGTTTTCATTTTCACGCGTATGGTTTTCAAAAAGCACCGCCGACTCCCTTATGTGCAATAAAATTATCTTTTAAATTAGGAGAAACCTTGGTAACGGAATTTACTCCGTGAGATTTCAATTTTCACTAAAATTTAAATAATTTTTGCTCACAAAGCTGTTACTTTAGGAAGATTGCCGTTGTTATAAAAAGGGAACGGAGACAACAATTTTTTTGAAGAAAATTATTTTTTTTTAATTACTGGCCTAGATTTAATCGAAATTAGGTAGTAAAGTTTAGGAACCGTTACATAATATAGGTATGTTTTTGCCTGTGACTTGGTATGTTTACATATTTTGGAAATGGAAACTAGACCTTTATGAATATCACCATCGTCATCGTCGTAAATGAGATTGACTATAAAAACGATCCGTTTCGAAATTGAGAACGCGATATTTAACTACACCTTACACAAAGCTCAGAAAGACATAATTACAACACTATAACAAAGATTTTAAATAGACTTGCCACCACCAAAATTCCTTCCCAAGTGTTCCATTTTTAAACCTAGCACCTCTAAAGTAACAGGTAGCCTTTCCATCGTGCGCACTATTACCCTATTTCTTGCGGAAGGGTAATTTACGTGGCATAATTAGCAAGGATACTGCTAATAAGTATTCTGGAGGCGGGATAACTTTGTGAAGAATGTGCGAGCTCGCGGAGGAAAATGTTGTAAGTTTTTTCTCGGAACTGTAGTGTATGGATCTTTTTATAGTTACATCGTTTTAATGGGGTGGCTTTTTAGGTATAACCTATGTATCTGATAGTCACAATATATGTAAAAAA
This sequence comes from Apamea anceps, assembly GCA_951799955.1. Taxonomy (NCBI): domain Eukaryota; kingdom Metazoa; phylum Arthropoda; class Insecta; order Lepidoptera; family Noctuidae; genus Apamea; species Apamea anceps. Next base: position 1,344,575 of record OX637525.1, read on the forward strand.
AACTTATACTTGATGCCTGAACATGTTATTTGTGGCTTAAAAGTTTTTGTTTAAAACTATTATTTTGTTGCGTGTAAGCAAACTAGATAAGCATAATAGGCCTATTACGTTCTCATTGATGTGAAGGCACAGGCCTCTTCTCTGAGAGAGGAAGGGGGCTTAATCCACCCCGCGGGCACAGTGCGGGTTGGTAAAATTACAAGTGTCTTCGAATTTTTAGTTCTAGCTTATCATGATTTCCTCACGTTTTTCTTCACCGTTTTTAGAGCGGTGATAAAGAATTAAATTACACAAAGTAAAGTGCCTGCCTGGGGTAATACCCACGACCTACACCTTGAAAGTTGCGTCCAACACCAATGGGTCGGTATTTCTCAAGCAAAATATATTATCAATGTCGACGACACGGTTGGCGCAGTGGCTGAGCGATCGACTGCTGCGCTGCGTGTCGCGGGTTGGTTTCCCCCACGGAACAAATATTTGTATTGCCTACAGGTAGGTGTTCCGGGTCTGGCTGTTTGTGTATGTGAGTTTAAATGTTTGTAAACGCATCCACGATACAGGAGTAATTCCTAGTGTGGGGTAACGTTTAAAAAAAAATGTTAAAGGTGAAGTTATTCTTATTATAGGTACTAATTGACGAAAGTTTCGCCTGTTGTACGACAGATAAAAATGTGTACCTACATCATGTTCATAGCCCAGACTTACCTACATTACTGGAACCAATTAAAGTATAATCGAACTCATCAAACTTTATCACCGTCTAGTAAGTTCTCCACAATCCTAACACTCATTACTCGCTACAACTCAAATATTCGTACATACATATTCGTGTGGTGTCCAACATTGGCCGACCCACCCCTGAGATCCTATCGACCCCCAATATTGCAAGGTGGTAAAATTCCCGACCCCATTACTTCTAGTGATGTGGGAATGTCGATATCCATCGAAAGGTACAAAAAAGAAAAAAAAAATCATTTACGATAAAAAATATTTTTTCTTCACTAAATAATATTTTAAACGGCTGCTTATTAGTATAAGCAGCTGTTTGTCTAGTTTATATGTAAAAAAAAAACTATCAGTTTTTATATATTATGTAGTGAAGATAACATTGATAACTAGCGTTTTTTGAAAGACGCTTACGAGAGATAAGAGCAGTAGAAGTTGTATCAAAGACTACTATCGGATTGGATTTGTAGCAGTTTGAGTAGAATCATAGATGTGTTTTTTTTTAAGTAAACGTTTTACCCATAAAACAAGATTTTGTTACTAACACAATAAAACTAAAAGATTCACAAAAATATCCTACATTGGCCTTCAAAATCTACCATTCTATAACCTAATAAGTAAGGGCCATAATCTGGCCGCTTAGAGGCCACAAGACGTAGGGATGACAGGCAAGGATCTTAAACGTCAACTTGCGGTACCGACGTCCTAGAAACGTATTACTTAACCTAATTATTGTGGATAGCTGTGTCCAGGGATCTAGTCTAGGGGACTGACATGTAGACCATTTTTTGTGAGATTTTGGCCTTGGTTTTATACCTAATTTCTATTGTGATAAGTAAATCGCTTGGAGAAATTAGGTCTGTGATATAAGCCGCTTTTTGTGATTTGACCCACATTAATTTAATCTTTTAGCTTTATTTATAATAGTAGTAGTTTTGTAAAAGGGATTATGTCGTGAAGATTTATTGCCAATTTTATTGGTTGAAATGGTTTAAAGTTTCTGTTGTTAATATTCTGATTTAAATATTGATTATTATTACACAAGCGCGCAATTTGCAGGCGGCCTCAGCTCGGCGGCCAGCAGTAGATATTTTTTTATCTAAGACGATGATTATGATCTTCATTTAAGCTTATAATTATCATTTCTTTTTTAAATTTAAGCAATCAACACTAATTACTATATTGTTTAAATACTAAACAATTTATCGACATCACTCATCCCAACACTATAGTACACTATCTTGCCACTTATTAGCTATATGGTCTCGCAATTTATCGGCTGGGCTCTGAAAATTGCTCGGCAGTGTAGTGCCGAAGTTAGTTAAGCGATGGTTCAATGTGGTCTTACATGTAAAATATAGGGTGTTGTGTTTTGTGGGTGAGAGAGGGGGCTAATGGCTTTAGAATACCTAATTTGAGGATAGTTTCCATTTTAACAAAAAGTTGGACAATTTGGTACCTACTAAGATGTTTTTCTAAATGGATTTGATGAAGAAATCAATTCAAATGTATAGCAAAAACGTGAAGTGACTCATTGACAGTTCACACCCATACACCCATCATCATTCACCCATTTATGTTCAGTTTTATGACATCTGTCGTGAAGATTCTTTTTTATTTTGAACGTATTCAATATTGTTTTTAGACATATATTCGTAATCGTTCACGATTCGAGTGTGTGAATACTACATCCATGTGGGAGTGAGCTATTCAATTTATATCCATGAAACAATATTCACTATGAGTTTTACATAACATAAACATAACATTACGCCTCTTTTCCTGAAGGGTTAAGCAGAGGGTACGTCTCATGTATTAGGGCGAGCCATTACTAATTGCCATCAACCGGGCACAAATCCAGACTCCAGGATATTACAACTGTTTCTTGGCTTTTCTTCTGAAAAATGGCATTTTCACAGCAAAATAGCTTTATTGGTATCTCAGTGTGCCTACACCCTAACTCTGTAACAAACTTGCGAACCGCCCTAACATCCCTACATCCCTCCACCCTTTCCAATAACAGTGTATTAGCCAATAAATTGTCAATTAATAAACAACTTTGCCAAACAACCATTGCACAACTAGACCGGGTTTGTACCCAAACTGGTCCCTTGGTTGTGAGGCTACAAAGTACGTGGATGTTGCGAATGAGTACATGTTTTGGGTTCTATAGACTTGTTCGAGATTGGGTAATAGGTTCTGGTCCTAATTGGACAAGTGTGAATGTGCTATTTATAGCCGTGTGTTTTGTAGTTAATTTGTTAAGTAATGATTTGTTTAGGTTTTATGACATTATTTATTATTAATAATAATAATAAATAAAATTTATTTTCTCACCACAATATTCAAAATACAACAAGTACTGCTTAGTAACTAGCTACACGTTACAATATTGTGGGAGACTGGTGCCTAAGCTAGGCCGAAACCTGTGTTTCAGGACACCAGGTCTCCACCCCGAGGAACAATGTCTGGGCGTACTAAAGCGTTACACCTTATATATTATGCGGCGAGTACATCGTTACGGAAAGTTGTGCGATTGTGTACGAGAGTGAGTGTGTGATTATGTACGAGGTGTGATTATGTACGTGTGTATGTGTGTGTGATGTGGGTGATTTTTAGTAAGCGTAATTTTCTTTTCTTTTTTTTTATGACTTGCCAGTTATAAATGAAAGGTTTAAGAGTTTATTAAAAGGACACCTTCGGTATTCTCGTATGACAGCTTCAAGAGCCAACTAGTAAGCTTGCTTATCAATTTAATCCTGTTCAAAGTATATATGTCAAGAAGACGATGGATTTTATTGTAAATTCGAGCACTTAGTACGTTGAAGTGTCGGCTTGCAAAAGAAGTACGACATCGACTAGTATTACAAACTGGGTAACCTTTACGCTTTTTTAAAATTTTACTATCAAGAGGGAGCAAAGAATTACGGCGTAATACCGCACGTAGAATGAAGAGTTGACGAACGTTGAGGACTTTTGATTCAGAATAGAGCAGGGCGGTTGGGTAATCTCTGCGTTTGAACTGCATCACTTTAAGAATTGCCCTTTGCGCTCGTTCAACCTGGATTAGGTAAGTCTTGCAGGTTCCTCCCCAAGCAGAGTTTTATGAGCTCGTTGTTTCCATTTTTCTCTCTCTTTTGCAATTAGAGCACAATCCTTTAAGTATTATACAGGCTGGCAGGAACATCGACGTACAACCTGTTACCATGGATTCACTACATGATTCTGAAAATGCGTTGAAGTTTTCGTCGGCTATAAAAAAAAGGTCTGTCATACATTTTGACAGCATAAGTATTGCACTTTTTTATGAAACAGCTGCTTTTTCTAGGGTGTAGAATCATGCACTTCATGGTTACAGTTTGCGCGTCGATGTCCCTGGCCACCGTATTGTGACATAATTGGCGTATCAATTAGATGTTCTAAATCAGATTATGTTCAGACTGCCTCGAGATGCCAGTCTAGTGGTCGCAATGATTACTGCTAAACAGGCTTTGGGTTCGCTCTCCAAGTTGAGCAAAGTGTTATTTGATTTTGCCCAAAGTCTGAATTTATGTCTGGTTGAAGGCGTGTTTACAACTTTACGGGATACTAGCTGCGCCCCGTGGTTTCACCCGCATAAGTTTCGATCCCGTGGGAATATTGGGATAAAAAGTATCCTTTATGTTAATCCTGGTTATAAACCATCTGTGTGCCAAATTTCATCCAAATCCGTTTAATAGTTTTTGCGTGAAAGAGTAACAAACATCCATCCATCCATAGAAACTTTCACATTAAATTTATAATATTATAGTAAGTACGATAAAACATAACTAACTAAGCTTAATACTTTTGACAATTTCTGATAATTTCGCTCTCAAACTCAGTGGTAATTTAAAATTTCAACAAAAAAAAAACTAATTCTCTCACAGACTCTTTGTTCAAAAACGATTAAACCTCCACTAAATTTCATTCAAAACATCTAAATCGTATACGCCCTTGACTCTAATTCGTTAACTTTTTCGTGTTTAATTTCGCGAAGGAATAAATTTTCATTTAGTCTGCTGATACCGTTTTATTAATGTGCTCAATTATACAGACAACGCTGTAAGATGGCGGTTGCTAGAAAAATTGGAGCCAATTTTAAGGTTTAATAGCTATTGAGTTTTTGGGAAAGAATTATTCGTTTTTTGGAAGGACCTGGGATATTTCGTTCTCATAATTGCTATTAAATTACTTTAACACCATTTATAAAATGTTTTTTCGTCTTCTTTCTTTATTGAAATTGAAATAAAGATAACACACGTATTATTTATCAAGCTTTTAAATAAAATAATGTATTTTAATGTGTCTATTGATCAAGCTTGATAAATTGATGATCAAATACCTACCGATTCTTAAATTATGATAATATAGGTCTTTGCTTAGCAGTGGTACTTACATTATTATATTATAACCCACAAGTGGGACTGTTACACACTTATCTATAGTAATGTATTTAAGTATATCTATACTAATAAATTATGCTGAAGAATTTGTTTGTTTGTCCCCGTAATTTCTGGAACTACCAGTCGGATTTAACAAAATCTTTTTTGCATTTGATAGCCCAATTCTTGAGGAAGGCTATAGGTATGCCATCTACCATCACGCTAAGAGCCATAGGAGCCGAGCAAAATAAACAAAAATTAACGAGAGCGCTAAGCTAAAACGAAGTAACAGTGCGC